>CM060985.1:52767044-54197044 GCA_030765065.1 Deroplatys truncata
GTTGAACCTCAAGTGAATATAAAAGCACAATTTGTGCCCATAAACAAATGTTGGCACTTAAAGTATCATTTAAGAGTACTGTACTACTTGGTAAACCAATTACTAGAGTGTAAGTATTACAATTTTAATTCAAGATGCAGGTATGAATACAAATTTCATTTAGTGAAAAGTAACAATTACAAGTAAAAATGGCTAAGACAGTAACTGTTTCAGTAACTGGATTATATTTACTCAAGTAGGTACTTCTCATTCTGTATTTGAGATTTTCTTCATTTTTCAAAACAAAAATTACAATTGGAATTTAGAGACATGATTACACGGTAAAGTTGTAGACAATTCTATTGACCCACTCAGGGATTGCATAAACAGAGCATAATAAACCAGACAGCATTATTACCAGGAGCATATTAACAAGGTTTTACTGTTCTTATTGTGGGGAGTGCTCAAGTTTAAACAGATACAAAACAGAACATTAAATGGGAAATAGAAGTGGTAACAAACTACCTACCCTGCTCCAAATTAACCATTGGGAATTACGTCTTCTATTGTTGGCTGTTAGTATTAACATAAGTCAAACTCAACATGATGTATTAATCGTAGAATTTTTCAGTAATGTTAGATATGTGTTAGCAACTACACTGTAATGATATTATTAATAATGCATTTGTGGAAAAGGATTATTAAAATACAATTAGCCTGTTAGTACAAATGTAAATAGTGTTGAAATTTTGTTGATTTTTTATTGCATTTGCTAGACTGAAAGAAGTTAAGGGCATAGTCTAAAATGAATAAATATTAATTTAAACAGTTGTTTTTCACCATGAAGATTTATATAATTTTCATGGATCATTGACCATTATTGGAGAACTGGTGGCATTTATCTAGTGTGTAGGTGGGATACTGCATTCCATCCAAGAAATCCATTTTGAAATTTCACCAAAGGGCACATTTTGAGATGTAACAAGCCCAATAAAAAAGCATTTTTAGAAAAAAAATAAATCCAAAAGTGCATGCTATCTATGAACAGCATAATTTAAAAATCTGATGTAATACATTGACATAACTTTCTCTGCCATCTATCGCTTATTAGTGGGTATACAAATTATTCTTACGAACTTTATCTTCCTACCTACTTCATATTACTTGAGATAAACATTTCCAAAAATAGCTCCATTACACATTTTGTTATGGATACAAAGGGAATAGCGATAGTCAAATGTTTTAGAACTGGATGCTATATGCTGACATTAAAATTCCATACTCTCTCCATTACATCCCGAGAAACAGCTGAAAACCGGCAGAACTTTAAGAATAGCTAAAGTATTGAACAATTTGAACCATTAATAACGGATATCTCTGAAATGGCTGATGCTACAAATAAAGTTATTGGAATACATTGTCTTTTTAGAGATCTACATTATTTTGGGGGGGGGGGGCAGTACGTTTTCGTCTATTGCTTAAGTTTACCAGTTATGCAAGATTATAATGATTTCCCTCTGAATAAGAGAACCTCACAAGCTATTCCCAGAAAATTCAAGATATACATTTTATTTTTCCATGTAGATATCTTTAATATATGTTATTTTAATTAAAATCATTAGAGCCATTTATCAGAAAATCAAAAAATTCGAAAAATGTTTCATGTAAAGGGTAGTTTGGGGTGGGGAATTTTCTTGAAAATCTTCGTGTTGCACCTTTGGAAGGTGCTGAACTTAAATACCAAGTATGGTATTTATCCGACATTTCTAAAAATGCTTTTTCTTTATTCAGGGGACCTCAAAACACGTATTTCCGGTGAATCTCGATATCGATTTTTTGGGGGTAAAATGCAATACCTTCTCTACCTGCTATGTACGTGGTAGAAAAAGTAAAAATGAAGTCAGATAAATACCAAATTTTGTAGCTGGGTTAGGCATCCTTAAACGATTCAAGGAAATGCTGTTGCCGCAAATTACCTTTAGATGGAGCATTTTTTGTTATTTTTTATTTTCTCAAAATGGTTCTGATGATTTTAATTTAAATGTGTGTTTGAGGTAGATACCGATATGAAGAATAAAATGTAGGTATCTATAACTTTCAGTTTTCTTTGAATAGCCTATGAAGTCTTTTTTGTTCTTTTTTAACTTTAGAGCATTTTGTATCAGTGAAAAACTATAAGAAACAGACAGGAATTTACTACATTAAAGTTATAAAACGCTTTTACATTTGTAAGTTGTGCTAAATAACCTTTTTGTGGCTAACAATTAGACCGTTTACATGCACACTTGTTTTTTGTTTTTTTCTAAAAATGCTTTTTATTGTGTTTGTTTCATCTCAACAATTGCTGCTTTTGATATGAATTTTCCAACGTTTCATGCTGTACACTTTCGAAATGTTATATACATTACTTTGTTTCACATCCGCCCAGGGAAAGAGTGCGAAATATCAACGCAGCATATAGGAGCTGCTTTTTAAACATCTGACTGTAGTGTTATCGACAACACTATTGTTTGGTTGTAAAGTCACGATATGACTAATATGTTAAAGCGACTATAAAATTTCAAAATAAAAAAAACTATTGTTTAGTTGCAACAATATGTGAATTTAATACACGAATTATTGCGTTTAACAAAGTAAGATAATCTAAATACGTCGTAATAAAGGTGATATTTACCAATTCCAAAAATATATTATGTGAACAAACTTGTGTTTGCTGAAAAAAAAAAATTACTGAAAGATAGTGGCCATCTATCGTGACGCAGCACTTTGACTTGAACTACCAGTTCTTGTGAAAAACCAAGCATTTGCCTGTATGTTATATGACTTTTTCTACTCTCGTCATGCTATCAATCACCCTTCGAGTTTATCACCATAATGTATGTACAGGAAAGAAGTTCTAAAGCTATTACATCAAGCTCTAAAACAATTACAAACATTGTCTCAAGGTAAAAGTATTTCTTGTTGAACACTTCCTGATACCTGATGATCACAAATCAAGAAGAAATGTAACCTTAAGTAGAAATCCTTGGTGACGAACACCTTGAAAGATGTATAAGATTATTAAACATAATTTGCGGTAAGCCATATCAAGCTTTGGTTACAGGTTTGTTGAGTGGATACCAAGCGTGAACCAATGGATAGGGTGTAAAAGGAAAGGATAACGAAAATACTTAAAAAGGAGTCAACGGATCATAGATACCTATACTCATAGCGTTAAATTTCATGTGTGTTCTCTGTGATAGAAATAATACGATAGCATTGATAACATTTGTTATTTCTGACAGTGTCTGAACTTTAGCTTGTTATGGTTATAAACTAATCTTAATTTTGCACCGATTTTAAATGTATTGAGAAATACTTCTCAAACTTTAAAACATAAAATGCAAACTCCATATATGAAGTGCTCCGCCTAATTATTGTATATTTTTAGAAGGCCTTAAATTTATATCTACGATTTCAGCCCCAAATTTTAAACGCATCGAGAACATTTTTTGAAACACTTCTACATAAAATTTCATTTCCGTGCGTGCAGCGATTCGTTAGTTACACAAACGGACAGAGCGCCGCTAATAAATTCTCTGCAGTATCGAACGTACGTAAAAATGACTTTTAAATTAAACTGAGTTTTTATTTACGGACGCTTTTTAACTGCTATGGTTCTTAGCGCCCCATTCTATATTGGGCGTGAAAGATCAGAAATTTTGCTCAGAGCACTCTTTACCAGGCTTGATGTTCTTTTACGTGCCATAAATATACGACACGGGACCATCGGCTTTACTTCTTTTCCGAAGGAAGCTATGCTAAGGATTTTTACGCTCGAAAAACTCCATCGCCCTCCGCCGGGCTTGAACCCGCGACCTCGAGAACTAGATGTTAGCATGTAAAAATGACGGAATGAAGACGAAGACATATGGAGAAAAAACGTGAAAGAGGACTGAAATACAATAACCATATGAACGCAAGGTAATGGAGGGAAACAGAATACTGGAAAAGAACCATAGGAGGAAGATGGTGAGAATAAAAATGAGACAAAAGTGCGGAAAAGATAACAGATAAAAGAATAGAATGGGAAATAAAAGATTTAAGTAATGCATCTGAGAAATTTACAAATCGCCAAAAATCATATACTTCCATTATAGTACAGTTATGAACAAAAACTTGCCGATACAAGTAGAAGTGCGGCAGTTTTAGTATATTAAAACCTCAAATAGTCTTCTTCCCTTCCACTGACTTAAGAGCTGAACGTTTTAATGAGACAAGAAATACGTCTTTCACCCCACGTCTACAGTCGCTGGTCCTTCAATCTCTGCCAGCCTACACACACCGTTTTACACTCAATCGCAGAAAATTTATATTCCGTTGATATTTGCTCATCGGTTATATTTATTTCCCGAAGTATACTTCAGGTCACCAGACAAAGAATCGGGATGTTAAGCAGGGTCAAATAATAGCAACTGTGGTCTCTTTAAGGAGGAAAACACCTAAACAGCTATTGGATCCGAGGATCGGCAAGTTTTTTGCATTTAACTGTACCGTAAAACGTATCACGCTTTATCCTTATAAAGGAATGAATTATTATAGCCCGTTTTAATACTGCGCTTCGAGTGGTTAGCTGCCCTGTATTGCTTGCCAGGCCTTTGCGTTTTACAATCTTGTATTGCCATTTTTAAAGGATGTGTTTAAAATTATAAATGCTTCCAAACAATTCATTTAATTTCTTGAGAAGCATTGCAGCTAACATCCTAGTAATGGCTATTTTGGGTTGTATTTGCAAGCTAAATACGTGACAAAATTTCTATTTTCCAGAATGCATTACATACTATTTTGGCGGAAGCAGAGGGAAATATAGCTTACGAGTTTAGACCTGCCTCATAAATGTGTGAATGCAGAAAGAGAAGCTAGAAAAGCAGAAAAATATTATCACAACAAACAATAATTAATTGAGCATCCCTATAGTAATATTGGATTCGTCAATATCACAGTGCATCGAGTTTACCAGTGCTATATCTAAATGCGCACGATTAACATAATGAAAATAGTAAGTAAGGAAACACAAAAGAAAAAGAAAGTACCCACAACTTTTCAGAGCAAACCAGAAAGGTTAATGTTAATGCGAATAATGAATTTGAGAAACCTAACAAATCACTGAATGAAGATATTATACGAGATGCAAATAACTGTTTAATATCGAAATGAGGAAGACGACACAACATGCTTTATGGTTACATGTTTCAAGACCAATGAGTCCTATCAAGGGATAAATTTAGAAAAAGATATGTTTTACACCCATAAACATAACGGATTTCACATATTTGCCAAATTCTGAAAAAGCAATTACAAAATAAGCAAATTTAATTCCTCGGCACATACTCTTCAAATACTAGCTGCGCTAGCATTTCGAAACATTAATTGCATTTCCAACTGTGCATATGACATTTATAACTTTTACGAACACTTTAAATGAATTTCAAAAACACAGGATATCTTCAGTTAAACTTAAAGGATAATAACACATATCGAGGACACGTTAGTTTCCTAATTTCACTGAAAGTTCAGCCAAATATATTTTCTCTATTAATAGCTGCTGTTTCCTCTGAAACATGACCTGCGTGGTTTCTCAAATTCATAATTAATCCATTATATTAGTTACTCAAATGCACGATGAGGTTAATATTACCTGAAGTTAAAAGCACATGGGGATAGGAGCATGGAGAAATGGGAATGGATTTGTCAGTTTTGCCCTACCTGATCTGCGAGTGAACCGCTTGCCCCTGTTGGGACGCGCGATCCCGGGGCCAGTGCCCATGTCCCTTCTGGAAGATCGAGCCCTCACCTTCATATCCAAGTGCTGCAAGGGACATACCATAGATCACATCTCCTCAGGCTAACACAGTTGCTACAGTGTAAACTCCAAAGCGACGCTTACAGACATTTACTACATGTGGTGAAGGTCTCTGGACGTCATCGTTATATAATACAATAACGCTAATAATAATCATGCTCACCTAACATACACACAGCGTTTTAAGTCTCTCTAGTTATTGGATCTAAGAAAATAGTTATTTTATATGATATGTAAATTAAAATTTTAAAATGTTAAAAGACTTAACAGAATTGAGGATTAAATTTATTGTTCCTCTGCTCAGAAAGAGTTTGTCCATAAATGTACTTAACGGATTACTAATTAGACTGCATAATACAGGCAAGATTACTAATCGTTTTAAGCTCTTTATGGAAATTTTTGATACATTATTTAAAATTAAGTGCCCATTACTTTCAAACTATAGGATTTACATAAGAAACACTTAGGTAATTTTCTTTGATATAAATTTCTAAGATAATCCCGCAATTATGCTTACGCAGGAAGACTATGAATCCACAAAAGCGCTGAAAAAGTTGAATGTGAGAAAACGGCATTAAAGACTGAAAACGTTTTGGTACGCACAGCTTCAACACATGATGAAGCAGTTAACTTCGCTTAGCATAGGTAGTTCCAAGTTTTTCTCAGAAACAAATATTGCTTTTGGACACCTGTACCAGAGTATGCAGCGAAAAAATGGGAAAAACACACATGCTGGTATGTTCATATTGATTGACCACGCCCTCTAGATAAAAGGTCGTTCTAATTGCATTTAAATTACCGAAAATAAGAAAATGCATTTATAACATGGAAGATAAATGAATATGGATATCAAATATGCGAATATGCGTAAAACAGAATTTCTAATTATGTATCTTTTCATCTTTTTTGACAGTTTCACCTACCCATTGCCTTATATATATATATATGTATATATATGTATATATATAGCCTAACATTAAGTTTGCCAATGTATGTTGTTAATGATACATTAATTAATGTTAATGGTATCTTTAAAACTTGTTTCACCAATACACATTTTATTTGTTGGCTACCGAAATATTTGTTGAAAAAGCATTTTCACTATTGGCACCTATTGTTTCATACCGTGAGTGGAAAACTGAAACGTTATTGGTCACTGATAACCAGAGCTAGGACAAATATCCTTTGGCTTACAATATGTGCACGCTGCCAGTTTGTACAGACAGTGCGGAGAGGGGAAGGGCCACAGGTAACCTGGAACGGCCAGGGGTAGAACAGAACATAAACAAACATAGAGAGCAATTCTACCATATCAGTAACGCAAGCGAATTACCGACTGTCGACTGTGCAGCCCCTGGCTCCGTGTATTCAGTACAATGTTACGTGTACTACGTAGGGTGGTAGTTGCGTTGATTCCTCGCTCTACTGATAACTGATAAGTTGATAACACAACGCCCTTGAGCTACGTATTCAGATCTGGGGTTTTTATTGCGGATACGGCTTGTTCTGCCATTTACCTGTAGTAGGCACGGGAAGCATTGTATTCCATTCAAAAATTCGATGTCAAGATTTACGCTAGTAATGCATTCCTCGCCCCTAAACTTAAACTCACTTTGCCATGCTATGGCAGCAAGCTTGACATAAGTCCATGTTACATGTTCACAAATATCAGTACAGTGCAGAGAGCGAGAGAGATTCTCTTTGTCATTAACTGTAGGTAATTATATTTTCTGGCATCGCACAGGACGATTTACGGAAACAGAAAAAGTAATCTAGGTATTGCTATCGTGATTAAACTGTGGAATTTAATGCACTTTTCGAAGTCCCATTTCGACTGCCCCAGGTGTCCTAAATAAACAAACCCAGAATTTTTGCAAGTTGTTCTGAAGTAGTGAAGAACCTTTCTCTCAAGTTCCTTCTGCACGATCAAATATTTGTCACATTCAATGCTTTACAAGAGTTGTCACAACTTTTGTCAAATTGCTTCCAATACTTTTAAAGTCTTTGAAAGCCTTGAAAGCAAACAAGGACATGCTCTAAACAGCAAAGAGTTGATAGCTTTGAAATGAACAATGAAATGAGAGTATTTACAGTAGGTCACGAAATATGTAAATACTGAAAGCGAAAGTAAACAAAAATGACTACCCTGCAAGGGATGTGTATGCAAGTTGATTAGGTTATACGAAAGCTGGCCATGTCTATACGTTTACCACAAGATGAAGAAAACGAGCACATATGAAGAAATTGCCAGGCAGATTTCCGATGTACACAATAGTGCATTAATGCAATGTTATATAGTGTAGATAACCTAGCAATTCGTGTTATTTTCGTCGTATTCCTTAATCGTAATCTCATTTCATGGGTCATAATACGCGAAAGTGCTATGTAATATTACGTAAAGAACAATATTTCATTGCAATTTGTTATATCGTGACGCTAATAGTAAATTAATCCGCACGTGATAAATTATCAGCGTGTTCTGAAGGGCTTCACTTTGGCAAAGAGACAATGTGTAAATACACATTTATGACATATCAGCTCTTACCAGGTCTTGTCCAATCTTGTCAAATATTGAAAAATATTTGAAATTTTTCTTGTAAACTTTTAAAGTGAAAAAAGAAGTTTGATCATGTACAATGGGCTTTAGAAAACATCCTCAGACACGTTAAAGCTGAAGTAATGCCTCTTTTCATTATAATTCAGCTAGTGTGCTCATTTAAGTCCTGACACCGAAGTCTAACCGGAAACATTGTCGTGGCATGATCTACAGTTAAGAGCCCAAACTGCGTCTTCGAAGTTTTCCATCTAACTCATCTATCCAAACTTTGAACTCAGAGGCAAGTTTGTAGCTCAAGAAGTTTGGAATCTTACTTGGGTCAGGTTACCTGACTGCAACGTTGTTCTAGCACGTTCCTCTCTACGGAGCTTGAATGTCTGATGTCTTTTTTAACTCCGTATTCATCATTAGAGCCCGGATGTCAGGCAAAACGTCATTTTCACTGGGTGTTATTATTTCAAAAGTAATATAGATATAACCCTGTTTTGAGGTATTCGGAAGCTATAGAACCAGCTTTTATTTTGTCTTTTTAAAGTCTGGATGTCTATTTAAATTATAAAATCCAATTCTTGAATTTTTAAAATCGACTTAAACCTTTTCAATTTATTTTCAATTTTACTATTTCATTCAGGGACCGATCGAGATGGCGCAGGCGATAGTACGTGTGACTCGCATTCGGGAGGTCGTGCGTTCGATTCCCGCGGCCTACCTTTCTGAACCATGAGTTTTTTGGAGTTTCCCTGAGTCGCTATGCGAACGCTGGGAAGGAATTGCATCCCCGAATTTCCTGTCCCTACATTTCACCTCCTTCCTCATTTCACTTCGGGTTTCATCTGCCTGGTTGTTCCAGGGTTGTAAGTGTCGGCGGGAGTCTCGGCGCTGCAAGATGCTCTCTACAACACTTCGTCCTCCAAATTGGGGTGGTCTCCGAGTCGCGGGTCCCCCAGTGAGACGTGCAAGCCTGCAGGGAAAGGTGAGCCGGTTGTACCAGCTGCCACCGGGGAGTTTGAACCTGGAAAATGTAGGGACCCTACCCTCTGCTCTGTTGTGCCTCCTGATCCGGCCGCCTTCTGTCTCCTATCACCTCACCTGCCCCTGTAGGGGGCGCCCCGTTTGGGCCTAGGCACAAAAGATCTTTCCTTTTTACTAAGGGTTCAGAATTTCTCTTTGAAAGTGGGTTCCCTGTACCAGGAAGTGTTGCAAGGAAAACCTTTTGACGAACAGTGATTGCTTAATGTCGCGTGAAAGCAGATACAACATCATTTAATTTCGATGACTAAATTCAGTCAACCATTAAAAAATATAAATTTCACAGTTATGTTAGTGAATTTGTTACCCATGTATTTCAACTGATGGAACAGTTTTATTGCCTAAAGTTTGTGCAAACACAAGTCAATCAGAAGAAAAATATTAACGATAAAGCACAGAATTGCTTTCGCTTCAAAAAGTGGCAATAAGGCAATAAATAAGGTTACTTCCAACAGCCGTTGCCACGTGTAAACCATTAGTTGACGTTTGCAGAACCTAACACCAGAACAGTTAGAGTAATACCTTTGGTAATGTGGAACACTAGAAATTAATAAAGTGTTTCATTTTTAAATAAAATATCGGTTATTAAATATTTTATTATAATTTTCAATAGAATACATTTTTAAAATTTTACCATGTCCCCTTTTTTACGTTTTTATTGCCTTTTTCGCCTGCCTATTTTGACTGCTATAAATGCCTAAACATCCGGGCTCTACTCATGATCATGCTTAGTGTGGAAGTGTTTGATGTCTCTCTTAACAAATACGGTGTCCTAGGATGATGGATATATTTTGTATAGCTTTAAGTGTACTATATTTTTATAGATAAAAGCTTAAGGCTGCTTGCAAAACCACTATTCCGCCTTAACTGTCTTAAATCCATGTGTTAGAACTTTCAGAATTTGAAACTACATGTCACATTTGTTTCCAATAAGGTCGTAGCACAGAGAAGAGTAGGTGTATTAAATCAATATTATCCGTTGCTATCTCAGTGGCTAAAATAGGTTACCAAATGGGCTAAGGAAAACCCACATCGTTGAAGAAAATGCCATGAATCTTCCAGGAGTAACGGTATGGTGTGATCTGTCTTTCAGAGGAGTAATTGAGCCCTACTTCATCGAAGAGACTGTCACGGGTCAGACTTACCTGCAAATGTTGGAAATGATGATTCCACGTCTTAATGACCTCTTTGAGAATGAAAAGGAGGTTTACTTCTAACAAGACGGGGCTCCACCTCACTTCCATGTCGTGAGAAATTTTCCCGATCGCACATTCAATCAGAGATGGATTGGACGAAAAGGTAGTGCTACGGAGTTCCCGCCTCGATCTCCTGATTTAACCCCTCTAGACTTCTACCTTTGGAGAACTTTAAAGAACACGGTATACGCCACAAAACCACAAACAATGGAGGAAATGAGAGATCGGATTCAACATGCCATCAAATGATATTACATTACCAACAATACAGATGGTATGTCGCTCTATTCGACGCCAATGCTGGGCGTGTACTATGGCAGAAGGTGGACATTTTGAACATGTACGGGCTTACGAAGGTTAGGAATAGAATACAAAAAAAGTATTTCTGTCTCATTTCGTTGCTGAGAAATAGCGTTTCAAAGTGTGTATACATCAATTTGGGACACACTGTGTGTATCAAACATAACTCTTTGTTGAAGCGTGAATTTTTCGGTAAGCATTTCAGTGGACTAAGAATAATAACCTAATGTAATTCACACACAACACATATGTTGTGAATAAACTTTCGCTTTTAAGGTGTACAATAAACAAATTCTAGTCTTTACAGACGAAAAGATGCGCAGTGAGCAATCTCTTACAAAAGTAAGACAGAAATTGCTGTGACACTTAAAATTCACAGACGATCACTCCAGCCGTATTGAGTGAATTGTTCGGGCAGTGAATTACCTGGGACACGCCGAGGACACTAGTGCAAGCGAACTGCGCATATACGCGATTTATGGCCCGGCTATTAATGAAACGTAATGTATTTTATGCAACATGAATTATGGATTTAACCAATGCCTAGTGGAAAATGTAGTATACTAAACATCGATTTTGAAAATGGTCATCAAAGTTTTATATTTTTGCCAGCTTCTTGTTACGAATTTGGTCGCTGACACTGTGGAGTTTTGTGTTGCGATTAACCGAAGTTTCAAATCCAATGATATCTAGATTTTGACCGGTTGATTCTCTCGTAGCACCCGAGAAAACCACTGTTTCACCGCATCCCACCCTCCCTCATATATCCGACACTTCATTTCCTTGTTGATGACCTCTTTCAGCCGGTTGAAACTTCTATCGATTTTATTCATGCTGCATTTTACATGCCATGCCTTGTTCCGCTTTCACTTTCTTGGTTCTGTGGCTGTGAGCTCATTCGTAAGAAATTCCCAATTCCACATTTTCCATTTTCCTCATCCACTTTCGTATATGCACCAAGACGAGGTCGCAATCCTACTTCAGATAGTCCTTCAGTTCTAGTTCAGGTTTGCCTGTCTTTGTCCTATAATCCGTATAGCTTAATTTGAATTTCGTTTGTGTAAGTTTATAGGAATCGAACAAAGGCCAACATTCCAACACGTGCTTTAGCATTTATAACAAAGTTCACTTCTAGTTTTTATATCACAAGTTGAAGCAGTTGACTCACATGAGCTAACGAACACTTCCTTGCTGCCGTACCACTTACATAGGTGTTCGGTTTGCAGGGCTATTTTCCATCATCTTCTGGAACCAAAAGTTTCCCAATCAGCTTGCGATTCTAGAGGCTTTCGTAGCTGCCCCAGCTTCTCCGTGGTCGCGGGTTCAAAGCCGGCGGAGAGCGATGGATTTTTTCGGGCGTAAAAATCCTTAGCATGGCTTCTTTCGGAGGGGAAGTAAAGCCGGTGGTCCCGTGTCGTAGATTTACGGCACGTAAAAGAACCCCAAGCCTGATAAAGAGGCCTCTGAGCAAAATTTCTGTCTTTGACGCCCAATATAGAACGGGACGCTAAGAACCATAGCGATTAAAGAGCGTCCATAAATAAATAACTTCTAATATTTCTCGCCTCCCTCAGCTGGTTGGCAAGAAGGGGATGTCTGACGATAAGCCATCTTCTTGTCAAGTAATAGTGCCCTCGAAGACCGTACGCATACAACTGACTGGAAGTGAAACGGATGTTGAATAGATGATTTTCTTCCCGCCGTTGTTCATCACACTCAGGTATGCGGCTGAATCAAGGATATTACCCTTGCTTTCTCTTTTCACTTAAGATTATTCCCAATTTGCAGGAGTATCAAGGATATTACCCTTGCTTTCTCTTTTCACTTAAGATTATTCCAATTTGCAGGAGTATACCAAAGTTCGCTTCGTAAACATCAGCGCTAACACCGTAAGAAATACACTGTCATATAAATAATAGCAGATTGCGCCATATACTGTGTATCTCTTTCATGCGCGATACCACGATTTCTAAATAGTGTAATATGTGGTAGTAGATAATAATGCATCACCCTTTTAATGTATCTCTGATAAAGGTTGGTGGGCAATATAAGTTCCATCTTTTTGAACTGCTAACGCAATTACTTCCGAAGAATTCCGCCCACCTTTCAAAAAGGTCCACCAGGTGAAATGTAAGACTTATATCACGAAAAAGGACCAAGCTTAAACAGAATCGATGTGTTTCTGTATGAAAAGTTTCTTTCTGTTTGGGGTAAGACAAAATGCTTGCAAGATTTCCATATTGCTTGAGACGTGGTGGTATGGAAAATATGTTACTTATTTTTTTAAATATTACTTTTCTGCGGTATTTTTATTCTGCATTAAGAGCGTTGTAAAAAACTATCGGCAACGAACAAGTTAGTCTGTGTTAAAATAATCAGCATGTACCTTGTTTAAATGCAGCCAATGATCTGTGCAATCGTCCAGGCTGGTAGGGGGGGCTTTGTAGGCTGCCAGGCGGGTGTTCTGTGCGAAACGCAAAGCTGGGGAGTTCTAATGGTTGGAGTGCCATTTGCATGTATCTGAACCTTATCTTCTGCTTCGTGAACCACTATCGAAAGAACTTTAAGGGTTCCCAGTGAACTCTTTCAAGACAGAGGTCACCGAATTTCTCTTGTACAAATTTCCTTAAAAAATATAAAACTCATAGCATCCCCTTTACAGATATGAAGGAATATCTATCTATTTTCCGGATTATGTGAGGTGTAAGCTCTGAAAATCAGGAACTCCATTTCCGAGCTTCAGAAAAAACGCGTCATCGCAACAGTTTCGGCTAAATCATATAGGGTATAGTTACAACTTTTGCTTGGCTATACTGCATTTATATTGGTAGTAAGTTTTGTTTTTCAATCCTCGTATTAACAGCTTCAGTTCCATCGTCACAAAGTTTCGCTTGCTCTCCTTTCCAATTGACATTTTTACTACACAATCAGCACAGAACAGATTTGAACTCTTATGTGCACCACAAATGAGTGTAACGGAAATAGCTTACGTACGTACAGTTGCGTACTATTGACATTTACAACTGTTTTCTTGGTGAAGTCTGCTGATGATTGGCAAAATAGGAATTACTACTGTGAGTGACGAGGAGTATTGTCAACTTTAAAATCTGCTACCTGAGGGTATGTATAAATTTCCGTGAATTATGAGCATATTATGTATACCACTCCTTTCAAAGAAGGTTAAGTTTTATGCAATGTCGAGTTATTGGATGTCGACTTTTAGGAACCCTACTGCACAACAAACTTTTAGTGCTGAACTATACAGTAAAACAAGATTCGTGTTTCTACCACAGTCGTGCTATATGCTAAGGTCATTTAAAACTGAATATAATTTTGCATTACTTATCCAATCAACTTCACTGGCACGTAGCTTTTCGGTGAGAGGGCTGGCACTCATTAGTCAACTGTCTTCAATCATGGAGCAGTTAAAACTCTGATATTTAACATGCATTAGGTGCAGGCCCCCTTGTCTAAACACCGCACTAGAGGAGAAATGCATTTCAAACACAAATTACGTGCTATATTTTCTGTCGATCATACCTGTGCACCTATATTCAGAATTAGTTGTATCGGTAAACAAAATCTCTTGTGGGGCAAGCAACTGCAAGAGCCCACGTCCGTGGTGTGGGGTAGCGTATATGCCTATATTGAAGAGGTCGCGACTTCCAATTTAGATTAGAGTGAGTTACTGGATAAGGTTTTTTTTTCGGAGTTTTCCCTTATCCTGAAAAGATAAATGTCGCTTAACTCTAAGCTCTTTGGACTTCACTGAGCATTATTTCACCCATTTCATTTATTTTCCGTTATGATCTACTCGGTTAAATGACATACTTTATTAGGTAAATATATATATATATACATATATGTGTGTGTATAGCTTGAATTATGCCAGGTTATTACACTGTGCTTAAAACGGCCCTTGAAATGCTCAGGTACTGCGTTTTATATCTCAATCAGTGAACACACATAACCTCAATGTTCTTAATATCTTCAAAATTGTATCAATGGAATCCCAGATATTTTATACTGGAAACTGGCATGACTTGTATTTTTAGAGGATATATTTTCTGAAAGTTCTGTCGAAAAATTAGCACTTTTACGTTAATACCTACTTTATTTTCGCATTAAGCGCCTCATGGAGTCGCTTTAGAATTTACACTGCAGCTTTCCAACTTGGATAGTTTCAGAACACACACACTTGCCCATAAATACACATTAAGACAAAAGTTTGAGCTAGTAGCACCAGAAAAAACATTTTTAGGTAATGTATGACACATGGTAGCTTATATGGACTACACACAGTAAAGGCACATTCATTCCTAAAAGCAACATACCTATGCACAAAACAGAAGAACAAACATTGAAAGAAAAAGTTAAGAATATAGTGAATAAAAGTAGAGTTGAGAACTATAATAAACATTAACCTTATTCTTGAATAAAATTCCAACATTTTCAAAGCAGCAGGTCATTTAAAAATAACTTACACACTAAAGAATTACTATTGTTAGCTTTTCGTACAAAATTAATAGCTATATTATGTACCACAAACATCTGCATAAACATTTCATAAGTTGGCACATAAAGTTATAATATTAAATTAATACACCTTTAACAAGCGGTGTGCAGACAGTTCTGATATAATAATATGCAATCTGGAACATAAAATATGCTAATGCCTGCTATACGTTTTCTATAAACTGGTTAATTTCCGTTGAGGCAGAACGAATGCTTGAGAAAGGATCCTGAAAGAAAAATCAGTTTTTTAGTATAATGCGTTTAGTTTGGACTGGCACTATGTACTATTAATTCGAATAGTGTTTGTGGCGTGGTTAAGAACCACGCATTGAAGTTGCTCATGTAATAGTAACAGCCGTATAGTTGAGTATACTATAGCCCCGCAAGTCCGAATAAACCACAAAATAACACATTAGGCCAGTATAGCCCAGCTCAGAGTGGCCAACTGTATCAATTGGACATCACAGAGCCTACATAATATAAGAGTACAACAACAGAGCGGCTTCAGAGAATCTTAAGTAAGTTGTAGGAAGGGTATGAAAGGATGGCTAGCTGGGCCGTGATTTATAAGCACGTGGGTTCAAAGTGCACCTGCATTCCCCTTGCACCTCTAATCCCTCCCTTATCAGTTACTTCACCTTTTCCCTTAACGTTTCGGTGAATTCCTCTCTCTGCGCCGAGAGAAAAAGAGACATGCACTCCTCGTCAAAGAGCTCTCAGTTGGTTGACAGCTCAGCCGAAAAAGCTGAATAAGACGTAACTCCAATGTTTGATGAGAATATGGTTTTATTAGTTTACTTCTAACACGACTTTACCCACTATAGGACACAAATGCCATCACTTATTTAATACTCTTGTCGCTTGCGAAGCGTCACACATCTTCAGTTTGGAAACTACTTACACATTTATTTACATCATTTTATGGTTAAAATAAAGCTGCATATTTTATACGCCGTATTAATGTTGTTTAATAGCACTAGACATTTAAGAGTATCGTTTAAATAGTAATATTGAAAATTATAAAATGACGATTTCTCAAATGAAAGAACCCCTTTATCTCCTCTAAGTGAAATACTGTTATATTGTACTGCTGATAGCAATTTCAAAGGCAAGCGTGTGATTACAGAGAAGTGAGTATTATCATATTTAATTAATTTTTTAAGTGTTAAAATATTTTATAGTGCATCGAAATGCCCAGTGGACTTCCTGTTGTTGTAATGCAATAAGGAACGCCTCCATGAAAGAGAGTGGAGAGAAATATGCTTGTACGACCGAACAAGGTACGTCTAGAGACAGCGCCGGGCAAGACTGCCTGCTGAATATCCGGACATTAGACATGATTGAGCACATGGTGGAGTATAGGGGAGCGAGGTAATGGGTAAAATAAGCCGACAGAAGTGAAATACTCGACAATTATTGTATGAAGATAAGTAAAATAAAAACTGCTCACTCTAGCTGAAATTCTAACTCGGGTTCTCTAAGTTAGGAGGCAGACACGCTATCATCATACCACAGAGGCAGTCTCACCATTCGATGCAGAATACAAATCCATAAGATACTGATTTCTCAACTCAGGAGTCCCAGATTCGATTCCCGGCTATGACAGGGAAATTTGTCTTTAATGTGAATGGTTATCTACCCTCCACAGAGTCAGGAAGTATGAATACAGGTCATGGCATAAATGAATAAACCCAAAATTAAAACCTACAGTTCTGAGTCTACACCATCAGCTATTTCTCAAGTCAGAGCCCCCGATATGACCATCGAGGTTAAAGAACGTTATATAAATGATACAATTAAGACAAAAAATCCTGTAATCTACAACTGTAATATAGTGTCAGAAACTAAGCATAGCTTTTTATATTGCGTCTCGTTTTTCCCAACTTACACAATCATTATTAAAGGCAAAGTTGGCATTTTGCAATTTTTTTAAATTAATTTAGGTTGTTTAAGAGAGGAGTAGAAAATATTTTCTCCAGCACACGATCAAAAAGGAACTTTACGAATGTGTATCACTCAACTTTTTTACTTTCTCTACTACGTATAGTAAGTAGGGGAAGTATTGTATTCCACCCAAAATTTCGATACCGAGATTTCACCGGAAATACATGTTTTGAGACCCACTGAATCCAAAAAAAGCATTTTTGGAAACATGTCCGTGTGTCTGTCTGTGTGTCTGTCTGTGTGTCTGTGTGTCTGTGAACGGCATAACTCAAAAACGAAGAGTCGGATAAACACCAAACTTGGTATTTAGGTTCAGTATCTTCCAGAGATGCGACACGAAGGTTTTCAAGAAAATCCCCCCACCCCAGACTACCCTTTACATGGAAGATTTTTCGAAAATTTTAATTTTCTCAAAAACGGCTCTAACGATTTTGATTAAAATATCATATGTTTAAGATATTGTCATGACAAATAAAATGTATATCTCGAATTTTCTGGGAATGTCTCCAAAAGTATTCTTCATTATGAACGACTTTTTCATAACTGGTAAACCATAAGAGATAGACAAAATTGTACTACATGAAAAATGTAGATCGCGTTAAAATACACAATTTATGTCATATACATTTCTTTTGTTGAGTGAACCGTTTGCGAGATATTGCTTGTTATTCCCTTAAATTTTCCAATACTTATACTTTTTCTCAAATTCGTTATTCATTTTTTTTATGTCCTGGACATGCAAAGAGAATGGAATGCGCCACATAGCAACCAGCGATAAAATATTTGACTATCGCTTAAAACCTACCATATTCCCCTTGCATCTACAAGAAAATTATCAATAAGATTGACATCTCGATATCTCCATTAACATGAAGCATATGGAGAATAAGCGTTTGTAAAAATAGTTTGTACAAGAGTAGAGAAAGTCATGTGAGTGTAACACATCAGATTTTTTTTTCTTCAGTGAAAGCACATTTGCATTAAATAAACATATCAAGGTAACGATTTTATGACCGTCTAAACCACCCATTATAACCTGTGATTTCTTATGTGTAGTGTTCAAAAGTTTCACTTCACGCAGTAACGTAGAAACGCGCATTGTTATTTCGACTTTGTAAACTCTGATTAAGACTTTATGTTTGAGTAGTCCCATCTTGAGAACAAACTACGTTATGCAACGGATGTAACATATGTTTTCATTTAAAGGATTTACTGTTTTTTACTTTCTCTACTACGTATAGTAAGTAGGGGAAGTATTGTATTCCACCCAAAAATTCGATACCGAGATTTCACAGGAAATACATGTTTTGAGACCCCCTGAATCCAAAAAAAGCATTTTTGGAAACATGTCCGTGTGTCTATCTGTGTGTCTGTGAACAGCATAACTCAGAAACGAACAGTCGGATAAACACCAAACTTGGTATTTAGGTTCAGTATCTTCCAGAGATGCGACACGAAGGTTTTCAAGAAAATCCCCCCACCCCAGACTACCCTTTACATGGAACATTTTTCGAAAATTTTAATTTTCTCAAAAATGGCTCTAACGATTTTGATGAAAATATCATATGTTTAAGATAATGTCATGAGAAATGAAATCTATATCTCGAATTTTCTGGGAATGTCTCCAAAAGTATTCTTCATTGTGAACGACTTTTGCATAACTGGTAAACCATAAGAGATAGACAAAATTTTACTACACAAAAAATGTAGATCGCGTTAAAATACACAACTTATGTCATATACATTTCTTTTGTTGAGTGAACCGTTTTCGAGATATTGCTTGTTATTTCCTTAAATTTCCCAATACTTATACTTTTTCTCAAATTCGTTATTCATTTTGTTTGTCCTGGACATGCAAAGAGAATGGAATGCGCCACATAGCAACCAGCGTTAAAATATTTGACTATCGCTTAAAAGCTACCATATTTCCCTTGCATCTACATGAAAATTACCAATAAGATTGACATCTCGATTAACATGAAGCATATGGAGAATAAACGTTTGTAAACATAGATTGTACAAGAGTAGAGAAAGTCATGTGAGTGTAACACATCAGATTTTTTTTTATGTCCTGGACATACAAAGAGACTGGAATACTGCACATAGCAACCAGCGTTAAAATATTTGACTATCGCTTAAAACCTACCATATTCCTCTTGCATCTACAAGAAAATTAGCAATAAGATTGACATCTCGATATCTCGATTAACACGAAGCATATGGAGAATAAGCGTTTGTAAAAATAGTTTGTACAAGAGTAGAGAAAGTCATGTGAGTGTAACACATCAGATTTTTTGTTTTTCGCTTTTATCCATACTAGAACTACAAGAATAATTATCAAACATCCTAACTTCCTGTAGCATATATACACTGGTGGCTGCGCTATTGGTTATAAAATGGTCGATTATTGATGATGCTCACTTAATGTTGCAATCCAAAGTAATGTCAAGTTCCTTTTGAGGCGCCGTAAATTTTTCGGATAAAAGATGAAGGCTTACGGTTTGATCGCACATCCTCTGTCTAACAAACATAAAAAACAAAGGGATTTTCGCATCAGTAGCTTACACCCAAAACTAGGTTAATTGAACACTTATCTTGGGAATCAAACTATACCTCAAGTTCTCATAGCATTGCACACAATGGTGTCCTTGACCGTTCAAGAATTCAGCGGATCCAAACGATGCATTTGGAAGGAAATTGATTTTCCACTCCACAGCCTGAAGCTGGCCATTACTTCCGAGTGCATAGCGACATTATCCCCCACTTCATGCTTCTCTAGTCGCCCCCGGCATGGATTGGATGGAACGGGTGGCCATCTCTACGTAATTCCATCAGCTTTGATGCTCGTATTCGCCAAATGGGTGAACTTATCCTCAGCTAGAAATGGCCTCGCTTATATATCACAGCAACCCCAAGAAGCGACACAGCTGCAATGAAATAAACTGTTCTCAACTATGTTAAACCTACGAGAGCAATTTATACCGAGTGAAAGAGGCCTGTACCGAGGATCAAAAAACGTGCATAATCCATTTTACTGATTTACTAGAAGAGAGAAATTGCTTCGCTACTATTCTTTGCTCTTTTTTTGCATTATTCTTCCAATATGCAATGAGCATCAGTGCATATACGTCCTGACAACTTTAAAATAAGCGCGTGGCAAAATAAAATAAAGTTGCAAAAAATGTTTAATTTTCAACCATTCTGTATCCTTATTTCTGGATATTTCGGAGGTTTGTTAAAATGTGTTGACATTAGCATCGCTTAAAATAAATAAAGTACAAATTTTCTTTGGTGTTTTTTTTTTTAAGTTTATCTACAAGACAGGTAGTGCTACCAAAGGCCTTAAGCTTCCACTCAGTGCTTTAGTCAACTGAGCTACGAATCCAAAATATCCTGGACAGCAAAGCGCTAATTAACAGTTTTCTGCTCTTATCAAGATGCTGTAAGTAAATTGGAAATCCAAACTTAAGTGTTTCCAGCGTCCACCATCTTAATAGTATAAGCAAGTTTTGGAGGAAGCAAAATGTTCATTAAGTATTTACCAACTTAATAGTGATATCCACAATTACACTCTGTAGCATTTATCCAATGTTGGATAACCAAACTTTTCCATAATTCACATTCAATAAAAATTACTATGCAATGTTTCAATTACATAGAGTCAACAAAGAGAGAGAGAGAGAGAGAACGTTATGCCATACTTCCTTCTCCAGGTTCTTTGTTAAAAACAATATCTTGCGTTACATTCACATTACTTTCGCTAGCCACGATCGTTTATTTTTACATCTATTCTAAAACTATTCTTACGAAAGCGTATTTTTCTATACCCTTCGTATTAACCCACATAAACGTTTGCAGAAATTGTTTCACTAAACATGTTCTTGTAGGAACAAGAGGAATAGAGAAAGCTGGAGCGATAGTCAAATCTTTAAGAAAATGGATCGGTATATGCTGGCTTCGAAATTCCTCTCTTTGCGTAACCACGAGAAACAAACGAATGGCAACTTAGTACGTCGAAAATGTATAAATATTTGTAGCTACTTCTACAAAACACTGACATGAATTGTGTGTTTTAACGATATCTACATTTTTTGTGTGAAGTAAGTTTTTGTCTATCTCTTAAGCTTTACCTGTCATACAAAAGGTACACGAAATTCATTCAGAATAAAGCGAACTTCAGATGCTATTGGCAAAACATTCAAGATATGAATTTTATTTGGCATGCAAATATCTTAAACGAGCAATTTTTGATAAAATAAAAAATAAGGAAACATTTTCTATGTAAAGGGTAGTTTGCGGTGGGAGATTTTCTTAAAAATCCTCATGTTGCATCTTTGGAAAATGCTGAATTTAATACCAAGTTTGGTATTTATCCGATATTTAGTTTTTAAGTTATGCTGTTCACATACACCCGCGCGCACACCTTTTTCTAACAATGCTTTTTTTTTTATTCAGGAGACGCTAATACGTGTCTTTACTGTGAAATCTCGATATCAAATTTTTTGGTGGAATACAATACTTCCTCTGCTTAATATAGGTACATTGTAGAGAAAGTAAAACATGAATATGTTCTGTGAAGTCCTGAAGAAAAAACTAGCACGATAACGAAATACTTTGTGTGAAATGTGCCACTTAATACAGCAGAAACTCTGACACTGTGACGAACCGAAGAAAAATAACTGGAAGGATTTAAAAAGGAAAGTGAGTGAAGGAAAAAAAACCCTGAAATTGATCTGGAATAGGAGAAGAAATTGTCGAGGACTTAGGGTAAGAAGAAACTGCTTTCTAAGAGATACATGGAAAGAATTATATATGTCGGAAATGTTAAGGAAAGAAAATGGAAGATTATAGACATATGTTCAATAAATTGTTTATAAGCATGGCAGAATTAGAAGTGCTGCTGAATTTGCAATGAATGACCCGGTTTTGGGCAGAAAACTAGCTGATTGAGTGAATCTGGAAAGACCGTATTAGACTAAAAATTTAATGCAATAGCCGGGATTTGAACCACGGATCTTCGGCTTTCCGTGCAGTTGCTCTAACCAACTGAACTACCATGACAAAATGCCGGTGGAAGAACAGTTAATTCCATTGATTCAGCTAGTAGTAGTTAACTATGAATCCCGGAACTTAAAAGTAGGTACTTAACGAGATTGTATGTCGTCATTGGGGTATGTTACCTCAAAACGAATTTGAGAACGCCTTTGACTTTCTCTAGTGACTCGTCTACAAACTATTATTACAAAATCTAATTATTATATCTACTTCTTGTTAATCCAGATAAATTTTCAATACACATTTTGTTGCAGGATACAGCAAGTAAAGCGATAGTCAGATTTTAAAACAGTGTATTGCTATGCGGTGTCTTGAAATTCTATGTTGCTTACAAGATCACGAGAGAAAAAAGAAAAGCGATTTAGTTGAGAAGAGTACAAATATTTGAACATTCAAACCAATAACAAGGAATATCTGGGAAATGGCTGAGTTGACGTAAATTGTGTACTTTAAAGAGATCTACATTTTTTCGTGGTGGGATTTTGTCTGTCTCTTACGGTTTACCAATTATACAAACGTCATTCAGGATGAAGAGGACTTTACAGCTATTCCTTCCCAAAAAATTCAAGATATATATTTTATTTGTGAACTTAAACATGTGGGATTTTTTTATCAAAATTATTACTCATTTTTGAGATAATCGAAAATTTTACACACGCACGCACACACACACACGTGCGCGCGATATCCAGTTTTAGGATGAAATACAATATCTTCTCTACCTACTAGGTTCGTGGCAGAGAAAGTAAAAATGTGAGTCAGTTGGGAAATTTAATGTATAACGGCATTCTGCCAAGGAGGCTCAAAACAACACAGAAAGCCGAAGGTACGTGGTGCAAATCCCCGCTAAAACATTGCATGTTTCAGTCTGATTCTACCATTACATTTTTAGACTACACACAACATGTGTGGAAGTACAATTAATTTATCAATGAATATGAATTTAGTTAGTAAATAACCGGAAAATAATATCAGGTTTTCCATGAACCGTAAACATAAACTGAAATTTCCGTTGTTTCCACATTTATCTATCCCAGTGATTCGAATTTAAAAATTGCGGAAAGAAATACGATGATCAGTTCTCGCATCTAAAATTGATAACATAGGCTGTGTGTGCTGCGAGAATGGAATTTCCGTGCTGCGGGCCAACGCAAATGCCTAGAGCTAATCTTCGGGACTGCAGCAATTAGCAGCGTACGACCCACTGACATTTTGTGAAAACCCAATACAATCCCTAAGCGCATTGCTTAATTAAATCAATTGCGGTCCATGCCCATCATTGCTCTTCTGATGTTTTTGCTGCCATCCCATCCCACGCTACCTCTACGAAATATGAATAATGTAATTTTGTACTCAGTTTTTTTTCCCCCATGCAGCAATAATGCTACCAAAACGCTGTAATAAGACCGAAACTGCTTCGATATAATCAGACTGTAGTCTTCCTTTTCTTTATTGCTGATATTTTGTGTTCTTTTGATTAAAAGCAACACGCCAATCGCTCTAGTCTCCAAATGAGTGATAAAGGCGAACGCCAACAACATAATTTGTAGAAATGGTTTCATTATAGGTACATTTCATTGTAGGTATAAGAAGCTGAAATGACAGTCAGATCTTTATAAGTTGGCATTGAAATTCCATACTCTTTCCAGGAGAATTGAATGGTGACCACTTAAAAAATCCGATGTGTTACACTCACATGACTTTCTCTACTCTTGTACAAACTATTTTTACAAAATCTTATTCTCCATCTATTTCATATTAATCGAGATAAACATTTGCAGAAACGATCTTTTGACATGCAAAGAGAATTACATTTTACACATAGCGACCAGTTCTAAAAATATTTGACTATCGCTTAAGGCCTACTATGTTCCCCTTGTTTTGTATTTGCAACGGCAATATAAAAATACAGTAACTTTTAAGCATAGACATATCTCTTAATAGCTGGTTGCTACGCGCAGCACCATTCTCTTTGCCACAGATTAATACTCTTTGCATATCCAAGACAAAAAAAAATGAATAACGAATTCCCATTTGAGAAAAAAGTACTGAAAAATTTAAGGGAATAACAAGCAATATCTCGAAAATGGTTCACTCAACAAAAAAATGTATATGACATAAACTGTGTATTTTAATGCGATCTACATTTTTGTGTAGTAAAATTTTGTTTATCTCTTATGGTTTACCAGTTATGCAAAAGTCGTTCACAATGAAGAATACTTTTGGAGAAATTCCCAGAAAATTCAAGATATACATTTTATTTGTCATGAAAATATCTTAAACATATGATATTTAATCAAAATCGTTAGAGCCATTTTTGAGAAAATTAAAATTTTCGAAAAATGTTCCATGCAAAGGGTAATCTGGGGTGGGGGGATTTTCTTGAAAACCTTCGTGTCGCATCTCTGGAAGATACTGAACCTAAATACCAAGTTTGGTGTTTATCCGACTGTTCGTTTCTGAGTTATGCTGTTCACAGACACACACACGGACATGTTTCCAAAAATGCTTTTTTTTATTCATGGGATCTCAAAACATGTATTTCCGGTGAAATCTCGGTATCGAATTTTTGGGTGGAATACAATACTTCCCCTACTTACTATACGTAGTAGAGAAAGTAAAAATGACAAACGTATTGAAAAATTCAAACCAATAACATATACCTCACAACTGTCAAATGCCATAAAACATTATTTGAAATAAATTCTGTATTTTAAAGAGATCTACTTATGTCGTGTGATAGATTTCTGTATATCTCTTACGGTTTACCAGTTATAAAAGTGTATAAAATTAATTTAGAATGAAGATGTCTTCGCCTCTTATTCCCAGAAAATTCATGATATACAATTTATTAGTCTTGTAAATAGCTTAAAGATATAGCAGTTTAACAAAAATTGCTTGAGCCATTTTGAAAATATGAAATAACAAAAAAAAAGTTCCATATAAAGAGTAATTTGGGCAGGGAGATTTTCTTCAAAATCTTCGGGCCGCATCCTTGGAAGTTACTGAATTTAAATACGAAGTCTGGACTTTTCTTTTTATTTATGCTGTTCACGGACACACACACCGCACGCGGACTTCTTTTCGGATTAGGGGACCTCAAACATGTTTTAGGTGAAATTGTTATATACAACTTTTGGGTGTAATACATTACTATCTCTACCTGCCATAAATAGGTACTATAGAAAGCAGCAACAATATAGCTGTATTGTTCTGCAGTGGTTAGGTTTCCTTAATGGTTCGTTCGCACACTTGAGGACCGATTTACTATACCACCCACCTAACATGACCTTATTGAGTAGTCATTTTCCAGGATCTTTTTTTTTAAATTTATTTATGGACGCTCTTTAACTGCTGTGGTCCTTCGCGCCCCATTCTATATTGGGCGTGAAAGACCGGACATTTTGCTCAGAGGCCTCTTTATCAGCTTGAGGTTCTTTTACGTGCCGTAAGGAACCACCGGCTTTACTTCCCTTCCGAAGGAAGCCATGCTAAAGATTTTTTCGCCCAAAAAAAATCCATCGCCCTCTGCCGGGTTTGAACCCGCGGCCTATTCCAGGTTGATAGCCTTAGTTGCTTAATGGGTTTCCTTTAGTATCTGCTTAAATAGCTTGATAGACGATCTTATTTTAAGATCGCCTTCTGATGTCATCCATTTTATTTCCATTTATTTTAGGTGAAATACGGAGGAATTCCCCTTTTCAGCTTGTGCCATCCCGTTAAGATTCGTCTGCCACGGCTATTTTTGACACACACGTGCTATCTTGTGAAAGCATCAGCATGACTCTGGAGTAACTTTTGGTATAGTCGCAAGCAATAGTTAATGAAAATTTTGATGTATTGCATTTGCATTCAAATGAGTTTCTCTACCCTTCTACAAACCATTCTTAGAAAAGCTTGTTATTCTGCACAATTCTTGTTTATCGAGATAAACTTTCACTAGGTACTTATTTACATATTTCGTTGCAAGTATAAGCTATAGTTAAGAGTTTAAAAAACGGGTCGCTATGCGATAGCTTTGAAACTCCATGCTCTTTGCATGACCACGAGAAACAAAGGAATAGCGACGTACAATTTGAAAAAAGTATTAAGTATTTGAAAATTCAAACCAATAACAAAGAATATCTCGAAAATGGTTAACAACAAAAACGTTTTTGACATAAATTGTGTACTTTAACGAGATCTACATTTTCCTTCAATAATATTTTTTCTATCTCTTACGGTTTACTAATTATACAAGTCATTCAGAATGAAGCGGACTTCACAGGCTATTCCCAGAAAATTGAATGTACTCATTTTATGTCACAATTCTAGCACGAAATGTTCCCGAGAAAGTGGGTAATTTGTTTACAAAAAATTAAGTTCTTTTTTTTCTCAGAAATTCATTAAACAATAACTGCAGACAACCAACAGAAAGGTAGATGACAGACAAGCTAAAGGCGGAAAGAAAGATGATCTCAGATCAGAGAAAAGAGATGCCCATATATGCAGCAACATTTCCTATAATTTCTAATAATGAGGTACAACATTTTGATTCAATAAATGTCCCAAAGAAGCTAAGTGATATAGCGAGCAGAAAAATAATTAAAAGTGCACTAAATATACTTCTAATCAACACATTGTATAATACATTAATCGGGACAGTGCAAATACTCATATGGATAGAAAAGGCGTATTAATGTGACACAGGAAAAGCAAAATATATTCTTAAAATCAATCTTTAGATTCAGCTTCGCCTAAACTTGAACTGGCGGTAACGAGGGTATGAATGTATACGTTAAGGGTCTATATATTATGCGAAAACTATGTAATTTTTATGTTATTAAATAACTATGGAACCAAAGAGAAAGTACAACGTTTAAAAGTTAACCTATGTGATCTCTAAAAAATTACTTGACCATGGCCTATTGGAACCTAAAACGTCATTTAATCAACTTGCCATCTATAGAGATGATTAATTCCGCAAATGTGTTGTCTACAGTGCAGCGTATCTACAAAATAACGGTGCGAGTATAGTTAGCGAATAAAAATACTCATTATTTGATACTGTTGTTAATCCTGTGATAGAATATTAATTACCTACCCAATTATAATACACGGTGATTTATGAAGAACTGACACATTTATTTCTTTAATTGCTTCAAAATGAATTATGCTAGTGACAACTCATTATACCTGAAACGCAGAGGATTTTGGGA
Organism: Deroplatys truncata; assembly: GCA_030765065.1. NCBI lineage: Eukaryota > Metazoa > Arthropoda > Insecta > Mantodea > Mantidae > Deroplatys > Deroplatys truncata. The sequence goes on from CM060985.1 coordinate 52,794,660, forward strand.
GATTATTTACCTCTATAGCAAATGTTGAAAATGTCCTCCATCCTGCATAATGCACAACTCAACACGTCGTTCCATGTTATTGGCCACTCGTTGAAGGACTATGTTGTCAATAGCTTGAATCTCCTGTGTAATGTTGTGCTTCAGATCGACCAATGTCTGGGGAAGTGTGGCATAAACCCTGTCTTGTAATTAACCCCAGTAAGTCCGGCGATGTCAAATCTGGAGATCTCGGTGGCCACAGGTTCTTGAAAATTATGCGGTCGTCAAAGAAACTTGCAATAGTGCTACGGATTCATTTGATGTATGGCATGTAGCGCCATGCTGAAAATATCCTTGACTCAGCTCTACATCGTCTAGTTGCTCAGCAAACTCCATGAAAATCCGTCTGCACTCTGCAGTATTCACATTGTTTTTTTTTTAAAAAAAAAACTTGGTCCCACTATTCTCTGTGCTGATATTGCGCAACAAACTCCGATTTTAACCGGGTGCATATTTGAGTTCACATAGTCGGATAAATGGAACCATGCTTCATCTGTGAACCACGTGATGGACAATATGGCCTGAAACCAACGAAAATAATTCAGTCGTCTATCCTTATCTGGTTCCTGTAACTCAGAGGTGGCGAAAAAGTGCTTCGCGAGTTATTTTGACTCGCAGGCGCCGTTCCCTCTCTGCAACCGTCCCTTTGTTTTTCACGTGCTGTGAGTGATACAGTGCGTGTTGCATATTTGGTGACTCGCGGAAGGAAGTCGTTTTCGCCACCCCTGCTGTAACTAATGGGCAACCGTAATCCTATACGGCTTTAGGCCTGTACTTTTCACAACTCTCTGACACATTGAGTAGCTGTAACCTGTCTCCTGCGACAAACCTCTTAATGATTTTTTGGGTGACTGATCCAGTCGTGCTCTTACGTCAACAACAATCGTGGGAAGTCTAGATGAACGAGTTTTGCCTTTTTCACTCACCAGAGATCCAGTTGTTTCTAATTTGTTTACCAGTCCTAGTATTGTGTTTCTTTGGGGAGGATTCCGAACACCAAATTCTCTCTGGTATGCCCTTTGAGTAGATGTAATTGAATTCGTAATCCAGTATTGCTTTACAAGGAAGAGTCGTTCACTTAATGTGTACTCCATTTTCACGTTGACTAGAACAAAATCTCAAAAACAGTTGCCGACAAAAAAACTAACAATTACGAATAAACCATGAACATCTGCGCATCTAGTGACAGGCAATCGAAACTCCAAAACATTCTGCTTAATTTGGTGCTAAAACTGGAGCATTGAGTGAATTTCGAACACAATAATTAAAGAAAGAAATGTATCAGTTCTTCATAAATCACCCTGTACTTTTTCGCATTATAAATACTAATAATGCAAAATGGCAAAGTCCAATTCAAAATACTTAGGATTTCTAGTACGAAAGACTATACCTTAAAGTTTGGGCAGTAATTTACACATAGCTAAATGGAATAATAGCCAGTATACATTTATTTACGACTTTTCAGACGTATAGGTAGACTTCTCTATAATAAATTTTAATGACAAGGTAAATATGTATGCAAAAATAGCAAAACAGAATAACGATGGTAATAACAGGAGGGAGATATTTAATAATGATACAGCAATTGCAGGCACAGATATTGCAACAATGTAAATATTTGTATAATAATCCTTATTTAAATTGTTATGTAATGTTTGGTGTAAGAATCAGAACTGGAAAAAAAATGTAATATTAACATTTTGGCTCAGGCTGATTCAGTGAAATCCAAAGTAAGCGTATTTTAATAGGTATATGTATAGATTTGTGGGATTCTGAGAATTGGCCAAACATTGAGATAGCTGTAGCGACACTAGACAAGGGGGGAGATAACGTGTCACTATTAAGAAAGAAAGTCCTAAACCGTGAGGCGGAGCTTAATTGACAAAAATGCGTGTGTCGACGCGCCTCGTTCACTTAGAAGTCAGAATTCTGAGCTCAACCCGCGCCTCTTAGTTATTTAACACAACTGACTTCCTCATTCTACTTGTTAGCACTCAGTGTTTATATTCATCAGCAATGTAAATCGGTGTGTGTTCTTAGATCATCTAGTAAGCAGTATTAATTGTTTGAAAGAAACAGGCAATGGTTTATTCGGGTAACGCGGTATTAGCAATTTATTAATTTGCTTCATTGGATTCCGGCAAATGGAACCGTTACAGTTTAAAAACAGCCTCGTAGGCCAAACAGAAGAAAGCGATGGAATCCGAATATTTCGTGAAAGGAAACTGAGGCCCAATAGTTGAGTGTAAAGGGCAACCGCATGCAGTGCAGTCAAGAATACTGTTTCCCTATACGAGTTCTATAAATAAATCATTAATCTCATAACTTCTAATTCCATATTGGCACATAAAATGTTCCTTTTTAGCAAAACATGCTTGATTATACTTTTATTAATATCTTCGATATATTTATTTATGTAATCTGCAAGAGCATCAAACATTATAAATCCCGAAATGATTCTTCTCTATTTGGTAACTTTCCTCTCATCATGTTTAGCTGCTGCTGGTGATGATGTAAGGGAGATATTGTTATGACTTTTCTGTATCTACTGTTGTTTCAAAATGCATCTGATTGGCCAGAATGTTAAGCCTGGTTCACAAAAACCCGAGAAGGGAAACGGAGTGGAGAACGGGAAGCAAACCTGCATACAACATTTTGGTTCACAATATGACAACAGGAATCATATCGATTACCATTTCGATAGCAAAGTGGAAAGTCGATTTTACGCATTGAGACATTGTTTGTTTGTAACTGATCAATTTAGCCAATATAATGCAGGTTAGCCAACGTCAAAAGTTTACAGGATAAACATTTTCTAGATGCAGATCCATTAATATTTCCGATTCCTCTAGTCGAACCACATATTAGTACGTCATTGCTTTACTAGCAGTGTACATTAAAATTATTTGTTGTTCTTTGTTCGTTTCTAACAGTTTTTGCCGTTCTTTGTAGTTTTTGCTATTGCTCTTTTTGAGGCACTTTCATTTGAAGAACCAATGCTCGGGAGTCTGGAGTACATTTGCTGGAATATCTTGCGGTTTCATTTTCCTAACTTGAGACGAGAGCTCTAGCGGCCATTTCATGTTGCGACCGCCTTGAATAATTTCTACAGTGAAGAGTCGTATATGCATAATACGGATCTAATATGCCGTCACTGGGAACGAGAACGAGAAAATGAACATTTGGACAAGTCTTCTTTTCCGTTCCCGGGACCCGGGAAAGCTTTCCGTTAATTGATAACGCTCACACTATAATACGTGTATCTCAACTTTGTCGTTCGTGTTATGGTTTCCGTTCTCCTTTACTGTGATACAGCCTTAACTAGTGGGCGTTGCCATCTATTGGAAGTTGGAAGCAGGTCCAGTCATATGCATACCTTTTAACAGTTGCGTTGTAACACAACGTTCCCTATGATCAGAACGTTAATTTGTAACTCGTTAAAAAATACTCGAACGTCACGTTAGTGCAAAGTCGATAGCTACTTTCCAACTGTCTAACTGCACCTTTCTCTACCACGTAAGTAGTAGGTAGAGCCAACTGCATTCTATCCAAAAATTCGATAGAGGTTTAACCGGAAATACATGCTTAGAGGTTCCTGGAATAAAAAATAATTAGAAAAAGGGTCGTGTGTGTGTGTTCATAGCTCAAAAAGGAAAAGTGGATATTTAAGTTCAATATCTTCCAAAAATACGACATGAAGATTTTCAAGAAAATCCTCTCCTCTCGAATTACGTCTTTTATGGAAAAATTTTCAAAATCTTTGATTTTTTAAAAAAATGGTTCTAACGATTTTGATTAAAATACCATATATTAAACATATTTACCTACATGACAAATAAAAGATATATCTTCAATTTTCTGGGTACAACCTGTGAAGTCCTCTTAATTCAGCAATTCTGTATAATCTTACATAAGCGATAGACGAAAACGTAGTACACAAACAAATGTAGATCTCTTTAAAACACACAATTTATTTAAAATAACTTTTTGTGGATCAGCCATTTCCGAGGTATACGTTTATTAGTGGTTCGATTTGCTCAATACTTTGCCATTCTTTCCAAGTCCTGTCGATTTTCAGTTGTTTCTCGCGATTGCTCGGAAAGAGGATGGCACTTTAAGGCCAGCGTACAGCGTCCAGTTCTTAAACATATGACTATCGCTGTTCTCTTTAATGTATAACGAAACGCGAGTTGTCCTCCGTGGTGTAGTGGTTACCATGCTAGCCTCTAGTTCCCGAGGTCACGGGTTCAAAACCGGCGGAGGGCGATGGGTTTTTTTTTGGGCGTAAAAATCCTTAGCATGGCTTCCTTCAGTAGGGAAGTAAAGCCGGTGGTCCCGTGTCATAGATTTACGGCACCTAAAAGAACTTCAAGCCTGATATAGAGGCCTCTGAGCAAAATTACCGGTCTTGCACGCCCAACATAGAATGGGGCGCTAAGAACCATAGTAGTTAAAGAGCGCCCATAAATACAGCTCAATTTAATTTTCGAAACGTGTAATTCAAGCTCTGAAAAGGTTTATCTCGATTAAAATGAAGTAGATAGACAAATAAGCTTTCGTGAGAATAATTTGTATACTCAGTAATAAATGATAAAGGGTAGAGAAAGTCATGTGAATATAACATATAAGAATTTGTTTTTAAACCCTTCCATCTTTCTACCTTATTGTGGGACCCTTTAATCCCGGGACAGAATCAACATCTTCCTCTTGGAAGGTGACCTCACGCCATTGTCCTATTACGCAGCTATGGGTCCCGAAAGAATACCCACTAATGTTAAGTAATGTCTCCCATTTACGGTGGCAGATGAATATGATAGCGTCTGGCAATAATTTACGACATAAAGGCAGCCGATGTATCAATCAAGTGAGCTTACGTGTCCGATCGTAAATCTCAGCAAGAAGAAGCCGACAGCTAGTAACGCATTTGATAGTGTGCGAGTGTTTCAATGTTAATCTCCTGAATGTCAGTCAACATTTCCGACATAATCATCGGTGAACGGAGTTAAATCAAGCCTCTGGTACACTTCGCTGGCACTCTTCAAAGTTTGGTTATCTGATGGTGTTTACGGTGTCGACGTGAAACAGATGCATATATTCCACAAATACAAACCACACAATATGATTAGTCTAACCCCGTTTTCAATTTAATATTCTCTCCATTAACATTCGGTTTCCTAATAGTGCGCGTTTGTGTGCATTGTTCCTGCAAATGTTTGACATGCATTCTTGTGTCTATTTCTACCGTGATCATTATGTTTATGGAAAACGTTTTAATCTGGACATATAATAAAAGTGAAACAAAATGTTAATAATTCTTCCACACACGTGTGTGGGCTAAATTTGGAACGATAGAATCAGACTGAAAACTTAATGGCCAACACTGGTTTTCCAGAAAAAAATGCGAGTCGTTTGGGGAATTCAATGCATGTTGACATGTTAGCTCAGTCGGCTAGAACAACGGCACATTAAGTCGAAGATCTGTGGTTTATATCCCGACTATGACTTGTAACAGAAACGCTTCCAATAATTTTCAATTTTGGAAGAATAATAATTAATAATGTGTAATGGACCATACTATCACAAATTACATTTGAAAATACATGTTTGTTTGCTTATGTACATAAGCACACCAGACAAAATATTAGAGGCACCCTTAAAAGAGCACAGTGGTCGCTTTGTAGGTGATGTAGAACTGGTACCAGGCGGCCACGTGACCCTCTACCGCTGACATTGTCATGGGATGAAGGGCGTGTACGTGCCAGCCGGTTGTATGGAAACAGCGCAGTAAGATGGATCGAGGTAGAGATGCGGTAGAATGACAGAAAGGGGCTATCGTGTTTAGACATGCCCATGACCACAACGTGAAGAAAGTTGCTCAGTTTGTTGGTGCATCAACGCGGACTGTCCAACGTATCTACAAGGAATGGTATACACTCGCAGTCATGTAACACGGCGTAAGAACAGTGGTCGTAAAAAGATCCTAACTGAAGGGACCGGAAGCGAGTATCACGCCTTATCAATGACAATCAGTTTCAAACACGACAGGAATTGCTGCTCTCAGTAAATGAAGGTTTATCTCAACCAGTTTCCGAGCGAACATTGCGAAAACTGCATGCACTGGACACTTGGAGCCGGGTACCTCGAAAAGGCCATTGCTCACAGAGGTACATAAATCTGCAAGCCTTCAATAGACCAAACAACACAGAAACCGGGCAGTAGAAGACTGGAGGCGGGTACTGTGGTCCAACAAATCGCGAGTGCAAAGCAGCGATTGATTGCCGAACGGTCCAACGAGGCATTTGACCCGCAGTATGTGGAGGGTGTAGTTCAGGTCGGAGATGGTTCTGTGATGTTTTTGGGGTGTTTTTCGCCATGACTTGGGCCCACTCATTCAGGTTACTGTGGACATGAACCAAGATGTTTATTTCAACATTCCCGGTGACCAAATGTTGCCCTTTCTTCAACACAACTTTTTCATGACGAGTGTGTCGTCATCTTGGAAGACAGAAGTGTTCACAACAGCCGTGTTTACAGGGCTGCACGCATACGTTACTGGTTTGATGAACACACAGATACCCTGTCACGTCTCGACTGGCCCGCTAAATCCCACGATTTTAATCCTATAGAAAGTGTCTGGGACCATTTGAAACAGCGGGTGAAATGTAGCAATTTGGTAGCTGTGCAGTGGCTTCAACTGCAAAGCTAGATGTGAGCAGTGAATACACTTGTAGACTCTCTTCCTCGCCGAACTGGGGCCATTGTCAAGCTAGAGGAGGAATTATACGGCATTAGCGTGATGTCTCCAAAGGGTAACTAATTCTTTGTCCGCTGTGCTTATGTATGTTACATGCAAGAAGAAACCCGGGATGGCCAAGAAAACGATGAATACTGCAATGTAACACTTCTGGAGTGGGAAGAAGCCATTTTATTCTTATCCTGAGCATGTGATGGTGATGACTATTAGGATGAAAGATCCCTGAAATAAAAACATACTTCTGAAACATTTAATTTCTCATTTTAGTAGACCTATTTTGGTAGGAGCATATTAACGTTTATCATGCAGTATTTTCAGTATTAGTGTTAGAACTTTAGTTTAAAGACATTCTTAATAATTCGAAACTTTTCGTGGATAAAGTGATAAGGTTATGAGACTTGGTAAAAATTCCCGCTTTTTCCTCTCAAAATCGACCGAAATTTCAAAATTTAATGATTCCTTGCCTCAGGTTACTTTCTTAGAACCGTGTTGCTCAAAATAGGCGTATGCCAATTACAGCCCACATAAGAGCGCCGTCAACGTTGTTCCCATAATCTTTCCTAGAGAAGCTTATACCGAAGTTCCGATGTTTGGTACCTGTGTTGCGTGCTTCAAATTTGAATAACGCTAAATATTAAGTCTGTCTGTCTGATCGTTGATGGAGAACAAGTTTTCTGCCTTGCAACCTATATTTCAGAGACTTACGGCAGAGGGAAAGTGTTTTGGCATTCAGAGCCGTGTGATATCGTCATAGTTTTCTTTTTCTTTTCTTTTTTCCCTTCCCTGCATCAAAATCCTTTCAATCATTTACAGCTGAAACAGTCAAACGCTTTGACACCTATAATAAGGCACCTATGTTTGCAACTTTTCTCAATCCTGGAATCAAACCAGCAAACACGTGGAATCGATGTTTGAATACACTGATATCATTGGCGATAATTAAGGTAGTGATGTTGAGAAGAATCTAATGTATTTGAGTGATAAAGTTGATGTTATTATTTAGTTTATTTCTTGTTTTAGTGTTACTATTGTAATGTCTCTGGAATGTTTCTGTGCACATTTAATGCTTTATTTCTCATTTCAAAACTTGAGTCTAATAACCCAATTCATCTTAATATCACTTTATCATACAAAGTTATTGTTCTTCTCTTTTAATTTTGGCTTAGTCATAATATTCCTCATAATGTAAGTATGCTATGCCTTCATACAACAGCTTAATTCAGAATGTGAGAAATGCTGAAAGTATTGTCTATTCAATGGTATTTTAGCCAGGCGAGGAATGCGTTTATGACGCTGGATTGGGCGCCGCGAGGCACCTAGAGAGAAAAAAGGGTTTATTATCGATATAACAACAATGCCCAATTGTTTGAGCAATTCTCACTCCAACAGGCACTAAACCCCTCCCGTAGCTAGGACCAGTGAGCGTAGTGGCTTATCACCAGGCAGAGGGGTTTTAGTAGGTAAACAGAGCAATCTGTTACCATACGGAGTTAGGTGGCGTCAGGTATTGTGACGGACACTCTCCTTCCCTCCCCGGTTTCGTTGCAACTGTTCCATTTATTCGATGCATACAAACCAGTGGAAAACCGTGGCAATGTGTATTTAAGTAAAGAAGAGGTCATACATTAAAAATATCATCATAATAAGCATCGTTTGTAGCGGAATTTGGCATGGAATACTTGAGCACAAATGGCAAAACCATCAGATGTAATGGAGTTCAAAGGACTTTAAAAACATGTTAAACAACTTGTAATTCAATGAAACACAAGGAACATGTGACATTATTAGAAAGGATCAATGAGGAAAGTGGACTTTCAATCTCCACAGCTCCAAAATGTTTGGAGGATCAAGCCATATACTAATAAGAGCAGACACTGCTTTTAAAAATGTACAGCTTTCGATGTAAAAGAAAAGATAATGTAACTCAGATTTCCGTGTGCTAATGCCTTAAAGAAATCAGGAGGTAACTTTATTGCACACTATCAATAGCTATAGATGCATAGTCTTTTCCACCTTCTAATACTCCTTAATTCTGGTCCACCTGCTATCAAGTAGGGTGCTTTTGCTGCCTTCAAACTGTACATCATATTAGTTTACAGAGAACACTGCAAGATCACAAGCGCTTCCACCTTCTCTGGCCACCAACCCTCGATGCCTTCCTAAGTTGATGGTTTACTTACTAAATCCCCTCTGCCCTTTTATCACTATCCTTAATTATTTTATTTCATTTACGCTATTAATTACTTCAAATGTAAGGTATGCAGTGTCTTCCTTAAAAATCAATGAAATATATTGTGGCATGTGAGGTGTTAATATGTTTAAGTTGGCAACACGAACCGGAATATAATGTAATAGTAGTGGGGGTTGAAAATCGGTTCTTCAGTAGCGTCTGACGCTAACTAAGAGTCTCTCTTGAAAATGTGACCAGCGTACAGTGCAGTTGGAACATGGGGACCTCTCCGCCGATAGCAAGACAGGTAATCTGTATTTATTCTTAATATATTCAGTCATCTAAACTTCTGGCATGTAATTTCTTCAAGTAAATAGATCCTTCTATCCTTCCACATCTTGATTTAGATATATTCTTTAGGTATTTTCAGGTATTAGGGAACTTATTTCAGCTCGCCCCTGTCGGACCTCGTGTAGATTAATGTTTGATCCTGTTTTTCGGTACCTTGCGCTACCCCCTTGAGCTAAATATAATGAAGAGGTTACGACAATACATAAGAACGGCTATCAGCGCAACAAATGCGATAAAAATCATGTGAATGCTTCAAGCACATTTATTAACAAATATCTTTTTGGGGTTAAATCACTCTTCTATTCAAATCCTCGCTTGATCTCAAGAGTGCAGCACTACAGTTATTTTAGTTCCACAGTCAAATTACTGTCTGACGCTGTATGAGTACCCAAATAATTACTGACCATAGTTGCAGCCTCTCGATTATTTAGCAGATAGCAATTGATTTACAGACGGTATCCCTTATTAAATCTTCCTCGCGGTCAACAGCTTCATGAATGTATAATCTGCCATCGATCCGCATCCTTTACGTGCTCTCATGCTATGCTTTACAGCATCAGTTTTACAAAAGGACATTGTCTCCAAATATAATAACCATATCTACTGTTTAAATACCTTACAGCTCTAATAAATTAGGGGGAAAATGCGATGAAATTCCATGGCAATATTGTCAAACCAGTACTTTCTGTTGATGTTTTCCTTTATTCTTCGTTTTTCAAGCAGAAAACCTTGTGAAGAGACCCAATTAGGTCAGAAACCAAGAAAGGAAGACCAAGCCGATCCCGCATTGTTAGTTTTGACTTTTGAGAACGATTCCTAAGAAGGTACTCTAGGTAGAAGGGAGTGTGGGAGGAACAGCTCTATAAAAATGGCAAAGGCTAGCACTGTTTACCCCAAAAGTTCCTTTGCTCTGTGGTTACTGCGCCGAAGTAAAGTTAGGGCAAGATTTTCTATTGGTGAAACGAACACTGCGTCAGCTTGCCGCTTACAGCTTCCGTCAAGAATTGCCTAGGTTCTGTATTTTCGAAGATTACACATTCGATTATTATAATTTGTACTAATATATGTCTCCTTATAAATAATATGGATGTAGTTTAATCAATGAACTAATGTAAATCAACTTTCGTTACATAAACTAAATGAAGGGAACTACAGGTAAGTAATGATTTCATGGTATTCTATCAGTTTGCATGCAGGGAGAAGGAAGACATATTTCTTACGGTAGCTGATGATCCCAAAGGAAGTGATTTTGGAATGAGAACCAGGGAAAAAGAGAACTATTTCGTGTTTTAGGGTATGAGCACAGAGATTCAAATTACGGACACAGGTGACGGAGCTCGTTACGGACTCGAGAGTGGGAGGTCCGTGGTTCTCCATTCTGAACCGTCCTCTCTTAGGGTTTTTTTGGGGGGGTTTCCCTAGTCCCTGGCAAGTATTTAGGCCTGGAACGTTTTCTTTCCCAATAATCATTTTGTTCCATGTATCACCAGTGTCCACGACCGAATAGGCGTTTAACATTACTATACTGCTAGCTCCGAACACTCCTCATAATTGTGGTTATCAAGAAGCGGAGGAGAATTTCGGTACTTAAGCGCATATAAGGCTAATTGTGCTCTTGGAAACCTCCAGGAGAAAGTGGTGAAGTGAAGGACACAGTTTCGGGGTGGCAGGCTCGGACGCAGGCGGGATTCCTAATATCTCCAGATAATTATGTACTGACGATCATGGGACCCCCCCATCCGCAGGCCCGCTTCTCTCTACGGAGAGGACTGTCTGAGGGCTCGTCACGAACGCCAGGATAGACGGTTCCTCAAAGCAAAATCCACGCCTTACCCGCCGTCCACTCGCCTGATCCTTCCACCCTGAAACATTAGGAAATGAAATTACAGGAAATGGGGGACCGGAAAATTCGCAGCACTATATAATCCACCCCAAGATTTGCCTGTTAACCAAGGTCAGAGTGGCCGGCCCAAGGGAAATCGAACCTGGGACCTGTCGACGGCAAACCTCACACATCACCGCGAAGCCATCTCACTCGGTGAACACTATGCGTAGTAGCAGCCGACATCGACACGCCAGTGCAGGTAATCTGAACTAGTCGCAATGAATGTCCATGCCGGTTATGTTTCTCGCTATCCACAGGAGGAGGCTTGTGAATGTTATCTTAGATGTGATCAACCACATTAGTATTCAGTTATTTGGCGACGTTTTAAGCTACAGGGTATTAAATCTAAAATATAATTTTTACTTTCTCTACCATGCTCATTGTAGGCAGAGAAGGTATTGCATTCCACCCAAAAATTCGATACCGATATTTCACCAGTAATGTTTGAGGCGTCCTGAATCCAAAAAAGCATATTTAAGAAAAGGTCTGTCTGTGAACACTATAACTCAAGAACGAAAAGTAGGATAAACACCAAACTTGGTATTTAAGTTCAGTACCTTCCAAAGATGCGCCAGAAAGATTTTCAAGAAAATCCCTCATCACAAACTACCCTTTATATAAACATTTTTTAAATTTTTTTATTTTCTCAAAAACGGCTTTAACGATTTTGATTAAAATACCATATATTAAGGGTGTTTACATTGCAAATAAAATGTATATCTTGAATTTTCTGGGAATAGCCTGTGAAGTCCATTTCAGACCGAAGAAATTTTGTATAAACTTGTATAACTGGTAAACGTTATGCGATAGACGAAAACGTATTACACAAAAAATCTAGAGCTCTTTTAAACACACAATTTATTTCAAATAACGTTTTTTGTAACATCGGCCATTTCCAAGATATCCGTTATTAATGGTTCGAATTGTTCAATTCTTGGCCATTCTTTTCAAGTCCCCTCGATATTCGGTTGTTTATCGCGATTGCATGCAGTGCATGGAAGTTTAAGGCCAGTACATAGCGTCCAGTCCTTAAACATTTGACTATTGCTATTCCCTTTGTATATATAACGAAATGTGTAATGCAGCTATTTCCGGAAAGGTTATCTCGAAGCAAAGTAATAAACTATGAAAGAATAATTTATATACCCACTAATAAGCGATAGAGCGTCGAGGAAGTTGTGTGAATGTAACATCAGATTTTTTGAACTACTAATGCTAGAAGTATAATGTTTTGCGGACATGTTGGAAATATTCACCTATGTCACCTCAGTGCAATTTCATGCGTGTATCTCAACCGCTATTTCCCTTTTAAGACTCTTTGATTCACGTAGGACTTTAAAATGTCTCAGCCTTTCATTTTAAACGTACTCATTACATTTTTATTGCATATTCTTGATATTCCTGATTGTACTACTGCAGTTTTTAAGTACAGAAAGACATAGAAAACTGAAGTGTCGAATAAACTACTGTATTTTTTAATTTCTAGTAATTACACTCTTTCAAGCTACTTTACCCGTTAACTGAGCTATTTTTTAGTAGAAAATAATTTTTATGTTTTCAAGAAAATGCATAAAATAATGTTTGTAACTTAATATTTGTTGAAGCTGTAGCTGTTTTTCTGTGACACAAAATGTGCCCGGGATGCCCTGGTTATGGATGGATGGAGGGAGGCGAACTTCGCAGCTGCCGTGCTGTTGTAACGTTAATCCCAACAGGCCGAAGCAAGCATTCATTTTTTATTATTACTAGTATTACTACTACGATGAATGCGTGCATGCTGCGATAATTGTGCTTTTTCAGGAATGTAAACATTGTAGACCGAAAAATTTGATCAATTAATTTTTTCGTCTTTATTTTCAAATCCGAGGAAGACAAGCATTTTTCAAATTAAGCCCAAACCCAGCTAGCGGGCCGAGACTAGGCCAGAGCCTGTAAAGACCTGTATCCTGCATGTCCTAGGAGGGGCAGCTTTAAGACGGTGACCTTGCAGTCCGCTCTTCTGCTTTGGTAGATCTGGACCATTAGCTGCAGATCTGTTAGTAAACGTATCAATTTATTAAACAACTTTTAGTTTTACAGTGCCAGGCTTTAAATAGTTGCTGTTGTTTGGTTGCTGATCATTGCGTTTACTTTCAAGAAATTTCACTTAAGCGCCCTGTAGGTAACCATGGAGATTTTCACTCTGGAACTAATCTCTGAGGAAATGTCCACATCAACATTTGCGTTAAGGCTTAAGAACAAACCGACCACGTAGGCCATTCCGTTTTATGGCACGGTTATCAACCCGCACCGTTACGAACTTTGTTATCGCCAGGCGCCCCACTCTGTTTTACTACGCTGCCACGCGTAGTTGGCTCCTCATAATATGTACTTAGGTGCCGCTAAGTTATTAATCTCAAAGGTAATTTTTCTTTCCTTCAGCAAACACCTCCACTCCAACAAGGTGATAATCTGGAAAGCAGTTTCCAATGTACCTGCATAAGAGCACCATTTTTAGGCTAGAACTTAATACGTTACGTTGTTTATGTAATTACTAAAGTTCGGAGGTTGCAGAAAAACCTTTGCTTTTGGAGTGTCTGAAGTTAGGGTCCGACATAATTTGTGTTCATTCTTTTCTTTTTCTTATTGGTCTTTTTTTAAGGTCCTAAATTTACCTACTTTCCACTACATCTTTACTGCTGTTTCTCAATTGCAACAGACGACGCTTTATACAGATTAACATAGCAATCTAAAATATATGACTAAAAGAAGAAACATTTTATTCATAAGGTTTTCGCACCGTAAGTTTCATACCACCACAACTGGTATTTTGCAAACAAAAATGTTTAAGTCTATTTCAAAGAATACAATTTGGGTGCTACATGATAAACTAAGTGTATCAATCCTTCACTGCAATATGTATGTACGTATTAATGTGTATTAAGAATTCTAAACAACACAATTTGAGGGAAAATGACACACATTCCTTTTTAACAACGGCTGATGTAATGATGTTGATGCCTAATTTCAAACATCATACTCATATTAATTGAAATTAATTCATTAAAATATTAATTAATTTGCATCACATTTCTAGGTTATTTTAAAGGATATGTTAGGTATTTTGATATGTCTTTTTCAGGCAATTTATAGGTCTTCAACTTCTGAGCCCTAGTAGTTACAAACCGTGTAAGATAATATTGCCACCGATCTATAATAGGAAAGAGAAAATACTGTATTCCACCCAAAAATTCGATGTCGAGATTTTACCAGAAATGTGTTTTGAGGCTTCTGAACCCCCCTCCCCCAGAAGAGAATGTTTAGAGAGCACGAAGGCGCATATATGTATGAGCAGCATAACTCAAAAACGAAATGACGGATAAATATCCAATTTCGTATTCAAATTTAGTAAATTCCAAAAATGCAACACAAATATTTTCAAAAAATTCCCTCAAACAACCTTTAGATGAGAATTTTTTTTAATTTTCTCAAAAATGGCTCTAAGAATTTTGATTAAAATTTCAGATATTTAAGACACTTACATGGCAAAATAAAATGCCTATCTAGGATTTTCTGGAAATAGCCTGTTAAGCCCTGGTCATTCGAAAGAAATTTCATAAAATTTTGTATAACGGGTAAACCATAAATTATAGATAAAAACGTACTACACAAAAAAATGTAGCTCTCTTTAAAACACAGAATTTATTGAAACAAACTTTTTCTGTGGCATTAGCCATATCCCAGAGATCCGTTATTACTGTTTTTAATATTTCAATACTTCGTCATTTTAAGTGCTATCGCTATTCAGTTGTTTCTCGCGAAGTCGTGGAAAGAGTATGGAATAGCATATAGCGACATATGACTACCGATTCTGATTTCTGTATTCCCCAGGTACCTACCATAAAATGTGTAACGAAGACATTAAATGGAAGGGATACAGTTGTCACCCTCTTTAGGAGGTTATTCCATGTACACAGACGAATGAAAAATTCTACTACTATTTTGGTCTCTCTGAGACTAGTCTTTCTGTAGAAAAATCAGTTTCCGTACTTTACGTCGCATTAGATTTCAAATTCGGAGCGATTAAGAAAATTACTGAGCATATAACAGAACAAAAAATAATCTGCAGTTTTCATTAACTTCCCCTTTTTCTTTAAGCGCAATGTTTGGTCTAATTTAGCTGTTTTGTTTTCTACGTTGAATTCCACGCTGAAGTTACGACGCTGCAACAGCGGGTGAATAATTGACGACACACATCGCCGAAACTGCTATAATATTTCTCGTTTATCAAATGAACTTATCTTCGATATAAAAACTGTAACCAAAAACGTATGTCTTTTTTTCCCTTTCCTTTTATTAAATGTTTGTTTTGTTTCTTGTATTTCTTTAAACTGTTAAACATAAACATTCATCTTGCTTTATTCGTATCACTAAACGGTTTAATACGCACCTGAACTTTTCTGTATGTGACAGTTATAAAATACTGTACCTATTTAGTTTCTGCATTGAGTGATAATAAGTAAACTTTAAGCAATCGTTTATTTTGTCTTACTGTTTCTTTCAAACTTAAACACCAATTGTAAAAAGGAAAATAAATCCTAACGCTCATTGTGATGCTGCATTATAAATTATTTTTGTACCATCCTTATTTACATTATAATTGAAACCAAATTAGAGTTAGATTTTTAATTTTTATTAAAATAAGTAAGAAGCAAATTAATTGTAATCAGTTTCGACCTGCCGTATTTCGGTTTTAATTGCTGTAAATTCATGAAAAAAACTGGCTTGGAAATGAAACACCACTACCAAAGTTAATAGCATAAAGCAGCAACAACTTCGCAGAGTTATGGGAAAAACAGCACGCATTCTGCTCTGCGACTGACCTAACTTTGATAATCAAGTATTATTTCCCATCCATTTGCAAGGGAAAGCTCGCTGTTGCCAAACATCTCTGCGTCTTATTAACGTATCAAGCGCTCAAACTTTTTCGGTGCAACCATCCAGATGTATCTGTGATTAAATAGCATATTATGCAACGAGTCTATAATGGTAGTAATTAAAACGCGAGTATTATTATTAACCGAGCGAGCGAAGCGAGGTTAATAATTATTATACGAGCGTTTTAATCACCATTATAGTCAAGTTTCATACGACTGTTTATGCTCGACCATGTATCTAAATTAAAGGTTTCATAAGTATTCGTTTCTGGTTTGAGTGGTGTGATGCAATCGTTATTCCTTTATCTATGGCTACAATACAGTGACCTTGAAGCACCTGTGTCAAACAAAGTTGCTAGCGTTGTGAGACGTACATCGCAGAATAATCGATACTTGCGCTTTCACAATGTTACGTGGCCACTTCTGATTGGTCGAATACCAATACTTTAATGAACAGGTGTACTTTAATGAGGCACATTAAAGTACTGCTACCAGTCGTGTAAATACTACATTTTGGCATTATCGAGCATAAATTAATATACAGCCCTCGGCAGAAGGGCTGTCTGCTGTGCAAAGTGTCCCGAATTCAATTTCCGGCTGGACTTGAGAAAGCTTTCTTTAAATAAAAAAGTTTCTCGGTATGACCAAAGTCTGGTGTGTGAATGTGCTTGTGTGTGTATTATCGGTTATTTAAGAAAAATTCCCCCTTTAACAAGATTTCAAAACTGCCGCTGAGCATGACCCTGAGATCACGTGCCAAATCATATAATTATATGACAGTTAATCTACAATGAGCACAAGTATATGGCACCAGTAGCTGCCGTAAAGTTAACAATATTCAAAATGTGTATAAAACCTGGCATTCCAAGAAGTCATTTAGTAAGGGCAAAACATAAGTTTAGAATATGACGGTTTAGAACCGAGCGAGGTGGCGTCGCGGTAACGTGTGCGACTCGCATTCGGGAGGTCTCTGGTTCGATCACTTCGACCGCCCACTCTGACCCGTTTTTCGTGGTTTCCCCGGGATCAACAGGCGAATGCTGGGGTAGCTTCTTCTCAACCACACTTTCTTTACACCATTTCCCTTTCATTCCGCTTCCTTCTCATCTTTCACGTTTCGTAGTGTATGGCGATGCCGGACAGATGCCGCGGATGCATGCTCAATGGAAAGAGTGCTCCCATGGACACCAGATGGCTACTCGACTGGTAGGTCATTCATCGCCCTCTCACGGCGGTTCCAGCAGTGGGACGGTTCTGCGGGCTTAGAAATGTTAGGGAATTCTGCGCGTCTGTGGTCCGTTTGCCTACGCCATGTAGCTTCCTGTGTGGTTCCTTCAATTCATCCCTTCCTCCTGAGGGTGATAGGCACAATAGATCTCTGTAGGTCACGATGGGCGAGGTGTCTTCCCCAGTTGATCAACTATGTTTAGAAGAAGCTGAAATATCAGTTACCTGCGTTTCAACATTTCTTTTGGTTGGATAGTAACAGACCTGTTATTCATTTTTCTTAAATAATTAAGAAGACATTTTAAACAACAAACTCAAATCCTAAATGTGAACAAAGCTTTGATAATATTTCAACATTATCCTCCTCCACAAAACAGACCATAAGAACAAAAGGAGAAACAATGTAGTAATGGGAGAAACATCTCTCTTGCTGTATAGATCCTAACTGTAAAGCGCCACGAGCATATTATTCTTCCAGTATGGCTCGTGAATGTTCGCTGCACTTCCATGCGTTTAATAATCCCCGCAGGCCGACTAATCTTTGCAGTTTTGTCCCACTTTTCTTTCAGAAATGCTCAAGAGAATGTAAACCACAGACATACTGCTTCTTTACATTAATCAAACAGTTCTAGTGTCATTTTTTTCGGTTTAGTTTTGTGAATTCCACAGTTACGTAAATTTCTTAGGACAAACTGGCCATTATATGCATTAGTTAATTTATTTTCGGTGATTTATATTCCTCTACATCCGACCGCGGTTTCAAATGTCAAATTTGCTTTCAAAGAGAGAGATGTGTGACGTAATCGCAAGAAAATGCACAGAGTCATTCAATTCCCATACACATGTTTTGTTTGTTCAGTCTACTTGCATCAACACCAGTCAAAATAATCCCCTTCAGGTCAACAAGTTGTCTGCTGGATGTTATTTATTTCTGCTCTGAAGTGTACCTATCGGATGCGTCGGGTCACAGCTGACTTTTAGGTTTCAAGAAACGGTTCTAAAGCGCTGAATTCCTGTCCGGACTGTAAGGTGAACGAGGAAGCGTTTCGCAATTGCAACCGGTTATTACATATGCCACTGGCTCACTGATATGTAATGTTGCGTTATTGTGGAGAAGTAGAACACACACTCTTTTGAAAATGCTCTGTTAAGAGATTTAGAGATGCATTATATTCACAAGCCATTAGCCTGCCCTCTTTCAAAGCAGTGCAGTGTGGGAAAAATAGGTATTAATTTCTCTGCTACTTACCTACAGAAGAGAAGTATTGCATTTCATCCAAAAATTCGATACCGAGATTTCCCCGAAATACACGACATGGGGGGGGAGGTTCCATGTTTAAATGCGTGACTAAGAAATACCGCGGTCAAACTTCGTCTTAGAATTTCGCCAAATGAGCTGTGACTTTATCACAGAAAATCCGCAGCATTATGTTGAGGCAAATAATTAATAGCCACGTCGTCTCATTTTGAACTACCAACAACGCCGCTGATACAACAAAGCGAAACAAAGACTATTACTGGTCGATAACAGAACAAAAGCCACCAATTACACGCGCAATTAGCATTGAACATTTCCACCACCTCGGTTCATGCATTGACGCCGTGGGAAAGACAAGCTGCCTCTAACAACCTGTCACAACTATGGATAGATAGTTCTGTTTGCGCTATTTCTGTATTTCAACCTCAATACTTTCGTAGCTTTGAAGGACACGCAAGTACATTAAACTACTGAAGTGAGAAAAAATGGGCAAATACCTTTTTTTCGTCGATAATTTGTTAGATCCACTTCCCATTCATGCTGCCAAAGTGTAAAGCTGCATTTACTGCAACTGGTACTGGTAATCCTGCGTGTTTTGTCTATTTTACTGCACGTGTGTGCATGAACTATATTAGATCCTCTAACTTTTGATATTTCTATTATTGCAAACACGGAATATTTGATAGTTGAATTTTGCTATTTAAATCTTACCTAGAGTTTTACTTCCTTTTTATCTGTTCCAACCAGGCGTGGATAATCGATCGCCAGTTCGCCACCAATACTAATGTTTGTGACTTTGCTACTCGAACCACTATGTTCAACAAATGTTGGTAATTAATTTTATTTTCGCGTACTATTGCTACTATTCACTATCACCGAAAAAAGAGTATGCAGTACACATACGTTAAACGCATTGGAGAATTCGAAAGTAGAAAAATTTTCCTCGTTCTCCAATGATGCTCTTACCCAATGTATTGCAATATACTATTATTACTTTCTTCAACACCTACCTACAATAAGCAGAGCAAGTATTGTATTCTACTCAAACATTGAAACTTGAGATTTTACCGGAATTTTTACAGAAAGGTCCGGCATGCGGGCGTACGTACATGAGCGTTTTACATGAGAATGTTTCATACCATAGACTTTTTAATGAACAATTCACATCACTTGCCAGCAAAAGCAGCTAAGCTAAGAGGGAATTGAGCCTGGATCCTTTGGATTATGGGCCTAATGCACTACCAACTGCGTTATGAATACTGAACTTACAAGTGCAATGTACGTATTTGCGCGCGCGTGTCCATTTTGTTTCATAATAGTTTTTCCATTTTCTGCAGCTGTGTATGCCATTATCGCTGGAAAGAAAAATGGCCCGTCACACGATATATCTGAAAGAAAATAATTCCTATAATTTCCCCCTTTTATTTTTTTGTTTTCTTTACTTTACTTACAGTAACGAATTCATGAGAAGGGAAAGATATCACGTATCACACTTAAAAGAGTACAGGTTAAATGGATCGCACTGTTCCACGTGTACTATACGTACGCTCGCAAATTTGGCGGCCAACTGCGATTCATCTACAAATTTAATGTCATCTTGTGGATGATACATCACCAAATAGTGAAATATCTGCACTACTATTTAAGGCACTTGTAAGTCATTTAATCTTCACCTGCACTTTGTCTCTCTTTGTATTTTTAGTACTTCGAAATACGATTTTACAAGCATAAATACAATATATATATATTAACAAAGAAATGTGGAAATATAAAATTATAAAAACTATAATTTGGTAGGGTATCATCACCGTTTACTCTTGACAAAATCACATTCAACATGGGTGGAAACTTTCAAACAGCAACGAATGAACGATGCGCCACGCTCCGCTTTGCGCTATTCCATTATATTTCGTTAACCTTGCATGTTTCTGTTTCCCCCATCTTTTTTTTTTTTGCATTCTTTTTTATGGGTCCATAGAGGTCCTTTCCTTCCTTTTTTATCGTATGCGCTACTGTTTCTGAACACCCGGACAGCCTTAGATGATTCTTTTACTGCCTTAGTAACACTTAATTCACTTGAATAATAAACTAGCACATCCATTATTACTCTTCTTAGTTTACCAACATTTCGTCTCTTCCTAGGTTCTCCCTCCATAACCATAAATATTAACGTAAAATGTTAAATAAGTAACCCACATAACACTTCACACTATAAACGTACCCACTTCCTCACAACTGATGTTAACTTTTACTGAATTCTACGTCGCGCAAGGGCTGTTGGCTGAATAGATAGATGACTTCTGTTTGTCATATACAATGAAAGTAGGAAGTTACAGGATCCCAGCTTCTTTTAAAAATTGTCTCCAACCCTCTAGACATTTTCTCTTGCTTGATCCCCGTTGTAAACCCAATAACAAAAACGGTTTTCGTTGGCTGACTTTTCTACAGCATAGGTATAGAATTTTTCGAAAATATTTAATTTAAAAAGGTATAACTTTCATCTTATTAAAGGCAGAAAATTCAAACTGGACAAGCATCAGTACACTAGTTTACTCTAGCTAAGAAAAAATATTGTTGCATTTTACCTTTAGTTTATTATTTACTGCGTGATAAGTATAGAAACAACAAATATCGGACTTTTACTGAAAAACTAGTTTTCTTTACAAATTTGTGCCCACAAAATCTATAAAGGCTCTAAAACTCATATAATCCGATAAAGAAAACTATTTTGCATAGGACGTGTTCAAAGCTGAAATTTATAACAAATGAATATTTACACCATGCTATTACTTATTAGCAACTTGGCAACAGAGCTAACAGTGATTATTTCGGAAACACCAAAATAAAAGTAATTTGACACACATGAGCTTCACATCTTTCCACAGTATGTTTTTGTCCATTTCTTATGCTTTCGGCGTGATACAGAATTATACTAAAGACAATTACAATGAAGAAAATCATTGACAATTTACTTAAAATTAAAGACTGTCAGGTCAGTATTTCAAAAACATGTAATTTAAATAAAATCCGTTAGTTATGCTTGAGAAATACAATAATAAAAAAAACGTGAATGATCTTTTTATCTTTACTTTTTTTTTTGAAAATGTTCGCTTAGTTTCCTGAGGTCTTGTCTCAAGTATCCAATTTTATACTGCTCTCTCTCTCTCTCTCTCTCTCTCTCTCTCTCTCTCTCTGACCTTTTCTTCTTTTCTGAAAATTACATTTTTAGGTTCGGGAGACATAAACACTTCTATTACCAGCAAAACCTCAATACAAAAAATGTGTATACAATAAAGGAATACTTCTACGCACCGTAAACATTAGAGAAAGCAAAAAGAACAAAATGGACACATGATTTACAGAGTATGATCCCTCGCGTTATACGTATCGAAGGTATATGCGATTCAGAAAGGTCAAGGGCGGGTTAGAAAGCGAAACGATAATGGCACGGGGCAGTTGTCTCGTCTCTTGCAGCTGATAGCAACAGCTATTGGAATTTTAATTGGCAAATGAACGCAATGCTCACGGCATAGTCGGGGTATATAGGATTTGTTTTACTGTGGCAACGATAGTCACGTAATCGGTAAGCTTAGTGATGCACTGCAAAGAACAGATGTATTGTGTAGTCCGAATTAGCGCACTTGCCAAATTCCTGAAATTGAATCCCGTAAAACTTCCCCTCGTCGAGCAAAGCGTAAGAAATAATTTTGCGATGACGTGGAATTAAAATGCATAAAATGTTTGGTGGAGTAACATATTATATATGTTCCACACCAAATAAATGCAAATTTCGTTTTATTAGATTCCTTGAAGACCTGCTTCTTTCTGTCACACATACTGAAATTCTTTGTATCACGGATAAGTATTAAACGGTAGCAAAGAACTGCACTTCCTAGGTTATACACAAATTTCTAGTCCATGATGTGGCGTATTAGTAGTCTCGCCATAGTATTGCCATGCCGGACACATTATTGCGTCGCATTGGCGACAGCATTGTTTGGGTAATTTAGTATTTCTTTCGGCTTGTGTTTGAATTTCCCTCTGGCATGACACTCTCCGGAGTGTCTGACCTAGCCAGAGTTGGAGAGAGAGAGCGGGGGTACATGTTAGTGTTACTTTCTTTATGTGTGAGCATCAGTCTGAGAGTTGGTGTATAAGGTGCAGGTTGCGTGTGTGTGTGTGTGTGTGTGTGTGTGTGTGTGTGTGTGTGTGTGTGTGTGTGTGAGGCATCTCCCCTCAATCCTTTGTTCTCTTGTGTATGTTATGTAGGGCCACAAATTATTTTATTAATAAACCACAAGCAATGTGAATGATGTGAAATTTATTACAAAACCCCTCGCCTGCATTGAAATGTGAACAACAAGGTCCTGGTCCTCTCGCAGTGTCTGTGCTATGTTTCCCCCATGTGCATGTTGGGGTGATTAAAATTTCGTATTTTGTTGCAAACCTTTTGGCCCTCACCCCAGCATGTAACAATATTTTAGGCTTCGCAAAATGAACCATAACCAAAACCTGCCAAAAACTACGCGAAACATATCGCACAACCATGAAACTAAACAAGATATTCGATCATCCTTGAAGAGGATGACCGTTTGTAATGAATAGAACAAAAAATCACAAAGCAGTTTTGTTATTTTTAAAGTCTTTTTGAGGAAAAAGCGAAAATTGCTTAATATTATCTCTACTTTAAATGAAGATTTTATGAAACTTAAAATACTTTTTTCGAATATTTCTTAGAGGAGATTGAAATATAAATATTTTCTGCATGTTTAAATACATTTTAATTTAAACAATTCACACTCTTACTTTCATTAAAGCTTTCGAAATTTGTCTCAGTTGAATCTACATCATTAGCCAAAGAGACTATACAACATGACAACACTAAGATCGAAAGAAACGCACGTCAGTTGTTGCTTATTGCGCTTATGCTTTGTTTTCGAAACAGCGGATTATCATTACAAAATGGTTCACTTTACTAATGCCGAGTATCTTGAAATGCTACTCAGTTACGGTGAAACACATCGTAATGCGGCAAGAATTTATCGAAAAGATTTCCTAATAGACGAGCACCACATCATAAGACATTTGTTTTCATCTGTCAAAGAGTTCTAGATACAGGAAGCGTGTCTTCTCATGCTGAAGCAGTTGGTCAAAGAAGTGTTGCACAAGAAGAAACCCTTCACTTGGATTCCACTTCCTTGGTGGAAGATCCTGGAAGCAGCAACCGTGATATAAGTCACAATATTGGCGTCTCTCATTCGGCCGTTTTGAGAACATTAACAGAAGAAATGCTACGCCCTTATCATCGACCAGTATCTCTCTGAAGCAAATTATGTGCCAAGTGTAGCATTTTCCGAATGGTTTCTTCAACAAGGAGGGGACTTTCCTCTTAAAATTCTTGCAATGGATGAAACAACGTTTACCAGAAATGGTGTAACTAATTGCCATAATGCACACACCTGGGCTTGCAGTCCTCCGTGGCCTAGGGTACCATGCCAGCCTCTAGCACCAGAGGTCGCGGGTTCAAACCCGGCGGAGGACGATGGATTTTTTCGGTAGTAAAAATCCGTAGCATGGCTTTCTTCGGAAGGGAAGTAAAGTCGGCGATCCCGTTTCGTAGATTTACGGCACATAAAAGAACCTCAGGCCTGATCAAAGAGGCCTCTGAGCAAAATTTCTGGTCTTTCAAGCCCAATATGGAATGGGACGCTAAGAACCATAGTAGTTAAAGAGTGACCATAAATAAAACTAAATTTATTTATTTTACCTGGCTTACGACTATCCAGATACAATAAGACAAGACAGCTTTCAGCACAGCTTTTCTGTAAATGTTTGGACAGGAATCATAGGAAACACATTAATCGGTTCGTGAATTCTTCCTCGGGTTTTGATATGAGTCATCTTATCTCCAGTTTCTTCAAGAAACGTTACAAGTTCTGCTTGAGGATGTTTCCTTGGCAATAAGAAATGATATGTGGCTATTACATGACACCGCACCTCCGCACATAACAGAGCCGTGTTGGCCATCTCTGCAACACTTACGTAGAACGCCGTATCTCTCGGAATGGACGAATAAGATGGCCACCAAGATCGCTAGATCTAAATCAAATCGATTTTTTCTTTGGGGCGATATAAAAAGTAGTATTCACGTTATAGAAGTGCCTATGCGGAAAAGCTGTAAGAGAGAATGCTTCGAGCAGCGGAAGAAATACAAAAAAATCCGGACGTATTTCGTAGATTGCAGGAGAATTGGAGAAAACGTTGTGAAGCATTTTGAACAATTTCTCTACATTAAAAAGAAGTTCTCGTTGATTTTCTGTTCTTATCTTGCTTTAATTATTCATAGAGTTTTATTATTCACAAAGAAAGGAAGCATAATTTTGTAACTTGGGTTTCTCAAGCCTTTATTTACCTTCTATTTGCGTAATATTGTAGTACTTCACCAGTACCATATTCCATATATTTAGTTTACGTTACAACAATGTGTAGTATTCTGTTTATTTGTATACCGTAAATGTTTGTTTATCCGTTACCAAAGCAGCAGAAGCTGAAGAATTAAAAGCTGAACTCCTGAATGTAAAGTTAACCTGTTGAATGCAAAGTGAAACTGTTCAATTTGCTGTGTTGCAATATTGTGCAAAATAAAACAGTAATTATCTAAAGAACGGAAAACTTTATGGAAACATTTTATTAAGGAAAAACGTTCTAAACAGCGTGCTCTTTCAGTTTAGAATATGATCAAGGTTGGGGAGAGTTGACAAGGGAGAGATGACTTTACAATTCGCGTCATCCATTACTGAATGTTCATGCCCATTTACTGTTCATTGGATACAGCTGGTTGTCACTCGTGATGCAGTCAAATTTTAAATCCCACAAAACACAGTACGCACGCGTTGAATTTTGTTGCAGCCCAGTGACGATAGACGCGCAATAAGCTCTGACCTATCATAACACTATATATTATTATCTGCCTTAATCTTAAGTTAGCGAGAAGTATTACATTACTATCGTAAAAAAGTACAACATAATCAATAGAAATTAAATCTTTGTCATGGCCATGGTGAAAATCTGCAACACTTGGAATCAGGCCAAAAAACCGCAAAAAAGGCATCCACTTCCTTAAATTGTATGGGAAAACCATAAACATTTAACAAGAATAAATTAGAATTTTGTGTTCGACAAACTAACGAGAATATATTATAAACACATCAGGAGAAAAACAAGTGTCATATAATTATAAACAAAAGGAGAACTTTGCTTCTGGTGGAGTTTTAGGGTATGTTTCAATTTTATATGGATAAAATATTGGAGCACAAAAATAAAATATATTATTAGTTTATCCCTTATGCAAGGTAGACGAACAGTTCCAATCGCCCAAAAGTTGATACTACGATTATAGGGGAAATATACGAGGAGCCTGAATCACAGAAACAAAAGGCATTTACAGCGTAAACAAAACGAATAATCAAATACCATATTTAGATTTTAAAACAAATTACTTAAGAAAAACGGGAATGCAGACTGACGAAATCTGACATTCTCTTTTCTTAGCAAAAGAATGTATATTTTTGCTTTCTCTACCACGTACGAGAGGAAGTAGGTTGCACTCCAGTAGGATATATAGGAGAGAGCTGGCGCAGTTTTTTGCGTTTATATGGGAAAGGATAGGGAAAACGAGGCTAGATGCGACGGTTCAAGGAGGAAAATGCGTTTATATGGGGGAGATAGGGAATACGAGGACTGACGCTAGGCTAGACAGTGGTAGGAGGGAGAGTGCGCTTTATATGAGAGAGGTAGAGGAATATGAGGAGAAGTGCTAGGCTAGACAGAGGCTGAGTAATGTATGGTTTATATGAGCGGTATAGGAAAACGCGGAGATGTGTTAGGCTAGACAGGGCTTGAAACGTAGTGCATGGTTTATATGAGAGATATAGGAAAACGAGGAAAGGTGTTAGGCTAGACAGAAGTCGAGGAGTAGAGTATGGTTTATATGAGAAGTATAGGAAAACGAGGAGAGGTATTAGGTTAGGAGAATTGAGTTTGTGTTTATAAGGAGAGACGAGAAAACGGAGAGAGATCCTATGCTAGGATAGACAGGTGTTAAAGTTAGGTTAGATAGGAAACCAAGGAGTGATACTCAGCTAGAGGGGGGCAGGAGGGAATGAGCTTTTGAGAGGTAGGGGATACGGGGAGTGGTGTTAGACTAGACAGAGGTTTAGAGTATGCGTTTATATGTATGAGAAGTATAGGAACAGGAAGAGGGGTGCTAGGCTAGTCAGAGGTTGAGGAGTAGAGTATAGCTTATATGAGAGGTATAGGAAAACGAGGAGAGGAGTTAGACTAGACAGAGGTCGAGGAGCAGAGTATGGTTTATGCGAGAGTCATAGGTAAACGAGAGAGGCGTTAGGCTAGACAGAGCTAGAGGAGTAGAGTATGGTTTATATGAGAGGTATAGGAACAGGAGGAGAGGTGTTAGGCTAGACAGGTAGTGTAGCAGTAGGAATATGGACTTATATACAGGAGAGCTAGGGAATATGAGGTGCTAGACTTGAAAGCGACTTTAGACGTGAACTTAGTGGAAAACTGTTTCATGTCAATGTTCTAGACATACCCATCACGTAACCTATTCAGGGAAAAGGTGACTCGTTCAGGGGAAAAAGGTGACTGCTCAGGGAAAAAGGAGGTCCACAAAGGGAAAAAGTTGACTAGCAAAGGGAAAAACGTGACCAGCAAAGGGAAAAAGGCGACCAGCAAAGGGAAAAATGTGACCAGCAAAGGGAAAAAGGTGAGCCATAAAGGTAAAAAGGTGACCTGCAACGGGAAAAGCTAACCCACTAACACTAACAGGTAAGTAATTCAGCTAGTATTGCAAGAGGTTGACTGCATCATAGCAGTGTATGATTTCACATGTAATTCAGCTAGTATCGTATGTATTTAGGCTAATTCATCTAGTAACACAGAATAGATTCCAGAGGCTAACTGCATCATGGCTCTGCATAATTTCACAGATAATTCAGCTAGTATCGTAGGTATTTAGGCTAATTCAGCTAGTATCACAAGAGGATAGATTCTAGGGTTGGGTATAGCTTAGTGTCGTATTTCACAGGTAATTCAGCTAGTATCGTAGGTATTTAGGCTAATTCAGCTAGTATCACAGGAGGCTAGATTCCAGGGTTGGGTATAGCATAGTTTCATATTTCACAGGTAATTCAGAGGGTATCGTAGGTATTTAGGATAATTCAAGTAACATAGGTGTTTAGAGTAATTAAGCAAGTATCACAGGAGGCTAGATTCCAGGGTTGGGTATAGCATAGTTTCGTATTTCAGAGGGTATCGTAGGTATTTAGGATAATTCAAGTAACATAGGTGTTTAGAGTAATTAAGCAAGTATCACAGGAGGCTAGATTCCAGGGTTGGGTATAGCATAGTTTCGTATTTCAGAGGGTATCGTAGGTATTTAGGATAATTCAAGTAACATAGGTGTTTAGAGTAATTAAGCAAGCATTACAGGAGGGTAGGTTCCAGGGGTTGGTTATAACCTAGCTTCGTATTTCACAGATAGTTCAGGTAATATCGTAAGTATTTGAGGTAATCGACAGAGCTTCACAGATATTATTGATAATTTCGATCAGAGATTTGTATCACAGCTATTTAAGGTAAATGCAGATGATTCAGGTTGTATCAATGGTATTTGAGTCATCTTAACAGGTAATTCAGATAGTATCACAGGTGCTCGTGCTAATTTAGAGCAGGAATTCGTATCAGAGCTAGTTAAAGTAATTTCACATGATTCGGGTAGTATCACAGGTATTTAAATCATTTTCATAGCCAATTCAGCTAGTAT
Source organism: Deroplatys truncata (assembly GCA_030765065.1). Classification (NCBI taxonomy): domain Eukaryota; kingdom Metazoa; phylum Arthropoda; class Insecta; order Mantodea; family Mantidae; genus Deroplatys; species Deroplatys truncata. The sequence continues at coordinate 52,823,104 of CM060985.1, forward strand.
CGTGAGCATTTAAGCTAATTCAGCTAGTATCACAGGAGGCTAGATTCCAGAGGCTAACTGCATCATAGCTATGCATGATTTCACAGCTAATTCAGCTAGTATCGTAGGTATTTAAATCATTTTCATTGCCAATTCAGCTAGTATCGTGAGCATTTAAGCTAATTCAGCTAGTATCACAGGAGGCTAGATTCCAGAGGCTAACTGCATCATAGCTATGCATGATTTCACAGCTAATTCAGCTAGTATCGTAGGTATTTAGGCTAATTCAGGTAGTATCACAGGAGGCTAGATTCCAGGGTTGGGTATAGCATAGTTTCATATTTCAAGGTAATTCAGAGGGTATCGTAGGTATTTAGGATAATTCAAGTAACATAGGTGCTTAGAGTAATTAAGCAAGCATTACAGGAGGGTAGGTTCCAGGGGTTGGTTATAGCCTAGTTTCGTATTTTACAGATAGTTCAGGTAATATCATAAGTATTTGGATAATCAGCATAGTTTCACAGATGCTCGTAATAATTTCTATCAGAGATTTGTATCACGGCTATTTAAGGTAAATGCAGCTGATTCAGGTTGTATCAATGGTATTTGAGTCATTTTAACAGATAATTCTGATAGTATCACAGGTGCTCGTACTAATTTAGAGTAGGAATTCGTATCTGAGCTAGTTAATGTAATTTCACTTGATTCGAGTAGTATCACAGGTATTTAAGTCATTTTAACAGGCAATTCAACTGGTATCACAGGTACTCATGGTAATATAGAGAGTAATTCGATTATAAAACTTTTCTCATCCAGCGTTACAACAATTTATATACTTTTTTCTAAATCTTACAAATTCTTATATGTTAAACAGTTATTGTACGATGCAGAGAGGGATAAACTGTATATGGTTTACAAACTGAAAAGCTTTGCGTCAACATACCTTTATTTCAGTTCGTTATAGATGTCTCTCCCCTTTTATCTAGGCTTGAGACTAGCACTAGGATTGCTCCTAATGGCAGGGTTACCACCTTCCCTTCCATCTTCTTCTTTCTTCATCAGGCGTCAGCTATCTGCATATACAGCACACAGATAACCTTCTTTTTAAGATTGTAGACTCACGAGAAAATCTTTATCTTTAACTTACATTCTTTTAAGCACTGTTTGTAATGGCGTAATGTCCATACGCATATGTCGTTATCCCATCCTCAGCAATAATTCTTTTATCATCAAACGGAGTCAATGCAATTTTATTCACTTGCACTGTAGCAAGAGCATGCTTTCGTGATAGGATCAGACTCATAGGTGTTCTGATGATTTCACAGGTTTTAAGACAGTCTGTATAGCTGTCAAACGAAATGTACTGCTTAATAGCGCTACGTTTTATACCTTTAATCTTTTTTATCATTGACCCTTGAATATCTAAGGCATACATCTTAGGACGTAGTCCAACAAAGCGTAGGATGATTTTGCTATTAGCCTCATCTTTAAATTTTCCCAATACCTTCTTGTTCTGAGAAGAGTAACATATATGGTTGGCAGGGTAATCAGATGTATCGAGATGCTCAAGAAAACGTAGCTTGTCCTGGTACACATCTTCAGTTGTTACACGATGAATGAACGAATCAGTGTCCATATACATAAGCTTCAGGTTTTCAGCTCCATAATAAGGCAACAAAACGTCGTAATGATAGTTATACATTAATGTCTTGGAGATGTCCAACACACTCATACCAATGTATATAGGCTTGTTGAATACAATCTGACGAGAGGCCATATGTACAGCAGCTAGATTATCAGCATATATCGTCCTGTCGATAAACGTAGGCTTGGCGATCAGCTTCTCTAGAGTTTTTTCATTGGTCACCAGTCGTATATCCATACGGTTACGCAGGTTCTCCATAGTTTTTCCAAACATAGCGTTGTTAAAGAGCTTGTAGAGATCCTTCTCGAAATCATTTGCAGCTTGTTGTCGTAGCCTGTTGTTAAATTCCACATAAGGTTTCAACCACTGAGACTGTCGGAATTGTAGCACACGATGGATTTTTGTTAGTCGTAGTCCATGACTAAGAGCTTGCTTCAAAGCCATGTAATGCACTACATACTTCTTTCGAGGTCCAAGATGAGGTATCAGTTTCTTTGTAGATGATTCCAATGGTTTCATACACTCTGGCAGGAAAGGTAGATCGTTGTGTAGATCGTGAAGTTCAGCAGGATACTCGATGTCGACTTCTAATATGTACCCATGAGCATCATCTTCTTGTAGTGTTTCTAAGTTGATTTCTTCAGGCAGCACCCACTGAAATCCACCAAAAGGAAGGGCGTGACACATTGCCCACCCATATTGGTTATTAGCGTCCTCGTATGTGATAAATTGGGTTGGTCTCGACGGATCAAACTTATCCATATAAGTGTTATTAGCCTCAGCATACCGATGGGAAACTTGGCATAAACCTCCTCTTATACCTGATTCCACCATGAGTAGTTGATCATAATCTTGTAACAGCTCCAGTTTAATTTCAGTATACAGTAACATGGCGTCCCATGTAAGACCTGGAGAGGTAAAATAATGGGCAGGATCAACTTTGTGTGTTTTAAGGGTTTGCTCTCTGAACGTCTCAAAGACATCAGCTAGGAGAAGTACATCCGAAGTTAAGTAGAGATCGCTGTACTCTCCCAGGTTTCTCACATTAAACAGCTCCCATACATTTCTAGCATGATCGTAGTCAGTATCAGTAATTTCTTCTTCGTTTAATCTATTGTAGAAGCAGTCCTTAGGAGGCAAGCAGGTCTCGTTCAGGACATCCCATGACGTAACAAAATCATAGGGAAATACACCCTTACGGGTCATCAACTTCAATTTGTCTTCTCCAAAGTACTTTAGAGTTTCAGGATACGAGGTTAGATTTTTTACCAACTTATCCAAGCTTGTACTGAGGAATCGGAAGCTATCCACAAATCGAAGCTTTATATCTCCTACATACTTGGTGAATGAGATATAGCTTTCTTCAGAGTTAGGAATTACCTCCACACGTTCACTTGTACAACCCAGCTCCTTAACAATGAAATGAGAGTCATATCCGCTAAGGTTATGCATGAAGACTGGTATATATTTAGGTGTTTTACAGGCTAAATTACATTCATTATGAAGACTTCCACGATATTCACCGCTGATGTGATCATGGTCGCGTACTTTGTAGTTTTCTCCTGTAAAGCCTTTTCCACACAAGTAGCATGCCGTAGAAGACTCAAAATCCTTTTGCTGTTGTTCCGTAAGTTTCAGAGGCTTAGTAGATTTGTATATGCCATCAATCATTTTTGCAAGATATGTCAGGTACAGCATAAACTTCTGAGCAGCATCTGCACCACGATACACATAGGGCTGCTTAGGAAGACCAGTTTCGAGATGTTCAACACTGGATGTAGGCTTCACGTAAACACAGAAGCTCATTGGTGTGTGCTCTTGATAAGGGGTTGTATAGGAAGTTTCAGGATTGGGTATACACGTATGGCATGGAGTGAGAATACTCTCAAAATCAGCATAGACGACATAAGGTACTTTCAGCATCCTCTCAACATTTTTAAACTGAACAATTGATTTCTCCTTGGTAGGCATAACTACCCTCGCAACACCATGTTGAATACAGACGGCTACATGTTCTTGCAGTTTTTCCTGTCCACTTAGTCCATATCGATCATCAAAATGTGTAAAGCAGCGCTTACAAGTATAAACCCGTCCATTATGGCTAGTTTTCTGGCGTCGAACGAGTTTCTCAAAATTCTTTATATATACGTAGTGATGTTTTCCACTACTATCATTCAATAGTAGCAGGTTGCGATGTTCAGGTAGTTCAATATCAGCAACCTTTATCGGATACACTTCGTGCTTCTCATCCAGCCCAAACACGTTAATAGACATATTGTTAAACTTCTCAAATTTAGGTATTTGAGAAAGTGGAGTAGGGTAGGAAACACAGCTGAAGTCGTACTTATCTTGAAGTTGTTTGTATTTGTTCACACGCTGTGCATCCTTCCCTATGAATTTGGCCAGTATAGAGTACATGAAACATTTCTCGTCGCTAAAGTTCTGGATGTTTATACATGCTTTCCTTGCTTCAACAGCTGACGGTAGTGGTATGTAGCTACTTCCTCGTAACGGGTTGTACTTGTTGATACGAAGTCGAACTCCTTCCACAGCAAGCAAAGCCCAGCTGCTACCCTTAAGCTGAGACTCCTCCATTTCAGTCACCAATTTCTTGAATTTCACTTCCATCGTTGAGTCCAGATCAGTTTCCAGGAAAACAGCTTGATTCCGTGTTTTAAATGTTTTGTCACAGGTTTCTCCAATACTGTTAACAAATCGACACTCAGCCAGCAGATTAATTTTAACACTCTTATGAATGCTAAGCTCTTTATGCACAGCATGGATTATACGTTGTTTTGCCTCTTGCAGATACATATTTAGGTCCTTAGCTGATTCGCATCGTATAAAATACGATTTCAATCGTCCTTCGAATGAAGTTTCGTATTCTTTCATATCGCAGTCCTCCACTGTTGACAGCAACTGATGTTTAGTTGGCTCCAATCTTCTTTTCTTCTGAGGGCTGCTTATTTCACATATATCTTCGTGTCGCTGTCCCTTATAACAATCTTTGAAGGTTACATTACAATGTTTACATTTGAAGAGCTTCTTGCAGCTCATCTCGTGTCTTCTCTTGTCATAACCTCGGAGGAACTTCTTCCCACATTTTCCGCATGCATATCCAGTAGCGCTTGGAATAATATCCTTATACGCTGAGTTATTCATCTTTATTCTTGATGTAATAACGTATTAATCACTGATCAATGAAATGTAGACCTCTTCACCTTGACACCACTTTAGAAAGCTGATTATTCTTGGAGAGAACACGATGTTAACACCTCAAGACTAATTAGCACAATGAAGTCCAATGCCCTAGATCACCATATTTATAGAGGGAGCACGAACCTTTTAGATCAATCATAAACTCGCTCCATAACCACCTGTATATGATCGCTCAACGTGTACTAACCCCCCAGCCATATAACCTCAAGTCTAGAGACAGGATGTTTATGACGTCACACCCAGAGACAGGATGTCTGGCAGCATCAAACACGTTTAAACTCGTCTCATAACTACCTGCTTATGCTGTCACACCAGCAAGAGAAGTATTCCCACACGCTCATTCAGACATATATTTCAAATTCAAGCCCACCACCACCATCACCACCTATTGTACCAAGGTTAATTCAAGCTGTATTATCACAATACTTAAAAGTAAAAGCTTAAAAGGAAACCTAGAAGATTTCCCCCCTTATTTACTTAATTATTTCATGTTTTTATTCCCTTTTCAATTCTTCCTTTCCATCTTCTCACAGAAAGACCATTACATTTCACTACAATCATGAGAAAAGCAATTTTTCCAGAGTTACACAGATTCTAAGCTTCTAAATCGAACCCGGTAATACTTTTAATAAATGTATTTTAGCTCCCCAATATCAGCATCTACCATTTAATCTTTACTCGAACCTGATATGATCCATAAGCTTGAAGATATATGAAATCACCCTTCGGGATTCGATCTGAGTACTTTAAAGTAATATTTGTCACGATAACGACATTTAAGGACTAGATACTCTGTTTGCGTTTACCTTGACATGTTTATCTAAATTAAATTACGAGTTATTAAATTTTTACAAGTAAATTTCATTGAATCGGTATTCGAACCCAGAACACCAAGAACAGGATAATTTATAATATTAGTCTGACATGTTAAACAAAGTTGTATGCAGTTACATCATCGATCTAAGTGATATATTCTAGTGTACAGAGGAAAATTAAGAAAGTCATTAAAAGATGGGGAATCGAACCAAGCACAACTGATTGACAATTATATACAGCATTAATCACCCATCATAGAAGCTATCAATCATGCTTTGCTACACTCCTCTACCTCACTTAGTTCCCGAGATAATGAAAATTTAAAAATTAAGGATCGAACCCAGGACGTCAGGTATCTAATTACACATTTACAAGATACTACCTAATATCATAAACGCAATAAAGTTTATTTGGCGTCTTTATCTTAATTGGTTTAGGAGTTATTAAATTTATAAGTAAATTCCATCGAATCAGTATTCGAACCCAGAACACCAAGAACAAAATAATTTATAATATGAGTTTGGTATGCTTAAAGGTGCTGTATGTAGTTACAGCATCAATGTAACTGATATTTTCTAGAGTATAGAGTAAAATTAAGGAAGTCATTAAAAAATCGGGATTCGAACTAGAGACAACTGATTAAACATTATATACAGTATTAATTACACATTATAACAGCCATCAAACATGCTTTGGTCCATTCATCTAGCTTTCTTAGTTTCCGAGATAATGAAGTTTTTAAAATTAAGGATCGAACCCAGGACACCAGGTACCAAAATATACATCCACAAGAAACTAGCTAATGACATTAATGTAATAAAGTTTATTTGGCGTCTTTATCTTAATTAGTCTCTGAGTTATTAGAAGATGAATTTGCATTCACTCCTAGGATTCGAACCCAGGCATCCCGGTCAACTTGGAACAAGGTCCTAATGACGCGGCGCATTCCAAAGAATTGATTAGTTTTTATCCCATTGTTCTATCTCTTTTCATGCAGGAGATATAAGCGATTAAACAGTAGAAATAGAATGGGCGGAGCTTGCCGGCATAGATCAAAGAACTTTATCAGATGTCGGCATCTCTTTGCGCTGGAGTCGCCATTATATTTCTACTGTTTAATCGCTTATATCTCCTGCATGAAAAGAGATAGAACAATGGGATAAAAACTAATCAATTCTTTGGAATGCGCCGCGTCATTAGGACCTTGTTCCAAGTTGACCGGGATGCCTGGGTTCGAATCCTAGGAGTGAATGCAAATTCATCTTCTAATAACTCAGAGACTAATTAAGATAAAGACGCCAAATAAACTTTATTACATTAATGTCATTAGCTAGTTTCTTGTGGATGTATATTTTGGTACCTGGTGTCCTGGGTTCGATCCTTAATTTTAAAAACTTCATTATCTCGGAAACTAAGAAAGCTAGATGAATGGACCAAAGCATGTTTGATGGCTGTTATAATGTGTAATTAATACTGTATATAATGTTTAATCAGTTGTCTCTAGTTCGAATCCCGATTTTTTAATGACTTCCTTAATTTTACTCTATACTCTAGAAAATATCAGTTACATTGATGCTGTAACTACATACAGCACCTTTAAGCATACCAAACTCATATTATAAATTATTTTGTTCTTGGTGTTCTGGGTTCGAATACTGATTCGATGGAATTTACTTATAAATTTAATAACTCCTAAACCAATTAAGATAAAGACGCCAAATAAACTTTATTGCGTTTATGATATTAGGTAGTATCTTGTAAATGTGTAATTAGATACCTGACGTCCTGGGTTCGATCCTTAATTTTTAAATTTTCATTATCTCGGGAACTAAGTGAGGTAGAGGAGTGTAGCAAAGCGATTGATAGCTTCTATGATGGGTGATTAATGCTGTATATAATTGTCAATCAGTTGTGCTTGGTTCGATTCCCCATCTTTTAATGACTTTCTTAATTTTCCTCTGTACACTAGAATATATCACTTAGATCGATGATGTAACTGCATACAACTTTGTTTAACATGTCAGACTAATATTATAAATTATCCTGTTCTTGGTGTTCTGGGTTCGAATACCGATTCAATGAAATTTACTTGTAAAAATTTAATAACTCGTAATTTAATTTAGATAAACATGTCAAGGTAAACGCAAACAGAGTATCTAGTCCTTAAATGTCGTTATCGTGACAAATATTACTTTAAAGTACTCAGATCGAATCCCGAAGGGTGATTTCATATATCTTCAAGCTTATGGATCATATCAGGTTCGAGTAAAGATTAAATGGTAGATGCTGATATTGGGGAGCTAAAATACATTTATTAAAAGTATTACCGGGTTCGATTTAGAAGCTTAGAATCTGTGTAACTCTGGAAAAATTGCTTTTCTCATGATTGTAGTGAAATGTAATGGTCTTTCTGTGAGAAGATGGAAAGGAAGAATTGAAAAGGGAATAAAAACATGAAATAATTAAGTAAATAAGGGGGGAAATCTTCTAGGTTTCCTTTTAAGCTTTTACTTTTAAGTATTGTGATAATACAGCTTGAATTAACCTTGGTACAATAGGTGGTGATGGTGGTGGTGGGCTTGAATTTGAAATATATGTCTGAATGAGCGTGTGGGAATACTTCTCTTGCTGGTGTGACAGCATAAGCAGGTAGTTATGAGACGAGTTTAAACGTGTTTGATGCTGCCAGACATCCTGTCTCTGGGTGTGACGTCATAAACATCCTGTCTCTAGACTTGAGGTTATATGGCTGGGGGGTTAGTACACGTTGAGCGATCATATACAGGTGGTTATGGAGCGAGTTTATGATTGATCTAAAAGGTTCGTGCTCCCTCTATAAATATGGTGATCTAGGGCATTGGACTTCATTGTGCTAATTAGTCTTGAGGTGTTAACATCGTGTTCTCTCCAAGAATAATCAGCTTTCTAAAGTGGTGTCAAGGTGAAGAGGTCTACATTTCATTGATCAGTGATTAATACGTTATTACATCAAGAATAAAGATGAATAACTCAGCGTATAAGGATATTATTCCAAGCGCTACTGGATATGCATGCGGAAAATGTGGGAAGAAGTTCCTCCGAGGTTATGACAAGAGAAGACACGAGATGAGCTGCAAGAAGCTCTTCAAATGTAAACATTGTAATGTAACCTTCAAAGATTGTTATAAGGGACAGCGACACGAAGATATATGTGAAATAAGCAGCCCTCAGAAGAAAAGAAGATTGGAGCCAACTAAACATCAGTTGCTGTCAACAGTGGAGGACTGCGATATGAAAGAATACGAAACTTCATTCGAAGGACGATTGAAATCGTATTTTATACGATGCGAATCAGCTAAGGACCTAAATATGTATCTGCAAGAGGCAAAACAACGTATAATCCATGCTGTGCATAAAGAGCTTAGCATTCATAAGAGTGTTAAAATTAATCTGCTGGCTGAGTGTCGATTTGTTAACAGTATTGGAGAAACCTGTGACAAAACATTTAAAACACGGAATCAAGCTGTTTTCCTGGAAACTGATCTGGACTCAACGATGGAAGTGAAATTCAAGAAATTGGTGACTGAAATGGAGGAGTCTCAGCTTAAGGGTAGCAGCTGGGCTTTGCTTGCTGTGGAAGGAGTTCGACTTCGTATCAACAAGTACAACCCGTTACGAGGAAGTAGCTACATACCACTACCGTCAGCTGTTGAAGCAAGGAAAGCATGTATAAACATCCAGAACTTTAGCGACGAGAAATGTTTCATGTACTCTATACTGGCCAAATTCATAGGGAAGGATGCACAGCGTGTGAACAAATACAAACAACTTCAAGATAAGTACGACTTCAGCTGTGTTTCCTACCCTACTCCACTTTCTCAAATACCTAAATTTGAGAAGTTTAACAATATGTCTATTAACGTGTTTGGGCTGGATGAGAAGCACGAAGTGTATCCGATAAAGGTTGCTGATATTGAACTACCTGAACATCGCAACCTGCTACTATTGAATGATAGTAGTGGAAAACATCACTACGTATATATAAAGAATTTTGAGAAACTCGTTCGACGCCAGAAAACTAGCCATAATGGACGGGTTTATACTTGTAAGCGCTGCTTTACACATTTTGATGATCGATATGGACTAAGTGGACAGGAAAAACTGCAAGAACATGTAGCCGTCTGTATTCAACATGGTGTTGCGAGGGTAGTTATGCCTACCAAGGAGAAATCAATTGTTCAGTTTAAAAATGTTGAGAGGATGCTGAAAGTACCTTATGTCGTCTATGCTGATTTTGAGAGTATTCTCACTCCATGCCATACGTGTATACCCAATCCTGAAACTTCCTATACAACCCCTTATCAAGAGCACACACCAATGAGCTTCTGTGTTTACGTGAAGCCTACATCCAGTGTTGAACATCTCGAAACTGGTCTTCCTAAGCAGCCCTATGTGTATCGTGGTGCAGATGCTGCTCAGAAGTTTATGCTGTACCTGACATATCTTGCAAAAATGATTGATGGCATATACAAATCTACTAAGCCTCTGAAACTTACGGAACAACAGCAAAAGGATTTTGAGTCTTCTACGGCATGCTACTTGTGTGGAAAAGGCTTTACAGGAGAAAACTACAAAGTACGCGACCATGATCACATCAGCGGTGAATATCGTGGAAGTCTTCATAATGAATGTAATTTAGCCTGTAAAACACCTAAATATATACCAGTCTTCATGCATAACCTTAGCGGATATGACTCTCATTTCATTGTTAAGGAGCTGGGTTGTACAAGTGAACGTGTGGAGGTAATTCCTAACTCTGAAGAAAGCTATATCTCATTCACCAAGTATGTAGGAGATATAAAGCTTCGATTTGTGGATAGCTTCCGATTCCTCAGTACAAGCTTGGATAAGTTGGTAAAAAATCTAACCTCGTATCCTGAAACTCTAAAGTACTTTGGAGAAGACAAATTGAAGTTGATGACCCGTAAGGGTGTATTTCCCTATGATTTTGTTACGTCATGGGATGTCCTGAACGAGACCTGCTTGCCTCCTAAGGACTGCTTCTACAATAGATTAAACGAAGAAGAAATTACTGATACTGACTACGATCATGCTAGAAATGTATGGGAGCTGTTTAATGTGAGAAACCTGGGAGAGTACAGCGATCTCTACTTAACTTCGGATGTACTTCTCCTAGCTGATGTCTTTGAGACGTTCAGAGAGCAAACCCTTAAAACACACAAAGTTGATCCTGCCCATTATTTTACCTCTCCAGGTCTTACATGGGACGCCATGTTACTGTATACTGAAATTAAACTGGAGCTGTTACAAGATTATGATCAACTACTCATGGTGGAATCAGGTATAAGAGGAGGTTTATGCCAAGTTTCCCATCGGTATGCTGAGGCTAATAACACTTATATGGATAAGTTTGATCCGTCGAGACCAACCCAATTTATCACATACGAGGACGCTAATAACCAATATGGGTGGGCAATGTGTCACGCCCTTCCTTTTGGTGGATTTCAGTGGGTGCTGCCTGAAGAAATCAACTTAGAAACACTACAAGAAGATGATGCTCATGGGTACATATTAGAAGTCGACATCGAGTATCCTGCTGAACTTCACGATCTACACAACGATCTACCTTTCCTGCCAGAGTGTATGAAACCATTGGAATCATCTACAAAGAAACTGATACCTCATCTTGGACCTCGAAAGAAGTATGTAGTGCATTACATGGCTTTGAAGCAAGCTCTTAGTCATGGACTACGACTAACAAAAATCCATCGTGTGCTACAATTCCGACAGTCTCAGTGGTTGAAACCTTATGTGGAATTTAACAACAGGCTACGACAACAAGCTGCAAATGATTTCGAGAAGGATCTCTACAAGCTCTTTAACAACGCTATGTTTGGAAAAACTATGGAGAACCTGCGTAACCGTATGGATATACGACTGGTGACCAATGAAAAAACTCTAGAGAAGCTGATCGCCAAGCCTACGTTTATCGACAGGACGATATATGCTGATAATCTAGCTGCTGTACATATGGCCTCTCGTCAGATTGTATTCAACAAGCCTATATACATTGGTATGAGTGTGTTGGACATCTCCAAGACATTAATGTATAACTATCATTACGACGTGTTGTTGCCTTATTATGGAGCTGAAAACCTGAAGCTTATGTATATGGACACTGATTCGTTCATTCATCGTGTAACAACTGAAGATGTGTACCAGGACAAGCTACGTTTTCTTGAGCATCTCGATACATCTGATTACCCTGCCAACCATATATGTTACTCTTCTCAGAACAAGAAGGTATTGGGAAAATTTAAAGATGAGGCTAATAGCAAAATCATCCTACGCTTTGTTGGACTACGTCCTAAGATGTATGCCTTAGATATTCAAGGGTCAATGATAAAAAAGATTAAAGGTATAAAACGTAGCGCTATTAAGCAGTACATTTCGTTTGACAGCTATACAGACTGTCTTAAAACCTGTGAAATCATCAGAACACCTATGAGTCTGATCCTATCACGAAAGCATGCTCTTGCTACAGTGCAAGTGAATAAAATTGCATTGACTCCGTTTGATGATAAAAGAATTATTGCTGAGGATGGGATAACGACATATGCGTATGGACATTACGCCATTACAAACAGTGCTTAAAAGAATGTAAGTTAAAGATAAAGATTTTCTCGTGAGTCTACAATCTTAAAAAGAAGGTTATCTGTGTGCTGTATATGCAGATAGCTGACGCCTGATGAAGAAAGAAGAAGATGGAAGGGAAGGTGGTAACCCTGCCATTAGGAGCAATCCTAGTGCTAGTCTCAAGCCTAGATAAAAGGGGAGAGACATCTATAACGAACTGAAATAAAGGTATGTTGACGCAAAGCTTTTCAGTTTGTAAACCATATACAGTTTATCCCTCTCTGCATCGTACAATAACTGTTTAACATATAAGAATTTGTAAGATTTAGAAAAAAGTATATAAATTGTTGTAACGCTGGATGAGAAAAGTTTTATAATCGAATTACTCTCTATATTACCATGAGTACCTGTGATACCAGTTGAATTGCCTGTTAAAATGACTTAAATACCTGTGATACTACTCGAATCAAGTGAAATTACATTAACTAGCTCAGATACGAATTCCTACTCTAAATTAGTACGAGCACCTGTGATACTATCAGAATTATCTGTTAAAATGACTCAAATACCATTGATACAACCTGAATCAGCTGCATTTACCTTAAATAGCCGTGATACAAATCTCTGATAGAAATTATTACGAGCATCTGTGAAACTATGCTGATTATCCAAATACTTATGATATTACCTGAACTATCTGTAAAATACGAAACTAGGCTATAACCAACCCCTGGAACCTACCCTCCTGTAATGCTTGCTTAATTACTCTAAGCACCTATGTTACTTGAATTATCCTAAATACCTACGATACCCTCTGAATTACCTTGAAATATGAAACTATGCTATACCCAACCCTGGAATCTAGCCTCCTGTGATACTACCTGAATTAGCCTAAATACCTACGATACTAGCTGAATTAGCTGTGAAATCATGCATAGCTATGATGCAGTTAGCCTCTGGAATCTAGCCTCCTGTGATACTAGCTGAATTAGCTTAAATGCTCACGATACTAGCTGAATTGGCAATGAAAATGATTTAAATACCTACGATACTAGCTGAATTAGCTGTGAAATCATGCATAGCTATGATGCAGTTAGCCTCTGGAATCTAGCCTCCTGTGATACTAGCTGAATTAGCTTAAATGCTCACGATACTAGCTGAATTGGCTATGAAAATGATTTAAATACCTGTGATACTACCCGAATCATGTGAAATTACTTTAACTAGCTCTGATACGAATTCCTGCTCTAAATTAGCACGAGCACCTGTGATACTATCTGAATTACCTGTTAAGATGACTCAAATACCATTGATACAACCTGAATCATCTGCATTTACCTTAAATAGCTGTGATACAAATCTCTGATCGAAATTATCAATAATATCTGTGAAGCTCTGTCGATTACCTCAAATACTTACGATATTACCTGAACTATCTGTGAAATACGAAGCTAGGTTATAACCAACCCCTGGAACCTACCCTCCTGTAATGCTTGCTTAATTACTCTAAACACCTATGTTACTTGAATTATCCTAAATACCTACGATACCCTCTGAAATACGAAACTATGCTATACCCAACCCTGGAATCTAGCCTCCTGTGATACTTGCTTAATTACTCTAAACACCTATGTTACTTGAATTATCCTAAATACCTACGATACCCTCTGAAATACGAAACTATGCTATACCCAACCCTGGAATCTAGCCTCCTGTGATACTTGCTTAATTACTCTAAACACCTATGTTACTTGAATTATCCTAAATACCTACGATACCCTCTGAATTACCTGTGAAATATGAAACTATGCTATACCCAACCCTGGAATCTAGCCTCCTGTGATACTAGCTGAATTAGCCTAAATACCTACGATACTAGCTGAATTACCTGTGAAATACGACACTAAGCTATACCCAACCCTAGAATCTATCCTCTTGTGATACTAGCTGAATTAGCCTAAATACCTACGATACTAGCTGAATTATCTGTGAAATTATGCAGAGCCATGATGCAGTTAGCCTCTGGAATCTATTCTGTGTTACTAGATGAATTAGCCTAAATACATACGATACTAGCTGAATTACATGTGAAATCATACACTGCTATGATGCAGTCAACCTCTTGCAATACTAGCTGAATTACTTACCTGTTAGTGTTAGTGGGTTAGCTTTTCCCGTTGCAGGTCACCTTTTTACCTTTATGGCTCACCTTTTTCCCTTTGCTGGTCACATTTTTCCCTTTGCTGGTCGCCTTTTTCCCTTTGCTGGTCACGTTTTTCCCTTTGCTAGTCAACTTTTTCCCTTTGTGGACCTCCTTTTTCCCTGAGCAGTCACCTTTTTCCCCTGAACGAGTCACCTTTTCCCTGAATAGGTTACGTGATGGGTATGTCTAGAACATTGACATGAAACAGTTTTCCACTAAGTTCACGTCTAAAGTCGCTTTCAAGTCTAGCACCTCATATTCCCTAGCTCTCCTGTATATAAGTCCATATTCCTACTGCTACACTACCTGTCTAGCCTAACACCTCTCCTCCTGTTCCTATACCTCTCATATAAACCATACTCTACTCCTCTAGCTCTGTCTAGCCTAACGCCTCTCTCGTTTACCTATGACTCTCGCATAAACCATACTCTGCTCCTCGACCTCTGTCTAGTCTAACTCCTCTCCTCGTTTTCCTATACCTCTCATATAAGCTATACTCTACTCCTCAACCTCTGACTAGCCTAGCACCCCTCTTCCTGTTCCTATACTTCTCATACATATAAACGCATACTCTAAACCTCTGTCTAGTCTAACACCACTCCCCGTATCCCCTACCTCTCAAAAGCTCATTCCCTCCTGCCCCCCTCTAGCTGAGTATCACTCCTTGGTTTCCTATCTAACCTAACTTTAACACCTGTCTATCCTAGCATAGGATCTCTCTCCGTTTTCTCGTCTCTCCTTATAAACACAAACTCAATTCTCCTAACCTAATACCTCTCCTCGTTTTCCTATACTTCTCATATAAACCATACTCTACTCCTCGACTTCTGTCTAGCCTAACACCTTTCCTCGTTTTCCTATATCTCTCATATAAACCATGCACTACGTTTCAAGCCCTGTCTAGCCTAACACATCTCCGCGTTTTCCTATACCGCTCATATAAACCATACATTACTCAGCCTCTGTCTAGCCTAGCACTTCTCCTCATATTCCTCTACCTCTCTCATATAAAGCGCACTCTCCCTCCTACCACTGTCTAGCCTAGCGTCAGTCCTCGTATTCCCTATCTCCCCCATATAAACGCATTTTCCTCCTTGAACCGTCGCATCTAGCCTCGTTTTCCCTATCCTTTCCCATATAAACGCAAAAAACTGCGCCAGCTCTCTCCTATATATCCTACTCACTCCATTAAAAATTCGATATCGAGATTTCACCGAAAATACAAATACACATTTTGAGGATCTTGAGGAGAGACATAGACATACGCATCCATTATGCATTCCAAAATACTTTACGAAGGGATTACGAGACGAACGTTGTATATTTCCGGCGAAATATTGTGGCGTATGAGTGGGTATTGTCATGCCAGATACATTATTGCGTCGCATTGTCGACGGTATTATTGGGGTGATTTGTTACTTCTTTTGGCTTGTTGGAAGTTCCGTCTGGTGTGACACTCGCCAGCTCTGGCTGGCTGCCTAGCCAGGGTGGGAGAGGGGGATAGATAGTAGCGTTATTCTTTGTGTTTGAGCGTAACTTGTTGAGTAAGTGTGCAAGGAGTAAGTCGCCTGTGTGAGACATCTCCGCTCAATCCTTTATTCTCCTGTGTGATATGTAGGACCACTAATTATTTTATTAATAAATCACAGGTAATGTGTGTGATGTGAAATTTGTGTATAATTTGTTAAAACAACCCCACGCCTTCATCGGAATGTAGTCACCAAGGTCCTGGTCCTCTCGCCGTTTGTAGCTACGCTTCCCCCATGTGCGTGTTGGGGTGATTAAATTTAATAATTTACTGGATCCCTTTTGGCCCTCACTCCAGCATGTAACAATATAATATATAATTTTAAGTGGAATACAACTACTTCCTCCACCTGTCAAACTTGCTTATAAAAATGTATAATTCGTTAAAACACACAATTTATTCCTTTTGTGGCATTAGCCATTTCCGACATATATCCTGCTACTGCTTATAAGTTTGGTTTTCTTGGAAGTGTAAGGCACCATTCATTTTTTTCTGTTTTTCTTTCTTTCTTTCCTTTTTTTTTGGTGATATGCAAAAAGTATGTAATTAAAAAGCTAATATATAGCGACCCACTTTTTAAAGATTTGGTTGTTACTTCAGCTTCTCGTATCCACCTTGTTCCTAAAGCGAAACGAGTAATGGAAGAATTTCTGCAATCGTTTATATGAATTAAGGCAAACCATCCGTGAATTTTTGTCCTAAAGTGATCAAAAAGTCGATTTTCAGTGCTTTATTCTATTTGTACTTTCTAGTTTCATATACTGATTTTAGCATTCCAATAATGATCCAACTATAAGATTCGAAATATCAAACACCCAGCCTTTGGAAGCTGACAAAGAAAAGCATTACATGAGGGCACAATATCATATTTTCTAAACAAATACAACCTTAATCACATTAAAGCAACTGGTCTTTTTTCGGATCACGCACACCATTTCAAAAATTTTTTGTTAAATGGAAAGACTCCTACAAAATCGATAAATAATTAGACGGAACATTGAATCTGCATTATGACGTCATTCTTCGAAACCATTTATATGGTATTAGAAGTTTTTAAATATGCTTCTATTTACTGCATCTATTTTCATATTTAAATTGTATTCAATTTATAACCTTTTGCAAGAAAGACAACTAGTGTGTGTTTATATTCTGCTTGATAAATCTATTTTAATGTATTTTTTCTGTTAAGAATTTTTATATGGTATTCTTAAACAAATTTATGAAGTAATTCAGAAATTTAAAAGTTGATGCGCAAGTATTTAGCTTGATATTCAATTCAAATTATTTTTCTCCACTCAGCATCTTGCAGTACTCAAATTGTTTCACACGATGCAAATATCAACCAATTGTTCTGAACTATTGCAAAAAGAAACTGACTTAGTTTTTATGTATTGTATATTGACTGTGCAATTAAATAACTTATAATACTTAGTGCAAAAAATATGAGAAAAAAAAAACGACATCAATCTCCGAGAATTTTTACAACCAATGAATATTTCTTCAGTTGACCAAATTGGATGTTTTATTATGGTTTACTTGTGTAGAAATTAAATTTTGAGACAGAATTCTGCAATCGTTCATCACGAGAGGCATTTTGAATAAGTGCAAACTTAGAACCTAACATCAAAAAAATAATTAATTGTTCAGTAATGTTTTAATTTGGAGGTTCCAATTTTTTTATCTGTAGAGAACATGCCAAATGTTATCACATAAAAATTTGAAGTTGTTGGTAAAGAATTGAAAAGGTCAGCATTTTCACAGATGGGTCGCTTAAACGTGAAAGAAAAAATAAAATATGCTGTTTCGAGAATAGTTTGAACACACATAAAAATAAACGATAGTGGTTTAATAAAGTCACGTGGGTGTAGTACATTAGATTTTTATAATATACTTTCCATGTTTACAGTGGTTGTAGGTAGACGTTTAGCAACCAGCCTGCACAGAATCGAACCCGAGTCAGGAAAGCGAGAGGCTAACACTCGCTGTACGCCACAACGATGAACTCGAGAAGAGTTAATAACTTATCAAAGCGTGTTTAAGCATTTGGCTTCAATACCCACTCTTCCACTGACGCTCTTGGTTGCCCGGTACTCTGTACGTTTGTTTAAAGGGGGCTTTTATTTACGGTCACGTCCCCTAAAAAGAACCCCTGCCCCAAGCCCCGCTTGCACAGTCCGCTCTCGTAACACGAGGTGCGTATCTCTGTGCATGATAACGAAATAACGAGGCCATGTAAACATTTGCAGTCGGTAGGGCGTGCAGGATTCTGTCGCCTGTTTGTCAGGCAATCCGCAACACACTCGCGCACTTCACATAGTAACATAATCCCGGCATAACCACTTCGATCACGGCTCTTGTTGCTTGTAGGTACATCGAGAGGATGTAGTTCTTTCGAAAAGCTATTCCCCTTTGATCTGCGAGTAACGTTCAGACATCTGCGGATAAAGAGAAGCTCATTGCATGTCATTAGGGATTTTGTTTTCGAGTTCATTACCAAATTTCTATCGCATGTTTGCTGGTTCGTGTTTGCAAGCACTATTGAATCAATCCAAAGGGAGCAAGCATTACACAGATAGGCGGACAGAGAGGGCGATATAATGTACTTTTTAGGCACATTGGCCTAAAAGTAGAACTTTTTAACATAGAGCACATGAACTAAAAGCTTTACATTATCTCACTACTGCGATAAAATTTTTATACCACTCCATTGTGACCAACTTTGGTTTCAAGTTCAATCACATGGCAATTACCCTTTGTATTTGCACATGTTTAATACTTCGACTTGGTTTGATTAGGTTTTGCGTTTCATTATTTTTATTATTATTATTATTATTATTTAAATGTTTAATTTTTCATGGCAGTCGCATTATCTTTCACAATACAAATCACCATTCTTCAATTTACAGCAATTTGTTGTCAAGTTAACCTACACCTTATATTGGAAACTTTGTGCTTTCTTTGATATAAAACGTTATTCTTTTGTCTATAACTTACATAAAGATTAAATGGCGGCAATTATGGATTCAGAAGAACCTGAAATGGAAGAGCCAGGTGAAACTACAGAGACAGCAGAAAGGAACTACTTACCCAAAAATTCCAGAAAGCTTTATGATATAGCATTTAATCGCTCCATTGCCTGGTGTTAGGCAAAGCATGCTGAAAATAATTTCACTGATAATGACTGCTAGCGAATCAACAAAACATCAAAACATGATATCTTGCTGCACACAAGAGTTGATCTCGTTTTTAACGTCATTTCTCGTGTTTCAAGAATCTCGCTTTACACATCAGTTGATATCGTTCTAAACGCGATTTCTTAAGTTTCGAGAATCAATACAATATTATTTTATTGAAATCTTACAAATTCCTGAGCTGTCTAAAATATAATATGTGCCACATGTGTTAAAAGTGGTTTTATTTTGCGTGTAGGATTCCTACAATTCCTACACGCAAAATTAAACCCTACTTTTAACACTTGTATCACAATATACTATTATGCACTCCTACCACTATAAAAAGTTGTTACAGTATTTTATATGGCACATAATTGGCGTATTATGGCACGGGTGTCAATAACCGCAATGACGTATTTCGTTTAGCAATACCGAGAGTTGTCGTGGCTTACAGAGAGAAGATGAAACCATTTTGTGATATTCTTTTCTTTCAGCAAGAAAGATATAAAAACCTCTGCACATTATTAAATAAAAATAAAGTCTGAATTTATAATTACGCCGTTTATAATTCTATGGTGGAGAGCCATAACTTGATATGTGAAAAATATGTGTGAAAATTTAAGTGAGTTTTATTTATGGACGCTCTTTAACTGCTGTGGCCCTTAGTGTCCCATTCTATATTGGGCGTGTAAGATCGGTAATTTTGCTCAGAGGCCTCTTTATCAGGCTTGAGGTTCTTTTACGTGCCGTAAATCTAAGACACGGGACCACCGGCTTTACTTCACTTCCGAAGGAAGCCATGCTAAGGGTTTTTACGCCCCAAAAAATCCATCGCCCTCCGCCGGGTTTGAACCCGCGACCTCGGGAACTAGAGGCTAGCATGGTAACCACTACACTACCGAGGACGACATATAAGTGTGACTTGACAGCTTTTGGCTGTTACTATTTTGTTCATAAATCAGATATGAAGGTGTGTCCGGATAACTTCGTGACCTATATTTCCCTGTTTCAAATTACACATTCATTAACTTTTGACAGCTTCAAGATTACCATTAAAGCAACTCATGTCAATAAAACCTAAAAATTTTAAAAAATGCACATATCAACTTATGGCTCCCCATCATAGAATTAATTCTTGTACCGATGATAGGTTGCATCCCAGTCCGTAACACCTGCCCACTTCACTCCCAGAAAGGGAATACATGCAAGTGGCTGTACTGCTTATCGGTACAAGACGCCAGGTAATAACATTAAATACAGCGAGAGAAGACGTATCATAACATATAAAGACTCTTTCACTTATGTCAGCTATGTATGCCAAAAGATTTTACGATTTGTTTCTTACAACTTATAACGCCGGCATGAAATATTGCACTCAACCCGTGGATAATCTTAATATGATATTCGTGAAAATTATCGTTCGAGCGACAAACATTCACTCGTTCCATAATGATCAAGATAATCCAATTGTTGCATAAATTACTCTGTTGCACATAATGCAGAAAGAATGATAAAACATTCAGATTTACTACATCCATTGTCCACTATCATTTAGCTTTATATCTCTTCTAGAAACTGTTCTTACAAAAGCTTATTCTTCTACATAGTTCATGTTAATCGAGATAACTTTTGCTGAAGTGGGTTTATTACATACTTCGCTGCTCGTTACAAAAGGGACAAAGGAAGCTGAGCGATAGTCACTATATGTTGGTTTTGAAATCCCATTCTCTGCATGACAAATAGACTCAATTGAATGTCTACTTAGCACTTAAAAATATATAAAGTGCTTGAAAAGTCAAACCAATAACGAATATCTACAAAATGGTTAATGCTACAAAAATATTTCATATAAATATATGTTTTAACATCTACACTTTTCATGTAACCTTTTGTCCATCTCTTACGGTTTACCAGGCCTACAAAACTGATGAGGACTTCATAAGCTATTACCAGAAAATTCAAGACAGGCTTACATTTTACTTATCATGCAAATATCTCAAACATATGGTATCTTATCAACATCGTTAGAGCCATTTATGAGAAGAAAAAACAATCGTGAAAACGGCAGTTTGGGGTCGGAGAAAAATCTTTCGGTCGCATCCTTAGAAGACGCTGAAGATAAAGAGTAACTTTGGTAACCGGCATTGTTTTTACTTTCTCTAACACGTAAAGAAGGTATTGCATTCCACCCAAAAATACTATACCGAAATTTCTCCGGAAGTACACGTTTTGAGGCCCCCTGAATACAAATAAAGCGGTTTTTTTCGAAACGCGTGCGCATGTTTGTCTGTGTGAACAGCATAACCCAAAAACTAAACGTCGGATCAACATCAAACTTGGTATTTACGTTCAGTCCTTTGGAAGTTAGGCGAAGATTTTCAAGAAAACCGCCTACCTCAAATCACCCTTTACATGGTACATTTTTTTAATTATTTATTTTCTAAGAAATAGCTCTAACGATTTTGGTTAAAATACCAAAAATTAAAGATATTTACATGGCAAATAAAATGTATATCTTGAAATTTCTGAGAATAGCCTTTGAAGTCTTCTTCATACGGAAGGAATTTCCTGCAATCTTGTACAACTGGTAAGCGTTAAGCGATAGACGAAAAGGCACTACACAATAACTGTAGATCCCTTTAAAAAACACAATTTATTTAAAATAAGTTTTTTGTGGCTTCAGCCATTTCCGAGATATTCGTTACTAATGGTTCGAATTGTTCAATACTTAGCCATTTTTTTAAGTCTTGTCAACATTCAGTTGTTTCTCGCGAATCCATTGAAACAGTATGGAGTTTTAAGGTCAGCGTGTAGCGTCCAACTCTTAAAACATTTGACTATTGTTGTTATCTTTGTATCTATAACAAAATGTGTAATGTAAGTATTTCTGCAAATGTTTATTTAGATTAAAATGACGTAGATTAAAAATAAGATTTAGTAAGACTAGTATGTACATCCACTAATAGACGACTGAGGGTAGAGAAAGTCATGTGAATGTATTAAATCAGATTCTTTTTTATTTATGCTGTTTCACACACATACGCCAATTTCTTGAAATGACTTTTTATTTAGGGATCTCAAAACGTGTATTTCTGGTGACATCTCGATACCGAATTTTTCTTGTAGAAAAGCCCCTCTACTTACTATAGGTAAGTGGTAGAGATAACAAAAAGGATTCGAAGCAATTATTACTCCCTTATGCCCACGATATTTTAAGTAGGTAACCGTCAGACAAAAAGGCAGTTATTCAGGAATTTTACGCAATAGCAAATTCTGCTGTCGTTTTAAGCACATCTGATTGTACATATGTATCCATTTTATACCCGAGGGCACTGTGAAGTCATACTTTTCCTTGAATATCCAGACAGCTTGTAATGCAAGTTTAGTAAGTACTTTGCAGTATTGTAGCACGGTTGTCAGTTTGTGTTCACGACAGTTTTGTATTTGACAACAGTCAACTGAAATATCTAGTATACTGCGATATGAGTGTGGGAAGTGCATTATTACAGAAGCGAGGAATACATGGTTTGAAAAGACGAGACGATGTCCAGAGATTCTGTTACGCATTTCACACACATACGAGGACTGTCCCAGAAGTACACGACCTAACAAAGAAAACACAAAAATCTTGGGAAAAAACATGTTTATTTCTCTACATAGTCTCTTTTCAGCTCGATACACTTTTCCCAGCGGTGTTCAATAGCTTCGATACCCTCTTTATAGTGAGACCATCGAGTTGTGCAAAATAGCCATCAACTGCAGACTCCACCTTTTCATTGTTGGCAAATCTTTTACCACCAAGCCATTTCTTCAACTTTGGAAACAGAAAATAATCAAGGGGGCTAAGTCTGGCGAATAGGGTGCACGAAGAACTAATTCCAACTTTAACTTATTGATTTTGGCCAAGGCGATAATGGATGTGTGAACTGGTGCGTTGTCTTGATGAAACAGAACTTTCTTTTTCGCTAAATACGGCAGTTTTTGCTTGGAAAAAAAAAACGCTGCAATAAGTTTGTATAATACTCGCCATTGATTGCTTTTCCTTTTTGAAGATAATCAATGAAAATTATCCCACACGCATCCCAAAAAACTGACGCCATGACCTTGCCTGCAGATGGATGTCTTCGCCTTCTTTATAGCCGATTCTCCCCTTTGAATCCAGTTTTGACTGTTCCTTCGTCTCAGGTGTGAAGTGATGGACCCATGTTTCATTCATGGTTATGAATCGACGCAAAAACTGGGCTTTATTGTAGCGAAACATCGCCCAAACACTCGACTGAAACATCCTCACGACGCTGGTTTTGTTGCATTGTGAGTGAACGCGGCACCCATCTTGTACACAGCTTTCTCATGTCTAATTTTTCAGCCAGTATGCGATGTACAGCACTTTTTGAAATGACTGCGATGTTTGCTAACTCACGTACTTTCAGTTGACATATCATTTTGTGGATTTTCTTCACAATTTCCGGCGTGGTCACCTCATTTGGTCGACCACTGTGATGTTCGTCTTGGCAGCTCGTACGGCCTTGCTTAAACTCTGCCACCCAATATTTGACTGTTGTCAACGAAGGAGCAGACTCCTCCAGAGTAGAATCTAGCTCAGCTTTAATATTAGTTGGACTAAGACCTTTCAAATGAAAGTATTGTATGACATAACGATAACCAGTTTTATCCGTGTTTACAAATTCGCTGAGAACGTTCACAATTGATGGCTGCCAAAAATTACTAAACAATGTAGCATCGTCAAACTTCACACTTAAGCTTTATAAGGTTGGTACTTTCTATCACAGTCATTTGTTTGAAACAACAACCATAATCTATACGTCAGGCCGGGTACTTCTGTGACTGCCCTAGTATATCGCACGGTATTGTTTGTACTCGTGTGTTTTATTATTTGAATTAATTATTCATAAAAACAGTTTCTAATGAGCTTATCGTCAACTCGGATTTCCGGTAATGTAATGCTGCCAATTCAGTAGCTAAAACTAATCAATAGTCTAGTAAGATACTAGAATCAATTGTTTGATGGATGATGTCGTGACTCAAAGGGGGTTATTTTAAAAATGTAATTTGGACGATAATTGAGATTCAGTATTTCAAGAAGAATATGAAGTCGGAGATGTGTATTATAGACGCAGATATTGAAGAGGCATGGGAAATTGCGCGCACAAAATTGATTCCTGAAAAATCTGGAATGAGGTATGAAATGTTCATTCAATTCTACATTTCCTTCTGTAAATATCATCGGGAAGACTTTCGTGCAAATTGTTGTTCGAGACAGGAAGAGATTATTATTTTGCTATTATAGGTGACAATGACTCTGAAATGAAGCCTTCCTGAATTGTGATTAAGTACACCAGGTAGCGTTGCGTGATATTAAAAAAAATACGCACTGACTTCTTTCTCGTTTTCACAGACGACGTCGCAGCAACATTGGTTGCAAACTTTTGTATTACCAACCTTCACGAATTTGTGTTGTTAGTCGTCATTGTTGACACACGGTCATTAGCGTTGACGATACAACAAAAACTGACGAAGGGTTAGTTTAACGTCCCTCAAACAACGTTTGTTAGTTGCTGATCAAACCCAGCATTAAAGATCTTCAGGAAACTTATTTGTAACTAGCTTTTGCCCCCGTGAGTTTTGTGTCTCCTCTGACTCATTTTTACCAATGACACAACCGATTCTTGTTGCACATTTAATTTCAGAGGCAAAATTGATAGATCAAGTCTTGGCACCGAATGACATCTTCCGAAATAATGTTGCACTTTCTAACGTTAGGCTGAAAATGCGCAGACTAATATATGGACGCCCCACTAAGTATTGGGGAGAGCGATTCTAGTTTGTCTCGAAGGAATTTACCCACGGCATATCCAAGTCATTTGACTCTCCACTACACTTTTTGCGTTACATTTGGGTCATATTTCGTTCACAGGACAATTTACACGGTGTTCTGTTTGGCATAATCAAGGGCTGGACTATAATGAAAGCTGACCTGTTGCTGCGAAGTGGATTGTCATTCTGTTCTGAGCTTCCTGAAGAGCTCTCCCTTGTATCTTTCAAGACCTTGTGTCTGTGATTCTATTACATCCGTAGCATAGTCCTGGCTGTTTGAGAGGTTGTAATATGAATCTGTTGTTGGAACATTTCTGGTGCTAGATTCTCTAACTCGACGTAAAGTTACGATGTTGCTTTACGTTTAGGTGCCCAGCACCTCAAAAAGATAGAAAAAGAATTCAACATGATCAAGATGGCTATCCTTGAAAGTGACAGCTCAGATATGGAGATAGTCCTATTCCAAATATTTTAATACGGAATATTCTTTTTAAAAGTAGGATTCCAACTCAACGCATCCGCTACACATATAAACGGAGCTATATCGAGTTGGAGAAAACGGTGGGAAAAGTTTCATTTTAAACATCTAACACGTCTGGTTATATTGTTGACATGATTACATCAAATACTCAACCTAATCACCTCAAATGAAACAAAATTAACAATATTAAACATCGCAGGCAGATCAAAACAGCTATGGAAGCTGAGCGTTTTTGTAATCGTTATACCGATAGTTGTGCTTGCAATACGAATCATGTTAATATATTAAGGTATTAATAAATAAATAAAATCTGAATATACTATCCCGGCACCTTGGTTACTACACCAGGACCAGAACATACATTCAAACTTTTCATTTATTCTCACATACACATTTACATTTTAGATTACATCAATTTTTTCAGATAAAATAACTACAAACTACACAATGTCTACAAAATAATGGTATAATAATAAAGAAAAATATATAAAAATAAAAGAAACAAAGAAACAAAGAAAGAAAGAAAGGAAGAAAAATAAGAATTATTGGATTAGAGTAAAGGCGTAAAAAAAGTTAATTACAATTCTAAATTCTATTTTATCTACACTTGCTGGAAACCAGCAAACTTAGCAACTGGTAACCAGCTACTATCTACTCCTATTTAACTATATTCACTGGAAACCAGCGAAAATGTACTGGTAGTCAGCACAAAACCTTCTACTAAACTACTAATCATTTTAATAAGTTTATTTATATTTATACTTTATTTACAATTGTCCTTAACTAAAATGTTTTATAAAGTTAAAGTTATATATTTATAACATTCCATTATTCTCATAGTAATTATTTAATTTATAATAATTCAATATCTTATTTAATTCATTTATATCTTTATTTATACATTTGTGTTTAATTGTTTACCTTATAACATTTTATTTAATCTCAATATTAATTTTCTATTATCTCCCTTTTAAAATTGTTTTTATATCTTAATATTTTAAATTTTATCATTATATATTAAACCTTTACCTCTTTTAACCAAACACTAAACCTTCTTTCTTCTATCACTAAATATCTACTCACTTTACCCCACAACATTTCACTTCCCTCACATCCTCCATTTTATTCTAACACCAACTTCACCTCAACCTACATAAACTCAAAATTCCCCTCCTATAAATAACAAATTCACATCTCCATGCATCTAAACGCTATAACTCCATTCACTATCCCTCCCAAACCACATTAAACTACTCCTCCAATGGCAAACCTGCTAGCTCCTCCTCCAAAGATGGCGAAACTGCTGGCTACTCCTACAATATTAAGGTATTGTCATAAAGCGAGTCTATGCCATACACAAAGTTTTAACTGCTCTGATTTTATGAACACATTTAAAAGCGGTTCTAGACAGCACCACCATTTACTGCAATGCTTCTGCTGCCACCGGGCGACCTGGTTGTAGAAACCACATAGGTATGTTGCTTGATCAGGTCATCATAATAATCCTAAATGTTATAAGCACATCATAGTAAGGTACTATCTGTTGATCAATAATTACGACATCGCCTTGGTAGTTGGGAGAATAGCTGGCAACTGGCAATGCCTAATATTAAAAGAAACAACATCCCGTTCTGCCCCAAGTTCCCCTATATAAAACCAATAGAGATGGGGATATGAGCAGCTTCTTTCTGTATAAAGACGAGTATATGTTGTCATAGCAGAAGATGAATGCTGGATGATTTAAGATGCCATCGCACCTCGTATCCATTCGGGTCAATATCGTTCGGTTCACTGATCTGAAAAGAATCGTTCTCTGTCGACATGAGATGTCGAAACAGAAGTGGAAGAGAAAACTGAACGCCCTCTCTAAACCTGCCACATTCATCAATCACCATCTTCAGAAGTATAATCCATTATACGTCAGGAACAGTTCTGTGAAAAATGGTTTGGTAGGGGCTCATCAAATTTTGTGTGTTTGGAAAGATGATATTTAGACAACGGTTTGGATTAAACAATTACGTAAAAAGTAACGTAACAGTTGCTTTGTGACGGTTATATTGTAACTGCACTCACTGCGTATGCATAAGCTTACTAAGAACTACTCGTTATCGCTAAAACCCCATGTCATTTCGTAGTATTGCACTGTTTTCAAGACGCGTATTATACCGTATAGTGACAAACATCAATCAGGCGCTTGGATTGTTTACAGCAATGATGTATGTAAATATTTAGAATTTCTTATACCTACTCTTCCGCCTCCATTACAATCCAATTTATTGCTTTGGTCACGAACTGTAAAACGAGAATAAGTATGAAAACTACGGAAAAAGGTCTGTCTTCACACGACTTTCTCTGCTCAATGTTCTACAAACTATTGTTCTATTTCCTGTTAATCGAGGCACATTTCGTAGTAGGTATGAGAAGACTAGTGGGCTAAAGAGAAAGATTTTTAAAAAGCAGATCACTATATGATGGCTTTGAAATTTTCCTTGCATGACCACGAGAAAACGAATACAACTTACCACTTGAAAAAGTATAAGTATCTTAAAATTCAAACCAATAAAATAGAATATCTCGGAAACGTCGAACGCCAAAAAAATGTGTTTACATAAATTATTTACTTTAAAGACATTGCATTTTTTTATGTAGTAAGATTCTATCTATCTCTTAACACCAACTTATACGAAAGTCACTCAGAATGAAGAGGACTTAGCAGGCTATTCCAAGAAAATTTATTATACACATTTTATTTCTCAGAAAAATATCTTAAATATATCGTATTTTAATAAAAAGTAACGAAAAATGCTCCATGTAAAGGATAGTTTGGTCTGGGCCGATTTTCTTGAAAATCTTCTTGTCGCATCCTTGGAAGATGCTGAACTTAAATACCATGTTTCGTATTTAACCGACTTTTGGTTTCTGAGTTATGCTGTTCATAGACACACACACACACACACACACACACACACATACTGAATCCAAAAACTCTTTTTTCTTTTATTCAGGGAGTCTCAAAATAAATATTTTCAGTGTGAAGACTTGATATAGAACTTTTGGAAGGAATAGAATACTTCTGATAAAGTAAGACTCGTAAACTAAAAATCATTTCACAGTGATAAAAATTAAATTAATGGAGTTTTATTTACGGACGCTCTGTAACTACTATGGTCCTTAGGATATTGGGCGTGAAAGAGCGGAAATTTTGCTCAGAGGCCTCTATCAGGCTTGAGGCTCTTTTACATGCCGTAAATATACGACATGGAACCACTCTTGGGAACTAGAGACTAGCACGGAACCCCTAGGCCACGGAGGACATTTCGCAGTGATGATTTTTATATCTATGAAATATAAGAAACAGACTTTAAAAGTACTTTCCCTTCAAAATTGTTTCAGCACTTGACCTTTAGTCATTAACTGGAACGTTATAAACTGTGGAGAATTAATGTTTTATTGCTTTATCCTGACGGCTTTGCTGAGTATCCACATGAGCCCGTGCTGTATTACAAACGAAGGCGTTGGAACAACAATAGCAGCAATAAGCTTTGCGGTGCCTTGCCTTTGGTATGAACAATCAGTCGGCCGATCGTCAGAGTGTGGAAATAATATACATAAACTTCTCCACGTTCAGATTTACCGCTCGTAGCCTGAATGCAGAACAAGACCGATAATAACTGCATTTGTTCTCTTAATCTGTTATTGTTTCATCATGAGGTCTTGGCTCTAGTTGTAAGCTTTAAAGGATTCACGTTCATACCATTCCCCCCCTCTGAGAAAGGTCTATCTACACAGAAATTGCAGGGAATCGCAGGAGTCGATCTCTTCATGGCGTGTACGAGGAATTCTAAGTTAAGTTTGAACAACTGTATGTTAGGAGTTAGGAGCAGACCGAGGTGGTCCCAGTAAATGGAGCACAGCACGGCACGTAGGCCATAGTGGGCACTTTGTGCTTCCAATGTGATCCCTGGGGGGAAGGGATGAAGAAGTGACAAGAGGAGCGACCAGATCCGAACGACGATGTGCGCAAGCAAGAGCACATGACACCAATCCTGACGCCACCCGCAACCTGGGAGTCCCGAAAATAGAGTGATACTCCCAGGAGGGAAGGGTGCCCCAGCAGTCCGACAAACGCCAGGGAGAAATCTTTCCACAATGCAAATTCCACCGTCCTGTCGCAATCATCAACTTAGGAACAGATGAGGTGAAACTGAAGATAGGAAATGACAGGGACAGGAAACGTATGGTAGAACTGGAGAACTGCGCAACATTCGCCTAACGAACCGAGGAAAGCGCAAAAAAGCCGATCGTCAGAGTGACCAGGCTGACGGGAATCAAACCCGGACCTCCCGAATGCGAGTATCACAAGTTACTGCAGTCAAAAATAAAAGCAAGGAACCGTATGAAAGTTAAAAAACAATACACGGAACTTCTGTGAAAGCTGCGAATCTACTGCTACGGCCATCATAACAACTTCCAGTTCTATCCCACATCGATCAGACTCGGAAAGGTCCGTTGACATAGATGATCCTCCAGCTCCAGTTGCAAGTCCCAACCCCAATCTCTGTTCCATCATTGACAAGGTGTCGATGAGTCTACCATTTTTATCTCACGAAGACGGTACTGAATTAATTCGTCTAACATCGCTTTAGTTTCTGAACCTTCCATGGCTAAACGACAGATATCAGATTTTTGTAGCAAAATAAATGTCTCCGCAAAACAGTACATATATTTCGCTCTCGCCATGACTTTCTATGGTTGCAGTATTCCATTCAATATGGTAGAGTCAAAGAAACTTGAAAAGCTTCTACTTATAATCATCCATAATTATCTGGGTGAAGTGTAGTGCAGAATTACTAATGCAAACATAAACCCCTATACATACACTATTTAGCTAATAAACTGTTGGAAAAATAAATAAATCAAACAAAATGTCTCTTTTTACCCCCTCCTACTACGTATAGTAAGTAGGGGAAGTACGGTACCTATTCCACTCAAAAATTTGATACAGAGATTTCACCGGAAATACATGTTTTGACGTTCCCTGAATAAAAAAACTTTTAGAAAAAGCCTCCCACGCGCGCGCGTGTGTCTGTCTATGAACAGCATAATTCAAAAAAGAAAATTTCGATATATACCAAATTGTGTATTTAGATTCAGTACCTTCTAAACATGCAACACGAAGATCTTCCCACAAGATTTTTCTATTTTTTTTTTATTTTCTAAAAAATTGTTCTGATGCTTTTGATTAAAACAGTATATACGTATTAAAGATATTTACATTACAAATAAAATGTATATCTCGAATTTTCTGGGAATAGCCTCTGAATTCCAATTCATTTGGAAGAAATTTTGTAAAATATTGTACAACTGGTAAACGTTAAACGATAGACGAAAACGTACCACACAAATAATATGGGTCTCTTTAAAAAACACTAGTTTTTTGTGGCATAGGCCATTTCTGAGTTATGCGTTATTTAAGGTTCGAATTGTTCATTTCTTGGCCATTCTCAAAGCCCTGTCACCATGCAGTTGTTTCTCGCGATGCATAGAAACAGTATGGAATTTTAAGGCCAGCTTATAGCGTCGAATTCTTAAACATTTGATTATCACTGCTCCCTTTGTAGCCTAACGAAATGTGTAATATTTGTAGCTATTTCTGTAAAGGTTTATCTCGATTAAAATGAAGTAGATATAAAAATAAACTTTCGTAAGAATAATTTGTCCACCTACTAATAAACGATAGAGGGTAGTGAAAGTCATTTGAATGTAACACATACGTTTCTTGAAGCTTTCTACATGTCAAGGTCTACAGAAGCAGTTGAGGGTCTATATACAGTGGTTCGTAAATCAGAGAGCTAGCTTAAAAACTACATATACAATTCGAACATTCATTGTACCGTTTCAAACAACACGATTTAAGATGGGTAAGCGTCATTCTGACTGCAACGCCCATACTGGATATCTGCCAGTCAAAGACCTTATCTTATAAAATATTGTGAATATGGTGTTGAAATGTTTCAGGCACACTTGGAGAAAGAGTGAATTTACAGAAAATGGTGGCTCTAAAGTATCCCGCGTTGGTGCCTTCTGAGAGATGCTTGTTTATTCTGACTAAAAATGTAAGTATACTGAGGAAAGTTAGTTCTAATGATGAAGCTTCATTCAAGTCCCTTTTCTACGACAGCAGTTTTCTCAAAGAAACTGTTGAAACAAGTGCAGTATTTGGTCTAGTAAGTGAATAAATCAATGCCAAAAACAAGAGGCATATTTTGTAGATACCACAGAATGCGGATGGACCTTCATCTACTTGATGAACATAAAGATTTCTTGCTGCACGTAGAACAATCTGATGTGTTACACTCACATGACTTTCTCTACTCTTGTACAATCTAATTTTACAAACGCCTATTCTCCATATGCTTCATGTTAATCGAGATATCGAGATGTCAATCTTATTGGTAATTTTCTTGTAGATGCAAGGGAAATATGGTAGCTTTTAAGCGATAGTCAAATATTTTAACGCTGGTTGCTATGTGGCGCATTCCATTCTCTTTGCATGTCCAGAACATAAAAAAAAATGAATAACGCATTTGAGAAAAAGTATAAGTATTGGAAAATTTAAGGAAATAACAAGCAATATCTCGAAAACGGTTCACTCAACAAAAAAAATGTATATGACATAAGTTGTGTATTTTAACGCGATCTACATTTTTTGTGTAGTAAAATTTTGTCTATCTCTTATGGTTTACCAGTTATGCAAAAGTCGTTCACAATGAAGAATACTTTTGGAGACATTCCCAGAAAATTCGAGATATACATTTCATTTCTCATGACATTATCTTAAACATATGATATTTTCATCAAAATCGTTAGAGCCATTTTTGAGAAAATTAAAATTTTCGAAAAATCTTCCATGTAAAGGGTAGTCTGGGGTGGGGGGATTTTCTTGAAAACCTTCGTGTCGCATCTCTGGAAGATACTGAACCTAAATACCAAGTTTGGTGCTTATCCGACTGTTCGTTTTTGAGTTATGCTGTTCACAGACACACACAGACACACACACACACACACACACACACACACACGGACATGTTTCCAAAAATGCTTTTTTTGGATTCAGGAGGTCTCAAAACATGTATTTCCGGCGAAATCTCGGTATCGAATTTTTGGGTGGAATACAATACTTCCCCTACTTACTATACGTAGTAGAGAAAGTAAAAAAACAAAAACTAAGGTCTATAAATATATGCATTCTTGCTGTCAGTGCACTCTACCATGTGTACCCGGCGTTGAAACTGAGCAACAAATATCATCAAGTAGAGGAATTAGTTTTAGAACGGCTCGGTCCCTCGGGAATAACCAGTCATCATCAGTTTCGAGAGAAATCTTGAAAGTTTGGAGAGCTTTTGAAGAAGAGGGTTAGAGCGCCTCGAATATTCTGGTGTACTTGGAGTTGTTAGAAGATTCACTGAAGTTACTTTTAACATCCCAGAGCTTCAGCTTCACTTGAAACACGTTTTTCTAATTATTGTTTTTGTTCATGAAACCGAGTCAGCTCCGAATGTTCCAAGAAACTGCTTCAAATATATTACACACTTAAATTACAAGACCATAGATATTAGTCGTAAATATTAGTGTTATTATGGGATTAGCGAAAAGCATCAAGCACAGTTACATAGAGATTATCAATACAAAAGGATTTTAGGCGTCAGAAAGTTCCAAAAGTATTACTGACGCAGTTTCCTCGCAATAGATGGCCTTCTTTGCTTTCAGATTTATGGCAGCACTCGCCTTTTAGACTATTTCTGTACAATGGGCTCGTTTGGTGAACAAACAGGACGCTTAAAACCAGCCCATAAAAGACACTCCAGCTAGCTTATGTTGCTAACCTGTTAATGTGTGTCTTGCATTCATTTCTTGGCCGAATACGAAGGTGTTCAGTTACTTACAGAAAAGCAAAAATGATACCTTTATTAAGGCCTGTCTATGAGTCTAACTGTCGTCGAGTAGAGCACAACATGGGTAATAACTTTTTGTTTGATACGCGACTCTCAACAATACACAACAGAATAGTTGGGTAACACTCCATTCTAACGAACCCAAATAAAGAAGGCGGGTAGGCCATAAAAGTTATACGCTACACCGGTCCTTTGAGGGAAGATGCCGAGGTAAAATGCTCAAAATTTGTATGTTTCCAAGAAGAACTTAAGAGTAGTTGATTTAGCCGATCAGAACAGAA
Organism: Deroplatys truncata; assembly: GCA_030765065.1. Lineage (NCBI taxonomy): Eukaryota > Metazoa > Arthropoda > Insecta > Mantodea > Mantidae > Deroplatys > Deroplatys truncata. The sequence goes on from CM060985.1 coordinate 52,856,855, forward strand.
AATTATGGAATAGATTCCAACTTAATTGACATGTTGTATGCTCACATAACTGTGCCCAGGCATTTCGCATTTTGACACGAAAAAGTGTGCAATGTACCATGTACATCGAAACGGACATCTCAGGAGGTGCTAGGCTAGGCCAATGTGGACTTAAATAGTGTGGGACAACGATCGCATAATAACATAGTGTTGAAAGCAATTAAGTGAACCCATTTTCCTTACGTGGGAATTGGTTACTTTCCAACCAGGCGTACAATGCGTAATCTCAATAGTCTAGCTAGCCAAAATTTATATATTCCAGTTCGCTCTTTAATGCTGACATCATCACATAAGAGTATGATGATGTAAAATTCAGAATCACAATATATTAACACCAGCTGTACTCCTTATTTTGCAATTTCCACATGACGTGACAAGTGAGTGAGCGGGATCACAATTTTTGTTTCGGATGTAACAACTGTCTGATAGGAGACTGGAGGAAGTAAGTGAGGTGTGGATTAATTAAATAAAGGTATGTACGTTTGCTGTATAATAATTTACTAATATGTATTTAGATTATGCGTCTGAAAAGAAAATCAACAGATTATCTGTGGAATACCTTGCAATTTCAAAATGGTATTGCCCCATTCTACCACATGTGCACCAATCTCGATCAAAGTTTGATCGCGCTCAATTCGACATTTCAACGCGATTTTTCGCTGCATCGACAATGATCAAAGTTAAACGAGGTAGTTGATTATGGTCAAGTTTGACCGCGGGTGCTGGACCGATCAATTCCGTTGATTCCAGTTAAACAAAATGGCTGCCCAATTCGATTTTCTTGAAGGTATTGAGGATGAGATAATGCACCTAAAATACTTAAATCGGAACCAACGTCAAAACTGGATCACTGTAGAAAGAGGCGACCCTCTAGAAGAGTATAAGGACAAGAAATCTGAAGAATCACCCTGACTATCAAAGGATACAGTGTGGTAGCTAGTAAATGAAATGACTGAGAGGTTAGACTGCTCTAAGCACCGCGATCACCCTGTTTCAACCCATGAATACAGTTTTAACACCTAGGTACAGGAGCTTTTAATACTGCGATTGGGGATATTTCTAGAATCCACGAACAACGGCGTTGCGTATTATTAGTAATGTGTCAATATATAATTGCTTCTTATTGGACATGATTTGTATCGCTCCCGTGGAGGGCAGAATTAAGATCTGGGATAGATCAAATCCATGGATTTCTGGGTATCCTGCGAAATACTTATTATTGTTGCATCAGCATCTGTCAAACTTCAGTCATCATTTTAATAACAACCCCAATTACTGCGTTTGTTAACCTACAGTTTGTCACATTATTAAGAGTTAAGGAATTCTGTAGTATTATCAAAATCCTAGATATAATGCAGTTTACAAATAACTTTTTTTAACTTCCCCAAAGAATACACATCATGACTCATGCTATTTTAACAAATAGCGATTTATTTACTTATTTGGTTATTATAGCTGACAGGCTGTCATGTTTCAATGCATCCACGCCTCTGCCTGTCCTTTAAAGAACATGCATCAATCCTTTCATTTCCCATTTTATTGGAATATGAAACAGCTAGTTCTAACAGAACGTCTATCTCATGCTGAGAAAAAAATTTGGAGACCGCTTTTTGTTTTCCATTTTCGTTTATCACCCAAACAACGTCCAATCATACAACATTCCAAAATCAAAACTAAAACGAAGCGATATAGACAAGGAGATTGTAATTGGACTTCCACCTCTTTGGATATAGAGTTGGATGCTTTCCTTTGAGTAATTCTCGTAGAATCATGAGCGTTCAGCAACCTAGCGCACGGTCAGCTATGGCAGTTGGTAGAACGAGAATTAAGAATGATACACCGCAACCATAATTTAACCGCGGTCAAAGTTTGATCACGTTTCAGTGACCATCGATCAACAAGAATTTGATCAAGAATGGTGCACATGGCCATTAAACTTGGCAATGGCATTCCCCATGATTCTGTTAATATGATATCGAAGTTTGTTAAGGCAAATAAGTACATACAAGGTAGAAATGGATTACTTTCAAATACCACAAGCTGTAGAGCAAAACTGAAGGAAATAATCGGAACGAAACGTTCTAAAACACATAATGGAGCAATTTGCCACTCGGAAGGTTCCTGATGGCATTTACAAATCAATGAAGAACAATGACACATTTATATATATATATATATATTTAAATAAAACGTGCAATAGCTAGACCAAAATATTAACCTTAAACAATAGACAAAGCATTGCTATTTACAGCACAACAAATTTAGGATGAGAATGCCAGCTGCATCCTGGAACGTCCGGTATGGATTTTAGTGAATCGAGCGAGATCTATGAGAAGGAAAACTAGGTCACTTCTTAAGTAAAATCGCAATAAGAAATAAGTTGCGGTACTCAGATGATTCTTAAAGCTTCTGGGACATAGGATACCGTCAATATTGCGGGGGGAACTTTTAACTGCCTCTCCTCAACATAAGTCAAAATTGAAAAGAACGAGAAAATGTTTTCGCAGGAAAAAGCTAGGATGTCACCTGATCAGGTCTCGTTATGGTTATTGATTTGCAGCCGAGTTCAAATACGCATAAAGATTTAAGAGAAGATGCAAAAGGAAAAACTAGTGATTTATATCTTATGTATCATTTTAGTATTTAAAGCTACGTATGAATATATAGTCGTGATATAGTCACAGATTCGTGTGCAGAAGTGAAGTCATTCAAAACATTCTTAATCATACGGCAAGTAGAATTTGTAAACCCAACAGGATGTGTTGATACGCTCATCCGATCAGGAACATAAATATAAAGTTCAAACAAAAGGCGTTGTGACGATAGTTTACACCAAAGTCACTTTAAACGGAAATACTGAAGGAGTCAAACAGGAAGTGATGATACTGAAGTGGTTTTAAATGGGTGTGGTTGGATTCGATGATGTGTCGCCGCTGGATCTGGTAGATACTCTGGAATTTCTTGTAGATATGGTATGGATGCTGTGAATTCTGAAATGCTCGGTTTAAATTTACTGCGCCTCTCACACTGTCGGTATGGTAAGTTTACGTCTAGCGTGGTGGAATTGACTTCCCGGCGGATAATTTTTGCTCAGTAATTGTGGATTCTAGCATGAGTATAGCGTAGCAAAGTATTTTTTGTTGTTGTATTTTAAGATATACTTAAAATTTTACTAGCTCTAAGTCGTAGCAATACTGAATCTTATCTTAGGTTTTCCGTGTTTGGAAGCTAAGATATTTATTATATAAATAATAAATACAAACTTTCGCTATAATGCATTTTATACTTTTACTCAAGGCGCCTTAACGACGAACATGGTAAGACAACTGAACACAAGATTTACTTACATATTTGCTTTAATCACTTGTAGGCTTTCTTTATATTATAATATTCAATTCTTTAATCCTTCTTGTTAATAATATTTGATAATTCGCGTAGCAAATTAATAAACATCTTCCACTTTCCCTGTAAACATCTCCTACCTCAATAAAAATATTTCTTAACAATCATAATAGTCGAATCTTGTTTATTAAGCTATTGTCTGGTTGCTATAGATCGTAAAACAAATTCACATAGCTTGAAAATGTTTGCATGGAATAAATAACATATTCATAATTATAACATATTATACCATATTTACAATCATACATATTACTACTTAAATTCCCGCTTTTTGGTTACATACTTTGCATTAGTACATTCTTTTTATTGCGAAGCCAATCTTTTTCGATCACTTTATTTAATGCATTTTCAACGTTATTCAATTTTTGTTATCTCTCAGTACAGCAATAAATACAATTATAATTAACGCCTTAAAATATTTACATGCTTAAGGCAAAGCTAATGACACAAATGGTGTTTAGAAACAATAATAGATTAATAATTGTGATATACAATGCATACATAAATATACAATGCGTGAAACTCCCTATCCACTCATTGGATTTCTTTTTTACGAATTTTTATTAAGGTTTATAAATTATTTTCGATCGTTTTACTAATATCTGCTTCAATACTCTGTTTAGTATCTCACTTGTGCCACTCCAGCTTCTGAATCTTGACTCATAATAGAAATTATGTTATTGTGTGGTAGAAATTTTTATCTTCATCAGCTCTTTAGTTTAAGTAACATCTCAAAAAGAAACAGTAGATTTAATTAAAGACGAGGTGGAAAATATGCGTACGGAGATGAGACTTTGCTGTCAAAGTCAATGATGGCTGATGATTTAAAAGCCTCATACACATGAGGCGATATGCCTCGCTAATCGCGCGTTAACGAAAGCACTCGACCGTACACATATGAACGCCTAACACATTTGTGTCACCATGGAAGCTGAAGAGGTAAACATGTCTAAGGATTCTGTATCGACGGTATAAACACCTAACAAAGGTAGAGACAATACTGTGTGCATCCTATCTTAAGGAATAAAATCACTAACGGCATATTCCTAGAGGGGAACACCCCGCGTACTGCGTCCTACACAGATCCCCGAAGAGGAAGGGATGAAGTGAAAGAACTACAGGAGGCTAAAGGCCGCAGGCAGACAGGTCACAGAGACGCGTGCAAATCCTTAACAGTTCCAGGCACAAAGACTCATCCAACTGCTGAAACTGCCTAGAGAGGGCGCAGAACAACCTGTTGAACAAGCAGCTCTCCAGTGTCCACGGGGAATACTCTTTTCTTTCAGCAAGCATCCACGCCATTTGTCCGGTACCGCCATAAGCCACGAAACCTGGAAACACACCTGAAAGATGAGACATGTTCCTAAATATTTACCCTTCTGTTTTCCTAAAAAAATGTTTCCTTTTTTATTCAAAGGGCATCAAAACATGTAGCTCTGGGGAAATCTCGATATGGAATTTTGGATGGAATGAAATATAACCTCTACCTACTATAAGTAGGTGCTAGAGAAAGTAAAAAATCGAAAAACTCCAGGAAAACAAACTGTAATACTGTTTGTTCTTTCTGCACGTTAAAAATGATTTGTTCCACTAATCTGGCTGCCAAAATTGTTTAAAGTCATATGAATACTTCCTGGGGTCACTGTATATCGGTGTTATGTATGTGTCCTGTGTCGTGGCTTAGGGGTTGGAGCGTGGTGCTCCGGTTCCCAGTCACGGAATGCATGGTGAATTTGAGGAGCCATGATTGGTAGCAGTCTGTAGATTAGGAAAGGCAACGTTCCAGCTGGGGGAAGTTACTGACCACATCATCTCCCCTTAGCGATGTCGTCTTCCGTGGTCTAGGGGTACCATGCTAGTCTCTGGTTCCCGAGGTCGTAGGTTAAAACCCGGCGGAGGACGATGCATTTTTTCGAGCGAAAAATCCTTAGCATGGCTTTCTTCAGAAGGTAAATAAAGCCAGTGGTCCCGTGTCGTAGACTTACGGCACGTAAAAGAACCTCAAGCCTGATAAAGAGGCCTCTAAGCAAAATTTCCGTTTTTTCACGCCCAATATAGAACGGGAAGCTAAGAACCATAGCAGTTAAAGAGCGTCCGTAAATAAATCTAAATTTAACTTCCCTTTAGCACCATCGTTTGTGGAGGTGTGAAGTCAATATTATCAGGCAAAGCTCAACAAGAGATGTATTTACAAAACCGTTTAAAATATTCAACGTAAATTCCAGGGACAGAAAGTCGAAGGCTCAAGAGAAGGAAAAATGTATGCAAATAGAGCAGAGGAAATCAGGAGAGATGTTATAAGCCCGTCTTACGCAGAGGTATTACCCTATCGTTGGATCCTTCGTCACTGCGACTTTATTACAAGTTGGAACTTGAGGCTTCTCAAAGTCTGCGCTATTTCCCTTCATGTGGGCGGTCGTAATTTTCTCTGTAGACAGAGATAGTATATACACGGAGAGAGAACGGCCAACTTTTGATGATAAACTAATTCCCTCTTCGTCAATCTGCTACGACCGTAGCAGTCTTTAGAACTGCAAAGATCCCACAGAAACCAACTGGATCTTTTCCTGAAATATAAGGATTATAAACCTTTGATCGCACGGCTTTTGTTAAAATGCCCGCTATAACTACCAGTCCAGGAGCGCTAAGGACTAAAACAGTTCGTGGGCAAACCTAAATTAGCAGTAACGTGTGCCTGGGTTAAATATGTCATCGTTAAGCATATTTGTGTAGGTCTACCGGATATAAAGTTCAAACCATAACGTTTTTATGGTTAGGTTTGGAAGACTGCTTCGGTAGTTCAGATATTAGAAGCATCGGTAAGGAAAGCTGCACTTAGAATCCAGTCGTTAAGGTTGTTTGTACAGGTCTACGGGATGTAAAGTTCAAATGATAAAAGTTTTATGGGTAGGTTTAGAAGACGGTTTCGGTAGCTTAGATATTAGAAGCTGCGGCGGTATTTATGTTATATTTATTTATTTATTGAGCCCCACATTTGGGAGCCAATTTGCGATGGTAAATTTATAATGTTATTTGTGTATGTGTGTTTACTTCATGTGGTGAAGCCATTTTGTGACGTGATTCTTTGTTAGGTTTGTAGCTCCATCTGGTGTTAGCAATTTGCGGCAGTATTAGTTTTTGTTTGAAAGAATGTTACTTTTATTTTTATTTAATTTTGTTTCACTGTCCTCCGGCTAGCTATGATCTTTTTTGGGTCGAGCACTTCTCTTTATACAGGTTGTGTAAACGGAAAGGAATCTTTTATCCAAAGATAACACTGATGAAGGAATTTGTTTTACACTTTTATTGTCGAAACACAGTCACTATCACATTTACACATTGATCTAGACACTCGCCAAACTGAAACTGTTATAACAACTTCTTACTGATCACTTTTAATTCACGTACTTCAACCTTTTGTATAATTAACTTTACCATACTTGAGATTTTTCATAACTCTTATACGCGTAACTTGCGAATCGATAGCCGACGTGTAATATTTCTGCTGGACTGAAGGCGACGTGTATCATACAAATATTTTCGACGAACTGACGGGGTCTATCTCTAACCTAGCTCTTTTATACTCATACACCCCGATATGCCTAAAGATTATAACTGAACTCCAATTGGCTAATAAAACGCGCCAACATTAGCGTCTATTTTTATATTCAATGAAAATTATGAATACATATGCTCTAGGGAAATGTTCCAGAAGATTCTAAAGGAAAACGCGCCAACATTACGTAACTTCCTCGTTTCCAATAATGATAAACAGCTCACCCCCTCGCTGCATTATTGCACGCTATTATTGTCAGTTTCAGTAAGGCAGTATAAACTTACTTCCCAACAATAATTACAATCAACAAACATCTCAAATCAATGTCACATAATAATGCATATTCATACTATAATCACTCTTTACATTTAAATAATTTGTGATACAAATTACTGCATCAAAGCATCGCTATGGAAAACTGCAGCTAGAATCTAGTCGTTATCTAATTTTTCCTTTCCAGCGTTTGTGCTGTGCATTACTAGCTCCAAAAGACAATTTCGGTAATAAGAATTAAGAAAGTATTGTTCTAATCCAGATATGCTAATTATATTTTCAAAATCTGGGCAACTTCATTTAGACACACTGAGGAATGTTGTGTTGACTAAGCAAAAGCTCAATGACAATTGTCCTAATACATGTTAACTGCGAAGCCCGGGACTTTAAGTATTTACAAGATTGTAAATCGCTATTGGAGTATGTTATCTAAAAATGAATTTGAAAACGTCTCGTGGTTTACCATAAAACAGTGTACCAGTTAGGGAATTTAATGTCGTGCCGGCGTTTTGCCATGATAGCTCAGTTGGTTGGAGCAACGGCACGAAAAGCCGAAGATTCGATGTAAGATAGTATGGTACAGGAATGAGACCTAGAAGGCTAACTCTCCGCCACACACTGATCTACGAGGTAACTCTAACAGATCCGTCGCGATGTGACCATGTAGTTAAAGCGACGTAAAACAAACAGAGAAAACATTTATATTTGCTTTAAACAGAAGGTTAGATTGCTATGGGAACAATTGAACATATACTATGTGATCAAAAGTATCCGGACACCTCCACAAACATACATTTTTCATCTTAGGTGCTTTATGCTTCCACCTACTGCCTGGTACTATCCCTGACCTCAGTAGTCATTAGATATCGTGAAACAGCAGAATGGGACGCTCCGTGGAACTCACGGACAACGAACGTGGTCAGGTGATTGGATGTCACTTGTGTGAGAAGTATGTACGCGAGATTTCTACACTCCTAAACATCCCTAGGTCCACTGTTTCTGATGTGATAGTGAAGTGGAAACGTGAAGGTACATGTACAGCACAAAAGCGTAGAGGCCGACCTAAATAAACCAGTTGTTAAAATAAATAGAAATACAATTCTTGTAAATATTCAAGTTAATATGTTTGATTTAAAAGGAATAATGAGGGCAAGCCCCCACCAGGAAAAACACGACCACACCATTAACACCACCACCTGTCTGTTGACTGACAGAGACCGCCGACATTTGAAGAGTAATAGGCAGACATGCATCCAGATCATCACACAGGAATTTCAAACTGCATCAGGATCCACTCCAAATACTGTGACAGGCGTGAGGTGAGAAACCTTGGATTCCATGGTCGAGCGGCTGCTCATAAGCCACACATCACGTAGGAAAATGCCAAACGACGCCTCGCTTGGTGTAAGGAACGTCAACATTACACGATTGAACAGTGGCAAAACGTTGTGTGGAGTTAGAAATTACGGTACACAATGTGGCGATCCGATGGCAGGGTGTGGGTATGGCGAATGCCCGGTGAACGTCATGTGCCAGCGTGTGTAGTGCCAAAAGTGAAATTCGGAGGTGGTGGTGTTAATGGTGTGGTCGTGTTTTTCCTGGGGGGGCCTTTGCACCCCTTGTTCTGCGTGGCACGATCACAGTGAAGACCTACATTGATATTTCAAGCACCTTCTTGCTTCCCACTGTTGAAGAGCAAATCGGGGATGGCGATTGCATCTTTCAATACGATCGAGCACCTGTTTATACTGCACGGGCTGTGGCGGAGTGATTACACGACAATAACATCCCTGTAATGGACTGGCCTGCACAGAGTCCTGACTTGAATCCTATAGAACACCTTTGGGATGTTTTGGAACGCCGACTTCGTGCCAGGCCTCACCGACCTACATCGATACCTCTCCTCAGTTCCGCACTCCGTGAAGAATGGGCTGTCATTCCCCAAGAAACCTTCCAGCACCTGATTGAAAGTGTGCTTGCGAGAGTGAACGCTGTCATCAAGGCTAAGGGTGGGCCAACAGCATATTGACTTCCAGCATTACCGATGGAGGGCGCCACGAACTTGTACGTCATTTTCAGCCAGGCGTCCGGATACTTTTGATCACGTAGTATATATGGTGAAAACAGTTTTATTAAAATGTTTTTTTTTTTAAAAAACGAATGGCACTGGAATTCTGATGGTGTTAGGAGATGGTGATAGATGTACACGAGTAGTGTGCATAATTTTCAATGAAACTCATCCTAATCGGAAAGCTATTTCACGGGCAACCGTGAGTGGAATAAAAAAATGCAAACAATACGAGCATGTCATAGTCATCAAAAGGCCCGGAAGAAACTCGGAATATTACATTTGAAGTGTCCATTTTAAAAATTAGTTCATTTAATTTTCATTGATATTATGCCTCAGTTGTGAAAAACTTTGTATGCATATGTTCCTACTGCCATTTTAAAAGAACACCTAAACCATTAAAATTTGTCCACGGCTGGTATTATGCTGTTATTAATAAAGATATCTTAACTAATTTTCATGAAAGAAATTGTGCTTTCGGAAAATTTTATTCAGCCTAACTGGACCTTTTACGATCATTCCAGAAATAACGCACTTCTGTGTGGCTGCCTTATTAATGCAAATCACCCTTTTGTTTAAAAACTTACTATTGCATTGGAAGAGTTAAATCAATCAGGACACACTAATGTTCCATACAAAAATCTTTATTAAAACTGAAGTTTTGCTTGATGTATGTCGACAAAAATTTGCCAGTTGCTTGGAGAAGTTGGTGGTGACACTATAACAGACCCTAGCACTATTTCTCGATACCATAGAACTTTTCGTTCTATAAAACACAGAGGTTATTTAGGGACTTCAGTGCAGGGTTACTACTATCGATGTATTGGAAGAAGGGTGGTTGACTTTGAAGACAGACAAAACTCGGATTTTATCAGAGCTTCTTCAAAAGTGAAAGGTCGTTGTTTATGCTTTACCCATAAACTCGTGAGTTCAGGAAAGAACAGCAACATTCGGTTGTTATAGCTGAGACACACCTAATCAACTACCTCAAATGCCCCTCAAAATGCCAACAGCAACTATCATAGAATCAAACAAATGGTGTGTCGGCATCGTGTTTCTGTTGGCATATCGATCAATTACTCAGAATTTTTGCTCGAGAAGTTGAACGCGAAAATTCGACAAAGCAGATCAGAGCTAGTGCAGTCTCTGTCCGCCATGATATGCTAAATCGTAAATCGGCGAACAGGTAGGGTGTATTACACTTCCTCACACGAGCCAGGACGAGTTCACTTGCTTGTGGCCTTTTTCCCAAGTGAAAAAATAATTTTTCGTGCATTCCTCCTGGGATCCGCCTCACAATTGATTAGACGTAATCTTTTTCCTTCTACTATGCATCCTTGTCGTAGTGATTATAACACCTTCTATGTGGCAGAATCATACTTTTGAAAAGGAAGAGAAAAAAAACCAGTTTAAGGTTGGTATCTCATAATCATTTCATATATGATCTGAAAATTTAGTCCTACAGATGCGTTGGGGAAAAAATAAAATAAAATCCTCGCTTTCATCCTCAGGAGGCGCTTAATTTAAAACTAGAATTTGGCATTTATATGAATTTCTATTTCCGAGCTACACTGATTCCCAATGCTGTGTTGGCCTCAGAAAGTTATGTTTATAGTGCAGTGAGAATATCGAATTTTTGAGTCGATGCAATAAGTCCATCATCTAGAGAAAGAAAAAAGTGGAGACGTTGTGGTTACTTCATAGGAGGAATTCTAAGAACACACTCTACCCGGATATATTCTGATGCAATTTGGGAACATGCTGCTAACCAGAAACTGTGAAGATTCTTCCTGGAAACTGAGAATCAGCGCCCAGCAGCCAGCTGTGATTAACAGTTCCAGGAACCAGATTCGTGAAATCGATATCACAGTCTGGGTTCCATGATACCTCCACAAGCTACACAATTGGTGCGCATCTAAAAGCCTAAAAGGAGGTTTGGAGAATTGTTCTGATGTGCATCCTCAACTCCGTCCGCGCTATACGTTTTAACTCTTTCTTGCTTGATGATCAGACTGGGGATTTGTATGAAATATAAATTCTCAAAGATGCATGGGGCTATAAATGAAACGTTAAAATTAAGCATTCCGATTGCATTGAACATTAAAAGTAAGCAATGATTTATGAAACTTTCAGATCAGTTTTAAAGGAGTTTGGTGTTTTATCGTGGAAAAGGGAGAGGACATACAGAACAAGATATTGAAACAATCTAAACGGCACTTTTAATATGAAGAATTTATTTATGTTCAATTAACATATTTTAAGATCTTTGTCATAGTTAAAATGACAAACTATAAGAACATTATCTAAACTCACTGCTTTGAAGGAATATCGTTTTTCAGTGGATACAAGGGCGTGTGCTGAAATTAAACAGTCAGCCTTGAAGTTGAGTAAATTTAAAGATGGGAACTCCTTGTATATACTAAAGCCTGATTTTTTTTTGGTATACCGTTTTAAACGTTACACCACCTTACACACATATGCTAAGTAGAAACGCAGATGAAACCAAAGATAGATTGAAAATCCATCTCCATGAGCAATAGAAATGGTAATTCCTTCTACTACATTAAAATATATTTCTACTTACGTTATGTGATATTGCATGATTGGCAGTTAAACGAAAACATCTCAAGTGTCAAAATTGTCATTGAAAATTTATACGTCAAAAGTCACCTCCTAATTTTAAATTTATTCATACCCTAATAGATAAGATGGCCGTTTTAATTATTGTAGAACCTTATTGGTTGCTAATAAATTCATAATGTTTTTTCCTGGACATTAATCTGAACCCGACGAGGACTGTGTACAATTGGGAATCTATTAGCAGCCTAAAACCTGTTACAAGAATTAGATCGATCGTTTTATGTACCAGTTGAGTATTATATGTATTAATAGTTACGGATATTACTTTTAATGCCTCCTTTATGGTTTTGACTCGTTTCGAGTTGTCTGCCCTTCATATATTTGAATAAATCGGGAATCAATTAATTACATTAACATAAGAGTATTGTTTTTGGTTGTACCCGTATATCACAAGTAAGCAAATGTGACGCGTTTCCGAAAGTCCATAAACCCAAAGATCATTAGATCTGTCAACTGTTTCTCTGGCAAGCTAGGTAAATATTTCTCATAAACCGCCTTGATATTCACCGACAATCTTTCTTCAAACAAATAGTTGGAAAAGCATCTGAAGTTTAATAAAATACTTTTCGTTACTAGAGCTGGCATGCAGAATGCTTCAAAAGCGATGAGAAGTAAAAAGGATGAGAATCAACAGAGTTCCAATAAGCCGGGGTCCGGAAATCAACCGGTTACGAGATAATTACATTTTGTTGCTGGTTGGGGCCCGCTGAATAAGCATTAATTCCAACAAAAGCATCCAAACAATATGGTCACCTTGCGGAAAAATTGTGTATCTGCAAATGCTTTTGTCACATAAAAATTGTGTTTGTTTTTACCACCTCTTATCCACGAAACGTTGTGAACGAACATTTTTAATGTCGGTATACAAGTGTCATTACAAGGTTGGACCAAAGTTGAGTTTCGACAATTATATCAGTCAAGATTATTAATATTTCTTGTTTATATATCTAACACTTATAGCTTGTACAACAGTTCTTTGATTGCATACGATCAGTCACTTTAGTGTTAATCCAGTAGTGGAAAAAAGTGAAGTCCTGGCCTTGTTATTTGTTGGGCTCAGAAATAACTTTAGACTCAATTTAATGTCATTCCGAAGTTTTACTCCACTTCAAGTCACTGTGCATAACATTTACTTGGACATCACCCTTGCTTCCGCTGCTTATTTATTCCAGGATACAATTCATATGCGCCTTGCAGTTTCTCGGAATAACTTGTCCAATCTTCGCCACTTCCTGATGTCCTGACACTACCACTGTCTCCCCATCAAAAAAGGAATAACTATCTGAGGGTTCATCTGTTCTTAATCGTCTGCTATTTTCTTCTTCTCTTCTGTGTCCTGTAGGTACTTCTTTTTCTTGGATCGGTCTTTTTGAATCGTCAAAGAAAAGGCTGGAGTAAAGTTATATTTCGGGTTAGAACGATACAGCATTTTCCGTTGAGTATAGTGTACTCTTCAAAAAACAATAAACAAGATTTCGTATTCTGGAATAAAGAAAAAGTTTCAGTATACAAGACATAAAAGTCAATAAAAAACGGAAACAGCAGAAACCAAAATGTCTTTTTCTAAATCTTCATAACAAAAGGCAGCACAAACATGTGTTTCATGATGACATATCAGACCCAAATACTCATGTATGTACTTGAGGGTAGGTGGTACAAATATATAGCCAAGGTGCAAGTTGTCTACTTTTTGGTATAGTAGAAAGTAGTGATAGGGCGATACCACTATTTCTCGATACTCACTTTATAAAAAAAAAACCTATAAATGCTTGTTCACTGAATTATGTTCTTATTAGTAGTTTTCTGTGCACAAACGCATGTAACCAATTTTGTATTGTGATTCCGAAATTGTTCCCGATTGGCATCCTCCAATTGGCAGCAATTTCTTATCTTAATAACGCTACAGGTTATATGTCCTCTATTGTTAGTCAAGGATGAGGCAGTATTTTTAACACTTGAATAATTTCAATTAAATTATATAATATGTAAATTCAATAACAGTCCACCTTGAAGCAATATGTATGTAATAATTTTTAAAATGTATGTAACAGTCATTGCATATGCTTATATTATTGTAAACATGTTTAATAATATTATGTGAATGCATTACGTAATTTAATAATGAGCAGCGAGAATAATAAGTTTAACATTGCTAACAATAAGGTAACAATAAGGTAACCTTGAGGCAATAATGAGTTTGAGAGTTTAAATGTTACTAGTTATGATTAGAGCAACGATAATGTAAATTTTGTGACAGTTTAAAAATAGCCAAGCAACAGCCAGAAAAAGCTTTAATTAAATGCAGGTATTCTATTGGACTAGGATTAGCCAATCAGAGACTTGAAATACAGCAGCTTACAGGTTTGGACGGTTGAAATATGTTCAGTTGCCTGCAGACCTTGGTAGTGACCGGATGGAAGATGTGTTCTCTAAAGAAATATTACGTATTCGTGTGAAAAAAAAATTATTTATACGCGTTAACAAAGTGCAAGTATTAAATAAAAGAATCTCATAGCTCTTGATATCAGTGTAGTGCTATTTAATTTGTGTCAAGGATTAATAAACAGAAGTGATTTAAAACTTAAAATATGTGTAAGCCTACATTGTTGTCGCACCACGCCCTGATAAAGAGAAACGTGTCTCTAAAGTAATACTGATGCAGCCGAGGCAAACATAAACATAAATACTATCTATAGAAACAGTTTAATAACAAAGTTAATAAATATTTTTAAAACTTGGAGCGTAACAACAAAAATACATCTTCAAATCGGTTTCTCATACGTAACAGCATATTACGTAACAAACAATCTTCTTCAAAATTGACGTTCATACGTGGAGCTAAATAAATAAACAACGTAAACAACTCCAACGTAAAGACAATATCTACTTCAAATTTGGCTTCCCAAGCTTGAGGCTAATAACTTACGTAACAATAAATTATGTAAATAAATAATAACAACAGAACAATATCTTCTTCAAGGATAATGATAATAATAATAATTGTTATCTATCCATATTATAGAAATTAATTGTACAGTATTCTTGTAAGCTACACTCGTGATCCGAATTTGACTTGCGTAAACACAAACAAATGGAAGGAAAGAACAGATATTTCCATCAGCTGTATTATCTCAAGCCTTAAGCTCTGATTTGTTTTTGCTGGATTCACAGATGTTAGCCACTGGAGTAGGTAAATGTAATGGCTGAGTGAGTCAACAGGCCAGGCTATTGCAGAAACGTGATTTAGTGGATTAGCTTCATTCACAGCTCAGTTAACGCTGCATGCGTTATTTTGCATTTTCATTTAGACACAAGTCTATGGAATGCTGCATTCATTCAACGAACTATAGTCCAGCAACTCTTTTGGGACACGTGCGAGGCAATAACATGAAGTCTCGACTCCTTTCATTCCATATCTAGCATAAAGTTAAACGCAACAACATTCAATAACGCAAAACTTAAGAATTTAAAAGTCTCGAAGGTTTATCTCTAAGTATTACACATACTTCAATACCACCCAGTATCGAGAGTATCGAGGTGCCATCCCCAATAGAAAGAGAATCCTTTATTTTCTTATGATATATTCTTAGAGAAACGCAGTAGAGTTTAAAAAAACCGTACAGTACATACAGTTGCGAGGTATTTAGGAATTCAGGACGTTTTCTTCTTCCTTCTTGAATTTTACATAATTAGTCCAAATACTATATGCGTGTCTTAGATCTAGCTAAACGTTTCATTTCAATTAGCACTTCAAGTATGCAAAATGTGTGGTTGCATTTCTAACACGCCTATTCAGTCCTTCGCATTGCTGAGACGGTATGTTCTCAATTATTATGTCAGGAATGCGCGCGGATAAGTGATTCGAATCGCAACTTGCGCAGATTCGCTGCGTTCAAGGCATTTGAATAAGCGATTACTATTACCAGTTGGACGCCTGGTATGTGAATATTGCACAGCAATTAGTTTCACCATTACGTCAACACCGGGAACGCTAACGCCCTGCACTGAGTTTTTATTTATGGACGCTCTTTGACCGCTGTGGTCCTTAGCGTCTTATACTATAATGGGCATGAAAGACCGGTAATTTTGCTCAGAGGCCTCTTTTATCAGGCTTGAGGTTCTTTTAACACCCGTTTATCAATAGCAATGCTTGAGATCAAAAACAAAGGGATTGTCGTCCTCCGTGGTGTAGTGGTTACCGTGCTAGCCTCTAGCACCCGAGGCCGCGGGTTCAAACCCGGCGGAGTGCGATGGAACTTTTTCGTGCGTAAAAATCCTTAGCATGGCTTCCTTCGGAAGGAAAGTAAAGTCGGTGGTCCCGTGTTGTAGATTTACGGCACGTAAAAGAACCTGAAGTTAAAAGTTATAAATGGACGTTACACATTGTGGACAACCTTAAAATGAGTAGAGAAAATCCCTAACTTGTAACGGATAATATTTCTTTGTTAAAAATTGACTTCTGATTGGTTTCACGACGACATGCTTGCCGTCATTATTGTAATGGGGAATAAGGAATGGATCCTGAGGAGCAGTCTTCCTGCCTCCTATCATTCCCACAATTTCTTTCTCACCCGTCACCCTGCAACCCCCATCCCGAACAAGAACCTGTCAAACCCATCAGGGTAGGTGGCTTAATAACACTCCTGCCAGCGCTTCGTCGTCGTATGCGTGACACGGAACATTGTTTCGAGGACATTTCGAGAAGTCCGCCGCTGTTTTTCAGTAATCTATCCATACTTTGTCATGCAGCTCTTTCAAGACTGGTGAAACGAACTGGTGATACCAACACAATGCAATTCCATTACAAAACACCTATCATGTAGTTTTTTTATTGCTTCATTGGCTAATGTTTTATTCCTGGATAGTTTTTTCCAGTCTTCGAATTACAATGTTATGCTCTCTAAAAATACAAACGTCTACGGGTTGCACGAATCTTGTTGCTTTGGAGGAATTATTTGAGTCACAATTCTCTTGTTGTGTCACATCCCTGTTATTTCCTCGTGATTAAAGAAGGCATTATCCGTGCGCCCACTCCAAGAATCCAAAAGGTCCATTGTGTCGTTAGTAACATCAGACGACCCGTGCCTATTCTATATGATTTACGTGTTAGCGCAATACTGGAATAGGTGCAAATTTCGAATCACGATATCTCGCGGCAGACGAAAAATATAGCGGAATGACGTTTACCATGGTTTCATCGACTAAAAATCTACCATATAGTAATTTAAAAAGAAATCGGATCTGTGCAGTTATTATTTATTATTGTATTATTATTGTTTTATAATAATATATCAATTAAGTTTTATTATATATTAATTTAACTGTATAATAGAAAAAAACTTACTTAAGCTAGAAGAATCTGGTAAATAGTACTGGATACCAGTGGAGTAGTTCTTAGTTTCGTAGTAAGTTTTGTTAGTTAAGTAGCTGGATACCAGTTGCTTTTATGCTGGTTACCAGTATTACTATAGATTTATAGATTTTGTAATTATTATTTATTTACACCTTTACTATCTATTATTCATTTTCCTTCCTTATTTTTCTATTTTATGTTTTCTTTGTTTGTAGTTAGGTAATAGCTATAGACTTAATCTGTAAAATGAATGTATATAAGACTTGAAAAATTTGATTCAATAAATCGAAAATTTGGATAAATGCCCCGGTATAGTAACCTAGATGTCGGAGTTGAATATTCAGATTTTATTATTTATTTATTTATTTATTTATTTATTTATTTATTGCAGTTGGGGTACCTCCCTTGCAAGAAAAAACAGCAAACCGCACACAGAGATGACGTTTTACATCTTAATTATGTGATTCGTTTCTTACGCAATTCCTGTCTGTAAAACATTCTTACATTATGGAGAGAAACTGAAGTAACTCCGCATTCAGGAGGTTAAACTGCTCACCTCTAGGCTTAGAAGTTCCAGCTTAGATTCCCGGTTTCCTTTAATTCGGATTATTCTCTATTCCTGCTTCTCTGAGAGTATGAATGAGAATGTCAACGTGGTGACTCAGAGTTTACAATTAACAGTAATAAAACCTATCGATTACAGTACATTTTACTATAAACGACAAAACACCATTGATGAGCAAACGCTTCCAAAAGTCAAAAGTGCAAATGTGGCCGATATTAAAGGTAGCTTAAAACGGAATAATCATAATAACTGGTATTGTTATTGATAGTTACTATACTATATATACAGACTACTGTTTGCGAACTATTTACTTTTTTTTCCTCAAAATCCTAGGGTATTATTTTTTAAAAACTTTTGGCATGTGGATAAATGTTTAATTTTACAGAAAAGAGTCATAACAAATCCGGAGATGAATGTTCATTATAGACAGCTTTTTAAGAATGCACAGATTATTTAAGTAAATGTTATACATTATACATGATCTATAAGGGACTTTATAAAAGTATTCAGCCTGACCAGGGAACACGACATTTAAGAGAAGTGTTTTGTTTCTTTCTGTTATTTTTCAAATGTTCCCCCATGCTGTGGCGTGTATGTGTGTGTGTGTGTGTGTGTGTGTGTGTTGTGTTGCCAGACACATTATTGCGTCGTTGGCAACAATATTGTTGGAGTAATTCTTTCGGCTGGGGTTTTGAAGTTTCGTCTGGCGTGGCGACTCGCCACCTTCTGACCAGAGGTGGAGAGGGGGGGGTGAACGTTAGTTCTTTGTGTGTTGTATGGTGAGCGTCACTTCTGGTCGAGTGTCTGGTGTGGAAGGCCGTATGAGCATTGTGTGAATGTAGCCGGGTGTGTGTAGTATCTCTCTTCAGTTTCTTCTATTTTTTATCTTTTGTGTGAGATGTAGGGGCACCGTGTTTATATTCAATAAACCACAGGTAATGTGATTAATGTGAAATTCTGTGTATTTTGTGATAACAATCCCGGCCTGCTCTGGAATGTGTTGTTAAAGTTTCTGGTCCTCACGCTACCTCTGATGCTATGCCTCCCAATGTATATGCTGGGGTAACTAAAATTTAATATCTAGCTGCAAACCTTTTGGCCCCACCCCGGTATATAATAATACTGCACCAATTTTCCAAACTCTTTAATATTCTGTAGAGTAAGATTTGCCCAACAGCACAGAATAAGCATCTGTCTCAGTTTCAGCCTCATCATTAAATGTAAATATTTTTCCACTCAGCCATTTATTCAGATTTAGAAACAAAAGGAAACCGCTGGGAGCCAAATCCGGATATGGTGGATGTAGAAGCACTTGGAAGCGAAGGTGATTCAGTTTTGCAGCAACAACCTTAGATGAGTTTGAATACACATTTATCGTGATGAAAGAGAATCTTCACTTATGAAGGTTTAGCCATAGCTAAACTAGCATCCTTCAAGTGGCCCAGTAGTAAAGTTTAACACTCCCAGGTGATGGTTCAGTTCTTCTAGAGGTAGTGTAAGAAGCACCACATCATGAGAATCCCAGAAAACCGTAGACATACATTTTCCTGCAGAGGGAACCCTTTGCTCTCTTTGTGCACTTACACCTGTTCCCACCGACTTTTGGAATGCTCCTTCTTCTCTAGCGTGTAGTGATGAATCCATGTTCCATATACTTTCTGAAACGTAGGAGAAACTAACTAGAATTAAATTTAAACAAATCTAAACATTCAGAAAATGTTCCTTCGAATGCGTTTTTGATCCATTGTTAACAAACACGGCAACCATTCAGCAAATAAGTTTCTCATACTCAACACTTTGTGTAAAGTTTAGCGGACACAGCCTATCGCAGTGCCAGTGAACTCATATACCTTCAATTGTCGACTATTGATTATAGCACTGCGAATTGTCACAAGCTCGTCGGTATTAGCGCTCATCATCTTGAATAGATGTACGACAACGCTTAAATTCAGCAGCCCATAGCTATAACCCGAAGGGAAAGAATCCTTAAATGTCGAATATAGCTCCTTCCGTACTTGTTGGGGTTCAACTATTCGAAACGAAGTTGTTTATCAGAGCTCGTATTTCAGCTTTATCCATTTTGTATAAAAGATAAACACTAACTTGTTTATACAATCGTCACAAACAAGTGACTATGCACCTTACCTGCCTGAAAATTTACGGTGCGCCATTTAAAGAATGATACTTAACAGCCATCAAAATTATTTGGCCATCTTCAAAATATCTTTGAGGTGGGTCGAGAACTTTTTGAACGCCCCTCGTAAATTTGTGTGATGAAAGAAAAGGTATTCATCCTCATGGACCAAGAAACACATAGTTTTGCTAAAGATACCTCAGGTTAATTTGCATTAAACAGAATTTTATGTATATGGGTTCTAAATTCTAAAAGTGCTGGCCTCAATATATTTTATTTCTTTTTCAAATAATTTATTCAAGAGAAAATCGAAAATATGACTTCTTAATAACCCATATCTATGGTATTATTAAGCTTTATAATTTTAGTTTATCTATATACACTATTGTTTTATATATTGACGTAGGCTGTTGTACCGTTTACTTAATCGCTCAACTGTTGTGAATAAAGGAGTAAGTTAAGCAAATAACGTTTATAAAGTACCTACAGGTAGAGTGTTTTAAAAAATTAGCGCAAGGGAAATATTTAATTCCAGGATTCTGCACATATACGTGTTATGCATTATTTATGCTATAGTACGTATATTTAAAAAACGCAGAATGCTTAAGTACAAATCAAAATGCCTTAAAGGGAATAGTTGAATTAAGTATTGAGGAAGTTTTTGCTACCAACTTAAATTGGTATTCTGGCAAAGTGAAAGGAGTCAGTCTGAAGACGGCGACATTTAGTATACATATAAAACAGAATTTTACTTACAGCTCATGAAATAATTAGATGGTATAGTCGTCCTCCGTGGCTCTAGAGGTATTATGCTAGCCTCTAGTTCCCGAGATCGCGGGGAGTGCGCTGGATATTTTCGGGCTTAAAAATCCTTAGCATAGCTTCCTTCGGAAGGGAAGCAAAGCCGAGATCCCGTGTCGTAGATTTACGGCACGTAAAAGCCTGATAGAGGCCTCTGAGCAAAATGTCCGGTCTGTCACGCCCAATATAGAATGGGACGCTAAAAACCATAGCAGTTAAATAAATAAAAAAAAATCATTAGGTAAATTCGCCAATCTGAGTTTTCTATAGGCTTTAAAATCCACTTCTAGCGTGCGCATGAGAGGGTAATAAAATGCACAATTGTGCAAAAAGCAAACAAACAAACTATAGTAATGAAATATTTAAAATCGCAATTGAAAAGTAAAACAGATGCACAACGTTTTTAGTGCCAAAATAGCTCTATAATTTAAAACTATTAAGCAAGGAAGTGTAAGTTTCAGTTTGAAACATTTCAGCGATAATTTGTTCTGCGAATTGCGTTTATGTGAGCTAAGGGCAAATGAACGGTTTCCACCCATGTTCCAAAGTAGAACATATGCCATAAAGACATCCTAACTACACCAATATCCGGAAGACATGTCTCGGTTGCTGGAAATTTACGGTATCATTTAAAACTCGTTTCTAAGAAAATTGGCTCGTCCTCCACCAGGATATGGTGAGGTCTCAGGAAATTAAAGCACTCTGCAGAAACTCTACATCAAACTGTTTTCAAATAGAAGGCAGAAACCTGTACTTCGCAGCACATGTTAGTTTCACTACCTTCAGCAATACAAGCTACATAAACCAGAAACTATAAGACATAGGAAGCCTAAAATTATATCCCTCATAATTTGGAAAATAAATCGTCAAAAAAACAGCAAGCACGTAAAGCTCTATGGTGGAGTGAACAAGTATGTGACAAGAGAAGATGTCGATGAAACTCTTCAAAAAAATCATTTTTTCAATATTGAGCTGGCACTTTTCTTGTTATCTCAGTAATATTTTTCCCAAATCGTACTTAATACTCCAACAGAAATTCCTTAGAAATAATAAAATACATTTCAAGTGTCTCAATTCTTCTTTTTGCTGTAGGGTGGAATGAACACAGTACATGACTTAGAAGTTATAGCACAACTGGTCAAAAATTCAATTTTTCTGTTCTGAACTTGATGCTATTCTAGCTATTTTAATAATACAGAATGAATCTGAGATGCGGAAAAGTAAACATTATGTACAATGAACTATTCAAATCTATTGCCTAATAGTAAATGCATGTGCAAAGAATCTAGTTTCTTTAACTAAAAACATTCCCTACTCTACGCACCGTCTCGAAGCCTGCACATGATTGTGAATATGTATTTCATGGTACAAATCAATAACCAACGTAAAAAAAAATATTATTTAAAGGGTTACTGAAACCATTAGCTGTTTCTCAATCAAAGCCCTCGATATGACTACAGAGGTTAAGAAGGCTATACAAATGAAACAGTTAAATAACAAAAGTATGCTAACTGTTTCCGGTATACTTGTTGTCTATCATCCATTTTTACTACCTTTCGTGGCACCCTTCTAAATCAAATCGTCCCTTTGCAAGCATTCTTCATTTCTCAGACAGAACGCTCTGACCAACAAGACGTAATAAATACACTCGACCTCATTTGCCCAAAGGATCAACAAAGTAAGACCAAGGTGGTACTTCAATATTCACCGTTGTCTATTACTGACAACTGCTAAGGAGGATAGAGCTGTCCATCAAACGAGTTTTGGGCACTATTCTGTACCATTCATGCCTTCGAACACAAATGAGCTCCTGCAAATGGGCGGGTTGGATGTACTAGATTCCGAGCGGTGTCCCTCTCTAAGATCATTCCGTTTGGTATACCAAACGGGAATATATCTCATTTCCTGTTCGAACGCCCAGAGTGACCAGACCCAAGGAGACGGCGCAGTCTGTTTATTTCAATAGCTTTGTTGCCTTCCTTATACGTAGCTCAAGTTCGCATGATAATAGAGCTATGATACAAGTGAAGTACAAGCGCGGTCAACGGTCACAATCGACTTGTGAATGTATGCACTAACAATGAATTACTGTCGGTTGTTTTACAATTAGTTTATTATTTGGTTATTTTGTGTAGATTGTGAGGTATATTCTTACTTTGAAGTTATGACAAAATTTTAACTTTCCTAGAATTTGTATTGGGGATTTTTTCTGTAAGCATTGTCCATTACTATCACACACCCTTCTTTCGGTCTCTGAAGGAGATCGATAAACCACTCCCTAAACACTACATTACTCATCTCTTTAAGATAATCGCCACTATTTTGTGACTGAAACACTAAATCTGCCCCTTCTATGAAACCATATTTGACCTATCTGGTATGGTAGATTATTAGATATTATATCCTTTACTTAATGGAATTCATTCACGCCAACATTCATATGTTGGAAGCGTAAAATAACTTATTGCTTTTATTACAGCGTATTATATTATATTCTCCTTCAGCTGAAAAAGTTGATCACTGTGTTGGTTTGCAGAACATTCATTTGCTAGAAGTATACATTTCTAAAACAAAACTAAGATATTGCTATCTTATATTTATTTCACCCGAAAATGTTGATGACTTTGTATTCATTCACAGCTACGTTCATTTGCCTGAAGCGTAAATTGCTAAAGGAAAAATAAGTTCTTATTATTTTAAGTTATTGATTCCTTAGCTCGAAGCACACAAAATAGAGCATGATAATGTACGGTACTTTCATCTGAGTTTCTCATTTAGATTTTGAAAATGAACTCATAATGTACACATGCAATTAGCCCAGAACCAGGTCATACATATTCAGCCTGAATATATATTCCGTGAATGTTGTTTTAAATTTTCTTTTAAGAAAACCGTCTTTGGTTTTATTTTTATCAGATTTCATATTGTTCAAACATCGTCTTTCGCCGTTGCTCTCAAATATCGTCATTTGTCGTTACAGAGTTTTTCTCAGATTTGTTAACTTGTACCTAGCTGTAGGTATATATCATTAATGTTACGCAACAACTTTTGAGTAATTAACGTGAATTTGCGTTAAAGGTTGGTAGTAACATACTTTAATGGCAGTTGTGCAGTTTCTGGACTTTAAAGAATACCATTATTTCATTTGTTGCATTATCTGTAATTTTTATCTATACAGGTGACTGAGTTTTGTTTTCTCTCACAGAAATTAAGACTGAAATTGTATATGAAGCTTTTATGATATTTATTTTGGAACATATTTTCATATGTATTTCACTTAGGGGTAATGATAAAACAAAACATAAAAATGGAATTAGTGTATCATAATGTAGTAAAACAAATCTTGACCATAACAGTAGGTAGAAACAAAGTCGAAAGCGCTGTAACGGCATAGGCTATTGTCATTCCTTTGCCTTAACGCACTGAATCAATACGCCTGACAACAACGCTATGATGTGAACTCTCGAACGAGCTATACCTGGCGCCAATCAAGAAGGTGATTGACATTTCGCGGAGCGAGAGAGGCGACGTTGCCGCTCATCGCGACCACGTGGAGAGCGTGTCGAAGGAGACTGGGTTGCGCCTGCATTGTAGAGCGGATACTATTTATATTCGTATACCAAGACAATTGTAAAATAATGAATCTACGTGCAGAGGATAGATCATGCAAAAATATATCAGTGTAAAGATCTGCGTTAACAGAAGAAACATACCTGTGAAATATTGATGCTTATTCTAATGAAAAAATGCCACTGTTTTCCGAATCGCTTGCATCGCTGTTGTTGCTGCTGCTGCTCGCTTGATAGACTTATTCGGTTCCCGAGTGCGCCCAGTTTTTCGTTTGGCTACGCTATCTTTGTCACTATTTTTGGACATTGTTAAATATCCATTAAACACAATTATAAATGCTCACACAACACACACACACACACACACACACACACACACACACACACGCGCGCGCAAAAATACACGAACTCAAATACACGTAACACAAGGCAAATACCATACAAATACGACGACGCAAAAGAACTTTTCAGTACGCAGGCAATCTCTAAACTGATACAAACACACAAGCAAGATGGGGCTAAAAGGAGGAATTGTTTATAACTGCAGCCACAGCAGAAGATAAGACTTCAGTTCATGCTACTGCAACGGTCGCTCGCCCGGCACGTCATGCCAATCACGTGTTACGATATCGCAACAACGCATTTGCGTCTATCGTTGCTATAGAAACGTCTTAGTTCTAATTGGTCCTTCTAATGGTTGCTATGACGACCGCTGTGACGTATTCATCCCCTCCCATTCATTTAAAGCTTTCCGCCACGTGGTTAGTAACTGCCAATCATCTTTTTGATTGGCGCCGAGTATAATAGCCTAACGGGTAAATACCCAGTAGAACCCATATCCCACGAGCGGGCATGTGAACCAGAAGCTCGACCATAGTTTGGTATATTCGCTGCTGCTTTTCGAACGAGTTCGGCTGGGAGAAACGGGCGACTCCCACCATGTACCATATGAAACGAACGGGTAAAATGCATGTCCTGAACAGTATGGAGAGATCCAATGCAGGGAGGGAAGAACAGCCCTACAGTAAAAGCGGCAAAAGCCAAATGTCCACCGCCAAGGATCCTGTCACCCTGTGGTTAGTGAGTGGGGTACAGCAAGGATAACGTTTTCTATTCGTCAAAGCATTACTGCGGGGTAAAAAAGAACACTAAGCTACATTGCTTCTAACAGCTTACTTAAGAGTGTAACAATGCCTTTCGCGGCACGCTCTTCTTCGCTTACCCTGGCTTGCTATCTCTTATAGAAGGAATGATTCGTTGGCTCTCTCACTCCCCTTACATAATTGCAGGGTTTCCCGAGTTTCGTTTTCCAGAAAAGCCTGGCAGTAAAAGGCTGGTACAAATTCATACGATTCCAGAACCTTTGAGTATTATCTCCCACGAATGTAGTTGTTCCATAGAGGAGAAACCTGAACCACAAACTTAAAGACAATAAAAAATCAGGCTTCACGCCCCAGTACAGAAAGACTGTTATTCCCCATCCTTGAAGACCAATCCCAATACTTATTTCAAAGACTGACAACTGCATATTGCCTCACGCGAAGTTTCAGTTGCCATAAATCCGTATTTCAGAGTCTTTGTTTTAGTCAGTGACAAAAAATCCTCGACTGTGTAATATTGCAGATTGAGTTGAGTTTTATTTATGGACGCTCTTTAACTACTGTGGTTCTTAGCGTCCCATTCTATATTGGGCGTGAAACACCTGTAATTTTGCTCAGAGGCCTCTTTATCAGGCTTGAGGTTCTTTTACGTGCCGTAAATCTACGACACGGGACCACCGGCTTTACTTCCCTTCCGAAGGAAGCCGTGCTAACGATTTTTACGCCCGAAAAAATCCATCGCCCTCCGCCGGGTTTGAACCCGCGACCTTGGGAACCAGAGGCTAGCACGGTACCACTAGTCCACGGAGGACGACTAATATTGCAGAGAAATGGGAGGAGACTTCCAATGAAAATTGCGAGATTTCCTCACTTCGAGTGTTGTTTATATAGAGAAAGTCAATCTAGATGAAAGATTGTGATGCAAGAGGTTGCAACTCGTAAACAAAACTAGGAATAGGTCGATCCTATATTGTAAAACCATTACGAGGGCTCTTCAAAGAAACGTGCTCGCCTTTGCTATATAATCTTTAATCACCGTTCATCTTTAGACCTTTTTCCGGCAAATGCATCCCCTCTAGTAGCCGGAGGTAACAATGGGTCTTACAGCAAGTTGTACGCTTTCTAAAACATCATTTACCGCCCTGTAATATTGTATCAATCCTTTCTCCTAAAAACAGGAAGGCGAGGTATTATAAAACTCTTGTACTGAATTCCATTCGGTCCTGACAATTCTGTTCCTGTGCCCGATGTTTATTTGATTTCCTGAACACAGTTATAATTATTGTCCAAAACAAAGCAGAGCTTTACTCTGTATTCAAAATATCATTTCTCTGTTTGTATCAAAGCGGCGCAGGCTTTTGAGTGATTAACATTCCTACAGCGGTAAAACTCTGGCCTAGGGGGTGCGTTCTTGGTGCCTTGTTGAAAATCAATACTCGTGTATATCCAAAAAGTTTACATTATGGTAGGGAACATAAAACGATTTATATCCCTGAGCAATGCAAGCGGCAATGACGTGTATCCATGCGCCTATCACCATTTCCCTATATAATCAAAATACCTTCCGTGCATACTACCATATCCGATTGTACCCGTCACGAAAGCCATGCACTCCACTTCTGAATGCATATCGGGGAACATCTAGAATACCGTTGCAAGCTGAGATGTCTGACAACACTAAATCCAAGGAACCCAGCCATTTGCTTATGCAGACACACCTGGTGTTGATGTTCGGGAGTTGAAATGCGCAAGGACACATCAGCCTCTGAATATATTTGTCCCACAAATGAATTAAAATAGTGCCAACATATGCAGTGTAACCGAACGATTTGAATTACCTGATAATTCCACGAGAGCCTCTTTCAGCCAATGTACTACCTAAATGATGCCTTACTCATCAATCATAATCCAACTTAATCGATAATTTTAAAGCATGGTGTTCAAAAATTGTCAATTGGTAGTCTTTTTTCACTGACAATCACTCTTTTAATTCCTATAATCTCTGCTTCGATTTGACTATGTATCTAGCCTATTCTCACGCGTTTACCTGTTCAGTATTGGTGGTTGGTACAAACCGTAAAAATGGCGAAATTAAGCGATTTGCGGCTTCAAAATATAAAAGAAGCGGTACAAGATCTAAGGCCGCTGAGATGAAACAGGTTTAGCCACTTTAATGACTCTTCCTAAAAGTAAAAAGGTATTCAAAAAGAAATCTGATGTGTTACACTCACATGACCTTCTCTACTCTTGTACAAACTATTTTTACAAACGCTTATTCTCCATCTACTTCATTTTAATCGAGATAAACATTTGCAGACTCTATCTTACTGCTAAGTTTCTTGTAGACGTAAGGGGAATATATATTTACAAGAGCAATATAGAAATACAGTAGCCTTTAAGCACATACATATCTCTTAATAGCTGGTTGCTAGGTGCAGCACCATTCTCTTTGCATATCCAAGACAAAAAATCTGATGTGTTACACTCACATGACTTTCTCTACTCTTGTACAAACTATTTTTACGAACGTTTATTCTCTATATGCTTCATGTTACTCGAGATATCGAGATGTCAATCTTATTGCTAATTTTCTTGTAGATGCAAGGGGAACATGGTAGGTTATAAGCGATAGACAAATCTTTTAAGCGCTGGTTGCTATGTGGCGCATTCTATTCTGTTTGCATATCCAGGACATAAAAAATTGAATAACGAATTTGAGAAAAAGTATAAGTATTGGAAAATTTAAGGAAATAACAAGCAATATCTCGAAAATGATTCACTCAACTAAAAAAATGTATAGGACATAAATTGTGTATTTTAACGCGATCTATATTTTTTGTGTAGTAAAATTTTGTCCATCTCTTATGGTTTACCAGTTATGCAAAAGTCGTTCACAATAAAGAATACTTTTGGAGACATTCCCAGGAAATTCAAGATATATATTTTATTTGTCATAAAAATATCTTAAACATATAATATTTTAATCAAAATCGTTAGAGCCATTTTTGAGAAAATTAAAATTTTCGAAAAATCTTCCATGTAAAGGGTACTCTGGGGTGAGGGGATTTTCTTGAAAACCTTCGTGTCGCATCCTTGGAAGATACTGAACCCAAATACCAAGTTTGGTGTTTATCCGACTGTTCGTTTCTGAGTTATACTGTTCACAGACACACACACAGACACAGACAGACAGACACACAGACACACACACGGACATGTTTCCAAAAATGCTTTTTTTGGATTCAGGGGGTCTCAAAACATGTATTTCCGGTGAAATCTCGGTATCGAAATTTTGGGTGGAATACAATACTTCCCCTACTTACTATACGTAGTAGAGAAAGTAAAAATGAATAACGAATTTCCATGTGAGAAAATAAGAATTGAAAAATTTAAGGGAATAACAAGCAATATCTCGAAAATGGTTCACTCAACAAAAAAAAACATGTATATTACACAAATTGTGTATTTTAACGCGATCTACATTTTTTGTGCAGTAAAATTTTGTCTATCTCTTATGGTTTACCAGTTAAGTAAAAGTCGTTCACAATGAAGAATACTTTTGGAGACATTTCCAGAAAATTCAAGATATAAATTTTATTTGTCATAAAAATATCTTAAACATATAATATTTTAATCAAAATCGTTAGAGCCATTTTTGAGAAAATTAAAATTATCGAAAAATGTTCCATGTAAAGGATAATCTGGGGTGGGGGATTTTCTTGAAAACCTTCGTGTCGCATCTCTGGAAGATACTGAACTTAAATACCAAGTTTGGTGTTTATCCGACTGTTCGTTTCTGAGTTATGCTGTTCATAGACGGACAGACACCACACGGACATGTTTCCAAAAATGCTTTTTTTTGGATTCAAGGGGTCTCAAAACATGTATTTCCGGTGAAATCTCGGTATCGAATGTTTGGGTGGAATATAATACTTCCCCTACTTACTATATGTAGTAGAGAAAGTAAAAATCGTTCTCGAATTTTAATCACTTCAATGATTATACCAAAACTATAAAAGACTGCCATAGTTCTTGCATTGTAATTATGTTACCGAGTCCCCATCTCGCTTATAGTTTTTCTTGGGTAATTTAGTTGAGCTTTCAAATTCCTGCTTGTTGTCATTAGATAATTATTTCTTTCCTTTCGGTTCGTAATAATTAACTTGACAAGAAGCATTCGTTAACCTCAATATTACCCAAGAACTATCAGCACTCTTGGTATTACAGAAGAACACCAAGTATCCTCTGATCATGTCCTATACATATGGGGGAACACTTGGATTGGAGCGTCCTAATTTCTCAAAGCTTGCACAGCGCATAACCTGAATATATTTTCCATCAAGGAATGAGCAGATGGAACTCACGAGTGCTCATTCCAGCGAGTAAGGAAAGCATTCCGATACCTTTGTGCCAATATATTCTCTTATGAAAGCTAATACATAAAATGGATGTAATGCATGAAATTAAAAGACAACTCAGTGAATTACACCATCCAGAGTCTGTATATTTCACCACAGTTAAGCGTACACTAACAGTGCCTTGCAATGCCAAAAATGTGGCTCAAACACTAGCAAGTGTTACTCCAAATTACGGCGCCCCAACACTGAGTTTTAGAGTAAACACTTCTTGACAGTATCCAACATCTCAGATCAGTTTGGAATGCGGCAAGATCACCAAGCTACAAGGTGTACCAATGTGTATTAACAATTTCATTTGTTGATAACCACACCAGCAATAACGTTAATTTTGCGATTACATTAAACAAAATCGCTTTTCTTTCAGAGAAATTATTTCCTGGCCATTTTACTGAATTGCAAAAGCAGATTGTTGTTTAAACACACTGGAAATAACATTCTACTGGCGATTATTGCGTAGTGCTGTATGGGATTACAAGAAGAAAATGTCTTCGAATACCTAAATGTCAACCCTGCTAGCATGTATAATTTAAAGAACATGTAAACTTTAAAAATTCTATAATTAAACAGCATCAACGTTTCAGTTTACATCTACGTATTATCATGTCTTTTGTAACGGTAAAATGAGGGCGTAGTATTCCTTGTTATTTCACAGATATGGTTTGTATTTATGAACCCATTTCTTAAATAGAGAGCGTAGCGAATATCTGAAAAAGAGAAATTACATTTATACGACATGTCTTGAGGAACGACTGAGAGATTCGTTTAATTTGTGGGAAAAGCTGGATATCGAAGGTTGAGAAGAGAAAGACATCTTGCTACAAATGAATAACCTGAGGCATGTTGAAAGATGGATGTTTTATGATCGTTTTCTGGATAAAGAAACAAGAGAAACTACAGAATAAATGGAATGAGCAAATGAAAAGGGTCCAGAAGTTATACCGTATTCCAGCATCAGGCCCCGAGGAAAAAAAGAGATGAGGAGGACTTTGAAAAGCGTGCTGTTATATATTCTTTGTCAAGTCGGATAATCAGGAGATGTTTTTCGTTGCATTTCGTTGGGATTCCAGAGAGAAAGATCCATGATGGCTGTCGTCTAGCCAGCTCCACTGCGTTTCACAGATAGTGGAAGCCTCTGGACTTCTTGCTAGAGTATGATGCAGTTGTATGGAAACTGTTCATGTGAACAAATATGGTGTATAAATTAGAAATAATCTAAAAGAAACTGCACCACGTGAGTTAGCCAGGCGGTAGCGACTGTGACTCGCATTCCGGAGCTCTGGCGTTCAAGTTAATTTTTATTTTTCCTTCGCGGAATCCCTGAATTGTCAGATAAGTACCAGTTTCTATATTCAGCATCGCTACCCAAGTTATACCCACAGAAAAAATAAGTTATACAGGAAGGCGACTACGCAGCTAAGGTCGCCTATCTGGCATCAGACTTGTCTACGTGGTTTTACTCATAAAATACCAATTACAGATCACAGAAGTCCATCTTCCGATTAAATCAATAGCAGAAAAGCTACATATCAAAGAGCATACAATTAGTAACTGAAGCCATTTAGCAGCCATTCAATCAAGCAGATGATACAGAAAGGCAAGACCATGCTGCAGATAACCGTTGCGATATGACGCATATGTTGAAGCGACATTAAACAAGTCATCCGCCCAGTTGTCAGAAGCATTTTATTCTCAACTCAAAAGTTAGGGGAATTGGGGATATTGCAGTACTCCAGGGAAGAATAGAATCTGCAATATTTAAACACTAGTAGGGTGGTGCAAACTATCGGAGACTTCCAGGGGTCCATAACAAACGTTTCCATGCATTTAACAATGTTCAGATCACTGTCAGTTGACTACAGCCTAGTGGAATGTGTAGGATGTTGTACATTTTCAAATTGTTTTTATCACGGTAAATAAAACAAGTTGCTATTTTATTATATTTGCACAATAGTTTCTTTAGTAGTGACCTTTAAGCTGCATATTGGTATGGCTAATAACTCCTTTCTAACCTAGATCATTAACGATAAACAGAACCTTAGCTATTGGGGCAGCACTGATAGCTTCTGGTAATGCGTGTGTTGGTGATAGGACTTTGAAAGAACGGCAAATATCGAACAATTCGAACCTTTAATAACGAACATCTCAGAAACGGCTTATGCCACAAAAAAACGTATTTCAAGTAAAGTGTGTGTTTTAAAGAGATCTTCATTTTTCGCGTGGTACGTTTACGTCTATCGCTTAACGTTTACAACTTTTACAAGATTATACAAAATTCCTTCCGAATGAACAGGATTTTCTAGGCTATTCCAAGAAAATTCAAGATATACACTTTATTTATCATGTAAGTATCTTTCATGTATGGTATTTTAATCAAAATTGTTAACCATTTCTTAGAAAGTCAAAATTGTCGAAAAATGTTCCACGTAAAGGGTAGTTGTGGTGGGAGGATTTTCTTGAAAATCTTCGTGTTGCATCCTTGAAAGATGCTAAACTCAAATACCAGGTTTGGTATTTATCCAACTTTTTGTTTTTGAGTTATGGCTGTTCACAAACACACATAAACGACATGTTTTCAAAACTGCTTCATTTGGATTCAGGGCCTTTCAAAACATGCAATTCCGGTGAAACCACAGCATCGAATTTTTCGGTGGAATGTAATATTTCTCCTACACTACACATAGTTAGAGAAAGTAAAATGCACCATTTACGTATAAAATCAGGCTCAGGGAGTTATTATAATTGCAAGTAAATAAAATAAACTACAGAAAGGAACCAGTTTCCAAAGTCATACATGTAGCTGAAAACCTGAAGATCACTTTGTTGCTTCTGTTGTTCAGATAATCAACGTAATTAACAACAATTAGATAGTGGGATATGTAAAACTCTTTTAAGTTTTGAAATTTTGTCGGTACAAGTACAGGGGTTATTAAAATTCATAGACTAAAGTTCTGTTAAGAAAAATAAAACAATACCCGGTGCTTTTTTGCCTTCAACAATTAAAAAATATCATACTTTTTCGACGAAGATGCAATAATAATAATAATAATAATAATAATAATAATAATAATAACTGATATACGGCGTTCGGTGCGTGAGGACTTTCAAAAGAAAGCCTCGATTTTTATCTTCTTTTGTTTTAGTATATTATTCTGGAATATCCTAGATTGCTTTAACATGTCCTTATTTTAGTTCATTATATCCGTATAATATTGCCAGTTCTGTAAGATTATTTTGGTAACTAGATATAAAAGTTTCGAATTCCAGAAATTAAAATTGTTAATGTAACTAACTAGCAGCTAATTATAGTACATATAAAGTGTGCACACAGATTATTTCTCTTAACATATCAGCGGAAAAGTTAATTTTTTTACTAGTCAATAATTCCCCTGCGGTGCAGATGCAAATATTCATCAGAGATAAGAATATGATGTATTCTAGCATTTTGTCTTTGAAACGCAACAATCCTAAGACGTTCAGCCTATTTGATGATGCTGTTTGTACTAAAAATACGGTTTCATTCGCTGACAGATGAATATGGCACGTATAAAAGTGACATCAGGCAGACTACTTGTGAAACATTTATTATCCGTCCCCCTTTTTGGAGAGTTAAGAATGGCATTTCACCAGGTTTGCACTGCCAACTTAAATTCCTCAATCATGTAAATTTGAAGCTAAAGCCACCAACGATCGGAATTTTCACATTTTGCTTTTTTTAACACATACCTAGTAGCCGAGGAAGTATTATTCTCCACCAAAAATTTTGATATCGATATTGCTGTGAAGTCTCACGAATAAAAAAAAAAACTAAAAAAAACCACGCATTTTCAGAAAAAAGGTCCGTGTGTGTATCTGTATTGAACAGTATAACTCAAACTCAAAATTATCGATAAATGCCAATATTTGGTATTTAGGTTCAGTCTCTTTCAAACATACGACACGAAAATTTTGACGAAAATTACTCACCCCAAACTACCCTTTATACAGAAAATGTTTCGAAATTGTTTTTTCTGAAAAATAGATCTAATGATTTTGATTAAAATACGATATATTTAAATATTTACATGCATTTTGTAAGGGCTTTTGTGTAATTGGTAAACGTTAAAAGAGACAAAAAACGCAACAAACAAACAAAAAACAAAAAATAGTAGATCTCTATAAGACACCCAACTTACTTTTAAAACTTTCTGTGTCATTAGCCATTTCCGAGATATCCATCAATATTGGTTTGAATTGTTCAATACTTTGTAATTTTGCTAAAGTCCTTTCCTATTCACTTGAATCTCGCGATATCATGGAAAGATTTTAGAATTTTAAACCAACAGCGACCCGTTTTTAAAGACCTGAGTATCGATTCATTTTCCTCTATGTCTCTTGTACCCACAACGAATTAATGTGTAGTGAAACTATAGCTGCAGATGTTTATCTCTATCAAGATGTAGATAGAAGAATAAGCTTGCGTAAGAATAGTTTGTTGATGTCACATTCATGTGGATGTAATGCATAAGATCACACACACACACACACACACACACACACACACACACCTACGCACGCAAATATATGTACAGAGACAGTCAAAAAACTACGAACCGGCTGCGCGGTGTTTTTCCTGTCCGCGTCCTCGGCGCTCCTTGCCGTCTGCCGC
Source organism: Deroplatys truncata (assembly GCA_030765065.1). Lineage (NCBI taxonomy): Eukaryota > Metazoa > Arthropoda > Insecta > Mantodea > Mantidae > Deroplatys > Deroplatys truncata. The sequence goes on from CM060985.1 coordinate 52,891,418, forward strand.
TATCATAGAAAGGTGCGGATGAAGCCATACAACATTTTTAAAACAACTTTTAAAGGCTTTACTTAGCAACTTTATGAAAGGAGATGCTGAAACTGGCCACCGTCGTTGTCCATACTTTTTAGCATCTCTTCAGGAAACTATTCATCACTCGCCGTAGTTCACGTTGAGAAATGCTGGCAATTTTCTGGCCGATATTTCGTTTTAATTCTTCCAGGGTGTGTGGGTTTGTCTTGTACACTTTATTTTAAGTTACCACAGAGACAGAAATCGCAGGGTGTTAGGTCGGGGACGGAGGGGGCCACAAATCTCTGCTAATAATTCTGTCCTCAAACACACTTTCATAAAGCTGTTAAGTAAAGCCTTTAAAAGTAGTTTTAAAAATGTTGTATGGTTTCATTCGCGCCTTTCTATGATAGCGGCAGACGGCAACGAGCGCCGAGGACGCGGACAGTAAAAACACTGCGCAGCCGGTTCGTAGTCTTTTGGCTCTCCCTATATATATATATATATATATATATATATATACATACATACATACAATTGTTAAATTAAGAACAGCATTCCACTAGGTCTGCACTACTACTTATATTCCTCAATAATGTCAATTTAAGAGTCTATTTTCAAAACATCATTTCAAACCAAGTTGGAAAACTTGAAGCTGCAGATGGCAAAAGTCGACATTTTCTCGTTTTTAATATAGCTTTGGACAGGTGCTTCTGTCACTCTTATCTATATCGGTAACTGTTCAAAGAACCGATGCGCCAATCTGTGTGGCGAAATTTCTCATTACATAGATTATATCGACCATAACAACGCGTTCTCTTTTGCACAGGTAGCCTTTGCCACAAATCAAAAATTGCTTTCTAGCTTAGAATTCGAAATTCCGCTCCATTTCACACGATTACTTGTTTAATATTGTTATGCCTAAGAACAACGTGTTCACATATTATTCGCTGATCTCCTCTATGATCTTGGTCATGGAGTACTAACACAATCAAACAAATAATTAGAACAGGTATGCCACCTATGGTTATACTTTCGGTAAAGGCGCTACAATTGCTTGTTTGAAAAATTAACAAAATGTTGAACTGTATTGTATTAGACTGTGATAACAACAGCAGCATCAAACCAGACCAAATATCACTGTTTCTTCTTCTTGTTTATCTTCATATGATAATTTATTCTATATTCGATTATTTTATCGACATAAAATAACACAAAAGGATTCAACATAATCGCATTGACTACGAAAGTGAATATGTTACTCAAACCTTGCTAATATAAGAGTAATAAATAAGCCGAAGTTCATTCCGCGATCATACTCCGGTATTCGGATATTCACTTATTATAATTTGTGGTTTCTCATCTTCTTCTTCTTCTTCTTCTTCTTCTTCTTCTTCTTCTTCTTCTTCTTCTTCTTCTTCTTCTCCTCCTCCTCCTCCTCCTTTGAATGTTATGGCCTTTCTTCTGTTTTGACTTTCTGTTCTGTTCTGTTTTGTGTTTTCTTATAGTTTTATGCATATTGGTTACTGAGAATAAAGGAGGTTATATTGGTCTTACTTAAACTATTATTATTTCTTCCCAATTAGATTTTCACTATAAATATCGACGACACAGCCCGAATCTGACAATGTGGAAGTCGCTTAGCTGCATCCACTGGAAATCATCATCACAAATGTGATATTTATGATTGTTCAACAAAGCTTTTGCATAGTGTTTTCTCAGTATTTTTATTTTGTTCTTTATAGTGTCCTGAGAGTTTTAATTAACCCTTTGTTTAACTGTCTTGCAGCTTCATAAGGAATGGAGGGGGAGGTAAATGAATTTAATTACATCGTCATTTGAGTGTAAAAAGCTACCCGTGCAATGTCGGGCAAACCAGCTAGTATTTTTTATAATACTTTCGAAATGTCGAAAGATCTGACAACACTGAACGTACATTTCAGGAAAATAATATGCTAACCCAGCATTCTTGTTGAACTCTGATGTGAAGACAGGATTCAGAAATTTGTCTTCTATTTAAAAGGAACGTGAAGTAAGATGAGACAAGCGCAGCAGATTGTATTATTTATTTCAGAACAAACTTAGGAGAGAGCAGAGACGACGTTAAGTGGTGTCGTCTGTACGCGATGTGGAGCCCTTAGATGTATAACTTAATGCCATCTTCACCTCAAGACTAATTTAATTTCTGCAGAATAATTTCTTCGCCATAATTTCTTGAGAAACGCGTTACGGATAGCAGGAAGAGTATGATTCAGACTTTCGGGAAACCGACATTTGTTGAGGCAGTATTTTATATCACAACACTGTGAATGCCATAGTGATTGTTAACTTAACATTATTGTATGACAATGATTTGAGATGTTTGTTAATTATAAGCCTTGTTAGGAAATAAGTTTACACGGCCTCACTGAAACTGACAATAGGAGCGGATAACAATGAGCGAGGGGGTTGTTTATCAATTACAAGAGACAAACAAATGACGTCAGAGTAGCGCGCTTTTCTTTAGAAATGGAGGGAATATCTTCCCTAGAGCATATGTGTTCGTAATTTTGGTTGGATATAAAAATAGACGCTAATGTTGGCGCGCTTTATTAACCAATAGCAGCTCTGTTATAATGCTTAGGCATATCGAGGCGAGGGAGTATAAATTATGAAGCCAGAGACGGGTAACGCTCAGTCCAACAGAATCATTCACCTGTTACACGTCGCACAGTTTAACAGAATCATTCGCGAGTTACACGTCGCGCAATTCTACAGAATCTCTCGCGTCGTAAAGTAGTTACAAAAATGTGGAATACTGAATTAATAATGTGCAGCAAATAAGTGATTATAGTTACATTCGAAAATATAACAGTTTCAGTCGGGTGTGTATCAAGAGTAAATATGAGAAATTAAAGAAGTGTGACGGCAATAAAAGTGTAAAAACAAATTCTTTTATCAGTGTTACCTTTTAGTAACAACTCCTTTCCGTTTACACACCCTGTTCAAGAGATTTGCTCGACTGAGTAGTAATAATAGCTAGCCGGAGGACAAGGAACCCAAAATTCAAACTAGTAATACAATAACAGGCGCTCAGCAAATAAGATAACACGAACGATACCGCGACATTGTTACAGTGTTACACAGTGGTGCAAATCACAACCAGTAATGTACAAGGGTGTTTCAGAAGTAGAAAGCATAAATTCAGGTATGATTCCCCATATGTAGACAATAAAAAAGTCCCTACATCATGCGTCCTCTAATCCCCTTGTACACTGGCTTCTATTTATGCCGTGCCTGCAGCTTTGGGAGGCATCCTACTGGCCTTCACAGGTGGAGTGTGTATAGCAACGAGGAGGTGCATGTATCTATTTATATTTTCGCGTATGCAATGGCGTCCTGTTTTACTGCACTATTCTAGATTATTCACATATGAGTATACAACTTTAAGCAATAGCTTTATTCATCATCACTTATAATAACCATGTTTAAGATATAACTAAATAATACCCTGTTTCGCACAATTTCTCCATGAAAAAGTATTTTAATTGCAACATTATGTAAAGCATACATACATACATACATACATACATACATACATACATACATACATACATACATACATACATACATACATACATACATACATCTTCTTCTTCTATACTTCACAGTTTTAGGTCGTTTAGCCTGTTCCGGCTCCAAAATCTTGTTGTGTGCATCTCGTTTTTGGTCGTCCTGGGTTTCTGTATCCTTGGGGGTCTATAGCTATATGTTGCTCGGGGTATCCTATTTAATGACGTTCTTTCTAAGTGTTGTTTCCAGTTAGTTCTATATTTTATTATTAATTTATTTAACTCTTCTATTTTTAACTTTTGCCTTATTAGTTGTTTGGCTTTTTATCCAGTTTTGTGTATCCTACTATAGGTCTGAGGAATTTCATTTCAGCTGTCTGTATCCTTTTGTTTTCTGCTAAATATATGTGTCAGTCCGGCTCACACACAAAAAAGCTACTTTTTACTCTCATATAGGACACATTTACTAGACATTATTGTAATAATCCGTCCACTATCCGTCCTTGTGCAATAACTTAGCCCCCTAGGCACTGAATCGCTCGTCGCCCTCTGGAACACTCATGAAATGTGGGAGTATTGCGTTTAGTGTCACAGTTCTTCCAGCACCTAAGCGATTAGGTGCCCAGGCGGCTAAATCAGATGTTGGGCAAGAATGGAGCTGGACAGATTATTAGAATAATGTCTAGTAAATGTGTCCTCTTTGAGAGTAAAAAGTATAATGTATTTCAGTTTTACATTATGTTGTTAATAAAAATGCCTGTTTCATGAAGAAATTGGGCAATACAGGTTTTATTTAGTTGTATATTTAGATTGGACAGGTGATTCCAATGATGTCTAGTAAACGTGTCCTCTATGAGAGTAAAAAGTATATATAACGTACAGGGTTATTCAAAAAGAATGAACAGACTTTAACTATTTATTTCTAATGAACGACAATAGATGGCGACACATGCGATACATTACTGAGTAAAGAAAAGTTCAACATTTTATTTTGTGTATTCAAAATGATCACCATTTGTTATGCGAGGACGACCAGTGCTTTTCCGTTTGCATACGCAACCATCTTCTACGAATTTATTGTATCAATTATAAGTGTTTTATGACGAGGCGGCTCGTTGTTGAACTTGCAACGAAATGCACGCTGCAATGAAACAATGGATTCACTCTGCATAATGCAGCACACAAAACGACTTTTCCTGTGGCGTCGCCATTTTCTCCTAAACAATCACAGCGCCGCTGTAGGCACTGAATGGAATGAATAGGTGGGGCTTAAAACTTTAAACTTTCCCCTATTCAATGGTGTGTCGTATGAGTCGATATCTATTGTCGTTCATTAGAAATAAATATTTAAAATCTGTTGCTTCTTTTTGAATAACCCTATATTTCAGTTTTACATTATGTTGCCATTAAAATATTTTTCGTGGAGATATTGTGCAAAACATGATATTATTTATATATGTACTATTTTTACATGGTTATTATAAGTGATGAAGAGTAAAGCTATTGCTCAAAGCTGTGTACTCATATATGAATAATCTAGAAATGTGCAGGTAAAACAGGACGCCAATGGGCACACGCCTCTCCCTCTCTTACCTGTGAAGACCAGTAGAATGGCTCCCAAAGCTGCGGGGCCAGCATAAATGGAAACCAGTTTACCTACGAGAAAATATTTAATAAAACTATTTCTACAAAAGTTCATTTCGATTAATGGAAGTAGATAAAGAATAAAGCTTCTTCATATTCTGTGAATGTAACACATTGATATACTAGTACTTGTTTTAGCAAATAAACCGTCTATCTACGAGAGAAAGAACTGAAATGACTACATTTGATGGTTGTTGTTGTTGCGTAGGGAGTTAGTCGTTAAAGTGCATACTCAAAGCGATTCGGTCATTAAACCCTGCGCAACCTAACCAACGAACTAATCTTCTTTCTGGCTTCTTACTCGGTCTTGCAAGGCTCTATTACACATATCCTCAGCAGTCTTTGGAGTAAGATAAAGTAACGTACAGTCCCAAAATGCTGGATGTCTCTTCTCTATTTTTATGGCTCATTTCCCGTTTTGAATTTCTCCTTTTATAGCTCTCTCACACCAAAAGACCTCGATAAAACGAAATGCAATCGTTTTTCTCCATTCCGCACCCTTAGCAGAACTTTTACGGCCTCATTTTAAAACACATGCCTCAAAGGAAAGGGGGAGGATTAATGGTTGGGCACTGCAATAAATCCTTTTGGCTTTGCGGACTGATTGTGCAGAGCTTTCTAGTCTGCTATCATAAAGAGGGAGAAAATTTAGAAGATCTCAAAGCGCATGCTCATAATGGAAGTCCTTGCTTTTTATATAACAACATCTATATATAGTACTTTTTCTTAATGAGGTTTATAGAGAAGCATAAATTCTTTACGGAAGAATTTGCGGGAATGTTAATTGATCTCGAGCTCCTACAAGTGACTGACTGCTTACGGCAGCACTTTCAACATTTTCCTTGATTTTTCGTTATGCACTCGTGGAGTAGAGCTGAAAATTTTCATCATTCAAAATGAAGTATTTTTGTTTTTCTTAAAAGAGAGACATCTAAACTACTAAGTTAGGTGTACGAAGGCAAATTGATAAGTCAGTGACTTTTTAAAGAAAATAACAATTTCTTCCAAAAAAATCCATTTTATTTCTCAACATTTCAATTCAATACACTTATCTAACGTTTCTCTAATTTTTTTTAACATTTCCAAAAAATATGATTTTTCGAAGTCTGCAAAATATGAAGTGGTTTCTACTATGATGTGTTCACTAGACGTGAATTTCTTCCCAGCGAGTCAATTTTTCAGGTTTGCGAACAGGAAGAAGTCGCTCCGAACCAAATCTGGAGAATATGGTGAGTGAGGTAGCAGTTCGTAGCCCAATTCCATAAATTTTGTGATGGCAGTGGCTGACTTGTGTGTGCGTGCATTATTTTGGTGAAAGAGAACCTTTCTCATAGCCAAACATTCGTGCAAAATGTTATACACCCGTTCACTCGAGATGTTTATGGGCTTGGCTATCTCGTGGATTTTCACTCGGCGGTCTACCAACACAATATCGTGAACTTTGTTCACCATTTCTTCTGTTGTGACCTCAACCGGCCATGCTGTGCGCACGACATCTCTTGTGCTCGAAGCCATATCTAAATTTTGTGAACCACTTGTGAACCATGCCATGTGATGGAGCCGAGTCCCCATAATACTTGTTCAGCTTTTCTTCCGTTTCCTTCACCCTCTTGCCACGAAATTTACTTTTCTCTATTTTCTACGAAGCAACACCCACCTGCTTATTTTAGACGCTCTCAACAATGTTTTAAGAAACAAATGACGAACTTCTGCGATTATACCCAGAGTAGATGTAAGACTTGGGTACAAACAAGAAACCTGTGATTAGAACGCTATCTCTCGTCAAAATCATGGAGTCATCAATCCGCCCTCGTATGAATGGATTAATAATAATCAAAAGGTAACATATCTAATTGAGAATCTGTATGGTCATAGTAGATGTACCCGATTATAAATCCATACATTTCTGATTTTGAAAAGTCACAGTTGCGGAGCTTTAAATTTTGAAGCTTATGTCAAAAAGCAAAAGAGTATTTTCTAAGATTTTCAATACATAAAAATTAATTTAAAATCAATGAATAACAGTATTAAAATTTGTAAATTATGCATGTGGTAAAAATTGCATTCTGATCCATTAATATATAAGTAAATAGAGTACGTAATACTACGTAGAAAAAGTGTAGTTTGGGGATAACATAGTTAAAACTTAATATCTAAAGATATCTTGGACTCACCAGTTAAAGAATGCCATTATTAAATCATATACGGTTATGAGCATGGGGTCGCAGATGGTGGAGTGTTGCATGAATATAATTGAAATCTGACTTTATGAAACATCATTTGCCAGTCAAAATAAAATGTAACTCACACGACAAGTGTGGACGTACTGCCTCAATTAATGAGTACTGGTGCACAATAAGAAACCAACCATTAGATGCCCATACTGTACTGAACAAGGTGGCATTACCGTACCATGCAGTAAGCTTCGCTACACAAATGCAACGTTTTACATCAGACAAGCAACAGTCACTGTAGCACATGTACTGTTAACACATGTACTAACGAGGCGATACTGAACAATTTTAAAATGCCATGTTTCTAAAAACAACTTAAATTTCTTTATATTTGACAGCTACTTTCTAATGTTTTGCAAGTTGATTGCCGTATAGTTTATTTGATTTACTCTAGTAGTTTGTTAATCATCATCATCATTTAAAGATTTGTGTTCATCTAAAAATGAATTTAACTACAGAATATTTTCGGGCTATGGAATTTTACCATTTTAAATCGTCATTAGCGCTAAACAATGTGAAGATCGTGTTAGAAATGTATTGGCGAAGAAGCTCCATCTAAGGCAATAATTTATAATTGTTATCTACATAGAATTCAAAAGAGATCGGTTTTTTCTTAGTGATGACTTTCGTGGAGGACGCCCAAGAAATGCCGCTGCTCGAGCAATGCTTGAAGAAGATCGACGGACATCTTATGTATTTATTCGGGCGACATTGGGCATTGGTATGAGTCAAATCCAAAACATTTTATATCAACAGTTAGACGTGAGAAAACTTTATTGTCGATGGATTCCACATAAACTGACTGCCGATCAAAAACAATAACGCATTTATTGGTGCTGAAAAACCCTGGAAGAACACCAAGGCGGCACTTCAAATTTGGTTTCGAATATCGTTACTGGCATGAATCTTGGATTTATTGTTATCATCCTGAAAAGAAAAGTCAATCGGCTCAAGGGTCTTTCGAACACAACCTAAGCCTACAAAAATCTGACGAATTCGCAGTGTTGGTAAGAAGATGGTTACTAGTTTTTTCTTTCCTAAAACGGGCCACATTGCTACTATAGAATTGGACGATAGACGTATCGTTACTTCCGATTGGTAAACAAATATCTATTTACCGAAAATTTTGAAAAAGTTCGTGATAAACGCCCAAAAGAAAAAATGTTACATCACGACAACGTATCGTCGCATACAGCAAAACATCTGGATGGACCCTCCACCATACAGTTTTGACCTAGCACCTTGTGATTTCTTTTTGTTTCCAAAATTAAAAATAAAACGAGTAAAATCACTTTTTCGACATTAGATGATGGAACATTATAAAAACCTGGTTTCTGAAGTGTCTCAGGAAAGTGGCATTATTGCTTTGAGGAATGGTTTCATCGAAAACAAAAATGCATCGATGTTAATGGGGAATATTTTGAAAAACAATAAAATAGTTTAAAATTCTTAAAACCAATCCTTAATTGATCTTCTAAAACTTTTCAGTGTCACCCTCTTATGCGTACGCTCGCAACTTTGGTGTCCAGCTGCAGTCGGTCTATGAATTTAATGTCATCTTGTGAAGGATGCATAATCAAATAGTCAAATATCTGCTCTGCTATTTAAGACTATTATAAGACATTTAATCTTCACCTGCATCTATCTCTCCTCTTTGTATTTGTAGTGCTTTGAAATAGATGCTAGAGGCATAAACGTATACATTATCAAACAAATATGGAGATATAAAATTATAAAACTATAATTTGGTATGGTACCATCACTGTTTACTCTTGACAAAACTACATTTAACCTGGGTAGAGTGTTTTCAAACAGCAAAGAATGAACGATGCGTCGTATTCCGCTTTGCGCTATTCCATCATATGGCGTTAACCTAGCGTGTTTTTGTTTCCCCCACCCTTTTTGCTTTCTTTTTGATGTCCTTAGATGTCCTTTCATTTGTTCCTTTTTTATTCTATATACACTGCTTGTGAACGCCCGATAGCCTTAGCGTATCTTTTACTACCTTACTACACTCATTTTACTTCAATAATCATACATATTTGCTATTAATTTGCGTTTGAGGCAGTATTTTATATCACAACACTGTGAATGCCAGAGTGATTGCAGTGTAAATTAACATTATTGTATGGCAATGATTTTAGATGTTTGTTAGCTATAAGCATTGTTAGGAAATAAGTTTACACGGCTTCACTGAAACTGACAATAGGAGTAACAATGGAGCGATGGGGTGAGTTGTTTATCAATTAGAAGAGAGAAACATATGACGTCAGGGTAGCGTGCCTTTCTTTAGAAATGGAGGGAATATCTTCCCTAGAGCATATGTGTTTGTAATTTTGATTGGCTTATAAAACAGACGCTAATGTTGGCGCGCTTTAGTAACCAATAGCAGCTCGATTATAATGTTTAGGCATATCGGGGTGAGGGAGTATAAATTCTTGAGTCAGAGGCAAGTATCGCGCAGTTCTACAGAATCATTCACAAGGTAAACGTCGCGCAGTTCTAAGAAATCTCTCTCGCGAGTTACACGTCAGGCAGTTCTAAAAGCATTCACGAAGTACACGTTACGCAATTCTACAGAATCTCTCGCGTCGTAAAGTTAGTTACAAAATGTGAAATACGCGAATTAATAGTGCGCGGCAAATAAGTGATTGTAGTTACATCCGAAAATATAACAGTTTCAGTCAGGCGTGTATCAAGATTAAATATGTGAAATTAATTAAGTGTGACGGCAATAAAAGAATAAAAACAAATTCTTTTATCAGTATTATCTTTTAGTAACAACTCCTTTCCGTTTACACACCCTGTTCAAGAGATATTTGCTCGACTGAGTAATAATAGCTAGCCGGAGGACAAAGAACCCCAAATTCAAAATAGTAAAACAATAACAGGCGCTCAGCAAATACGTGTTATACGAACATAATACTGCGACACGTTTCTTCTTAGTTTAAACACATTTCGTGTTTTCCTAGCTTCTCCCTCCATAACTATAAACACTTACGTAAAACGTTAAATAAATAACCTACATAACAACTCACACGCTATAAAAGTACACACTTCCTTACAACTGATGCTAACCTTTACTGCTTTCTGCCTCGCGCCTGTTAATTGAATAGATGGGATGACTTTTGTTTGTCATACCGCTGAATGCAAAAAGTTACAGGATTCCGGCTTATTCTAAAAACTGTCTCCAAAACTCCTCAACATTTCTCTCGCTTGGTCCCCGTTGTAAACCCAATAACAAAAAGGTTCCTCGCTGGCTGACTTTTCTACTGCATAGGAATAGAGTTTTCCACAAATATTTAATTAAAAAATTATAATAACGCTCATCTTATTAAAGACAGAGAATAAAAACTTATCAGGTATCAGCATTCTAGTTTACTCTAGCTAAGAAAAATATATTGTTGCGTGTCTACCCTTTAGTTTATAAGCTACTGCGTGATAAGCACAAACAGCAAATACCGGACTTTTGCTGAAAAAATCCTTTTCTATAAAACTTTGTGCCCACAGAAATTTATAAAGGTTCTATAAAAGATACAATCTGATGCAGAAAAAAATTCTATATGTGTTCCAAGCTGAGAATTATAACAACTGAATATTTCCACCGTGTTATTAACAGCTTGCGACAGCGCGAGAGTAGAAAAGGACGCAACATGTATGCGTTAAATAGAGACAAAGATGTCCCATTTAACTCCATACTGCCTTTTAAAGGCTGAGACAAGCTATAGTACTATACAAGTGTGCGTTTTCTTTACATTTGACACGACACAAACATGTTTTACAAGTTTTCCATTACACGTCAATCATTTGTAGTAACAAATACTAGGCACTTTCTTGGTGTTGTCGCCCGTCTCAACGCAGCTAGTTGGTCACCAACAAAAGTGGTAGATAAATCCCGGTGAATAGGATGTGATATTCACGCAAGTAATTCGTGTTCTAGCAATGTCCCCTATAATTATAATGCAGACATGTGCAAATGTTATTACAAGAAATGCTACAGTTATTGATCTATTCAGACATTTTTGGCAGGTTTTAGAAAATTCCTGCTCACAAACCATCTGCATTGTAAAACTTGATCAATTTCTCTCCTACTTCCTCTACCATTTACCTATAGCAGGTAGAGGAAGCATTGTATTCCACCCCCCCAAATATATATATATATATATATATATATACATATATTTCAACGAATTACACGAATAACTAAGAAAACGCATTTACAGAATAAGGACCATGTATGAATCTGCTTCTGAGTGTGTGTCTGCGAACAGCGTAACAAAATTTTGGATATATACCAAAGTTGGTATTTAAGTTCAGTATCTTCCTAACATGCGGCACGAAGACTTTTTAAGAAAATTCCTCACCTATCCCATCCTTTACTATTTTTTTTACATGGAAAAATGTCTTTATTTTCTCAAAATGGCTCTAACGATTTTGATTAAAATACCACGTTTTTAAGATATTTGCATGATAAATAAAAGTATATCTTGAATTTTCTTGTACATCTCATTAAAAGAAGCAATTTATGACAATTAAAATGATGAATCATTGACAATTTCCGAGATATTCGTTGATATTGGTTTGAATTTTGAAACACTTTATATTTTTACTTTCTCTACTACGTATAGTAAGTAGGGGAAGTATTGCATTCCACCCAAAAATTCGATACCGAGATTTCACCGGAAATATATGTTTTGAGATCTCCTGAATCCAAAAAAAGCATTTTTGGAAACATGTCCGTGTGTGTGTCTGTGTGTGTGTGTGTGTCTGTGTGTGTGTGTGTGTCTGTGTGTGTGTCTGTGTGTGTGTCTGTGAACAGCATAACTCAAAAACGAACAGTCGGATAAACACCAAACTTGGTATTTAGGTTCAGTATCTTCCAGAGATGCGACACGAAGGTTTTCAAGAAAATCCCCCCACTCCAGACTACCCTTTACATGGAAAATTTTTCGAAAATTTTAATTTTCTCAAAAATGGCTCTAACGATTTTGATGAAAATATCATATGTTTAAGATAATGTCATGAGAATTGAAATGTATATCTCGAATTTTCTGGGAATGTCTCCAAAAGTATTCTTCATTGTGAACACCTTTTGCATAACTGGTAAACCATAAGAGATAGACAAAATTTTACTACACAAAAAATGTAGATCGCGTTAAAATACACAACTTATGTCATATACATTTCTTTTGTTGAGTGAACCGTTTTCGAGATATTGCTTGTTATTTCCTTAAATTTTCCAATACTTATACTTTTTCTCAAATACGTTATTCATTTTTTTATGTCCTGACATGCAAAGAGAATGGAATGCGCCACATAGCAACCAGCGTTAAAATATTTGACTATCGCTTAAAAGCTACCATATTCCCCTTGCATCTACAAGAAAATTACCAATAAGATTGACATCTCGATATCTCGATTAACATGAAGCATATGGAGAATAGGCGTTTGTAAAATTAGATTGTACAAGAGTAGAGAAAGTCATGTGAGTGTAACACATCAGATTTTTTATTTAAGTCGCCATTTCAAAGTCATCATGCGACACGCTTTTTAAAGGTGCGCATCAACCTCCTATATATCCTTGTACAACGACGTGTAACGAAACCATTGTTGGAAACGTTTATCTCAGTTAACATGAACAGGGAGGAGAATAGCTTTGTAACAATTTAAAGAAGAGGCGGCAGAGAAAGTCATGTGAATTTAACATCTCAGATTTGGTTTTTCTGATATAGTGTTGAAGTCTCTCTAACTTCTGTTCTCTTCGGTTGGGAGAGATCAATTAATTAGCAGGGGTATCGGAGACAGAACGCTACCCTGCGTCGGCTTAGGCCTGGAAGCTACCTTCGCAAATTCTGTCTTCCAATGATTATATGATTTCATTTCATGGATCACCTGTGTTGTATGCATTAAGAGCGGGCGTTCAACACTATTAAAACAATACCCTGCGGCGGACCTGACCTTACCCATAAAGTGTGATTTTCTCACCCACCTGTAAGAGATAGTGGGCTGTTGCCAAATGTCTTGGCATTTAAAAGCGTTTTTCTACAAATCCATGAAAGATAGAATAAGTCAAGCAGCATTTTCAATGTTCCAATCAAGATCTACATGTGGTTTAAAGGACAATATCTCTACCCCTTCCATCCATGCACATTCGTGTGTTTAGGAAGAAGTGTTTCAATAACCATTTCGCCAATTCTCAGTGCTGTTGCCTTAGAATATGGGCATGTAAATGTTTTTAATAAAAAAATAATCACGTGAATCCGAAACAAGCATTTCTAGTGAAATCGCAACATTAAAATGTTAGGTCGAATGCAATACTCCGTCTGTCTAGGTGTAGAGAAAGTAAATAGAGCGTGTTTAAGCAACAGTAAAAACAACTAGTTAATATCACTGTAACTGAAGTTTTAGGCTCCAAATCTTCTTTCTACTATCTCTAGCATATTATCAGGTTAAAACGATCCTACGTAATGCCCCCTTTGACCTCTAGGTTAAATTTCCTTGGAAAGCCTCTTCTACTTGCTAAAGGCAAACACCTGTGGATCCTCTTCCTTTAGCCGCCACTTCATTTGCTCGAAGTTAAGCTTCCATTGAGTTGTCCGAGTTGTGAATTCTAATGATACTCCAACTTAATGGTACGAGACGGAGTTTGATGTAATTGTAAGGTCTTCGACTAGAACCTAACGGATAACACAAACTTCCTCAGGAGAACAGCATGATTCAGTAAAGAACGTTCATGCAACTGACTCAAAACAATTGCTACACGCCTTCATAATCTATACTATATATAAAGAGAAAATGAAATAGCAATTTTGTTCGAAGGTATCTCAGAGATTGCTTATCCTACTTGAAACTATCTTCAACGCTGGACCGCTTAAACCCTTTTATCTAATACAAGCTACCGCTTTGTAAAAACAGCTTACTGTTAAACAGAAAATTCTATATTAATATGAAATTTTATAGACACGAATATTTGGGTACCAATTCCGCCACCTTAAACATCTCGAGTTGTTCAGTACTACTACAAGAGCAATCAGCTTATAAACATACGATGCCAATGTATCTTTTAAACCAGCTAACAGCTGAACACAAGCAATGTTCTATATAGATGAAAATTGGTCACAAATAAAAAATTTAAACTAGCACCTTTTGGACTCAAAAAGTACACCAGGGAAGATGCCCCTGAAAAGCCAACCATTGAGGAGTCTATAAAACAGGCTACACTTCTCCAAAATTTAGAACAGGTACAAACAATACGCCACTTGGGGAGAGGTACTGGTTACGTGGCTACGTTTCCGATTTCCTCCCCCTCCCCGATTTAGCCGTACAGAATTTAAGCACATTTTTTATTGTATTTATGGGTTTCTGAATTGACTTAGAATCTATATTTTTAAATTATTAATGCTTATCTGTAGGTATGGGAATGAAGAGTTTGCCCATAATTCATTTAAAGTATAAAATGAATATGCTACATTTAACAACACAGCAACGCCCATTAGAAAAAACAGAGAAAATGGGAAAGTGACAGGGAAAGGTTTTGTGTAAACTGACGCAGTATTTTATATCACAATACTGTGAATGCCAGAGTGATTACAGTGTAACTTAACATTATTGTATGACAATGATTTGAGATGTTTGTTAATTATAAGCATTGTTAGGAAATAAGTTTACACGGCCTCACTGAAACTGACAATAGGAGCGGGCAACAATGAGCGAGGGGGTGAGTTGTTTATTAATTAGAAGAGGCAAGCAAATGACGTCAGATTAGCGCGCTTTTCTGTAGAAACGGAGGGAATATTTTCCCTAGAGCATATGTGTTCGTACTTTTGATTGGATATAAATATAGACGCTAATGTTGGCGCGTTTTATTAACCAATAGCAGCTCGATTATAATCTTTAGGCATATCGGGTGAGGGAGTATAAATTCCGTACCAGAGACAGGTTTTTCAGTTTGACAGAATAATTCACAAGGTGAACGTCGCTCAGTCCAACAGAAGGATTCGCGGGTAATACGTCGTTCAGTCCATCAGAATCATACAAAGGTTATACGTCACACAGTTTAAGAGAATCGTTCACGCATTATACGTCGCGCAATTCTACAAAATCTCTCGTGTTGTAAAGTTAGTTATAAATGTGAAATACGCGAATTAATAATGTGCAGCAAATAAGTGATTATAGTGATATTAGAAAATATAACAGTTTCAGTCTGGCGTGTATCAAGAGTCAATATGTGAAATTAATTAATTGTGACGGTAATAAAAGTGTAAAAACAAATTCTTTTATAAGTGTTATCTTTCAGTAACAAATCCTTTCCGTTTACACACCCTGTTCAAGAGATATGCTCGACTGAGTAGTAATAATAGCTAGCCGGAGAACAAAGAACCCAACATTCAAAGTAGTAAAACAATAACAGGCGCTCAGCAAAAGATAACACGACGATACCGCGACAAATTGGCTCCCATACGTGGTGCAGATAAACATGAAGCATCTTCCAACTACCAACAAATATTCTACTTCAAAACATATAGTCACAATTTCCTCAGCTCGTTTTGATTACAGCCATTACAACACTAACCCGCCGGGAACGGATACTAATAACTCGACTATGTACTGGTCACACGGCGCTAACCTATTCCTACCTTCTCTCTCATGAACTTGCTCCTATATGCACTGTATTCCTCTCACGAGAATGTGTCTGTAAGGAATGTGTTGACATCAACAATTCTATCGCTATATGAGAAAGATTGCGGCTCTACTTTCAACATATAACAAGACTTAAGGCCTCTTAATGCTGAATGATCAGTTGCTCATCAAAGATTTTTAACAACGTTAGCAACTATTTCTCGGGCTTGTCTGTGTAGAGTTCTTACGTTCTTACTGGGCATTGTAAATGACTATAAATCACTAGAAAACACACACTGCTCCAAGTAAAACACGCTGGAACACTAACGTTGCGAAATACTTTTAATATAGATAGTAGATCTATCTTTGACATCATCATGAGCTGTCGCGTGGTACTATCCCCCCTCACTCCTCCGGAGAACAGAACACCCCACAAACGTTTTCTCGTCAGAGGCCTACAGTATACTCTATGTAATTCTGTTCTCACCATTCATCATGTGATATCACAGCTTGCCCGAAATACACTGCTGAGCGACTTAATTGTGGAGTTTCTGAAAGCCTATAGCTGCCTTGGGCGACCAACAGTACCGCAGGAAAGTCATTAACTTCATCAAAATAAGCAAAATTGTTAATGCTATTTAAATCATTGTCAACTTTCTTGTCGTTTATCATTTACTGCAAGTTTTAATGTGACATTTCATAATTTTTAGTTGAATGTACATCTAAGTATTTAGTCGCGATGTGACTTTATTGTTGAAACGACTATAATAAACAAAAACATCCCTGTTTGTTTTGATTGCAGGACACACCCTGTACAACAAAGACACGTGGTTTGTTTCAAGGTTTAAGCTAGAAAATAAAACAATGCACAAATCAAAATTTACATTTATTCATAATTTAAGTTTGTGCAAAATTTCGCTAGTAGAAAATTTTATAACTTATGCCATTAATGAGAATTTTAAAAGTGAAATACGTGTATATTGAATTGAAGCCAACAGTAATCTGTTAAATGAAATTTTATAATTTTTTTAAATTAACTTTTACACATAGATTCATATATTTCATATATCTACAGTAAATTGACAGTACTGATTTGCATATTTTGCATTATTATATTATATCACATTAGAATATGCGGGTTTTTATGCCTACTCCACACACTGAATGCCATTTTTTTCAAAATCAAAATGATTGTTCCTTCAGTATTATTATCAGAAGTTTCTTCTATAAATATCAGAATAATATATACCATGTTGACTTAAGTGTTTCTACAGAAAGGGGTTTCTAATTTGTTTTATATTGTTTATACAGCTAAACTAGAACTAGATGTACTTATATACGGAATCCAAATCATTTATTAACGCGGGAATAATTAGAAACTGCATTAGCAAATTAATTAGGTGACATTTATAATCGGATACATTTGAACATGCAACATCTTTTTCAGAGGAACCTAATTTGAGTTAAATATGAAGAATTATTTTGTAATTATCGTTTCCGTCGCTGTCTATATTAAAACACTGTTTGAAACTGTACTCACATTTGTTGTAACTGTTAATGCTACAGCTTACCCAATGATGACGCCAAACAGTTTTTTTTCGTGTTCTCGTAAAAACTACACACAAATAATAGAATTTCTCCAGAATACTGCACTTTGCACCACTTGTACAGGTGTGGCATTTAATCTTTCCCATTTTTAGTTGGTAATACTGTGTATGTGGTTGGTGGAGGGCGGGTTTACAACACTGTGATTGTCTAGCATTGTCTTGGTTTCAGTTGACCTGCAGCGCATTTTCTGCGTTGAACAGTTTATTACAGATAAGCCAATTGTGGCTGTCCAGCGCCAGTTTCGGCGGATTTTTTTGGGTGATAATCAACAACGTGGAGTTGTACCGCCACAAAAATAATCAGTGTGGGTGCGTCAGTGGCATGAAACGGGATGGTTTCGAAACAAACCTCGACTTCGCCAGAAAACAGTGTAGACACCTGAAAATGTCGAACGTGTGAGAACGGCTCTGCAGAGAAGTCCGTGTTGTTCCGGGCGGCGGCATTCCCGGATCATGAATTTGTCGGACAGAAGTGTGTGAAGAATCCTACGCAATCATTTGCAGTTCCATCCATATAAACTGCAGGTCGCACAGAAATTAACAGTAGCAAACAAAGTCCTGCGCGTCCATTGTTGTCAGAGAATGCTGCTAACACTCACCATAACCTTCACAGCTGCCTGATAATGAGTGACGAAACAAATTTCTACCTCACTGGTTCTGTAAATAAGCAGAACTTTCGATATTGGGTTCCGCAAAATCTTTCAACGGCCACTACACAGTCCCAAGGTCGTAGTCTGGTGTGCTGTTGCAGTAGAGAGTATCATTGGTCCTTACTTTCTCGAAGACGACAATGGTGCTGCGGTGACTGTGAACTCAGCGTTACAACAGAATGTTACAAACTTTTTACCTGCCTGAGTTGAGACGTCGTAATTGGAACATTCAGTGCATATGGTTTCAATGGATGGAGCCATATCCCATACGGTATGTTTCAATGAACACGTTCTGTACTGCTTTCCCTGGGCGACTTATCTCCAGATCTGGTGACATTCAGTGGCCCTCTGTATCCCCTGACCTCAATGCACCAGATTTCTTTTTGTGGGGGTATCTTAAGGGTAAGGTCTACGGTCCTATCCTTCGTGACATCGACAGCCTCAAAACCGGAATTCGTACAGAAATTGCTGATATTACACCACAAACATTGCGGTGTTTAATGTCTGGTGTACAATGTAGCGGGGTTTGGGAATGGAAAAGGTTGTAATGGTGCGGTTCTTGGTGGTTGGGTGGTTAATTCGGGAGGATCGTTGTTGCTGCCGGCTACTCAGGCAGAGGAATTTGGGTTCAGGAGTCTCTTACCTCAGGGAGTGTGGATGGGAGATAAATGAAGTTCACTTTCTCCTCTCAGATGGTCCGTTTATTGATGATCCACACTGATGTCCTCGTACGAATTTCCTTTCCACACAAGACGCGATTTTTCCTGTCATCCCTGCTACTGTTTCCGTGCTCTTAATTACTTTGCGAAGTTGAAGTATGTTACAACATTACGCTAATGACTTTTCCTTTTGTCATTCCCTAGCTACTCTGTTACTCACGTTTGCCTTAAACTGGTTTTCAATACTTAAATAGTTACTCGAAGACCACTGCACTGTTTCCCTCTTTAGTATAAAATATTTTGAATTTTTAGATCTATCTTACTTTCCCTCACGTTTCCTACACAGAATCTACGTCTTTCCCCCAACTCATCTTCTATCCCCCACGTTTCTACACAGAGATTTCTTCTCTCCCCGACGTTTCGACACAGAGTGAATTATCTTACGCACGTTTGATCGTCGCTCTCTCTAATAGATCATTTTCTATTTCACGCCTACTTTTCTAGTTTATCTCTCACTTTTTGCTATTCACGTGACTTTTATTTATTCTGATTGGTTATATCTCTGAATTTTTCCTCCATCTACCATTGGCTCTCAATTTCATCGCCTGAGCCTCGCTCGCGTCTAACATTAACAAATTATGTTCGCTTTACTGAATTTTCTGTGCGCTTGACTAACTTCGGTTTCCTGCCCGTTGTCTTGACATCCTGTGTGCACAATCCTATTGTCACTAAAGCGATTCCTAATGTTCTTTTTCCTGTCCTTTCCTACGTCTGCTATCTTTATGTGATTTTCGCCAAGTTTGTTCGTTCTCCACTACACCTTTTCTACATTTTATTTCATATTCTTATTATTAATTAATCTCTATTCTCTACGTTTTTTTTTCTCTTCATGATTTTATTCCCCCCTTTCTCTAATTCTTAATGTTCTCTTTTATTCTTCCCTCATACTGGTATTCCTTATTAGTTTTATGATATGCTTATTAATTATTCTTCTTATTCGTTATTATTTATTATTCGGGCGGATCTTATCACTTCAACAACAAAGATTGCAACAATGCACTGACACCAATGGAGGGCATCTTAAAGACATTATTTTCAAAACATAAGGTGCATACTGTAATTCCAAAATTATAATGTTCCTAAACTTATTAATTTCTTGTCATTTACTTGTAAAATAAATAAATTATAGGATTTTGAAAATGGGAAAAGTTAACTGCCGCACCCTAAATTAAAAATTAAATTGAGCTTTATTTATGGACGCTCTTTAACTACTATGGTCCTTAGCATCCCATTTTTTATTGGGCGTGAAAGACCGGTAATTTTGCTCAGAGGCCTCTTTACCAGGCTTGAGGTTCTTTTACGTGCAGTAAATTTACGACACGGGGCCACCGGCTTTACTTCTCTTCCAAAGGAAACCATGCTAGGACTTTTACGCCCGAAAAAAAATCCAGGCCCTCCCGCGACCTAGGGAACTAGAGGCTAGCATGGTAACCACTACATCACGGAGGACGACTGCCGCACCTGTATGACACTTTCCACTAATTGTTTATTTGGTATGCCTAATTTAGTATCAGGTTTGGTTTCTTTTGTAAGTCCATTTTTATTTTCACTTGGACTAGGACTGGGACTTCGTTCCCTTTTCTTCCTTAAAACAAATTTATCCATCGCTTCTTAAAAAGCACACACATACACAGTGTGCATTTGACATGCATGAGTGAACCACGCAGACCAGATCAGAAGTGAGCTCCACTAGCTGGGAGGGAAAGCGGCATATCGTTTGTTTCTGTGGCAGATTGCTGTCGCATTCTTCGACCTCGAGTAGCAAAAAACGACTGTAACTGAAACCCGGGCTTGCTCTAGGTTTGCGTTTATAGCCTCTTAAAAGAAGCGGCATATCGTTTGTACCTTTTCTGAATCTTGCACGAGGTATACCTCCTTATTACTCACAAGCAAAAAACTAAAATGGTCACCTTACAACAATCCTTATCATTTCAATGGATAAGTCCCATCGAGCCTTACCACTTTTATGAATTCCACAGAGTAATGATAAGCTGCATCTTCTGGTTTATCATGGGTAACCATTGAGTGGCTGTGGATTTGAGACCAGAGTAATCAAACTTGCTTACCAAGTTTCCTAAGATAGCATTATATACCAAGTATTGCAATAAAAGAAGTGCGGCAATCTAACCTATAAAGAGCACATTAGGTTTAAAGGACTTTCATTTACTGTTTAAGCGCTTCGGGCATTCAATAAACCATATCTGTTCTGAATTTATTCTCATCGAAAGCAGAAAAACTCGAATTTGATAATTTTACATCTACTGGACCCTTTAAAACACTGAATCAAATATGCATTGGTAAACTGTGGAACAAAGGCATTCCATAAATTATTTTTGAAGACTTTGACGGCAATATGTTGCGTGAATAGATTTTCAGTTCGCTAATATATATCGAACTTATTTTGGTTAGCATTGTTCATCGTTAGCAATATCAGCCTCTCCCCTCAAAAGTTTGAAAATGGACTTTCCCACAACGTAAACATTCCTTTGTTCAACCGTTTTAATTGGATATTATAATGTCCATCGCCGCAAGGCATTAATCACGGTTTCCCTTTATATAACCTCGCATGTCAACATTACCACGTGCTTTTAATCACCCCTCATAGAACCGTCTATTGCTGTATGAATTAGCTCTTTATTAAAAATCCTTATTTTGCCCTCACATTTTCATAGAATCTCGCAAAAATTACATTTTAACAAACCCTTGAACAAATACACCTAGTAATGCTGTCCATTATGTAGATTATAACTATATGCTACACTACTGTGAAATCAGCATCTCTCATGTCTGACTCATTATGGCGAGGGCAGGTTGGTTTAGCTTGTCGCACCCTCTTGCAGTTAGGCGAAAGACTGCAGTTTGTTAACACTTGATGGAATATAATAGAAGCATGTATGTGTTATACAGCTTACAGAGTCCACGCACACAATTGGTTCTGAAACATCATAAGGGAAAGGGTTTAGCAACATGGTGAATAAAAACTGTATTACAGGTTTTAGCCCAAAAGCCAGAATTAGACATCGATATGAAAGGAATCCGTTCGCTAATAAGACACTCGGGGAACGTGAATTTGATGCCATTTTAATACTGTATCATTTAATCCTTCAAAATGTGTGAGGCCATTATTTGCACGCCAACGGTGGTTATGTCCTGTATTGTATCCTCCACCTGCTAGGCAAGACATGCTCTATTGTGAGGTTAGGGCCGGTTCTACAATCTGCCGATAAAGCTATGTACCGGATTTCTTAGCAATTGGCGTTTTACAATCTCTGTACAGCACTACTCGGAAGATATCTTTGCCGGTAAGTTTTCTGTTAGTTGGGGTAGCCGAAATGTCTATTACCCGACAAATAACAAGCTTTCACGTTCATGAATGATGCAATTCTTATCACTACCATAGTAAACATGGTAGAATTGTTTTTATTGGACGACGAGAAAATAATGATGTTTCTGCATAACTGGTGTGGCAGTATTTTTGTGCATATATAATTATAAAATTGAACAATAATCACATTAATAACTAATAAGCTATAATACTAGGTTATTTAAACAAATACTATTTTAATTGCAACTAGTGCATGAGATGTCTTGTGATTTGTGTATAGTTTAGTTGTTAGAAATTCATTATTTGTCGAAGCTGTTGTAACGCAGGAAAGTTTACATACAGATATGTTTCCAGAACGAGGGTACAAGATCACAAAATTAGGATGCGGAGGTTTCTAAAGAGACATCCTTGAAGCGTTATTGTTAAGCGTACAACCAGGGGAGATGTGACCTTGTACATAAGAATTTCTAAGCAACCTCAAGGAGAACAGGAGAAGGCGAAGAATTCGTTGCTCACCTAATATGACTTTATAGTTGAAGCTACAATAAAGAAATAAAAAAAAAATCTGATGTGTTACACTCTTTCTCTACTCTTGTACAAACTATTTTTACAAACGCTTATTCCCCATATGCTTCATGTTAATGGAGATATCGAGATGTCAATCTTATTGCTAATTTTCTTGTAGATGCAAGGGGAATTGGTAGGCTTTAAGCGATAGTCAAATATTTTAAGAGCTGGTTGCTATGTGGAGTATTCCATTCTCTTTGCATTACCAGGACAAAAAAAATCTGATGTGTTACACTCACATGACTTTCTCTACTCTTGTACAAACTATTTTTACAAACGCTTATTCTCCATCTACTTCATGTTAATCGAGATAAACGTTTGCAGACTCTATCTTATTGCTAATTTTCTTGTAGATGTAAGGGGAATATATATTTACAAGGGCAATATAGAAATACAGTAGCCTTTAAGCACATACATATCTCTTAATAGCTGGTTGCTAGGTGCAGCACCATTCCCTTTGCCACAGATTAATACTCTTTGCATATCCAAGACAAAAAAATGAATAACGAATTCCCATTTGAGAAAATAAGTATTGAAAAATTTAAGGGAATAACAAGCAATATCTCGAAAATGATTCATTCAACAACAAAAATGTATATGGCATAAATTGTGTATTTTAACGCGATCTACATCTTTTGTGCAGTAAAATTTTGTCTATCTCTTATGGTTTACCAGTTTACCAAAAGTCGATCACAATGAAGAATACTTTTGGAGACATTCCCAGGAAATTCAAGATATACATTTCATTTGTCATGAAAATATCTTAAACATATGATATTTTAATCAAAATCGTTAGAGCCGTTTTTGAGAAAATTATAATTTTCGAAAAATGTTCCATGTAAAGGGTACTCTGGGGTGGGGGGATGTTCTTGATAACCTTCGTGTCGCATCTCTGGAAGATACTGAACCTAAATACCAAGTTTGGTGTTTATCCGACTGTTCGTTTCTGAGTTATGCTGTTCACAGATAGACACACCGACACACACACGGACATGTTTCCAAAAATGTTTTTATGCTTCTACTATACGTAGTAGAGAAAGTAAAAAAAAATCTGATGTGTTACACTCACATGACTTTCTTTACTCTTGTACAATCTAATTTTACAAACGCCTATTCTCCATATGCTTCATGTTAATCGAGATATCGAGATGTCAATCTTATTGGTAATTTTCTTGTAGATGCAAGGGGAATATGGTAGCTTTTAAGCGATAGTCAAATATTTTAACGCTGGTTGCTATGTGCCGCATTCCATTCTCTTTGCATGTCCAGGACATAAAAAAAATCTGATGTGTTACACTCACATGACTTTCTCTACTCTTGTACAATCTAATTTTACAAACGCCTATTCTCCATATGCTTCATGTTAATCGAGATATCGAGATGTCAATCTTATTGGTAATTTTCTTGTAGATGCAAGGGAAATATGCTAGCTTTTAAGCGATATTCAAATATTTTAACGCTGGTTGCTATGTGGCGCATTCAATTCTCTTTGCATGTCCAGGACATAAAAAAAATGAATAACGCATTTGAGAAAAAGTATAAGTATTGGAAAATTTAAGGAAATAACAAGCAATATCTCGAAAACGGTTCACTCAACAAAAGAAATGTATATGACATAAGTTGTGTATTTTAACGCGATCTACATTTTTTGTGTAGCAAAATTTTGTCTATCTCTTATGGTTTACCAGTTATGCAAAAGTCGTTCACAATGAAGAATACTTCTGGAGACATTCCCAGAAAATTCGAGATATACATTTCATTTCTCATGACATTATCTTAAACATATGATATTTTCATCAAAATCGTTAGAGCCATTTTTGAGAAAATTAAAATTTTCGAAAAATCTTCCATGTAAAGGGTAGTCTGGGGTGGGGGGATTTTCTTGAAAACCTTCGTGTCGCATCTCTGGAAGATACTGAACCTAAATACCAAGTTTGGTGCTTATCCGATTGTTCGTTTTTGAGTTATGCTGTTCACAGACACACACACACACAGACACACACACACAGACACACACACAGACACACACACGGACATGTTTCTAAAAATGCTTTTTTTGGATTCAGGAGGTCTCAAAACGTGTATTTCCGGTGAAATCTCGGTATCGAATTTTTGGGTGGAATGCAATACTTCCCCTACTTACTATACGTAGTAGAGAAAGTAAAAAATGTGAAAGTTATGTCATGTGACTGAAAATAGCAAATAGAAGCGACAGTTGGGAATTTAAAACATAGCCAGTAAACATGGAGTAGCCAATGACAATTAAGGGTATAAATGCTTGAAAATTTGTGTGGGAGGTCAGACAACGCCTACACAAGTGAAATCAGTGCGTTCGTACCTGTAGTTCTGTGAAGATCGATACACGTATGCCATGATGTATTAGTGAATGATACGGGAGCAGTTAGAAACCAGAAATAATGTAGCAACCACATACATAATTCAATATCTGTAATGGTGAAAACAATACAAGTGTGGGGATACACCTAATTGTTATGCTTTTTGGTAATCAGGTAATAATACATTAGGTGGTGAAAACAAACCAGTAGAGTAGTGGGAATGTTGTAAAAAAATATGTGGTTCAAATTTGAAGTTAACTAAAAGTAATTGATGCAAGTAATTCAATTTGCTCGGTGTAAAATTAACATCCACGCTAGAGGTTGGGTTTCTAATTTTGAACGCCACAATAAAGGTTTCATGCATATGGAAGAGTAGCAAAAAATTAAAAGCATTTCTCCTTATATATTTAAATCTTGAAACGTTGGAGATAAAAAGGTGTCTTTGTGCCTTTAGACACAAATAATCTGCTCCCGTGTAGCGCCGAAGGCTTTTTTAATCATCGTTAAAAGGCTTTTTAAAGACGATGTTTCATAATGCTGCAGTGCATGCTGGAGGCAATGTCGAATATAAGGCAATAGAAAATAAAAGACCTTAATTTCATATTGGGTAATGGATCTTGCTCTTTCACTGTGTTAACTATTAGGATCACTAACCCTTTAAGGTTATCTAGGACCTATATTTTGTCCAAGATCGCATAAGTAATACGTATTTTCATGTTTGCAAAAACGGAAGTATATTGCATAACTTTTTTTTTTTTTGAGAATAGAAAAGCTTTTAATAATTAATTTTAAGACAATCTGAGTGGCACGGCAAGTTAAAATACTAGTTTCCTTATTAAAATCCAAATTTTCTGAAAACTACACTTTTCAGCAAACCAAATGATCACATTTTTACTTTCTCTACTACGTATAGTAAGTAGGGGAAGTATTGCACTCCACCCAAAAATTCGATACCGAGATTTCACCGGGAATACATGTTTTGAGACCTACTGAATCCAAAAAAATCATTTTTGGAAAGAAGTCCATGTGTGTGTGTGTGTGCGCGCGCGCGCGCGCGGGTCTGTGAACAGCATAACTCAGAAACGAACAGTCGGATAAACACCAAACTTGTAATTTAGGTCCAATATCTTCCAGAGATGCGACACGAAGTTTTTCAAGAAAATCCCCCCACCCCAGATTTTCCTTTACATGGAACATTTTTCGAAAACTTTAATTTTCTCAAAAATGACTAACGATTTTGATTAAAATATCATATGTTTAGGATATTTTCATGACAAATGAAATGTATATCTCGAATTTTCTGGGAATGTCTCCAAAAGTATTCTTCATTGTGAACGACTTTTACATAACTAGTAAACCATAAGAGATAGACAAAATTTTACTACACAAAAAAACGTAGATCGCTTTACAATACACAATTTATGTCATATATATTTTTTTTTGTTGAGTGAACCATTTTCGAGATATTCCTTGTTATTCCCTTAAATTTTCCAATACTTTTTCTCAAATTCGTTATTCAATTTTTTTTTGTCCTGGTAATGCAAAGAGAATGGAATACTCCACATAGCAACCAGCTCTTAAAATATTTGACTATTGCTTAAAGCCTACCATATTCCCGTTGCATTTACAAGAAAATTAGCAATAAGATTAAACATCTCGATATCTCGATTAACATGAAGCATATGGAGAAAAGCGTTTGTAAAAATAGTTTGTACAAGAGTAGAGAAAGTCATGTGAGTGTAACACATCAGATTTTTTTTACTGTTCACGAGAAAGCTGGCATAAGTAAACACACTATAATACAAAATAATTTGCAGGATCCTTTCATTTTAATTCACTACTGCAAAATAAAAGGCACAATGTGTTAATTAATCCTCAGACGTGTATTTCTAATTTTAAAAATTGCAATTCGTCATAATCAAGGAAATGGCCCCAAAATGTGAATGAATTAAATTAAAATTATTTGCATTTTCGTTCTCTTATACGTAAATATTCATATTCCAATGTTGTTTTGTGAAATTCTAAATCCCAAACAAATTTTCAAATGCTTGCACGGCATGCAGTTGAGTTCCTGGATCCAAACTTCTTAAAAATCGAATGTAAGGACATTTTGATGTATTTCTTCTGTATGCTATAATTTAATTCATTACTGGAAAATGATAAATTATTACATATACAGATAAAATTTCTCAACCGATGATTATTCAACACAGAATGCTTTTCTTGATAGCTACACACTATTATGTCATACCCAATTTTTCTTTAAATTGACGCCATTTCGTAGAATATTGATGTCAAGAGGTTTATGTATTGTGTGTAAACTGCGGGGTCAAAGACATGGTATAAAAATTTAAAATTCCAACTACTGTGTTAGTCTTAAAGTTAGGAGTTACGAGTCGTCAGACGGAGGGGCCTGTCACCGCACATAGGACGTAGTGGGCCCTTTGTGCTTCCAACGTGAACTCTGGGAGGAAGGGATGAAGGGGAGACTCAAGGGCGATCAAATCCGGACGACGATGTGCGCTAGCAAGGACGATTTCAATACGACGCTGGCTAGCCTTGCCTGAACCACCCGCAACCTGGGTATCCCGGTAATAGACAAACCACTCCCAGAAAGGAAGGGGGCGCCCGCAATCCCGCCAGACGGCAGGTAGAAATCTTTCTATAGAACAAATTCTACTGTCCCGCCGCAACACACAAACCACCGTCCTTCAATCCTGAAACAGATGAAAGGAATGATGGGGGCAAGAAATGATGCACAGGAGATTCGCGGTGGAAGGGGGTAACACACCAGTCGCCTACCGATCCGGGGAAACTACAAAAAATCCAGGTCAGATTGGCCGGCCTGATCTGAATCGAACCCAGGAGTTCCCAAATGTGAGCTTCACACGTTACCGCGGAACTTCTCGCTCGGTAGTTTGAAAGTTACTCAATAATTGTTTCCTCTGAAAGATACTTACAGGCTATACAACATTTACAAACCTTGGAACAGTGTCGGAGGGAGGCTAAGTACATCAGAAATACAACTTCCGGAGATACTTCACACCCATTTCCCCATGAATATCGGGAGTTTTTCACAGAAATATCACGAGGAAATTACTAAGTTACCTTCACTGTGAGGTATATGGGAAGAAAAATTAAATTAAATTGAGTTTTTATTTATGGACTTTATTTATGCTCTTTAACTGCTGTGATCTTTATCATCCCATTTTATATCGGATGTGAAAGACGGATAATTTTGCTCAGAGGCCTCTTTATCAGGTCTGAGGTTCTTTTACGTGCCGTAAATCTACGACACGGGACCACCGGCTTTACTTCCCTTCCGAAGGAAGCCATGCTAAGGATTTTTACGCCCGAAAAAATCCATCACCCTCCGCCAGGTTTGAACCCGCGACCTATATTCATCATAAAAAGCTTCTAGGTCGTTCTACAATAATTTCATAGCCCTTACGGGAGGAAGTAAATGAAACTGATTAAATCTCCATTCGAGGTTTCAAACGCTACAAGCCCAGCAACGCCAGGTAAGCTAGCTAATGGTGAATAAATCTAATTTGTGAAAATATGAACAAATACGAATTTTAATTGTCCGAATGAGGAAGTCCTCTTTAAGACAACCGATCGGTGAAAAATCGATTTTTGACTTTTCTTCTTATTAAAATTCCTTTGAACCATTCTCTTATAATCTGCTCGAAATTAAGCCTGTAATGCAACAATGTAAATGCCTCTTAGTATGGTCCAACTTTAAATGTAGTTTTCTACATTTTAAGTATTAGCATCTTCAAACACTTAAATTGCTGCTTGCGATGCAAACTTTGAATGTGAACATTTGTAGTCAATTTCCCAAGGATATCGTACTTATCAATTTAAACCTTTAATATTTATACTAAGATGTATGTCACTGTTTACTGAGCTATTAAGTTAAAATGCATGCACACAATTGTTAACAAGTCAAGAATATACGAAAAGGGAGGGGGAGAAGAAGTTTTCCTAGTTGGGCATTTATTTGTAGTACATATATTTAGTTATTTGAAGATTAAAAGTCTTATTCCGCCAACGTTAAATCTGCTAAATTCTTAATTATCTCAGAAACTATTTAGGATACCAGACTGAAAGCTTTTACAGGTTGTAGATGTAAGTGTTCTAAGTATACTGACCTACTTTTATCCAATGCGTTTATTTATTAGAGAATATAGGATTATTTTCTTAATTATACCATCTTTTGATCAACATTTATTTGCAATTATTTTTTAAAAAATAACAAACCTGTTATTAACATCAAAGCAGGTACACAAAGTAGGTTGCTTTTATTATTCTAAAATTAAATTTGGCTATCTTCATTAGTTTATGAGAAAACGGGCCATTTATAGCAGAAATTGTCATTCATAAAAAAAGATAAAAGAAAAGCTGTTCAAAGCAAAAATTGATAAAACAAACTCGGCTTATATTTGCAAAGAAAGTAGAGTAGAGTGATGTATTTATTGGTCTTAAACATTTTACATGTTCAAACTCATACATCGCACAGGTCAGATAGATCGTACGTGCTTATATAATACACTGTAGTTCATATTTTTCAGACTATATTCATCACTCCGAAATTTAAAGTTAATAATATTTACAATAAAAGAAAAAAAAACAGATAAACTAAGAACAAAAATCACACAAACAAAAAAGAAGAGAAAAAAATGTTCACAAGCACACCTATTGTTTACAAAACAAATACACGCCCCTAAGCAACTAACCCACCTCCTCCTACCCTTGACCATCTTCCTTACACTCCGATCTAAGCTGCATTACTTTTTGTATAAATGTGGCAATTGCTTCCCCCGCCCTTCTAGCCAACAAGGTCCAACAAGCTTGTAACTCCTTGAGTTAACAAAGGACCTGGCAGATACTGTCTCCTCAACTGTTCTGTCTTAGTATCTACAATATGAATCCAAGTTTCTTCCTCTCTACAGCAGGGACAGCTTCTTATGCCTTCTTCGTTAATGAATTTGATCGCTCACCATGATCGCAGTCTGAGCCAAGCAAGCCCAAAGAAATAATCACATGGCTTGAGCACACTGGTAAAACTTCACCTAAAACATGGGCTAATGTATACCGTTCTACTTCAAACGGTGTAGATGTTATTATTTTTATGTGAAGTGTTGTAGAATTCATAGTACAAAATGGCAGATGCAGTACTATTTTTTTAAAAAAAGATCTGCCTACAATGATTATATTAAATTAAAGAGGAAATTCCAATTAATCAAACTGCACGAAAAAAATGAGTAATTTTTTTGGCTGGAAATTTTCGCCATTTAGTCTCTCCTTAATCATCATTCTAAGTATAAATTGTTCATGCAAAAAAACTAATAGATTGCATCGTAAGCTGAATTTTTGCGAAATCCTTGAAATTTTGTTTAAAATAATCATAATTTGGGAACCTCTGCTCTGGCATATAACAAATTGTATATAAACAGCCATATAAATATGTTATTCAAGGTAAAACAAATCAATCAATGTATTATAAATTATGTGTTTTTTACGGTGCGTCGTTCGGTCGCCTTAAAGCGCGCTATTCTTCGGTTAAGATGTACAGTTAGACAATTCAACAATAGAAAGCAGGTGTTGGATGACTTTAACCATTAATCAGTTTAGCTTGTCCAAATTGGGACAAAAATATATATATTGGGACATATATATATATCCATATCGTATTAAATATTTCCATAAGAATGAGTAGTTAGCTGGTATAACAATATAAGCGTTGCCGTTTGCTTCAAAGACAAAACAATGCTGCACCTGAGTACTCGATCCGCCACTGATGGAAGGGGGGCGTGTCTACTTGTGACCATGATTAAAAGCCCTCCGCAAGTCTTTGAGTTTGAAAACATCAATAGCAAACATCCGACGAGCGCTGACCTGTGCTTTTTGCGCTCTTCCGATGGATCACTTCATCCACGCCTACCTTACACCCTGTGGGGTCGGTAAGCAACCGCGTTTATCGCCTCATTGCAGTAAAAAGGTGTGTTACTTAGCTTTTGATGGCATTATGTTCTACCTGCTTCGCTTGTTCAGTCCACAAGGAACTATTCACTGGGCAGAAAAAAAATACTTAATTAAACATCTTATGTGATGCATTCACATGAATTTCTCTACATGCCATAATTTATTTTCATCTGCACATTATTCATACTGAGCCAGTTTGGCTCCCTTCCCCAAAGTATCTTCGCTACCAGTACCAGTTTTACCAGCTGGCCTTTCCTACTGCATTGCCGGCTGAGGATACGTTATGTCATTTCGCCTGAGCCGAAGTCGATACCACCAGTATGACAATAGCTACCATATCGGCCAGCACTAATGTGAAGCTATTTCCTTGTGGGTTGAATAAACGAAGCAGATAGGACATAATGCCATCAAAAGCTAAGTAACACTTTTTTACTGCAATGAGGCGATAAAAATTTCCTTATAAACACATTCATTTTAGCGTAAGTAATACTACTAAATTAACCTTTGGGCATGTGGTGAATATTTTAACACACAGGATTAATTTTGTAACATTTGTAAAGTACATAATCAGTCATTTAAAGTGCAAGAGATAAAAGCCATTTACACCTTTGTTCATTGTATGACAGCCATTGTAAAATACTTGTTGTTGCAAAGAATATAATAGTTTTATATAGCTGCAAGAAAGCTGATATTCATTTCTGTGGTGTACAGGTTTCTTTTGTTTTGAGAAATCCTATCTTACTTATACTAGTACTTAAATTTAAAAATATTCGTAACCTCTGGGGATACTTCATGTCTGAAGTATTGTAGTAAAATGGGCCCAGTATTTAACTATCATCATATGAATAGTAATTGGGTGTTTTTTCTCGCGGAAATGCTATTATTGAGATGATTACCTAAATTGTGGGGACTTAATATAGAATGCTAGCACATGGTGATTGCTATTACAAATTTTTCCTAGTTTAAAATCGTAACAGTTCAATACAAAGCTCTTTTCAGTACAATTTATATCAATATTGGAAAATTAATACGAACAAGAGCGCATATTAAAGAAATGGCTAATGTGATATGTTGACTGCGAAGTAAAGCAGCGTTCACTAATGTTCACCAAGTATAAAGTGAATACACAATAAAATTAAAATACAGAAGCGAAGTGCTGAAACTGCTCTCTTTACAGGTTTTTCTCTATCGGGAAACCTGTTCCTAGTAAATATCGCGGGTTTCCTTAATCGAAACTGTTTTCACATACGCTTCCACAATTTCCACTCTTTCTTGTATGGAGTAAATCATTTTGTAGAAAAGCCCACTTCCGTGGTGTGTAGATAGTGTGTCCGCATCTCACATTCAAGAGATCCCAAGTGCGTATCACTGTTAGGGGTTTAATTCCAGGGGTTTTTCTTATCCTGAGAAGCAGAATGATGTGCGACTGTTAGCTCTACTGAGCGAGATGGCTCCTCGGTAACATGCAAGGCTCGCATTCAGAAGGTCCCGGGTTCGATTCCCATTGTCTATCCACTCATGTGATCGAGTCAGGTAGATTTCTGTAATTGATTTTGCGAAATGATATAGTAAATGACCCAGGGTTAATATTCTTCTCTGATGATGCATGGTTCCATTTATATGGCTATATTTCGTCGTAGAATAATAGATACTGGAGTACAAACCCAGTTTTACACAAGAGATTCCCTCGCATGACGCCAAAATCGGTGTGCACATATGCATGCAGAATAAATAATAACACAAAATAAATGCAGAAAGGTACAGGGATGACTTACACCATTTTTTGAACAGTTGACCGTAGAATGTCAGTCTCGATTTTTCCAACAAGACTTGACTGCCGCGTGTACAGTTGTTGAACCATTAAATTTAATTCAGGAAATGTTTGAAGATAGGGTAATTAGTAGGGAATTCTGGCCCTCACGATCCTCTGATTTAAGCATACGTGATTTTTATCTATGGGGGAACTTGAAAACTACGGTGTGTACAACAAATCCCCATACACTGTAAGAACTAAAAGAAAACATCAGGTGAGGAATGCGGTCAGTTTCGGACATTGAACTCTCCAGATGTTGTGCGAGGGGTCCCGGGTTCGATTTCCGGCTGGGGGAGGGTGGTACATTTTTTTCTAGTCAAGATTATTCCCTATCCTCCCCAGAGTCTGGAAGTATGAATAAGAGTGTGATTGTGTGTGATCTAATGTTTAAAACCCAAAAAGTGCAAGAAACCTAACGTCAAAGAGAATACGAGCTAACACCACTGCCAATATGCAATAAGTTCCAAAGGAAAGGCCACCGATAAGACCAGTGTAGTTAAATGTGGGGTATAAATGGAATTAAAAACAAACTTTCCAAAGGGAATGAAATTTCCTGAAAAGATACCAGAAATATATGAATAGAGGACAACATTTTCCATATCTCTTATGATAACATATGTGATTATCATCACTGTAATTGCAACTATAAATATGAGAACGTGAAGTTGATGCGGGGATATTGTAACTGTTTCGGCGGAAGTCGAGGTGCGGCCGCCAGCGCCCGAGTAGCCGTTCAGTGGCCACAGTGTGAAGGAAAATTACTCTAAGTAGCCTAATTCAATAATTGCTTATGTAATTAGCTAAGCCCTCCACCGTAGCTTCATTCAGATCGCTGTCAGGAGCTATAGGCGATTGTGTAGTGTTTTAAACATGCTGCTTTGGACTCATCATTTTTCGCGCCGTATGTTTCTCTATCATTCTGGCAAATAATTGTGCTACCCTCCTTTTTAAGTACACACAAGTTGCGTTATAACTAACAGGGGCAACAGAATTCCAATCTTGCTGTTTGTGTTTTGTTTACCTGCTGCTGTTGGGAATTACATTTCCTGCCTTCCCTCCCTAAACACCCTTTCTACGTTCTACTTTCACTTGTTCATTGATTGTATAATGGCCTCCAAACCCTGGCAGCTCTGCGAGGTGTAAAAAACCGCGTTCGCTGAGGTAGGGAATGGTAAGCCACTTCGTCCAGGGCATGCACAGAGTTTTATGAGTTTGAAGCCTTCGTCTCTCTCGGTTCTGAATATACAAGGCAACGATTTCTATCCAACCCATTTAAGCTAAGAGATCACATTCTATATATGATTTTGTTTTTTTATTATTTTCTGAAGAAGTGCTTTTCAGTTTGGTACAAACTATTTTAAATCATTTACAAACACGGTTTATATTTACTTCAGTTCAGCTGCACTTCATTGGAAATGATAGCGCTAAATAACAGTAATGGTACCTACTAATTATAATAACAACAACCAGTCAAACAATCATAGTTTACAGGGGCCTTTACATAGGAGTCTGAGGTCGTTAAGGCACAAAGTCGTGAGCAGGAGGTCCGCAGTTCAAATCCTTATAAGATCGTCCTTCCTGACTGAGTTTCCCCCCCTCCCTCTCCCTAGGGTTTCCTCGGTCCTCAAACTGGCAATTGCCAGAGAAGTACCCTAAACTCAGGCCTTAACTTTTCCTTCCCAATTTCCTTTCCCAAGTATCATTTTGTTTCATATCAATGTCTACCGCCTGCTGTGCCGTTTGTAGTAAGCACGGGCGTTAAACACTACTTTACAAAAAAAGGGAGGACGAACCTAAACGCCCCCTTCCTTTTCTTTCTTACTCATGAGCAGGGATGGGAATTCTTACGTATAACTGGCGCAACAGTTCTAGACATGTGAAAATCTTAATGACAGCTATGAAGCGAGTTACATATCAGGAGGTGACCGTCGTCTGCATGCTGCAGGAGTGCGTCAACCATCTGCCTGCAGTTCTTCCACACCTGACAGCCCTTCCTCTTCTGCGGAATCACTCACATCATTGCCGCCATCACTGCTGTCGCTACTTTCTGCACCATTATCCTGGATGAGAATGTTTTTCTAATTGATTTTCTGCAATTTCGTATTTTTTGAAATAATGATTCACAATTTATTCAACATGTCGATATACATTTTCCCATTCTGGCCTTCCAATTTCTGCAAATCGCTGGCGACATAACTGCTCCACATCTTTTAGTTTAAAAGTGATATTTCTACAGGCCACCCAGTTTTTTTTACATCAGCCCAGATTAATTCGATTGGGTTTAGATCTGGGTGATACGGTGGCAGTCTAAGTACATTATGGCGATGTTGTATTAATATCTAGCCAAGTATTATGAATTATGACTTCTGAAGGGATTTGTTGGCTTTAACTAAGTTATATTTGTTTTACTCATGCTTTCATCAAAAGCTGTATTATGCCTAAGCAACCAGGTTTTTATTTCTTCTTTCAAGGAATTTGAGGTAGGTTGTTTGTCAATTTGAGTGTTACCACATTGTGAAGCATTGTCGATAACCAGAATAGACCCAGCAGGCATATTAGATATCAACATGGTGTTGATTCACTTCAGGTAATTTTCTGCATTCATTTATTGATGGAAATCTCCTGTTTTTTTTGTTTTTTGTTGCGACTTGTAAAAGAAGGGCATTTGGAACGAACAGCATGAACGATAATAAGTATTTGCCCTTTGGCAACAGGTGCCTGAAAACCTAATTCGCTATCGCCACTTCAACTTTTAGATGTATAACTGCTGTGTATGTACGACTCATCTTCATACACTATAATTTGACCCTCTAATTTGTACCTCTGAGTAAGGTACTCTTCCAGCTGAGATCGTATGTCGTGCTTTTCTATTAGAACTCTCCTATTTGGTTTCGTTTTCTTCCACTTAAACCCTAAATTTTTTATAATTTTTCTGAGATTTGTAGCAGCATCTTGAAAATTTATGCTGATATAAGTACATATTGACGCTGTCCTCTGACGCATCTGTATTGGTGTTCCTGGCAGTTGCTTCAATGGACTCAGAGTCCTGGGTTCGTTGGTTGGATGGCAGGGATTTGGGATTTGATTCGGTAGAGCTGAGGTTCTTGTTTTTCAGGGGTGGTGACACTGCCTTGATGAGATTAATAATACTGCCGGAGAAGTTTGGGTGATATCTTTATTTTGTTACGTAGATTCCTATCTGGTCAACCCGCCACCTTCGTCGTCGAAACCACTGTTATTCTTATTACTCTCGAAGTCGCTACTTATGTGTTTCTCCGACTAGCCCTCGAATTGCCTAGATTTCACAACTTCACTTTTACGCTATAAATCTTCTGATTATTTTGTTCTAATTCTGTTTCGTCGCGTCCTCGTGGTTAATTTGTACCGGAATGTGCCTCGGCCGTTGTCATGGTTAGTTTGTCCCCAAAAGTCTCGGCGTGTCTTTCCTCCCTCACGCCTTTCGCCAAAAACTGTAGAATTTTCCCCTCTCCCTTTCTTAAGTTTCGTTCTGTTTTAAGTTCAAACGTATCATATGATGCCTACGCGATCTTTCGATTGGCTATAATTTTTGTTTCATGATCTTTTTTTGTTATTGGCTACCCCCACGTGACAACTTTCACATCTGCTTCTCACAGCTTATTTTTAGTTTTAAAATCTTCCCCCGAACATTCTTAGATCGTAGATAGGGCACATCTACTTCCTCACCCTTTTAAGCCTTGAAAACCGTTGTAAACCCTGTCCGAGCCAAAAGTATAAAGGCGAGACTTCCGGTATGCAGGTTCGTTGACCATCGCAGGTAAAATACCTCTGCTTCGAGGGAACAAACTTTGTTTCTCTGTCTTCCCGACAAAACCCATTCCTAATATGAATTCAGCACATTTTCGTCGCTATGTTCGATCGTATATTATTATTATTATTATTATTATTATTATTATTATTATTATTATTATTATTATTATTATTATTATTATTTCTCCTGGGTCTCGATAACCAGCTTCATATGCCCTGACGGTAAACTTATCATCGGACCTTTAGGTTGGATGATGGGTTTATCGTTAATGTCCCATCTAAGCTAATCTAAAGTCCCTCTCTCCCTCTATTCCTTTCATTTATCATTTTATTTATTTATTCATTCATTTATTTAGTCAGTGGCTTACGACGATTTGATGGCGAGCCCACCGTTACACATTTATTCTGTTCACAATACATTTCAATCACTGAACACAATACAATTTCAAATTTGACACAAGTATTTTCACCAAGTAAAAGAAAAACAATCTACATAATATCTGGCCGTCAACAACCAGGCTACAAAACATTTATATTTTAGGAATCTGTTTATACACACAATACATTCTGCAAACAAATTTTTTTTTTTTTAATTTAATTACACATCTTAGTTCCATCTTTCTCTCTCTCTCTCTCTCTCTCTCTCTCTCTCTTGCACTTTACATACAATACTGGTTTTCTGGAAGCTATTAGCAGCCTCCACACTCAAGACCCCTTTTGGTACCTTCTTTTGCCAGGTATACATTCTGTCCGGTTTTCTTACTCTATGTCATTAACATCGTGAATGTCAAGCACACTGTTTTAACAGGACATTGCTATCCCGAAGCTACCAATTTGTTTGTAAACAATGTTCGCATACTATGACTTTTCTTACTCGTGTTCCGAGTGCGTTTGTACATTTTCCCTATCCGACTCTACTAAATTTCATTGACCCTGCTTAAATGGACGATTGGAGTTGATATACCCTGTCCCCGAAGGTGTGTGATATCCGATAAGGACCTTTCCAACACATATGCATTCGTCTGTATTCCTTCTTTCTCTTGATGGTTTAAGCAGTCTGTTGATGCTACCTATTCGCGTATACCTGATAGGGTCATGTTTTGATCACTGACTACCTGCAAGTCGTCCGGTCTCTCACCGAAATAAACATTTTCATTTTCTGTGTTTAACTCACAATACTGGGGTGCTTGACCTACTTCCGATTCATCAGCTGACTGCAGAGGCGTGTCGTTAAGATCTCTCCCTTCGCACAGTTGTTGCGTGAAAATTCTTACCACGTTAATGCCTTTTCCCAATGTGCAAATATTCAATAAAAATGGTTCTTCTGGTATTTTTGTTCTCGTTCCCTGTGTAATGCGAGAACCTGCGCGCATTCTCCGAGGTTGAGCCTGGGAACGCTACAATTCTTCCTGTCTCCAGTTTTCCGAC
This sequence comes from Deroplatys truncata, assembly GCA_030765065.1. Classification (NCBI taxonomy): domain Eukaryota; kingdom Metazoa; phylum Arthropoda; class Insecta; order Mantodea; family Mantidae; genus Deroplatys; species Deroplatys truncata. The sequence goes on from CM060985.1 coordinate 52,929,691, forward strand.
CGTCGTGGCCACGATCCTTGACTGGGGCCTATCCCTTGGCCTATGCTTTGTCCTGCCATTGCCCCGCTTCGGTGACCTATCGCGTCATCCATTTCGCGGTGGACATTTTGCGGCTGTCGTGTCTGTGATAGATACGCGCTCGGCGTCCATGCGTAGCTGTACGTAGGCATGCTTGAGAGCCCATGGTCCTCATCTCTACGTCGTGGGGTCGCTGGCCGGCTTGGAGGTGTTCTTGGCCTGTTCGGAGGTGTCCTTGGCCTGTTCCGGGGAGTTTCTGGGCAATTCGGAGGCGTTCTTGGCCTGTTCGGAGGTGTCCTAGGCCTGCCCGGGGTGTTTCCAGGTCGGTTCGGGGGAGTTTCTGGGCGGTTCGGAGGCGTTCTTGGCCTATCCGCTGTTCCACCGTGGAGGTTATTTCCCCAGTGTTGTCTACTATTCGCCGGGTACCTGGAGAATCTCAGGTAGTGAACGGGATACTCCTCATGTTGCCTCGGTGGCCTACCCGTGCCCGTTTGGTTCCAGGGCCTATAGCTTCTCTCCCGATTTCTTGCAAATGGCTCTTGATAACGCTGTCGGACTGTGGAGTAGTTGTTCAACGCACCTTGTGCCCTCGTCCCATCATTACGATGCGAATTTATCCGATCACTGTGTCTGCCTTCAGTCCTGATTCTGGGCCTATCTTCTTCCCGCGTTCCGTACCCCTGCAGAGCGGTAAGTAGTTCAATGGCTTCGCTCAGCGTCCTCGGGCGTGCTACCACGAGGTGATGACGTATAACGTCTGGGAAGTGTCGTGTCAGGAGGGATACAAATTCACCTTCGGGCATCGGTGGGTCCAGGAGTTGGCTTAATTGGCCGAGTCGCAAGAAGTAGTCAACCATCGACTCACGCTTCTCATCCCTGTATCGGCCATTATTTATTTCTGCGCGCACTCTGTACTGTGCAACGCCACTCCAATATTTTTCCAAAAATGCAGACCTAAAATGTTCATATTGTGCATGCTCGCCTACCGTCAATCGAAACCAACTCAGGGACGGGCCTATCAAGCTCCTTTTTATAATTACCATTTTGAAATGGTCGGGAATTCCCCTAAGGGCGAAATAAGATTCGAGGTCATTAATGAACTGCTTCGCATTATCGACTTCACTGTTGAACTTGGGGATTGGTAGTTCATTCAAAAATTGTATAGGTATATTGCATTGTTGCAGGGGCCCTACGGTGCTTGACATTTCACTTGCCGGGTGCGGTGAGGCCGAAGGAGTGCAGGCAGGTTCGTTCGACCTCGGTTCACTACTCGGGTTGTTACACTGGAACGACGAAAGCGCGGAAACCTGAGAGGTAATTCGCGCGTCCGTGGCTCCCTGAGATCGCGGTTCGATTTGTTCTACCGCGTCCCTGCGAGCATTGACGGTCTGTGTCAGTTCCTCCCTTAATTTGTTAATTTCATCATTAACCCCTGCTTCAAGTGCCTGCTGCTTATTCTGTAATGATACACAGACTGTCATTGCTTCTTCCCTTGCCTTATCACTAATTGTACATATTAAGTTTTCATTGTTTACAATTTGTTGGGCCCTGATGGCGTCCATTTCCACGACAAGTTCCTTCCTCACTACTTCTACACTATTCTGTGTTGCTTTTAGTTCGTTTCTTATATATTCTACATCCTCGTAGATTACATTTTGACTTGCTCTAATTTCTAACAAGACACCCTGTATTTTATTTTCTAAGCCCTGACTGATTTCCTTATGTTGGATGCTTAATTGTGAGGCTATCTGCTGCTGCAATGTTTGTTCTTGGGTGGACAATTGTTGTTTTAGTGTTTGCTCCTGTACCGTTAATCGCTGAGTTAGTGTTTGCTCTTGTTCTGATAATCGTTGAGTCAGTGTTTGCCCAAGTGTTTGCTCTTGTTCTGATAATCGTTGAGTCAGAGTTTGCCCAAGTGTTTGCTCTTGTTCTGATAATCGTTGAGTCAGAGTTTGCCCTATTGTTCGCTCTTGTTCTGATAATCGTTGAGTCAGAGTTTGCCCTATTGTTTGCTCTTGTTCTGATATTTTAGTGTTGAGGAGGCTCAATTGAGCCAACATTTGTTGCATCATTTCGCTCGTGTTAAGTGATCCGGTAACTTGGTTTCCTAATGTTTCGCTAACTCCGTTTTCTACACCTACCCGCGTGCTATTGTTAGTGAAATTTTCCCCTTGTTCATTGCTATTACCTTCCATATCGTTGCCGGTTAATTTCTTGCTTCTTAACAGCATTTACGTACATACATAACCCAGTTTACTTATATCTCTTGCATATACACTCCCTTCCAAAATTTTATTAACCTATGTATCATGCAGTTAACACTTACTCGGTGCTGGGTTGAGCTGCTGCGAAGTGTTGTAATAGTTCACAAAACACTTCACTACACTTACACACTTTTGAACACTGATGATGTCTGCGCTGAATGTCTGCTTCCTTGTTGTACTGGAGCGGCGTCGATGTCGCTTGTTGCCCCACGTCTATCGGTACACTCTGCTGCTGGTGGTTGCTGATGTCGTCATCGGCGTCGTCTTCCTTCCGTTGTCGGTTCTCCGGGTGCGTTATCCGCTGGCAGTATTTCGAGCCCCAACGTAGTGGGCGCCAAATGACGCTGTCCTCTGACGCATCTGTATTGGTGTTCCTGGCAGTTGCTTCAATGGACTCAGAGTCCTGGGTTCGTTGGTTGGATGGCAGGGATTTGGGATTTGATTCGGTAGAGCTGAGGTTCTTGTTTTTCAGGGGTGGTGACACTGCCTTGATGAGATTAATAATACTGCCGGAGAAGTTTGGGTGATATCTTTATTTTGTTACGTAGATTCCTATCTGGTCAACCCGCCACCTTCGTCGTCGAAACCACTGTTATTCTTATTACTCTCGAAGTCGCTACTTATGTGTTTCTCCGACTAGCCCTCGAATTGCCTAGATTTCACAACTTCACTTTTACGCTATAAATCTTCTGATTATTTTGTTCTAATTCTGTTTCGTCGCGTCCTCGTGGTTAATTTGTACCGGAATGTGCCTCGGCCGTTGTCATGGTTAGTTTGTCCCCAAAAGTCTCGGCGTGTCTTTCCTCCCTCACGCCTTTCGCCAAAAAACTGTAGAATTTTCCCCTCTCCCTTTCTTAAGTTTCGTTCTGTTTTAAGTTCAAACGTATCATATGATGCCTACGCGATCTTTCGATTGGCTATAATTTTTGTTTCATGATCTTTTTTTGTTATTGGCTACCCCCACGTGACAACTTTCACATCTGCTTCTCACAGCTTATTTTTAGTTTTAAAATCTTCCCCCGAACATTCTTAGATCGTAGATAGGGCACATCTACTTCCTCACCCTTTTAAGCCTTGAAAACCGTTGTAAACCCTGTCCGAGCCAAAAGTATAAAGGCGAGACTTCCGGTATGCAGGTTCGTTGACCATCGCAGGTAAAATACCTCTGCTTCGAGGGAACAAACTTTGTTTCTCTGTCTTCCCGACAAAACCCATTCCTAATATGAATTCAGCACATTTTCGTCGCTATGTTCGATCGTATATTATTATTATTATTATTATTATTATTATTATTATTATTATTATTATTATTATTTCTCCTGGGTCTCGATAACCAGCTTCAATATAAAATATAGTCATTTGGAAAGCTAGAATCAGACTGCAAAATTCAGTGCCATAGCCGGGATTTGAGACTTGTAGCACCACCTTGAACATTTATGACATCTTTCAGATTGATGAGCAATCTGCTTATTGTCGGCACAGTGTTTTCTTCCACATAGGAATTGTGAATCGTGCGCCGAATGACGCATTTGTCGAAATCGTCTATTTCTGTAATACGTTTAGGGACCTTATGTTTCTTCACAGGTGTGTCAAATGGTATTCTTTCATCCATATGGTTTTTCTTGTCTTTGAGAAATCTGGAAACGGAACTCAGTGAAACAACAGTTGCTTTGGCTACTCTTTCTTTCACTCTCTTAAGGCTTTTGTGGAACTCGGGTAAAGATATATTTTCTTCCTTCATCTCTGCTTCTTGCTTCATGAAGTCGAGAACATTTGCAATTATTTCCCTGCTTTGAATACGTAATACCTTACCATTTAACTTTGAAAACGTAGGAGCCATGGTTATAAATAACACAAATACAAAATAAGCACTATTTACGTACTGCTCTCTTTGAAATTACAATATGCGGACACTTTCTATGCAGACTGTATGTGTTACGCACTGTGAGAAAGTAAAGGTATCATATCGCTTTCGTTGATTAAGCTAAACATAAACCATTCCTAGGCTCGGCAGCTGGGGTGGCAATCAAGGTCACGATTCCAGAAGTTTTGCGCCAGTTATAACTGGCTTGAAGTTTTCTGCACTCAATTCTGTAGTGATATGATTTGAGTGTAGAAAGCAGAGGCCAAGGATCATTGACAGGAAGGTAAAAACCGGTTCTAGTGCTGTCTGCAAATGCCAAAAGACTGTAAGGTGGATGGGGTGATGGTTTGTTATCTGTAACGTTTCTGTCTACAGTCAGTGACAGTTCAAATTTTTTTTCCTTCGTCCTGGTTTAATGCTTAGAAACTCTTATATCTGCTCATGAGTAACGACGACGACGACGACGGCGGCGGCGGCAGCGGCGGCGGCGGTAACCTAAACACATACAAAAACTGCTACCGTAATTTCCTGCTGTTTTTCAACTTTGCATAAAGAACACATGCTAACGCGTATAATGTGCTACGCTGAAAACAAACAAAATTGGCGTTTTTGAAAATGTGTGTCCACATGTGTGTGTGTGTGTGCGTGTGAAAGAGAGAGAGTGTGTGTGTGTGAGAGAAAGTGTGTTACCAAGAATGGCCTAATTGTTATCAAACTTGGTGTCGTATAACATACCCTAAGTTCCACTTCGATACTGGTAGACTATGATATAAGAATTAAAAGTAGGGGTTTATTTTGCGAAACGAAGGCCTATGGTCTTGTTTCGCAATTCTACGAGCAAAATAAAACCACTTTTAACACGTGTGGCATAGGTATACTATTTGTTGGACAGCGCTCGAATTTGTAAAATATCAAATAATATTATATTGATTCATGAAACTAATAGAAATCACGTTTAGAACGAAATTCTTGAAACAAAAGAAATGTTAAAAAAGCGAGATGTCAGATGTTTTGTTGATTCGATAGCAGTCATTTTCAGTGAAATTATTTTCAACATGTTTTGCCTTACACCAGGTAATGAAGCGATTAAATGCTATTGCTTTCTGGATTTTTTGGGTAAGTACTTTTAATGTTATTTTTTCTGTTGCTTCGTAATTTCACTTCTATTTCAGTTTCTTCTGAATTCATAATTTCCGTAATTTAATATTTATGTGGGTTATACTAGATAAAAGAAAAACGTTTTAGTTTCAAAGGAAGCAGAGGGCTGCCAAAAAAACTATAGGTTAACTCTACAAAGAATTGCGATAAACTGAAGTATGGCGATTTGTAATGTGAATAGATAATGCGAGCGCCATGAGAAATTAATCATGTGAAAAGTAATCATAATGAAAAATAAAACCTAATAAAACCAGATCGATGTGCAAATATAAAGGGTAATTGCCATGTGTTTGGAATTGAAACCAAAATTGATCATAATGCAGATTGTTGCACTAGTGCGATAAATTAAACTTTTCGCTCGGGTGCACTGTGTTAGAAGTTTTACTTTTAGGCCCTGCCGTCTAAAAATAAGTTGTACTTCTTATTGCTTTCACCAGAAAAAAGGATACAAAATTAAAAAAAAAACAAATAACTCTTATTATTCATTTAAACAAAATGTTTCTCTGTGGTATTAGTCGGTTCCAGAATTAGTGAGTCCGGTATATTGCCAGCAAAAGTGAATGACACACGTTTGCGTACTACTCTCAAATAGTTTAGTTCTAATTAATTTAATACCTCAGTAAAAACAGTTTTATTACTGATTTTCAAAAGATCATATTACATGTACACCGCGCAGAGAGAAAGCGACGAGGGAGGAAAGTGAGAGAATGAAGACAAAGAGCGGAAAGTGAGAGACGAAAGAGCGGGACAAATTCGGAGAGGGAGAAAAAGAAAATTGAAGACGTAGAGAGAGGAAGACGGAGGAAAATGAGATAGGGAAACAGACAAGTAGAATCTCTCCAATTAACGCTAGCAGAGGTGCAGATCTGATGATGATAATTTCTTACCAAAGTGAATTTCAGTATATAAGGAAAGTATTAATAAATATACCATTGTTGAAAAATAATTCTTCCTAACAAAAGCACCATTCGCTGTTTTCGTCGAAACAGGCTGAACAGTGAAAGTTTCTTGAGACAATTTGTAAGAAGGCAACTTTTGTTTGAATTTTGGCTTAATGCTGTTGCATATTATTATCAAGTGAATGGTTTAGAGTATTATTTATGCAAATGAAAATGTATGGCAAATCAACGGAATGCTAGTGGTTTGAATATTTAGACTTGTCTGTGCGACGTAGATTTTCACCCCTCTTCCTACCTTCTTTATTTTTTTTTCTTTCTTTTTCCCTCCTTTTGAAAGCGTATGTGTGAAGGGGCACTATTGATCGTGAAACAGGGACAGTCTCAACCCCTGGCCTATGATTGCAATGATCCGTCAGGTTTCTCAACTTTAGATATTCAACCACGAGCCAGGATTCAACCAAAATCTTGAGAAGTTTCAAATCCTATGAAATCTATCTATCTATGGAACTACAGCCTAGTCGAGATCGTGGTTTAAAACCCGGCGGTGGGCGATGAATTTTTTTCGGGCATAAAAATACTTAGCACGACTTCCGTCGGAAGAGAAATAAAGCCGGTGGTCCCGTGTCCTACATTTACGGCACGTAAAAGAACTTCAAGCCTGAAGAGGCCTCTGAGCAAAAGTTCCGATCTTTCACACTCAATGTAGAATGGGACGCTTAGGACCATAATTATTAAAAAGAGCGTCCGTAAATAAAACTCCATTAAATTTTAACAGCCAAGTCGACACATTATTATTATTTTCAGCGCGCACCGGTCCTTTTAATGAAAAGAATAGGGAAGTTCACTGATTGATTCACTGATTCACTTTTTACTTTCCCTAGCTCCTAATTATACTGGGTGTGTGATAGTATTCATTTCCTGTTGTAAACATTTCAAGGATTTCTTTTAAATTCTTAGAGGATTGGTTAAAGCGACAACTCTGTGCTCCGCAGCCACTGAAGTACACAGTGCCGTCAGTACTTTCGATGCATACGAGGGGCACTATTTATATTTCGAGCCTAATAATTAAAACAAAGTAATTCCTGATTAAAAACTGCTTTATTGTTTTTCAAAATATTCTCCTTTATGATCAATACACTATTGCATCCGTTTGAACCATTTCTCAAAGCATTTATTCCAGTGTTCTTGAGACACCTCCAAAACATGGTTTTTGAAGGTATCAACGGCTTCTTCTGCCAACGAAAATCGTTGTCCACGCAATTTATTCTTGATGTTCGGGAACAAGAAGAAGTCATTGAGTGTCAAATCAGCACTGTATGGCGGATGATCCATCAATTCGATTTTTTGAGCCTTCAAATACTCTGTTGTTAGACGAGATGTGTGTACGCTCGCATTGTCTTGATGAACGATCCTACGGTTCTTGTTGGTTTTCCTTACTTAACCGAAAACTTCCGGCAAACAAATAGATGTGTACCATTCGGCATTGACCGTTTTACATTCCTCTAAAGGCCAGTTTTGCTGAAAAAGCAGGCGACCATTTGCTTCGAAGTGCTTCGAGTGCGAACAACTTTTGCTGGATTTGCTTCATCTTGAAACACCCATAAAGTCGACTGCTGTTTACGTTCCGGCTCATACGCATAGATCCATGATTCGTCACCTATTACAATCTTATATATGTCTTTTGAGTCACCGCCATTGCATTTCTTGAGCATTTTTGTACACTAATCGACAGAGCACATTTTTGAGATTGCGTCAAATTATGTGGGATCCAACGAGAGCAAACCTTTTTCACGGCTAAATAATCATGCAATATTTAATATATGCTAGTGGAACTAACGCCTAGGGTTGCCTCAATCTCACAATATGTCGCAAGACGATCTTTCATTATTAGTTTTTGCACAGCATCAATGTTTTCTGGCACAACTGATTTTGGACGACCTTCATCATTGAGCGAACGGCGGGCAGGATTAAATTCTTTATACCAGCGTTTCACAGTGGCAAAGGATGGAGCTTCGTCGCTAAATTTTGAAGTTAGTTGATCGGTGCACTCTTGTCTTGATAATCCACGTCGAAAGCCGTAATAAATCAATGCATGAACCTTTCACGAGTTAATTCCATGTTTTTGTTGATACACAATTTTCAAGTTAGTGTAAAGAAAACAAATGGCCATCTATTGACAAAATGTTTGAAGTAGATTATGGTCTAAAATGTCAAACTTTCCATTGGAAACGTCAGATGGCAGCTACAACATTCAGGGTTGCCAAGGCTCACAATATAAATAGTGCCTCTCGTATAACTACTAAAAAACACTATGCAAAAGGAGATGCTGAAACTGGCCATACGTATGTGGCACTTCTTTAGGAGACTCGCCGTAGTTCATATTGAGGAATGCTGCAATTTTCTGGGCGGCGCCGTGGCCGAGTGGTTAGACCGCTCGCTTCCCACCGGGTTCAATCCCAGGGACCTCCATGTGGGATTTGTGGTGGAGGAAGCGGCGTCTGGGCGGGTTTTCTCCGGGTTCTCCGGTTTTCCCCGCCATTCATTCCACCAACTGCTCCATCATCACCTTTCCTTTCCTCCATTTCACCAACATTTCGCTTCATCTACTTCCTTCATCCCATACCAGGCATCGGGCTGATCACCCATCCTGGATGTTCTGTCTGATCCATGAGTGTCTGCTCCTCGACGGGCCTCTGACCCCAAGTACTCGCCTGTAAGTCCTGGGGGGTGTAAGTCCTAAATAAGAGGTTAAACAGATAATGAATGCAATTTTCTGGCGGATATTTTGTTTAATTCTTCCAGCGTGTGGATTTGTCTTCTACGCTTTATTTTAAGTTACTCCAGAGATAGAAATCGCAGGAGGTTAGGGGGTCACAAATCTCTACTAATAATTCTGTCTGCAAACACGCTTTCATAAAGTTGTTAAGTATGGTTTCATCCGCACCTTTCTGTGATAGCAGCAGACGGCAACGAGCGCCGATGACGCGGACAGGAAAAGCACAGCGCAGCCGGTTCGTAGTCTTTTGGCTCTCCCTGTACATATATTCTGAAAGAACAAAATGCTACAGAATGAACATGCTTTTATTCGAAATAATCACCATGTGCGGCAACACAGCGGCGAAGACGTTGGTGCCACTCATCAATAGCTGCACGAATCGTATCCAGTGGTATTTTCTCGACAGCTGACCTGATTGATTTTTTTAACATCTCAATATTGCAGTGCCGTTTTTGACATGCTATCGCCTCGAGCTTCTGCGACAGAGAATAATCAAATAGATTCAGGTCCGGACTTCCTCTGGCCAGTCAGCAGGCAGCGATGAACCGTGGGGCATTGTTTGGTAACCACTGCTGCAAGGTTTTTGCTTTGTGTGCAGGAGCGCTATCCTGCTGAAAAATTCACGATTTCCCTTCAGACAGCTTCGAATTGATACGCTCTTGCACACAAAGCAAAACCACGCAAAAACCCCAACCGAAACTACCCTTTACGATGAAATGTTTTGTTAGTTTTGGTTTTCTTAAAAATGACTTACCGATTTGATTAAAATATTACATGTTGCGGCGGTACGATGGGAGGTGCTGTTCACTAATTTGGCGGCACGGGATTTGCAGGAATGGTCCCGGGTTCGATGCTAGCTCAGGGACTTGCATGGATCTTGGATCTAAGGTTGGTGGTTAATACGACTGGTTCATTTTCTTGCCCATCTATTTCCCGTCGCCGTTTTAAACCCGACTTCTCATATTACCTCGCCACACACACACACACACACACACACACACACACACACACAACCATTTCTTTATTGACGTGCTTCATACAATCGCCCCTATTCACCGGCACTCACATTTGTTATCAGAACAACCTCCCAGGAAATACCACGAACAAGCGTTTTCTAAACTCTTCTGTTTCTGTATTTCAAATTTCCTATCTCCCCATTTCACTATCACATGATTTCTACCTTCTTTCTTATTGGTTGCCTGCGGCTATCAGAGCTTGACCCTTCCTATGCATCTGTTATTCAGGCGACTAACGATACATTAACAAAGCGTATTCTCTTCTCACTTGGCCAGAATAAGGGAAAAACCAACTCCGTTTCCTGCCTGCTGCTGGCACTGTCTTTTCAACCCATATTCACCTTTACACTCGCTTCCCCATCTTACTTAATAATACTATTCCTACTGTTATTAATATGTATTTTCCCTATGGTTATACTTTTATATTTAGCTACGCAGAATGTACTGTCTCAATGTTTAAGAATTTTGTATGACAAATAAAATCTTGAATTTTCTTTCGTGGCCTGTGAATTCCTTTTCTTTGTGAATGAGTTGTGTATACTTCTGTATAACTGGTAAACCGTAAGACATAGACAAAAACCTTTTTGCACAAAAATAATGTATATCTCGCTACACTTCACCCTCCTGCATCCCCCTTGAATCTAGAAGTAAGTGACTAATGAAACCATTTCTGCAAACGATTATCTTGATTAACGTGAACTATATAGAGAAACCAGCTTTTGTAAGCATAGTTTGTGGAGGAGGTATAACAAACGATAGTGGTTAGATAAAACTATGTGAATGTAACGCCTATTTTTTATTGACTGTTTTCACTTGTTCGTCACTGGCTTGCACGAAAAATGAGACAGCCATCTTGTAGATTGGCTTTACAGTAAATTCATACTTGAGGTTTGGCGGTTTATGTGAAAGCGTAATAATGAATTTGCTACTGCAAAATGAGCGGTGTTTACGTGAAGTACAGAATGCAATCTGAACACATGCGATATCAAATTTCGATATTGTTACCAATGACATCAAAATATCGGTTTTTGCACAGTTGCACAATGTATGGTATGAAGAGAAGGGAGGAAACTAAATTCTTGAAGTTCCATTGGAATTTATCTGGCATAGTATTAAACAAGATTCAACCAAACATCATTTGATTGTAACCAAATTTCAGTATGCGTATATAATAGCTGCAAAGTATAATTTCAAATCCTGAATAAAACAAAAATTCTGATGAGCTCCATTTACATGACTCTCTCCTCCCACTCTATTTTTGTAAGTTTCTACAAACTATTTTTATGAAAGCTTATTACTTTCTGTACAGTTTACCTATTGTAGAACAGAGGAAGTATTGCTTCGCACCCAAAAATTTGATACAAGATTTCACCGGAAATACCCTGTATCTAAAACGAGCACTTTTAGGAAAAAGGTCTCTGTGCGTGCGTGTGCGCGCGCAAGCGCGCACGCGTATATCTGTCTGTGTTTGTGTGCAGTATAACCCAAAAACGTAAAGTAGGTTACATACCAAACTTAGTATTTAAGTTCAGCATCTTCCAGGATGCTGAATTTTTCAAAGATTTTCAAGAAAATCCTCAACCCAAACCACCATTATTATGGAACATTTATCGAAAAATTCGATTTTCTCAAAAATGGGTGTAATGTTTTTTTTATTATTAAAATACCGTGTGCTTAAGATATTTTGATAACAAATAAAATGTATATATTCAATTTTCTGGGAACAGGCTGTGAAGTCCTCTTCATTCTGAATGGCATTTTTAAAACTGGTTGAACCTCCAGAGATAGACAAAATCTCACCACACAAAAAATGTACATCTCGTTAAAGGCTCAGCGCCTTCATGCAGAAAACTTCTCGACCACCGGACTCTCACAGCTCACGCCGGAAACCTCCGAGCAACTCGACAAGCTACCCAAGATGTTCTTCTTTAGGTTATCTCCGACGACGTCTTCGGACTGAATTCATCATCCTACCCCTTCTCATCCCCATTGTCACCATTGAATTCTCATGCCATTGTCACCATTGAACCTCTAGGCTGCAGTCAGGGCAATTTGTCATGGCTGTAGCCTAGGACCTTACTCGCCCTTGTCCACTGGGCGGCAGTTCACTATCTTTCGCAGACAAACGCGGGTTCTATGCAGGACCGCGCTATCTAAACCACATATTCCTATCCTATCCTATCCTTCGCCCAATCCGGTAGGCGAAGATTTAGTGGGCATGGCCACGTACTGGCGAGCCCCGAAGTTTCAGGGTAAGTACGTAACTGTATTCTCTTCTTCACTCGAGAAAAGGTCATATATATATATAAAAATTTGAGTTAACCATTTTAGAGATATTCCTCGTTATTGGTTTGAATTTTCAAATACTTATACTTTCCTCAATTGGAAGGCGTTATTCGTTATTCGCCGCTCCCTAGTGATCATGCATACAGCATGGAATTTCAAAGCATCACATAGCAACACGCTTTTTAAAAATCTGACTATCGTTTCACTACTATATGCTACAGCGAAATGTCTTAAGTGTGAATTGAAAACTTATCTGAATTAACAAGAAGTAGCTAGAATAAAGAGTTTTTGTAAGAATAGTTTGTAGAAAAGCGAGTAGAGAAAGTCAGGTGAATACGGTAAATCAAATGTTTTATCTACTTCATGTGAATCGAGATAAGAAACAAGCGAATAGCGACAGCACTTTAAAAATTACCAAGTATTGAAATATTCAAACCAATATTAACGGAAAGCTCGGAAATGGCAGATGAAACATAAATAAAATCATTTGAAATAAATTGTACTTTTTAAAGAAAACTGAATTTGTTTGTAGTAAGCGTTTGTCCATCACTTATATTTTACCCGTTATGCAAGTTACAGAAAATTCCCGTGAAGAGCACTTCACAAGCTATTCCCTATACATTTTATTTCTAATGTAAATGTTTTAAATATACGGTATTTTAATGAAAACTGTTTGAGCTATTTACAGCATCATTTCCATAGCTGTTCTACAAATTATTCTCACAAATTTACTCTTTTATATATCTGTTAATCATGATAAATATTTGTGGTTAATATCCAACTGTTATAGACATTCGCGAACAAAGATAGGCTGGGGCGACAGTGTAATGTTAAAAAGCATATCACACGCCCAAACCCAGAAACCTATCACTTCTTCGCTCAGATCGAACGCCGCCGCTGCTACACTTGTAGCCATAGATGCCTCCATCCACGAGCTAGTAGCTTCAGCCGCCATCCAGACTGAAGTTTCAACTCTCAAACAACGCCTGGAGATGACTTGGCTTACCTCTATTCAACACATATTATCTCAAGCTCTGAACTTGCGAGAACCAACTCGCCATCAGGATGACTAGGAGCTTCTTCAATCCATTCAGCGCAAGCTGTATCGAATAGGGAAGCACTGTGAGGAAGCCGCCAGCATACCAAGTAGCCACATCCCAGAGAACAATAGCACGACGACTGACTCATGCGGCTGATGTCCTCGAGGTCTCAGTCATTGAGCTTCGAGAGCTACAGGCCCAACCTTAGACGGACGTCTCCACACGGCTAGAACATCTACCGGCCAGGCACAACCAGTTCGGTTAGGATACATCATTATTAGAGACATCATCGAGCAGCACGTCCTGGTAACACGTTCCATCACAAAACAGGCAGCACAATTACCGACACAGGCTCGAGCATTTCAAGTTTTGTAAGATATGATGGTTAAAGTTAATTCCCTACCCTTCTCTCCTCTCCTTTCCAACCTTTCCTTACGCAAGTCACCCCCCGCTCTGGGCTATAGCGAGGACCTTATGCCATGGCTATAACCTACCTCCAGCAGAGGATAGCCATCAAATACACATACGAAACTCCCCAACTCCGAAATACTCCCCTGGTTAAACCTTGTGTTTCTCTTTTCCCTATCCTCTCATTTGTTCCCCGCCCACTAAAAATTTCTGTAAGCCTTGTCATTACACACTCTTTACAAATAAAACGGAATTGGGGAAGAGAAGGGTACGTCGACCATTGTAACACACAGGAAAAAGAAGAATCAGCATGGGTGAGAAGGGGGCAATGTTCTTAAGATGGATAAGAGGAAGTGAAAGAGGTATCTGTGAATTGTGGAGTGGAATGGAATCATAGCACATTATCTGATAGGATGTAAAGAATTAACGCTATGGAGCCAAAACGTGTGGGAGAAAAGCTAGGACAAACTGGATGATAAAATTGTAGCCATAAAAATGTTAACAAGGAAAGAGGAAAAGGGAATCAGAAACATGGGAGTTTTTAAGGAACGCAACAGAAAAATGAGACAGGAAAGTAAGAAATAAAAGAAAAGAACAAAGACAAAGGCAAGAGGAGCAGGAAACAATAAAAATGTTTCAGGTGGGTCAAAGGGCTACCCAGCAGAGCTAAAAGGCCTGGCCTCAGGCAAGCTATATATATTGTTTGCTTAACAACGCTGTCAATTGCCAGATCATATCATCCCCGCCAGTGTGACGGAATTTCGTCCCACAGGAGTTTTTACATGCTATTAAATGTACTGATATGGGGTTGTCGCTATTAAGCACATTTAAAACCATCGGTTTGGGCCTGGTTTGAACCCGTGACCTGGGATCAGAAGGCCAGCGCCTCACCAACTGAGCCACCCAGACCGACAGTCAAGCTGAGAACACATAAAGAATAGCAGAACGTTTGTTCATAGTTTAAATTAAGAATATAGGAACAAATGGTATGTAAAAAGATATGTAAATTGAGATGCGCAAAATAAATTCAATTCAATACTCTTTACATGGAAGGTGAGAAACAAAAGAACGGAAACACAAAGTGTACCGCATAAAACTTTAGAAAGTTGAAACAAACAACAGGACATTTCTCGCAAATGGCTAATTCTATAATTAAGTTACCTGGTCCAAATTGCGTACTTTACTGAATTCAAGTTTATGTTTACGTCATAGTTTCTCAATTAAATAAAATTCAGTAAACATGAAGATGACCTCACGGACTATATCAGAAAATTTAAGACATACATTTTATTTCTCAAGCCAGTACCCATTTAAATGGTTGCTAATGAACGGACTTTGGAAAAACCTTCGCTTTCCATTCTTGAAAGATGATCCACTTAAACATAAGTTTGGCATTTATCGGAATTCTTGCTTTTAAGGGCGTTCAGGGAACTTCAAACGTTGAATTGCCGATTTCATCCCATATAGAATTTTGGTTGAAATGCAATATTTCTTCTATCTACCACAGATAAGCGGCAGAGATAGCAAAATGAGCGAATTTAGGTCTCAACCTTTACTCGAATTAGGGCACCCTAGAGCTAACTGTGTTGTAATAACTTAGTTACACCGGAGGAGATATCAATTGCTGTTCTCGTTACGTCAGTCAACGCTGTCGTGAATTGGCTTCTTCCGATTACGATAACTTGACGGCGACGTTAATTGGAGCTATAGTATAGCTTGTTGAACATGCACCCTACGGCTGCGTGTGATGAGGCAAGAGACAACGTGCTGAGCTAATTCCCAGCGCACACGCTGTTAACTCCACCCTTATCTATGGGAATGCTCTCTCACAACTGGGGCAGATGATTAACTGGCAATGGGCTTCAGCGCGCACAACTGCTTAGGTCATTAGCGACTTGACAACATCATAAAAAGTCAAAGATCACGTACTAATACTAGCTGCAATATACAAGACGTAGGTACATAATGATTATGGGAGATTTAAACTATTTTCTCTACGGTATACAATATAACCTAAAAATGATTATTTAAACTGAAGAAAAAACTGTGGAAGTTATACAGGATGATTTAAGAGGAACTGACACATTTCTTTCTTTAATTATTCTGTTCGAAATTCACTCAATGCCCCAATTTTAGCACCAAATTAAGCAGAATGTTCTGGAATTTCGATTGCCTGTCACTAGATGCGCAGATGTTCATTTTTATTCGTAATTGTTAGTTTTATTGTCGGCAACTGTTTTTGAGATTTTGTTCTAGTCAACGTGAAAATGAAGTACACATTAAATGAACGATTTTTCCTTGTAAAGCAATATGTGATTACGAATTCAATTACAGCTATTCAAAGGGCATACCAGGGAGAATTTGGTGTTCGGAATCCTCCCCAAAGAAATACAGTACTGGGACTGGCAAACAAATTGAAAACAGCTGGATCTCTGGTGAGTGAAAAAGGCAAAACTCGTTCATCTAGGCTTCCCACGGTTGTTATTGACGTAAGAGCACGACTGGATCAGTCACCCAAAAAATCGTTAAGACGTTTGTCGCAGGAGACAGGGTACAGCTACTCAATGTGTCAGAGAGCTGTGAAAAGTGCAGGCCTAATGCCGTATGGGATTACGTTGTCCATCAGTTACAGGAACCAGATAAGGATCGACGACTGAATTATTGCCGTTTGTTTCAGGCGTTCATTGTACAAAATCCTGCTAAATTGTTCATCACATGGCTCACAGATAATGTATGGTTCCATTTATCCGGCTATGTGAACTCAAATAACTCACGCTATTGGGCCAGCGAAAATCCACATGTTATTCATGAAGCACCTATGCACCCGGTTAAAATCGTAGTTTGGTCCCCAATATCCGCATAGAGAATTTTGTTTTAAAACAATGTGAACACTGCAGAGTACCGACGGATTTTCATGGAGTTTGCTGAGCAACAAGATGATGTAGAGCTGAGTCAAGGATATTTTCAGCAGGACGGCGCTACATGCCATACATCAAATGAATCCATGGCACTAATTGCAAGTTTCTCTGACGGCCGGATAATTTCCAAGAACCTGTGGCCACCGAGATCTCCGGATTTGACATCGCCAGACTTTTTTTATATGGGATTACTTAAAATACAGTGTTTAATGCCACACGTCCCCAGACATTGGACAATCTGAAGCACAGTATTACACAGGAGATTCAAGCTATTGACAAGCTCCGAGTGGCCAGTAACATGGAACGACGTGTTGAGTTGCGCCTTATCAGGATGGCGGACATTTTCAACATTTGCTATAGAGGTAAATAATCTCCCAAAATTCACCTGCATTTCAGGTATAATAAGTTGTCACTAGCCTAGCGTAACTCGTTTTGAAACAATTAAAGAAATAAATATGTCAGTTCTTCATAAAACACCATGTATAACAAATTACAAGTGTTCAATATGGGATCTATTTGCGACACGGCAAACATCTTCTTGCCACATTAACGTTACCACTTGCTGCAATAATCCTCCGCCTCATCTCAGGTAGATCTGCAGGTAGCAGTGGCACGTTTTCGTAACACCTTCCATGTATCATTGTTGGGATTGCTAGTTCTCGCTTGCCCATCACACAGACCTTTCAGCACTGCGCGCGAAAGCCATTCTGATTCTCTCCACATTCTCATCTGACACACGCGGTACGCTTTCCTTTACAGACCCCGTCGCTTGGATATGATTGCACCACCCATGGATGCTATCAGAAGGGGTGTTAAGAGCAAATTTTCGCCTATACGCAAATTCCAAGATGATTAAGAAAAAACGTTTGCGCGCTTGTTTTGTTTATCTCGTTACCATGGTTAAAAACAAAATTTGTGCATTTATAACTCAAACTTACACAGTTACTCTTCAATTTAAGTAAAGACTCAAAATTGTATTGTATAACCCCAGAGAAAAATAAAACTTTAAAACCTCTATAATCATTTGTGTACAGCCTGTATAAAATGAGATATAACTCTACCAAAAACATGATAACAGAACTAAAACGAATAGAACTGAAAAAGGCAACTGCGTGACAAGTCAACACAAGCACAGTAGTTAAAAGAATTAAACACGTTCAAAAAACCTGCACGCCCGAGCATAAGTGCACAATTCCCAAGAATGCCAGAGGGTGTAGGCCAACAGAATAAATCGCCGAAGAGCATTTAAATTCGGGCATTGCAGTAGAAGGTTGCGGAAGGAGAGACCTTCCACACAAAAGGTACTGCTCATAATTCAACAAATGCCGGTGACTAAAATTAAGAGTGCCCTGTACACATTAGAGCTAGAACCTCCTCACGATGGCAATTCATAATATTACGCGAGGAACCGAACGAGACGGCTCAAGCGGTAGCGCATGTGGCTTGTATTCGGAGGGTCGCGAGCTCAAATTCCGTGTAATGGCAAATCTGATTTTTTCCCCCTATGGTTTTCCTTAGCTGCCAGGCAAATACCCAATGGGTATCCATTACCACTAATCTAAATGTCCACCTTCAGAGCAAGAGAGATATAAATAAACATAAACGATACAGGAAGTCACAAACAACTAAGGTCACCTATCAATAGCTTACATGAAGGCGACTGTACAACTAAAGACATCTATCCTACAGCATAATAGCAATGTGTACAGTTAAAGAACAGCCAGCAGTTCCTTGATCCCAAAGTCCACACTCTGCAAAAACTCACAGTAACAATAGATGATACAGGAAGGCGATTAAGCAATTAAAAACCATCTGTCTGACCATACCAGTGAACAACAAACCTATAGTAACTCTCGCGATATGTCCAAGAATCCTATACCTATACAGAATCCGTAAAACGTTTCTGATGTGATACATTCACATGACTTTCTCTACCCTCTATCTCTATTAGTACGTATACAAACTATTCTACTAAAGCTTATTTTTCTATCTACTTCATTTTAATTCAAATAAACGTTTACAAAAATAGCAGCGTTACACATTTTGTCACAGATACAAAGAGCACAGCGATAGTCAAATGTTTAAGAACTGGACTATATACCGACCTTAAATTCCTTACTGTTTCCATGTAATCGCGAGAAACAACTGAATATCAATCAGACTTCAAAAAAATGGCAAGTATTGAACAATTCGAACCTTTAATAACGGATATCCCAGAAACGACTTATGCTCCAGAAAAGTTTATTACAAGATTATACAAAATTCCTTCCGAATGAAGAGGACTTCACAGGCTATTCCCAGGAAATTCATGATATATATTTTATTTGTCATGTAAATATCTCTAATATATGACATTTTAATCAAAATCGTCACAGCCATTTTTTAAAAAATAAAAAATTTCGAAACGTTTTCCATGTAAAGAGTAGTTGGGGGGGGGGGAGATTTTCTTGAAAAGTCTTCGTGTTCATTTTTGGAAGGTATTGAACCTAAATACCAAGTTGGGTATTTATCCGACTTTACGTTTTTGAGTTATGCTGTATAGGCACGCACACACAGTGTTATTTAGATTCAGGGAATCTCAAAACATGTATTTCCGGTAAAATTTCGGCATGGAAATTTTGCGCGAAATGCAATACCTTCTCTACCTACTATGTACTTGGTAGAGAAAGTAAGAAAAAAGTATACATGTTCTAACAGATAGTATCTGCACATTGTTTTCAGCGTTGCATCGAATTTATCATTGGAGTATATAGTATGGTGTTTTCTCAATAAATATCGGTACCCCTATGGCTTTACAGCATCAGAAGTATACCATGGAATCAAAATGAGCGGGGCTTGCTTGACGTTTGAGGAAGAGAAGCTCATTTTTAAGTGATGGTTCAAGTTTGAAAATTTCACTTAAGTTCAACATGTGTAAGTTTGAACACAACCTTCAACATGTTTGACAATTACACAGCTCTAAGATAAGTATGAGACACACGGTACCATTTGTGATCTGCACAACGGAAGATAAGGAAGACTTCGTAGCTACAAGTCCTGCTTCTTCGGTTACGGTCTTAGAAAAAGTTTGCAACGTCACCTCCGAAAGCTGCTACACAATGCGCTCGCGAGACAGGAGTTGGGAAGCTCGTACGCGTGTAAGACGCATTCTGGAAAGTGTAAGTCTAAGATTATTGCAAATGAGAACATTTTGATCGCGGAATGGAGTTTTGTGAATGACTTCATCATATGGTAATTAAAGATGAAGAGTTTGTGACGAAGATTATGTGGTCTGATGACTAACTCAAACTTAACGGAACAGTGAATCATCATAATTCTGCTTACTGGCACAAGAAAATCTACACGTTAATGCCGAACAATCAATCAATCTATTGGGAGCGAATGTCTGGTGTGGACTGTCATCTAGGGGTTTAATAGGACCCTATTTCTTGGAAGATACAGTCACGGGTGCCGGTATATGAAAGTGCTAAGCAAATCAATCCTGCCAGCTATACTTGCACTTTATGGAAACAGTGATTTCTGTTACCAATAAGACGGGGCACCCCATACTGCTACCGAGGTGTGCGAGCTTTCCAGGAAGACTATCTGCATAGAAACCGGATAGGACGAAGAGGTGCATTTAAGTTCCCAGCACGTTTACCAGATTTAACACGTTAGGACTTATATCTTTGGGGGACCTTGAAGGATGACGTGTATCGCAGGAAACCACCTACGCTCAAGGTTCCTCGTCAAGAAATTACAGCAGCATATGCAAAAATCCTCGCAGACACAACCCTCAAGCCACCATTCGCCGTTTTGTATGACCGCTGATGGCAACCAGTTCAGTACTAACAAACAATAAAGAATTTTGTGCGTTGAAATGTGTATACATTTTTTGACATACCGCGCGCGCGTCTATATCACGCAAGGAGGTAGCCCAGGCAAGAGGGAGTGATTTACTCTCCCGTAATGTGTTACCCTGAAGTGCATGCTAGCGCGATAGAATAGCTCGACGGAGATAACACCTAAAATTATCAAAGGTAACACTGGAAGTAAAACACCTGGACACTAAAATCCTTGCCTTGACAGCAGCAGCATCGGCACCTCCTCCCTAGCACGCCGACGTGGCCAGGAACCCACAAAAATAAGCGTCTGCCTTCAAGGTGAAGTGCATGGAGTTCTGAATGCGGCTCTAAAAGGTGGAAAGAGCACAACACGCGAGGACTTCGTAAATAGATCAGGGAGAATGCGAGCAGATAACAGAGGAGCGGAAATTCTACTGTCGAACATGTAAAACAGTTCTGCATAAGAAAATGAAGGGCAACAAAGGCATATCGAACTCCTTGGTCATCCTTGGAGTCATCAGCACTAGGAAAGTGCGCTGATAGGCTATGGAAGAGCGCCTTGAACAAGGTTGTACCTACATACTCCAACATTTTGAAGCAATGAGTGTTCAAAAATACCTGATGCGCTACAACTCCACCTATAATTATTACAATTTCATTGCCGTCTACAGATTATCACATAACAGTTATTACTAGGGCTCTTGCGTGGATGTGCAAGACATGAAGTGGGGAGCTCACAGATTACCACTATTCTGCAGGTAGCAGCAAGAAGAGAGGAAATTAGTTAACTTATAAACATGTGCTATAAACACAAGAGGATACAAAAGACAGCTTTACATTCACAGATAGCATAATTCACAAAGGTCGAATATACAGAATCATTCTATTTATAACATCGCATTTTTCATCGTTTTAAACTAAATAAACTTTACTATTTAAAAATAACATTTAGAAAAAAGAGTACGCATAAAATATTTTTCGTCACGCTGCATTGCAATACAGTTTCCTAATTGTGTCTCGTATACCGAAAGAAATACAGTTTCTACTTAAGTTAAAACAATTTTATAGTTATGTCGCAACGCACTGCACTGAATTAGATAGAGAGGAAAAATTATGAATTAAAATAAATGACTTCTAATTTTCTGAAGAATATGCAGAAGCAATGATTACACTAAATTATTTTATCGTTCCTTAATGACAAATGTTTTACATTCCAGAGAAGCATACATTTAGTAAACATTCTCTTTTAGATTGGAACCCATTTTGGTGTTGAGGTTGTCTTTTGGCATGATTTAATATCTTGTTTGTTTATCCTGCTATTACTGTGATATTTTACAGTTTCAAACTATTTCTTGTAAATTTCGGGTGTGCTCGTTAGTCAGGTAAATATAGCAAACACGTGGAATTTTAAACAAAATCGTTAGAGCTTTTTATGGGAAAATATAAAATAAGGGAAAAGGTTCCATGTAAAGTCTAATTTGGCGTACGAGAATTTATTTTAAAAATCTTCTATCGCATTATCTTCGGAAGATACTGGGCTTAAATACCAAGTTTGGTATTTATCCCAATCTTCTCTCACGTGGACCTTTTTCCAAAAATGGTTTTTTGTATCAAGGGAGCTCAAAATGCGTGTTTGCGGTGAAATCTCGATTTGGAATGTTTGGGTGGAATACAATACTTCATCTGTCTACCAGAGGTGACAGAGAAAATGAAAACCATCTCAAAAAGTAACTTCCGCTGACCCGCGTAAAGAAAGCTAGCCATATTTTCACAACAAGGAAAATCAAAGTGCTAATTAAGTCCTCCAGTACATCGTAGTGCTAATTGGCAAACTGAATCCAAAGCAAGGACTAATTATCCTTAATTCGTTACCTTGCAGAAAACAAGCGAAGGAAAGCATCTAAGAGATGTTTTAATACAATGAGATCGCCATGACTACTCTGTTGTTTTCCTTCTCGAAGTTTATTCCTGAATCTGCAAAACTAATTACAAAATAAAATATTAAAAACAGATAACATCGTTGTAGGTCTATATATGCTAGATCGATGTAGTGAAATTCAGAAAATTTTGGCAAAATATAAAGTTACAAATAGCAAAATACGAAAGAAATACAAATTATTTACATACAAATTTTCATTTTTTCAGGGATTTGTCTACAGTTCCTCGACAATTTCAGCTAAGAGTCTGACACTTAAAATGTTGTGCACAACGCGAGATATTTGTAGCTTAATGTTTTTTTTTCAAACAATCGCTCCGTTCTCTTTTTCATACCTTACTTTTATAAAAATGATCATTCGACAATTTACACGGCTTCCATTTCTTCACTGTTAACAAATCAGTTATAAATGTTTAACTACCTCCTGCAAACCAGATTTAATGTATTAATGTGGTTCCATGTACATTGCTGATTTTCCAATTTGCTTGCATTCATAACCTGCTCAAACAACTCTGGGCGCCCTGGTGCCGAGAGAGGGAAAGTTGGCTCAGCTAAATAACGTGATGAACTGGTGATGTTATAATTTTCAAAATGATTCACTAACATTAAAGCCACTCCCATGGTGTGGACGTAGCGCAGCTTCAAATTCAAGAGGTCCCGAGTTATCTGCATAAGGCTGGTCTCGAAGTTTTCCCTTATTCTCAGAAGGCAAATGTAGGGGAACTCTAGAATCTGTTGACCCCGACCTTATTCGAGATTTCACCGCTTCATTCATTCACCGTTTTGTGGGACCTACCAGTTAAATGGCTTTAAAATTAAACAAAAAATTGCATCATACTCGTTCCAGCCCTTACGATCTAACTTAACCAAACAAGCGTATATTGCGAAATCATTTGTATTGCTCATTCATATGTTTGTATCGCAGTCAATTTAAGAATTAAGTTTCCAAAACAAAATCTTCTCTCCTCTCATGCGTTGCGAGCTATCTGTTGCGCTTCTGGGAGTAAACGCAAATTCTTAATTTTCACACCAGTATGATGTAAACGTTTACAACACCTGGGCTGGCAATATAACAACAATAATAAAGGAACAGATAACTAATTCTAATAATAAATAACAAGTTAAGGAACACACCTTATGCATTCGTTGATTCGGGGATTAATGGCTCCATAGAAGTAACGGTCAAGAGTGTTACCCTGATAGAAGCGCAGGAATAGTGGGTGTCTTGGAGTGGTTTGGAGAAAATGCCACTGCACCAATGGTGATTTTCCTGGTGAATTCAGTTTGTCGCCAGTTTCGTTTAATGCTTCTTCTGTTAATGCTGCAGATTTTCGTGCGAGTTTCTTATTTTGCACTGAACCAGCAGTCTCATATTTATTCACAAGATCAGAACTGAAGTTTTGGAAGGAGGCGATGTGCAGGAAACTTCAGGATGAATTTTCACTAACGCGACGAGCCGATTCGTGTTTAAAAGAACATTTACATATAAACATGCGTTGTTCTAAAGATAAACTACCTTCCCATCTTCGCAAACGAAAGTGGACTACTGACGCTAATGACTATATGGTAACTGAAGGACAGAAAGCCTGTCGTGAATGTGGAGAGTGTGTAAGTCAGCCACATTGGCTCTGACGCACAACACCCTGAAAGCGGTCAGGTTTTCTTTAATGATAGTAGCTCCAGATATAGCTTTTCCCCGAATAAATAATATAAGCTTTTGACTTTTACCTCCTTGACCCCTTCTGATGAAGTAGTATCTATTTGGTCATGTAGCTACTCGGTCTAATGTCCGGATACCGAATAAGCAGCGATGTCCAGTCTTATCTAGACTAACCATAGGTCCGATCGCGCATGCTCATGTCGCTCTCGTTCCCCCCTCTATATATTAGGTGCTCAAACGCTACTTTCTTTAAGAAGGTTGCGTCACTACAGAAAAGTCGAGGGATTTGGTGGCTCGATAAATACATATGCCCTCCGGTATTTCATATAAGTGCTCTCCTTGCAGCTCATAGATGATTATAATTATGTTTTAATTCAAAATTATTATTTAAACAATAATCATGACTCTAGAAATGCACCTTTATCTAGTAATAAAATAGAGTAATTCTGAAGGCCACGAAGTATTTCCCTATACAAAAGATACAACATTTGAATTAAGTAAATTATAAGTTGGCTGTTGATGATTAAGAAGGAAGAAAGATTATACTCTACATTGGCATCAAACATTGGAATTCGGTCGTGATGTTGGAGGTACCTAAATTAACAGCATCTGCAATGAAATGAGCTCTACGCGACAACCGCCAGGTAAACAAAGCCGCGTGTTCAACCAATAAATGAAACGTTTTAAAAGACAACATAAACTGGAAAAAAAATGTATTTGATTTCTGATAACATCGACATAGTGCGAGAGGATGTCATCATCCTTATACTCGTATACAAAAGCTTGCGGCTCTGTTCCAAGTACAGCCTATCCTATACAGGGTATATCTTTATTGGTGTCATGTATTTGAGGGACGTGTTCCTGACATAAAAACCGTAAAAAAAAAGTTCATATATACATGGGTCTGAAAATCAACCGTTTCCTTGTTATAGGTCAAAGAAGATGTATTCCAGGAGTGAACAGACGGATATGCACTACACGTATGGCCGTGCAGGCGGCAACGTTATGCAGAAAGGTACACTGACAGACAGTTACCGTGTGCAAGAACATTCGTACGAATTCACCAACGCTTGAGAGAGAATGGCGCATTTGAGAGGAGTACTGGGAATGTTGGGAGACCAAGAGCGGTACGAGGCATTGGGCTTGAAGAACGAGTTCTTCGTGCTGTGG
Organism: Deroplatys truncata; assembly: GCA_030765065.1. Classification (NCBI taxonomy): domain Eukaryota; kingdom Metazoa; phylum Arthropoda; class Insecta; order Mantodea; family Mantidae; genus Deroplatys; species Deroplatys truncata. The sequence goes on from CM060985.1 coordinate 52,954,928, forward strand.
ATGCAGACCCATCACAAAGCACAAGGCAAGGTTGTAAGGGAAATAGTCATATGACTATCTGGAGAATTCTGCATGAAAATCTTCTGTACCCGTATCACCTTCAACGAGTGCAAGGATTAAATGAGGCGGACTTTGATCCAAGAGCCAAGAAGACGCATGCCAACGCATGTTACAGCAGTGCGCTGTGTTCATCAATGTTCTAGCCTGTATCTTATTCACGGATGAGGCTGGTTTTACTCGCGACGGCATCTTCAATTTTCATAACACTCATAACTGGGCATTTAAAAATCCTCATGAAATACGACAGGACAACCACAACCGAGGTTCTCTCTCAACGTTTGGGGTGGAATCATTCATGATCACCTTATTGGTCCCTACTTCTTCCCTACGCGTCTGAATGGACAAACCTATCTCCAGTTTCTCAAAAATGAGTTGCATCGCTTAACTGATAAGGTGCCTCTGGATGTCATCCAACGAATGTGATTTTTACACGATGGTGCTCGAGCTCATTTCAGTATGATAGTTCGTAAGTTTTTGAATGATCGATTTCTGCAAAGATGGATTAGTCGAGGGGGACCAATTGCATGGCCTGCTCGATCACCTGATTTGAATCCAATGGATTTCTTCGTCTGGGGACATTTGAAGTGCTTGGTTTATGCGACTCCTGTAACTGATGTTGACATTTTGAGAGGACGTATCCAAACTGGATTTGACCAAATACGAAGCACACCAGGAATTTTCAACAGAGTACGCCAGAGCATGGAACGCAGGCTTGCTGCATGCATCGAACCACTTCGAGCAATGTTTGTAACTTTCGATTTTGTGTTGTAACTCTGAAATAAACTATTTTCAGACCCATGTTCATATGAGCTTCTTTTACTGTTTTGATATCAGGAACACGTCCCCCAAATATGACACCAATAAAGATACACCTGCATATGTTTCCCCTTTTTTATATGACAGTTTTTTTCTTTCCTTCTTTTTTCTCGCTTACTCTATAGACATAGTGCGCAATTTATATGCTTAGTACCATATATTAAAAGCCAGCCTTACACCGGTGTCAGCCAAACGGATGTTCTGTAAGGTCAGAGTATATGTCTCTTTGCTCTAGGCGCAGAAAGATGGTCTCCCCCTGAGAAGGGGCAGGTGAAATAAGGACAAGGGCAGTGTTACTGTTTAGAGAAGGGTTAACGGGGAACGCGTGTTATATTTTGTACATATATGGTTTTAAATTCAGGCTGAATCCCCTTCCCTCCTCATCCCTTACTTATTAGTACTCTCCTCAGTAGCTTCCATGTCACAGAGGATCTACTACACACGTGACTTGATTTAGTGGATTGTCTTTAACAGTCCACAATAAACAAATTATATTTTTCCAACAGTTTTTAGTACTCCAAGAGTATTACAGTTGCAGTTTTGTGTTCTATTCTTTCAGTATGAACTTGTCATTATACTCTTGTGAACCCATAACACCATCATGTTTTTTGTTTTGTTTTTTCTTTTTTTAATTACGATGTAATGTGCTATAATGCCGAGGGCAATTGTAGCGTGTTGGGATTATTTACATTCGCTAGCAACAGCCATTAGGCGTCAAGCTGAAATGTCATCAAAATCGCGACTTCTGCTTATATACAAAAATTTCGCTAGCGCATAAAAAATAACGATCGGTGATATGAAAGGCTGTGTCAACATCACTTCATGGATTATCTGCAGATTTCTGCCTTGTATTGTAGCTGAAACAGCTTAAATCAGTTGCAGCAAAGAGTCTCGAGCACACGGGATGTGAGCTATGCATAAACACCGTGTGTGTTTCTCGTTTCAAGGAGGGTGGTAGAATGAGAGTATGTACTAACGAGGGTTACGATTTCTTTCTAAATCAGTATATAGGTAGAGTTATTGTTGTCACAGCTTCCTCTAATTTAAAAAGTATTACGCAATTCTTTCAGTTTTGAGGGCCGAGAATTGTGGAGGAAATAATCCCAATAGTAAAGTTACTAGCAATTTTCTTCGCTACATTAGAGCCATGTTTGGTACCGTGATCGCATTTAAACATAGTTTGTGCAATCGCCCGCAATCCACCTAATAAAGCATAATTAGAATTAGAGGATCAACCAGCCAATGGCCACGATAACTGGAATCTAGCACCACTAAAAAATGTTGTGGAAAGACTCCAAGCATGGAGACTACTTAATTTGCTCATAGCCGGTTGAGAATTCCATTGTATCTGTTTTAAAAAAAAGATTTCGAGATGCAGGTTATGATTTTGAAACGCTAAGGAAATGCAGCTGTAAATTTTAAAATAAATGGCGGTCCCTTAGGTTGAAGAAAAACGCGCCAATTAGCTGTTTACCTGCCTAGGAAACTTTTATATCTGTATCCTTTTTTTACAAATATGAATCCTTTTTGGGATCTAAGAGATCATGATTGCCCACTAAAGCCCTACAGTGTATGACAAGATTTTCATAATGCTTTAGCTTACAAAAACTATGAAAAAAATAGTTATTGAAGAATCTAGAATTCAGAAACTCCTCTAACAGCTTCGACACAATAGTGTGGTATATACTAAGGAATATGCTCTAAAATATTAGAATCATAAAAAGTGCATATACAAGTCAAAAAAGGTAGTTTAGGTGACAAACTTACTTTAGCCAATCGTTAATGTCCCACTGGTGTATCTCCAAGTCTTCATTGGTTGATTTCTTAACTAAAGTTCTGGAAAAAAGAGGGAAAAAAGTAAATATTAGCTTAAACAGGTACGAGTAAAACAGAATACCAGTTTAAAACAGATTTCATACCTGTGGAATGTTCTTAGCAACAAAATACTGCTGATGTGTTCTCTCTAGGGCGGGGGGGGGATGGAAAAAAATAGGAGGGATATTTGCAAGAATTCTGTAAATTTATAATTTAATGTGATCCGCATATATATATATATATATATATATATATATATATATATATATATATATATATAGTCAGTTTATTGGGCGAAATGTGGTAAATTGATTGGTTATAAATTATTTAGTTAGTATTAGCAGAAGCCCCTAATAAGCCCCTGAAAGCTTTATTGCATTAAATATGAAGATCATTCTCTCTTTCTCACACCCTCTTTTGTTTCTTTGTTTCTTTCTTCCTCTCTCCACTTACATCTCCGTCGTTGCCCCTCCTTCCCTCACTCTTTCTCCGCCTCAATTTCAACTCTGACTCATACACTTGCCCCAAGCCCCTCCGTTTTCTTTAATCTGTGCAACTTAAATGTCGTGATGTTTTGACATCCATTAATGAAACTGATTTCTTACGGTGTTAATAAACATTCAAAAATGAAGAAGAAACATTTAATTTGTCACTTGTGCGCTTATTGAAAGGACTGAGAGGGATGGCTCCACGGTAACGTGTACGACTCGCATTTGGGAGGCCCGGAGTTCCATTCCCGTTGGGCGGGCCACTCTGCCTGGGCTTTTTTCGCGTTTTTCCCTTTTTGGCAGGCGAATGCTGAGGGTGAGTTATACACGTAATGCCGAATTTTCCTGCCTCGCATTTCTATTTCTGTCATTTCATTTCCTTATGTTTCAGGGTCGAAGGATCAGGCGAGTGGGCGAGGTGTATGGAGTTTGGAGTTTTCTCTTTGGAACTGTCTGCCCTGCCGTCCAGTGCGTGACGCGCCCTTAGAGAAACCTCTCACGGATCTGGTCGCCCTCTGTGTCAACCCTTCCTCTCGGAAGTTTCCAGAAGTATACAATAGGCGACTGTGCGCATAAGTGCCGAGATCCTCTTACGCTTTCTGGTAACCATACACCTAACCAAGTTGAGACAAATATAAGATGGCTTTTCTTCCGTTTATTCTGCATTAAAAATACGAAGAAAAAGGAGAAAGGACGTTGTCCTTTGAAATAAAAGAACAGAAAGAATTCAGCATAATGGTATTTGGGACACTTGCATTTCAAGTCTCAGGGAGAATAATAGGCTACCCGCTCCTTTAAAAACACTAGCCTTATCCTAATTTTCAACACTTTGTAGAATGCACTGCAATACAGGGTAAGACACCTAGTTTATTTTTTACAAACATGGTTTCAAGATCTAAAATAATATACGTATCATTACAATATAAAACTTTGATTTCGAACTGTAAGTATATTCCAATCTGAGTCCACGCTTTTAAACACGAATGAATAGTCATTTTTACTCGTTTATCAAGATTGTGTGATTTATTTGCACGAGTCTTTTTGTGTGCTTTACAACGCAGCTCTCTTAGAGTCAACGTTGAAGCATAAGAGATATCTGAAATCAGCCACAACGTGAGGAAAGAAGCACTCTACTAAAAGATGCAGTGCTCTTTGAAAGATTAAAGAAAAGGAAACAGTTTTCTCCAGACTAAAGCGAGACGGCAGACAAATAATTTATTACGCTCTATCGTAAATGCCATTGCGTTCAAGAGTCGCTCCAGTCCTTAAGACAAAAAGAGCAGAAGTATTTACTTGCGGAATACGAAGTATTACAGACACAAAACTGACATTACAACCAATGTACCAGAGTGGAATACTGATGCCAATGGTATCACTAAAACTGAAGAATTTTTATGTGAAATCGGTGAAACAGTAATGAAAATAACCGAATGTAATAAATAAGAACTAGTGCATGTGTTACATTAATATCTACTATAAAAGTCTTCTTGCAAAAAATGTAATTAATTGGATCTGCTTTTGTTTTAATTCTGCATGATATTACTTTCCCGTGCATGTTAAAGGATCCATAATTTTATGCATATATCATTAGGGGTAATGGAAGAAACACTACAAGAATGATCGACTATTTATAACTTTTTTAAAGATCAAAATGTTATTATTACTTATTTTCGTCACAATAGCTTTACTGTAATCAAGTTAATCTATCAAAACAAAACTAATTGTTTTAATTCCTCAGAATAAAGAGTAGTACTCTTTATAATTTGTTAAATTCTGAGTAATTAACACCATTATATTCGCCCACTACGAGGTATTACTTGGTTGTTCAGAAAACGATCTACACATTGCAGATACCAGCCCAGAGAAAATAAAAATAAATTGGAGAATGTATGGGGAAAAAGACATAACTACAGCCTCTGTGGCGGATTAACCACATGAGGTGTAAAGTAATACCTAACGGAAACAAAATAACTGATCAGTCATCTTGGCTTTAATCTAAAGTAACATTACGAGGGATATTTTAAATCTGTGGTGCATTTTGCAATAAAGTACGAACTAAATATTTTTGGATAGTGTAATTTTTACCCAAACCTTACACTGTTATCTACCAGTTATCAATGCTTTTCGAACATTTGTCTTATCGTAGCATACGTTTTTTAGAACACCGTCACAGACTTCCACCGCAAGTCCATCTACGAAACTTGTAGCTGTTTTCTGCATTAAAATGTTATGTGATAATCTCTTAGAGGACATATGTGGCACATACGAAAGCTTCTTGAAGGACATAAATAATGAGCCGTTTGTTTTTAGTTAACATCACATTAACTTGCAGATCTGACTTCCGGACCACTAGTTTGATCCCCCCCCCTCCTGAAACCAACGATATCAATAACGCAGTTCCTTCTGACACGGAATCTTTAACACAGAAAAATGCTCAGATTTCAAAATCTCAGAAACTACAATTGTTTTATGGACTGGCGAACATCTATTAGGAAGAGCCACTAAAATTTATTTTACACCAGAATGAGAATTTAATCGATTATGAAAACTATGTGGAAAGAAAGCTTAAAGTATATGCAATGGAATAAAAATTGGTTAACCAAAATATTCAGTTGTTATTTTATTGCAAAACGGACCATACTTTAAAAACATCCCTCGTTTAAGAGAAAACTTGTGTTCGTGCAAGTGTGCATTTGTGGTGTGGCGGGGGGGGGGAGAGAACAGCGTAATTAAAAAACTAAAAATCGAATGAATCCCAAAATAACCTTTACATAGAAAAAAACTTAGTTATGTTATATTTTCTCAAAACGGCTGCTTTAACAATCTGAATGTTGGAAATATTAACATGAAAAATGAAAGGTTTATTGCATTGTCTTTTCTTTAAGTAGTCTGTTAGTACGTATTACTCTGAATGAATTTTGTGTAGCTGGGAAACCGTAGGAGACAGATAAAAGCTTACAATAAAAAATGCAGAAGTTATTGATCGTCATTTAAGTGATTACAAATGAATTTAACTTTTTGAGTTTAAAAATGAAATGCTGAAAACAGCAAGTTATTATCCTTAATAGTTTTTTAGTTCTTAATTAATGAAATCAGTCAGGGGCGTAGTGTACATCCTCTATATCGATAAATTATCCTCCAAATTTTACATAAAGAATTTAAACTCTTTATGTGCAGCGGTGGCTGAGGTGTTTGACGCATACAGACAAAAGGACGAACCCTAGTTAATAGGCAATCGTATCTAAACACGGAAATTACAATATAGTTACACAAAAAATCGTGCTCTGGATGATGGGAATGCAAGTTTTGATGACAAGTCACCTAGAGAGCAGGAAAATGGAAACAACTAAATGACGAATTTATAATGCATGTTTTCGTGCACATTTTCCATTCACAAAGCCTCCGTGTACACTGCACTGTTAATTAATGCATGAGAACGCCGACATGAATTAGCAGCGGGCAAATGAATTTACCGGTTTGCGACGTGTGGGGAAGCTACAGGGCAATCCAAAAACTACATTAATTTAAAACGCTTCATCTCCTACTGGTATCTTATAGACGAATTCTCGGCCCTGTTGTACTTGAGGCAGTATTTTATATCACAACACTGTGAATGCCAGAGTGATTGTAGTGTAAATTAGCATTATTGTATGACAACGATTTGAGATGTTTGTTAATTATAAGCATTGTTAGGAAATAAGTTTACACGGCCTCACTGAAACTGACAATAGGAGCGGGTAACAATGAAGCGAGTTGTTTAGCAATTAGAAGAGACAAACAAATGACGTCAGAGTAGCGCACTTTTCTTTAGAAATGGAGGGAATAGCTTCCCTAGAGCATATGTGTTCGTAATTTTTATTAGATATAAAAACAGACGCTAATGTTGGCGCGTTTTATTAACCAATAGCAGCTCGATTATAATCTTTAGGCATATCGGGGTGAGGGAGTATAAATTCCGAGCCAGAGACGGGTAATGCGCAGTTCTACAGAATAATTCACAAGGCAAACGTCGCGCAGTTCGACAGAATCATCCACGGGAAACACGTCGCGCAGTTCTACAGAATCTCTCGCGTCATAAACTTAGTTAAAAGATGTGAAATACGCGAATTAATAATGTGCGGCAAATAAGTGATTATAGTTACATTCTAAAATATAACAATTTCAGTCTGGCGTGTATCAAAAGTAAATCTGTGAAATTAATGAAGTGTGACGGCAATAAAAGTGTAAAAACAAATTATTTTATCACTGTTATCTTTTAGAAACCACTCCTTTCCGTTTACACACCCTGTTTAAGAGATTTGCTCGACTGGGTAATAATAGCTAGCCGGAGGACAAAGAACTCAAAATTCAAAATAGTAAAACAATAACAGGCGCTCAGCAAATAAGATAACACGAAGTTACCGCGACAACATTTAATGAAAAATCCTAGGATTTGTTCACAGCCCTTATCACTGGGATATTGCACACGTTTATAATGTTAAGTGCATTCTTTTGCATGATATTCATCTATTTGTAAAAGAAATCCAATAAGGAACTTCAATTATCAATCTTATTGTTCGTTTCCAGATGTTACTTTCTCGCAGTAGAATGCATGTTTCTGCATTAAGAACGGTTGAGTGGTGGTTGTGATTCCTCTCTTCTGGTGTAAGATTCACATTTCCCGTTTTTGCGTTCAACACATAGAGATCACTGGAGAAACTTCTGAAACACAAATCAAATTGATAAATTCTAGCTACACCTTACTTCTGCACGGTATACCGATATGCGAAACATTTCGTAGTTTAAACTTTTACGCCGCGCTCTGGCATAGTTTCAACTCGGTGCAAGGTACAACCGCTGCCATCTACAGGAACCTGAAGCACAGTGTGATGCAGGTCAGGGTTGAATCGCCTATGACTGGCACCTCTCCTCGACGTCAGATGTACAGAGCCTTCGTTTCGATATGTGGCTGTATTACGGGGAACTGCTTGCCCTGCTGTTTCTAACTGGTTGTTCTTCCTCCATTTACCTCCTCTCCGTGTACCGACTATTCAGTTGAGGCGAAGTCTGTGCTGTACAGAGACTGGTACGTTGTGAGACCATGTATTTCACTGTTATGGCGTGTTAGTGCTATTATAATGCCAAAAATTTCGTGTACTTAAGCATACGGAGTTTTCATGTATGATTCCTATATGACAAACTCTTGTAGAGAAGTGAGACGCGATTTAAAAACAGATTCCCTACTGTTTGTGCGCCGTGCAGACAAACGTTCATAATATTGTGAATAGATTTAGAGAAACGGAATATATTATAGATAAGAAACAGAATTTATATCGCCGTGTTCTTACAAAGGAAAAACTCGATGACAAGGGAAAACAAATTAAACAGAGTCTCAGAAATCCCCGGAAAAGCCTGCACAGGGATGAGGAATTTCGTAAAACACAGCTTATAGTGATACTAAACTTTTAAAATTAAAACCCTATAAGATAAGTGCACTTCAGGAATTTCAATCACGCGATAATGTGAGTAGAGTTAATTTCCGCAATTGAGTGTTGGATAATATTAATGATCGCTCCATTGAACGCGTTTAATATTTTTTTTATTGTCGAAGCATTGGTTTAATTTAAATGAAGAATTAATGGATGATAATGCAAGTTTTCTTAAAAAAAAGTGAGAGATGTGTAGGGCACAAGGACATCATTTCTAACATCATCTTTGACGAAGGAATGTGGTTATTGAGTTATAATTTGCAAGAGAAATCTATGCGCTTGAATTTAGGGGACTATGAATATCCAACTCCGCCGGCAAACGCGTGCTTCCCAGTGCCAAGAAAATTTTCGTTAGGTCGGCCATGCGCCCAAAGGAAGGTACTACAGACATTTCGATTCCAAGGAGACTTCAATGTGAAACATGTCGGTTGTATAGGTACAAAAAAGTTAGAAGAAAAACAGATTCAGTTTCTTTTTACTTGTCCACCCGTATAAAACCACGCTTAAGCGTGTGGATAGCTAACAAGAAACTAAATTTATTTTTCCTCTAAATTTAGGTGGTTGTAAACTACGGCATGGTTGTCCATTTTTTCGCAAAGCATGAATACAGTGCATATGTAAAGTCCGGCACAGCAGAAAAGTAAACTCCAGCACAACTGTTATTAGTTATTACGCCGGTTATTACAAAAGGCTGTGGGATCTATTAAAGACGCTGAGTGCACTGCGGCACGGTAGTTTTCATACTTACGGGAGACAGACACTGAGTAACATTCATTTGTTTACTTTGGTGTTGCATTAGTTTTTATAGTTACGAAAGACAGGCGCTAATGGAGTCATTCTAAACTGCGAGTGAAGTAGTTAACCCAATGGAGACCACGAGGCTGCATATGCTTTGCGGCTGAATGTACCTTCTGTAACACCAACAGTTGGTAGGGTTGAAGACCGTTTTCACACTTCGGAAGACAGACGCGTTTGTTTACTAGTTAGCCCTGAGTTACAGGATGGACATGGCCTACTCTGTTAAGGTTAGTCAAAATGGGGAAAATCTTGTGGTTGTCAAAGGGTAAAATTTTTATTTTAAACATGAAGCAAAGGATGGTCTGTGTTAAAAAGGTGTGCCCTAGAAAAGTTTACACTTATGGAATTTCAAGTCTGGATATAGAATTTTCTAAAACTAATTTCGAACACAATCATGCTCCAGATGATACGTTGAACCGCCAAAGTGTTTCAATTAGCCGAAAAGAAAATGAGAGCTGACGATTTTTTACTCATGACAAACCCTCTTAAAGTGATAATGAAAGAAATCTTTCAAAATTAAAATGAGCTATCGTTAACAACAGATGTTACCCGTATTCGAAGCAACGTACAGAACGTGGTGGTGGTGGTGGTATTTATTAAGTATTTAGTATTACATTAATTGCATAACACAGTCGCATGGGTCATAAGACCGTACATGCTCTCTAGATAAATACCTTGTCTGTATACGTGACTTGCAGTATCAACCAGAAACAACTATTTTTTTACAATCACCGCACTATATACATACATACATATAAAATTGAAAAAGAAAAAACACACTGAATCACACACTCAAACACACACACACACACACACACACACACACACACACACAGAGTCGCGCACATGTACTCAAGCACCACATATGTTTAAAGAAAAATTACATAAACACCTTATCTCTTAGTACACGTACTTCCATTAAGTATGTGCCCAAGCTTGGCCAGTTTTGGCTGTTTAGAATCATGTCCCAGCATGCTGTCCTCCGTCTGTTGGAAGCCAAAAATACTTCCGGTAATAGTTTTTTCCTAATACCCTCCGTCTGCACGCATGCTGCCAAAATATGCGTCCAGTCTTCTTGTTCCCCGCATAATGGGCAAATCCTTCTGCCATCGTTATCAACAATCTTGCGAGCTTTCCACCCTCCCAACCTAAGCCATGCTATTCCAGTCCTCTGTTTTATACTCAATTCCAAAATATATGTTTCCTTACCCCACCTAGTTTTTATTTCATTTTGTAGCTCCAATGTTGATCTTTGTCTACATTCAGATTCGATTTTCTGCCTGTTTATATCGCATAGTCGTCTTTTGACCTTTCTTACAGCACTGTGTGTATTTTCATTACCCCTTTGCCAGATATCATTTAAGCCAATTTTTGATAATTCGCGTTGCAACCCCGCTGCCCACCATTTTGGTTGCCCTATGTTGTTTATTTGATGACGATAACATATTGCTCTCAGAGTTGTTTGATCGCCTTTAATTATTCGCAGCCAGTACCTAACTACATTTAGTTTAGCAAATACAGCATCTTCCCAGCATCCTACCTCCCGAAGAACTCCGTAGTTTGAAGTACCCCTCCCCAACCCTAGAATGCGCTTCCAGAAATTGCATTGTATTTTATTTACATTATCCACCCTCTCCCATCCCCACACTTCACTGCCGTATAGCAATGAGGACCTAACCATTGCTTCATACATGGTCTGTAATGTTTTTACTGGCATATCTGGTACCCGTGTCAATATCCTTAATACTTCAGAAAGTTGTCCAATCCCTTTGTGTTTTATAAACTCCATGTTCTTGTTCCATTTTCCGCCCATATCAAACCTTACTCCTAAGTGTATGTTGCATTGCACCATTGCCGAAAACATTATCTGGAGTGCATGAAGCTGTCAACGCATATAACCTGAAAACTAATCGAAAAGATTTCCTGCTTTACAACGATGACGTAAATAATGCTACTATGTTTTCTTGTGACAAATTTACAATTTGTCTGTCCGTGCAACAAAGTGTATGTCAATGGAGCTTTTCAATATTGCCCTGCTTTCTTTCTTCAAATCGTCTCTTTGCATGGCTCCAGAAACGGATATTACATGCTGCTTATTTATGCTTCGTTGCCTAATTAACGTGCTGAAACCTACACATATTTACCGAGACAGTATTTTATATCACAACACTGTGAATGCCAGAGTGATTGTAGTGTAAATTAACATTATTGTATGACAATGATTTTAGATGTTTGTTAGCCATAAGCATTGTTAGGAAATAAGTTTACACGGCCTCACTGAAACTGACAATAGAAGTGAGTAACAATGAACCGATGGGGTGAGCTGTTTATCACTAAGAAGAGACAAACAAATGACGTCAGGGTAGCGTGCCTTTCTTTAGAAATGGAGGGAATATCTTCCCTTGACCATATGTGTTAGTAATTGTGATTGGCTGACAAAACAGACGCTAATGTTGGCGCGATTTGGTAACCTAGCTCTATTATAATGTTTAGGCATTTCGAGGTGAAGGAGTATAAATTCTCGAGTTATAAGCATGTTTCACGCAGTTCTAAAGTATCATTCGCGAGGTACACATCACGCAGTCTTGAAGAATCTCACATGAGGAGAATGTCATACAGTTTGGAAGAATCTCTCGCGTCGTAAAGTTAGTTACAAAATGTGAAGTACGCGGCAACTAATACGACAGTAATTACATTCGGAAATATAACAGTTTCAGTCAGGCGTGTATAAAGATTAAAAATGTGAACTATTCATTAAGTGTGACGGTAATAAAAGTGTGAAAATAAATTCTTTTATCAGTGTTATCTTTTAGTAACAACTCCTTTCCGTTTACACGCCCTGCTCAGAGATATTTGCTCGACTGACTAATAATAGCTAGCCGGAGGAAAAAGAACCCAAATCTTAAAATAATAAAACAATAACAGGCGCCCAGTAAATAAGAAAACACGGGGCGATTACTACGACATTATTTACTAAAGTCGAAGACATTTGTAGATCAAAAAGGTTACATTTTCAACCGTCAGTCATCGTCTCCGATTTTGAGTAAGCTACTACATAGTGCTGTATGTAAAGTTTTCCCCCCAATGTACCATGCGCTGTTGCACTTTCCACTCATGCCGAAACCGGTACAGGAACTTGGACTGTGTAAAGTGTTCTCTGCACAGTGTTCAGAAGGGGGGAATTTTTAGCTTTATTTCTTTCTGCAATTCGAAGACATAAACGACTCTTTCACAGATGATTTCATGACTTCGAAGACTAATTGTGACACAAGTTGGATGCATTTTGTGACTATATATAACAATTATATCTCTGACGAAGCTGTATTTCCGCCCGCTATGGGGATAACAGAATTCTGACGAACGGAAAGAAACGAATGCAGTTGAATCATTTCATTCCAAATTCAATGCCTCCTTCCATCGAAGTCATCGAACATTTCAAGTTCATAACCACCATAATGCAGTTTCAAGCGCAAACCTACATAAAGATCCAAAGCCGCTAGCAACAAGTTCTCATTAGGAAGAATGCAAAGACAGTAATTAAACATACACACATTTCACACTTGCGTCAACGATACTTTCTGAAGGGAATATAAGATTTGAATACGTTAAAGGGCAGCATATTAAAATAAAGTTACAACGTAGGTCACTGTAATTTTGTTGACTTAGAGAAGCATTTTTACTACACTTATGCAATTTTGCATAACCAGTTCTCACTCTGGTAAACTAGGAAGGAAAATGCTAATCTGGTCCATGATGGGGGAGTTTACTAATTTCTGATGCCGGAGTTTACACAGTCTCTGTGTCGGAGTTTAGGTTACCTGTATACAGTTTTTACTTGGCCATGCTGGAGTTTACTGAAAGATAACGCGATAAATGTCTTCTACAAGCAAATTTGCGGCGAAGCTAGTGCTCAAAGAAAGAAAGAGTTACTATAATATTTCATTCGATGTAACTCATAGAATCACTAGATAAGGTATGGACACCCTCCTTATTCTGAATTTCCGAGAACAATATCGCTATCTACTTAGAATTTGACGCATTAAATAGAAGATATCTAAAGGTGTTAGGTAATAGCATGTGTAAATGCTCAGTTAAGCTACCAGAAACGACTTAAGTTATTTGCCAAATCTAAATTAAATGCACAGTTAGTTATCGGTTTATTAATTGCAATTATACCAGAAAGCGGCCCTAAAAGTGTAGTATGCAAATGTATTGCTCTTGGCCAGCATTAGATCAATTTGCAGAAAGGAGGCGTTGAAGGAAGGAAACTATCGATGATAATGGTGATAAATATCCGTGAAATAGCAGGAGGAAAGCAGAAGGAACAGCTACATCTCGACCATCAGATGTTTAATCTCTGGCACAGAGGATAATTTTGGAAGACTTTTTAGTCTTAAACTTACCAGAAATATAGAACACTAGCTGTCCTCCAGTAAATAAGGGATTGAACATATGGATGGGACTTATTTTAAAAGCACTATAATTGTTAGCACACACAACGGCGGATGAGTGCAGGTTGCACAGTAGCCTTGTTCTGAGTCACGTGACTGTATCTGTGCATCGGGAACAGCATAACTCAAAAACGAAAAGTAGGATAAATATCAAACTTGGTATTTCGGTTCACTACCTATCTTCCAAAGGTGCGACATGAAAATCTTAATAAAAATTCCCCCACCCCAAACTACCCTTTACATGGAAAGGATTCGGATTAAAAGACTATATATTTAAGATATTTACATTACAAATAAAATGCATATCTTGATTTTTTTGGAAATAGCCTGTGAAGTGCACTTCATTCGGGAGAAATTTTGTATAATCTTGTATAACTGGTAAATGTTAGCGATAGATGAAAACTTACTTAAAAAAAGGAGAAAGTAGATGTCTTTAAAACACGCAATTTATTTCAAATAACTTTTTTTGTGCTATCAGCCATTTCCGAGATATCCGTTATTAATGGTTCGAATTGTTCAATATTTTCATTCTTTTCAAGTCTTTTCGACATTCAGTTATTTTTAGAATCGCATGCAAAGAACACGGCATTTTAGGACTAGTACATTGCGTGCAGTTCTTAAACATATGACTATCGCTACTCTGTTTATATCTATAATGAAATGTGCAATGTAGCTATTTCCGGAAAGTTTTATCTCGATTAAAATGAAGAGGACGAAAAAATAAACTTTCGTAAGAATAATTTGTGTACCCACTAATAAGCGCTAGGTGTTAGAGAAAGTCATGTGAATGTAACACATCAGATCTTTTCCTCGTGATTAGTCTTTAGTCTTTACTGGTTAATCCTATTCTTATCCATCTGCTATTTTATCGACGGCCATAATTATAACGCTTTCTATTTTACATTTACCTACTGCGATGAATTGAGGCATGTCAGGAGTGCCTGGACACCACCTAAGATATAGCGCAATGCATAGCATATACTGCAAAATGCTAACGCTAAAAGTAATAAAGCATTGGGGAATCTCATAGATTTACAAACCATTCTATCATACAACGCAGCCGTAAAATCTCCACACGGGTAGGTACCTTGCAAAATGTAAAACACACATTAGGCACAACCGTGGTCCCGTCCCCACCAGAAAGTGTCATGTCTTGAACACCAATTTTTTTTTCTACGTCCTACACGGTACTCTTGTTTACACCATACGCAATACAGTTGTGTAGCCGCTGCATCAAGTTGTACGACACTATTAAACATGCTACTTTCCATATGTCTTCTCAGCAGCCCCACCCGAAAGGGTGTCGTTTGGATTGGGTTAGACTCGGCGGGGCACTGGTTCCCGAGACTCGTGGGAGATTGGGTACGTCTGTGCCGGTTTCCGTACAGGCGGGGTTGTGAGACGCCTCAATGTCCTCCGGCACCTACCTGTATAGCCGGTAGACGGTATGCTAGATTGCTGTCGGCCCATCGAGGTTTTCGGTAGTCATACTCCTGGGATGACGCGCGTAAGTGGCGTATCCACTTCCATCCTCGCGCAATCCTCCCCCCTTTTTAACTCTAGGTATTGACCTCCTGGGAAACGCCCACGGATCGGAGAGCTAGTCGGATGGCGCCACCTTGGGTATTAGGAGGGGGCTTAGACTTTGTCTCTTACCCTGGTAGACCTTCGCATCACTGTCTTCTCTGCAGCGCTGTGTCAAAGTGTAGGTACTTCTGTAGTTAAGACCACAGGTTCGCTTCTCGCCTACAGCAAACATTTGTTTTTCTTCTGTAATAATGTTGATTAATCTATCAGCTTGACAATACACTGAATAGTGCGCAATGCACGGTAATACTTGAGAATATTTTGATATCCTCTGTGAGGATGAGATATAATGATGGAATTGTTGAATTGGTACAGGATAATCATACTCTTATGTTGAAAGTTTCATATTGCTTCTCAGGGAGGCAAGGTATCACAGTGATAGACTGGCCTCCCTGTTCACCAGATTTGAACGCTAATGAAAATGTGTGGGCTGAAGTGAAAAGGGAGCTGCTCTCCCATTTCCCTGCAAATGCGCGAAGGACAAAATATGGCTTTTGGGCACAAATTCAAGAAGCCTGGGATGCAGTACCTTCTCGTTCACGTTACTATAGAGATTATTTTAATCTTTAACCCGAAAATGACGGCAGCTATACGTGCTGAGGGTTCATACCCCAATAATAATTTTGTTTATTTTGTATGTGTTTTAGTTACAGTGTTATTTATTTATTTAGCTATTTAAAAGGAGTGTTTTAGCAGAATTGTGTTTTTTTGTGTGCATAGATATGCTTAAAACTTAAATGAGTTATATTAATGCAATATTATGTTCTGCACATCCAATCATAAAATCAACAATAAAAATAATAACTAATGCGAGATTTGAAGCAAGGAGCTTATGAGTGCAAGCAGTACCTTTTTAACCTCTCGGCCAACGGAAGGTTTCTCCGTGCTCTGTTTGCAGTACCTTATAAGCGTCAACACCGAAAAGCACCGTTATAAAGTGACCATTGCGCTTAGAAGGCAGAGACCATTCTACAGTTCCTGCATGTGCGTTGTGAACACAGCTGTTACGAAGGTACACGAAGCCCTCCGATAGTCACATGGAACCTGGGGATGACTTTTTTTGTCCAGGGGTGTACATATGCTCAATAAAATCCTTTTATATTTGGTTTGGACTGGGGGCGAATGACAATTTATAATCTAGGTATTTGGACATCTATCAAGATTATTTGAATTACTCCCAAAGGTTATCTTGTGTTAAAACGTGTGAGTCAGACGGGGGTAGGAGACCATAACTCAAAAATGAAATTCAACTCTTCCAAGAATGTGACCAGGTTTTTAAGAAAATCCTCCACCCCAAACTACTCTTTACATGGAAAACTTCGTTATTTTTTTATTTTCTGAAAATGATTACATCATTACGACAAATAATATTTAATCACCTTAAATGGCATTAACTAATATGAAATGCTAACTACTAGTGGCTAATGTTATTCATTCATCACTTCACAGATTTCTTTTACACTTCCACTTCAGATTCCCTTCGTAAAATGCTTTTCCAGGAACTGGGGAAATAAAGCAGATGGAAATGTGCATAAAATCCTGTTTTCTTCCTATTACATCTAAGTTTTATATGGCTCATAAAGTCAAATTTTCTGTCATAATTTTGTAAATAATAACTTATCTACGAATTCACCGACTATATTGGCATTAAAAGCAATACCCTTTATCTGTGCAGTATGAAATACCGTGCATCTATTTCTTTTGCATCTAATCTATTGAAATCAAATTTGCTTCGCGAATGTAAAATTGTTACTGGATAGCGTTTACGCTGTTGCAATACGCGGGTATTAGGGCAAATCGTGCTTTTCCTTTAACAATTATAAATGTGCTAGTTAGTTTGTTTTAACCGTTCTAAGAAGCTATAAGGAAGTATCCGTTTGCCTAGGAAAAGAGCGGTAAGTAAAATGAGTACCTACAATCCATCCAGAATGGAAACGGGAGGCAGCAATTCTAATATCAATTAGATACGGTTACTTTATAATAATGGAAAATGGGAATTAGAACGAGAAGAGAAAGGCAAAGGATTTGAGCGTTCAGGGCGCTTAATTCACAACGAACAGACGACGGAAACGGGAAAGCATATAGATTAGTATATCGATAACATGGAAAATGGGTTTTGCACGTTCCGATTTAATTTGTTTAGAACGGAGCAATTACGTTTTTGCTTTCTCTACTATTTAGGTAGTATGACATTAAAATTCGACATGGAGATTTCAATGGAAGTACACATTTTGAAGTCCCTTGATTAAAAACAATTTTAGAAAATGTCCGTGTGTGTGTGTGTGTGTGAGAGAGAGAGAGAGAGAGAGAGAGAGAGAGAGAGAGAAAACAGCAACAGAGAGAAAAGAGCAAACGAAAACTGGGTTAAATACCGCCATTTTCACTGCTTAGGCCTGTTTAGTACGCTTCAGTCAGGTGCAAGTGCGGTTAAAGTACTATTGGTAAGCATGGCCAATAATGTGAACATACCTGGGGTCAAAAACATACATTGAAGAGTGGCGAAGAGTCAATACGAGCCAATAATGGTAACTATGTTCAATTCTGTAATGCAGAGATATGCCACAATGCCAGTGAATGATATAGTGTAACTCACGGCCGAGTGTACAGGTATTTCTCACTGATCTGTGATAGACATTTGCAAAGAATTTAAAGACATGGGTATGCTGAAATAACTTCAGTGGACCATTTTGTAGTGTGTCCAAAATTCATGCTTTATAACTTAAGGCAGGCAAATCATGACGTTTCATATTCTAAACCGTGCTTGCTATCATTGTGGGAACAAGTATTTTCACGGTTTGCAGTATGCACTAGTGTGCACTCGTACTAGTCGGCCACGATATGAATGCACTTGGAGGAGGGCGTCATGTTTTTCGTTGAAAATCAAAGCTGGGAATCAAAAGGCATAAGGGGCAAGACGAAAGGGAAATGTACAGTGCACAATGAAAACATGTGCAGGCCTCAGCTTCTCTAGTAAATGCAACTCGGATGTTTTGTTTACCTGGGCGTCCTTCCGATGCCCGCCCACTTGTTTCATACCCGTTTAGTCCCACTTCCCACCATACGCATTCACATCGTGGTCTACTAGTAGAATATACACAGACATACACATAATGATTATATATTTCATAATATTTTGGTAAAATCTTCATATTTTAAAAGATTTACAATTTTTCACTTTTAAAATAATTTTCGTTAGCAATGAATCGGGCTTTCGATATATTCAAAACGGGCAGTTTTCTGTGAAACACATTTAGAAAACCCCACATCACCCGTTCCAACAAGTCACAGCTGTGACAATTAGCATTTGCTCTAAGTGACGTCACATGCGAAACTAGCCCCTATTGTTAAACTTTTTATTTTCGCGAACCGCTGCTTGATTCATTGTTGCTTTGAGCGAAGAGAATACCCTCAGGTACACACAGACTACAAGAACACAACGAATGATGGAAACAACCGAAATGAGAGTGCTGAGAAAAATAACTGGAAAGACATTGTATGGCCGAGTAAGAAATGAAGATATTAGAGAGATGTATAAGATCCCGCCTGTGACAGAATGGCTCAAAAGAAGGAACAAAGAATGGAATGAATGAACATGTATCCAGGATGTTTTTGGGAAGAATTGTACGAAGAGCAAGGGACAACACTCCAGAGGGGAAAAGAAATACAGGACGGCCAAAAAGAAGGTGGAAGCAGGTCTTGATACACCCATAGAATAAACCACTATGACAAACGCAAAGAGGAGAAGAGGTGAAGCGGTGGTTTCAGTGGCATATTGTAATTAGTATTAAAGCAAGATCAAACTAACCAGTAATTTATGTTTCTTATTTTTGAAGCTTAAGGGTTTTACAATGATTAAACATCTATAAGCTCCATGTAATTTGTTCTACTTCAGCTTATATTTTATTATTACATGTGGGAAAAAATCTACAAAGCCTATTTTTTTAACTAATGAAGTGAAGCTGCTCCAAATCCTTAAACTATAAGATACTTTGGCTTTATATATTTCATAATACTATGGGACTTTTTCTTCATATTTTCGCAAAAAGCTTTCGCAACTGCTTTGGCAATTTTGTCTTCATATTTTTGACTGTATGTACTAACCACAAACAATTGAGAAAGTTTTAAATACCATCAATAGTGATCCAGATTTGCCGACTTAAACAAGTCGACATTTCACATACCACTCTTAAAAATAGATTTCGCGAACATGAAAAGAAAGAAAGTTCACTGATAATAAACGGGGACAGCATAAAATTTGCAATTCACAATTAGCCCATATAGACACCTTTTGGTCAAGGACCTCTTTTAAGCTGGATGTTACAGTCTCAGTTAGCTATTCTGGGAAATATCAGCCTAGTTTATTGTCCTACTGGCTATATCCAATAGTTTTCTCCAAGTTTCTCTCTCTTTGATTATTGTGGTATATCTGCTGCGTGTCCTTCCCAGTTCGTCTGGCCAGCTGGTTCACTGTCTGCTGACGTTCTTCGGACCGATCCTGGGATCTCACTGACCATCCTGGAGTCCCAAGAAGTCACTATGTATGTCCATCTATTAGGGTGTTGTCTCAAAACGTATCCTGCCCAATCTCAATTTTAGGCAGCTTCCTGTGGTCGTGACGTCCTTTAATCGTGTCCTCGTCCTTATTTCTTGGTTCTGCATTCTATTCTCATTCTATCTCTCATTCTTATATCTACCCAAAATTTTCCTTTCCATTTTACTTTGGTAGATCATCGCTTTTTTTGTTTTGTTTTTTTGTTTTAACTCCACGTTTGTGATCCATATAACAAAGCTGGTAAAACCCATATGTTCATTATGAATATGACAAAAAAGATAAAATCTGATGTGTTACACTCACATGACTTCCTCTACTCTTGTACAAAGAGAGTTATACAAACGCTTATTCTCCATCTACTTCATATTAATCAAGATAAACATTTGCAGACTATCTTATTGCTAATTTTCTTGTAGATGTAAGGGGAATATATATTTACAAGGGCAATATAGAAATACAGTAGCCTTTAAGCACATACATATCTCTTAATAGCTGGTTGCTAGGTGCAGCACCATTCCCTTTCCCACAGATTAATACTCTTTGCATATCCAAGACAAAAAAATGAATAACGAATTCCCATTTGAGAAAATAAGTATTGAAAAATTTAAGGGAATAACAAGTAATATCTCAAAAATGGTTCACTCAACAAAAAAATGTATATGACATATATTGTGTATTTTAACGCGATCTACATTTTTTGTGTAGTAAAATTTTGTCTATCTCTTATGGTTTACCAGATATGCAAAAGTCCTTCACAATGAAGAATACTTTTGGAGACATTACCAGGAAATTCAAGATATACATTTTGTTTGTCATAAAATATCTTAAACATATGATATTTTAATCAAAATCGTTAGAGCCATTTTTGAGAAAATTAAAATTTTCGAAAAATGTTCGATGTAAAGGGTACTCTAGGGTGGGGGATTTTCTTGAAAACCTTCGTGTCGCATCCTTGGAAGATACTGAACCTAAATACCAAGTTTGGTGTTTATCCGACTGTTCGTTTCTGAGTTATGCTGTTCACAGACAGACACACACACACACACATAGACACACAGACACACACACGGACATGTTTCCAAAAATGCTTTTTTTGGATTCAGGGGGACTCAAAACATGTATTTCCGCTGAAATCTCGGTATCGAATTTTTGAGTGGAATACAATACTTCCCTTACTTACTATACGTAGCAGAGAAAGTAATAATAGACAGGGAAGGCATTGCATTGTGGAGGCGCAATTAATTGAGAGCTATGTCAATATAGAGAATATAACAGAGTAATTTAGACGAAACTTGGGTCAATGATGGACATACTACAAATAAAGCTTTGATCTATACAGCTGCTGGATAAAAAATAAATAAATAAAAAGATAAAAGGCTTTCTTTCCGCACATTAAGATTACCGGCGCATAAAGCATTGCGTTTCGAACATTTCGAACATTTGCGTCAAAAGCTAAGCAGCTGGTTCGGTTGCCGTGGTAGCAGCAGAAACATGTGGTACATATTTGAGCGATCAAAAACAATACACTCGCGTGGAGAGATATTTAATGTTATTATATCCAGCAAGTTAATTCTAGACAGAATATACAGTTCCCAGTAGGTTCACGCATACATACTTATTTCAGTTACCGAGACTAAATAACCTGTTACTTTGTATTACTTTTGTAGTTGTTATAATAACGTAACCGCTACATTACTTTTTGGCCATCCTTAAGATCTGTTTAAATTGATTCTTCCGGAGAGTCTCCGGTGATACCACAAAAGAAACTTCATTTTCGAAAATAACCTCATAAAAGAGAGATTTTCGTTATTGCATCGAAGTGCTCTTTGCTTTGGTGCTCGTTTCAACAAGGTATTTTCCTTCACCTCCTATCACTGTGACATTCCAACAGTGCCTCGACTTGGTTGCCTCGACTTGAATTACGTAAAGATGGAATCGGGTTGTAACTGCCCTTAACACTCAAACCTATAAGGTTTATTGTGGTATCTCCTGTCGCTATCATTTTAGTTAATTTATTAAATTATTTTTTCTTAAGAAGTTGATCATATGTGTTTATCAATCCAAGTAGTTCATTTCTGTTCCAACATAGCGCTTCGCATTTGAAGGGTCAATTTCGTCCTTCATTACATTACCTGTATACTGGTTCTTCTTTGAAGACTCCCATTGTATGCAGGCGTTTCCGTAATCTGCTATGTCCCGTCAAGAGCCCGGTTATGAGGTTTATTTGGGATCTCTTGATACTAAGTACATCTTCATTGGGTGAAGAGGACATTTTACTCAGCATTCGCTTACTGTGCTTGCGCCCCCTTGTTTGAAACCATCGCAATTGGTGGTGATAATTGGTCCATTCCGCAGTGGCTCTTCGAACAGAATTTAAAGGAATGACAAATACTGTTCAGGCCCAGAAAAAGTTTCAACAGACCTTTTCCTTAACAGGGTAACTGCTTTTTCATTGCGTACAATGTCTTTATGCCCAGGAACAGTGATAGCACTGCACACAAACAGATATTTCCGCACAAACCATTATGCGGAGCATTTTATGATGCACATGTGCGACGTCAGTTATTGAGTACCGTCGCCGCCGCCGTTTCTAAAAAGTTATAACTTAATTTTAGAAAACTTTTACAAACAACCTCTTTGAACATTCTTTTGTCACTTCAAGGAATTTCTTCAACAATTAATATTCTTGCGCTCAAGCTTTTATTGCGCAGTAATGTGATTACGTTTTAATGTGCAAATGCACACGCTTCTGAAGAAGTTATTTCAATTTCCGTTGTTATAATACTTAAATCTTAGATATAACATTTGTACGACTTTCTCCAATGATAACTGTCATCCTCCGTGGTCTAGGGGGTACCAAGCTAGCCTCTGGTTCCCAAGATCGCGGGCTCAAACCCGAAGAGGGCGATGGATTTTTTTTCGGGGTAAAAATCCTTAGCATGGCTTCTTTAGGAAGGGAAGTAAAGCCGGTGGTCCCGTGTAATAGTTTTAGGCACGTAAAAGAACCTCAAGCCTGATAAAGAGGCCTCTGAGCAAAATGTCCCGTCCTTCCGTAAGACAGGCCCAATATACAATGGGATGCCAAGAACCATAGTAGTTAAGAGAGTCCATAAATAAAACTCAATTTAATTTTTTCCAATGATAACCAATTCACAAACTCCCTTATATACTTATTATTCACACAACAAGTCATTCTTCTATTATATTATTCTTTACATTAGTCATGCTATAGTTAGTTATTTACACACTTGTGGCTGAAATGGAGTTTTTTAGGAATGGAAAGATTTTCATTACAAGCTATGCTCGGATGAGAATTCCACCGGTATGAAAGGGTCTTGCGTTCCACAAGATGCATACATGATTATGTTTGTAAACCATAATAAAAATTAACAAAAAACTATTTGAGAAATTAAAATGAAAATATACTGCGAGATTTAAGTTTAGGGCTCGTATTGAGCATAAACAACTGAACAGCATAAACAGCGTCTTAAAGAGAAAGTACTTGTTTAAGATAGTGGATTTGAAAAAATCTTTAATTCTCGCACTTAAAACTGTATAGTTAAGTCGCGCTTTTTTATGGTTGTGAATAAAATCTTTGGCTAGAAGTGGTGTTAAAATTAAGGAACATGGATATTTACACCACAAGTCAATTGCGTTTGTAGTGCGCTAATACAAAAAATAAAGAAATGAATAAAAAAATTAAAATAATAATAAAGCACATTCTCAAACCTTTCATTACATGATGCTTCAACATAAATTTCAGTTCGGGAATATGTAAACATACAGAACTAAGAGAGAAGCTTACTAGACTTAATGTAGATTCATTAAAATATGCATTTTATGTGAATGACTTATTTTGTAGCATTATGCGTTTCCGAAATATTAGACTCTCTTAGAATACAGTTTTGAACAGGTTACTGTTACAGCAATTCACGAAGGGTGCGGATGACGTTTGAATTATCCGAATATAAAGGTAGTGATGCACGTAACTTAGGAGTTCACAAGGTTACGTCATGTTTCTTCGGGCGACAACAAAAGGTATCACAATAAAGAACAATGTAAAGTTCAATCATCCAACAATTTACTCCCAAGTTAAATTAAAACTAACCTCATAGAAAGAAAATACGAAAGTGTCGTCATTCCAGCAAAGATAATTTTCTACTCCATGATCCGCTGAGACAGGAAACTATCAATTAAGACACCACGAATAGCCAGGGTAAACCAAATTTTTAGGATAGAAGAACCTAATTAGGTCAACTATAGAATGAGCAAAGTCAACGGCATCGATACTGCTTCGATGCAGCACTGTTGCCAACTGAAAATGGCAGAACTAGAAATAAATTATTTTGTAAAGCGTTAAATAAATCACGCAATTACATTTAAAAAGGTCTTGGCGGTAGAAAACAAACAGGTAGGCCTGTAGATAATGTAGTGTCTAATATAATAAAGGATGCATAATGTTAACACAGCATGGGCCAGATGAAATAATAAAACCTAGCGCCATGCTATCTGGAGGAGTAGTGCAATAATAGATGGCGCTTAGGGTAATAAGAACAGGGACTTGCCTCTAAATGGTCTATGGTCACATACAGAATGCAGAGTAGCTGAGGCAAAATATATAATTGGTTTCATGCACGTTATTTTTGTAATTGTTACAGTAATATAACCGTTAAAAAAATAATCGTTACCTACGTTACATTGTGGCTATCCCTGTTTCAGACGCTTACGAGAATATTTACAGCGTAGTCAGTCGAGATAAGTGAATATATATTTTTTTCAATGTAGCAGGAATTTATTACAGTACACAGAAAATAGCACTTTATTTTACACGGATTGCGCTTCTTCCAAACTGGCGCCATGGGAAGACGCTAACCAAGTTTCCTGGAATCCAATAAAATATGAAGGCTGCACCTTCCTTTCACGACGTATTTTTCAGGCAGAATCTTCCTGGTGTAGACAGTTTTTCCTCTTATATTGTTCCAGGAACCTGTGAAGAGGTCCTCGAGACGCTGGTAAAGCAATTTGTGCTTGGAGGTGCCTAGAAAATTGGTAGCAAGAAATAGACGCGGGGCTGTTTTTAAACTTGAGTAGTTTTCAGCTCGTAGTCCGGTCGTTGCTCCGAAATTTAATCAATATACTCATCCTCCTTTTTCCCTCCAGTGTCGCTGCATCCTCTCCATCTGGACCAGGTTAAAATTACTCTCTCGAAGTTCTAAATACAATCTCACCTTACGAGATATTTCATATTACCATACAGAAATAGCGTGTGATAAAC
Source organism: Deroplatys truncata (assembly GCA_030765065.1). Classification (NCBI taxonomy): domain Eukaryota; kingdom Metazoa; phylum Arthropoda; class Insecta; order Mantodea; family Mantidae; genus Deroplatys; species Deroplatys truncata. The sequence continues at coordinate 52,980,238 of CM060985.1, forward strand.
ACACCCAGCAACAAATGAATACGTATATTAATATTGAAAGCAATTTCTCGAAAATTTCTATTTTGGAGAAGTAACTGATGTTTGGGTGCATAATGGGCTACAATAAAAAGTAGCTCTCGTTTATTTTTTAATTTTTCATTTAAGCTGAGAAACTTAGTGCATGATGGGTTTCACTTACAGAAACTTAATTACTACCTCCAAAAGACGGCAGGTTGTAATAGGAAACCAAGTCCAAAAATATCTCGCTTATTTTTTATTTTTGTAAAAAATATTACACAACAAACTTGCTGATAAGCATAATATTTCCGAAGGTTTTATGCGATTTTCTTCGGTCGCTAGGCGAATGCTGGGTACGTTATTTGATACGCGAATTTTGTCATCATCCCTCTCATCATTGCATTTCATTTCCTTCTTCTTCACCACAATGCTAAGCATCTAGTTGATCAGCCATCCTGGATAGGCTATGATCCGAAAGTTTGCTTGCTCCTCGACAGGCTACTGACCACAGACATTGGCTTGTAAGTCCTACAAAGAGGGGGGGGGTTAATCCGTTGAAGAAAATGAAGATAATGCTACTGACAAGTATTTTGCCTTAAAAGAATTTCGATAGTTTAAATACTAAGATGTTACACCAATTGTCCATCATAGTCAATTGTACGAGCCGCGTATACATTTTAGGGCAGTTAAACTTGTAGCATCCTTAAGCATAAATGAGTCTAAGAGTTGTACAATGGACTTCTACTCCTTAAGATAGTTATTACAATGGTAAAATAATTAAAACATGTCAAAAAAAGAATAGTGCCTTAGAACTTTCAAAAAAATGTGAAAACACTTGGTAATTCAAGTATTCACACATTCCATATTCCGACTGAGGCGGTATTTTATATGACAACACTGTGAATGCCAGAGTGATTGTAGTGTAAATTAACATTATTGTATGACAATGATTTGAGATGTTTGTTAGCTATAAGCATTGTTAGGAAATAAGTTTACACGGCCTCACTGAAACTGACAATAGGAGCGGGTAACAATGAAGCGAGGGGGTGAGTTGTTTATCAATTAGAAGAGACAAACAAATGACGTCAGGGTAGCGCGCCTTTCTTTAGAAATGGAGGGAGTATCTTCCCTAGAGCATATGTTTAAGTAATTATGATTGGTTAACGAAACAAGACGCTAATGTTGGCGCGATTTAGTAACCAATAGCAGCTCTATTATAATGTATAGGCATATCGGGGTGAGGGAGTATAAATTCTTAAGTTAGAGGCAAGTAACGCGCACTTCTACAGGATCATTCATGAGGTAAACGACGCGCAGTTCTAAGAAATCTCTCTCGCGAGTTACACGTCAGGCAGTTCTAAGGAAGCATTCACGAAGTACACATTACGCAATTCTACAAAATCTCTCGCATCGTAAAGTTAGTTACAAACATGTGAAATACGCGAATTAATAGTGCGCGGTAAATAAGTGATTGTAATTACATTTGGAAATATAACAGTTTCAGTCAGGCGTGTATCAAGATTAAATATGTGAAATTAATTAAGTGTGACGGCAATAAAAGTGTATAAACAAATTCTTTTATCAGTGTTATCTTTTAGTAACAACTCCTTTCCGTTTACACACGTTGTTCAAGAGATATTTGATTGACTGAGTAGTAATAGCTAGCCGGAGGACAAAGAACCAAAAATTCAAAATAGTAAAACAATAACAGGCGCTCAGCAAAAGATAACACGAACAGATTACTGGGACAAATCATAGGGCCTACACACGACCAGTGTGAAAGAAAATTATTAAAATGGTAAATTTGATATTCAACCTACATTTCGTATTTGAGTTATGGTGTTCACGACAAGATAAAGGGCTTTGTTCTTTCTCTTTCCTGGGATATTTCCGCTGAAATCTCGATATCGAATTTCAAGCTAGGCGATTTATGGAAAGTAGAAAAACAAAAAAAAAGAAAGAAAGAAAAGAGAAAAAAGAGAAATCTGATGTGTTACACTCACATGACTTTCTCTACTCTTGTACAAACTATTTTTACAAACACTTATTCTCCATATGCTTCATGTTAATCGAGATATCGAGATGTTAATCTTATCGCTAATTTTCTTGTAGATGCAAGGGGAATTGGTAGGCTTTAACCTATAGTCAAATATTTTAAGAGCTGGTTGCTATGTGGAGTATTCCATTCTATTTGCATTACCAGGACAAAAAAATGAATAACGAATTTGAGAAAAAGTATTGAAAAAACTGATGTGTTATACTCACATGGCTTTCTCTACTCTTGTACAAACTATTTATACATACGCTTATTCTCTATCTACTTCATGTTAATCATTAAACATTTGCAGACTCTATCTTATTGCTAATTTTCTTGTAGATGTAAGGGGAAAATATATTTACCAGGGCAATGTAGAAAAACAGTAGCCTTTAAGCACATACATATCTCTTAATAGCTGGTTGCTATACCATATTCACTCTTACGTTGATCCGCGGCAAAACAAACCCACGTGGTCAGTGCACCGTGTCGCAACACGATAGCAATGCGCCCAGGAAAGTAGTCACATGCTAATCTCTGAATTTTAGAATGAATTTATCCTTAAATAGTATAATATTCTATACAAATACCTAAGGTTTTATTTAACGCTGATTTATACCGTATAACAGAGCTACAAGTCCCATGACGCAATGCGTATGAGTCACCTGACATCCGGGTAGGCGCAGAATATTGTTTACAGCCAGAAACCAGCAGTTGTGTTTTGTATCGTGGAGGACGGTGAATTTGCTCTTGTGTTTTCGTCGAATTACGTAAAATATTAGCATTGACTAGTGGTGAAAAAACAATGGTGTTGAATGTTTATTACAAGTTATGTGAGAAATATCCAACACTTTCCGCGAAAGAAATGGTGAAATTAACTTCTGAGTTCACCGGTGTTTCGAGTACAATTATAAACAGTACTTGTGCAGAAAAATCTGAAACGAGAAAAGTGGTTACACCCGTAAAAAAAAGAAAGCATATGAAATACGCGATGCAAGAATGTAGTGATTTTAAGAAGAATACAATTCGCGTAAGTGCACAATTTCTTTTTTAAAATGAGCCGCCAAAAGCTAATAAAGTGCCGTTTCCAGAGCGCGAATGAATTAGGTTATCGCATACCTCTTACCTTATTTTTCGCTCATTTATTTTAGAATTAACTATTATTATATGTGCAAACGTTTATTTTGTTGCAACTATGAATCTTATCACCTTTAACCCTAACAGAATATGCTAGTCGCCGTTTCAGTTGTCGAAATAAGGACTCTGTTCTTTTTTGCACTATGTGCCGCTTTACTCGCCACATGGTCTGAAAGTGTGACAGTATTTCAAGTGCGAATGGCGGAAGGATATATTATAGCGGTGCACTGGCCACCTGGGGTTTGTTTTGACGCGGATCAACCTACGACTGAATACAGAGTAGGTGCAGCACCATTCCCTTTGCCAGAGATTATAACTCTTTGCATATCCAAGACAAAAAAATGAATAACGAATTCTCATTTTAGAAAATAAGTATTGAAAAATTTAAGGGAATAACAAGCAATATCTCGAAAATGGTTCACTCTACAAAAAAAATGTATATGACATAAATTGTGTATTTTAACGCGCTCTACATTTTTTGTGTAGTAAAATTTTGTCTATCTCTTATGGTTTACCAGTTATGCAAAAGTCGTTCACAATAAAGAATACTTTTGGAGACATTCCCAGGATATTCAAGATATACATTTCATTTGTCATAAAAATATCTTAAACATATGATATTTTAATCAAAATCGTTAGAGCCATTTTTGAGAAAATTAAAATTTTCGAAACATGTTCCATGTAAAGGGTACTCTGGGGTGGGGGGATTTTCTTGAAAACCTTTGTGTCGCATCTCTGGAAGATACTGAACCCAAATACCAAGTTTGGTGTTTATCCGACTGTTCGTTTCTGAGTTATGCTGTTCACAGACACACACACACACAGACACACGGACATGTTTCCAAAAATGCTTTTTTTTGGATTCAGGGGGTCTCAAAACATGTATTTCCGGTGAAATCTCGGTATCGAAATTTTGGGTGGAATACAATACTTCCCCTACTTACTATACGTAGTAGAGAAAGTAAAAATTTAAGGGAATAACAAACAATATCTCGAAAATGGTTCACTCAACAACAAAAATGTATATGACATAAATTGTGTATTTTAACGCGACCTACATTTTTTGTGTAGTAATATTTTGTGTCTCTTATGGTTTACCAGTTATACAAAAGTCGTTCACAGTGAAGAATACTTTTGGAGACATTCCCAGAAAATTCGAGATATACATTTCATTTGTCATGAAAATATCTTAAACATATGATATTTTAATCAAAATCGTTAGGGCTATTTTTGAGAAAATTAAAATTTTCGAAAAATGTTCCATGTAAAGGGTAGTCTGGGGTGGGTGGATTTTCTTGATAACCTTCGTGTCGCATCTTTGGAAGATACTGAACCTAAATACCAAGTTTGGTGTTTATCCGACTGTTCGTTTCTGAGTTATGCTGTTCACAGACACACAGACAGATACACACACACACACACACACACACACACACACACGGACATGTTTCCAAAAATGCTTTTTTTGGATTCAGGTGGTGTCAAAACATATATTTCCACTGAAATCTCGGTATCGAATTTTTGGGTGGAAAACAATACTTTCCTTACTTACTATAGGTAGTAGAGAAAGTAACAATGTGCCAATAAAGGATTTTGAACTTCAGATGGGATCTGTTAATTCTAATAGCTAAATCGAAATTAGTACACAAATATTTACTCTATTACTACAAGATAGTTTTATTTTTTCCACCCCTTTTCTAAGATAGACGAATACTACACCACTCCAGTCAAATATTCTATACCGTGGTTCCACCGGATATTTTTTAAGGTTGTCAAATATAGCAGTACTTTCGAATTTATCTAAATCTTTCGTGTTACTTCTTAAGAGTTCTTAAGTTAATACCTTTATTAGCGCCGTGTTTTTATGCGTACTACCATGTATACATTGTTTTGAGGTGTTGTTTCAAAATCTTAGATTTCAGGGAGTATATACGCGAGGGTTTCTTTCTACCATCATCGCTTGCAGAATCTTTAGAGCTGCTTTATATACGCAAGACGCAGCTACGTCATTAACCACGCTTCTTTCTGACAAAGCTGATCTGGGAAACACGAGGTCCTTCAGAACTCTCCATCGGGTGATCCCGGGGTTTGACCTCATTGCCTAGGACCCAGCAACGCCGAGACATCCACACGTATATCAAATTGTGAACGAGCTGCGCCATACGACAGCAGAGATTGCCTCCGCCCACTCCCTTTCCGTACAAGTCTTCTGTTTCGCCATAAATCAGTTTCCTTATGTTACCCAGGGTGTTGGTTATGAAGGTGCTGTAAGTACGGAGTAAAATGAAAGGCGCTTATAAAAACTTCCGCCGTTCCCCTGTCGAGGCGAGAAATATGGATTTTCTGCCTGCATATCTTGCCTTCTGCAAGCTACTCAAGAGTAGGATATTTAAGCCACGGCATGAATGAACTTTTGGTGGGAAATGTATTACATTGACATGACTTTCTCCACCCAAGTTTCTTACAAAGGTTTCTATCCACTTCATGTTAATCGAGACAAATGTTTGCAGAAACAGATATCTCTACACATTTGTTGAAGTACAAACGAAGGGGATGGGGGCTTTATACAGTAGATTAAAGCAACAGTCGAAGCATTAAAACCGGGTATATGCTGACTTTGAAATTTCACTCTTTGCATGACTACGAGAAACAAACGAATGTCGACTTCAAAAAAGTATAAAGTATTTGAAAATTCAAACCACAATCAGATGTCAACCATCTCAGAAATGGCCAACGCTACAAGAAATGTAAATGAAATAAATTGCGTCTTTTAATGAGAGCTACATTTTTTTGCGTAGGCCTCTCTCTTCCGGTTTACCAGGTGGACAAACGTATAGAAAATTTTTATGGTATATATTTCAAGATATTTTTGTTTGTCATGCAAATATCTTAAAACATATAGTATTTTAATAAAAATCATTAGAGCTACTTTTAGAAAATAAAAGGTTACCAAATATTTTTTGTCTAAAGTGTAGTTTGCTGCGGAATCATTTTCTTGAAAATTTTTGTTGCATCCTTGGAAGATTTATTAAATACCAAGTTTGTTATTTATACAAGACTTCGTTTCTGAATCGTGCCTCTCTCTCTCTCTCTCTCTCTCTCTCTCTCTCTCTCTCACACACACACACACACACACACACACACACACACACATACTTTCTCTAAAAATGCTTTAACTTTATTCAGGGTACTTAAAAGTGTATTTCCAGTGAAGTTTGCATATTGAATTTTTGGATGCAACAATAAGTACCTTCTCTACTTACTAAGGCTCATAGGTGAATGTTTAGAGTTTATGCTGCATAGTTTAATTTTTTTTATACAGATTACCATAATATTCACCTTTAATGATCGATTTCAAAAATGTATTATCTAAGCGCCGCCGTTTAAAATATTTAAAATGCTACGTTTAGAATATATTTCAGTGCTAAGCGAAAACGAAAAAGCTAATTTATTCACTTCTTAAGCACAACTTGACAAATAAACTGTTCTTTGCACGAGACTTTGTTTTATTCTCGTACAACTTAAATGTGTCAAAGAAGTTTACTAAAAAACCAGTGCATTTAGATTTTCAGCATTATGTATAGCTTTGTTTAAGTTAAAACATTACTTTTTTCTTCCAAAATTAACGCATTTTTTCAGAGTTAAAAAATAATGCTCTTTTCGTAAACAATAAAACTACTTTGTAAATAAATGTCACTGCATTGAAAAATATTTTAGAAGTTTTGTCATTTTAAATTTGAAAACCCGAGCTTTTCTTTTGCTACAGTAACAAATTAAAAAGTTCAAAACTAGTTAGGAAAGAATTGAAACTTTGTACACAGATTTCACTCGAGTATACGTCTACATTTAAAAATTCAAGAAGACTGAGAAAGAATAGCAGATTCAGAATCTTTCTTGGTTGCATTAAAGTCTAAGTACTCCATGTAAGAAATTGAACAAACGCTTAAAACACTATTTTGGCCTTATTTGAACTTTCTGGTCAACGTGGTAATTAGCTGAAATACATTACTTCTGGTTTTTTGATAATTCAATGACATAGTCTAAACTGGAATAGACATACGCAGGCGCCTTGACCGATGTACCAGTACGCGCGCTGAACTTCTCTCATGGCAATGTGGAGGCTAAGGTTGGAAAGTTAAATTAAATTCATATGCATCCCACAAACTTTGATCTCGTTGCTTTGAGATGTGATATCTAAAGGTGACTTGCAACGGTGGAATTACTTTGATAATTCTGGCCTCTAGTTCAATGTGCTTTCGGGAACAGTCATGGTGGCTCATGGTAAAGTATCGGCCCAATAAGCAGAAGACCGTGGTATGAGGCATTTAAGTTTTCAAATCCGATTCAAGTTTCCGCTGTGAATAGTTAACGGACACTAATAACTATTTTTTTGTTTACATTTGATAACCAAGGAGTAGTATAGTGCATAGTTAGAGGGACTAGGAGGATTCAGGGACCCTCGCACCTCCACCATTAGGAGTGTTTGTGCTGTCCCTTATACCAAGTATGGGAAATCACCGACACATATACTCGTGCCCAAAGCGGGACTCGAACCCGCGACCCTTTATCCCACACAGTGGCTAAGTGAAAGGCTCCAGCGACCGCGGCTACGCGGGGCCTTCATAACCAAGGTAATTTAGTTCCATTTAACTTGCCCGAACATGTGCTTGCTTATATTCATATTATTGCTTCTATCTTGGAGAAATGTACTTCTACAGTTTAGGACAGAAAATGTAGCACGATTCCAGTGGCGATGTGTAATTTCTAAAAATCGACAGTCCTCAGGAACTCACAGTAGCATAAATTTGATTTCGTTCGCCATGTTGATGATGTCCCCTTCCCATCACACACACTAAATATATAAACATAATGTAATACGCACACTGAGATACGAAAGTGGGAAGTGCAGTATTACAGAATCGAGGAATAGTTTAAAGTCCAGTCTTGTTATGCCTTTATGTGTCGCACTTTTTTTTTCACAATTGTGTGTTTTATTATTTTGAATGAATTAGAAATAAAAAATTTGTAACGAACCTACCCATCGTCACCTCAGATTTCCGGTAACGCAATGCCACCAATTCAACAGCAATAACTAACACTATGGCTTAATAAGATACAATAATTTTGTAGGCTTTGAGTCAATTGTTTTATGGGTGATGCCGTGACTCAAAACAGGTTCTTTGAAAATAATACTGACAATAATATAGATTCAGTATTTCAAGAAGAATTTGAAGTAGAAGACATGAATTATGAACACCCAGATGCTGAAAGAGGCATGGGAAATTGACTCGTATTTTACTTCGCGCCTTAGTGTGTACTGAATGTTATTACAGCCACCAAATTTATGTTGGTAGACATTGGTTTCTTTGGAAACGAATTTATGTGTTGGAATTCTAAATTTCCTTCTGTATATATATATATATCATCGAGAAGACGTAGAAAACATACGCTCGTGCATAAATTCTATTTGCGTTTTAGGCATTCAGGCTCACAAACATAAACCATACCTACATTTTTCTTTTGTTTTTAAACCAAAAGAGTATTCTTCCTTCTACTATGCCTAAGTGTTTGAACAAGTGATCCAATTTATTGATGGAGGACATAACCCGTATCATTTTAGCATATTTAAAGCGAGAAAAGAGGATTTCGGAAGGACATGGGTTCACTTCGCATACTACCCACAAAGATATTTTCTTGGTTGTCTAACTATGAGCGAAGGGCAAGCTTGGAATACTAAAATACGTCTGCAAACTGCTCTAGTGTAAGTGGTGGTCTAACTTGTTAGGGTGACTTCCAAAAGCGCGTAGCTTTGGTGTTAGGACACGATAGGAGAGGAGTAGAAGCGGAGGGGGATTTAGCAGCTTGACCTACGTAGATCTTTTGTGCCTAGGCCACTGACGGGGCGCCCCCGGGAGATAGGAGGAGGTAGAGGGCGATCGAACCAGGAGACACGACAGGCAGAGGGCAGAGTCCCTACCATTTACAGATTTGAACTCCCCGGGTGCTGCCGGCTCCCCCTGTATATTTAGAGTTCCCCTGAGGGGGGCAGGGACCCGGAGACGAAGGTTTCCTCAGAGCATTCTTTTCCATTGTCATGCACACGCCGAAACCTCCCGCCGACACTTGCAACCAGGAGACACGACAGGCAGAGGGCAGAGTCCCTACCATTTACAGATTTGAACTCCCCGGGTGCTGCCGGCTCCCCCCTGTATGTTTAGAGTTCCTCTGAGGGGGGCAAGGGACCCGGAGACGAAGGTTTCCTCAGAGCATTCTTTTCCATTGTCATGCACACGCCGAAACCACCCGCCGACACTTGCAACCCTGACGAAGAGATGAGAGGTGAAGTGAAATGAGAATGCAGATGAAATGGAGGGACAGGAAATTTGGGAGATGTAATGATCCTTCCCAGCATTCACCTGGCGATCCGAGGAAACCCCGAAAGAATCCATGTGTCAGGAAGGTCGGCCACGGGAATCGAGCCCACGACCTCTCGAATGTGGGCCATAGACATTACCGCCTGAGTCATCCCGCTCGGTCAGCTTTGGTGTTTTGTGGCGCAAGAGATTGTGGGTTCGAGTTCTGCCTCGGGCATGGCTGTTAGTATGGTCGTAAATCTGTGTATATTAGTGTAAATAAAAAGGTAAGCAATCGGGAAAATAAGAGAAACTTTGAGACAAACTTTAAAAAAGCAGCAAAGATGCATTCTAAAAAAACATGGTATCTATCCCATTAGAACATGTTCTTTTGGATTTTATTGGTGTTTATATTTTTAATTTACTTTTTTTTTTACATATACGAGAAAACCACATGGTAACTTTACTTCGGGGATTTGACTAAAGCAGTAGATAAAGCTTTCGACCTGTAAATCATTCACGGAATATACAATTAATTTGGCATTTAAATTTTGGCATATAGTCCTCAAAATATGATACTTAACTGCAAGAATGTCTATTATTAAAAGACTGCAACATTTGGATACACATGACTTAGGAAATTATATGTATAGCTCTTAGTTTTACTTAAGTACTTCCATCTGAACACTTCAGTCTGGTTCAATGGGCGTATTCAGATATAATTTATTACTCAGACATCTTTACACACTTAATCCTCAGAGTATATAGACAGACACTGTAATCACGCAATCAAATTTAGCACGAAACGAGAAGGAAAGAAACGATATGCGTGTGCGTAATTGACTAAAAAACGCATTAACCCTAGATCTCATGCGTGGGGCATCCCAAGCTCAAACAGTTGGCAACAATGAGCCGAGTTAGGAGTTCCTCCCCTAAAAATGGTTTAGCTTACAGAACCTTGTCAGTTGATTTGTAACTTTATCAGCCACAGTAACCTGCAGTGTTGTTGGCCCCGTGCGAGCTTTCACGTTGTCCACCTTCATGTTACTGAAAGTGTGTAATAATCGTTACGTTCTATGAAGCTGTTCAGGGGGATATAAGAGCTCTTATCACTAGTATGCTTAACGAGGAGCCGGAGACAGAGGAATATTTGTTTTGGGAGTGACGCATACACTAAAAGTGACTTCGATACTATGGTTTAACTGTGTTCACTGTTCGAGTTGTTAGTGAAGAAACAATTGGTAAGGTGAGCGCCCGTAAGAACCTACCAAAAGCCCAGATTCAGTCTATGAGAAGCTTAATGCCAGCAAAGAATGCATTTGAAATAAGAGAGCGGATGTATTCCAAGATCTGTCAATGACAAGATTCCTTTGTTTATTGCAGTAATAAGATCGCCTGATCCTAAATAAACTGATTTCAAGCGCATTATTTTATTTATAGCTGAAAATTGTATAATTTAATGCACAGTTAAATGGGGTAGCATTTACCTCATGAAAGCAATCACGCATTTAAATGAGAACGAATACTCTGGGGTTAAACAAAAGCCTTGCGTTGCTTTCAGTCGGGCGAATCACTCAATGTGGACGGACCTTTGGATACTAGCCAGAGAGGATTCCATTGTTTGTTGTAAATCAAAGCTTTGGGGCAGTGAACCCACAGCCTCCAATGTACTTGGGTCCGTAGATTTGTTTGAGTGAGCCACTAACAACAAACAAAGATTCGATGTAAAACGATTGAACCCAGCTGAAGACGAAATCTTCCAGATGTCCACTGAAATAATGGCATTCACAACTGCAACTCTGTGTGCAGCTAATTTCGCTACATACAGCAATTTTAAAATCAATCAATCAATTTCATATCAATAGGCAATATGAAGTATAAAACACGTCTAGGTTGAAGTAGTTCTTAACACTAGCCGCATGTACCACAGAGGATTACTCAGGCCACGATACCAATAAAGTACTTCAACTTTACATGCTGATGTTCTATTTAACTCGGCTAACATTTCTGCCTCTGTAACACAACAGTCAAACTCTTTTATTTGATTCTATAATTCCATAAACTTTCACGGTTATCTCAACGACAGGGCGACTCGATATACTATGCAAAATGGTTTGCACCGTTTGACCCCCTAAAAGCAATGTTTCACTGAACAACCACTCAAATTGAAGACCAGAATATTTCATTTACAGTTACATATTGAGGCAGTGTTTTATATCACAACACTGTGAATGCCAGAATGATTGTAGTGTAAATTAACATTATTGTATGACAAAGATTTTAGATGTTTGTTAGCTATAAGCGTTGTTAAGAAATACATTTACACGGCCTCACTGAAACTGACAATAGGAGCGGGTAACAATGAAGCGAGGGGGTGAGTTGTTTATCAATTAGAAGAGACAAACAAATGACGTCAGGGTAGCGCGCCTTTCTTTAGAATTGGAAGGAATATCTTCCCTAGAGCATATGTGTTTGTAATTTTGATTGGCTTATAAAACAGACGCTAATGTTGGCGCGATTTAGTAACCAATAGCAGCTCGATTATAATGTTTAGGCATATCGGGATGAGGGAGTATAAATTCTTGAGCCAGAGGCAAGTATCGCGCAGTTCTACAGAATCATTCACAAGGTAAACGTCGCGCAGTGCTAAGAAATCTCTCTCGCGAGTTACACGTCAGGCAGTTCTAAGAAAGCATTCACGAAGTACACGTTACGCAATTCTACAGAATCTCTCGCGTCGTAAAGTTAGTTACAAAATGTGAAATGCGCGAATTAATAGTGCGTGGCAAATAAGTTATTGTAGTTACATTCGAAAATATAACAGTTTCAGTCAGGCGTGTATCAAGATTAAATATGTGAAATTAATTGTGACGGCAATAAAAGTGTAAAAACAAATTCTTTTATCAGTGTTATCTTTTAGTAACAACTCTTTTCCGTTTACATACCCTGTTCAAGAGATATTTGCTCGACTGAGTAATAATAGCTAGCCGGAGGACAAAGAACCCAAAATTCAAAATAGTAAAACAATAACAGGCGCTCAGAAAAAAAGATAACACGAACAGATTACCGCGACAATATTTATTACTTCTTGTTTTTCCTTATCAACCGCAGGTGGATGTCCTGCTGAGCTGGCAATTGATGGTATCGTCAAATATTTTGCTCTTTATGGCAATGATATCTATAATTCGTATACCTTCGTGGTTGGTCAGATCTTGAATTCTTCGTGCATAACCGACTGTATTTTAGCGTTTGTTTTGAATACAAGAGTCATATCACAATCGCGTATCATAATTAATATTAAAAATCTATAGTAAGTTACTTTCCATTTTCGTACAGCGCCCTCCATATAATACAGTCTTCATGCATGTCCTACACTCATTTCCATATCACTGGAAGACTTCGCATGCGGACAACAGTGTTTTTTTTTCGTTTTTACAGCGTAGATAATAGTGGTTCTGTTGTTGCTAAGATACCTATCTCACTGGAAAAGCTTCAATCTCACAAGAGCTTGATCCTCTGCGGGAAAAGGTCAAAATCGCAAGGCAACTACTGGTGGGTGTTCTAGTATCTCCTGATCCCAATTCCAAGTAGTACTGCAGTCTCAGCTGTATGATAGCGAGCATTGCCATGTAACACAATCACCCGTCTCTTACCTCGTATTGCAGATGCCCAATTTATAATACTGGGCAGTAGTATATGCTGCTTACACTTCTCAATTATAATGCACTGCATTTCTACCTCGGGCTGCTTGTAATTTCACAAAAGTAATCTGCTCTGAAGGTAAAAATAACGATTTAGAGCAATCATTAAGCATCATTGTCATTTGTTGAGGTGCTGCTGCTGTCGGTCATTGTTGTTTATCCAAGGTCAGCACTATTTTTTATTGCACCAATACTAACAACTGAATCCAGAGTAAGGAATTAATAACTGCCGATCGATTAATGTGACTCAGACCTCGCATGCATTCTGCTTAGTCTGCAACAATAATGATCTCCCTGATTTTATCGTCATATTATCAACAAAAAAAACTATTCTACTAAGGGTAATTAAGTTAAGTGATCGAAAGAAAAACTTATGAATTTTACTTTAAATTATAGCAGCACTGATACAGTACGCTGACTGGGCGACCATGCAAGAACAAGCATGCATAATTTGTCCTGGAGCCCTGCATTTCTGGTTTACATTTTGAAGACATTTCTGCGTAAATTTTTGGATTATACGTGCAAATAATAAGAAAATCCGTGCTTGGTATTCCAATTTTCAACAACAGAGTGCATATGCAAGCGAAAATGCAACGGCTGACCGTCAATCTTGAGCGGATAAGGCAGGATAACGAAGCTCACAGAAGTCGACAATGAAGACAAGAAGAGAGCTAGAAATACCACAGCCGACAGTGCGAAGGCATTACAAAAATGTTTTGAGAATGAAGCTATATCTTTGTTGATAGTAGATGAGTAATGTGGAAATTCAGGATGCAATACACTCGCTGTGCTTAATGTTACTACATTAGTTTACTAAGTGTTGCAAGGTCGCCTATCAGCGTACTGCACTACTGCCGTTGTAATTTAAACCTGAGTTTCTATTTAGATCACTGTTCGTTTCAGTGCTGTAAGTTAAATGATATGACAATGAAATCGAGATCATTTGTAGTGGTCCTATATCTCGTACACAAGTAAGTAAAATGTGACTCTTGACTTATTTTATGTTGAGCGGGAAGGTAAATAAGTTCTGTTTATATTGCTTCAAACAAAACATGTGAATAGGCAAAGGAATGCACCAAATATACCATTGAAGTAACTGGAAGTTGTCAAATGCAATTCTACAGCTGTTTAAATAGTGAACTGGAAAAGAGAATTTGCCTCAGACGTGGGAGGATAAAAACAGTTAGTTCTTCGAAGGTTTTATCTGTCCTGTGTTACAGACCTTTGGGTATGAAATTGAAGAGGAACAAGAAAACATCACTAGGAATGGAATGGTAGCCTGCGGGGCAGTGCAGGAGAATGCTGGCGAGAGTACTGTGCACAGTTAAACTAGAGAGATTTGAAATAGTTTGGTGACATCATGGTTTTCCCACACGTTAAGTGTATTTTGAACGTTAAATACCCTTCTTTGTGTGAAGGGAGCGGTGCAGGAGCTGCCGAATATATGAACTCGCTTTAAGATCTCTTACGGTTTCTGTATGAAGCATAGTGCATGCCACCAAAGAATTTTTAAGTTATTTGTTGCAACTAGTATAATATGAGCATCATTACGCTCGAAAAGTTTTGGAAGCACGAGGCGCAAGCCGAGTTCTGTAATTGCACGAGAGCGATAAATATGTACATACCACTAGTTGCATACAATATTTTATGTGTGACAATTTAATTATACCTTATCTTCGTTCATGATGCGACCGTTGGTTTATAAATAACACCATCATCATTCAATGAACATTATGATACTCTGTGATTCAATGTAAACCACAGCATAGTTAACATTATTCCCCTTATCATCATAAACATGCTCTAAAAACAAAAGAACTAATGTAATGATATTAACTTGATTACGATAACATTAGAATGATATAGATTATCTGGAATCAAGAAAAATCTGTTAATTCGTTCTGGTTATCAGTGATTCTGATAAAGAATTCCCCCTTTCAACATTCTTGGTCGGAAAGATAATATTCTAATTAACAATCATTTCATATTCAATATCTCAATGTGACATTAGTTTATGGAATTCATAATATAATGTTCATAATATTTTGCTTATAATCATCTGGTATTGATTATTTTATTGCAAGGAGTGTGTTATAAACCAATGTTAATAATAATAATAATAATAATAATAATAATAATAATAAAGCGCTTTTTAGGAGTCGTTTTTAATGTTAAGGATGGCATGTATGTTAACTTATTAGTTCATTAGTATGGCGGCGAATAAGCAGTCTTTATTAAATGGTCGCGATAAAATAAATATAACAGCAAAATCTCTCCCGAAATTGCATCGTTTTTGTGAGGCAAACTATTGAAATGTTTCAATCTTTATTCTATTAGTTTAGGAATTAGAAACCTTAGAAATTCATACACTCAAAATAAGAAATCTACACAAAATGTAAACATAGTCATTCTAGGATATAAGAAAATTCACATTTAAGTAGCACTACGCAGTCGACTACAATTACTTGTTAAGCCTAAAGAACCGCTCTTAACAAATATGGCACTATTTTGGCATTCTGTAACTCATTTGTTATCGCGATAATTGTTTTCTCGTGGTTTGTTAGCTCGCTGGAGTCAGTGACTAATCGAAAATTCGTGCGCTCTGCGATAGCCTTCTGTTTTCACACTGCCCCCAGCGCCAGACTACCGACTACCGACTACCGACTACCGACTACCGACTACCGAGTGCTTTTGTTATTTTTCCTTGCCAACATGGAGACAAAGCGTGCTGTGAAAACCTCACACGAAAAATATCAAATATATGTGTATTTTCAAAAGTAGCGCCCATTTATTAGAATAGCAAGACTTACATCTTCTTGTGTCCCCAAAGAATTATATTCTTTTTATAGCGGGAACTCGCCAAGCTGTTGAACAGCTGTGACTGCGGCCCTGTAAAATGAATTTAATTTTAGGCTAGCTAGGAAAGACAGAGAAAATAATTAGCAGCGCAATTTCATTCTGTTTTGATACAAGTTTCACTAATTCATAGCAACGCGCAATTATTGCTTAATTATGGTTCTTGGATTTTAATTATTACTTTCTCTACACGTATAGTAAATAGGTGAAGTATTGCATTCCAACCAAAAATTTGATACCGAGATTTCACCGGAAATACACGTTTTGAGGCACCCTGGATCCAAATAAATAATTTTTGAAAACATGTCTGTGTGTGTGTGTGTCTGTCTGTGAGCAGCATAACTCAAAAACGAAAAGTCGAATAAATACCAAACTTGGTATTTGAATTTAGTATCTTCCAAGGATGCAACATGAAGATTTTCAAGAACATCTTCCCCCAACTATCCTTTACGTGGAACATTTTTTTTTCTAAAAATTTTGATTAAAATACCATACCTATATGAAATACATTTACATACAAATAAAATGTATATCTCTAATTTTCTGGGAATAGCCTAGGAAATTCTCTTCATTCGCAAGGAATTTTGTATAATCTTGTATAACTTGTAAACGTTAAGCGATAGGTGAAAGCGTACGCTACAAAAAAAATGTACATTTCTTTAAAACACACAATTTACTTAAAATAACTTTTTTGTGGCATAATCCATTTCCGAGATATCCTTATTAATAGCTCGAATTGTTCAATACTTAGACATTCTTTTAGTCCCATCGATTTTCAGTTATTTCTCGCGATTACATGGAAACAATATGGAATGTTAAGGCCAGCATATAACCTGCAGTTCTTAAACATTTTCACTGTTCTCTTTACATTTATAACGAAATGTACAATGCAACTATTTTTGCAAATGTTTATTCGGATTAAATGTAGTACACAGAAAACAACCTTTAAGAATAGTTTGTATACCCAATAATATAGTGGGCAGAGAAAATCATGTGAATGTATCATATCAGATTTTAATTTTTAAAGATACCAGTTGTATGCAGATTTTTCTGAAATCTTAATGCATACCATCAACTTTATTATTTAGTAGGCACTTTATTATTACTATTATTTATTATTATTATTATTATTATTATTATTATTATTCATTATTTGGTAAAGTTCAGCTTTAGTATCAGTTCTAGGAAATGTTCTTGCTTCTTAATCGGTGAATGAAAGTAATAATTAGCATCTCATTATTTTAGGTAGGTATTCCTTTAAGTGGAAGGTCGTAGTGAAAAGAAAGATATTTCACTCGTTGTGTTATCTAGCGGAATATTACAGCTACAAGTATTTGATTTGGATTATTTTTCATACGCAAATTTATTAAGTAAATGTAAATTATCATTTTATAACCCAACTGACTACCTTTTATTATGTTCTTCCAGCACCTTTAGTATAAATGCAATTTTCTATGGTTACGAGAAACTGTAAATAGGTTTCTGCTAGCCACTTCCTTTAACAGATTGGAAATTATCTTACAATATTTCTGGGAACGAAAACGTATCGCTGTAATATCCTACACCTCTCAGAAGTGTTCAGTTCCTAGTCTGAATCTAAAAATTGGGCAAATATATTCGTGAAACACGCAAATCAACACAATATTTATAACTATTTGAACCTAATATTCTTAATTCAATAGCTGTTCCCTTTTATTACGACACGAGATTACACAACAGTTTTTGCTATTAAAATTCGTCTCTTAAAAGTTATGTTGGGAGCGTCATTTACCAATGCTATCACCACGCGGAACATTGCTTACTTAACCGTACCCCCATTAACAATTACATTTTACGCTAAGACGAATAAATAAACATTTGATAATTAAAATGTCAAACTTCTATGATGATTTTCCTCTTATAGCAGCATGAAATGACGTCTATGCGAATTTGTTGTGTTAACAAACGCGTTAGCAAGACGGTCTCTGGGCTTGTTTCGTTCAACAGCCAAATCTTTATTCTTAACAATATTTTGTTTTGTTACGAAGTTAAAGAATACCTAACAGTTGTCCTCCGTGGTCTAGGGGTACCATGCTAGCCTCTAGTTCCCAAGGTCGCCGGTTCAAACCCGGTGGAGGGCGATGGATTTTTTTTCGGGCGTAAAAATCCTTCGGGGAAGTAAAGCCGGTGGTCCCGTGTCGTAGATTTATGGCAAGTACGGCACGTCAAAGAACCTCAAGCCTGATAAAGAGGCCTCTGAGCAAAATTTCCGGTCTTTAACGCCCAATATGGAATGGGACGCTAAGAGCCACAATAGTTAAAAAGCGTCCAGAAATAAGGCTCAGTTTAATTTGCCTAACAGTTAGCAGCTTTTACAATTTGTTAAGTCTTAACCAAGTGTTTAAAGAATAGCCCCGTTTATAACCTATATTATCAATCTTTTACGTCTACAGGACAGCGTCTCCCCTCCCTCCATGCAGTAGGACCTGGAGTGTAACAGGCACGCGATTTCTCTATCCGTTACTATTTACTAGGTATTCTGCTGACTGTTCATGTAAAACTTAATTTTTTTCCATCCAATTGCTATTTATCACAAGAATTAATATCCACAGGCAAGGTTTTCATTAATTATGCAATGGTAACGAGTTTATAACAATAGCAGCAAACGCTGTATTCTGTAGTGGGCGACCAAACCCTGGCTTCCCAAGTGGGAAGCTCACATCCTGGCATTTAACGAGTGTAATACTGTAACGACCAGAATACCGGGTGCTACTGGATGACGTAACTCAGTGGGAGAGCACCTACCTAGGAGGCGTGTAGGTTCCGGTGGCAATTATAACTCTGGGTACGCTTCTGCCCATGCCTTGAGCCCTTTATTTTATCCTAAGGACCTACGGCCCAGTCTGTAAGTAACTCAGCTTACTACATATGTGGCTGGTGATGAAGTTGTTTCTTTTTCAAAAAGTATTATAAAAATACTCGTCGTCACCACGAACAGCGCAGAGACGTTACGTATCGGGTTTCGAGGTGATCTGCCCCTTGATCTCAATTCGGTCAGCTTAAGTGTCTTATGCTGTGAGGCGTCAGCGTTCTGTTAATCTAGATTCACCAGTGTCCTAATTTCAACATTTTTCTACGTGTTGCCCCACTACAGTATTTGGGCTTCCTTCCCAGCTCAGGAACACTGCAATATCTAAGAACAGGGTTTTCGTATCTATTTTTACTTTCCTATAGAGGAATTATAGCATTATGAGCACAAGTTTTATATCGAGACTTCACCTAAAACATGTTTTGAGGTCCCATGAATCACAGACCTCGTGTTTGAAGAGAGAGAGAGAGAGAGACGGTAAGTGTGCATGGACAGAATAATTCAAAAATGAAATTCGGGTAAATACTGCATTTCATACCGTTTAAGGATGCCAGGAGAAGATTTTCAAGAAAATTCTCCAACCGCTAGCTATGTTTTGCATGGAAAAGTTATTTCTTTATTTTCAAAATCAGCAGCAAGATATTTGCCATATGTTTATGAATTTTATTATTGAATTTTCTGTTAATAGCATGTGACATCCTTTCTATTGAGATTGAATAAAACATAATTTATCTAATTAACACAATTTACCGAACTGGGAAACCATTAAGATAGACAACTTACCTCAGGAAAAACTGTTGAGCTTATTAAAACACACAGTTTATATCAACAAGTAGTTTTGTTTTGTTTGTTTGTTTGTTTATTTCGTAGCGCATTTCCGAAATGTTCACTGTTGTTCGTATAAATAATTATTGTCTGGAATTTTAAGAAAGGGACATGCAAGTAGACACAAAACACTGTCATATCTGCCTCCGGCATGCTTTTGTTTCTTTTCCTTCACCTGAGGTCTTGAAAGAAACAATATAAACCCTTCGAATGTTGTTTTTGCAAGTTGTATGTAAGTCCTTATGGCTTAATTTGAAATAATTCTAGGCAAACGTTTATCTTGAATAACGTAAGGCAGACAGGAAGATCAATTTTATACGAATTATTTCCATTTAAGGTAATTGCATAGTTACATACACCATGTAGAAACAGCATTCAAATGTTTAACAGCAGTAACGAGCTCTTGCGATGGAAAGAAAAATAATTATAAGTTTCAAGAATGTTCATCAGATGGCTCACTTACGAGTACTCTTAGCAACTTAAAACATGCAGCATAGAACATTTGAAAATAAATTGTGTATTTTAATGCGCTCTACAGTAACTTTTTTTCTATCTCTGATGATTTCCTAGTTGTGCAGAAGGCTTTATAGGGCTATTAATTGAAAATTCGAGATACACATTTAATTCCTCATATTAATATTTCAAATATATTTTAATCAAAATCGCCAGAGCATTACTGAGAAAATTAAAAATAAGAACGTTTTTCACCTAAAGGGTAGTGTGAAGTGGGGGAAACAGAAAACCTTTGCTTGAAATGCAATGTTCGTCTGAAGTATGAAATTCGGTATTTATCCGAATTTTCATTTTTGAAGTAGATGTTTAAAAACACGATACATGCACAAATGGACGAGGGTTCGTTGGTTCTCAGAACCTTTATGGCGAAATCTCGATATCCAATTTTAGTGGAATACAATACTTTCTCTACCTGCTATAAGTGGTAGAGAAAGTATAAATAAACGTTTATTGAGCAATTTGAAGAATAACTAGCAAATTGCGACGTATAGGGAAAGTCGCGTGCCTGTTACACATCAGATACTTTGGGGGGGGGGGCTGTGTCTATGGCTGGTAAGATTAATACATTCTGCAGGAATCGATTGTTACTGCAGGCGAAGAGACCAAAAGACGCATTTTAACATCGCCAGAATAGCTATGTGATTGAGCCCACAGAGTGGGTTGAACACCAGAGATCGATACTAACCTTGTCTAGTCCTTGAGAGCACCGAGCAATCAAATGAAAAGCCATGTCCAGCTGAGGAAAAACAAAACGAGTTAGTAGTGATTGTGGTCAAGCCTTAAAACATGCGCTGTAGCAGGCTTCTGTCGTGTGATTTTGAGATTCGGTCTTGAACGTAGCTATATAGAAATAAAGAAGCCTCGAAAATAGAAGAAGAAGAAATTGCCATTTCTGCTACGCGAAACACCAGTTGAATTAGCGAAAACTATGGATCAATGAGGTTAACAGGAGATTACATGGTGTTGGAGAGGGTGATATGAATGATAGGAGCAGCACAGGGGCTTTGCAACAAAGAATGATTAACCGTCCTGTAGGCGACAGGTCCCTAACATTTTAAAGAACCTCTCCCCCACTTGTACAACCAGGCCTGGGAGCTATATAAAAGTCCTTCGGCAATGGGTCAGTGCGGTCCCAGGAGTGATTGGGGGTGATATTCACAAGTCACAGACATCCGTACGTGAATCACACCAAGTTCTTCCAAATGCGTGTGAGAGGCCCGTACTATGGAAAGGAGGAAACGACAGAACAAATCGGGAAAAACCACTTAAAAAAAGCCTTTGCTCAGGTTGGCCAGAGCAGGTAACTGAACCTGAGATCTCCAGATTGCGAGTCATAGACTCCCTGCTCGATGGTTATCAATGCATACAAGATTGTTAATTATCAGAATTTTATGTATGTATGCACGTAGCAGAAATATATTTTTCCGATTATTAAAATGTCTGATGAACTTTAAGAAAACAAAACTAAATATTATAATGCTAACAGGGGCGGTTGGTGACTCTGAACTTTGGTGGTTCACAACATTATCCTTGCAATTTGAAATGTTTTAAGTAATAAATACGGAATAAGTTTCTCACTATAGGCTGATTAATTTACGGAAATAAACAAGAAATGGGAATTCACAATATATAACACATGCACATTTCATGAAGATGCTACAGATCATTCACGCCATGCTTTGTCCATGTATCTTCACCGCCAAACAAAACGCAAGGAAAGCAAAACAGGGCGTTTTTAATATCACAACCACTTATCCAATCATATTTTTCATATACATCGCTGTTAAAATTCCTGTTAAAACTTCTTTTTTTTTTTTTTAACTACCTGAGTGATTTTTAGGTATGATGTGGGCCTGCCAATGCATTTAATTTCATTCTTTTCCTCCAAGTTTAGCGTTGAAAACGGTTGCATTAAAAGAGACTGAATGGAATTCATTGTTTCTCCTGATAGCAACGTTTACCTGTATTTGGCTAAATAAACCACTTTGATTCATAAATTAAAACCCGATACACACAACATGGCACAAACCACGTGGCATACAGGCTATATAATTATTAGAGATGCAAGGTAACTAAAGTATAGTCAAGAGATGTTGTTCAGTAGATAGAAGACCGGAAGTGAGGTAAACATTTACTGTGAATTCAATAGATGGCTCCGTGTATGGGACGAAACGAAAAGCATTGCTCCTGTTGATCATCCTATTCTATGCTCTCTGACTACTAGGTTAACCAACAACATGCAGCTTATGCCCCGCACTTCCCCCCCATACACCTCTGCGCTCCATTGGTCCCTCATTCCCTATACCTCACCATTATACCAATGTGGGTTGCAGCCGGGAGTGCACTACTTGGCACCTGCAAACAATACAACGCTTGCCAAAGTCCACTCCACAAGATCATGTCAGAATGATAACCGAAATGTATGAATCGTATACGTTACTTACATTAAAGGGAGAGCCAGGACTTTGGTTGTAGCGTAAACTGCCATATTAAGAAGCCGCCCCTGAATGCTAATACAGTTTTTTTAAACAAAATTCCAGTCCAACTAGCTAACAAGTCATCCTCATAGGTTTTGAGATTGTCGAATAGCAGAGCCAACTTATGTGATTAAGCTCAAAACCTCATGTGATGTTTACAAAGGGTAAGACAAAAAGTAAGTTTTCCCTCTTTCATTAGATGGAAATCAAAGATCTGAACTGTAAGTTATGAAAGTAACCGCTAGCATCTATGAGGCAGTTATGATGAGGTAAAAGACGAAATGGCTCAATAAGTAGGACTCCACTTTTCTACACTGTGCGTCATGACACTCTTGAATGCCCTTGGTAATGTGTCAAAAACAGTATTCTTTATTCTGACGTATCCCTCCCTAAGCGTTAACCTATAAAGAGTTAGGGATACTTACTTTTTCATTTACCGTCGTATTGTGACTACTTCAGGAATAATGGATTCAAATAATGCCGTTATTATTTTAAAGTATACACAATAAAATAAATCTCCATTTACATTGTTTGTAAAAACAATCCACCATGTCGCCGCCATTAATACTAAACTGCTAAACCAACAATGTCTAACACCCGTGGATCGATCAATGTGACTGGGGTTTCTTCGTGGTTTCCTCCCGTCGCTAAGGAGAAAATACCGGATTAGGTCTTTAATATCAGGACACAAAGTTCTACATTAAATCTGAAACAATAGTAAAAAAGGAAATAGATGGCAATAGCAAATGCTCTGCAATCTATTCATGAACGACATCCTAATGACATCTGCTCGGCATGTGCAGAGGTTCAGCTGCCTAGCACTAAGGACTCTATGCACATGCGACGAAGCAAGATCGTATGGTAAAGGGATGAGACCTAGAAGGCTAATTGTTCGTCACACACCGATCCAAGAGGGATGTTCTAACAGATCCGTTGCGATTTGACCACGTAGTTAAAGCGACGTAAATAGAAAAAAAAAATCTCTATAGCAGGCCTAACCACAAAAGCAAATGTAAAATATTACATTAATAGATAAAAATACAAATACTATGGAAGAATATTTATTACTTTCTCTACTACGTATAGTAAGTAGGGGAAGTAGTGTATTCCACCCAAAAATTCGATACCAATATTTCACCGGAAATATGTTTGGAGGCCCCCTGAATAAAAAAAAATCTGATGTGTTACACTCACATGACTTTCTCTACTCTTGTACAAACTATTTTTACAAACGCCTATTCTCCATATGCTTCATGTTAATCGAGATATCGAGATGTCAATCTTATTAGTAATTTTCTTGTAGATGCAAGGGAAATATGGTAGCTTTTAAGCGATAGTCAAATAGTTTATCGCTGGTTGCTATGTGGCGCATTCCATTCTCTTTGCATGTCCAGGACATAAAAAAAATCTGATGTGTTTCACTCACATGACTTTCTCTACTCTTGTACACACTATTTTTAAAAAACGCCTATTCTCCATATGCTTCATGTTAATCGAGATATCGAGATGTCAATCTTATTAGTAATTTTCTTGTAGATGCAAGGGGAATATGGTAGCTTTTAAGCGATAGTCAAATATTTTAACGCTGGTTGCTATGTGGTGCATTCCATTCTCTTTGCATGTCCAGGACATAAAAAAAATGAATAACGAATTTGAGAAAAAGTATAAGTATTGGAAAATTTAAGGAAATAACAAGCAATATCTCCAAAACGGTTCACTCAACAAAAGAAATGTATATGACATAAGTTGTGTATTTTAACGCGATCTACACTTTTTGTGTAGTAACATTTTGTGTATCTCTTATGGTTTACCAGTTATGCAAAAGTTGTTCACAATAAAGAATACTTTTGGAGACATTCCCAGAAAATTCGAGATATACATTTCATTTCCCATGACATTATCTTAAACATATGATATTTTCATCAAAATCGTTAGAGCCATTTTTGAGAAAATTAAAATTTTCGAAAAATCTTCCATGTAAAGGGTAGTTTGGGGTGGGGGGATTTTCTTGAAAACCTTCGTGTCGCATCTCTGGAAGATACTGAACCTAAATACCAAGTTTGGTGCTTATCCGACTGTTCGTTTTTGAGTTATGCTGTTCACACACACACAGACACACACACAGACACACACACACACAGACACACAGACACACACACGGACATGTTTCCAAAAATTCTTTTTTTGGATTCAGGAGGTCTCAAAACATGTATTTCCGGTGAAATCTCGGTATCGAATTTTTGGGTGGAATGCAATACTTCCCCTACTTACTATACGTAGTAGAGAAAGTAAAAAAGCATTTTTGGAAACATGTCCGTGTGTGTGTCTGTGAATAGCATAACTCAGAAACGAACGGTCAGATAAACACCAAACTTGGTATTTAGGTTCAGTATCTTTCAGAGATGCGACACGAAGGTTTTCAAGAAAATTCCCCCACCCCAGACTACCCTTTACATAGAACATTTTTCAAAAATTTTAATTTTCTCAAAAATGGCTCTAACGATTTTGATTAAAATATCGTATGTTTAAGCTATTTTCATGACAAATGAAATGTATATCTGGAATTTTCTGGGAATGTCTCCAAAAGTGTTCTTCATTGTGAACGACTTTTGCATAACTGGTAAACCATAAGAGATAGACAAAATTTTACTACACAAAAAATGTAGATGGCGTTAAAATACACAATTTATGTCGTATACATTTTTTTGTTGAGTGAACCATTTTCGAGATATTGCTTGTTATTTCCTTAAATTTTCCAATACTTATACTTTTTCTCAAATTCGTTATTCTTTTTTTTTTTTTTTTGTCCTGGTAATGCAAAGAGAATGGAGTACTCCACATAGCAACCAGCTCTTAAACACTTAAAGCCCCTTGCATCTAGAAGAAAATTAGCAATAAGATTAACATCTCGATATCTAGATTAACATGAAGCATATGGAGAATAAGCGTTTGTAAAAAATAGTTTGTACAAGAGTAGAGAAAGTCATGTGAGTGTAACACATGAGATTTTCTTTTTCTTTCTTTCCTTTCCTTTCGAGTTAGTTGGGCATCTTTTGAGATATAGTCCACCCCTATGATAAATTCACCTAATGACTGTACGAATAAGATGCTCATCTGGTTTACGTAAATAAAATAAAAATAAAAGTTGGTTTTGTTTTTACCAAAGCAAAGCAACCATAACTTGAAGTATAACAATTTTCATACTTTTTCTGTAATTAAGCGGATCTGTGGCCCCTCTTAGTCCCCTTCTGCGTCCGCCTATACCATGGTATTAACAAGAGTATGTTTTGTTTAAAATCTGAGAACGGCTGTACTTATTATCTAATGCACTTCAAGCGATTAACTGGCCATTGTTCTCTTATCCCTATGCATTAAATTCAAAAGAAAGAACCGACATTGTAGTAATAGAAGTTCCGATGAAATGTCAGATGATTTAAGTAGTTCAGACTAGAGCATGATAATTAATGGCCAATATTCTTTTTATTTTACGATTTTAAATGGTTGCGGAAATAATACGCTACGTAACGCCGTGCGTTTTATTTTCACCATCCGCCGGTCTCAATGTGCTTCTAATTGTTTTATAAATGATCTGATTAATAATTTTAATGAAAGCATTAGTTAAATACATACCCCCAAATTGAAGCATCAGCATTTGAAAACAGAGCATGTGGCTTACTGACGCTTTCGATGCGTCTATCAATTCACCTAACGCGACAGCAGTTTGTTATCATTAACAACATGCAGGATTTGCATCGATCCTGCTTATGCTGCAAAAACTGCCGGGTAGAGTTTGCTCGTTAACTGTTCTATAAACAAGGAATAACAACATGCAAGCATCGAACAGGCTTCCTCAATTAAGACAATTTTAATTGCGGTGGTGTTTGGAAATATGCAGCAGTTGCAAAGCGATTTATGTACACGCCAACCATTTTGTCTTGTTAATAATTATCCTTTTTTTGTATGCCTGCCCCTGGTGGACTTTCTCAATCCCAATTGTGAATCCTTAGAAACAATTATATAAAAACTAACTAGTGCTTACAAGTTTCGGAAATGAAGTTTTCATGAGTTACGATGCAATTTTACCGTAATCAACGAGAGATAAAATCAGAGTAGGCAAGTGTTAAATTACGTTCTTACCATAAAAAACAGAGTAGTTTGTCTTGAGAGCACACTAATAGATGCAGGAAAAAATAATGTAACCGTTATTTGGAACAGTTCCGAAAATGGAGTCGCTCCAAAATATAACATTACTCCAGTTATACAGTTCCAAGGTAACATTTTTTTTTTTTTTTTCAAATTTGCACTAATAAATCATTCGAGGAGTTTTATAATCGGTTCCAAAAACACGCTCTGATCCTAGAGAGTACATTGCGTTACAACAATTACAAGTACGCGTATGTGAGACTTGGAACCGTCCTTACTGCCAAGTTCCAAGGGGGACTCTTCTGACCAATCTGAATTGACATTGTGGCGTATGTGTGTGTATTGTCATACCAGAAACACATTGTAGCATCTCATTGTCGGTAGATGTTAGCGTTACTTCCTTGTGTGTTTGAGCGTCACTTGTTGAGTGGAGTGTAAGGTGTAGGTCGTGTGTGTGTGTGTGAGCCATCTCCCCTCAATCCTTCATTCCTTGGGTGTAATGTAGGGCCACTAACTGTTTTATTAATAAACCACAAGTAATGCGAATGATGTGAAATTTGTGTATAATTTGTTAAAAAAAAACACGCCTTCAGCTGAATGTAATTAACAAAGGTCCTGGTCCTCCCGCTGTTTCTGTGCCACGTTTCCCCCATGTGCGTGTTGGGGCGATTAAAATGTAATATTTGTGCGAACCTTTAGACCCTCACTCCAGCATGTAACAATATCCTATTAAACAATTACGATTAGCATGCGAAAGACATGTCATTTTAGAAGATATAATTATTAGCATCATGGAAACTGGTACATGAACTGATGGTGATAGACTTGAACTCCTCTCAATTCTATTCATCCAACCGTTAAACTGTACAATACTACGCATAGTCAAGATTGAATACCTCACATCAATTATCAGACCGTCAGAAAAATAAAACAGTTAACGGATATCAATAATATTAAAATATTCAATTTATAAAACTGATTGTTTAATAGCCATCTTCTAATTTTGCTTTAAAAGTATTCATATCAGGGGATTTAATATTACTTTTTTTAAAAAAACATTGATGACAGTAATAATATGGCAAGACTTTGTCTTTTGCTATCATACAAACGGAATAGCTAGTTTTGTATAACTTTTTGGATTTCAAGCACTTGTCTCTGCAATAACACTATATATATATATATATATATATATATAGTGTGTGTGTGTTTGTGTGTGTGTGTGTATATATATATATACACACACACACACACACACAAATTATACACAGTTATGATGTCCTCTTGAATAACGAATTCGAACTGAAGTTCTTGATAAACTCTCTATAATTTAATTTCCAATAATGAAATATCCGAAGATTAGCACTATGGCCATAAAGTATAAAAATACGCTCAAATAGGGCTTAATACTGGCCCTCCTGGAGGAGGTATTGACCGAACTTCAAGAGGACCACGGTACCATACTCTTCGCTGCAAGGTTAATACCAAATCCGCAGGGGCATAAGCGGTACTGGCACACCTCTACCTATAATTCACTACGGTGGAGCTTTTTTTACTGGGTAGGACCGCGACTCAGGCCGCGGTAGGGTCCCACAGTCCCATTTATGGGATTAGTACGTAAAAATATTTTTCCTCCACTCGGGAAAGAAAGAAAAAAAAAAGCATAATACATTTGATTCAGATAACTCACTTTACATTCGTGAAGTAAACAACAATTGTAATAAATGTATACAGAGTCTTTTTTTCGACGCTGTGAGACCACGTGTTTCAGTTTAATATTGTGTTAGTGCTGTTATAATGTCAAAAAGTTCGTAAACTTTAGCACACAGTATCTTCATGTATGATTCCTATGTGACACACGCTCTTTTAGGTGAGACGGTGATGTATAGACAGATTCCCTGCTGTTCGTGCGCCTCACAGATAAACGGTTCGTAATCTTGTGAATGGATATATAGATAATATGTATACGGGATTTATTCTTGATAAGAAACCCAAATTAAAGCGCCGTGTTCTTACAGAGAAAATACTCGATGACATCTGAGAAAAGTTAGAATGGAAAAGAAATCTCTGAGAAAGCTTGCACAGGAATCAGGAATTACGCAAACCTCGGCTTGGAATGCCACTAAACTTCCCGATAAGATAATTATAGTTCAGGAATTGCAACCAAGCGATAGTGTACGAAGAGTAATTATTCTGCAGTTGGGTGTTGGAACATGTTAATGATCGCTCTATTGACAGCGTTTATTTATTTTTTTTTCGGATGAGGCATGGTTTTATTTACATGGCCATGAAGAATTAATGAGTGTTAATATAAATTTTCTTAAAAGGCGTGAGAGATGCGTGCCGGCACAAGGACACAATTTCCAACATATTCTATGAGGAAGGCATGTGCTTACTGTAGTTATAATTGGCATGAGATATCTATGTACTTGAATTCAACAGGCTATGAATATCGACTCCTCCGGGAACAGCGTGCTGCCAAGAAAATACCCGTTGGGAATAGCCATCGTCCAAAAGAACACCCTCTAGATGTATTGTTAACTGTATGTTATGTATTCGCACAGACATGCTGGAAGGGAGGGAAGCATTATCTTCTGGTTCTGTCTGTGAAAGAAACAAAGAATCACGACTTCAAACAAAAGAACTCGTCTGGCAAGTAGCAGTATTAAAAGGAGTACGTTAAGGTTATGCGTTAACTTTTCTGTTAGTTTAGAACGGTTATTTGGAAAATCTGGAGCCATTACCGAAAAATAAGAATGTTTCCCATCTTCACTCGCTAGGACATGCATGATGCACTGAGTCAATCCAAGACACATGAAAGCACAATGTACTACACTTTAAAGCATTATCAGAACCCGAGTCATGCCTCGATGGACAGCACGTCTCTGTCGCACACGTATCTCTCATCTATCCGACAGTACAGTTATATTCCGTGGCCTTCTTCACTAACGTTGTGAAATAGGCCGGAGACAGCCGGTTGGCCGGTTCAATGAAACCACTATTGATGATTTTATCTAAAACGAATTATTTACTGTAATGAATATTTTACCAGTTTTTCTTAAAAGCAATAAGATATTTTATGCAAAATTCAACTCCTCATTTCTTAAAAATTAAAGCAAAACATATTTTCGAGATCAATGAAGGTGGCTATACAAATTGAACAATAAAAAAGACTCCTAGTGCCCTATATCTAGAAGGAAAATGTTATGACAACTTATAACTTCCCTGATGAGATTGTTCCGAATCCGACGACATTGCGTATGATACCATTTTCTCCATTTTTCGGTACAAGTTTGGCATTATAAAGTAAGCCTAGGAACCAAACAAACATTTACACCGATATCTATACGGTACTCTATACTGCTTCAAAGAGAGGCCTGCAGGTCTTGTAAGAATTTGATTGCGGTACTTGGCTATTATTATTCACCAAAAAGCAGCGGACCTTCATAGCTTCTTAATATAAATTGAAATTGTTAAAATTTACTTCCCTTTAACGCGATGGGAGGCTTCAGTACTCAATGATCCAGACGAATAGGTCAGTGGAATCAGTTTTAACTGCCTAGCAAGAGGTGAGAGAAAGCCAAGAGTAGACTCACAACGGGCAGACGCAGCTCATCAGCCGTGGAGAAGGCAATGTGTCTAGGGAGAGAGCAACGCGAAGAAGATGCCTCGTATGTTTGGAGGCACAGAGGTGACTTACCCTGGGTTGCGCTCGTAACGCAACCAGGGGAAGTATTTTACTAATTAGCTTCAAGAGAAAAGCCGGACTGACAATATGACTAGCCTGCCTCTGTGGTGAGGAAGTAGAGTGTTTACCTCACGTTCAAGGAGTCACGAATTCGAATCTCGGTTAGGGCGAATTACCCGAATAAGATTTTTCCGGAATTGATGTCAGGATACCAAACTTAGAAAGAAATACTGTATTAACATATAAAATTTGAAGTTATTCAAAACTGCCACTCGAGAATTGTTGACAATAAACACATGATATGTAGATTGTGAATGATAATAGTGTATCCTACTTCACCGATCAAGAGTGTGCGGAATCCGGAGTACCACATTCTGTTTGTATATGAGTAACTGATAAAGTACTGTCTAGAGCTTATCTGGTCGTGAATTAAGGCACACACTTAAGAGCCATACTGGTGATAAATTTATATCTTTTTTAAACGAAAAGCGCACTGCATTAAGTGACACGACTCAGTAACCACTCTTCTGCAACTATTACCTATTACACCAGCTTATCATTCCAACAACTTCTTGTTAATCGAGATAAACGTTTGCAAAATTGGTTCCATTATGCATTTTGCTGTAGGCACTGAGGGATGCAGGTTGTTCAAGCGATAGTCAGCTATGCGCTGGCTTTGAAGTTTCAAGTTTTGCATGACCACCGGAAACAAATAAGTGAACTTAGCACTCTAAAAAAGATGAGTCTTTAAAAGTTGAAAGCAATAACAACAAATATATCAGAAATACACAGTTTTATGTCAAATTATATATATATATATATATATATATATATATTCTTTTTCTGACGTAGCGGCTATGGTCCAAGGTTGAGGTTGGTGCCTTACATTCGGAGATTAGTCGCATTCTCGCCCGGATAACCCACGCTAGATGTTAATCAGAATCTTCTGAAAGTTTCTTTCCCCCTTCTCCAGAACGTGTGTCCAGATAGTTCTAGAATGTTGTGTGGAATATTCCATTGGCTGTATAAGCGAGCGTTCTCGCGAGGAGTCAGTTGAGTCGGTCAGTGAGTACGTAAGCGAGTTTCTGCTGCGACATCAAGTGCGGTTCTCCGAGCGAGTTGGTGACGACTGCCATGCGAGCAGCGAGTGCTACTGCGGAGCGAGAGATTATAGGAGTCTTGTGGTCGATTCCCCAGCGAGTGAACCGTCTGGAAGAAGAGGCTACGTCACGAAGAAAGTGAAGTGGCGGAAAAACTGAACTAGTTCACATCAGTGAAGTCAGAGTGAGAACAAAAAGGAGCCTCAGTGAAAGTTTAACTAGATTAAAACATTACAGAGAAAACTGGTGAAGTTAAAACAGTAAAAAACTGGGGTAAGTCAGTATATATAGTAAGTTTTTATTTATGCATTACGGTTTACCAGTTATATGAAATGAATAACAGAAGTTTACCTCATAGACTATTCGCTGGAAATTCAATATGCACAACGTACTAGTCATCTAATAACCTTAAACATTTGTTTTAATCAATAATGTTACAGCCAATTTTGAGAAAATAAACAATAACGAAAAATATTCCGTGCAAAGAGCATGGGAGGATTTTCTTGAAGATCTTCGTGCCGTATCCTTGGAAGACGCTGAACTTAAATACAAATTTGGTAATTACCCGATATTTCCTTTTTGAGTTATACTGATCACACACACCTTTTTCTGAACATGAGCTTTTGGCTTCAGGGGATTTCAAAACTTGCATTATCGGTGAAATGTCGATATCGACTTCTTTTTGGAATATAACACCTTCTTTCTCTACTTACTGAAGATAAGTGGTAGAGAAAGTATAATTATAATCTTGCAGAGTCTTACTTCCCCTTTGAATTAAGCAACAAAGGACCATATTCTAAAATGAATGCCGCGTGATATTGTCCGGGGTGTCTCAGTTTGTAAAGCTACGGAAACATGTTTCGGGGGAGGGATCCTGTAACTTTTAACACCCTTCTTAGTCTCTAGCTGTCCAGAAAATGATGGTTTCAGGTAGCACGAAAACGAATTAACGTAATGGATAAGTGTCAATCAGATCGTTGAAGTTGCGTCAAGATTTTACTGCTACTGAGCTAGATTGGAAAGGCACAGTCGTTAAGGCTAAAGTTTGGAGACGAAAGTTTCTCCTCGTTAAGTTTCGAAATGCAGCATATCGATTCCTGTGCCCATGAGAAAATATCGAGGCAAGAACAAATGTGAGACACAATACTCACTGACGAAGTGTTAGCATTAGCTAAGACCCGCGTTGCCAGGCATAAGCCGTTAACTTATGTTCGTACATTGGTAAATTTGGCTTTGTTTAGGATTTCTAATATACATACGGATAAGTAAAGGGAAATTTTCTAAGAGGGAATTTATAATATTGGTCCCTTCACTGAATGAAATTGCGCCGAAAGAAATAGCTGACCCTACACTGGCTAAAAACTTAAATACATACTCGTTCCATTGGTATCTGGAAATTATAAACATGGCAGCTGCGGTGTTCACTGGTTTAAATTTCTTACAATATACTTTCATAAAGTGGGGTACAATTATCTCATTGAACATAAGAATAACGCGACTTAGTTCGCTGCTTCTCTCGTCGCTATTTGGTTTATCTGCATATAGCACTTCAAATAGCAGGCGCAAAACACCTTTTCTCTTCCATTCGTTAGCTAAAGTTGCCAACACAGGACTCTCCTTCCCTCTCTCCTCTCCGCTCGCGTAGAAAATCCTGTAAGAACGCGCTGAGGAAAGAACAGAACTCAGTCGAATCCAGAGCCAGCGGTCAGCCTTTCTTACCTTCTAGAAGGTTCACACGAAACCAGAAGGAAGAGGAATTCTGGATTTCTATCAGCGTCCCGATTGGAGTTCTGGACAGTTGGATAAACTCAGAACAACTCCCCCTCCCCAACCAACGACACGCCAGCCGGCGCTGAAACTACGCCCTGCCAACTGTGGGGCAAGCAGCGGACAGACACAACATAACAATAGTATTCTTAATTATTTTGTTTAAACATGATTGTATAATTATAAGCGATTACATTTCGAATATTAGAGACATCAATGAGTGCTACATGGAAAGCTGTTGGAATACTAAACTGTCTGTGCCATTTTAACACTTGGCATGTCAATGTGATGCGTTCTATTGTTAGTGTTTTCATAGTCGGGCAGAGAACTTCTGGATGTGGAAATTCTGTATGACCAATCCTTGAGTGGGTTATTGCGATTTAAACTTTATGCCGGAGATTCTTAACGCGTAATTTATCCATGAAGACAGTCGTACGTTATGGAGCTTCCTGCTGTAATTTTGCATCCAACCAACCCACCATTCATTTTTATGTAACTCTTGAAGTGTGTAACTGCTACTAGCAGGGAGTTTCTATGGTTGGATCATGTGTTGGCAAAGGTGTTACTTCTTTTGCAACAGCATCAAATTTCTCGTTTCCCGCAATATTGTGGTAGGGAGGCGTTCACATAACAGTGGTATACATGCTCAGGTCAAAGGCAGTTGTTCAGAAGGCATATCTCTTGAACGATGTAGTTAGTAGAATGGATGTTTTAGAAAGCTTTCACATCAACTGAGACTCACTGGTAAAGGTATTTCGTGTTGTAATGTTTCAAATTAACTTCCACTGAGTTTAAATGGCAGACAGATGGACACAGAAAAAAGGTATTTCAATCATTCTCCATCGAAGGAAAGGGGGGAATACATTTGTTTCCGAGCATTATGTGTGATATTGCTTGACTAGTTTTTCTCGAACTTCGAGAAGCAACGGTTTCTCTGTATGGACAACTTCAAGGCAACTCCAACCTCCTCAGAATATGCGATGGCACTCGTGTTACGCATCAAGTCCATTTATTGCTTTATGTGTGCATGGGCACCACAAGGAGTCGCAAGTCGCATTTACACAGCTCCAAATTGAGTTTTACTTATGGACGCTCTTTAACTGCTGTGGTCCTTAAGAGTCCCATTCTATATTGGGCATGAAAGACAGAATATTTTGCTCAGAGGCCTCTTTATCAGGCTTGAGGTTCTTCTACGTGCTGTAAATCTACGACACGGGACTACCGGGTTTACTTCCCTTCCGAAGGAAGCCATGCTAAGGATTTTTACGCCCGAAAAATCCATTGCCCTCCGCCGGGTTTGAACACGCAACCTCGGGAACTAGAGGCTAGCATGGTAACCGCTACACCACGGAGGACGACTTTTACACAGCTCCGGTTCATTCCAAAAATGGACATACTTTTTACTCCTTTCTACTTCGCAGCTGAGTTTTCGATATTATGATTTCACGATAATTCAACTTTTGAGGTACACAGAAAGCCCCCAAAGCATTTTTAGGAAAGAGAGAGAGAGAGAGAGACAGAGAGAGAGAGAGAGAGAAAGGGGGGTGTGCCGCATAGCTTAAAAACGAAAAGTGGGTAAATTAATTCCATATTTTAGTCAGGCAACGTTTAAAATTGGGTATCCGTATGTGGAGAAGAGAAAAGAAGTTCTAACTTCTTACCATGCCCAAAATAAATTTTTCCAAAAGTTTAATTTTTTATTAGCCAGACCCCACTTTTTTATAGTAAATATTAACCGAGTTTAATGTGCGTATTTTGATCTTATCCTAAATGTATGTGTTTAGGTTTTAAAATTGGGTTCTAATTTTTATTCTAATAATTGAAATATAAAAATTAACAAAGAATTTAACTTGATTGCAATTTTGTCAACAACAAAACAGACAGAAATGTTTATATAACTCGATATAAAACTGACAAGATTTCCAATTAGTTTTTTTTCAAAACTACTAATTCTACAGTTTTCCAACTTGGAAAAAATGGTATAGTAAAATATAAGAAATACACTGCAAAAGCTTTACAAAAATTGAACGAATAGAAAAATGGTTCTCTTTAAGTGATGTGTCCATTTTTCCGTATGTGTTTAAAAAACAAAAAGGACTAAGATAGATAAATAAGATACTGTAGAATGTTGTTGAAGCTTGCAATCTTTGCTGGAATTTGACAATCAAATAATTTATTATCAGGAATAGGAATTCTTATGCAGTTGGCTCAGTCAAACCATTGGCACTACAAAGAACGTAAACACCAGCGGCCAAGGCCGGTTTGTGTCTGCAAACGCCAAAAGGCTGTACGAGGGGGTGGTTTGTTACCTGCGATTTCCCTGCCTATAGGGTATAGTGCATTTGCTTTAAGTTGAAGCATGTAAAGTAGAAAAAGATAGCACTATATTCCGCATGAAAGTTGGTAATCCTTAGCTGCCTAATCTCAAAACCTTTACTACTGAAACTTACTATTTAAAATCTGGGTTAGGTTGAAACATGAAATTTAGAAGAGAACCAACCCCCACTTGTAACAATACGAAAGCTAGCGAAGCAAGGTGGGCTGATGATATGAGGAATTTTTCATATTTCACTGCCAAAAAGCGGGGCTATGTCAGTTGCGGCCAAGAAAACGTGTTAACGAATAATCAGTACGTCAGTTACGTCCGAGTTTTTAAAAATATACGTCAGTTGCGTCCACAGCTACCTGCTTAGCACTGTTTGGAACACTTTCTGCTAAGCCATATACAGCATAAAAGCCAAACTGGACATACGTAATGCTTCTCATTCTCAGTTGTGCACGAGCCATGGAGTCGATGACAAGTGAGAAGGGAAAGCCTTTATTTTTAACCAACATTTTTAACCTAATTACTGTTTCAACCATACAAGTTCTTTGTTATTCCTTTTTTTTTGTTAACTCGTGTACAGTTCTTAGATTTTTATGAATAACACAATGTAATCTAACAAAATTTCATCCATTTGTGGGGTTTAAATTAAAAATGTTACTGACAATCAAGTCTGCAAAATGGAAATGTTTGTGCCAGGAATTGAAAATACTGTGATTAACAACACAAATGTTTCAGAGACGCAACTATGTATTAACCAAAGAAATCCAGGGACGCAATTGATGCATGACAAAATATCCAGGGATGCAGTTGACGTCTAACCTGAGAAATCTAGAGACGCAACTGACGTATAAAACCGACCGCGGGACGCAATCGCCGGTCACCGCAAAAAACAACTAATACTGAGACTAGGCAGTGAAGGGTGACTGTTACAGGATTTCTCAGCACTCAGACATCATTAGCGCCATCCCCCTCCTTCTAGACCGGTCAGGTAGCGTCAAAATGGTCACGTTCAACTTAAACCTCACGTACTGTGGTAACAGTTCAACTTTATTTACCTCCTTCCTGGCATTAATGCTTAGAAATTCCTATGCCTGCTAGGAACGTGTTGAAATATAGGATTAAGCCCCAGGAAGCTGTTGGTCGGCGGGTCGTTCATCGACCCCTCTGGGCAGCTCCGGTAAGGCACGGGTCTTCGAGCCTGGAATGTTAGGGACTTCCGCGCGCCTCTGTGGCCTGTCTGCCTGCGGCCTGTAGCCTCCTGGGGCTGGCAGCCACAACAGATCTACGTAGGTCACAGTATGCGAGGTGTCATCCTCCGTTGTATAACCTAATCGAAGCCCTCAGATGATCTTTAAAGGGGTAACAAATGTCGCTTTTCAGGATGAAAATTTTTGTACAACCCAGGTAAATTCTGTAACAGTATTTAAGCTGAGCATTAAATACAAAACCCAAACGGGACTCATAATCGCTATGACTATCGTCGTTT
Source organism: Deroplatys truncata (assembly GCA_030765065.1). NCBI lineage: Eukaryota > Metazoa > Arthropoda > Insecta > Mantodea > Mantidae > Deroplatys > Deroplatys truncata. Next base: position 53,017,487 of record CM060985.1, read on the forward strand.
TCTTATCTGTTAACCAAGAATCCCATTCAACCGCTGAAAACAGAATAGGGCATTTATGTAACCTTGTTTTTATCTTTTTAAGATTACGAAAGCTCTCAGCTTCAGCTTAAGCTGAAGGCGTTGCTATAATAATAATAATAATAATAATAATAATAATAATAATAATAATAATAATAATAATAATAATAATAATAATAATAATAATAATAATAATAATAATAATAATAATGTGCGGCCATGCCCGACCAAACCTACGGCCTCACAACCCTATGCGCCCTGCAGAAGTAGGCGATTATCCAACCGATTATGTGGTCAGCTTCACAAACCAAAACAGCAAGTTTGTGTTACTTGTCCAAAAGATCGGCTACGTTCCTTATTCCTTACTATGTTGGGTGGGCACCGTCCTATACGTGGTCAGAAAAATTCCAATTGTAGGGATTTACTAAAACCCAAAGGCATTTCATGGGTGGAAACTTGAGCACCACGCTCCAAAATGAATTAAAAAGCAACATCATTGCTAGTCACAAAGTGCAAGTACTTTGCGTAAAAACCAACTCAGGGAATGACGAAGGGAAATAATTGAAGTGTCTGTATAATAATAGAATATTATTATATTACAGCTTTAAGCTCACCTGGAGAAATTAATACTTCAGATACTTTAAAAGCTGTTCTAAATCAGAGAAGCAATTACTCTAACTGGATATAAATGAGTTTGAACAGTAGAGGTTAAAAGAGTAAATTCCGTATAGATCAGTGCAAAGTGAGAACAGTGTAGGATGCTTTAATCAATTTAAACGCGAGAAAGAGAAGAGAAAATGAGCTAAAATTCCCTCACAACGCACCGGCAGGGATTTGAACTGAATTTTGACAGCGGAGGTCTGACTGAGTAAAGGATAACATCTACTTTAAATAACGTACGAAGGGACAAGTAGTTCCCTGACGTCATTACATAACGAGCAGCGGTGGGGCGAAAGAGGAACGGGAGATTTTTATTGCTTGCTCTAATTCCTCGCTATTCTGAAAACCAAAGAGTCACATCCACGGGTGGCAGTAATCTCTTTTACAGCACACGGCTAAGTCCGCGAGATATACGCCACTTGTTAGGAACGTGAACAAATATTTTATGTTTATCTTGTAGCGTTACCAAGTATTGTGATGAAATGAAAACATGGAGTATAAGCAGTTTAATGTTTCAGTAAATGTCACAAGGAAGTGTTAATATTATTAATTACATACTTGCCAACTTCCTGAAATTAAATCACGAAAAACTTACCCTCGTGCAGCAAAGAGTATCAATTTTGCGATGACATGAAAGTTGCACGAGTAAAACGTTCGGTGCAGTAAATTAACAAAAATTACATGTAAATAAATAGGAATTCCGTTTTAAAATAATCCTTGAAGATCTGATGGTATTCTTTGTCACGTATGCTGAAATTCTTCCTGATAGCACAACAAATCGGTATTAAAGCACCACTTCTTAGCTATACTCAGATTTATAGTCCAATTTTTCGCTTCATAGCATTAATTATAAGCAAAAGCTGTCATAAACTTATATTCCGCAGTCATGTAACGCGAATAAGATAAACAAATTACAATTCATGTTGTTCATTACTGAATGTTTGCGCCCATTTATGCTCATCGGTTAGTTACTAGTGGCCATTAGCGTGTAATCAAATTTTAAATCCACACCTTAGCCTCTTTCTTTGGTGCCTACGTTCGCACGCTATGCGTTTTGCTGCAGCCCAATGAAGGGGAACCCTGATCCTGATGAAGGGCAGACATACAGATCCAATCATAGCACTGTATACCAATTAGCGCAGTACAGTCAGTTTGTTATTTTAAATTATAATACATAATGCAATGGACTGTAATGCTTTGTCATGCCCGTTGTGAAAAAATCTGATGTGTTACACTCACATGACTTTCTCTACTCTTGTACAAACTATTTTTACAAACGCTTATTCTCCATATGCTTCATGTTAATCGAGATGTTAATCTTATTGCTAATTTTCTTGTAGGCGCAAGGGGAATATGGTAGGCTTTAAGCGATAGTCAAATCTTTTAAGCGCTGGTTGCTATGTGGCGCATTCCATTCTCTTTGCATGTCCAGGACATAAAACAAATGAATAACGAATTCCCATTTGAGAAAACGTATTGGAAAATTTAAGGGAATAACAAGCAATATCTCGAAAATGGTTCACTAAAAAAAATACGAGATGACATAAATTGTGTATTTTAACGCGATCTACATTTTTTGTGTAGTAAAATATTGTCTATCTCTTATGGTTTACCAGTTATATAAAAGTTGTTCACAATGAAGAATACTTTTGGAGACATTCCCAGAAAATTCGAGATATACATTTATTTGACATGAAAATATCTTAAACATATCATATTTTAATCAAAATCGTTAGTGCCATTTTTGAGAAAATTAAAATTTTCGAAAAATGTTCCATGTAAAGGGTAATCTGGGGTGGGGGGATTTTCTTGAAAACCTTCGTGTCGCATCTCTGGAAGATACTGAACCTAAATACCAAGTTTGATGTTTATCCGACTATTCGTTTCTGAGTTATGCTGTTCACATATACAGAGACAGGTTTCCAAAAATACTTTTTTTGGATTCAGGGGGTCTGGAAACATGTATTTCCGGTGAAATCTCGGGATTGAATTTTTGGGTGGAATACAATACTTCCCCTACTTACTATACGTAGTAGAGAAAGTAAAAATGTAACACTTTGAATCTGCCCACAAAACCGTAAAAACGCATCCTTTGCCATAAAGTGTAAAACGATCTCCACTCCCATATGGGCAAATCATGAAAGTTGGCAAGTATGTAGATACATTGAGTTTTTAGGATCTATAACAGAAAAATTCGAGTTTAAAATTTGGTTAACGACTTTGCTCATGAAATTTAAGAAATAAATTTGCACTTGTGTAGTTTTTGACTGTAAATCAGTAGGAGTTCATTGGGTTTTTACATTATCTAAAGCTAGCAGACAAATATCGCATTCAAACAAAAGATTCCTTGTAAAGACTTCACCGGTAATACACATTTCGAGGTCCTAAAATGAAACGCGTATTTTCAGAAATTGAATCGCGCGTGTCTTTTATTGCGGCTACTTGTCTGTGTGGTGCCTGCCTGCGAACATCATAACTAAAAAAGTCGAATACATAAAGACAATTCCTCCACCTTATATTGCCTTTACATAAAATATTGTTGGGCGACTTTTATTTTCTCAAGAAATGCCTGTAACAATTTTGGTTAAAATATTATATTTTAGAGATATTAACGTGTCAAATGAAATACATATTTCTGTCTGCAAATTTTCTGCGATTATTCTGTGATATCTCTACCTAAGGTACCTCTGATATTAGTTATTTCAAAGATATTGGCTATTTTTTCATTTAAATTGTGCAGTACTTTAAGCAATGCACTTTCAAACGCCCTTCTTTTGTTACTCTTGTATGGAGTGAGTAATATGAGGAAAAGACAGATACAAAATACTGATTGTCATAAAAGCCTTCTGTAGATATTATCGTAATTATTGACGGGTAGATATAAATAATTATTTAAAGAAATAATAGTAAGATAGAGAAAAATTGCAATAAATAATTTCCGTATGTTAAATCAATACATAATGTAACAAGTTTAAGTTGAAATGTTTGTGCGGAAAGACGAGGGTAATTAGGAGTTAGGTCTACGAAAATCATTAGTGAGCCGAGAAGGAGCGAACACGTTAGTTTAAGGATTTCTGGGAAGGCAGTTTAGAATTAAGTTCAGTACGCTTACACTGGCACGTAGGCCAATTCTGGAAAACAGAAGTGAAAGCTATTTCCGAGATTTTTAGCCCTAGTGACAGTCAGAGATGCACCCTTAGGATTTGAAGCATTGGTTGCACGTGAAAAATAACGTTGGTGGGGGAAATAATACGTAGGGGGAGCTAAAATTAATAAAAGTGTAATTTTAAATCAGTTACTCTCTCTCTCTCTCTCTCTCTCTCTGGTACCGGCAGCGGTATTAACGTGTGTGACTTTAAGCCCCAGTGACGCGCTTGTGTGAATATCGGCTAGCGTGATGGATCTTGGAGATAAGCATTTTAACGACTCAGGGTAGGTTATGTTTCTAGCTTCTTTTATAGCGGAAACAGTTATTTCCAACGTAACTTTGGTACTACAGAAGTTAATAGGTATAATAATTCAATTGCCAAAGTTTCGAGTACTACAATTCAGAGTCAGTCTATTTCTTCATTTCAAACGATCGGCAACTCGCTTCAATAACTCAAATATTAGCTCACAATAAATTTCCCAGTCAATTTAAACTGGTGCTCTCCTTCACAATACATCCACGCATACCCTGAAACAAAGGTCTCATATCAATACCATTGGAGCAGCTGGTGCACAAGACAACAGAACGAGCTACGAGATCACGACAGCAGAATCAACAGCGAAGCAGGTAAAGTAAACGGCTTCAAAAGTAACAATCTACATTCCTGCTTCAAATTGTCGCACCATCAAGGCATCTCAGATGCTGTTTCAATGCTCTTCTACAGTGCTTTCCTCATACGTTTTTGACCGTCGCGTGGCGCATCTACCTAAGGCAGCCAGAACTCTTACTGGCGAGTAATGGGATAAAATATATCTGCAGTGAAACCACTATATTGCAACAATACAGGTTCTCACTATAATTATAGTACAATTACAATGAAAATAAGAACATACCTTATAGCAGGAGATGTTGGCTTTGCTCCTGCATCCGCAAAACTCTTGCACCTTTCAGGAAATTTTCTTTCATGTGCATCAACGCAGGTTTCGAAATACAGTTAATTTCTCTCCTGAGATTTTCTTACAATTTTTCTAATGTGGGGATTTGATCAGCACACTATATATTTTAAATTCTCCCATTTAATGCGGTTTTCTTCACTATTTTAAGTTTCTTTGAATTCCAATACCGGTTATTCAGCGTCGAAACATGGACAAGTAAATGGAACCATACTTCGTCAGAGAGGATTTGGATCGTTTACTCCATCATCGACATTCCTCAAAATCCAGTTAGAGAAATTTATCTCCTCGCGTTATGCGTGGTAGCAGTTCGTGGACAACAGTGAACTTGTACGGTTTCGCTCTAAGGGTTTGATATCTGAGATAACTGAAATTACCTTTCTTGAGCAAACTTCACAGATGCTTTTGAGGAGAATATTAAAATTGTTCTCCAACTTCGCCTAATTTCTGGTGATTTATTTGGTCACATGAGAATTCTCTGCGAAATTGAGGAGGAGCAGGTCATAAAATTATGGAACTGGATGACAGCCAAACCCAAATTAACCAATTCCTTTACAGTTATATTAACTGAACGTCAAATCTGGAATGCCCCCCCCCAAATGAAAAAGAGTCACTTATGTACTATACAGATGGTGTAGGAGTTTATGGCCTCGCAAAAGCTCTTGATAATGAACCCACCACTTTTCAAGCAGAAGTCCATGCAATAGAAATACGTGCTCTCATAAAGGTGAACAAAGGAATTCGTGGTGCAGAATCTATACTTTATCGGACAGTCTAGCAGCTTTAAAGGCTCTTAGTGCGTATATTATTGAGTCAAAGTTTGTTGAACACTGCGGACATTAAATCAGTTGGCAAAACACAACAATGTTACCTTAATGCGGGCGCCAAGACATGAAGGAATTGAGGGCAATGAAATTGCTGCTCCCCTAGCCAATGAAGCAGCTAACACTACATTCATTGGTCCAGAACCATTCTGTGGAGTACCAGCAAGTTATATTAAAGAAAAGATAAAAGCCAGGAAATGCAAAAACATGAATTGCAATTGGGAACAACTTCCAAAGCTAAATCATGCAAAACATTTCATTGATCTGACAACAAAAAGAGCATAAAAGATGTTCACAATCAGCAAACAGGAGCTGAGGATTCTAAATGCCTCCTTACTGGACACTGCCCTCTCAGAGATCATCTCTGTAAGATGGGCAAAGCTGATGTGAACATATGCAGATTCTGTTTAGAAGAAAAAGAAACGTCAAGGCATATACTTTGCTAATGCTAAGCAGCTGCCCAACAAAGAGCACCCGGAGTTTGCTTTTCCAGCCCCAGGATAAACTGCCTTAACATCATCCAGGAAAATTATAGGCTATATTAAAAGCATTAAACTAAACTGGGACTTATAGAGCTGGGTAATCGTAACAGATCTATCTAAATGTCGCAGTGAGAAGGAAGTCGGAAGGCTTACTCAACCCTATATTCAACTAATTTATTTTAATTGTCTAATTTTTTTCTCAGTAAGCCCGCGCTCTCTATACTTCGCTGCTTATTGAGAATTTAACCTGTTTGCCTAAACTTATATACACGTTCAAACATTACCTACTTCTCTGCTTGAAGGATGCTATAAGGGAATTCTGTTAAAATCTAACTTCCCTGGAAGATGACGATCTCATACGAAACGTACATAAAAATCATTTTCGCAATGTGAACTCGTCTCCTGTCATTATAATAACACAAACACAAAAACACCAAAATCACTTCTGAACTCGACGCAAGCTTAGTTGAGACTGAAAGAAAGAACAAACGTAAGCCAAGGTCACAAGGTGACTTACGTGACAAGCACTGTACATGTGTGTATTAGAACCATTTTCCGCCTAAGCTTATCATGATTAACACGAAATAGAAAAAAACAAGTTTTACTATGAATAATTTGTACAACAGATATGGAAACAAATGATAGTGGGTAGAAGAAGTCGCATGATTTTAAAACATTAGATTTTTACCCTCTCTATTAGTCTGCAGTAAGTAGAGAAAATATTGCAATCCACCAAAATACGACACCGAGATTTCACCTAAATCATGCGTTTTAATGCTACCTGAATCCAAAAAAGCCCTTTTAATTTCTCTGCTACGTAGCAATAGGTAGAGAAAATTAGATACCGAGATTTCACCGGAAATATATATTTTGAGGCCTCCTGAATGCTTCCCCAAAGCATTTTTAGAAAAAGCGTCCGCCTGTGTGAGTGAGAACAGCGTAACTCAAAAGCGAAAAGTCGGATAAACGCCAAACTTGACATTTAAGTTCAGTTCTTTCCAAAGATGCGACACGAACATTTTCAAGAAAAAAACCCCACTCCAAACTACCCTTTACATGGAACATTTTTCGAAATTTTGATTTTCTAAAAAATAGCTATTACGATTTTGATTAAAACACCATATATTAAATATATTTACATTACAAATAAAACGTATATCTTGAATTTTCTGGGAATATCTTCATTCGGAAAGAACTTTGTATAATATTGTACAACTGGTAAACGTTAAGCGAAAGACGAAAACACACACACACACACACACACACACACACACACAAGAAATATCTCTTTAAAACTCACAATTTATTTCAAATAACTTTTTAGTGGCATCACCCATTTTCGAGACATCCGTTATTAAGGCTAAGTATTGTTCAATACTTAGCGTTCTTTTAAAGTCCTGTCGATTTTCAGTTGTTTCTCGCGATGTTATGGAAGCAGTGTGGCAATTTAAGACGTCCAGCGTGTAGCCTCCAGTTCTAAAACAGTTGACTCTCGCTATTCCCTTTGAACCTATATAACGAAATGTGTAATGCCACTATTTCCGGAATGATTTATTTCGATTAATATGAAGTAGACAGGAAGATACACTTTCGTAAGTATAATTTGTATACTCACTAATAACGATAGAGGGTACAGAAAGTCATGTGAACGTAACACATCAAATTTTTAGAAAAAGGTCGGTAAATGTGTGTGTGTGTGTGTGTGTGTGTGTGTGTGTGTGTGTGTCTGTCTGTCCGTCTGTGAACAGCATACTTCAAAAACGTAAAGTTGGATGAGTACCAACCTTAGTATTTAAGTTCAGCATCTTCCAAGGATGAGACACAAGATTTTCAAGAAAACCCCATCCCATACTATCCTTTATTTGGAAAAATGTTGCAATTTTTTATCTTCTGAAAAAATGGCTTTAATGATTTTGATTAAAACACGAAATGTTTATGATGTTTCCATGATCAATATCTCTTCATATGAATGAATTTAGTATAATTTTGTATAACTGAAAAGCCGTAAGAGATGTCTACAAAAAATATAGACCTTGAATTTTGAAATACTTTATGCTTTTTTAACTGTTAAGTTTTTCCACCCTCGTGGTAATAAAAAGAGTACGGAATTTCAAGATGATAACATAAAGACCCGCAACATTTCATTATCGCTTCAGCCTTCTGTATTTCTCTTGTACCTACAACGAAATGTGTAATAATAGCATTTCTGCCAACGTTTTGTTCTTCGGTCTGCCTACCATCCCAAGAGCTTGTATTCCATTAGCACTGTGTCGCCGTAAAGTTCGACCATCCCAAACACATGAAATTGGAGGGAGAAAGGAGGAGAATGACACCGAGTGGTCACAAAATGGCATACCTGGGCTTCATCTGGATTAACAAAAGTAGACAGAAGAATAAGATTTTGTAAAAATAGTTTCTAAAAAGTGGATAGAGAACGTCATGTGAGTGTAACATATCAGGTTAATTCTCGTGGTCATGCAAATACTCGAATTTCAAAGACATCACAGTTACTCGCTTTTGATCTGACTATCGCTTAAACCTACTGTATCCTCTTGCACCTAAAACGAAATGTATAATAAAAGCATTTTTACAAACGTATAATCCGATTAACATTAGGTAGATGGAAGAATAAGCTTTGCAAGAAAAGTTTGTAGAATAGTGTGCGGAGAAACTCAAGTGAATATAACAAGCCAGATTTTCAAAGTTTTATAAGAGAAATTTAACCGGCGTTAATTCCCGTAAGCAAAATTTATTTGTCCTTCTTCCTCTTTCTCTGTTTACCCTCCTCATATTTAGGACTTACACCCCCGAGGACTTACGACGGGTGCCTGGGGTTAGACGCCTATCAAGGAGCAGACACTTTGGATCAGACAGAATATCCAGGATGAGTGATCAGGCCGATGCCTGGTATGAGAACGAGGAAGAAATGATATGAAATGATGGTGAAATGGATGAAAGGAAAGGTGATTATAGAGCAGTTGGTGGAATGAATGGCGAGGGAAACCGGAGAAAACCCACCCAGACGCTGCTTTAACCACCACAAATCCCACATGTGGGTACCTGGGATCGAACCCGGGCCGCCTTGGTGAGGAGCGAGCAGTCTAACCACTAACCACGGCGCTGCCCAAAATTTATTTAACTAAAAATATTTTAAACTCTTGATTTATATTAAATACTTGCAATCGTTAAACGTATGATACTATGTCAAATAAGAAGTCAGGACAACCTCTCTGTAATCCCTGTCTTTAAAAAAAAACATGTAAAATTACCTATGTGCACTTATACGATAGCAATATACCAATGCCACAAAGAAGTCCATTTTCATCTAAAGCTAGAGGCCAAAATATTAATTTATTTTCAGCAATTATTGGAGTGTCTGAAAAAGTAGTTCAAGGAAATATATAGCTTGTCTTATTCATTGTTTTCTGTTCTGCAGCTGGAATGTTCACGCCAATGACAGCCCTCTATTACCTTGTTCACGATACCACCAAGACGCTAAAGAATGCAATAACGCTATTTCACTGAGTGCAACAGTGCACTAAGCACCATCGGAGAATACCGAGCACTGGCCACTTCTTACAAGGCAACTATCTAACTGAACAGGCCCGATTTCTTTCTAAATCGGAAAATGAGTAGAGTTTTGGTCGATGAAGACATGGTAAAAGTCATTCTCGTGTTATTTTTTCTTTTTTGCTTTCTTTTCCCCCTCAGAGAGATCACCATTGTTTTTTTAAGTGTCTATCCCTTATGATTTACCAGTTATACACAATTCATTCGGGATGAAGAAGACTTCATAGAAAACCTAATATATATATATATATATATATATATATATATATTTAAATACCTGAGACATATGGTATGTTGATCAAAATCAAAAATAACAAAACAAATTCCATGTAAAGTGTACAAGGTAGTCAGGGGTGGAGGGGGATTTTCTTGAAAGCCTTCGTATACATCTTTGGAAGATACTGAACTTAACTTTGGTATTTATTCAATATTTCGTATTTCAATCTCTCTCTCTCTTTCACACACACACACACACAGGGTATTTTTCCAAAATTTATCTTTTTGAATTCAGGGTTCTGAAACCTTGCACTTCTGGTGAAATCTCGATATTGAGTTAATTGGTAGAATGAAATACTTATCTACCTACCAGGTGCGTGGTAGAGAAAATTTAAAACAAAAAATATATGGCATAGGATCTAATATTAGGACAAAAGGATGCAGTGTAATGATATTATGCTGACTGCATGTAGCAAAGCATCAAGAAAATGTTGATTGTGTCAGATGGTACAATGGCAATGCCACGCAATCTTAAAGATATAACTATAGAACTAAGTAACGATAATAACAGGGAGTATCATAGTGTCAGTCAATTGCATGATCTGTGACGTCAGCGAGCAAGTCTCTTCTCCCCTGTACTCTTAGCTAGGAACTCAGAAGTATAAAAGAGACATGGCAAAAGCTATAATTACTATAGCAGAAGACTATCAGGATAATGGGAATGTATGTTGCGTTTTGTACCTAACTGTGTTAAGTCACAAGACTGTTATAGGCATAAGTATGTACTAGTTAGTTGACTCTTGACTATTATTTAGTAGTCTACCCATATCCGGCATATTTAAAACTATGATCTCCACAGAGAGTTTTATAGATGATCTCGGTCTTTCGGGACAATGGTTGTCCTTTGTAGAACTTACCGAAACGTGTAGACAATCGGAAAACGTGACTATCACACACTCTAGTCACCAAACACTTCTTGAAGTATTTAGACATTTTCTGTCTGTGTACCTTTTAATGAACGATCCTTCATTAGAGGCATTAGGGCGAACCTGGCAGATTTTTGTCAGGCACTCCCATTTCTTGTAGACAGAGTTGCTCAGAATGACTCACACCAGTAACTCAATTGATAACAAACACGCATTTCTATGAGTAATTATATGTACTATCGCAATTAGCATAACTTCTCAAATTTCTTCATCTTCTTCTCCTCCTCCTCCACTTCATGGATAAGCAAATTGCCTGTTCTACCCTCGGAGTTGTTCTGTCCATCTTCTCCTAGGTGCTCCTAAATTTCTTTTAACCCTTTATTTATAATCATTAGCTTATTTAGGCATTCTAGATGGTTCCATTCGTTCCAGATGTTACTTGCATTATTCTTTATATTTCTTGATTTTATCGTTTACTGAATAATATTTAATTCTCTTCTTACATCTTCATTAATTATTTATAGGTCTAATTTTATACAGCCTTTGGTATTTCTGGAAGAGTTCATCTCTGCAGCCTGCATAATACTTTCCAACTTCTTTGCCATTACCCAGGTTTTATAAACGTAAAGCAGCATAGGAACAGCTATAGCTTTATAAAATATTCGTTCAGCATGTTTTTTGTAGGACCAGGCTTTTTATAACAAACTTCTTTATTGCACACATTACTACGCTAATTGTACCTGCTACGGAAACAAGAATACATCCTTCAATGCATGTTTGTACTCACGTCACCGAAATACATGAATATACAATTTTTGGTTTATGAAAACCAGCACAAAGTCTTGCAACATTATTATTTAGTGTTCATCCTTTGGATGAAGTAGATTCTTTCAAAACTGATTCCTTGTGCTCGGCAGCAGGAGAAAGTCATTGAAGGGTATCAGACTATAAAAGGTAATCGTTAGGATCTAACCCCTGCGTTTATAAGATAGTTCTATAAGAAACGACAGCGAGAACGTGACTGGTATGCTTAGTTGAACTGCACGTAGATGGCTGAAAACCGCCGCATTACAGACGGGCCATTTGCTCTGGAGAGCTTAGAGCGGTTACAGAACTGATCCCATTGAAGTGAAGTGCATTCCAAGTTTTCTGAATATGCCATCTCAATCGTTGGAAATCGCTGTTGGGATTTTCATGTAGGCTTAGAGATTTATGCCTTAGTTAAGAACGAAAACTATGCTCCAAAGTATTTTTCTACTTTCTCTACCAATTAGCCAAAGCAGAATAAGATTAATGGCATTCGAACCTGAAACTCGATATCGAGATTGGAACAAGAATTCCTTTCGGATTTATACTGATGGCTCTAAACTTAACAACTGCGTTTGCGAATAGTGTTCCCTGATCACACGATGCTACACAGTCTACCTAAACTGTATTCACTCTTAGGTTGATCCGCACCAAAACAAAACCCAGGTGACCAGTGCACCGTTGTAATGTATCCTTCCGCCATTCGCGGCAGAAATACTGTCATATTTTCACGACCATGTGACAAAGAACATGGTCCGACAACTTAAACGATGACTAGCATACTCTGTTAGGGTTGAAGGTGATCAGATTGATAGTTGCAACAAAATATATATAGTAATGGATAATTCTAAAAGAAACGAGCGAAAAAGAAAGTATCTAACAGGTATGCGATATCTTACATTTATTCGCTCTCTGGAAGCGGCACCTTTATCAACTGTCAGCGGCTCATTTTTAAAAGAGCAATTGTATATTGTTACGTGAATTACATTCTTGTCCCATTCTTGCATCGCGTATTTCTAACGGTTTCTGTTTTTCCCGCGTGTAACCGCTTTCCCGTTTCAGAATTTTCTTAAACGTGCACTGTTTATACTTGTACTCGAAACATTGGTGAACTCAGAAGTTAATTTCATCACTTCTTTCATTAGATATTTCTCACATAACTTACAATAAACTTCCAACCCTATTGTTTTTTCACCACTAGTCAATGGTTTGTCCGCTTATACTTTACGTAAGTCGACGAAAACGCAACAGCAAATCACCGTCCGCCATGATACTAAAGAGAAACTGCTGGTTTCTGGCTACAAACAATATTCTGAGCATACCCGGATGTCAGGTACATATACGAATTACATGTTGGGACTTGTAGATCTGTTTAAAGGTACAAATTAGCGTTAATTAGACTTTTAGGGAGTTGTATAGAATATTATACCATTTAAGGATAAATTCATTCTAAAATTTAGATTATTAGCATGGGACTATTTTCATGCACGCATTGCTAGTGTTGCACCACGGTGCACTGGTCACGTGCGTTTGTTTTGGCGCGGATCAACCTAAGAGTGAATGCAGAGTAATTACCTCAGCGTCTACATGTGTAAGCTATATGCAATCCAATTTACTCTGGAATATATCCTAGACAACACACAATATGACTCCTTTGTCATATTCACGGACTCTGAGTGCCTTATTAGCATTACATAACAAAAGCTCTTCGTCTCACCCACTGGTCGCAGAACTACTAAATGTTATACAACACAGCAACTCAATCTGGTAAACATATCAAACTTATCTGGACTCCGTCTCGCGTCGGCAGCCAAGGGAACGAGGAAGCTGACGTTGCAACTAAAGAGGCCATCGAGCATCCCTCAAAGAGCGTAGAATACCATACAGTGACTTCCTCGGATACACCCACAGGAAGATCATTCAGATATTGAAGCAGCATTGGAACAGTTCATCTACAAATAAACTGCATGACTCTCCTCTCTCCTTAATACCCAGTTATTTCCCTTCCTCGTAAGGACCAAGTTGCTCTTGCAGGATTACGCATAGGATCCACAGCCATCACTCACTCCTACCTTATATATCATGATCCTCCTCCACTCTGTAACTTCTGTAATTGTCCACTTACTGTACCTCATACGATCCTGGATTGACATCACCATACTAGTGCGAGACGAGATTGTGAAGTTCTGGACAACATGTCTGACGCCATCAGCAATACAGTGTTTAAAGAAATGATACTTAAGTATATTAAGCAAACTAAGATATACGCCAAATTATAATGTTCGCTAACTAATGTACATTTACAATGCTATTTATAATATGGCGTTTGTATCTTATGAATCGTGATACAACCAGCCAGTTCAAGCGACTTAAAATAAATATAAAAAAGAACTACATGTTTTGAGGCCCATTAATAAAAAAACTTTTTAGAAGGAGGCGGATAAATACCAAAAATCGGTATTTATGTTCAGTACCTTCCAAAGATGCGACAAGAAGATTTTCAGCAAAATCCCCACACCTCAAAACTTCCTTTCAAAATGTATTGCTTTCTCAAAAATGGTTCTAGCGATTTTGATTAAAATACCACAGGTGTATGAAAGATATTTCCATGGCAAATAAAACATATATCTTGAATTTTCTGGGAATAGCCTAAGAAGTCCTCTTTATTCGGAAGGAATTTGGTATAATTTTGTATAACTACCTTAAGTGATAGACGAAAGCGTTCTACAAAAAATATACATCTCTTTAAAGGTGAGTCCACACTGTTCAACATATCAACAGTTAACATTCAACAATTAACAAAATGTCTCATTCAACATGTTGTAACTGTGAACGTTTAACATTCTATCCACACCAGTTGACTTGTTGGGACAATAAAATCTCTTAACTAAAAGCAAAATGGACTCCAGTGATTAGGATTTGACAATTGCTATTTGTATCTGCTATGTAATAAAAAGAAAAGTGGAAGGTGATGAAGCTCCATCTGTGAAAATATTTTGAATGAGTTTAAAATTCGGAGCAAGTTTGACTTCAATTTCTTGAGAACAAGTCAAAGTGACTTCAACTTTGTTTTGAGCAAGGTTTCTAACCTATAATTCACAAAAAGGAGACACATTTGAGAGCAGCCATTCCAGCTGCCAGACTTGAGCCTTTTTGAAATTCTCTAGCAAAGTGAGGTTTTTTCTTTTTTTTCCTGATACTGCCTCTGGAACAACAATAAATTGCACATAGTTTGGTATAATTGTCCATCCTTTTTATTACATATATTACAATGTTCTATAATGATAGCCTCAACAAAGATTTTATTAATGAAAGTGTCTTTTCTTTTGTCCATTCCATAACTTAACATGAAGCAAACCAAATCAAAGATATAAACACAGAACGAGTCAACACGGAACTACCGAACACAATAGCATGAAGGAATTACAATAACTGCCATGTTTACAGTCTGAAAACTTCCAAAGTTCACCCAATCACATACACAGAGAGCGAATTGACTTAACAAGTTTTCCATTAAAAGTGGAAAACATCCAACATGTTAAAAGTGTCAAGCACAACTCTTTCGGTTAACATGTTAAGTCAATTCTGTGATCGAAATTTGGCCAACATGCAAACTGTTTACATGTTGCACTTGACAAGTTTTGTTAAATGTTAATCAGTGTGGACAGGGCTTATAACACACAATTAATTTCAAATAATCTTTTGTCGAATAAGCTATTTCCGAGGTATGTCATTAATGGTTCAATTGTTCGATACTTTGTCATTCTTTTAAAGTCCTGTCGATATTCATTCGTTTCTCACGACAGCAGAAACAGTAGGAATTTTAAGGTTAAGCACATAGCGTTCAGCTCTCAAACATTTGGCTATCGCTGTTCCCTTTGTATATATAACGAAATGTGTAATATAGCTATTTCTGCAAATATTTAGATAGAAAAATAAGCTTTCGTAAGAAGAGCTTGAATACTCACTAATAAACGATAGGGGTAAAGAAAGTCATGTGAATGTAACACATTCGATTCCTTTTTCTGTAACTTCGCACTACACGTCAGGAAATGTAATATATACATACAATAAAACGCAGATGTGGGGGTCGTAAACTGCACACGCTCGAACCGAGTTCAACTAACATCACGAGCAACCACACTTTACTTACATAGTTTCCCCCCCTTTCCTTGAAAAAAGAGGTACAGGTTAAACTGAGTTTGATGGTTAGTTAACCAGCACTTCAACAGAAAGCACCGTTGGACATTTAACCTGTTTTTCAATTTTAGAAGAGCATATTTTACGCTTGTACAACATTTCAGAGTTGTTACTGTGGTAAAATGGAAGTAGAAAATATTGTTGGTTATTGTTGGCCGTGAAAAGGAACTGAAATTATTATAAAATTTACATATTATAAATTTAAAGAACTTATGTGAAAAATACTTTGGTGATGCTGTGAAAAAAAGTGTTGTGTGGCGTTAAATATTCTAAACAGTGATGTCCGTTCAAAATTAAGCCGCACTCACGAAAAGCATGAAGGAAAAAACGAATTGAAAAATTGTAAATACATCTAAAAGAAAATTATTAAAATATGAAAGATCATTTAAAATAATTAGAATGGTATGCTTTGTATTGTTATGATTACTATTAACGTCATTAGCAATGATTGTAATAACCAGGCATAAGAATTCTTAAGCAGTTGACTTCAGTTACCTATACCCAAACCGATGTCGATACAAAAAATGTAAACAACAGTGGTCATGAGTCACTGACAGGCAGGTAAAACAGATTTGGTGAGTGCAATCTGCAAACGTCAACAGACTCTAGGAGGGGTGAGGGATGGTTTGTAACCTGAAACGTTACTGCGTATAAAGTCCAGTAGGAGTGTAACTTTGATTTCCTTTCATCCTGGCTTGAATGCTTAGAAATACCTATGCCTGCTGATAATAGTTCTTTGTCTTTTCAATATATTGTTAGATATATGACATGTTTTACAAAATTCCTGTAGTAAAGGTTTGAGAGGAGAATAAACATTTGAAACTTACTTTTACTTAGGAGTGAATATTTAATTGAGCTGAATAAATACTCCATTTGGATGTTAAGTTTGATATTCCATAAGCTTTGATCGATTTCGTGTTTCTTACGGTTTATAAATGTGACTGATAATCACTTCAAAATAAGTTTAAGTTCCAAAGTAAGTACAAAAGTTTCATGAACATACATTAGATGAGGTAATACACACGACTTCACTTAGCGTTAAGATCAATAGTCCTTCGACGAGAGATTAGCTAGAAAGCTCCTAAAGCTTGCACCGTCAAAAGCTGGCTTCAGGTAGGGAGCTGATTAGCTCCGATTTTAGCTAGGATTTTCGGCATCAGAAATCGAAATTCAAAATTCTAGCCATGGCCCTCTCCATAGTACAGAGTAAGCAACAAATTTCTGCAACATATGTGATGAAGATCCTGCTTGCTCATGGAGTATTTTTATACGCTCTAAGCGAAGTTTCTGGATGGAGCAAATAAGCTTGTTGTATCTTGTTTTAGCACATTTCCAATTCTAACACGCCACCACCTTCCTTTGCATTAGATGGGGACCCGGTGTGAGGGGGGGGGGTGCGGCAACTGGAAAGAGAGGTTACAGAATAAAAGTATCATCTAAGGTGAATGTTTCATTCACCTATGCGTCGCGGGAAAAAGCAACTAATTTACTGTTATTTTCATTTTTGCCGCACCTTGGGGTACAGCTAGAGGCGTACATTTCTGCATTTGTACTGCCTGCCCCTGGCAGGTAGGTTTCCCGCAGGGCAAGCTACACACAGGCGGGCAGTTTTCCTCAACGCTGGGCAGGTCAAGAAAATCCTATATTATACTAGATAAAGGTAATAAAGCAAAGGTATAGACAGCGAGGCAGGTTTGGGAAACCTATCTCTCGTATTCTTGACTGCTAGTGATAAAAAAGGTAGGCGTTATGATGCATGGCCTTACGATACGACATGCTAACGCCTATTACTGTTTGTTTTTTATAATTATATGCTGCAAACTGCTAATGGAATAATAACTACTTTGGAACTGTTGAGAAAGTTTTCATTGGGATTATTTAAACCATTACGTCGAACAACCCTTTTCGATGTTTTAAAATAGTTTGACGTTGCAAAAGTAAAAGGTTAAACGTTGTAAAATTGTGGAAAATGATTAAAAATATTTCTTTCTTAATACTTTCAAAAAAGTATTAAGAAAGAAATTATGCTCGCTACTAAAGAGCTTCCAAAAAATATCATGCCATATGATACCGTAATTATTGACAGCAAGATATAAATAATTAAATAAAGAAATAATAGTAGGATATAGAAATAATTGCAATAAGCAATTTCCCTATATTAAATCAATGTATACTGCCATAAGCTTGAGTTGAAAAGATTTGTCCATGAAAAAGGTCTTTAGCGGGTCATGTTAAGCAAATTCATTAGCAACAGCCGAAGTAGCGAACGCATTAGTATTGTACCGTGCTGTAATAATTATGTCATTCTTCTAACATTCGTTACACATGTGATGAAGCTGTTGCCCAAATCAACCTTAATGGTATGTTTGTTTGCCTCAGAGGTATGGATTGCTCAGGAAGCTCGGATTTTAAATTATTCACATGAGTAACCTGACATTACTATAATTGGAACATTTTTATAACGTTTAAATAATTGTATACGTTTCAATTATGCCTGCAGTTTTTAACGTACATAAAATCATAAAAGAAAACACGTTTTAATACATAGTGGTTCTCGTATTTCTCTTTCACCCTTCTTTCTAATAATTACTTTGCTTTACAAGTTCCGGCTCCTTACAGTTTTTTTTATTGTAGAAGTATTGTATTCCACCCAAAAATTCGATA
This sequence comes from Deroplatys truncata, assembly GCA_030765065.1. Taxonomy (NCBI): domain Eukaryota; kingdom Metazoa; phylum Arthropoda; class Insecta; order Mantodea; family Mantidae; genus Deroplatys; species Deroplatys truncata. The sequence goes on from CM060985.1 coordinate 53,035,955, forward strand.
CCGAGATTTCACCGGAAATACATGTTTTGAGACCCCTGAATACAAAAAAGCATTTTTGGAAACATGTCCGCGTGTGTGTGTGTGTGTCTGTCTGTCTGTCTGTCTATGTGTCTGTGAACAGCATAACTCAGAAACGATCTTCCAGAGATGCGACACGAAGGTTTTCAAGAAAATACCCCCACCCCAGATTACCCTTTACATGGAGCATTTTTTCGAAAATTAATTTTCTCAAAAATGGCTCTAACGATTTTGATTAAAATATCACATGTTTAAGATATTTTATGACAAATGAAATGTATATCTCGAATTTTCTGGGAATGTTTCCAAAACTATTTTTCATTGTGAACGACTTTTGCATAACTGATAAACCATAAGAGATACACAAAATTTCACTACACAAAAATGTATATCGCGTTAAAATACACGATTTATGTCATATACATTTTTTGTTGTTGCTGTTGGGTGAACCATTTTCGAGATACTGCTTGTTATTCCCTTAAATTTTCCAATACTTATGCTTTTTCTCAAATTCGTTATTTTTTTATTATTTTTTTTGTCCTGGTAATGCAAAGAGAATGGAATACTCTACATAGCAACCACCTTTTAAAATATTTGACTATCGCTTAAAGCCTACCAATTCCCCTTGCATCTACAAGAAAATTAGCAATAAGATTAACATCTCGATTAACATGAAGCATATGGAGAATAAGCGTTTGTAAAAATAGTTTGTACAAGAGTAGAGAAAGTCATGTGAGTGTAACACATAAGATTTTTTTTGTTACTTTAACTGCCAGTGCAGGTGAATACAAGTTGCAAAATTGAAATGCTATGTCTCCCGCAAGCTTAGAGAATTTAGAACAAGGGAAATGAATTAAATTTTGAAAGTGCTTACCGAAAACGTATAAACTAAATTTAGACAAGTTCAAAAATTACCCATGTTAACGATATGCCGAAGCAAAATACAAGCCGGGCTGGCTATGCGGTGGGCTCGCTACTTCTCTTCCTCGTTCACTGACGACTGTCTTCGCCCAGGAGACTCACGCTCTTCCTCTTGCCTGGTAGAGCGATGCAACCGCTGACGTAGTTTAACCCAGCCAGTGGCAAGCGTGGACGACCATTACGTCGTTCTACCACGCTTGCATGAGGAATGACGTCATCGTTCTAGCACATTCCTCGATATTCTTCTGCTGCCGGCGTGTTCAACGCCACGGAGGGGGCTGAGAGCGGCGCAGTATAAAGTTCTTGGAATGTAGTTAAGGGGTGAGTTTGAACCGTCACGTAGACCAGAATTCTGTAAAAGAGAAAGGGAATGAAATCCCGAGTTCCAGGGAGGTACCCATAGCAACAAGGTAACAGACGCACACGTAAGAATTGTAACATTGGCTCGGGTAAGGAGGAGACCTGGTGGGGTAGTTCTAAAATAGGCGGAGCTTAAGTTGATATAAGTACACACATTTGTGCATATATTCTCACTCTGGATACTTCTCACTCTGGCTGTACGTACGCCATCCTATCGTGCAGCGTCTCCAGGATTGCTCCCACCAGCTTACCTCTGATGGAGTCAGCCTATTCTTTGTCTGGGTTCCTGGACACGTTGGCATACCTGGTAATGACGGTGCAGATGCCGCTGCTATTTTATCTCGCTCTTATTTTAGCTATGTTCCTGCGGACGATTTTAGTCACTATTTAAAGAGGTCTATTCTCTCTCGTTGGTTTTCTGCCTGGTCCTCTGTCCAAGCTAGCAAATTGCGGGAGATAAAGCCTGTACCCTCTGCCTGGGCTACTTCTTCCCGATCCTCCCGTCGGGAGGAAGTCATTTTATGTAGACTTCGAATCGGGCACTGTCGTTTTAGCCACTGTCACTTGTTGCGCCGAGAGCCCGCTCCCGTTTGTAATCGTTGCGGTGTACCGTTGACGGTGCGGCATGTTTTAGAGCAGTGTCAGTATTTCGCTACTCTTCGTACTGCTCTGCAGATGGACGTAGCATTGCCCGACATTTTATCGGACAACATGTTAGCTGTGGAACTGTTTTAACTTTCATCCGACGCAGCAGTTTCCAGGACAGCGTTTGACCTGTCTGTGTTCTTTCTTTCTCGTTTTTAGTGTTTTAAACCCGTTCTTTTTAGCTACCTTGTTTTTATCTTCTCGTTCTACAGTCTCTGACACTGACTCTTTTACTCCTTTTCGTCGACTTTTAACCTGACCTTTTATAGCCTTTAAGTCCTTCATTTTCGGCCTTATTATCTGTCTGGTTTTTTAACTGCTCACTTGCCTGTATTTTATCTGTGGCGGGCGCTAATGATCTTTTTGGTTTTGCGCCCCTCATCCTCCCACTTCATTCAGTGACGTACTTGTGCGAGTAAGATTTAGCAATAGTCGCGGGGAGTTTTTCCGGTAAGCATTTAGCGACTCGTGGCAAATTACGCCTCTAGTTTATTTTATTGCGGAAACAGTTATTAGCAGGTATAATAAGTCAATTGTTATAGTTTCGAGTGCTACGATTCATCATGTTTCATTCTTTATATTCAAAAGGTCGGTAACTCGTTTTAAGAGCTCTAGTATTAGATCACATTAAATTTCTCAGTTAATTTAAACTGAGAGAAAGATATTACTGTAGCAGCCGGCAGCAGAATCAACAGCAGACAATGAAGCAAAAGGTACGGTTTCAAAAAGTGACGACCAACGTCCGGCTTCGCATATATTAAGGTATAGTGAAAATACGAGGTGTATTCCAAAACTAAGGTCCGTTTGGTCATAACAATTTTGTTCACAGTAATATATGCCTACATATACACTTCACTTTTTCACATAATCGCCGTTCACACAATACACTTGCACTTGCTGTAACCTGCACCAGTTTCTTTAACCCCTCGGCATAGAGGTCTGCCCCTGGGACTTGAACCAGTTGGTAACACTTTCTTGAATTCATTGTCGGTTTGAAATCGTTGTCCACCCAGCCACCGTTTCAAATGCAAGAAGAGGAAACAGTCGCTTGTTGCCAGGTCGGAACTGTACGGAGGGTGGTCAAAGAGTTCCCAACGAAACTCTTGAAATCTTCTCTTTGGTTTTGACAGCGGTGTGCGGGCGTGCGTTGTCGCGCAGGAGGATGATGGCAGACGACAGTTTCCCGCGGCATCGATTTTGAGTAGCACGTCTCAGTTTGGTAAGCGTTGCACAGTGCACGTCAGTTGTAATTGTTGATCCACGGTCCATGAAATCAATCAAAAGGACGCCTTTTTCGTCCCAAAACACGGTAGCCATCATTTTGCCATTCGTGTTCGGAGATTGATTACACTTTTTTGGTTTGGGTGAACCGGAAAGGCGCCACTGTATTGACTGTTGTTTCGATTCTGCATTGGTGCACACTATCCATGTCTCGTCGCCCGTAACAATGTGGGAAAACAAACTGTCTCCATCTTGTCTATAGCGCTCCAAAAATTGTCGTGCACTACGCATTCGTTGCTCTTTGTGTTGACCGGTGAGCGGTTTTGGCATCTACCTCGCACAAAGTTTCCGATATCCAAGCTGTTCAGTGGCATTCCGAGCAACATTTGGGAATTCATCAGTCAGACCACCAATCGTCAAACGCCGATCACATGCTCAACGATGTCGTCGGTCCAAATACTGGGCCTACCACTCCGCTGTTCTTCGTGCACATTTGTGCGACCATTTCGAAATTCTCGAGGCCAGTGTCGAACCCGTTTGTCGCTCATTATGTCCGGTCCATACACTCACAATGGATGTTCGCAGCTGACGATCCTTTTGCCAGCAAAAATCCAATCACACCGCGCACTTACAACTCGTGGGATCTACGATTGTCGCGGCCATTGCGTTCCACTCTCACCGACTGGCAAACGCCTACTGAATCACACCAATACTGCGGTAGATTCCTCAGGAGTCAGTAGACAGCGCTGCATGCGTGAACATCCGATAAATGTTGTTCACCGGCCCTTAGTTTTGGAATACGCCTCGTATAATAGGAATATTTAGGCTTCGCTAACTTCTAATGTATCTGCAAAGTAAGCTGTTTTATTCGCATTCCAGTGTAGGTGTGGAAGACAAATCTCGGTTACTATATTCGCTCAGTAAGTATTCCTGGAGGCATAACGGACCGTACTGCTCGATATGGAAGGAAAATTGTCCTCCGTGGACTAGTGGTACTGTGCTAGCCTCTAGTTCCCGAGGTCGCGGGTTCAAACCTAGCGGAGGGCGTAAAAATCCTTAACATGGCTTCCTTCGGAAGGGAAGTAAAGCCGGTGGTTCCGTGACGTACATTTATGACACGTAAAAGAACCTCAAACCTGATAACAGGCCTCTGAGCAAAATTTCCGGTCTTTACGCCCAATATAGAATGGGACGCTAAGGACCATAATAGTTAAAGAGCGTCCATAAATAAAACTCAACCGGCCGGCTTCTGAGAGACGCAGCTCGAATCAGGTACTTCCATGAGCGCTCGGAACACCTAGGCTTTGTTCTCAATAATGCGTATATTCTTGTAGTAGTTATAAAGGGGAACACAAATAGTATCACAAAAATCTTCCGAAAAAATAATTCATATACGAGATTTCAAACAGACATGCTTCAGAGTGTTTCAACACTGAAAATTTGTATCCAAAACACACTTTATTGATTTATGCTTCTCAAGAGGAGTAAGACTAAAGCTGCTTACAATGCCACGGTTACTGCGCTGCTCCTAGCTCAGTGGTAGAGAAATAGCTCACTGTTCCTGAGGTTGCAAGTTCAAATCTCCGTGGAGAGTCTCAACTTTTTTTCCCTTTCATTTTAAATACACAGTAAAAATATAACACGTTTCCTTCTTTTTATGTATGTGGCGTTTATTTAGTTCTTCGTCATACCGGTAGATGACAACCATGACATTAATTCCTCGGTCGGGAGGAGGTTTCATACTCAATTTAATTTTATAACCACCAATTTCACCTTATTGTAATTATATTTGTAAGTAAAATGAAGTAATGCAAGCAATGTTATTTAGTTATATTACAGTAAAACGAGTTGTAAAAAATAAAAGATAACAACCCATTACGCGAATCGAACTCGAGTTGCTTGCGTAGCAGTTAAGTAGCTTAACCACAGCTCTAAGCCAAGCACGATATGGAAGTAGCCCAAATCAGTGACTTGTGGCTTTATTATAGGGTTAGCCAAAGCGGCGCTTAGAAGTTGACTGTTGTGAACCGCGGGTTCTTTCGAAGGGACTGAGAAAATGTAACTCCACAACAGACCGGCCACATTTAGTTTGACGGAGAAGGTACAGCTAGGTATAGAAAGAAGACAATTTTGGTCCTCAATTTTTATGTGGCCAAATATCAGGTGCTCTTTTGGCACCCTCAGTTGACAGACACAATTACACCTTCAAGCTTAGGAAAACATTTACAGATCGGCGGATGTTATATTTGCATAATACATACCGAGAATTGCTAAGCCAGGAGCTTCGACTTTTTCAAGGCAGCGCGGGAGGATTTCAAGCACATGCAAAAGTTCATTCTATCGAAAGCGGTAACAATCGCCAATTTTTTCCTCCCACCCGTTGTTAATCTCGTGTGCCGCACAGGCGCATAGCTCGCCCAAAACAAGTAATCACATTATATCACTCCACATGACACGCGTCTGAACACATTAATCACATGCGGTCCAAAGCATTAGCAGACAAATCACCCAGCTGCCACATTCTTTCTTGATATTTTATGTTGTGATTTATGCGCGATGTCACGGCCGACATCCCTATCAATGCCGACCTCTGCGACTGGGTTGATTTAAAAACTGTTCGTACCTGCATGACTCTTACTACAACTTAGAGTTTATAAATGTTCAAGTCATAAGGTATCCATAAATTAAATAAAGCATCAATTTACGGTATTAAATTTAAAATAAACAGGGTAATAAGACCTTCAGTCGAGTTACGGACAGCTAAAAATGTACTTAATCTATGCTATTGCTGGCGTTATAATCCAACTCTTTCTATAACCAAGAGAAACAAAAGAATAGCGACTTAAGGCTTCAAAAAATACAAAGCATTAAAAATTAAAATTGATAAACACGATTATCTGTGAAATGTTTGACGTTGACACAAATTTTATTTTACATAAATTATGTATTTTAACGAGATATGCATTTTTTGTGCGGTAAGCTTTTGTCTATCTCTTTTGGTTTACCAGTTATACAAATTTATTCAAAATAAAGAGGGCTTTAGAGAATTGTGCAGAAAATTTAAGATAAGCATTTTATTTGTCGTGCAAATATCTTAAACTTATTTTAGTCAAAACCCTTAGATCCATTTTTGAGAAAATAAAAAAGAACGAAAATGGTTCGTGTATAGAGTAGTTTCGGGTGGAGAACTTTTTTAAAAAAATCTTCATGTCGCGTCCTTGGGATACGCTTAACTTATTAAACACCAAGTATGGTATTTATCCGATATTTTTTTTTAAATTTTACTGTTTACACACATATAAACACAGCGCACATCTTTTTTTTTATAAAAATGCTCTTATTTGGTTTCAGGGAGCTTCAAAACGTGTACTTCTGGTAGAATTTCGACATCGAAGTTTAGGTTGAATACAGTAGGTATTCCCTCTACCTATAATAAGTGCGCCGTAAAGAAAGTAAAATAAAACAGCTTATTTGTTTTCTGACGCCGGTTTGCAGTCTGTCTGTCCGATAGTCTCTCTCCCCCCGTATACACATATTTCCCTGCAGTATATTTTTAACTAGCAACGTTTTAATGCTCTTAGGCTCGATTCGAAGGTTCTTCAACTTAACTATTTTCAATTGATACGGATTTGAACCATATTATGAAACATTCGAAAATTTTCTTCAAACTCCTATACAAAAGTTCTTGACTCCATACTTGCAGCGGTTTGCGAGTTCTTTCATGCATATAAACGGATCTGTGGACAAGGAGCCGCTGATAGGTTCTCCGCAGTAGCAAGCACATTTAAAAATCTACAGTTCATTTGTTTCTGAAATCAAAGCCACTGATATGATCGTTGAAGTTCTACAGAGCTATATGAATGAAGACGACGAAAAGGTGCTGGCGGGTGTAATGGAAGATCAAACAATCGCAAAACGATTTCATTCCACCAGATTGGAGATAACATACAGTTACACCTTACCGGACTTGGAAAATATATTTCGTTATTCTGGTGTCAGCAGTGGGACTGTGAGGCCATTAAGCCGCAGATGTTACAACAGCTAGTGTCACAAATGCAGGAAATGAGCACCGAATCAGGGAGTATAGTTTCAACCAATTTCGGAGTGACAGAATTACATAAAGCTCGGCATAGACCTTGATTTGAGATGCAAATGAGTGAATTTAGCACATCTGGAAGAGAATATCGCCAAGGAGACGTAGGAAATCAGATTGGTTATGGTTCCCCAGGAAGGAAAAATGAATGTTGTGAAACGTTTGCGACACTAACAGGTTTAAGCCAGAAAAAGCAGAAGAAAATAAATGAATGCTGCAGCTCGACTTGAAAGCAAAGGTCCACGCTGAAGTGTGGACGTATTCATCCTAATAAAACCCAGAAACTTTCGCATTTGTTTACTCATTAACAATCTGCATGTAACCCATAAATGATGGGCTGCATACCCACATTCTCTGCAAGAGATACTGGTCATTTTCCAATACATTTTCCTTTAACTTTTTATCTGTTTTTGCCAGCTCAAATGCTTTTACAATAGCCCTAACATAATTGCATAAGAAAACATTACAATACAGAATAAATAAACGTAGCTAAAATACGCTCTTAAAAATAGGAAAAACAAAAGAGAAATCAGTATAACCAGTAGGTTAAAAGTAGGCTATTCCATGACGAAATTTTCCTTATAGGGTGTAAAAATACCCCAGGAACAAGCAGGGGTTTCAAATAACACGTTTTGCAGATACCGACTGCTCATTCTCTCTAAGGATGGATGCCAGTCAGAAGCTAGACACACCTCCTCTCAAATAAAGTGAAAATATAGCATGAGCATGCCTAATTTATCAAATTAAAGAGGAGAAACGAACAAAATCTAATGTCCTGTGTTCACATGCCTTTCTCTACTCATTCTTCTACAAAATGTTCTTCTGCCTACTTCTGGTTAATCCAGATAAACTTTCATTACATACTTATACTATCGTTATTACGTAGGTATAAGAAGGTTACAGTAGGCTAAAGTAATAATCATATTTTTAAAAAGTGGATCGCTATATGATGGCTTTGAAATTCCATGCTCTTTGCATGACCACGAGAAAAAACCATTAGGTAACACTTAGCGCTTGAAAAACTATAAATATTTTAAAATTCAAACCAATAAGAAACAATACATCGGAAACGGTTAACATGAAAAAAGTATGTGCTACATTTTTGGTGTTGTAAGCTTTTGTCTTCTTCCGTTTATCAAGTATACAAAAGCCATTCAAAATAAACAGTATTTCACAAGCTTTTCCCAAAAACTTCAAGATACAGATTTTCCCATACAAATATGATGCCGTTTTGATAAGTCAGTGACTTTTTAAAGAAAATAACCTTTTTTCAAAAAAATCAATTTTATTTCGCAACATAGTCTCCTTTCGATTCAATACACGTTGTCCAACGTTTCTCCAGTTTTTTTAACCCTTCCAAAAAATATGATTCCTCGATGTCTGCAAAATATGAGGTTGTTTCTGCTATGATATGTTCACTGGACGCGAATTTCTTCTCATCGAGCCAATTTTTCAGGTTTGCGAAAAGGAAGAAGCCGCTCGGAGCCAAATCTGGAGAATATGGTGGGTGAGGTAGCAGTTCGTAGCCCAATTCCGCAAATTTTGCGATGGCAATGGAATGGCTGAATTGTGTGCGGAATGCATTATTCTGGTGAAAGAGAACCCTTTCCTTCACAAAATGGGGTCGTTTCTTTAACAATTCCTTGTGAAACTGATCCAGCATTGCGGCATAATATGAACCTGTGATCGTTTTACGCTTTTCCAGGCAGTGGATGTGTATCACCCCTTGTGAATCCCAAAAGACAGCTGCCATGATTTTTCCTGCCCACGGAATGGTTCTCTCTTTCTTTGGAGCAGGTACGCCGAAGGAAGTCGACTGCTTTGATTGTTATTTGCTTCCAGGTTGATAGTAATGGATCCAAGTTTCATCAACCGTGATACAACGCCGCAAAAACTCAAAACTCATTTGGGTTGCGCTGGAACATGTTCAAACATCCCTGTGAAATGCTCACACGATTCCACTTGTTCTCAACTGTGAGCAGCCGCGGCACCCATCTTGCTGACAACTTTCTCTTACCCAAAAATTCGTGCAGAATGTTATACATCCGTTCACTCGAGATGTTTACGGTCTTGTCTATCTCACGGATTTTCACTCCGCGGTCTTCCAACACAATATCGTGAACTTTGTTCACGATTTCTTCTGTTGTGACTTCAACCGGCCGTCCTGTGCGCACGGCATCTCTTGTGCTCGAACGGCCACATCGAAATTCTGTGAACCATGCCATGTGATGGAACAGAGTCCCCATAATACTTGTTCAGCTTTTCTTCCGTTTCCTTCACCATCTTACCACGCAAAAAGTAGTCCTTTATCAGAACAAGAAATCCACTTTTCTCCATTTTCTACGAAGCAACACAAATCTGCCTATTTTAGACACTCTCACAATGTTCTAAGAAACAAATGACGATGAATTTCTGCGATTATACCCAGAATAGATGTAAGACTTGGGTGCAAACAAGAAACCTGTGATTAGAACGCTATCTCTCGTCAAAATCATGGAGTTATCAATCCGCCCTCGTATATTAAACGTATTATGGTATTTTAATCTAAATCGTAAGAGCCATTTTTTTGAGAAAACAAAAAATAACGGAAATGTTTCCTTATAAAGATTTTCTTGAAAATCCTCTGTCACATCCTTGGAAGATGCTATTCACAGATACACACAAATGCGCATATTTTTCTAAAAATGTATTGGCTTCAGATAGGGTGAAGACGTGTATTTCCGGCGAAATTATGGTGTCGAATTTTTCGATGAAACGCACCACTTCCTCTATTTAAGGTAAGTAGTAGAGAAATTATGTATTTTTGGACCAAATTTCGATTACGTTGTGCCTTAATAAATTGCGAAAATTAGGAAGGGGAAAATCCCTTTGGAAAAAAAAAATACGGGGATATTTGTGAAATTGTTTGAAGATAAGGTAAACGTAGACATGCGTCCAAAATGCCAGTTGTGATGTTGTTTGGATATGGAACGGTTGATAAAATCACAGGACGAAAAATCTCTTTGTGAAATACATCGGAATGTTTGATTTCTCCACAACACTTAACATGTTTGATGAAGCGGCACATACTGTAAATGAGAACGAGTTGTGCACAAGAAGTACACATCAATTTTCTCTGAATATTGGGATGTTTAATGATGCGTTATACAGAAATTCTACTGTGCGTTAGTAACCAAATATGCTTAACAATTCCATTAACAGGAAACGATTTTGCAGCTACGGTTTGCATTTAAAGGTACACAGAGCTACAATTCGAGGTCCAGGATGATTTATTCACTTTTCGTCGAACAACGCCACTCCAGTATTGATCGTCTGTTTTCAGCCCGGTTGTCTCTATGAATATATTTATTGCGTAGTTTGGCTCTCTATTTGATTAAAGTGCTATCTGCTCTCAGCATTTCCGATGTTTTTTGTTTTCTGCCGCTTGTTGAAGATTAACATTGTAGCACAGGTTCGTTAAATCCTTCATGCCCAGTAATTGGATTTGTTAAGTACTTTCTGTGCAAAAGCAATATTGTTAATTTCACCTGAAGGCGATTTTTTTTTAACCCACGATTAAAAATTGATCATGCCCCCCCCGTAAAGTTTGATTGGATTGGAAGTTTCGAGTAACTGAACGTGAAATTTAATTTTCACGTTATTAGTTCTCGGGATGTTTAAGCTGCAACTCTAGCAATATACTGTCAATGACATTCCTCTTCATAACGACAGGTTTTCGAAGGTTGAATACTGCTAAAATGAATGTCCTGAAAGTCTTTCGCGTTTTTAAAATGTCCTTATAATTCAATGGGTTAAAAAATATAAAGAATTCATAAACTGAAATGTTTCCTTTAGAAGATTTCTTGAGGAGTATTTTATATATATATATATATATATATATATATATAACATTCCTACAGTAATAGTTACCTATAGGTGATACAACGGAGGGAGACACCTCGCGAACTGCGATCTACATAGATCTATTGCGGATGTTTTGCTACAGGAGGAATGGATGAAGTGAAGGAACCACAGGAGGCTACAGGTCGCAGACAGACACGCCACAGAGACGCACAGAAGTTCCTAACATTTCCTAGTTCAAAGACATGACCCACTGCTGGAGCTGCTCAGAGCGGGCGATGAATAAACCCTTACAACCAAGCAGACCTCTGGTGTCTACTTGGAATACTGTTTCCTTGGAGCAAGCATCCATGCCATCTGTCCGACATCGTCTCACGCCACAAAACCTGGAAGCACACCTAAAACAGAGAAAAGGAAACGGAAGGAATCGTTGTAATAGTGAAACCACCCCGGCATTCGCTTACCGACCAGGGAAAACCACAAAAAAATTGGTCAGAGTGGGTCGGCCAACAGGAATTCAAACCGGGATCTCCAGAATGTAAGCCTCACACGTTACCGTGGAGCCACCTCCCTCGGTAATCTATACTGATACATCTGACGAATCTTCTCATCCTGCGAATCGGTAATTTAGTAAACCTACATTTTACAGACGATAGAAACGCAGGTACTCTCAAATGACCCACACTCCGATAAGCATACTAAGCTGCTCTGTTACCGCGACGGTTACAACGCAGGCTGCTACTTGAAAGTCCGGGTTCCTAACCACTATTCTGGGTGCGTATTTTTATTTTATCTCTATCTTTCGAAAAAATAAATCTAGTAATTGAATGTCCTTAAATATGTGGTCTCGCCTGCTCATACTTTGGATTTTATTTCGGATGCTGATCAACTTTACTCCTGAAAGTGCGACAAACAACTTTCATGATGTAGTTCTGTGACCTGTTCAGAGAGGTGACAATGTTGACACATCTGTCAGTGTCTGCTACGTGTACCACCCTCACCAATCTCTTAAACATTTCTACGACTACTGTATATACAGCACTTCTTGGCTTTGAATATTCTGCACGCACGCGCACTCACCGATTTCTCTCCCTCTGACTTTTTATATAAACGCTTTCTTTTTCGGATTCATGGATCCTCAAAAATTACATTTCCATACCGAATTTTGTTTCGAATGCGGTGCTTCCTCCTCCTCCTCGGGTAAGCGTTAGAAAAAGTGAAAATGCTCTGCATTTAAATTGTTCTCTCGAACGGTAGAACCAGAATTCGATAAGGCACTACATGGCCAGAGGTACAGGAAACTTGTAGCTGTCGTTAATAAGAGAAAGAGATAACGAAAGTTGCGCCCAGACTCGCGCAATGAACGGAGATAACTACGAACCCCAGATCCAGCAGAGGAAGAAGATTAACCACCCTCTAACCACTATTTGCAGAGAACGGCTTCCAAAGCTACACCTAAGTTATACTTGGCTCACCGCAGTAGTAAATTATGCCAACTACAAAGCTGTTAGAATAGGTTTTACCACATCTGCTCGTGATATACCATTTGCTATACGGGGTCGTTTCTCATCTACTTGAGGTATGTGCTACTTCGATGAGAAAAAAATCTGATTTGCTACACTCACATGACTTTCTCTACTCTTGTACAAACTATTTTTACAAACGCTTATTCTCCATCTTAATCGAGATAAACATATGCAGACTCTATCTTATTGCTAATTTTCTTGTAGATGTAAGGGGAATATATATTTACAAGGGCAATATAGAAATGCAAGTAGCCTTTAAGCACATACATATCTCTTAATAGCTGGTTGCTAGGTGCAGCACCATTCCCTTTGCCACAGATTAATACTCTTTGAATATCCAAGACAAAAAAAAAAAAATGAAGAACGAATTCCCATTTGAGAAAATAAGTATTGAAAAATTTAAGGGAATAACAAGCAATATCTCGAAAATGGTTTACTCAACAAAAAAACGTATATGATATAAATTGTGTATTTTAACGCGATCTACATTTTTTGTGTAGTAAAATTTTGTCTATCTCTTATGGTTTACCAGTTATGCAAAAGTCGTTCACAATGACGAATACTTTTGTACACATTCCCAGAAAATTCAAGATATACATTTTATTTGTCATGAAAATATCTTAAACTTATGATATTTTAATCAAAATCGTTAGAGCCATTTTTGAGAAAATTAAAATTTTCGAAAAATGTTCCACGTAAAGGGTAATCTGGGGTGGGGGATTTTCTTGAAAACCTTCGTGTCGCATCTCTGGAAGATACTGAACCTAAATACCAAGTTTGGTGTTTATCCGACTGTTCGTTTCTGAGTTATGCTGTTCACAGACAGACAGACACAGACACACACACACACATGGACATGTTTCCAAAAATGCTTTTTTTGGATTCAGGGGGTCTCAAAACATGTATTTCCGGTGAAATCTCGGTATCTAATTTTTGGATGGAATACAATACTTCCCCTACTTACTATACGTAGTAGAGAAAGTAAAAACCACCATTCAAGCTCCAATAAACATTCGTCCACAAATTGACCGTTTATAAAATAGATACTCACATTGGGATCCACAATTTTACAAGGTTGGTATTTCAATTGTAAAGGTTTGGGATGATGCATGGACAGCATCTTGGAACACCTGTTCTAGTGCATATCTGGTTTTAGCCAGAAAGTGTGCACACGGACCACTATAGGGATGTGCTTCTTTTGATTAACTTTTGACACACTAGTGATTGAAGTACACACGTTTTTAACTACAATGAAGTTTGTGGATAAACAAGGTACAACACAGTAGAGTACTTATGGAAATGTCAAGTGAAGAATTAATTTGCAGTATGTTCATATTCTAATATCCAGGTGCTGTAAAGTCTTTAGCCTTTTATTTATTTACAAGTTGAAGTTAAAAGCTGTCTTGTTACTTACTTCCGTCAGAAATAACCGGGATTTTTAATGGTGAAAGGATTATTATTGATATTGTTCGAGTGGTTTTTCAGAATAAATCTATGCCCACAAAGACACATAGAATAATGTTCTCTCTTTATAATACGAGGGATTTTTACTTTCTCTACTATGTATAGTTAAGTTTCTGCAAATGTTTATCTCGATTAACATGAAATAGATGGAGAATAAGCGTTTGTAAAAATAGTTTGTGCAACAGTAGAGAAAGTCATGTGAATACAACACATCAAATATTTAAAAGTAGGGTCCGCTATGCAATAAAATAAGGACTACTCAATATTTTGACTAATTAGTTCCTTACTAAGTATAGTAAGTAGGGGAAGTATTGCATTCCACCCAAAAATTCGATCGCGAGATCAAAACAGGAAAATGCATGTTTTGAGGTGCTCTGAATCCAAATAAAACACTTTTGGAAACACATGTGTGTGTGTGTGTGTGTGTGTGTGTGTGAACAACATAACAGAAAAACGAAAAGTCAGATAAATACCAAACTTGATATTTGAGTTTAGTATCTCCAAAGGATTAAGATTTTCATGAAAATCTCCCCACCCCAGAATACCATTTACATAGAACATTTTTCGAAATTTTTTATTTTCTTAAAAATGACTACAACGATATTGATTAAAATATCATATGTTTAAGATATTTTCGTGGCAAATGAAATGTATATCTCGAATTTTCTGGGAATGTCCCCAAAAGTCCTCTTCATTCTGAATGACTTTTGCATAACTGGTAAACCGTAAGAGATGCACAAAATTTTACTACACAAAGAATGTAGATCCCGTTGAAACACAAAATTTGTCAGAAGGATTTTTTTTGGGTTGAGTGAACCATTTCCGAGACATCCCTAGTTATTTGTTTTAATTTTACAATGCTTATACTTTTTTTCTCAAATGGGAACTCGTTATTCGCTTTTTTTATGTCCTGGACATGCAAAGAGAATGGATTGCTCCACATAGCACACCAGCTCTTAAAATATTTGACTGTCGCTTAAAGCCTACCATATTCCCCTTGCATCTACAAGAAAATTAGCAATAAGATTAACATGAAGCATATGGAGAATACGCGTTTGTAAAAATAGTTTGTACAAGAGTAGGGAAAGTGATGTGAGTGCAACACATCAGATCTGTTTTCATTCCATTCCATATAAGTTAAGCTTTCTTTCCAAACAGTTTCACATTCCATTAAATTCTTACTCTGGTGTAGAACATATTTTAGTGGCTCCTCCTAACAGAAGTTCGCCGCTAGTCCATAAAACAATGTATAATTTCTAAGACGCATTTTTACTTTCTCTACTACGTATAATAAGTAGGGGAAGTATTGTATTCCACCCAAAAATTCGATACCAAGATTTCACCGGAAATATACGAGGGCTGATCAATAAAGAGCGAGACTGATTTTTTTTTCACAGTATTTATTACTCCATTTCAATGTTGACAATATTTTTCAAAGTAGTCCCCTCCTACTTGAATGCACTTTTTATACGTCTCTGCCAGTCCTCGAACACATGGTGCAGGCCATTCTTTGTCAGGTCTTTGACAATCGCCTCACTTTTCTTCAGCACGCTTCAGTGCTCTCAAATCGAATGCCCCGGAGCTTTGCCTTTAGTGATGGGAATAAAAAAGAAATCACAGGGGGCAAGATTGGGGTTATAAGGCGGATGCAGTACACAGGTGATGTTGAATTCCTGGACTTGATTTGCGACGTGAGGCCATGCGTTGTTGTGATGAAGTCGCCACCCATTCTGATGAAGTTCTGGATGTATCCTTGCAATGTGCTTCCTCAGTGTAGCCAATACTGGCGTGTAGTACGCTGATGTAGCAGTAGTGTGAGGAAGAACAACAATCACAGCAGCTGTATTGATGTTGACATCAGTCATAGCAGAAGCCGAAGCACCAGGCCCACCTTGCTTAGCACAGAGAACTTGCCCTTCTTTGAAGTCCTTGAACCACCTAAACACTGTTGCACGAGATAGTGCATCTTCACCGTATGCTTGTTTCAGCTTTTCCAAAGTTTCAGAGGCTGTATGATTTAAACGAAAACAAAATTTTATTGCTCCTCTCGTGTCGAGTGGTATGCGAAATTAAAGTAGGGTCAACAATATACAGCATTACTATCAACCTACCGATACAAGAGTGCTGCCGTCTATGGACATTATACAAAACCCCGCTCTTTTCAAATATTCATGGTAGAGACTGGAAACTCTCAAGAAAGCTACAGGCAAAAATCAGTCTGTCTTTATTGATCAGCCCTCGTATGTTTTGAGGGCCCCCTGAATCCAAAAAAAGCATTTTTGAAACATGTCCGTGTGGGTGTGTATGTCTCTGTGTATGTGTGTGTGTGTGTGTGTGTCTGTGAACAGTATAACTCAGAAACGAACAGTCGGATAAACACCAAACTTGGTATTTAGGTTCAGTATCTTCCAGAGATGCGACACGAAGGCTTTCAAGAAAATCCCCCCACCCCAGATTACACTTTACATGGAACATTTTTCGAAAATTTTAATTTTATCAAAAATAGCTCCAACGATTTTGTTTAAAATATCATATGTTTAAGATATTTTATAACAAATTAAATGTATATCTCGAATTCTGGGAATGTCTCCAAAAGTATTCTTCATTGTGAATGACTTTTGCATAACTGGTAAACCATAAGAGATAGACGACATTTTACTGCACAAAAAATGTAGATCGCGTTAAAATACACAATTTAAGTCATATACATTTTTTTTTTTTTGTTGAGTGAAGCCTTTTCGAGATATTGCTTGTTATTCCCTTAAATTTTCCAATACTTATACTTTTTCTCTAATGGGAATTCGTTATTCATTTTTTATGTCCTGTTAATGTAAAGAGAATGAAATGCTCCACATAGTAACCAGCTCTTAAAAGATTTGACTATCGCTTAAAGCCTACCATATTCCCCTTGCACCAACAAGAAAATTAGTAATAAGTTTAACATCTCGATTAACATGCAGCATATGGAGAATAAGCGTTTGTAAAAATAGTTTGTACAAGAGTAGAGAAAGTCGTGTGAGTGTAACACATCAGATGTTTTCTTTGTCCAAGATTCTATGGTAGAAGAAATCGTGTTACTGGTATCGTTGGTTTTGGGCGATAGGGACTGCAACTAGCGGTCCGGATTTAACACAGAGTAGCTGAAAGGAAACAATTGTGAATCTGCAAGTTAATATAAGTTAGCCAAACAGACGACTAATTATTTGTATCCTTCAAGAAGCTTTCGTACAAAATTAAACTGAGTTTTATTTATGGACGCTCTTTAACTGCCATGGTCCCTAGCGTCTCATTTTATATTGGGCGCGAAGGACGAGTAATTTTGCTCATATGCCTCTTTATAGGGTTTTGAGGTTCTTTTACATGCTGTAAATCTACGACACGGGACCACCGGCTTTACTTCCCTTCCGAAGAAAGCCATGCTAAGGATTTTTACGCCCGAAAAAAATACATCGCCCTCCGCCGGGTTTGAACCTGCGACCTCGGGAACTAGGGACTAGCATGGTAACCACTGCACCACGAAGGACGACGCTTTCGTACATGTGCCACATATGTCCACAGCTCATTTTCAATACAGAAAATGTTAACTCCAGAAACAGCTGCAGGTTTCCTAGATGGACTGTCGGCGGAAGTGTGTGACGAAGTTCCAAAAACTTATGCTACACTAAGACAATGTTGATAACTGGTAGAAAGATAGTGTAAGGTTTAAAGATTTGGGTAAAAAGTGAATGGTCAAAAAATGTTTATAGTTCGTATTTGCTTTTAAAATACACCTCATATTAGTATAGCTACTAATTCATCTATTATAATGACATTAATACCAGGAAAAGGTTGTAAAGGTTCAATGTTTGAATTTCTTTTCACTTCAATTATCATCACTTAGTCTTATAGCCCAGCTATCCTACACATTGGACAGTGATGATGGGCAGGCCAGCTTTTATAGCACATACGATAAACTTTTCTTAGTGCAAGACATTTATTTTCTGAATTTTCTAATCCTATATTTGACACGTAACAATCAAATGGAACATTTAGCAACAATGAATTATGACGGTGGCAACAATGACAGAAAACTAGAAAGTAGTCTTTGTTACTGAGTTAGTTAAAATGTTCAATCTATTACATAGAATACAATCTCAAGAAATCGCAAGTGTCACTCTCGGAGACTGCGCGTACGTTAAATAACTATGATGATTTTGCTTCATATTATAGCAAAGGGTTGTGAGCTGACTAATGCATGTTTGTATCACTCACAGCAAGATATTACAATCGATGGCCATACCACAAATTGCACTGTTGGCAATATTGCCCAGCGCGTCGGGGAAATGGCTCGAGTTAAAGTTATAGATTAATGGAAATGGACACGTCTATGTATACACACCGGCGCTAATAACTGTTCTTATTGGTTAGTAATTTACGGTGGAGCAGCAAAAGTGCTTAGTCTGGAGAAGGAAACAAGAAAAACCAATAAACGCTGGTGGAGGTTTCCGTGTTTAACTTCTCTTTCTTTATGCTTGCTGAACTTGGTTTCGCCCTTTAACAAATCCAAAACCTGTTATACCAAGCTTTACTTCTATCAATTCATACATTAAGGTCTCTCTTGAAATAGTGGAAAGGGTATACAAACAGGTCTGTTGTGGAGGGTATGCGCTCGCTAATTTAGAGTATGCCCTGTGATTTCTTGCGTGTATCTTCCGCCTCGGTTTCTTTACACTTTTGATGTGCACCCCACTCTCGCATCGGCTCTAGCGGTAAATTCACACACTTAAAGCTCATTTGTTTTCATCAGATTTCAAGGAAATATAATTAGTTTACAAAACAGTAGTTTGTATTTTTATTTTATTTACTATTTTAGTATAAGAAGTGTTGCATTGCACACAAAAATATACAAATTTCAACTGAAATACATCTTTTTTAGCTTTCCTGAATAAAAACGGCATTTTTGGAAAAACAGATCCTGTATTGTGTGTGCGCGCACGCGTGCGTGAGCAGCATAGCTAAAACAAAAAAACGAAATATCGGATAAATGCCAAACTTGGCATGTGAGCACATCATCTTCGAAATGCTACATGACAAAATCCCTCCACTCCCAAACTACACTACATGAAACAGTTTTTCTATTTTCCATTTTCTCAAAAATTGCTCTAAATTTTTATTAAAATATTATGTGTTTAAGATATATACCTGACAAATAAATAAGGATACCTTGATTTGTCTGTGATTATCTGGGAATAGCCTACGAGATCCCCATCAATTTTGAACTATTGCATAATGTTGCATAACTGGTAAACCATGAAATTTTAAAAAATCGTACTACACAAAACACACTCAACTCGTTTCAACGGGAAAAGGGGGAAAAATGCCTAATGTTTGTGAAAAACTCACTTTTCGGGTTCTTTTTACTTTCTCTACTACGTATAGTAAGTAGGAGAAGCATTGTATTCCACCCAAAAACTCAATACCGAAATTTCACCGGAAATACATGTTTTAAGACCCCTGAATCCAAAAAAAGTATTTTTGGAAACATGTCCGTGTGTGTGTCTGTTTGTGTATCTGTGTGTGTGTGTGTGTGTGTGTGTGTGTGTATCTGTGAACAGCATAATTCAGAAACGAACAGTCGGATAAACGCCAAACTTGGTATTTAGGTTCAGTATCTTCCAGAGATGCGACACGAAGGTTTTCAAGAAAATCCCCCCACCCCAGATTACCCTTTACATGGAAGATTTTAATTTTCTCAAAAATGGCTCTAACGATTTTGATTAAAATATCATATGTTTAAGATATTTTCATGACAAATAAAATGTATATCTTGAATTTTCTGGGAATGTCTCCAAAAGTATTCTTCATTGTGAACGACTTTTGCATAACTGGTAAACCATAGGAGATAGACAAAATTTTACTACACAAAAAATGTAGATCGCGTTAAAATACACAATTTATGTCATATACATTTTTGTTGTTGAGTGAACCATTTTCGAGATATTGCTTGTTATTCCATTAAATTTTTCAATACTTATTTTCTCAAATGGGAATTCGTTATTCATTTTTTGTCTTGGATATGCAAAGAGTATTAATCTGTGGGAAAGGGAATGGTGCTGCACCTAGCAACCAGCTATTAAGAGATACGTATGTGCTTAAAGGCTACTGTATTTCTATATTGCCCTTGTAAATATATATTCCCCTTACATCTACAAGAAAATTAGCAATAAGATAGAGTCTGCAAATGTTTATCTCGATTATCATGAAGTAGATGGAGAATAAGCATTTGTAAAAATAGTTTGTACAAGAGTAGAGAAAGTCATGTGAGTGTAACACATCAGATTTTTTGCCAAAAATCAACCCTATTTCATCTATTCCTGCAGTTTCAAAATCCTCTAGTACTTGGAACCTTAAGCAATGATGTCAGTTTATAAGGATGTCCTATACTAATTAGCTGAATTGCAGATTTAAATTAAGCTTTCCATAATTCTATTTTTGAAGCAGTTTGCTGCATTCAAAATCTCCTACAAATTCCATACAATGAACTTGTCAATTCTACAGGATGTTCTACAAAACGTGCTTAGTGAAGCTAAGTACCACATTTTTATGCCTTATCTGATTCAGAGAATAAAAAATCAAATACCCGAAACATTTTTAAAAAAGTTCACAATTTTAATACTTAGAATCATTCTTTTTTTATTTATCTCAGGAGGCAAATGTTAAAAATCTAAGTAATTTAATGTTTTATATGTAACCGAATGCAGGATTTTTAAAAATATTTTGGTAAAAATTTATAGGATGATACAAACTTTCAAAGAGGTTTTAATAAAAACATTAGTAAGTCAAAAGTATCAATCCAAGCAATATAAATTTTAGTAGCTTTATTAGTATGCTATGGATAATTTGTGCGCCAAAAAATGAAGCTTCTAGCTCTATACTACACAAAATATGAATTTCACTCATTTCCCCCCTTAAGCATACAACTTTGTCAATTTTTTTATGGTATCAAACATTTCCCAGATATTCAGTGTTATTGGTTTGAATTTTGAAATACTTGTACTTTTCTCAAGTGGTAAGTCGCTATTAGTTCTTTTCGGTTCTTTTTTCGTGGGGATGTAAAGAATGAAATTCCAAAAAGTTACATAGTGAGGCAGTATTTTATATCACAACACTGTGAATGCCAGAGTGATTGTAGTGTAAATTAACATTATTGTATGACAATGATTTGAGATGTTTGTTAATTATAAGCATTGTTAGGAAATAAGTTTACACGACCTCACTGAAACTGACAATAGGAGCGGATAACAATGAAACGAGGGGGTGAGTTGTTTATTAATTAGAAGAGACAAGCAAATGACGTCAGAATAGCGTGCCTTTCTGTAGAAATGGAGGGAATATCTTCCCTAGAGCATATGTGTTCGTAATTTTGATTGGATAAAAAAATAGACGCTAATGTTGGCGCGCTTCATTAACCAATAGCAGCTCTGTTATAATCTTTAGGCATATCAGAGTGAGGGAGTATAAATTCAAGAGCCAAAAACAGGTATCGCGTAGTTCAACAGAATCATTCACGAGTTAAACGTCGCGCAGTTTTAAGAAATCTCTCTTGCGAGTTACACGTCAGGTAGATTTATGGAAGCATTCACAAAGTACACGTTACGCAATCCTACAGAATCTCTCGCGTCTTATAAACTGTGAAATACGCGAATTAATAGTGCGCGGTAAATAAGTGATTATAGTTACATTCGAAAATATAATAGTTTCAGTCAGGCGTGTATCAAGAGTAATGATGTGAAATTAATAGTGTGACGGCAATAAAAGTGTAAAAACAAATTATTTTATCAGTGTTATCTTTTAGTAACAACTTCTTTCCGTTTACACACCCTGTTCAAGAGATTTGCTCGACTGAGTAATAATAGCTAGCCGGAGGAAGAACCCAAAATTCAAAATAGTAAAACAATAACAGGCGCTCAGCAAATAATATAACACGAACGATACCGCGACAATAGGGAACTAATTTTTATATATTTGACTATCGTTTCAGCATTGTATATCCCCCTTGTACGTACAACGAAATGCGTAATAAAGGCATTTCTGCAAACGATTATATGGATGTATGGAAAAATGATGCCAGGAAATATCCAATAGCCCACACTGCCACTTTCTTCTGTCTGCATATAAACATTCCGTTTTTTCCAACAGAGAAAACAATTTTGTTTATTAACATGGCCCACTCAGTACCACATTACATTCGTCATACCGCCATCAGCTTGTGAAATACACAGGATCTTGAAACACAGTTACCAGAATGCGTGCAAGTGCTATGAAGTCTAATTCCCTCAGCTCGTGAATACCTGAATTCTATATGAATTCCTCGGTCGCAGCTTAAGACACGTTTTAATTCCACAAAGAATATAATTACCATGAATGCAGATAAATCAAATCGTGATTGAAAACGCTGCGCGTTGTTTTTCCGTCCGCGTCCTCGGCGCTCGTTGCTGTCTACCGCTATCATAGAAAGGCGCGGATGAAACCATACAACATTTTTAAAACTACTTTTAAAGGCTTTACTAATCAACTTTATGGAAGGAGATGCTGAAACTGGCCACCGTCGTTGTCCATACATTTTTGGCACCTCTTTAGGAAACTATCCATCACTCGCCGTAGTTCACGCTGAGAAATGCTGGCAATTTCCTGGCGGATATTTCGTTTTAATTCTTTCAGGGTGTGTGGGTTTGTCTTGTACACTTTGTTTTAAGTTACTCCAGAGATAGAAATCGCAGGCGGTTAGGTCGAGGGACCGAGGGAGCCACAAATCTCTACTAATAATTCTGTCCTCAAACACACTTTCATAAAATTGGCAAGTAAAGCCTTTAAAAGTAGTTTTAAAAATGTTGTATGGTTTCATCCGCGCCTTTCTATGATAGCGGCAGACGGCAGCGAGCGCCTAGGACGCGGACAGGAAAAACAACGCGCAGCCGGTTATATTTAAAGGTGGACCATTTAAGTTGAGACTGTACAATATCTCCCAAAACTAAACGTTGTAGAAAGAAATGTCTTTTAAAAAAAGTTGCTTGATATTATGGGAGAAAGTAAATTCCATTAGGCGTGTTTTGTTTGGAGACATTATGATGGTCATTTTAGGGTCAAATTAATTTTTTTAAATTGGGACCTACAATTAGGGTGAATTTAAATTGACCTAAAATGACCATCACAACATGCTACAAATAAAACACGACTAATGACATTCACTTTCCCCCATAATATCAAGCAACTTTTATTCAAGACATTTCTTTCTACAACGCTTAATTTTGGAGATATTGCACAGTCTCAACTTAAATGGTCCACCCTGTATATCATAGGTTATACAAGGGGGGGGGATCTCGCGCGCTGCGACCTACATAGAAGTATTATGGCTACCACCCTCAGGAGGAAGGAAGTGAAGGAGCCACAAAAGGCTACAGGCCACAGAGACGGCGGAAATCCCTAAAAGTTGGAAGACCGGTCGCATTGCTGGAGCTGCTTGGAGAGAGCGATGAACGACCCGTGCAGTCCTCCAGTGTCCACGGGGAGTATTCTTTCCTTTGAGCAAGCATCCTGAGACAGTAACTATGATCGTATATACATATTAATAATAATGTAAAATAATAGTAATAAGCAAAATACTTGTTATGTAATCAGATGTTAAGTATAAGTTTTATGTATGTGTAAGAGTTTAATTGGAGCTGTGGGACACTTGTTAAAAGCAGACAAACAAATATTTTGTTAGAATTAGGGTACAGGCAAACCGACTTGTAGGGGGATGCCACAATAGCAGAACCTTCTGTCATTGCGTAAGAGAAAGTCGCAAGCTAGCTCAACGTATATTTTTGAAGAGAGGTCACATGTATGGAAACAACGAATGATAGCCTGTTAAGTTTTCGAGAATGTTCCAAGCTGAAGTAACGTAGCCAATAAGATTTTAAGAAGAATATGTTTGAATGTTTAAGTTCAGGAAAGTTAGTTATAGCGTTCCCAAGCCTACATGGGTTGGTTGTAAAGTGCGGCGATGTGCAGAACACACGTGTAAGCTCTCCGAAACAGGAGTTACTAATTACCTCACATAATGTAGTGGGAAGTTAAAAATATATTATTAGAAGGGAAACGAGGTATAATTTAGACACGTGTGATACATGCTTCAATTATTAATAGAAAACTTATAAAAATAATACTTTGATTTGAGGCAGTATTTTTAACACTTAAATGATATTAGTCAAATTATATAATATAAAATATAATAACATCCCACCTTAAAGCTATATGTGTATAATATAATATATAAAAGTGTATATTACAGTCATTGCATATGTTTGTATTATTGCTTACATGTGTGATAATGTTATGTGAATGTATTACGTAATTTAATAATGTAGGAGTTGTGAGAATAATAGGTTATAAGTTGCTAACAATGATGTAACAATGAGGTAACCTTGAGGCAATGAGTAAGAATATTTAATAATGCTACTGGTCATTATTGGAGTAACAATAATGTAATTTTTGTGACAACCAGGAACAAAGCTTAAGTTAAATAAAAGTATTCTATTGCATTAGGAATAACCAATAAGAGACTTCAAATACCGAAATTTACAAATTTAGGCTGTTGTAATCAAGTCAGTTGCTTGTAGACAGTGATCATAACTGGACGCGTTGGTTATTGACAGTGTTCCTAATCGGACGCGGACACGTCCTCGAGAAATTTAAGGCGCATTCGTGTGAGACGAAAATAGTTTACGTATTAAAAAGTGCAAGTAATTAACAAAAGAATCTCACAGCTCTCTATATCAGTGAAGTGTTATTAGAATCGTGTCAAGAATTAATAAACAAGGAGTGAATTAAAAATTATAATCTGTGCAAGCCAACATTCTTCAACTTCATCACGCCCTGTTAAGAAATTCATGTCTCTAAAAATAATACTGACACAGCCGAGGAAAACATAAATATATAATATTTAAAGAAACAGTCAAAATTACAAAGTTAATATATTTTTAAACATTTTTGGGACGGAGGATACCGAGTACCATACGTGCGGTTGCAACTACTTCAAGTTCGGCTCCCCAACATAAGAACTACAATACAATACAACAAAATAACTTCTCAGATTGCTATGTTTCCTAGCTAAGAAATCTTCCACAGCTCCAACTCACTCAGTTATTTCTAAAGTAACTGTGCACCTTCTTACTAAGGCAGAAAATGCGTGTGTAATTAAAGTATTGTGTTCCTCTACTGATTTAATCATGTGTTAGTGTTGTTACCACATACCTTCCCTCCCGTACCAGACCCGGATAAGTTACACATGCTCTACCATAAACCCACACAACAGCAGCCGTGGCAAGAAGTAAACATAACTTCAATAATAATAGTAACAACCTAAATACTAAGATCATCATCAGAGTTAATGTATTAATTCAGATATTAATGTATCAACATGCAAACCTATTGGGAGTTATGCTACCAGCACGAGGAGTATACTGCAATCCGGCACCAGCATTCCCCATGAAATCTAAGAGCACATCTTAAAGAAGAGAAACCACCGTATCATTCCTCACCGACCAAGAAAAACCACGAAAAACCCAAAGTCAGAGTGGGAATGGCACCCGGGAGCTTCCAAATGCGAGCCTCACACGTTACCATGGAGCCATATTTCCATGAATGCAATTCGAAAAACAGTCTGTGTTCTACCACCGTACATTTTATTTATAGCGGGTGAAAGTCTGCAAAAACCGGGCGTAGTTCTACTATTAATATTTCATACCCAGCTACGTATTATTTCTAGTTGGGAATTAAAAAGATATGCCTCGTTTTATACGCAGTTATATTAAGTTTATTCTTTGCTTTTGTAGATTTATAAAACGCCTGCAGTAAAACCATGTTATTAAAACCTCATGGCCAGTAATAACTCTTTCATGTTATAATGTATAATACTGCAGGGTTATTTGTAAAGCTGCTAAGGGAATTGTGACACAGCTTAATGAAATACTGAGAAGCCGAGTAAATATAACAGTTTTAACACACCGGAAAAGCAGCTTCACAGTTTTCAGGTTAATACAAGTAGTTTGTTATACATTTGATAGTTACGAATTATTCCGTACGGAACTAACATTAAACCCAGAGGTTAGTTTTATGTAATAGCGGAAAAAAGTATGATGAATATATACAGAAGCTGCAAATTATATACGATAAATTTCCCCACAGAAACATTGATTTGTCAACCATTAGTTCTTATTTATTTTTTCTACTACTTTCCTACAGTCAGAAGTGGAAATATTGCCTTCCACCAAAAACTTCCATTCCGAGATTTTGTCGTAAATACACATTTTGAGGTTCTCTGAATCCAAAAAGGAATTTTTAGAAAAAGGTCCGTGTTTCGTTTGTGTGTGTGTGTGTGAGTGAGTGAACAGCATAAATCAAAACCGAAAAGTCGGTTAAATATCAAACTGGTATTTAGGTTGAGTCTTTCAAGAATGCAACATGAAGGATTTCAAAACAACCCACCCCGAATTATTCTTTAGCCAGAAAATGTCTTGTTACTTTTGATTTTCTCAAAAATGGCTCTAGGAATTTTGACTAAAACACCAAAAGCACCAAGCTATATGCATGGCAAATGAAATTTATATCTCGAATTTTCTGCAAATAGCCTGTGACTTCCTTTTCATCCTGCATGCCTTTTGTGTAATTGGTAAACCGTAAGAGATAGACAAAGCCTTACTTCACAAAAAATCTGATGTGTTACACTCACATGCCTTTCTCTACTCTTGTACAAACTATTTTTACAAACGCTTATTCTCCATATACTTCATGTTAATCGAGATGTTAATCTTATTGCTAATTTTCTTGTAGATGCAAGGGGAATTGGTAAGCTTTAAGAGATAGTCAAATATTTTAAGAGCTGGTTGCTATGTGGCGCATTCCATTCTCTTTGTATGTCCAGGAGATAAAAAAAATGAATAACGAATTCCCATTTGAGAAAAAGTATTGGAAAATTTAAGGGATTAACAAGCAATATCTCGAAAATGGTTCACTCAGCAACAAAAGAATGTATATGACAAATTGTGTATTTTAACGCGGTCTACATTTTTTTGTGTAGTAAAATTTTGTCTATCTCTTATGGTTTACCAGTTATGCAAAAGTCGTTCACAATGAAGAAAATTTTTGGAGACATTCCCAGAAAATTCGAGATATATATTTCATTTGTCATGAAAATATCTTAAACATATGATATTTTAATCAAAATCGTTAGAGCCATTTTTTGAGAAAATTAATATTTTCGATAAATGTTCCATGTAAACGGTAATCTGGGTTGGGGGGACGTTTTTGAAAATCTTCGTGTCGCATCTCTGGAAGATACTGAACCTAAATACCAAGTTTGGTGTTTATCCGACTGTTCGTTTCTGAGTTATGCTGTTCACAGACAGACACACACACACACACACACACACACACACACACACACACACACACACACACACACACACACACACACGGACATGTTTCGAAAAATGCATTTTTTGGATTCAGGGGGTCTCAAAACATATATTTCCGGTGAAATCTCGGTATCAAATTTTTGGGTGGAATACAATACTTTCCCTACTTACTATACGTAGTAGAGAGAGTAAAAATGCAGACATCCTCTGTGATCTGATGATTAGCACGCTAGCCTCCATATCCAGGGATCCTGAATTCGATTCCAAACCAGAGGGTGGTAAGTTTTCTTTAACCAGAATTATTCCCTATTCTCCCTTGAGTCTGGAAGTAATAAAGAGAGCCTTGTGTGTATCCATTTAAGGCCAACCCAATGATTGACAAAAACACTATGAGCAACCGTTTCAAAGGCGGCATATAAATGGAGAAACACAATACATTGTTTCTCCTTAAAGCACACAATTTATGTACAATAAACATGTTTGTGCTTTAACCATTTCCGAGGTATTCTTTGTTACGGTTTGTACTTCGATAAATCGCTAATCGTTTTTTCTCGTGGTCATGCAAAGAACATGGAATTTCAAAGCCATCACATAGCAATCAGCTTTTTAAGAATCTGACTACGCTTTGACCTGCTATATCGTTCTTATATCTATTACAAATGCGTAAATATACATATGTAATGAAAGTTTGTGGAAGAGAAAGTCATGTGAATGCAACATATCAGGTTGTTTCTTAATTGTTTCATTTCTACTAGCTCACTTAATTTCGATCGCGCGAATCTAAGGCTTTGACTTGAAACAACGGATCGTGTGCGGTCACGTATAAGCAGAAGAACTCGAAAGACGTTGCTATAATAAGCTGGTGGGTGTCGGTATCAGCGTGTATAATGCACTTAGTAGGATGCAAAACAAGGAAGAACATTTCCTCGGCTTACTACAAATAGGAAAATTAACCGAGAGAAACGAGGCTAATCAACATTCAAGGAGCCAATTACAAGTAACAATAACAAGCCCGAGGGCTTCGCTGTTTCACATTTCTGCATCGAGGTTATTTGATCTGGTTCTTAACAACTCGTGCTAGACTTGCTAAGTAATTTAATGTAATCATAGAAACCAGATAAGCCAAGAGCGAAACTGAATTTCCAATAGGTAAGTTTAAACGTTCCCCTTGTTGAATTAATTAAACCACTGATGCCTCGGGCAGCAAAAACTTCGTGCTTAAAGTTGCATAGCAATGGAGAGCATTCCATAAGTACAAATTGCATGGTGTGAAGTTAAAGTAAATTTCGTAGGTTATACTGAAGTAGGTAAGTGTATTGTAATTACTCAATACCGACAAATCCAACGAGCAAGACCTGACAACTCAGCTCCGTCCTAGACCTAAGGAGGCGAACTGCCGAGGGTTTTTCCATTAGGTCGGTGCCTAATTTATGTACCGCCCCATCTGCTTTCACAGGGGCGGGAGTGGATATGCCACTTACGCACGTCAGAGAGGAAGACTATGGAAGACCTCGGTATGGGCGAAGGGTCTAGCCAGTGTCTACCAGCTCTCCAGGTTGGTGCCGTAGGACATTGAGGCGTCTCACAACTCCGCCTGCACTTTGCCCAATCACCCATGGGATCGGGAACCACTACCCCACCGAGTCTAACACAATCCAATGCGGATGTTCGGCCCAGCATTTCTCTTGATACAATTCCCGTAGTCCAGAAAACAATATGGTCTAAATTAAAACAACCAGGTATTTATGCAACAGCTAACCATATCCTGTCACACAGGATAAAACAATAAGGTAGGCCAAACGTTCAGGACACATTCCTCACATGTAGAAGAAGAAAATATGCTATATGAACATGGGTCTGGAAACGCTTTATTTCCATGTTAGAACTTATTTCCTACAATTCCCCATAGTAAACTAATCACGGGAAACACACAGGAACAGAACGTTAACTATTTGTTGCATAAAATGTTCAAAATGCCCTCTTGGTTACGTCTGGTTAAGTTGTAATTCTTAGGTTCACCACCACTGTTTTCTGTTCCATTTGAACGAAGTTAATGTTCTAATGCATACCATCGACTGTTTAGTATTCATTACGAAGTGACAACCGCTTAGCTGTTTACTAGCGTTTACCACGGACTTGGTTTCCAATGCAGTGCAATGGAAGTGTACACAAATGCGGAGTTGGTTGATGCTCATTTGATGTACAAGATGCAAAGAGAGTCTTTGTGCCGATATTTTGGAAGGCTGCGAAATAATAGGAAATTCTCCAGGGATACATCAGCTCGTCCGAGATTCAATGAGACGGGGGATTGATACGTGTATCAATGCTAATTGAGGGCATCTTCAACATTTCATGCAAAAAGGAATTCATGTGTAATGCCAGTACGTTCTGATCCCTTTTGTTTCCCATGAATAATGTACTAGAAAGAGTTGGAGAAAATCAGCTCTAACATGAAAGGAGATGCTGAAACTGGCCACTGTCGTTGTCCATACGTTTTAGCACCTCTTTAGGAAACTATCCATCACTCGCCGTAGTTCACGTTGAGAAATGCTGGCCATTTTCTGGCGCATATTTTGTTTTAATTCTTCCAGGGTGTGTGGGTTTGTCTTGTACACTTTGTTTTGTTACCCCGGAGATATAAATCGCAGGGGGTTCGGCCGGGGGAACGAGAGAGCCACAAATCTCTGTTAATAATTCTGTCCTCAAACACACTTTCATAAAATTGTTAAGTAAAGCCTTTGAAAGTAGTTTTAAAAATGTTGTATGGTTTCATCCGTGCCTTCCTATGATAGCGGCATACGGCAACGAGCGCCGAGGACGCGAACAGGAAAAACACTGCGCAACCGGTTCGTAGTCTTTTGGCTCACCCTGTAGCTGTCGTCACCACCCAGAGTATGTTCTAAATGTGCACCATTTGGATACTGCAAATGAAGCGCTGTCTGTGGCGCATCTAATGCTATCCTTGCAATAACGAGACCCGAACATTCTTTTACTGCTCCTACTATTTACTAGCAGTAAGTAGAGGAAGTATTGTATTCTACCCAAAAAATTCGATACCCACACGTTTTGAGATTGAACTAAAAACATAGAAAAAGATTCACGCGCGTAATGTGTAAAAGTCGATTCAATACCAAGCTTGGCATTTAAGTTCAGCATTTTCCAAGCAGGTAACACGAATATTTTCAAATAAATCCCCCACCCCAATCAACATTTACATAGAAAACGTTTGCAAAGTTTTGGTTATATCAAAAATGGCTAAAATATTGATTAAAATGGCATATGCTTAAAATATTTTCATGACAAATGAAATGTATATCTTGAATTTTTTGGGAATAACAGCCTCTGAAGTCTTCATTCCGAGTGAAGTTTTGCATAATTGATAAACCATAAGAAAGATGCAATCTTACCACAAACAAAAGTAGATTTCGTTAAAACACACAATTTATGTTAAATTGTTTTATGGAGTTAACCATTTCTGAGATATTCCTTGTTTACTGGTTTGGAGTTTTAAATACCTATACTTTTCTCAAATGGCAAGTCCTTGTTTACCCCCCCCTCGTGATCATGCGAGGGCAACAAATACAAGTGAATATGGTATAAATCCCAATTGATCCTTTGATGAATAGACAATGCATGGAATTACGAGACAATCCCATGAATGATGCCATCAACGGTCTCTGTATTCAAAGGACATTATCTCGAACCTGTGGAATTAAGAACGTACTAATAATGGCTTATGACAGTAATCGTATTTCGTCATGCTATGCCCCGAGACCAAATGTTCGATGCAGTTTCTTATTTCCTCTTTCTTCAAAACTGTATCCAGGTGTTTGTATAAGCCATCATGTTTTTTGGGGGCTTCGTCGCGTTCCCATCGTATGACAGAAAATACGAATGATGGTAAACAAATATCAACTACAAAAACAACTTTCGCATCTGTCGAATAAGAGTCCATACAATTTCAACTTACTCAGAACAATAAAAGAACCCTTTAAGAGATGCGGCATGATGCACTCCAACATTAGGACAGCCTAACTCCGCTTCACAGAAAATACATGGTAAACACAATACGCTATCTCCCATATGCTTTATTTATTTTAAATCTGAAACCTTGATGAACCCTTTGATGTTTAATTACATCATTTGTAGTTAGATGTGGTATATAATATTGTGGCGTATTAATAATGTTGGGATTACATGTTCTACATTGTCAGTACAGACACATTGTTGTTTACGTCGCTCTTGGCTGGTAGTTTTGCTAGCCACTTGTAGGCGGATAGCGTGACTCTGTTAGGATTCTGTGAGTAACGGACCTCGTGTGTAAGCCGGGCTTTGGATCGGTGGACATCTCCACCCGCCTTCCATTTTTAATAATGTAGAAACCCCAAACGGTTGGGAATTAAATCTAGGAATGTGTAACTAGATTTGTATTACGGATTTTGTACAGTAAAACCCACGCCTTGCTCTAACCTCCACACCACAATTCGGTCCTCCGCAGCAAAGTATACGCCCCCTCATTGTACGTGCTGGGTACTCAAAATTAATTTAATTTTCATGTGAAGCTTTGGGCCATCTACCCAGCATGTAACATTTTTGGCGAAGGCACCAACAATATTTATAGGTTATCCCAAAACAAAAGACGATAAGTTATTTTTAGGGTTTAATCAAGAAAGCGGTGGTATTTCTCTCATTGTCGCTGTCTTCCTTTATTTATAGTCGCTTTGACTACTGGGTCATATCGCGACTTAGATCCATATATACGAGTACAATAATAATAATAATAATAATAATACATTGTATACTTTACATTGATTAGAGTAATACAGTAATTATAATACATTGTTATAAACATATTTTACATTATTATGTCTTGAACAGAACTAGAACAGTATAACCTAATACCTATTATACATTTTTATTTGATGTGTTATATTTAAATCTTGTTAAACAGTTTGATGTCTTTCAAGAAAAAAATGTTTTTGAAATGAGTAAGGTCGTTTAAAGCTAAAAATGTACCTTCAGGGATGTTATGTCTTCTTCTCTCCATGGTATACAACTTCTGCATTTAGTGATGAGGTGTTCAATGGTGATACCGCAATTGCAGGTCTTGGAGTAAGGAGCATTTTCTTTGGTAAGAAGGAATGGGTTAGGCGTGAATGGCCTATTCGTAAACGTGATATAATCAGTTGATCTTTTCTTTTTAGAGTCTGCAATGTGCAGGGATTTGTGGAGGTTTCCTAACTATGGAGTGTGCTAGTTGTTTTAATGGTGCAGTCTTGCTTCTATTTGACAGTTGGTCTGCTAAAAAAAATAACTTTGAGATCTCTGTAGGGCACTGGCAATTCTTCCACTGGAGGTAGCAAAGTTGCTTTTTTGGCTTCCCTATCTGCTTCATTTCCTGACATTCCACAGTGGGACGGAATCCACAAGAATATAACTTCTTGATTATTTGTAGTAATTTCGTTGTAAAGACTTTAGATATCTTGGATTAATGTTAAGTCAGCAGAGCGGTCTTGTATACTTTGAAGAGTGCTTAGTGAATCAGTCAGAATTGCACTGTGTTTATGCTGTGCTGAGGTAATATAAATCAAAGCTTGTTTGACAGCATAGAGCTCAGAGGAGTAAACAGGGAACAACTCTGGAAGCTTGTACTTATGTTTAGCATCCGGAGTAATTATAGCACAGCCATTACCCTGATCAGATTTGGAGTCATCTGTATATATATATATATATATATATATATATATATATAAATGTGTGTTTAGCATATGTGTTATGGATTTCTTGATAAATTTGTTTATATACGAAAGCATCTGTATGTAATTTCTGGTGAGTTCTCATATCCATATTGTCGTACCTCACATATTAATAACACTTAAATTTAGATGGTAGAGCGAGAGGTAACTCGGAATCTTTACATTTCTTCACAATCACCACGAGGTCGACAGGGGCGAGCCTAAATATTCATTTTAAAGTTTATGCAATCACACTTAATTTACATGGGATTATGAGGTAAGGTAACCTATTTCAATAATTAATCCATTTTAGTTTTGGATGGCCACTATATTAAACAGAAATATATAGATACTTTTACCTAATTGTTTCAACGTGGACTGCCATGTTCTAACACGTGTTACCTCTTCAGTTGCCTTGCAGAAAGAGGAAGGCACTACTCGCACACCCCACGATTATCAAGTTAGCCCCTCCCTTTACG
Organism: Deroplatys truncata; assembly: GCA_030765065.1. NCBI lineage: Eukaryota > Metazoa > Arthropoda > Insecta > Mantodea > Mantidae > Deroplatys > Deroplatys truncata. The sequence goes on from CM060985.1 coordinate 53,069,693, forward strand.
GCACGTCACATCCCGTACGTGTTACCAAACTACATTGCGGTGTTGCCAACACTATCTTCCTTAGTGCTACCAACACATCACATCTTCCCGAGCTGCCCAGATCGACGTCCCCATCGAAACAAAAAGGTCAAAAACAAAGAAATATATGAAAGCAAACAAATGACACTTCACACCAGAGAAAGAATTACACAAGCAAAATTTTGGTTTATATATACAGTTTAGAATTTTGATGTTTGCAATTTTATATAGTGGAGCACAAATATCTATTAAAAGGAGTTGTGTGCCTTATTTCCTATTAACATGTTTGTTGTCGTACCTCACATATTAATAACACTTAAACTTAGATGGTAGAGCGAGAGGTAACCCGGAATCTATACATTTCTTCACAATCACCACGAGGTCGACAGGGGCGAGCCTAAATATTCATTAACAATTTATGTAATCACACTTAATTTAAATGGGATTATGAGGTAAGGTCGCCTATTTCAATAATTAAACCATTTTAGCTTCGGATGGCCACTATATTAAATAGAAATATACAGATTACTTTTACCTAATTGTTTCAACGTGGACTGCCATGTTTCAACACGTGTTACCTCTTCAGTCGCCTTGCAGAAAGAGGAAGGCACTACTCGCACGCCCCACGATTATCAAGTTAGCCCCTACCTGTACGGCACGTCACATCCTGTCCGTGTTACCAACTACACTGCCGTGTTGCCTTCACTAGCATCCCCAGCGCTACCAACACGTCACAATATTAATTCTAGGAATAGTTAACCTCCAGCGTGGAAAATCATGATCTCTAGGCATTATTGGAGGTATTTTAATATTAAGTTCATGTATGATTTTTTTCAAATCTAAGATGAAAAGGTAATGGCTGATTTGTATTCTTTGGCATACTCGTTTTGCTCTTCCCAAAAAAGGCGTATCGATGAACTTCCGACTTGGGCCTTGCAGCGGTTATTCTGCTTTTCAGAGTAAAGCATTACCGATATAGGATTCGGACTAGAGTCCTAAAGACAGGCGGAAAACATGCCCTGCAACCTTCACCTCGACGAATTCGCTTTCAACATGAAGTTCTGATGAACTTTATAGATCCTACGTCAAGGAGAAGTTCCTAAAATTCTGACATTACAGTATGCAAACTTCACTGCAATATTTGTTTTTGACAACTTGGAAATCTCGTTAAGTTTCTTACCACACCGCAGCCCCAGCTTCTCTAAACCTCATTTCCGTTTTAGTTGAAGTAGAAACCAAACAGTGCAGGTCATTTTTCTGTTGAAGTTGTCACAGCGCCAGCATATTGTTATTAATTTACAGTAAGAGCATAATATCTACGATTTCTCGAAATATATTTAAAACAAAAATATGAGCCCCGTTGTGAATTAAATAGGACTCAAGAGCAAAAAAAAAAAAAAAAAAAAAAAAAAACTTAATCCTGAAATATTGCATAAACCACTCTAGTATCTTCAGTTTTTAAATACATCTTTTCATCTCGCACTACATGGAAGGGATTAAAGCATTCACACTCAGTTATTTCTTTGCATACCACAAGGAATCTATTAAATGGATGATGTGTTCTAACTCTGAATAATATTTAGGATTCTCGTCTATAAGAGTTTAAAAATCGAATTTAACTTGATTTCTTTTGTCTATAGGCAAAATGTCACCGCCTATGGTGAACAAAGCGCGGGCTGCCAGTCAACATAATTGCTGGAACCGACAAGAGCGAGGTAAAGCATTTAGCATTCCATTACTATAGCTTGTCTCAATCTTATAAGACCATATGGAGGTAAATGGGATATGTCGAACATACATTAGCTTCATCCTGTTTTTATTTTCACACTGTTACCAAGTTGCTAATAACTGTATAAATATTCAGTTGTAATAAATTTCAGCTGTGAATTAATTAATACTACGTAGAATAATTTTCCCTATCGAATTATATCATTTTTAGAGCCTTTACACACTTCTGTAGGGAAAATTTCTAAAGAAAACGAGCTTTTTAGTATAAGTCCGATATTTGCTGTTTCTATACTTATCACGCAGTAACTAATAAACTAAAGGGTAGAACGCAACAATGTTTTTGCTTGCTAGATTAAAGCATGTGCTGTTACCTGTCCAGTTTGAATTCTCTACCTTTAATAAGATGAGCGTTATAATTTTTTAAATTAAATATTTTCAGAAAATTCTATACCTATGCAGTAGAAAAGTCAGACAGCAAGAAATTTTTTTGTTATTGGGTTTACAACGGGGACTAAGCGAGAGAAATGTTGAGGAGGTTTGGAGACAGTTTTTAAAAGAAACCGGAATCCTGGAACTTCTTGTGTTCATTGTGCATGACAAATAAGTGATCCCGTCTATTCAGCTAACAGGTGCCAGGCAGTAAAAATTAACATCAGTTATACGAAAGTGTAGGTTTATACCATGAGGAATACTTGAAACGTTATGCAAGTTATTTACTTCACATTTTACGTAAATATTTATGATTATGGAGGGAAAAGCTAGAAAGAGACGAAAGGTTGGTAAATTAAGAAGAAACACAAAGTAACTATGAATGTGTTAGATTATTTTTGAAGTAAAATGAGTGTTAGTACGCCAGTAAAAGAAACGGTTAAAGCTACCCGGTTTTCAGAAACAGTAGTGTATGGGATAAAAAGGGAACGAATGAAAGGACCTCTAAGGATATAAAAAAGAATGCAAAAAATGATGGGGGGAAACAAAAGCACTCTAGGTTAACGCAATATAATGGGATAGCACAAAGCGGAGTGTGGTGCATCGTTCGTTCTTTGAAAACATTCCACCCGCGTTGGGTGTGATTTTGTCATGGGTAAACAGTTATGATACGCTACCAAATTATAGCTTTTATCACTTTATATTTCCACATTTCTGTGATGATATATATTTTTATGCCTATAAAATCGTGTTTCGAAGTACTAAAAATACAGAGAGGGGACATAAAGTAGAGGTGACAGATTAAATGTATTACAATTGCCTTAAATAGCAGCGCAGATATTTCACTATTTTGTCATGTATCATTCACAAGATGACATTAAATTGGCAGCTCGATTGCAGCTGTGCGCCAAAGTTGGCAGCGTATGTCGAGTACATGTGACAACAGTGCGCCCCATTTAACCTGTACTGCCTTTTAAGCGTGAGGCGCCATATACGGGGCGTTTAAAAAGTATTCGGCCTTTGGCTGGGGAAAAAATTCTTATCTGACGGGATTGGGACCCTAATCCCCTTTAAAATAGTCCCCTTGCTCTTCCACACACTTAGCCCACCGATCCTTCCACTGCCAAAAACACTTCTGGAAGTCTTCTTTTGGAAATGGTGTTCATCTCCGCTGTCGCGTTCTGCATTGTCTTTATCTACTCTCAAAGCGGGATCCTTTCAACTTCGAAAACAACCAGAAGTAGCAATGAGCCATGTCTGGAGAATAGGAAGTTTGTTGAAAAACTGGAATTCCATGCTTCACCAAGAAAATCTGGATCAGATGCGATAAATGAGCTGGAGCATTGTCACAAATTTCGCAGCCACTCTGCTCATGTTCAAATCATCACGCAAAATTGTGTGTGCGGAATCTTTACTGTTCCCAACCTCTTCGGCAATATATCGTACGGTCAAACGACCATCTCCCATACCAGTTTTTCCACCCTCTCAATAACAGCTGCACTCCGAGCAGTTTGTGGCCTCCCGGAACGCTGGTCACTCTGCCTAGGTGTGACCATGTTTGAATCGGTTGAACCACTCCTTGACTTGTGTTACTCCCATAGCATCGTCTCCAAAAACCTGCGGAATCTTACGAATTGCTTTACTTTGACAATCACCAAGCAGTTGACAAAATTTGATACAGTATCTTTGCCCAACTCGTTCTGTCATCTTCAGAGAAATCGAAAATCCGATGAAGCGTATCACTGCACCTCATTAGGCAGCAGACAGGCAGCGACTGGCACACTCGAAGGCGGTGAAAAACTTCAAGCACGTGCATTAACCTTTCTTCTTCCATTGTACACAGTGGCGCCGCCGTAGCATCAATACTGCCCGCGGGAAAAATTAAGGTCGGTACTTTTTAGTCAGCCCTCGTAAGAGTGCGGTTTCCTATATCGGCATTTTCTGTGCGCTCGAGTGTACGTTTCTGTAAAAGCCGGTTTCCCATGCCGCTTTTATTGAAATTCTTAGTAATTAATGTGCATTTGAGAACTGGAAGTAAACTTGACTACTAACAGTGGTCTCAGGGGCACATTAATATAACGTGAGGCAATTGACGATACAGCTAATAATAACTGCACCCAGAGGTCTGTTTCACAAAGCTGGTAAGAAAGCAATAATATTATCTAATAATACAAAGGCTATTTTTTTTTCAACTTCCGATGGGTCATAATTAAAGGACAAGAGTACATAACCAAATAAATTTATTACCAAATGTTGGATACAAATGTGTTTACTTTTCAACATAATCGCCATTAAGGTTGAGGCATTTGTCGTACCTGTGGACAAGCTTTTCGATCCCCTCTGTACAGTATGTTGCCGCCAGTGAGTTAAGATAGGTACAGACGTGGTTTGAAGGACTTCATTATTCTCGAACTTCCGCCCTCCCAGCCACTTTTTCAGTCCAGGGAAGAGGTGAAAATCACTCGGTGCCAAATCAGGTTGTATGGGGGGTGGTCGAAAACGTCCCATCAAAATTCCTGAAGAATTTGTTGGGTGACCCGAGCACTGTGAGGGCGAGATTGTCATGAATCAAGGCAACCCCAGACGTCAGCTTGCCTCTTCGTTTGTTCTGTATGGCTCTCCACAGTCGCAATGTCTCGCAATAAACACTACGCAACTCGCATTTGGCGGGAGAGTCCATCGTAGCGGCCATGTTTCCGTGCCAAAAACTAAGCTCACATGGCGAAGTTGGCTGTGGCTGAGGGTACAGTGGGGGACATGCGCAGTCGCCCTCCACGCACAAACAGTTTCCACCGCTCGTGTGGTTGCGCTCCTGCGCGATCGGAGGTTGAAAAAAAATAGCCCTCGTATTAGCATTCTGTTTCATAAATCTATTAGTTAATATACTAGTTATCAGTGCATTACCTAATAACATTAGTACCTGTTACTAACAATCAGTAAATCTTTGCATAAAAGAGCAAAGGTAATAAAATAGGCTATTGGTGATGATTAAAGTACTGGTGGACGTATAGTGAGGTACATTATCACTTCCTTTTCCTATTTTTATTCAAAACATAAAAGTTTGTCAACAAAAACCATAACCAAGATGCCCAATATGTAATGGAAAAAAGAAGCAAAAGGAAAGAAAACAAAAGCAGTGTATGACAACTAATAATATTAGTTAGGTTCTTTTATTAGTTTCCAAGAATATTTATGAAACAGAATTTCTTAACCAATAATTCCCTTACATTGGTCTAATAATATAAGCTAATATATATTTATTATTAGTGTGTTTTATGAAACAGGCGCCTTCATAAAAGTCTCAAGCTAGACTTCAATTTGCTAAACATATGACCATTTTTGCTTTCTCTACCACGTACATAGTAGCTAGAGAAGGTAGGTAATGCATTCCACCCAAAACTTCGATACCAATATTTCACCGGAAATACATATTTTGAGGCACTTCGAATAAAACAAATTAGAAAAAGTTCAGTGTCTGCCTGTCTATGAAGAGCATAACTCGAAAACGAAAAGTCTGATAACTACCAAAATTGGGATTTAAGTTCAGTATTTTCCAAGGATGCGACAAGAAGATTTTCAAGAAAATCCCCACACCCCAACTACCCTTTCCAAGAACATCTTTTGAAAAATTTATTTTCTCAAAAATGACTATAACAATTTCCATTAAAATGCCACATATTAAAGATATTTATATGGCAAATAAGATGTATATCTTGAATTTGTTGTGAACAGCCTGTGAACCCTTCTTCATTCGGAAGGAATTTTTGCATAATCTTGTATAACTGATAAGCGTTAAGCGATAGACGAAAACATACTACATAAAAAGTCCAGATCTGCTTAAAGCACATAATTTATTTCAAATAAGTATTTTTGTGGCATAAGCCATTTCTGAGGTATCCGTTATTAATGGTTCGATTTATTCATTACTTGGTCATTCTCTTAAGTCCTGTCAACATTCAGTTGTTTGTCGCGACTGCATGAAAACAGTATGAAATTTTAAGACCAGCATACGGTGTCCAGTTCTTAAACATTTGACTATCGCTGCTCTCTTTGTATCTGTAAAAAATGTGTAACATAGCTATTTCTGCAAAGGTTTATTTGGATTAAAACGTAGTAGATAGAAAAAACTCTAGTAACAAGAGTTTGTATACCTACTAATAAACGATAGAGGTTAGAGAAAGTCAAGAGAATGCATCACATCAGATTTCTTTTCCATTTTCTCTCAGCGTTATTTAGACACAATTTTTTAGGCTAACTGCCACACGATGAATATGGGTCACAGAGAGACTGTGCATTTCCTTTACTATTAAACGAATTCATACTGGGCGTGTACGAGAAGTAACAACATCGCTCATGAGACAAGGCTTTAATGACAGTAATATGTACCTACATATATACTTTACATTTCCACATAATCGACGTTCGCATCTATACACTTGATGTAACGCTATATCAGTTTCTTTAACCCCTCGGCATAGAAGTCTGCCGTCTGGGAATTTAACCAGTTGGTAACGCTCATCTTGAGTTCATCGTCTGTTTCAAATCGTTGTCCACCAAGCCACCGTTTGAAATGCAAGAAGAGGAAATAGTCGCTTGGTGCGGACTGTACGGAGGGTGGTCAAAAAGTTTCCAACGAAACTCTTGAATCTCCTCTTTGGTTTTGGCAGCGGTGTGCGGGCGTGCGTTGTCATGCAGGGAGAAGATGCCAGACGACAGTTTTCCGCAGTTCGTCTCAACACACGGTAGCCATCATTTTGCGATTCGTGTATGGCAATTGCTTACACTTTTTTGGTTTAGGTGAACAGGACTGTTGTTTCGATTCTGCGTTGGTGTGCGCTATCCATGTCTCGTCGCCCGTAACAATGTGGGAAAACAAACCATCCCCATCTTGTCTATAGAACTCCAAAAACTGCCGTGCACTGCGCATCCGTTGCTCTTTGTGCTGATCGGTGAGCAGTTTTGGCTCCCACCTCGCACAAAGATTCCGATATCCAGGCTGTTCAGTGACAATCCTGTAAAGTAAAGTTCGAACAACATTTGGGAATTCATCAGCCTGAACACTAATCGTCAAACGCCGATCACTTCGAAGTTTTTGGTTCACTTGCTCAACGATGTCGTCGGTCCGAATACCGGGTCTACCACTCCGCTGTTCATCGTACACATTTGTGCGGCCATTTCGAAATTCCCGACACCAGTGTCGAACCTGCTTTTCACTCATTATGTCCGGTCCATATACGGGGGCATAACTCACGATGGATGTCCGCAGCTGACCATGCTTTTGCCAGCAAATATCTAATCACACCGCGCACTTCACAACTGGCGGGACCTACGATTGTCGCGGCCATTGCGACTGGCAAACTTCTACTGCGTCACACCAACACTGCGGTAGGTTCCTCAGGAGTCGGTAGACAGCGCTGCAGGCGTCAAAAGTCATTCATGTCTACCATCCGTTAAATATTGTTCACCGGACCTTAGTTTTGGAATACGCCTCGTATGTGTATCTCGTAATCCGATCCATGGATTTTGAGGAAATTCATTGGCAAGACTTTTGGAGGACGAAAAATCGAGGAGAGCAGAACAACTTAAGCTAATGGTTAAGATAATCCGTAGAAATGTAACGCATCACAAGCAATCCGCTTCATAATCAGCTGCAAGCTATACGAAGTAGTGTTGTATTTGTGATAGTGTACTATGGCATAGTTAATTAATTTCACAGAACATTTTAGTGATGTAGTGTAACAATCTTCAACTCTCTTTATTTTAAATCAATTTCACAGATTTATTTATAGAATTAGTATAAAGCTTTGGTTTTTCTATGAACTTCAAATGTTCGCTTAATTAACGTATTTTATTCGATAAATACCACAAACCAAGACATGAATGCTCAAACTTATCCACAGCAACAGCTGCGTCCTGCAGGAAATACTGTTAATGCCAATGTAACTTCAGCGGTTGTTTCAATAACTGCGCTAATTCAGTGCACTACTAATTCATCAGTAAGAAAATGTAACCACAGTTCATCTTGATGACCACAGAACCATAAAGCATGTCTACATTCGTTGGTTCAGCTATGCAACATACTAGAAGTATGCGTTGGAGCCGCTGTAGCTGCGGGTAATCAAACTGAAAGATAAATTTGAGCACTTTCTGTGCTCTGAATCTAATTTCTTTATGAAAAATGCTTTCATTTTTATCGATTTGAGTGTGTTTCGTCAAATAGTTTATTTATTATTTTATCAATTCAAAAACTGTCGTTCTTACACTAGTCTACTTACCAAAAATAGATAGGATATTTTGCGCAAACATCTCTAGTTAAAAAGTTGGTACAACTATTTCATTAGACTTTTGTGCTCCGGAATAATTTGACTCTGTTCAACAACCGTACCTTCCATACAAAGAGCCTAAAAGTAAACGTTCCGAGTTATCACGCGTGGAATTGCTTACTCTGTTGTGAAAAACAGGTCACGATGCCCTGAAGGAAGTAATTTACCCAGCCTCTGAGGTGAGATGATTAAATTTGTTTTAGTTAATGATAAAGATCTACATACAATTGCACACCAAAATGTTTGTACTTTATTTTTGCTTTCTCTATCAGTACATAGTAGGTAGAGAAGGTATTACATTCCACCCAGAAACTCAGTACCGAGATATCACCGAAAATACATGTTTTGAGGCTCTCTGAATAAATAAAAAAAGTATTTTTAGAATAAGGTCCGTGTGTCTGTGAACAATATAACTAAAAAGCGAAAAGTCAGACAAAAATCAAACTTTGTATTTAGCTTAAGTACCTTCCAAAGATGCAATACGAAGATTTTAATGAAAATCCCTCTATCTCAAACTACCCTTTACATGGAACATTTTTCGAAATTTTTTATTTTCTAACAAATGGCTCTAACAATTTTGATTAAAATACCATGTATTAAAGATACTTATATTACAAATAAAATATATACCTCTTGCATTTTCTGGGAATAGTCTGTGAAGTGCACCTTATTCGAAACAAATTTTGTATAATCTTGTAACGTTAAGCAATAGATCAAAATGTACCAGACAAAAAAATTAGATCTCTTTAAAACTCACAATTTATTTCAAATAACTTTTTTGTGGCATCAGCTATTTCTGAGATATCCGTTATTAAAGGTTCGAATTGTTCGATACCTTGTAACTCTTCTGAAGTCCTTTCGATATTCAGTTGCTTCTCGAATTGCACGCAAAGAGCATGGAATTTTAGGGCCACTGCATAGCATCCAGTTCTTATACATTTGAATATCGCTATTCCATTTATATATATGTAATGCAGCTATTTCCGTAAATTTTTATCTCGATTAAAATGAAGACGCTAAGAAAATAAAATTTCGTAAGAATAATTTTTATACCCACTACTAAGCGCTAGAGGGTACAGAAAGTCATGTGAATGTAACACATTAGATTTTTAACCCTAATGCGTAGCTACACCTATGAATTTAAAAACCTCCCATACTTTACAACAATAATTAACAGCGGAGGAAATCAATGTAAAGTTCTTTTACTTCTGCGAAATTATGACATCACCAAGCAAAGCCTGAGCGTGCAAGCCCTACGATGATATTAAGTATATTTTTCAGGCGTAGTATCACTGATATTTCCATCTTCTAAAGTTAAGCATTTTACCACTTTTGAAGCTTCCATCTCAAAATAGTTCTCAATTAATTAGAAATTTATTTATAACTTCTCTAAAATTTTTGTAATTTTGACTAGATAACATTTCTGGAAAAAATATTTGTCAAAAAAAGCATTTGAATTTGAATTCCTTATTCGAGGAAAAATAATTATGGAACTTTCATTAACTTTTTTCGGAATTTTTTTTATGCACATAGTTCAAATTTACAAACAGTGATTGTGAAAGATATACTAATGGTAGGCAAAAAATGAAAATGTCTATTTCATTATACTTTCAAAAAATATCTGTTACAAATTTCATGCACAAATGTTTGCCAAAATTTAAATTTAAATGTTGCCAAACTCTGAAAATGTCATATTCGAGATAATACGGCCTGGAATAATCTGTTCCAATTATTGAACTGTATATCATAAAACTTCTAAGCACATTGTTTGTATCTTCAAATGGTAGGAGAAGAATAATTGAGGCATTTTTTAAAGCTCGCAACTAAAATTATTTTAGAAGGAAAATTTAGAAAATCAAATTTTTCATTACCTTTTTACTTTTTTCAACGATTCCTCGGCCAGAAATATGTATGTTTCTTCGTTTTCTTATCTTTCCAAAGAAGCCCCTTGCACTTCTTGATTCCCTGAAGCATGCATTTTTTTCGGTATTCCACTGCAGTCTACGGAATAAAACTATATTAGTTTCCTCCGTATGGACAAAATAGCTTTATCTGAAGCCGCCCATGCCAAACCAGCTGAATCTCTCTGCATGTTTGTAGCTAATTGCATGGGTTTGCCTAAGGCAGAATTGGATTATCGGCTTTGAGGTCAATTAGAAATGCCTTTGCCTCAGTTGACATGTCACAGCTGGACCTTATGAATTATTTCCCAAGTATTTCGTTTCCCTCTGTAACGCTGTTTGTCTAACAACCCCCAGTAGCGTTACAGGTCTACATATCTCCCGAGAGTCGTGGGTTTAAATATGCAACAATTTATTTTATCAGAGTACTGTTCTCAAATACTAAACACTACTTTGTGTGACTTTTGACCAAGAAAAAATCAATTGTGGAAGGCGAACCCAAAGGAATAAGTTTTCCGGATACCTGTGGTTGGCTGGCGATTATATATTGCCAAGGATTTTCCTGTCCCCTATTTTCCGTCATTTCATTTCCTTCTCATGAGGAAGGAGAGGAAGACATGTGAGGGCAGACCCAGTCGGCGTCAGGATGTAATATCTGAAGAGTTAGGGGACCCGCCTCACCATTTCCTCCTGAAGGTTTCCAGAAGCACAATTCGCGACTGTGCGAAATCCTCCTTCGCTTCCTGATAACTAACTGCTCATTTTAGATTAAATAGTAGTGCATAACACTCCCAACTCAGTCAATTGAACTGTCGTTAGCTCTCTCGCCTCATCTCCCTTCCTCTGCGCGACTACGCCCCTTTGGTATCTGTGCCATTCATTACCCCATCACGGCTAGTAAACGAGCTGACATTAGAAGTCTGAAATGAAGCAATCACAGAAGCCACCTATCATAATAACCGAAAAGTATATTCCCTGCAGGAACGTTAACCGTTAAAATTAACATTTAATGTCAGAAGGGCAACAAATGCATTTGTAGCCAAGAATCACTAGCTTCTTTCTACACGATAAAAGACGCTCTTTACAAGAAGAGCAACCAAATAGTTTAACAGGAAGCGCACGTGACAGACGGAAACAAAGATAGAAAACATTTAAGGGTTAGAAAGTAGCTTGATAGAGCCATTACTGTGCGTACTCCGTCCAGCTTAGCTGTCACACACGCCTTACGAGAGTATATAGTTTTTTCAGACTCGTATAACAGTTTACAGCACCTGTTTATAACGTTCGTATACTAAAATAACTCTTGTTAGCTTTGTGTTCATTTTAAGAGCTGATTAATTTCCCATTTTCAATTGAACGCACGCTAACGATTACTATTGTAGCGTTAACCCAAGTATACTAATCCTGGATGGGACAGATGTTAGTAAGTTGATTAGAAACTGCGATTACATGACGCCAGATTATAAGGGAGTGATTAACGTTGTGTTTATATCTTCAACGAAGAACAATTTTCTGGCAACAAATTAGCTCAATGACATTGAACTAGGGTTGTGACAGTCCTTTATTTTCTGTAAATAATAATAGCCGTCGTAGTTACTCTGCGTTAAGGGATATCACTAACGGTTCAATTTTTAGCGCCTTAGTTTGTTAATGCCTTGTTTCTTATAACCCCGCCCCGCAGACACGCACTCTTCCGCGCTGGGTTTCCTTCTCCTTTCCCCTGATTGGCCAATGTATACTCTCGAATGGTGACAACAAGCCGTGTGCACTGCAAGGATAGGCGATAAAAGCGATATAAACACATTGCCATGATAGACGCACGTGCTTTCGACATCCTAAGGGACAGGTTTAAACCGATGGAACCTTCCATCTATTTGTTGGTAAGAATTGGCATGGATTAAATAGATTAACTCTGTTACGTAATACATTTTATGAAAATGTTATAAAAATGTAAATTTGGCAATTATCTTATATCTTAATTAAGGTAAATGACCATGTTAAATAAGAAACTATGTTGTATCCATAACTATTTATTCCACGACAGTAGCTAAAGGTGCACGAAACAGTTAAGAGATACAGGGCAAAGATGGAGCACACCTTAGTTTGCTGTTACAGCACAGAAAGAATTAAGTTTACATTAGTTAACTTAAGCATAAACTTAAGACGATATATTGTCATTCATAAATGGAAACATAAATAGCAGCCAATCGCAAGAGAGCTTGAAACTGCTGAGCTAGCATGGCGGCCCGCGAAGCGACCACCGACAGTACACACGACAAAAGAGATTATGTATCGGATGGCTCGGAAAGATACTGAGCAGTAGGTTGGTGGCCTACTCTGCGGTCGCTACAAGGGCTTCTATTGTGATGTACTGGAAACTCAAAGATGTTCAAAATAAGATGGGTCCTGCTCTGCAGCTGGTATGAGGATTTGTGGTAACAGCTTCTCTCAAGACGCTCACCACCAGATCTTTTGTCGCACGCATAATGGCCGATTTGACGTATGCAGCCGACCATGGTTTCACAGTCGTTCCAATTGTTGAAAGAAACTATTCGAGTCTCCTAATGGAAAACTGGCTATTAAGTGCCCATGATTGTCTCCGTTACGTTGACACTCTCCAAATAATAATAAAATGTCAACTAATTCATATCGTGGCCGCTCTAAGATAACATGAGTGAAGAACTAATAATAGGGGAGAGCGAATCAGATAGTTATCAAGCTTCAGTATGTGTCCGCCAGCAAACTATTTGCTACATCTGGCAGTAATACCCCTTCCCGGGGACATTAAGCTATTGCACAAGTACGCCACCCAACCTACTGCTCAGTATCTACACGAGCCACCCATTACAGGCATTAAAATGAACAAGAGCTAACTGCCAGGTTAAAGGATGTTAAGCTCACAAAAAATGCCAGCTAGCATCACAATTTATTTGTTACAATTTTTATAGATATCCCAGTGATTCCTGGCCCATGATCTTACACATAAAGATAGTTGGCAAGCCATCATAAATATGTTTGTTTGCTGCGATTTTTAAAGATCCTAGTGATTCCGGGACCGTATTCTTAAAAGACATTGGGCGAGTCGACACAAGGCGAGTGATCACGTGAGATGGCAGAATGATCACGTGATGAGGTTTATGGAGAATAGCTATCTGATTGGCTAGTTTCTTATGTTTGGCTTAAACATAAACATGATAGCTGTGCACTTTGCAAACGTCTATGTTTACGTTATAAGCAGGTATGGAATTATTAAGCAGTTGGCTTAATAGCCGATCCGAGTGCTAACTACAAACGTCAGAAGACTGCACGAGGGATGGGGATGATTTGTTATCAGCGACCTCCCTGCCTTTAGTCCTTCCTGTCCTGGCTTTATTGCTCAGAAATTCGTATGCCTAGTTATAAGTTTACGGCCATGTCTTGTCTATAAATCATATATTACGCAATTACTGCATGTAGTAAGTCGACATACGGTATAATAGAAAGACAATGCCACGCTATCTTGAGAAGCAGTACAATACTGCGTAACGGGTTTTGTTAACGAATACCACCCTTAAAAAAGGGTGTAACTGGATTTGTTGTTCTTGATTGCAAATCCTGTTGGTGAATGTATGCAACGCTCCAGTGACTCTTGTATATTTAAATGGAAACTTACGGAATAATAAGGGGGGAGGTGAGATATGCTCATGTAGCCTGTAGGTTAACTGAGGTGTGAATGAAGTTAATTTAGTTAGTTTCTTGTGTATTCGTTATTGAGTAACTTGTTACTTTTAGTTGTCGTTACGTAACCACTATAGAGTAACCGTTATTTCCGTAATCGCTATAGAATAACTGTTTACTTTCTGTCACCTTTCTTTTGCAACCGTTACCTTCTGCCCTCTCCACTTCTGTAATCCCTAATGAGTAAATGTTGGTTCATAGTAACCCGAGAACGGAAACCAATACAGCATACAACATTTTGGTTCACAGTACCCGGAACGAGAATGCATATCGATAGTAAAATGGAAAGTCGATTTTGCACATTGAGATATAATTTCTTTGTAACTGACCAATGATATTTTCTCGCTGCTTCCAAATCAGCCAACATAATGCAACTTAGCCAACGTTAAAATTCTACAGAGTCAACATTTTCTAATTACTACTCTCATTACTATTTCCAATTGCTCAAGTCGTATCAAGCGTTATTCCGAAATTAGTAACGTACATTAAAATGATTTGTTGTTCTTTATTGAATTTTTGTTAATTTCCTCCTGTTCTTTGCCGTTCTTACTACTTTTTAAGTCAATAGCCAGTTTTCAGTTGCATATTAACAAACTCCATATGCCACTTTCACTAGAAGAGTTAACACTTAATGGATATGAGGCAGTAACCATATTTGGTGGAATTTCTTTCATTTTCATTTTCCCAGCCTGCGACTAGAGAGAGCTCTAGCGGCTGTTTCATGTCACGCCCGCTTTGAATAATTTCTATAGTGAAGATTTTAATATGCAAAATATGGATTTAATACGCCGTTCCCGGGACACGGAAAAGCCTCTGGTTAATGGTGAACGCTCACATTATAATACATTCATTTTAACTTTGTCGTTCTCGTTCTGGTTTCCGTTCTCGGTTATTGCGAACCGGTCTTAACTAGTTACTTTCTGTTTCTGTTACTTTTGTAGCCGTTACCAAGTAACCGCTTTTTGGCCAGCATTATTACTGCACGATTGCGATACACGAACTGAAACGCAACAATGTTGTAAAGCAGCCTACTACAAATAACATACTTATCTGTTGGTATTCCACGTTTTGTCTCTCTCACTGGGACAATACATCACGGCTTGGCAAGGAAGTTGAACTCTGGCAATTTCCGCTCCTCTCTCGCGAAATTCTCATTCCAGTGTTCATTAGACCTTTACCGAAGTGAATACAAGAGATTCCGTGACGCAATCAGCATATAAATCCAATATACTAGCAGCGCACGCACTGTAGTTCCTAAACTAAGATAGCCATTCTCCTCGATTCCTTGCATACTCCTTGTGCAGCTTCTCACTTAGCATTACAACTAGAAGTTGCTTCCGGAGTAAGTTCTTGCATATAATTTAATCAGGGGCGTAATCTTTAATTTTTCTTACGATCTGGTACTTTAAAATGCTCCCTATAATAGCATTTCTGTTATTTCTTTCATTTTTTCAATACACCTTCTTTGAAGGTTGATTAGATCGAAAGAACCTTTTCCTAATATCACGTAGTTTTGGATTTAGGGTTTTAACAATTTAATGTATACTTTGTTATTTTCTCTAGAAAAAATTTGATATGACTTACTCAAATTTAGAGGAATATATTCGAGATAACGTTTAACATTTTAAACGATCCATATTTTCATTATGTGGGGCATCACACATGAATCTAGGTTTTCATTTTTACTTTCTCTACCACGTACGCCTACTAGGTGCATAAAAAAGTGGCCGATAATGGAAAGGAGGTAATTACGTTGGTACTGACAAAATCTAGCCCCACCAGTACCATCGTGACCACCTCTGTTTTCCGAGCAAAGTTCTAGACACTGGATTGACAGGGTACTTTACCTCCCCCAAAGTATAGCCGAACTACCGAAGGGTTACATTACAACTTAAACCTTGTATATACTACTGTTTTCTTAATATCGGTTTTCTTACTGCCTTTTAGTAGTGGCAACAACTTTAACCTTCGTCTCCAAGTTGCTGATGAAAGCTCTCGTACGTGTAAATGTCGTAGCTGTCGTTCAATTTAACTACACATGCAAGTAATTCTCCACTCCTTCTTCTAGAAGGGCGAGGATTAGCGTTTTCTTGTGCACCAATTTTTCAGGCCAGTCACATAGAGAACTGATACCGGCTGGAGTCAGAAGTTGGTTACCTGAAGAAGGGTTTCTTTTGCGCAGGGAAAACGTCATGGCGATCTAGGGAAATCGACCACCTTTTATGCACGTGTACGTAATAGAGATACTTCAGAGACCTCTCCTGAGGCGACGTAGCTCGTGGGGTTCCCACCTGATCACCCTCTGTGTCCTTCGCTTCGTCCCTTCTCCCAGGAGACTTCCAGAAACACAATAGCCGACTGCGCTCTTTAACGCCCAAATCCTTCTCAGTTTCAGAGTTAGAATCTCTGTTGGTTATGGTCCAGGCAATGTACATTTACAATTTTCCCCCGATTAGTTCATTTACTCTGCGATCAAAATAAAAATTAAGAAATATTTAAATACAATTTCAACAAAAAGCTCAGAACTAAAATCAGAGAGACAATCTTCAGGAAATAAAACTCCTAGTCACCCGAGCTC
This sequence comes from Deroplatys truncata, assembly GCA_030765065.1. Lineage (NCBI taxonomy): Eukaryota > Metazoa > Arthropoda > Insecta > Mantodea > Mantidae > Deroplatys > Deroplatys truncata. Next base: position 53,086,387 of record CM060985.1, read on the forward strand.
AGATTCAAAAGCAAGAATCACAAACTTTAACTTCAAACATTATAAAGGCAAACAGCAACAAAATTGAAAATATGAGGATCTAACAAACCCTGAAGTTGAGAATGCAAACGTTGGAAAAGCAAACAAAGGAAGTGCGCATAACAGAAAGAGAGAGAGAGGAAAGGAAGGAAGGAAATTCTGCAATAAATCAATGACGAGCAGAATGTTTTCTTCCCAGGTTTTGGGAATAACGGGCAATCCAGCACTCTATAGAGAATATTCTGTATGTCATCTTATGAGGTAAGAATTTTAGGTAAATGTGCTTTCTGCCAAGGAATTGGGTTCTGGGTAGGGTAACTGTATACTTTAAAGCCTGTCCCATCTTTAATTTGTTAGAAGCACTAGGTGTAAATATTTCCTAAACGGGAGAGCAAAATATAAATTATAGGTGTTTTTTTTCCATTCACAAAACATTAAGGTTTCGTCATTTTAAATTAAAATGTCATAACCAAATTAAATTTCATTCTAAAAGTAGCTGTCAACACAATGCCTACTTGCTCTGTTTTTCTCCTGCCTGCTGTGGTAAAAGCACATTCTAAAACACGTGCCTTCCTTATTAACCTCTATTAACACAATTTAATCTATTTTGTTTTGGTTTCCGCTGGATAATTAAAACGCACTCAATCCACCAAGTAAACCTTAGATTAATCACGTGCTCTAGCTTAAGGCTATTGAGACAGCTAAAAATAGTGGCAGCTCTTTAAAAATTACGTCAACTAATCATGTTTAATGAAACAACTTTAAAAAGACGTAATCAGAGCTATGTAAGCTCCAAAGAAAATAAATCTGAATGAATCATTTATCAAGCTCCAAACAATGAAGATGTGGAATGTAAGATCCCATAACAATTTGATTTCCTTTTGAAACCTTCAGCACCATGTGCCTTATAAGTAATGCAAATCAGTTTATTATAAAACAATACTACTATAAAAAGAGTGATATGTTACATTCCCACAACTTTCCCTACCCATTAAAATTTATTTTTATATCATTCATAAAAATCTGATGTTACATTCACATGGCTATATTATTATTCTTACGAAAGTTTATTTTCCTATTTACTTCATTTTAATTGAGATAAACCGGAAATAGCTGAATTACATATTCGTTGCAGATACAAAGGGAACGACGATTGTCATACATTCTAGAAGTGGACGCTACAGCTGACCTTAAAATTCCACATTCTTTCCATGCCAGAAGCGACAGGAGAATTGCTAAGTATTAAACAATTCGAACCATTAAAAACACATATCTCGGAAACAGCTAATGTATCCCTCAAAGTTATTTGAAATAAATTGTACGTTTTAAAAACATCTACAATTTTGTCTGATACGTTTTGTCTACCGCTTAACGTTTACCAGTTTTACAAAATTCCTTCCGAATGAAGAGGACTTCACAGCTATTCCCAGAAAATTCAATACATACATTAGTTGCCATGTAAATATCTTTAATATATGATACTTAAATCAATCAAAATCTTGAACCGTTTTTTTTTAGAAAATAAAAAATTTCCAAAAATGTGCCATATAAAGGGTAGTTTTGGGGTGGAGGATTTTCTTGAAAAACTTGGTGATGCATCCTTGGAAAGTACTGAACCCAAACACCAAGTCTGTTATTTATCTGACTTTTCGTTATGCTGTTCACAAACACAGGCCTTTTTCTAAAAATGCTTTTTTGTGTCCAAGGTGCCTCAAAACATGCATTTACGGTGAAATCGTATGGAATGCAATACATTCTCTACCTATTATGTACATGGTAGAGAAAGTAAAAATCTATATTTTCTATCTACATACTGTTAAACTTAATACATGTTAGATCAAAATGTTTCAACATAGGTGGCTGAGGCGATAGTCAAATGTTTAAAACAAAATAATGCTGACTTAGCACTTCAAAAATGACATAAAATGTTGGAATATTCAAGTTAACAGCCGTGCCATTTTGTAACACTCGGTGTCATTTTCCTTCTTTCTCCCTGCAACTTCGTGTTGGGATAGTCGGACTTTACGGTGACTCGGTGCTAAAACAGTAGAAGCTCGTGGGCGTATGTAGGCGTTTGGACTTTTCAATTCTAAGAAAAGCAAAGCCGCTACTGGTTCCTGTTTCTACAAAGTTTAAAGACTTTTTCCATGAACATTTAAAAACAATTTTTTTTCTTCAAAATTGTATGTATAATTCATAGCATAATTTCTTCTGTAATTCCTTTAGAGGTTGGTTTCTGGGTTAATTTGTCTACCTGGTTTCACTGTACCTGTTCTGCCATTTTCTGTCAATATGTACGAGGCGTACTTCAAAACTAACATCCGGTGAACAATATTTAACGGATGGTAGGCTGAATGACGTTTCACGCCTGCAGCGCTGTCTACCGACTCCTAAGGAACCTACCGCAGCGTTGGTGTGAGGTTTACACCACTCATAACCTGAACTGCAATTAAGGAAATGCGCAGCATACTCGCGCCACATGGTAGCACATTTAAAACACACACAGTGAGACGCAGGATTGTCCTTAAGAAGTGAGGAATACATATTGTTAATGACTAGGTTATGGTAAGATTGTTCACGAGTTTAGAAGAGGTACCAAATAAGCCAATACACTTTACACAATATTTTTGTTTTACTTTCCCGTGGGGGAGGGGATCCCCAAATGCTGAACCTATTTAAAAAGGTAGCTTAAATCATCTTTAAAAATATCTAACACTTTTTAAGTATATCTCTCTTGCTTCTAACCTTCTCAGATAATAACAATGAACATTTATATTTGTATAAAGAAATTTTTATTAAGTGGGCCTTTTTACGGTTTATGCAAATTCCCCGAAACAGCTTTAACTTTTTACACTCTTAATGCCGTCAATGTCTCCTGCAATTCTTTACTATATACGAGGCGTATTCCAAAGCTATGGTCCGTTTGGTCATAAAAACAAATCGCTCATGAGACAAAGTTTTTATTGACAGTAATATGTGCCTACATATATACTTTCCTTTTCCGCATAATCACCGTTCGCATCTATACACTACCTTTAACGCTGCACCAGCTTCTTTAACCCCTCAGCATAGAAGTCTGCCGCCTGGGACTTGAACCAGTTGGTAACGCTCGTCTTGAGTTCATCGTCGGTTAGAAATCATTGTCCACACAGCCACCGTTTGAAATGCAAGAACAGGATATAGTCGCTTGGTGCCAGGTCGGGACTGTACGGAGGGTGTCAAAGAACTCCCAACGAAGCTCTTGAATCTTTTCTTTGGTTTTGGCACTGGTGTGCGGGCGTGCATTGTCGTGCAGGAGGATGATGTCAAACGACAATTTCCCGCGGCATCGATTTTGGATCGCACGTCTCAGTTTGATAAGCGTTGCACAGTACACGTCAGTTGAAATTGTTGACCCAGGTCCATGAAATCAATCAAAATGACGCCCTTTTCATCCCAAAACACGGTAGCCATCATTTTCCACGATTCGTGTACGGCGATTGCTTACACTTTTTTGGTTTGGGTGAACCGGAACGGCTCCACTGCATTGACTGTTGTTTTGATTCTGCGTTGATGTACGCTATCCATGTCTCGTCGCCGGTAACAGTGTGGGAAAACAAAAAATTTTCATCTTATCTGTAGCGCTCCAAAAACTGTCGTGCACTACGCATTCTAGCTCTTTGTGCTGACCGGTTGGCACCCACCTCGCACAAAGTTTCCGATATCCAAGTTGCTCAGCGACAATCCTGTAGAGTGACGTTTGAGCAACATTTGGAAATTCATCAGTCAAACCACTAATCGTCAAACGCCGATCATTTCGATGTTTTTGGTTCACTTGCTCAACGATGACGTTGGTTCGAATACTGGGCCTACCACTCCGCTGATCGTGCACATTTGTGCGGCCATTTCAAAATTCTCGACACCAGTGTCAAACCTGTTTGTCACTCATTATGTTTGGTCCATACACGAGACATAACTCACGATACATGTCCGCAGCTGACGATCCTTTTGTTAGCAAAAATCTAATCACACCGTGCGCTTCACAACTGGCGGGACTTAGGATTGTCGCGGCCATTACGATTTGCTCTCACCGACTGGCAAACGCCTACTGCGTCACACCAACGCTGCGGTAGGTTCCTTAGGAGTCGGTAGACAGCGCTGTAGGCGTGAAACGTCATTCAGGCCTACCATCCGTTAAATATTGTTCACCGCATCTTAGTTTTGGAATACGCCTCTTACATATTGACTGAAAATGGCAGAACAGGTACAGTGAAACCAGATAGACAAATTAACACAGTTTGGTTACCATTAATTCTGTACTTACTGTGCGTGCACTCTTGCCTTGCGGACAAGCATGCTAACTTGTCCTGCTTGTTGCGTAGTAACTAGAGAGAAGCCAGCTGGAAATGGAATACTTAGTCGAGTGCACGCAAACGTGCCGATGCTTCTGTTTTCCTATAGTATTTTTCCTTACTTAATGTTGGCAGAAACCTCTATCATCTGTTCCACACCAGCCCTGGGTGAGGCAATCTCTTATTGGTTTGAATTTAAGACTGAAACACACGCATTAGCCCATGGGCAAGGTGAGGCCTAGGTGAGCGGCAAAAGAGGAGTACGGAAACATCTGAGCTGAGTGGCTAGAAGGCGTGTTTCGCAATGACGGAGCACAACAGCCCTTGGATTAAACCGTCTTACATTGGTTTTATGTCAAACGCTGATACCCAAACTTTAACCTGTTAACACAGGTCGGTTTCAGGCTCAGAAGCGAAGGAAAAGGAGACAAACATTAAGTGGAGTGCTAGAAGCAGGTAAGAGGTGGGGCTAGGCGTGGCAGAGGCGGTTTAGTATTTCCTTACCAACATAAACCACTGTACAATTTATCCGCACAATTCCATGCGCTACTGAACACCTCTGCAACGAAAGCAGTAAGTGGCAAGAGAAATGGAATCAATCAAAAGTTAAAACATAAGATGTAAACCACTCTGTCAATGTCAAGCGAAAACACCGAACGGTGCATTGCAGTTTCAGAAAAGTTACCGCGGTGCTACTTAAAACTCTATTGGACATTCAAGAAGCATAATTTCTGAAAAGCAATATATGTAAGTTAAGCCCACAAATTCAACGTGCTGTATTAAACCTCCAAATGGAGTCGACACCTACACACACACACACACACACACAAACACACACCAAAAAAAAATTACATATGGTAGTTGAACCCAAAATGTTATATTGACACGTAGGACGCTTTGTACCGAAATGGTCTACCAGGTGCAACTGTGAAGGAAGTAGCAAAAATTGAACTGGGAAGAGTGACAAGGAAGGGCATGATTATGGAAATGTCCTTTAAATATTGGTTTAGGATCTTGAATTTAGAAGGATGTAACATGCTACGATATTGTTTAGAATTTCAAGAAAAAAGCTTAAGAGATTCAGTAAGGATCAATTAATGGTTATAATTTGGAGAATAATTGGTTAGGAGAAATTTGGAGAAGGGAAAACAATTATACTGGATTTTTGAACAGCAACAAGGAGGAGATTAGATGATACAGAAATTTAAAAACGTTTAGCGAACTAACCAAAACATATTAAGTATTTTATATTTCAATGAAGAACACTTGGGAAAGGGAAACATATAGATGAAACAAATAAGAAAGAGAGAGTATTACATGGGTAAGAGGAGGTATATGGAGATTCAAAGGAATAACAAAGAGTGTCCTACAAGGTACGTGCCCCATTTCTGGAAGGAATAAAATACTGAACATATATTATTTGGATGTATAGAATGCGGAGGAAGGAGCCAATAAATCAGATACGGTTTAAATTAAATAGAAAAATAGCCGGGACTGACATTTTCAGAAAATAAGTAACAACACAGCAGTTCTTAAATAAAGTGAGGAAAAAAGTAGAATTGGTGTGTCAAAAGAGTGGTAACAAACGTAACTGCATGATAGTTGTTTAATAATTTTGTAACTTAAGAAGGATTTACAAATAGTGTAATAAAGGTTTATTGTGTATATTCACTAGGTTGAGAGCCTAGTCATTATAACTTGTATAGGTTAGCATAAATACACAAATAAATAATACATATAATATATACAAAAATCTATGATCGTAACCCAAGAAGCAAATTTTCTGTAGATTGAACGTTAGTAGCATAGATTTTGTACCGGATTGATCTCCAGGGCCATTTCACCGTGAAATTCATTAACTTCATTTATCATCCGCCCACCGCCTCTCATCTGCAAATGACGTCAGCACTAAACACAGTGCCATGCATTCGTTTTTCAGTTCTCATGCCGGTGACTTCCTGCGCCTGTCCCGATTGTCAATGCGAGAACTGCAGTAAAGTTTACATAAAGCCATATTTTAGACTGTACCCTGGTAGTTTACCTAGTTTTCCTGAATGCAGGGAGCATGGCATACAACAGCATATTCTCTTCTCTTCTCCTGATTTTTAGCTAATGTTATCTGTTTTACTATAAGTGAGTTTATTCAACTATTTTCGCAAATGCCAGAGATACGGAGCATTAGAAGTAAAGAATTCTCGTTATAAAATTGAAGATTTACTTCGAATATGGATGTAACCACCAGTAACTTAAACCAGGCGGGTATAATACCTTTCCCTCCTTTTTTCCTCTGTCTTTTGTTTTGTTTAATAGCCTTTAACGCACATCCTTATTGTATACGGCGGTGACAATGGTGATGCATGAAATAAAACGAAAGAAAATTTGGAAAAGCAATGTACCAGACCTAAACTAAATGCATAGGTACCCCCTCGGAATTTGCGAATTTTAAGGATACAGAAAAATCTGGAAGAAACTTCAATCAGGGAGGAAAATCTGGAGGGATTTGAACTGCGGACCTCCCTTTCACGAGTTCATGCCTTAAAGACCTCGGCCGACCATGTCGGTACATACCTTAGGAATAGGATATGCCACACGGGGAGTAGTTGGGATATGAAGTAAAAAACTAAAATATCTCACTTATAGAGTTTTATGAAAAATATTACACAATTTAAGTTTATAACTTTTGCAACCAACTTTGTTATTGCTCAAACGGTTTTATTCTAAGAAATAAATGGCAGCGTATTTTTGTTCTGTATCACAACTGTTATTTTAATGCTTGATTTTTCTCACATTAAAAATGTTAATTATATTATTATAGGCTAACCTACGTGTTTAATTACTCTCTGAAGGCAGATTTTTAATTCGATTATAACTGGCAATACTCACGGACTGATTTTGCTCTAGCTTAGTAATGCATGTACGTAATACATTTAGCGACGGAAAACTGCAAGTCATTTGGTACGAATCGAACCGCTCTTAGGCATAAGACAGCTTGTGAATTTCAATGCGAGGGGGGGCCAAGGTTAACTAACACTGGTCTACAAAATAAAACTTGTTTTTTCTTTCACAATAACAAAAATAACTGAATCTAGAAGTATTTTTCATGTTAAGTTTGAATATGTTCTCAGATATTTTTCAACAGACAGGACTGTTTTGTGATACTCGTTTGAAGTTTTATTATATCTATATAACTATGTGTCTAAAAATTGTTGACCTACTACTCATGCTGGCTTACCTAGAAAGTGGTAAATGATGTTGGAGCATATTTTTCATCTGGGATATCTCTTTTCTTCGTCCAACAGTAGTTAGCCAGCATACTAGGATCCATTCCCTTGGTACCTCTTTTCCCTTGCAGAAATCTCCTGATGAAAGTGCTCGTCGTGCTCATCGCTGACTGCCCTGAGGTTTTCTGGGAAGAAATCTAGGTGGGATTTCAGAAAATGAATTTTCAGAGACACGTTGCATTCAGTAGCTTTGTATGAATTCATATCAGCCACTATTTCGCCGTAGTTCTCTGCTTTATGATTTCCAAGATAGTTGCAACAGATATTTTTTAATCACTGCCATGCCTGTTTTTGTTTTTTTTTCCTTCAATGATTTAACAGTTCTTCAAAATGTTCATCATCACGAATTAGTGACCTTATTTGTAGCCGCATAAAAATTTCTTGTATTTTTGCATCACTCATTTTGGGAAATTTTGATTTCAAGTTCCTAAATGCTTGTATCAATTGCTTTCACTAGTTTTCATTATTCTCAGCTTAATATGCAACAGAGGTAAACATACTTTGTTATGATTCACTAATGGAGCATTTAAAACATTGCTCTGCCCAGGGATAAGGGATTCTCGTTTAGGCCACAATTTCCTGACATAGTCCCAGAGATATTCCAGTTGTGCTTTACATATTGGATTTTTTCTTAACACAAATTTCATATTGTCATAGATATGTCTCTCTCATATCAGGAGCATGCGCAACAGGTACAAGTACAGCTTTCAGGCTAACTTTCGAAAAGTCTACGAACAATCGCCACTAATCTGGTTGGTATGGATGCCCAAGAGCTTCCATTCCAGAATATCATCACAGAACACTACACTTTTTTCTTTAGAGAAGAAGTTTTGGAAATCACTATGGCGGTTATGATAACTGCATATTTTTACGTCATTCTGGAGTAGATTCCATTCTTTAAGCCTGGAAGCTAGAATACTGTTTGTTGTTTAGACAGGTTTAATTCCCGAAAGAGATCTTTAAGATCTTGTTGACTTGGGAAGTAAAGTTCTGATGGACTTGTTTCATATGTAGGATCACTTCTATCCGGTTTTTCAGAAACAGAGGCAGAATCAGAGTTTTACTGTCAGCGGAATATTCTGGTGCAGGAAGTGTAAGACCGGCCTCATTGCAGATGGCAAATTGGGATACTTAACTGCATATTGAAGCCGAAATTATAAAGTCAATAATTATCATAATAATCTGGGAAGGATAGCGAAATAAAATAAATAATAAAATATTTAAAATCAGTGCATGTATTAAAAGGAGAAGCGTTGGGAAAATTGTTGACTGTTAAAAGCGACAGAAAGACCAGACAGGCACAGCTTAGCTAATTAGGGGCCAGACCCAGGTATAAAGCGTAAATCCGCTGAAGCCAGTTTCTCTTGGAATTAATGGGTGCAGTTGCACTGGCCAGGATGTGAAGGTCACTAGAAGCTTCATGACGCTCAGTTTTTGTGCGAAATGTTTAAGGGGAGAGAGGGGAAGTTAGGAGGTTTTTCCTTGTATCGCGCGTGTGGTGAGAACATTCACGCTGGGACGCTCGTGTGGTGAGGACACACTCTCGTTGGGGCCCTCTTGGGGTGCGGAACAATATTCTCTGGGTGTGAACTTGCAAGAGGATCGAGCGTTCAGCTGTAATTGATAATCTTCGGTCTTGGAAAAGACACAGTAACATCGTAACAATTTAAAAGTGATCGGCAAATCTTAAGTCTTATTTTAATGGTGAATAAAAGTGTTCCAAGAAAGCGTTCGTGTTTCTATGTACATACACTCGCGCATACCCAGTGATTAAGATCTCATGCTCGAGCAGCCGTGGCAAAATAAAACAAAAAACTAGGAGGAGAAACGCAGCAATCGCGAGGCAAAGGTATTGCTTCATTGCTGTTGGACGTAGCGTGTCTGCTCAATATTTTATTTTAGATGTGATTCTTTTAATGTTAGACAGAAATAACCATCAGTTAAATGCTCCTTCGGTTCCCTCCAGATCATAAGTATTCCAAATGGCTTATGGTATCTAATATTTTTCCTATCCAGTAAGCAGCCTAACGCATGGCACACAGGATATATTCGGGGCCCAGGAGTTCTCAAGATCACCAGCTTGGCAGCCAAAGTAAAATTCATTACTTTTCAGAAGTGGCGTGAAGCTTGGCCTCTGAGATTTGAATGTTACTACACCACAAACATGACAGAAATTGCCTAGATGATTCACACGCTTTCTTGGCATTATGAAAATAAACAAAACACTATACTACACTATAAACAGTATAATTGTAGAGAGAAAGGAAATAAAATAACGTATGCACAGGCACACTGTCGAGTGAGTACTACCTCCTTCCGCAGCAATGCTACGTTCGTAACAAGTCCGAACATGTCAAAACTTGAATAAACGGGCACATCCTTGTCTTTTGATACTTCAGCATAACACAAAATATAATTTATTCGAATATAGCTTGAAAAAGATTGCTACGTAAAAGTTGAAGTTTCTCACTTTATGAAAAAAAAAAAAAATACAAAGGTAACGCACACAGAAACTATGCCTGATGGAAAAACTCTAATTACAGATCTGAATTCGGGATGGAAAAATACACTAGAATCAGTCTTTACTTTTCTTGTGAAGAAAATAATGTTGAGCAATGTAATCGGTGGTAAGGCATGCCTAGATGACGGGGCAGGTACTATAGAAGCACCCAGTTCCTTGGAATCATATATATTAATAAAAAATGTATGGGCTAGAGAACAGTATGTGGATAACTCAAATGAGGAACAAAGAGAAAGTATAGCCTATGGGTTCCCACAGAACCAGCGTCCAATATGTGGGAAAAGAGAAGATTTGGAACATATCGTTTTTTATTGTAAAGGTACACAACAATGGAGAAAGCAAGCTGTAAATGGGAAATGGTTAAAAATGGACAGGAAAGTAGCCTTAAGCAAGATTTTTAACAAAGACAGTAAAAAGGTAGGAGAGTACCTGTCCAAAGTAAAAAAGAAATGGTTATGGGCAATAAAAAGAGATGTGAATTAGCTTCATCAAGTGATGTTAAGTTGTGTAATTATATTATCATTATTATAATATTAGTATTATTAGATTATTAGTTTGGTATTACTACTATTATTTTATTATTATTATCATTCATCATTTTTATGTTATAATTAAAGAATGTAATATGGGTAGAATATGGCAAGATAACAGCTTGGGCTGATGTATAGCCATATTCTAAGGAAGATTGCTACCACAAATAAATAAATAAATAAATAAATAAAATAAATAAATAGAAGCACCCAGTGTGAGACCTGTTTTGTAAATTTTCAAGAAAAAGCTTTAAACTTTCAGCAATAGTGAAGAATGGTATTTCAAATCTGATGCCAAGTTTCGTTTCATTTCCTTATCTTAAAACCTTTGCAGGCTATACTAGTTTTTTGTAATGTATTTTGATATAAGACCCCCTTAAGAGGGCGAGGTAAAACTTCAAAAGAAATCTTACCCAAACAACCTGACGCAACCGAGATTGGATTAAATTGCAGCGGTGAGCTGTGATTTAAATATTTCATTTGCAGTATCTTAGCTACAAATGAACACTTTCTTGCATTATACTGCTTAAATAACCACTCTTGTAACCCCCATTCAGGACCTCTTTCAACTTGTCCGATCGTCCTGTTACTCATCCTGTCAGTTCGACATAATGGTTTGCTGTCATCCGACTCTTACCACAGATTCAAGTACTTCCACCAATCGCGACCCAATTAGCAAAATGCTCCCCTGTGAGTCATCAACTCCGCCGTTCTGGATGTCTACTTTATACCGTTTAAAGTCTCCTACACTATTTCAGTTTTTTACACTCTTATTGCCATTAATGTCCCCCTACACTGTTACCATATAAATGTCGTCCAATGACAGAGAACATTAAGGAATAATTTTAAAATAACTGACAGATCCTGAACCCTGTTTTGCTCGCAGATGATCAAGTAATTTTTACTTTCTCTACTACGTATAGTAAGTAGGGGAAGTATTGTATTCCACCCAAAAATTCGATACCGAGATTTCACCGGAAATACATGTTTTGAGACCCCCTGAATAAAAAAAAGCATTTTTGGAAACATGTCCGTGTGTGTGCCTGTGAACAGCATAACTCAGAAACGAACAGTCGGATAAACACCAAACTGGGTATTTAGGTTCAGTATCTTCCAGAGATGCGACACTAAGGTTTTCAAGAAAATCCCCCACCCCACTTTACCCTTTACATGGAAGATTTTTCGAAAATTTTAATTTTCTCAAAATGGATCTAACGATTTTGATTAAAATATCATATGTTTAAGATATTTTCATGACAAATGAAATGTATATCTCGAATTTTCTGGGAATGTTTCCAAAAGTATTCTTCATTGTGAACGACTTTTGCATAACTGGTAAATCATAAGAGATAGACAAAATTTTACTACACAAAAAATGTAGATCGCGTTAAAATACACAATTTATGTCATATACATTTTGTTTTTGTGGGTGAACCATTTTCGAGATATTGCTTGTTATTCCCTTCCAACACTTATACTTTTTCTCAAATTCGTTATTCATTTTTTTTGTCCTGGTAATGCAAAGGGAATGGAATACTCCACAAAGCAACCACCTCTTAAAATATTTGACTATCGCTTAAAGCCTACCAATTCCCCTTGCATCTACAAGAAAATTAGCAATAAGATTAACATCTAGATATCTCGATTAACATGAAGCATATGGAGAATAAGCGTTCGTATAAATAGTTTGTACAAGAGTAGAGAAAGTCATGTGAGTGTAACACATCAGATTTTTTTTGTATATCATAAAGTTTCATCTAGCATGAGCAATTCGGAAACAAACACAAAAGAGTTGGCTTTTAGAGAATGTACCTAAAGTGCATAACTGTGTTAAATGGAAATTAATAGATCAAGTAAATAGCTTAATTAACTAGGTTTTAATATGTCTAAACGCCAGAAGAACGAAATAAATAATAAACTTATTTGGGTAACATAATAATCCCTGTTAACACAGCTGTCTATACCGTTGGGGCTGCCATTGGAAAAATCTTGTGTGTTGCATTGACATGATTTTCTCACCCACTATCGTTTATTTTCTATCTATTTTAGCCTAACTATAAACGTGACACTCGATAATCAAACGTTTTAAAACGTGTCGCTATATCTTGACCGTAACAATCCATTCTCTTTCCATGACATGGCGAGAAACAACTAATGGCATCAGCACTTTAAAAAAAATGACAAGTATTGAACAATTCAAACCAAAAATAACAAATACCTCGAAAATGGCTGATCACACGAACAAATTTTACTTGGAATAAAACTATGTTTTAAAGACATCTACATTTTTTGTGGAGCAAGTGTTTGTATAGTTCACCCTTAAACAAAATTATGGAAAATTCCTTTCGAATGAAGAGGACTTCAAGACTATTCCCAGAAAATTTAAGATAAATCTAGATTTTATTCGTTATTTAAATACATTAAACATTTGGTACTTTAATCAAAATCGTTAGTGCCATTCTTTAAAAAGTGAAAAATATCGGAATTTTTTTATGTAAAAGGTTAGTCGCGGGGGGGGGGAGGATTATTCAAAATCATCGTGTTGCATCTTTGGAAGTTTGGAATATATGTGACTTTTCGTAATGTTGTCCACAGTGCCACACAGGCAGACTTTTTAGATTAGGTGCCTCAAAACATATATTTCAGGTGAAGTCTCGATATTGAATTTTTGGGGGATGGATACTTCTTCTACTTACTGTAAGCATGTAGAAGAAAAAAATAAAAGGTGCAAATTTCTCACACATATGAGGCAATATGTCGCTGTGTGACAAAAAATGCAAATTACGGAGATACAGTTGAGACACAAAGCCAATCCTTGTACTTAAGAATTTAATCAGCTTCGCTTGTTTTGGAACCCTGCTTCGTCACTCACAATCCAATATTAAACCCAACATGGGATGAAAAGAACTGGCTTATAGAGCACAGTCCCTCCTTCCATTGTCTCTGAGATACCAGTACAGAAAGAAAGGCGTTCCTTTGTGGACTGCATAATAGCCTAGAAGCTTTTGTTCCTTGTTGATAACGCTCCAATGTGTAAGAAATGTCAAATCCTTCAGCCAGGTTTGCAAATGCGTTCTGTGGCTCTCTCTCTCTCTCTCTCTTTTGCAACACATCATACACAAGGGAACAGACGGGATGTTGGCACGCACAAAAGAAAACTCCCATAAGGAAAGGCTATAAAGAACATCTTGGCGCCTCAAAATGGATGTGCTACACCGGTTTCGCATTCTTTTGTTTTCCCATTTCACTTTTTCTTTTGCATCTTGCTGATGCAGCTGTAGTCTATAAGGGTAGCCGGTTTTGCAAAACGGACCAACTAAAAGCTTAAAACTGCCTGTCGTGCTGCAGAAATGGACTTCCTTCTGATAAGCAAGAAACATACACTATCTTCCAAGGATGCGACATGAAGCATTTCAAGAAAATCCTCCCACCCCAACTACCCTTTACATAGGACATTTTTCAAATTTTTTATTTTTAAAAAAAAAGCTCCAACGATTTTGATTAAAATACCATAATCTTGAATTTTCTGGGAATATCTTTGAAGTCATCATTCGGAAGGAATTTTGTATAATCTTGTATAACTGGTAAACGTTAAGCGATAGACGAAAACATACTACACAAAAAGGAAAAATATAGATCTCTTTAAAACACAATTTATTTCCCATAAGTTTTTGTGGCATAACCATTTCTGAGATATCCGTTATTAATGGTTCGAATTGTTCATTTTTTGGTCATTCTTTAAAGTCCTCTCAACATTCACTTGTTTCTCGCGATTGTATGGAAACAGTATGAAATTTTAAGGTCAGCATATAGCTTCCAGTTCTTAAACATTTGACTATTGCTGTTCCTTTGTGTTTACAACGAAATGTGTAACGTAGCTATTTCTGCAAAAGGTTTATTTGGATTAAAACGTAGTAGATATGAAATAAGCTTTAGTACGAATAGTTTGTACGCTAACTAATAAACGATATTGAAGTAGTATATTGTTTATGTTTTTTAACTGTCCCACATATGGGAGCCAACTTGAAGTTAGGATTTCTTGTGGGAGTTTATTTATTTATTTATTTTTCTCCACGTATGGACGTCAATTTGAAGAAGTAGTTTACTTATGTTACTGTTGTTGGAGTTATAGTTTGCACCACGCTTTGGGCGTTAGTTTGAAGTAATTGTTTCTGTTACGTAATATGCTACTACAAATGAGAAGCCGAGTTTTGAAGATGTATTTTTGTTGTTACGCTCCAAGTTTAAAAAAAGTAGTTATTAACTTTGTTATTAAACTGCTTCTATAGATATTATTTATGTTTATGTTTGCCTCGGCTGCGTCAGTATTGTTTTAGAGTCATGTATTTCTTAGGCAGGGCGTGGTACGACAAGAATGTAGGCTTACACAGATTTTAAGTTTAAGTTCACTTCTTTTTATTAATCCTTGGCACAAATTAAATAGCACTACACTGATATTAAGAGCTGTGAGATTCTTTAATTTAAAACTTGTGCTTTGTTAACGCGTATATTTAATTTTACGATTCACACGAATACGTAATATTTCTTTAGAGAACACATCTTCCATCCGGTCACTACCAAGGTCTGCCAGCAACTGAAAGATTACAACCGTTCAAAATCCGTAAGCTTCTGTATCTCAAGTCTCTGATTGGCTAATCCTAGTCCAATAGAATACCTGCATTGAATTAAAGTGGCTGTTGATTGGCTATTTTTAAACTGTCACAACATTTACATTATCGTTGCTCTAATCATGACTATACCCCCGCCGCTATAACGTTGCACTTGACAGCTAGCGTTTAAGTTGGTACACTCGCGAAAAAACAGATGAAAAGCTTCAACCGTTTGACTTCCTAAGCCAATCACAAGGCAGCATTCCGGATGGTCGATGACAAAGCGGAACCGGATCTAGAATCGGCTCTGTTGCCGGATGTAACTATTCCCAACCATGTGCTTCAGTTTGTGAATCTCTAGCAGAGCGTCGAGTTGTTCTTTGCAAGCTACATATTGTTCATTGTTATTTGTTATTTAGATTTGTGGTTATTGTTTGATAGTTTTGTTATTGTTCGTTTATACATTTATTTATTTATATTTATCTATTTTATATATATTTCATTCATATTATTTATTTAAACAAAACTTAAGTGCGACAATGTCGGAAAAACGACGCCGATCGCCGAGTGATGATTCACGAAGTGAAAATCCTTTGCGCCGAGGTGTGCCACTTAATAGTCAGGCATTGAAACTATTATGGAGAACCCGGGAGTTCTTTGAACAGGAAAAGGAGTACGTGAAGCTTCACGGAAATCCCTCTATTCCTGCTGATAAAGCCGTACAACGAACTGCAGCAGCTCTTGATTTAAGCACGAGAACTGTTGTTCACAAAGGAGTGAAACTACAAGAGAAAGAGGACAAAATTCCTGAACCATCTGGAACACAACAGGTATTTCTATCAACTCCACGGAAGAAAAAAAAGAAACCTCGTCCAGTCACAAATATTGATGCTTTCCAATTAGACGCCATACATAGACACATTTATGCCTATTATCATAGAAAGGAGTATTCGACCATACCAACGCTGCTTATATCGCTTATTTTCAATTAACAATAATAATACGAAATAGTTATTATTCAGTGACGTTCGCTACTTACGTACACTTTTTGTATGCGGCTTAGACACGATAGAAATGAGAACAGTCAGCTGTTGTTGTTTACTAGCCACTCTGGCAACGTCGCAACCACGATGTAGCCAACCTTACGCGAAGCCACACGAACTGTCAAGTGCAACGTTATAGCGGCGGGGGTATAGTAACATTTAAACTCTCAAAGTCATTATTACCTCAAGGTTACCTTATTGTTAGCAACTTTAAACTTATTATTCTCACAGCTCTTACATTATTAAATTACACAATGCATTCACATAACATTATTAAACATGTTTACAATAATATCAGCATTTGCAATGACTGTTATATACATTTTTACAAATGATTACATGCATATTGCTTCAAGGCGGGCTGTTATTGAATTTATATATTATATAATACAATTGAAATTATTCACGTGTTAAAAATACTGCCTCAATATAGGGCAGAGAAAGTCACTGAATGCATCACATCAGGTTTTTTTTTTTTTAAGCATTACCAGATGCCGATGTGGCACGGGTGAGTATCTAAATTATAAATCTGATATGTTGCATTCACATTACTATTTCTACTCACTTTTCTATCAACTATTGTTACAAAAGCTTACCTTATATCTGCTTCTTACTAATCAAGATAAACTTTCATTACACATTCATACATGTCATTGTAGGCATAACAAGGATACAGTAGACTAAGCGATAGTCAAATATTTTAAAAGTGGATCGCTATTTGATAGCTTCGAAATTCCATGCTCTTTGTGATCACGAGAAATAAAGAATAGTGACTTACCACTTAAAAAGGCTTAAGTAGTTTTGAAATTCAAACCAATAAAAAAGAAAATCTAGAAAAATGTCCACAAAAATATTATTGAACATAAATTGTGTGCATTAACGACCTACGTTTTTGTGCAGTAAGACTTTGCTCATTTCTTACTGTTTACCAATCACACAAAGGTCATCCAGAATGAAGAGGACTACTACTACTACAGGCTACTCCCAGAAAATTAAAGATGTAGCTACATTTTATTTATTATGCAAATTCTCAAACATATAGCATTTTAACAAAACGTGTTAGGGACGTTTTTGAGAAAGACGTTTTGGAAGATACAGAACTTAAATAACAAGTTTGGTATTTATAAGACTATTCATTATTGAGTTATGCTGTTCTCAAACGCACGTGCGCGCGCGTGCACACATACACAAAGCTCTTTTTCTAAAAATGCTTTTTTCGGGTTCCGGGGGCCTCAAAACATGTATTTCTGATGCAGTTTCGACATCAAATGTTTGGGTGACCAACTTTGGTTTCAAGTCCAAACACACATTTGTATGTGCACAAATAATAACTAAATTTGGTTTGGAAAGATAGAATCAGATGACTGAGAAATTCAATGCCATAGCCGGGATTTGAACCACGGATCTCCCGGTCTCCGCCCGGTTGCTCTAACCACTGAGCTACCATGGCAACATGCCGACACGACATTAAATTCTCTAACTGATTCTACCTTTCCAACCCTGTGCAACACACGGCTTGTGTGAAAGAACAATTAATTCCATCAATAGACTTGGTTTGATTAGGTTTTACTTTTCATTATGTCGCTTCACAAGATTAATTTCTCATGGCGCTCGCACTGTCTGTTCACAATACAAATCGTCATACTTCCATTTATCGCAATCTATTGTAGAGTTAATCTATAATTTATACTGACGGCTTTCTGTGATCCAAAACATGACACTTTTATCTAACCTACATAAAGAAAATGGCGGAAATTATGAATTCAGAAGAAACTGAAATAGAAGTGAAATTACAGGAGCAAGTAGAAAGAATAACACTAGATGAACTTTACCCAAAAAATTCAGAAAGCAATATGATATAACATTTAATAGCGTCATTACCTGGTGTAAGGCAAAACACGTTGAAAACAATTTCACTGAAAATGACTGCTAACGAATCAATAAAACATTAACACATCTGACATCTCGTATTTTTAACGTCATTTCTCTTGTTTGAAGAAGCGTCCTAAACGTGATCTCTGCTAGTTTCAGGAATCAATATAATATTATTGATATTTTACAAATTCGAGCACTGTCTGAAAAATAGTAGGCATACGCCATACTGTTAAAAGTGGTTTTATTTTGCTCGTAGAATTGCGAAACTCACCACACGATGTTCGTTTCGTAAACATTTCTATTCGCAAAATAAAACCCTACTTTTACCCCTCGTATCATAATTTATTGTTATATTCCTTATTTTTAACTTTTTCAATTAACTTAATTTTATTACTATTCTAATATCTGTGCTATTACTGTTTTGTGTTCATTTCAATACGATTTATATGTAACATTTTTATATTCAGGATTTTTCTATGTGGTTGAGCGAAAAAGAAGACCAAATTGCCTTAGTTTTGCCACGTGAATAAATAAGTACATTTATAATTTTTACTCTGATTGTTTATTTAATATTTCCGTGTTCTGCACCAGCTCGCGTTTGAAGAATGTTTCTCACGCCGTATATTAAGATGTGAGATAAAGGACGCTCATTTCTAGACTAGACTAAGCCGATATATTATTGTCTACGTCATGTATTGAACTTGCACAATACTAAGCGGGTCGCACTCCCAGGCGCCAAATTTGGCTTAAGAAGGTCTACGCTGTTGTCTGCCCTGCAAAATCCTTTATCCCATGCAAATATTGTTTCTCCTCCTTGCAAGGCGTTCTGCTTTCTACGAGGTTCAGAAGCAATTGCTTGCTATGCATACTATATGACCGATTTTTCCCTTCGTTCAACGTTTGATCATTTCAGTTCTATTTTATATCGGAGCCTACGTATAATTTTACACGCCTTATTTATTTCACAATTTAAACTGCAATTCCATTTGCTTTGCATTAAAATCAACATCTTACAGACGAAAACGACGGTTTCATAATCCAAGTCTGGAAAAAGTAGGAAGAAACTTGTCATTTTGTAATTTATATGCTTCCCAAGAAAGGGTGATAAACTCATAAGTGCTATAAATTGAAGTGAGTCGTTACATATTAATTGTCATCACAATTGCGCTTGGTGTTAGCTGAATAGCGCCATTGTGATGAGAATTAATATGTAACGACTCACTTCAATTTATAATATGATAACATCAAAATTAACAATATTTCTGTCCATTATAATAGGTGCTAAATGGCGAAATTTGCCCCCAAAAATAATACTTTAACTTTTTTTTGTGTGGCCTTATTAAAAAGATGTCCAGCAATTATATTTGCTGTTAATCGAATAGCGTGAGTTTTATCTTTAATTTGATATATAGTTTATATTTATAGGCACCATATTTATATAACTACATTTTTAAAAATTGTACTGCGTCTGCCATTTTGTACTGTGAATTCCGCAACACTTCACCGAAAAACAAAATCATAACTCCCACACACTTTGGAGTAGAATTTGAAGTTGTTTGTTTTGTTATGTAATAAGCTGCTACGTATGAGAAACCGATTTGAAGATGTATTTTTGTTGTTACACTTAGTTTAAAAATATTATATTAACTTTGTTATTAAATCTATAGATAGTATTTATGTTTATGTTTGCCTCGGCTGCGTCAGTATTTTTTAGAGACACGTTTCTCTTAATCAGGGCGTGGTGCGACAAGCATGTAGGCTTACACAGATTTCAAGTTTAAATTCACTTCTTTTTATTAATCCTTGACACAAATTAAATAGCACTACACTGATATTAACATCTGTGAGATTCTTTAATTTAATATTTGCACTTTGTTAACGAGTATATTTAATTTACGATTCACACGAATACGTAATGTTTCTTTAGAGAACACATCTTCCATCCGGTCACTACCAAGGTCTGCAGGCAACTGAACATATTTCAACCGTCAAAATCCGTAAGCTTCTGTATTTCAAGCCTCTGATTGGCTAATCCTAGTCCAATAGAATACCTGCATTTTACTAAAGCTTTTTATAGCTGTTGATTGGCTATTTTTAAACTGTCACAAAATTTACATTATCGTTGCTCAAATCATGACTAGTAGCATTTAAACTCTCAAACTCATTATTGCCTCAAGGTTACTTCATTGTTACCTCATTGTTAACAACTTTAAACTTATTATTTTCACATCTCTTACATTATTAAATTACATAATGCATTCACATAATATTATTAAACATGTTTACAATAATATAAGCATATGCAATGACTGTTACATACAATTTTTTTATAAATTATTACATATTATTGCTTCAAGGCGGGCTGTTGTTGAATTTACATATTATATAATTTAATTGAAATTACTCAAGTGTTAAAAATACTGCCTCAAATGGTAACTTTGGTCCATCTTTTAAGGAAAGTTTTTTCTACAAATTGGTAATACAGTTAAGTGTGGCAGACTCTGAAAGCTCAGGCCAGGTGGGTTCTTCTTTGCAAATATGTGAGTTTGGTTTCTCCGTTTTTTCTTTGAACAGCTTTCTCTGTGAATGACATTTTCTGGTATAAATGACCCTTTTCTCCGAAAGTATTAAAGCTAGCTAATTTAAATATTAGTATGATAAAAACAGCCTCTAAGCCAGTTGTGGATCTACTTTGGTAATAATAACATGGTTGGTTATATTTTTAACACATTATTGCTGATAAATTTTAATCAAAAGATGGTATAATTAAGAAAATAATCCTATTTTCTTGGATAAACTTACTGTGTGAAAATAGATCAGTGAACTTAGAAGGCATGCATCTATATCCTATAAATATTTCAGTCTGATATCTCAAATACAGGGTGTTTCAGTGGCATGTCCCACTTTTTAATTAGCTACAAGTCTGCGTCCTTAAATGGCATTTAAATTGTACGTACATTGCAATGATGTAAGAAGTCAGGCGTTTCAGTGAATGCCAGCAGATTGCCTCGATTTCGATACATATCGATGTTCCCTGTTGTCACATAACCTTTAAAATGGAGTACAGAATTCAATAGCGTGTTATTATGAAGAATTATTGACTCAACAATTCTGTTACCGCCACACAAAGAGCGTACCGACGTGGGGACGGTGTTCGAGATGGTCCTGATCGAAAGACAATTCAGCTTAGTGGAAAAGCTGGACGAACGGTTCAGTGAAAAAGGCAAGCATCATCCGCCGTCATTAGTGCCACAGCTCTCTGGAGATGTTCGTGAGCGATTGCTTCGCTCCCCAAAAAGTCTTTGCGTCCTCTGTTACAAGAGACTGGCTACGTTAACGATGTGCCAAAGGGCAGCAAAGCATACAAAACTCTGGCCATACAAAGTGACAGCAGTACACAAGCGTGTGCGATACTGCAATTGGTTCCTCAACTTTGTGGAAAGAAACCAAGACCTATTGAAAATGACGTGGCTTACCGATGAAGCTTGGTTTCATCTCACAAGCTACGTAAATTCTCAAAACACAAGGATGTGGTCATCAGAAAATCTTCATGTGTACCATGAGACATCACTTCATCCAGAAAAAGTAATGGAATATAGTGTGCAATATCCGGTCACAGGGTCATTGGACCAATTTTCTTTGACGAAACTGTAAATACGGACGTATATAAGAACGTTTTCACAGAATTCGTGGAGCAGCTAGACGACATCGAACTTACGCAGAGATAGTTTCAACAGGATGGCGCCACATGCCACACCTTTATTGAATCCATAGCACACATCACCAGCTTCTTCGAGAACCGTGTATCTCCAAAGGCTTGTGGCTTCCAAGATCACCAGACTTCATGTCAGCAGATTTGGTTTTCTTTTTTTTGGGGGGGGGGCATCTCAAGGAAAGAGTCTACAGAAACAGACTATGAGCCATCTAGGATCTCCGGACAAACATCACAGCCGAAATAAAGAATATCGACGTAGACATGCTCAGACGTGTATCTGAAAACATGTTGAAACGGGTAAGAATGTGTCTCCAGGAGGATATCTAATTAAAAAGTGGGACATCCCACTGAAACATCCTGTAGTTTCTTGCATAATGCCCCATGAATTTAGATGATTTAGCATTGGCGGGATAGGGATTTTAATCTCGCCTTAACTCGTAATTTACAAAAACCAAGAAAAAGTTCTATTACGGTCAACGGGAATGGGCCACTATTTTTCCATGCAAGTTATTTGAAGGCTGGGCGAATGCGGCATGAAGTATCTTGGTTTACTTTTAAGAACCGCTTACTAAAGTGCCAACACGTTATGTGCTAGGTTTGCGTGTGGAGGATGGGGTTATTAGCTTCACTAGTCGAATGGTAGGTGATGACGTTCATCAACAGAAATGGTGTCACCTAACAAACATCATTTGTGTGGCCTGGTGTTATTCCAATGAATGCCGTAATGAAGTTGTGTATAGGATATCGAATGTAAACAGGATTGACTGCTTCTCGTTTTCACGCAGACAGAAAACCAAAGTCTGTGCCACTGCGAAATTGCGTGGAAAGCAAACAAGCGGAAAATATACAGAACAACCGGTTTAACGATAGCGCAAGGTCGCATTTTCTTCAAACTTCTAGCGGCAAGATCAGGGCCTGAGTTGCGACCACATCGAAGGTCACTACACCACAGAATTCTTTACCTAAGTTACAATGTCCACAACAAAAACTCTATTAATTGGTGTACAATAAAGCTTCTTGGTTAGGAAACTACAATTTCATTACCAATTTACATATAAACATTAGTTCCACATAGTTATTGTTAGTATAGCCAGTATTGTATTTCAACTCAAAAATTCCGTGTAGAAATTTCACCGAAAATACATTTTAATGCCTCCTAAATCCAAAAAGCATTTTTAAAAATGTGCATCTGTGCGTTTGTCTTTGAATCGTGTTTTACACCCGCTCTTACTTCATACGGCACAAAGGCGTATGGTCAGAGAATTTCTAAGCATTAAAGTCAGGACGGAAGGAAATAAGCTTGAACTGTGCTGAACTACGGGCAAGGACGTCGCAAGTAACAAACCACCCCACATCCTTCGTACAGTCTTTTGGCGTTTGCAGGCAGCACTCGGACCAGTTTTCATCTGCTTGTCAGTGACGTTTGGTCTCTGTTGTTTTGCATTGTGTAGTTATAATGGTTTGCGTACAGATAACTTGAAGTCAACTGCTCAAGAATTGCTATGCCTACTGATGGATGATACATGAAACGAAATGATAATTGGAAAAGGACATTTGGGAAGAAAACGTTCCAGGACTAAGTTAAGGTTACCTCCCAGCATTTGCCAGTTACGAGGACTTACGAAAAGCTTGAAGAAAAAAGAAAAGAAAGAAAGAAAAAACGCAGTTCAGGAGGACGGTCTTGACGGGATTTGAACCGCATACTTCCCGTTTACGAATCTATGTAAACAGTATAAATAACTCTTCTTCTTCTTCTTTAACGGATTACTCTCCTCTTTGTAGGGCTTACATCCCCAAGGACTTACAAGCAATGCCTTGGGTCAATAGCCTGTCGAGGAGCAAGTAAATTCTCGATTATAACAAATCAGGATAGGTGATCAGCCCAATGCCTGGTATGGCGGTGAAGAAGGAAATAAAACTAGTGATGAAAGGGACCACAGGAAAATTCGCGGATCAAATTCTCCAACCCAGCATTCACCTAGCAACCGAGGAAAACCGAAAAAAAAAACCTTCAGTCGGATTGGTCGAACTCGATGGTTTGAACCCGAAACCTCCCAAATGCTGGGCCACATTACCGCAACAGCTATCCCGCTCGGTGAGTATAACTCAAAAATGAAATTTCATATAAAGTCTAAACTTGGCATTTAAGTTTAGCATCTTTCGAAGATGCGACACAAAGTGTTAAAAATATTCCAACTTTGGTCAAATTAATATAATACATTGGTACATCATATCTTCTGGTTTAATATAGTCCAGATATCCGTGGACCCACGATCTCTGTCTGCAGTTACCGCAATAACGGCAGCGAAGCTGCGAGTTTTGCCAGTAAATCAATAATAATCAAGATTTAGTCAGCTTCTTTGTTTCAAATATGTTAGTGCTTAACATTAGGTCGGTAGTCCTAACAGTAATGGCTAAATATGGAGTGAACATAATTTCTTTATATATGGTGAAGAGAATAATTCGGGAAGCCATATTTTCTTTATGTATACACCACGCCGCAACTACCATACCTGAGGACCTATTACTGCCGTTTGAGATACATAACACGCCACTAGTTTCCACATACAGAAAGAGCACTTTCGTAATATATTAAGCATTCTGGAAGCATTTTTAATTTACTACATCAAGAATTCTACGGGTAGACGCACGACATGACATCCCTACCACTTATTTTACACATAACACGCACTTATAATGTATCCTTCCACCATTCGCACCAGAAATACTGTCATACTTTCACGACCATGTGACAGAGCACAGGCGGCACGTAATACAATGAGAACAGGGTCCGATATCTTAAACGACGACTAATATACTCTGTTAGGGTTGAGGGCGATAAGATTGATATTTGCAACAAAATAAATGTTTGCGCATATAATAATAGTTAATTCTAAAAGAAACGAGCGAAAAAGAAAGTAACAGGCATGCGATATCTTACACTTATTCTCTCTCTGGAAGCGGCACTTTAACTGTTGGCGGCTTACTTTTAAAAAATAAATTCTATATTGTTATGTGAATTCTATTCTTGTTACATTCTTGCATCGCGTATTTCACACGCTTTCTGTTTTTCCCGCGATTAACCACTTTCTCGTTTCAGATTGTTTTTTAACGAGCACTGTTTATACTTGTACTCGAAACACCGGTGAACTCAGAAATTAATTTCACCTGTTCTTTCATAGGAAGTGTTAGACATAACTAACAAACTTCTAACCCTATTGTTTTTTCACCCTAGTCAATGATTTGTCCGCTTATAGCAAGAGCAAATCATTGTCCGCCATGATACTTAACAGAAACTGCGCATTCCCGGATGTCAGGTACTTGTATGAATTGCAAGTTGGGACTTGTAGCTCCGTTTAACGGTACATATTAGCGTTAATTAGACATTTAGGAATTTGTATACAATATTACACCATTTAAAGATAAATTCATTCTAAACTTTAGATTATTAGCATGGGACTACTTTCCTGCACGCATTGCTACAGTGTTGTAACACGGTGCACTGGTCACGTGCGTTTGTTTTGGCGCGGATCAACCTAAGAGTGAATACAGTATAGTAAATAACATATTCAATATGGCCGCCACTTGCCTCACAACCTCTTTGAAACGAACCTTTGGGTTTGTCAACACATCTTCAGATATTCCACGGTACAACTCCACTATGTGGGCTTTGATCTATATTACGATTTCTGGCCTCCTTTGAACACTTTCTGCTTTAAGAATCCCCACAAAAAAAAAAATCGCACGGATTTATATCCGGGCTATGAGACGGTCACATTTTGCCGCCCTCACTCCTTTCAGGAAAACGATGAAGAAGATCACACCTCTCGTGCAAGGAATTGAGAACGGTGTTTACAGTGTGTGGGTGGGCATGAACCACTGCGTTTACGTAAGCACACCTGCTGCCAAGAATTAAGGCATAAAAGTGTTTTCCAATATGGTTCTGTATATCAGTCTTTATCGAAGGAAAATAATCCAGGATTCGAAATTGCAATTAAATTAACGCATGCATTAGGTTATTTGTATCAGAGCAAGTACCTACAGATTTAAATGCATAATTCTTTGAATTGACCGATGAGCGAAGTCCTTTTTGATTTGACGGGACTTCCTAGTCAAGTCCAAGCGAACTGCCTCGACATTTTCAAGAATACAAGGGTAACGGTCTTTTTTTCTCTAACAAAGAACCGGGATAGATATGTTGGAAAAGTTGGTAAATTGTCTGTTTACAAGGAGTTCATCTTGTACCAAAGTTAGCACGTAAAGGTCTCTGCCCCTCTCCACCGAACTCTTTGTTTCCGCGAAAACAACACAAGTTTCACCCTTTGATGAAGTCAACCGTCCTATCTCCGCCATTTCACAAACTACTGTGTTTGTATGCTGATATGGTAACAGCCGACTTGCGATGCCATTTATGGAGTTTTCTACAAACCTCAGCATTCACTCGCACAGTTTGAACATGGATTCTACATTATTACCGATTTAATGCACTAATCAAATCCATGCGTCACTCTGTATTTTATACACAGAGTATGAGGGTGACATTGAATTTGCTTAGAAAATCAAACAAGGATTAGTTTTAAAAATTTTAAATGATTTTTGTTTTTCAAAATATTCCTCTTTAACATTAATACATCTATTGCACTCGATGAAACCAGTCCTTAAAGCAATGATGCCACTCTTCCCGAGGCACTTTGGAACCCAGGATTTTATAATGTTCCCTGACGAAAAAGTGATTCCATGCATTTTTACTTTCTCTACTACGTATAGTAAGTAGGGGAAGTATTGCATTCCACCCAAAAATTCGATACCGAGATTTCACCGGAAATACACGTTTTGAGACCTCCTGAATCCAAAAAAAGCATTTTTAGAAACATGTCCGTGTGTGTGTCTGTGTGTGTGTCTGTGTGTCTGTGTGTGTGTGTGTCTGTGTGTGTGTGTGTCTGTGAACAGCATAACTCAAAAACGAACAATCGGATAAGCACCAAACTTGGTATTTAGGTTCAGTATCTTCCAGAGATGCGACACGAAGGTTTTCAAGAAAATCCCCCCAACCCAGACTACCCTTTACATGGAACATTTTTCGAAAATTTTAATTTTCTCAAAAACGGCTCTAACGATTTTGATTAAAATATCATATGTTTAAGATATTGTCATGACAAATAAAATGTATATCTCGAATTTTCTGGGAATGTCTCCAAAAGTGTTCTTCATTATGAACGACTTTTTCATAACTGGTAAACCATAAGAGATAGACAAAATTTTACTACACAAAAAATGTAGATCGCGTTAAAATACACAAGTTATGTCATATACATTTCTTTTGTTGAGTGAACCGTTTGCGAGATATTGCTTGTTATTCCCTTAAATTTTCCAATACTTATACTTTTTCTCAAATTCGTTATTCATTTTTTTATGTTCTGGACATGCAAAGAGAATGGAATGCCCCACATAGCAACCAGCGATAAAATATTTGACTATCGCTTAAAAGCTACCATATTCCCCTTACATCTACAAGAAAATTACAAATAAGATTGACATCTCGATATCTCGATTAATATAAAGCATATGGAGAATAGGCGTTTGTAAAAATAGATTGTACAAGAGTAGAGAAAGTCATGTGAGTGTAACACATCAGATTTTTTCTTACATTTTTGGAAACAAAAAGAAATCACAAAGTGCTAGGTCAGGGCTGTATGGTGGAGGATCCCATGGTGCTGACCTTTAGGGCATCCAGATATCCAGTTTTTGGTGTTGCTGTATGCGATGATGCGTTGTCATGATGTAACATTATTTTTCCTTTTGAGCGCTTTTCACGAACTTTTCCAAAAGTTTGCTGTAAACAGACATTTGTGTACCAATGCAGTACATCTTCTAAAGCTATAGTAGCAATATAGACCCGCTTTAGAAAAAAAAACTAGCAACCATCTTCTTTCCCTTACTGTGAATTCGTCGAACTTTTGTAGGCTTAAGTTCCGTTCGAAAGATCTATTGAGCCGATTGAGTTTTCTTTTCAGGATCATAACAATAAATCCAAGATTTATCACCAGTAACGATATTCCAAAACAAATCTGAGGTGCCGCCTTGGAAGTTTTCCACTGCGTTGTTATTTTCGCACGGGAGTCAGTCCATCGACAACAAAGTGTTCTCACGTCTAAGTGTTTATGTAAAATGTATTGGATTTGACTCATACCAATGCTCAATGTTGCCCGAATAAATTCATAAGATGTCCGTCGATCTTCTTCAAGTATTGCTCGAACGGCAATATTTTCACCAGCACCAGCAGCAGCAGCAGTTCTTGGGCGCCCTTCACGAAATTCATCACTAAAAAATCTGATGTGTTACACTCACATGACTTTCTCTACTCTTGTACAAACTCTTTTTACAAACGCTTACTCTCCATCTACTTCATGTTAATCGAGATAAACATTTGCAGACTCTATCTTATTGCTAATTTTCTTGTAGATGTAAGGGGAATATATATTTACAAGGGCAGTATCGAAATACAGTAGCCTTTAAGCACATACATATCTCTTAATAGCTGGTTGCTAGGTGCAGCACCATTCCCTATCCCACAGATTAATACTCTTTGCATATCCAATACAAAAAAATGAATAACGAATTCCCATTTGAGAAAATAAGTATTGAAAAATTTAAGGGAATAACAAGCAATATCTCGAAAATGGTTCACTCAACAAAAAAAATGTATATGACATAAATTGTGTATTTTAACGCGATCTACATTTTTTGTGTAGTAAAAGTTTGTCTATCTCTTATGGTTTACGAGTTATGCAAACGTCGTTCACAATAAAGAATACTTTTGGAGACATTCCCAGGAAATTCATGATATACATTTTATTTGTCATAAAAATATCTTAAACATATGATATTTTAATCAAAATCGTTAAGAGCCATTTTTGAGAAAATTAAAATTTTCGAAAAATCTTCAATGTAAAGGGTACTCTGGGGTGCGGGGATTTTGTTGAAAACCTTCGTGTCGCATCTCTGGAAGATACTGAACCTAAATACCAAGTTTGTGAGCCATCCTCTGGTGGCTTGGGAGAGCTGCCTTGAGCGCCCTCTGGCTACGTGGTCAAGCTTCTAACTGTTGTACTTCTGCACGTCTGTGCCGCCTGCGTCGGCCGGTCCTGCAGCCCAAACGTCACCTGTGGTTCCTTCATCTTATCCGTTCCTTTCGGGGGTGTATGCACAAAAGATCCCTGTGTGGGTCGAGGTGCTAGACGTCCCCTCTGTAGCGTAATCCTAATCTAAACATGTTACAACCGCATTTTAATAATCATAATGTTTGGGCACATCACTTCAGTTTATTCATGAAGTAGTCCTAGTAAATGCCACTGATAATCTTCAGATCCTCTCGTCATTTCTTGCTCGCGAATTTATCGATAACTTGGAAATCACTCATATCAATAACAGAAAGTTAGTTAAAGGTATACATTTGTGTTATCAAGCAAAATCTCAATTTTATATTTTTTAATGGTGGACTACGGTTTTTATACATATCAGCAGCACATTTACTACGCTGCCAACAATAGTCACATACTGTTAACACTGACATGTTAATTTCCTATGCATCAGTCTTCCCTCACAATAATGTCATGATGTAAATGTTTTTCTTGGCAGCCAAATTAATAGAAAAAGCAGTACATATGATATTTAAGTAAGTGCAATTTGAATGAGGTATTAAATCCATAAGTTTTGTATGCAATATAACCACATTCATAATCTATAAACTATTAAAAGTGGTTCGGCTAACCACTTTGCATCATGATTGTAATCCACTCCTAGTTGACCTTTAGTGAATTTAAATGTTTAAACAGCATTTATTTCCTTCCTTGTGTTAGAGTAAACTAAATATGTATTTTACTGCACTTCATTTCTGTATTTAGATGGGGCCATCAAGTAAAACATTACAATATTATTAAAATTACAACAAAAGATTCATGAACGCAATACACTGGATCAACAAAAAATCTTGTTTTTAAAATAATTATAGTCAAACGTTTTAAAACTACATTGAAGAAGATTAAACATCTTTAGGCCAATATAGTCAAAATTATGGAAAATTTTGCTTAATCTACATAATGGAATGTCAAGATGATTAACACTGCTAGTGATGAACTTCCTGTCTTACAGAAGACATGCATTTAGCTAGCAAAGTTTAGAAGCCTTTAGCCTCAATTCAGAAGCATTCCACTGGAGTCTCGATTTGGAAACACTGGACTATGGATAAATTGTGACGTTTCATCGACGATTCGAACGTTTAATTAAATTTTAATAAATTAAATGACATGTCTTAAGATTATTTTTCACTATATACTCTGTGAAACAGTTGCTTGTAGGACTGTTAACACTCCGAAAAATAATGCTTTAACTGCCTTGGCCGCTAAAGTCGTCATGGGAACCTTTAGCGGCGTAATAAAATCCAGATGGCAGTGATCAATCAGACCAATTTTAACAGGGTTTTAAACAAAAGACTTTATCTTAAAACAAGAAATATAAGTCAAAAACATTTTTTTATGTTAATCAGAAACTTTACCAGCATTTTTCACAAAACAATTCATCATTTAAAAACAAATGCTGTTAACATCGCTTTATTCTTTATCATAAATCCTTCATAAAAATAAAAATTTATTTAGCAACATGATGTGAAAATGACAGTTTATCGTGGTTGTTGACGTGGAGAGTACTTTTTCCAAAATTGTTACGGTCAATGCTTACTAGGAGGCGTTGGTATGATTCATAGCGTAGGATTCAGGCGGCTGTGAGAATATGTCAGCAAATGACTATGAAATTTACATTTCTACAATACTTCCATTACATTTATTTTATTTAATGTAACTTAGAGAGCTTTTACTAAAAACAATTGTATGTACCACCTACGCAAAAACTTTATTTTGGGTACTTGATACATGGGTAGCTATTTTGAACCGTCTAGAATACAAACACCTTCAAAATAAGTACAAAGATTGCTATCTGTTCCAGCGAAGCGCCATAACTACGTTTTAAGTATAAGAATATTGTATTTATTATGCTCTTAAAGTCCGAAACGACTTTTCATGTCTATGTTTAAACACAAGGCGATGTTCTTTCTATAGCCCAGACGAACGAGGACATACTCCCCAGAGAAACCACCATAATCCACTTACACCTTTCATTCGCTTTGTCAACATTTGTTCAATTGATCCGTTTTGAGGCCGATAGCTGACGAGCTTCAGCTCCGTGGATCCGCGCAGCTAAAACGCTAGGCATTTCTATGAAATTAAAATTGCCTCTTATCTTAAAATGACATCATCTTTACTTCCGGGAAGGAAGAAAAAAAGAGTGCAAAAGAACCATTTAGATGCAAACACCAACAAGCAATGCGTAAAGGATTTAATTTTGAGCTTTGCGTCTACTGGGTTGCAACATAGTAGTGTAAACGGTTAATTAGTCATATACTGGATGTGGGAAAACAATGTACAGAAAAGCAATACCAAGGTAAAGACCTGAGGATAGGAGCCAGGGGTTCACAGAAGCTGCACGCGTCAGCATTAAATCTGTCATTTAATTTTGAAACCTGTTTGTGGTGTGTAAGATGCAAACAAAACGCACCAGCACTACAATGCATTCACTCTTAGGTTGATCCGCGGCAAAACAAACCCACGTGGTCAGTGCACCGTGGTGCAACACGGTAGCAATGCGCGCAGGAAAGTAGTCCCATGCCAATACTCTGAATTTTAGAATGAATTTATCCTTAAATAGTATAATATTCTATACAAATACCTAAGGTTATATTTAATGCTGATTTATATCGTAAAACACAGCTACTAGTCCCATGATGCAATTCGTATGAGTCACCTGACATCCGGGTAGGCGCAGAATATTGTTTACAGCCAGAAG
Source organism: Deroplatys truncata (assembly GCA_030765065.1). Classification (NCBI taxonomy): domain Eukaryota; kingdom Metazoa; phylum Arthropoda; class Insecta; order Mantodea; family Mantidae; genus Deroplatys; species Deroplatys truncata. The sequence goes on from CM060985.1 coordinate 53,118,208, forward strand.
CCAGCAGTTGTGTTTAGTATCTTGCAGGACGATGAATTTGTTCTTGTGTTTTCGTCGAATTACGTACAGCATTAGCCGCGCAAACCATTGATTAGCGGTGAAAAAACGATACTGTTGAATCTTTATTATAAGTTATGTGAGAAATGTCCAACACTTTCCGCGAAAGAAATGGTGAAATTAGCTTCTGGAGTTCACCGGTGTTTCGAGTACAAGTCTAAACAGTGCTTGTGCAGAAAAATCTGAAACGAGAAAAGTGGTTACACCCGGAAAAAAGAAAACTATCAATCTTATCATCTTTAACCCTTAACAGAATATGCTAGTCGCCGTTTCAGTTGACGAAATAAGGACTCTGTTCCTTTTCTCACTACGTGCCACTTGTACTGGCCACATGGTCTGAAAGTGTGACAGTATTTCTATTGCGAATGTCGGAAGGATACATTATTACGGTGCACTGGTCACCTGGGGTTGTTTAGACGCGGATCAACCTAAGAGTGAATACAGAGTAGGTTGATCTGCGCCAAAACAAACGCACCTGACCAGTGCACCATGGTACAACACTGTAGCAATGCGTGCAGGAAAGTAGTCCCATGCTAATAATCTAAAATTTAGAATGAATTTATCCTTAAATGGTATAATATTCTATACAAATTCCTAAAAGTTTAATTAACGCTAATTTGTACCGTTAAACAGAGCTACAAGTCCCAAAATGCAATTCATATAAGTACCTGGCATACGGGTATACCCAGAATATTGTTTGTAGTCAGAAACCAGCAGTTTCTGTTTACTATCCTAGCGGACGGTGATTTGCTCTTGCGTTTTCGTCGACTTACTAAAGCATAAGCGGACAAACCATTGACTAGTGGTGAGAAAAACAATAGTGTTGGAAGTTTATTGTAAGTTATGTGAGAAATATCTAACACTTCCCGTGAAAGAAATGGTGAAATTAACTTCTGTGTTCATCGGTGTTTCGGGTACAAGTATAAACAGTGCTCGTTAAGAAAAATCTGAAACGTCGTTACACGCGGGAAAAACAGAAAGCGTGTGAAATACGCGATACAAGAATGTAACAAGAATACAGTTCATGTAATAATATACAATTTCTTTTTTAAAAATGAGCCGCCAACAGTTGATAAAAGCGCTGCTTTCAGAGAGCGAATAAATGTAAGATATCGCATACCTGTTACTTTCTTTTTCGCTCGTTTCTTTTAGAATTAACCATTATTATATGTGCAAGCATTTATTTCGTTGCAACTATCATCTTATCACCTTCAACCCTAACAAGAGTATGCTAGTCACCGTTTAAGTTGTCGGATCATGTTCTCTTTGCCTGTTCTCGTCACATGGTCGTAAAAATATGACAGTATTTCTGGTGCGAATGGCGGAAGGACACATTAAAATGGTGCACTGGTCACCTGGGTTTTGTTTTGGTGCGGATCAACCTAAGAGTGAATACAGTTTAGTCACTGTCGCTAGGTATGTCTGATGTGAACACTACTGGATGGTACGGTAATATCGTGCTTTTCAGTACAGTACGCGCATGTTTAGTTTCTCATTGAGTACTAGTACTCATTAATTGAGACAGTAGTACACACTTGTGTGAGTTACATTTCATTTTGACTGCCAAATGAAGATGTATCAGAAAGTTAGATTTCAAATGTCCATGCAGCGCTCATGTTGATATTTTCAAGTTACGCAGCGAACCCAGGCGCTTAACCTGAAAATGCTTAGTTTGGTACTGCCATTCTACTCTACAATTTCTGAACATTATTTTTCCGCATCTATACATAAAGGAGCTGCCAAGTACAATTGCTCAAGTACTTTGTGTTAACAATGAATTTGCGCAATAAGCAGAAGTTTATCACAAATAAAATCGAGAGCAAACGTTGAGCGAATGATTTATGGCTCACCAGATAAGAGGTTTCGTTCTGTTTCTTTCCTGCTCCAAAAATCACGCATATCTTTTTAGCCCTTAGGTCAAGCAAAAATTTATGCTCTCCAATTACACTGCAGGAAGACACTTCTGGGAGGGTTTCATTGGGAATATCGAAGAGCTTCTTGAAAAAATTGAGGTTTTCTATTTCTCACCAATCAGCCCAAAATGTTTTCTCAGTAGTGTGTCTACAGCTGCTTGTACTTCCCTTTTCACCTTCTTACCAATTGGAAGAACATTCAGAACAGTGTTCTCAAATCTATTTCCCTTCTTTAAAATGCTTTCGCAGGTCATTGTGATGTGTATTTCATTACAGTAACTCCAGCATTTGATTTTCCCTAATTCTGTATATCCACTTTGTTTTGAAACACATTTATGAAATCTGCTGGGTATAACAAGCTGACACCCTACACCTGTGAAAGCTACACGGTGGCAAACTATATCACGTGAGATGCACGATGCTTTTCGATTGGCTCCCACGACCTTGGCGGTTTGTGTTTGCCAGAGGAGATTTTTGGTATAAAGGATGATTTTTCAACAGAAGATTTTAATATAAAATGGAGAGTTTTTCAGGTTACTGTTAAAACGTAGTCAAAGCGTCTTCATTGAGCATATAACGCCGTATGCAAATAAACATTGTCCAAAATGTAACTGATATCAATTGCATCTGTTCGCCTCAAGCACTCCGGAGCAGCTTATCTGACATCAATTCTTAATAGCAAGTAAACTGTCAAAACTTCAAGGGGTATGCTCGTTTCAGATAGCACTCCATTGCAGTTCAAGGATTGCTTCCAACGTTTTGATAATCGTTGCACGACATTTGATTCTGTTTTTAAGGGCAGTTCTCGAATACATCGTGTCAAAGCTGTATTCGGGCCATTTAGCGCTGTAAAACGCTGATACTGGAGTGCATTTTACAATTGGAAAAATCTTGTAATCAGCTGCACTCATGTCCCGATTGTAGGCTGGATGAGTGAATATTTCCCAACTGTAATCGATTGTAACATACCGGCCAATTCGGCCAAATATAGTCATGCATTATGCAAAAGAAGCAATAATCGTTATCTTTGTTAAAATTCGATACAGCGATGGTTACGGTATATAATATTCATGGACTATCCTATGTAAGTCATGCGTTTGCCTTCATCAAAAATAACTAATAACAATGACCTCGGAAGTGAAGTGTCTACAGATGATAACTGTTTTCCTGGGAGTTAGATGCTTCTGAGTAATGCAATCGACTCGCAACTGTTTAGACTATTGAGAAATAGTATTAGATCTACTGACATTAAGAAAAATAAAACATACGCACGCTTCTTGAAGCAAGTCTGTCGGCTTTAAGTTTCAATTATACTGAAAGGCCTTTCATTTAAGATAATAGCCTAAATCATCTTGATTTCCAAAGATTGTAGAGCAAAACAATTTCGAACAACTGAGTTTAACCTGCGTAGAACACTTCTTAGAATTTCTCGTCATAATCAATCGATAACAACCACGCATCTCCATAGACGCCAGAACACAAGCGCTGTGTGCGATACTCTGGGATTGTCCTAATATGATGAGCAAGCTATTCCGTTTTTGTGTGGAATGACATCGAAGTTATTGTATACTATACAATGATTTATTATCTTGTAATATAACAAGTTATTTATATTATAGCGTCAAATCTAACACGAGAAGTTAGACTAGATGATGGCCTTGCTTACCTCTGGATAGAATACTATAACGGTCGAGTGATGTGAGATGTGGCTCTTCAATTCACCAATCTTGTTTTTTTAACTGTACTGGGAGCTGCCGATTGTAACTGTGTTTTCCGAATCAACATTTTCTGATTGCGGACGTTATTTTCACGCACTTAATACCGCTTACTAGATGAGCTAAGAATACTTTCACTGATTTTACACCCGGAATATCTGAGCTGATGAATAATAGCACTGAGAGCTATAAGCGAGTGGCGCGGACTGAGTCCTTGAGGTTCTGACTTCTGACAGAATGCGTATGATGCTCAATGAGCGAGGCGCGTCGACACACGCCTTTTTATTTTAATTAGGACATTCTCTCTTAATGCTGATGCATTATTCTTTCTCCCTCTTGCCTACGTGGTACTACCGCTACTTGCATGGCTGGCTAATTTTCAGAACCCCAAATCTGTAAGCATCTACTTGGAATTTACCTACTCAATTACGTTACTAAGAATCTTACCCTAGACTTTGCTAATAGCTGACCACGGCCTGAGCCACTACTTACTTTCCGTCTACCAAAATGTTAAGCTTTCCCTCTTTTCCAGTTTTATTTCTCATACAGTAAATTGCATGCCGTTTTAAATAAGAATTATTATCTATACATTTAAATTGTTGCAATCACAATATCATTAACAAATATTCGTTTCCTATTATTATAATCATTGTTCTGGCTGCCATTTCTTATGAATCACTTTAATACACATTTACTTTATTTACTATTGAAAATTAATTATAGCGGAGTCTATATTGTCTCAAACGCCATGGTACTATGTAGCCACCTTATTATACAGCTCACTTCGTTGTTTTCCTAACACAGATAATATGTAGGTTTTAAAAATAAGGGCCAAGGTTGAGATTTTTATTTTAAACAAACTGAAGATTCGCATTCCACACATTTGGATAGAGGGAATTTTAACATTTTTACTTTCTCTACTACGCATAGTAAGTAGGAGAAGTATTGTATTCCACCCAAAAATTCGATACGGAGATTTCACCAGAAATATATGTTTTGAGACCCCCTGAATCCAAAAAAAGCATTTTTGGAAACATGTCCGTGTGTGTGTCTGTGAACAGCATAACTCAGAAACTAACAGTCGGATAAACACCAAACTTGGTATTTAGGTTCAGTTTCTTCCAGAGATGCAACACCAAGGTTTTCAAGAAAATCCCTCCACCCCAGATTACCCTTTACATGGAACATGTTTCGAAAATTTTAATTTTCTCAAAAATGGCTCTAACGATTTTGATTAAAATATCATATGTTTAAGATATTTTCATGACAAATAAAATGTATATCTTGAATTTTGTGGGAATGTCTCCAAAAGTATTCTTCATTGTGAACGACTTTTGCGTAACTGGTAAACCATAAGAGATACAAAATTTTACTACACAAAAAATGTAGATCGCGTTAAAATACACAATTTATGTCATATACATTTTTTGTTGTTGTTGAGTGAACCATTTTCGAGATATTGCTTGCTATTCCCTTAATGTTTTCAATACTTATTTTCTCAAATGGGAATTCGTTATTCATTTTTACTTTCTCTACTACGTATAGTAAGTAGGGGAAGTATTGCATTCCACCCAAAAATTCGATACCGAGATTTCACCGGAAATACATGTTTTGAGACCTCCTGAATCCAAAAAAAGCATTTTTGGAAACATGTCCGTGTGTGTCTGTGTGTGTGTGTGTGTGTGTGTGTGTGTCTGTGTGTGTGTCTGTGAACAGCATAACTCAAAAACGAACAGTCGGATAAACACCAAACTTGGTATTTAGGTTCAGTATCTTCCAGAGATGCGACACGAAGGTTTTCAAGAAAATCCCCCCACCCCAGACTACCCTTTACATGGAAGATTTTTCGAAAATTTTAATTTTCTCAAAAATGGCTCTAACGATTTTGATGAAAATATCATATGTTTAAGATAATGTCATGAGAAATAAAATGTATATCTCGAATTTTCTGGGAATGTCTCCAAAAGTATTCTTCATTGTGAACGACTTTTGCATAACTGGTAAACCATAAGAGATAGACAAAATTTTACTACACAAAGAATGTAGATCGCGTTAAAATGCACAACTTATGTCATATACATTTCTTTTGTTGAGTGAACCGTTTTCGAGATATTGCTTGTTATTTCCTTAAATTTTCCAATACTTATACTTTTTCTCAAATGCGTTATTCATTTTTTCTATGTCCTGGACATGCAAAGAGAATGGAATGCGCCACATAGCAACCAGCATTAAAATATTTGACTATCGCTTATAACCTACCATATTCCCCTTGCATCTACAAGAAAATTACCAATAAGATTGACATCTCGATATCTCGATTAACATGAAGCATATGGAGAATAGGCGTTTGTAAAAATAGTTTGTACAAGAGTAGAGAAAGTCATGTGAGTGTAACACATCAGATTTTTTTGTCTTGGATATGCAAAGAGCATTAATCTGTGGCAAAGAGAATGGTGCTGCACCTAGCAACCATCTATTAAGAGATATGTCTATGCTTAAAGGCTACTATATTTCTATATTGCCCTTGCAAATACAAAACAAGGGGAACATAGTACGCCTTAAGCGATAGTCAAATATTTTTAGAACTGGTCGCTATGTGTAAAATGTAATTCTCTTTGCATGTCAAAAGAGAGTTTCTGCAAATGTTTATCTCGATTAATATGAAATAGATGAAGAAGAAGAGTTTGTAAAAATAGTTTGTACAAGAGTAGAGAAAGTCATGTGAGTGTAACACATCAGATTTTTAAAACAGTACCTTAGAGCTTTCATTCACTGTCATTAAGCAATGCTGGTTATTTGTAGAAAAATGATGATCAGAAGCAGAGGCGAGCTAGGGAGGGATTTTTAGGGTTGGAACTCCCTCCTCTTGCTAAAATATGTGTAAAAGTGAATAGCAAAAATAGCTTCGTTAAAATAATAGCCCCCTTCTAGGTTGGCGGGAACGATATACTTCCTAATCCTACTGCTGGGAGTCATCCTCCGTGGTGTAGTGGTTACCATGCTAGTCTCTAATTCCCGAAGTTGCGAGTTCAAACCCGGCGGAGGGCGATGGATTTTTTTCAGGCGTAAAAATCCTTAACATGGCTTCCATCAGAAGGGTAGTAAAGCCGGTGGTCCCGTGCCGTGATTTACGGCATGTAAAAGAACCTCAAGAGGCATCTGAGCAAAATTACCGATCTTTCACGCCCTATATACGAAGAATGTGACCTGAGGACCACAGTAGTTAAAGAGCGTCCATAAATAATGCTCAATTTTAATTTTTTTTTGTATAGCTGGGAGCACCATATTTACGCCGTATGTCTTGGACAATATCGCCAAAGGTGACAACAGGAATGATGACGTTGGTACAACCATGTTAGGATATCAGGGGCATCTTTTCATTCCGCTGCTAAATTTGAGTGGTTTCCAAATAAAGTTTAATCTCACAGTTTAGAAAATAACTAGATACGTTATTTTGTAGTGGAATGAAATGGCCTGCAGCGGTAATATAAAATACTTCACAGTGGTCATTAATTCTGATTTACCGCTTAGAATACGCAAAACATCTCATCCTAATTTTAATTCCCATTGCTGTAGCTTATCGGTGAATATAAAATAGATTTATATAAATATCTCAACTCATGATTAAATCACATTTATCACTTGAATTGATGCAAATTGTTTAAAAACTGGATCCTTATACATAACCCCCTTAAGATTTTTCTGGCTACGCCACTGGACAAAATTAATTCTCTGTACTGCAGTTTCCTGCGAATCGACTGTTCCAAGTACAATAAGTCGCATCTGCTATAGATTCAACAAACAGCCGCCTGTCAGCAATTTACATGTAGCATAAACAGATAATTTGGCATGAATTGATAGTGTGGGATGAAATAGATTACTGTTTTGATGCTTTCTGAAAACAAACGGTGTTCTTGTTATATGAATACATAAAACTTCACTGACCATAATACTTTTAAGCTTTTCTCTCGCCAGCGACTTGCAGAATGTATTTGTCTGTCAGTTTCTTTGACATTAAAATAGAAATCTGCTTCTTCTTTCTGGATAATCCTATACCTACACTCTCGTCCTCTCTTTAGCGCGGTGGTAGCGCAGCTGCTTACCAAACGGGAGATCCGGGTTCGATTCCCGAACCGGCGTCGGAGACCTGGTCCGGGGTGCACTCAGCCTCGTTAGGTCCCTGAGAGCCCATTGAGGAGCTACTTGATTGAAAAGTAGCTGCACCCCACTTATGACACCTGTTGTGGGCAGAGGTGGAGGACGTAGCGGTCGGGTGGCAGGCCTTGACCCGAAACGGACTGTTGCGCCACGGAGTTTAGTTTGTGCCTTCACTCTCCACGGAGACAACGTGATTCAACCTAGTAGCAAACTGACGCGTATAATCCTGCGTATGAGTTTAAAGAAAAACGTTTACGAGACATGCTAATTTTATTTTTTAACATACCGCGTTATCACTGTAAGCAGATTGCACAAAACCAACTACATATAAGATGACAACAAGCGTTTCGGATCTTGTTTCTAAAATATGTGTCCATTAATGGCTTATATCCTATAGAAGCCATTAGTGTAAAAATGAAAAAGTGTTCCATGTATGTTAATGAACAGTTGAGTTGAAGAAGGCAAAAACGGGGCTTGTTGGCGTAAAATTGATTGTTTCTTCCTTTTACAGCAGAAGCTTTGCACTGAGCTTTAACACTAATGAGATATCAAAAGTAAGGTGCAAAAACAAAGCAATTTTCAAAGTATATCACCGCACCTCGGAATTTTGTCCATGAAAATGTGTAGCTTTAGCCAAATTATAATTCTGTCGAAAATAGGAGCTACTTTTAATCATACATTTGAATATGACACTTTCAAACATAGAATGCCACTCATAATTTGCAAAATTTATTTGAAGTTTCTCCACAGGTTTCTCTGCTAAAGCGATTTTAAAGACTGGAAAGGACTCTTAACGTTATAGGTGGAACTCCTCTTTGTTGCAATTTCTGTGTGCACTTTTTCTGTAATTATTGTGCATTTATCTAGACTTCGATTGGTCAAAGATCTGTCGACACTCAGAGGTAAAAGAGATTAAAGCATTTTGGATCAGAAATTAAAAGCAAAAATTAGAAAGATGTTCCTTTTTATATTTCTTTTGTTTTAATTTTTCCACCAAGCGCTTCTTTCCAGTATACTTTTATACTACTAGGTAGCTGCTGCTACAACTACCATAACGGTGAAAATGTTTAATACATTTTTTTTTCTCTGTACTTATTTTATGTTGCTTTAACTACGCGGTCATAACGCGACGGATCTGTTAAGAGATACTTCGTGGCGTGCCTTCTAGATCTCATCACTGTACCTACCTTCTTACTTCGTCATATGTCCACAGAGGCCTTAGTGCATAGCAACTGTACCTCTGCTTCTGCGACGGGCAGATGTCTCCTTCGACAGGTGTCCACAGAGACCTAGTGCATAATAATTGTATCTCTGCTTCCACGCGCGCCGGGAAGATGACATTAGGGTGCCGTCCAGTCTACCTGCTTATTTTATCTGTAGATAGATGACAGAGCATTCATTATTACAACTACTTCTCAGTTTTACTATTGATTTATACTTAAGGTGGGACTTTTGGTCGTGGTATTAATATACAATCGGGTATTTACATTGGCGACTGAGGGAAACCACGAATAAACTCCAGTCAGATTGGCCGGCCCACGGGATTTGAACCCAGGACCTCCCGAATTCGGGCCACAGACGTCCACCTGAACCATATCGTTCATGATTAATACTTACTTGCCTGTTCATGCTCCAGCACCTTCTCCGAAAGGCCGCCATTCACCTGACGAGGATTTTCAATGTGTGTTAACAGCTTCGTCACTTTCTAACTTTTAGAAGGAGGCGAGAGTGGTGCGCATTTTGAAACCGGAAAGGATCCGGTCTTCCCACGTAATTACCGCTCCATAAGCCTACTCCTGACCGTCTCAAAAGTTTTTGAACGGTTGCTCCTAGCCCGCTTCATCTCTCCCGCTTGAGGAGAGACATCTTCCGGATTACCATGGACACTCCACAACTTCACAGTTACTGCGATTGGCCGAAAATGCTGTCCTAGGTTTCCAGTAAAACGTCAAGACCATCGTGGTACTGCTATATGTAGAGAAGGCCTTCGCCACTACGTGGCATCAAGGCCTTTAGTACAAACTCAAGGAAGCAGGCATCCCCCTTCCTATCTTACACTGATAAGCAGTTTCCTACGAGATTGTATATTCAGGGTAGAGTGGAAGCAAAAGTTTCATCAGTCAGACCCATAGCTGCAAGAGTCCCGGAAGGCAGTGTGCTGTCTCCGCTTCTCTTTGTGGCCTACATGTTTGACTTCCCAACGGAGCTCAGGACTGGTACGTACCAGTATGCGGACGACGTTCTCATGGTGCCATAGAACGAAAATGTCCGCTTCTGTTACTACGGCGACAGCTCCAGTCCATTGGCAGGTGAAGTGAGAAGTGGAGAATGACCATCAGCCCGGGAAAGAGCTTTGCCCTAGTCCTGAGCAAGGTCCGTCGCTGGCGGCCGGAGCGGTCTGTAGGGTTGCAGCGGAGAATCTCCTGGGTTTACTCTGCCAAATACCTCGGCGTCCCACTAGATCGTGGACTCACTTTCACTTCGCATGTTAGGGTAAAGATCGATCTTGGTCACGCCGCACTCAGACAGTTGTATCCTGCTTTTCGTTCCAGCATGCCCACATATCTAAAAGCCAATATCAGGGGATTGTCTCGCCTGATTCTGTATGGCTGCAAAATCTGGGGATCGGTGACAGCGAACACCATCCATAAGCAGCACAGCAGGGCGCTAACAACAATCTGATACCGTGCGTACATTTCCTCTCACATCCTACATATCTACTGCGGATCCAATATATTGTGGATATGGTGCGTGATATAAAATATCTATCTATATCCTGTGCTTCGCTGCCAGCCGACATGTCTAACTTCAAAGCCACGCAAGCGGCTGAACAAGACAAGCAGCATTGGGCTTGTTCGCCACTTGAACGCAAGATTGCTTAAGTGGTTCGCTGAGACACAGCCAATGGCAGTGCAGTAAGCAAAACTCCGCCCATTAACCAAAGACATAAAAGTTTGCGAAAATCACTGCATGAAGAGACCCCTCCACAGACACGAAGAAGAGGAGGAAGAAGCGGCCACCACAGCCAGGACGCCGTGGAGTCTCCCCGAGCTCCTGGCGACACACGAAGCCACCGTCGCTCCACCATGGAAGGGTAGCACTGCGCCACCCACCGCAGCTTCTGCAACATTAACGCCGCCTCCTCAGTCAGCCTCATCGCAGCTACCGCAACTAGTCAGCATCACACATCACCCCGCACCGCTGCCGCCAACACAGAACTATGCATACCTCGCATCTCAATTACCTTGATCCACACTCTGACAGCTCCACTGCCAACGCAGCCAATGGCAGGCCTCACTCCTACTACTCCCCCTTCTTCGGGTATCTCCACAGGCCACATTTCAACAGGACAATGCCCGGCCACATATTGCGAGAAATGTACAAGCCTTCTTCGAAGAGCGACGTGTACCATTACTTCCCTGGCCTGCACGTTCGCCTGACATGTCACCCATCGAACATGTCTGGGATATGGTTGGTCGGCTCCTGGTGCGTCATGATCCTTCAGTAACCAGTGTCACGGATTTATGGGCTCGAATACAAACTGCATGGAGGGAAATCCCTCAGGAATGTATTCAGAACATTTTTGATTCAATGCCACGGCGTATAGCACCTCTAATTGCAGCGCATGGAGGCCAGACTAAATACTGAATATTAGAGCTCAAAAGGTCATGTATAGATTTGAAAAGTTTATCATTTGTTACTTGTCATTTACCTACCTGTGGTATTAAATTCATTGAATTCCTGCGTTTCCTTCTTGGTGTTGCAATGTTCACAAACGCAGTGTACTTCTGTATTATTTGTCGTGTTCGATCTTAATCAATTATGATCCTACCATTTTCGTCTGTATTATTATTTCATTTAGACCCTGAATCCCCAATTCTCTTGTAATGTCATCGTTCCTTAAGTATTTTACATAAACGTTAATGCTTATGCCACTGCTTAACTTTTTTTTTTTTACAGATTTTGCATCTGAGCATCGGTTGTTGCGTTGAAGCACTTTTAACGTGGAAACTCGGTTCACGAAATCAGCATGTTTGTTACATAAAAAAGAAAATGTCAATGGGTGTCGAAAATAATTGACTTGTCAAGCGGAGCATTCTTTGCAAAGATTTACATTTTTGCCCACTCTCGATGCAAGATCCCAATAGCAGCTACTTCCATTAACATACTCCAACTGTGGACAATAAACGCAAGAGGCACTTTCAACGACCATCAACTTCTCAATAAATTAAGAACTATAAGCACTGTAATTTATGGAGTTCTACAGTGATTAATCTATCTTTCCACAGAATCTTCATCGCCATTTAAGTACTGTTGCATCAATCAATTCAATTCCTCCATGCTTTCCGTTCTTCTTCGTCCCCGCATATAAACACCTCTGTCTCTAAGCTTTTTACCAATTCGCAGTTCTTACAGCACAACCCTTAGCCAGCAATTTCTTCTCATACAGCAAGTTTATTTTCTCCTTCCTAATTGGATTAGTTTCAATGCTATTCATCCTTCGCTCGATCCCTATAACAGTTTCATTGCTCATTTTTCATGACCATTTCTCATTTCCGTTCTTCTCTGTATCCACATTTCCAAGACTTTCAGCAGCAACGTCAAAGTTTCCAAACCATATAACGTCACACTTCATCTCAAATATCCCTTAATTACTGCCTCCAAGAGTCACAGAACGACTCGTCTAGAATTTCCCTGTGTATCTTCGTTTATCTTTCGATAAGCAAAGTGTTTGAATTTACCTTCATCCTGTATTCTTTGTCGTTCTCATTTAGCTCTATTAGCACACTCCTTGGGATCTTTTAAGGCTGGTATACATATAATACACCGAAAACGAAAAGCAAAACGAGAAGGAAAAAGAAGAAACTAAGTTCCTTGCACGATACACCGAAGGAGGAAAGGGGAATGCTTATCGATAGCAAAAGTAAATTATACACATTGGGATGGCATTTGTTGCAGACAGAACAATGACCTTTTTACCTGCTTGCGATCAAGTCAAGATAATGCAGGTTAACCAACTTCATAAACCAGCTATTCGATTCGAAATATGAATGAATGCAATGTGCCGTTGAAGGTTTGAGCAAGTACACACACATCCTTTAAAGTCTCAAAATCAGCAGGGACAAAAGCAAGATATAAATCTGTACCTTGGTTGACTCCATCGCCCTCCGCCGGATTCGAACCCGCGACCTGGGAAACTAGAGGCTAGCATGGTAACTACCACACCAGGGGTAAGGCGTGACGACGTGCTGCCTATGCATGGGAGACTTTTGATGCCATCTCCGTTGTTGATGAATCTGCTGCCGACTGCCACAGTGGTGACCTGTAGAATCTTTCTCTGGGGGTAGACGTGGCAGGTGTGACAATAGTCAACGTCGGGTAAGTTGACTGGTGAATTTAATGCAGGCTAATACATGAGTTATTTGAAGCGAGTTGTCGACAGCTTGAGGATGAGGAATTAAACAGTTTCTGAATATTAACACCAAAAATTGTAACTATTTAAATATTATATCAGATAACTTCTGAAATATAAAAAATACGCTTTAAAATAACTGTTTCCCTAATAATGAGAAGCGTAAGTTGCCGTGAATCGCTGAAATGCTAAATGGCGCTTCCCATTCCGGCTATCGACAAGTATGTAAGTACCCGAGAGCGGTCTTCAGGCGCTATGAACTGCAGACAGTCGATTACAACAAAAGTATTTCTGTAAGACCCCAATTTTAAAAATAAACACTCTTTTATCAACTTAGTTCCCGCTCACTTCATGACTACCTGCAGAAATCCTATGTTAAACGTTGCGAAATCTTAAGTTTGTTATTCGCATCTGAAACACAACTTTTACTCTTTGACTTGCTAAATTCTAAGAATTCTTTCCCTTTCAAATTTGCAAAACTGTTACACGTGTATTTTCATGCAACTCTCCGATTCCTGAACGTACTGAGTTCTAATTCCCTGAACTTTGAGCTAATGGCTTTCTTGTTGAATGAGTTCGCGGAACACCTAATTGCCTTAGCTACTCTGACTTCTAACTAATTGCTTTAACTTGCCTGGTAATGACTTCTTATTCACTGGCAGAATTGTAACTCGTTCTCTTACATTATCACTGATTTCAATATATGGAAATTATTTATCTATCTCCCTATCATGTCTTTATAAAATAATTAATCGTACAAGTCAATAATTCCGGTATCAGACGCTATCCCCAATCACTATTAAAAGCCTCTGATAGTCCAACTGAGGAATCCTAAACATCTCAGAACGTCACACTGCCTTGGTGGGTACGCAACAGCAGATATAAGTAACCACAAACTGGATAACAAGCAGAGCGTTAACTAAACAAACTTTGGTTGAAAAGAAAGAAATCGCGCAGAAGAGTTAATGGATTGTAAAGGGGAAAGGTAGCGTTCTGCGTAGAAATAACAAACACATGACCGAGCTGTTGTGGCGCTCAGCCATACAGAGAATCAACAAGCGTTAACAGATGGCTTTGTCGTAACTGATTTGCATCCCCGCTGGCGGTATTTCAACAACGGGGCTTTTCAAAGCGCGATCCATTTTTATTTTGTTCAAATGCTAAGCTCTGTATCCGGACCACTAGAATTAAACATAATTCTGCGTACAAAAAGATGAACGGTAACATGTCTCCAGCAAATGTAATGCTACTACCTTGGTTTTCTAAATCCTATTGGAGTTTTTTACTTTCTTGGAAGTGCCCACAGTGCCCAATTTCTTTTTAAATCGGATATTGGTAGATTTGTAGTCGATTAAAACACGGCCAAAGCCCTTCTGCTAGCATTTTCTCCTGTCGCGAGATATCGTAATTCGAAACTTGCACTTATTCCAGTATTACATTAACACGTAAAGCGGGTACTGGTCGTCTGATGTTACAAACGACACATTGCTCCTTTTGGGTTCTTAAGAGTGAATAGACTAATGCCGCCATATATATAATGACGAGGAAACAACAAGGAGTACACAAGTGCATTGTCTCTCAAATCATTCCTCCCTCCCCACCTAAAAAAAAAAAGATTCGTGCAACCCCTACATATACAGGGTTATTCAAAAAGAAGGAACAGATTTTAAATATTCATTTTTAATGAAAGACATTAGATAGCACCACAGACACATTATTGAATAGAGTAAAGTTCAAAGTTTTAAGCCCCGACCTATTCCATTCAATGCTTACAGCGGCGCTGGGTTTGTTTACGAGAAAATGGCAACGCCACATGAAACGTCGTTTTGTGTACTGCAGTATGCAAAGAGTGAATCCATTGTTTCATTGCAGCGTGGATTTCGTTGTAAGTTCAACAAAGAGCCACCTTGTCATAAAAAGTTTACAATTGATACAATATATTCGTAGAAGATGCTTGCGTATGCAAACAGAAAAGCACTGGTCGTCCTCGCATAACAAATGGTGCTCATTTTGAACACATAAAATAAAATTTTGAACTTTCCTCTATTCAGTGACGTATCGCATGTGTCGCCATCTATTGTTGCTCATTAGAAATAAATATTTAAAGTACGTTCCTTCTTTTTGAATAACCCTATATATTACATTAGGGGTTGTAATATATTTAAGAGTACAAAGAAGAACTGGAAAAACTGTTCAGGAATAAAATATTAGCCATAGAAGCAACGTAAAAACTACATGACAGGGGTTTTAAAATGAAATTTCATTCTGTTGTGTACGGCCAGTTTGGTTCACCAATCTTGAAATACTTACTTGTTGATATATGCGTGGTAAAAGTGTAGATACATTACTGAAAAACAGGAACGGACTTTTCAAAATGTCCTCGAAACAATGCTATTGCACATTGCTGTTGCACATTGTGTGTGTGTGTGTGTGTGTGTGTGTGTGTGTGTGTGTGTGTGTATGTGTGTGTGTGTGTGTGTGTGTGTGTGGTGAAGATGAATGTGAAAATGCTACGAATGAAGCGTTTGCAGTTCCAAATTGGTGAGTCCAGACCATTCAAATCCACATTATCACTGATCAGGTCAGTGACAAAGATAGCACTAACTATATATAATACCCATGTGTACAAGTTACAAAACGATCTACCGTGTTAGTATAAGTATGAATGCCGGATATTCATACTCTTAGTTCCTCCCAGAGTCGAGGCGCGTGCCAGAGCGGCATACGTGATACTTTTCGAATCGCGATATCTCGCGACAGAAAGCTAACAGAATGATTTTTACCACGTTTTTATCGTCAAAAAATCTACATATATGCAGACTTTTAAAGAAATCGGCCTTATCCAGTTAGGGTTCTTCCCTTGTTAGTAACAAAAGGAAATCTTTTATGAATCAATTCTCCTCCTTCTGCTCCTCCTTTCAGGGATTACGTGAAGTAACGTGTTCCTGTCTCTAATATCAAGCTAGCTTTAGCATGCCCTACCCAAATCTCTCATGATTTCATTTCTTATTTTAACAGTCGTACTACATCCCTTACGTATATCAAATTTCATCTCTACAGCGTGAATACGCATTGTTTCTTTATTTATTTATTTCCATGATTTGGAACCGTATATAACAGTAGACAAGAGTCGTCACCTTGTAAAACTTCATTAGTTTTTCTTTTCTAGTTTCTTTCCACTAAAGTTCTTCTAATTGTTCTGTGAATGGTATCTCAATGCCTTTGCCAATTTTAAAACAAATATCTGAAGTAGATTATATTTGTTAGCATTGGAAAATGCTTCATGTTTATCTGCACCACGTATGGGAGCCAATTTGTCGCGGTCACTTCGTGTTATCTTATTTCTGAGCGCCTGTTATTGTTTTACTACTTTGAATGTTGGGTTCATTGTCCTCCGGCTAGCTATTATTTCTCGGTCGAGCACATCTCTTGAACAGGGTGTGTAAACGGAAAGGAGTTGTTACTCAAAGATAACACTGATAAAAGAATTTGTTTTTACACTTTTATTGCCGTCACACTTCTTTAATTTCACATATTGACTCTTGATACACGTCCGACTGAAACTGTTATATTTTCTAATATCACTATAATCACTTATTTACTGCACGTTATTAATTCGCGTATTTCACATTTATAACTAACTTTACAGCGCGAGAGATTTTGTAGAACTGTGCGACGTGTAACCCGCGAACGATTCTGATGAACTGAGCGACGTTTAACGCGTGGATGATTTTGTTGAACTGGGTGAAACCTGTCCCCCTGCTTCATGCTTTATACTCCCTCACCCGATATGCCTAAAGATTATAACCGAGCTGCTATTGGTTAATAAAACGCGCCAACATTAGCGTCTATTTTTATACCCAATCAAAACTACGAAAACATTTCCTCTAAGGAAGATATTCCCTCCATTTATACAGAAAAGCGCGCCAATCTGACGTCATTTGCTTGTCTCTAATAATTGATAAACAACTCACCCGCTCCTTTTGTCAGTTTCAGTGAGACCCTGTAAACTTATTTCCTAACAATGCTTATAATTAACAAACATCTCAAATCAATGTCATACAATAATGCTTATTTACACTACAATCACTCTGGGATTTACATTGTTGTGATATAAAATACTGCCACATATCACATCCCAGATATTACAAGTGAGATACTTGTTCTAATATTTTGCATTTATTAATATTTTCGATCTCACATAAAGACATGATCTTTGTTCTATTTGTGCATATCTTTAAAATAATACCACATTGAATCTTGGCTTAAAATATGCACTGATCTTCATAGTTTAAAAAAAAGCTTATTCAGTTTAATTCAACTCCATACGGATACATGGCTGCAGTAAAAGCAGATGCATGTGTTCAAAAGAATGATTAAAGAAACTTTAGTATATTAACAGGCATTCAGGATGCTTCTCGTTACTTTTAAAATGTATACTGCTTTTCTTTCTTTCTTCAAATGAGATTATGTCTGTTCTTGAGCGCCACAAGACCGTCAACCAATGGGAGTTTTGCAGTGTTGTCATATTGTCTTCTCGCTAGTAAGAAGTGACGCGCGACAAGTGAATCGCGCTCTAATAAATACCACTTACGCTAGCTCCAAATATTATAATTTAGTAAAATTAATCCACGAGGAAGCTGCAGTGCAACGTTTATAACAACCGTGAAAACCACATATTTTTAGCTCAAATAGTTTTCATAATGCAAATGAATCAACACACCCATATATTTGATCATACTGAAATGGCTATTTGTATTGTAATTACCTATATAGTGTAGTGAAGGAAACTATTGCCAGGATGGTGCTAAAGAAATTATGCTGAACAAGCACCAGGAATTTATTTGTTTTCTCTCTCTCTCTCCCTCTGTGTTGTTCAAGATGAGAGCCAACAGCTCACTTAGCCTGGTAAGCAGAATGCTGCATCTGGAGAATGTCAGCCCTGACATGTTTATGGCTCGTAAGCGTGTGGTCCTTATTTTTACCCTTCAGAGTACAAATGCTTTATATCAGTAAGCTGTTGCTTTAAGTAGCAATAGAACATGCGTGAATTCGTGCAATTGCCTTAAGCGCTGAATTTAGTGGCTGGTCAAAGATGCAGATATTACGAAGCTAGGCTCGAAATATTTTTAAGGTATACACATTTTTCAAAAGATGCAACAACGAGGAAGAGAGAAATCAACTCGATTTCAGAAATGCTGAGTAACTTACTGCTAAAGCGTATGGTGTAGGCAAAGCAAGTGTGTCTCGCGAGATACATTACTTTGCGCTAGACAGCGTACGAGTGAGATGGAAATATGAAAAGGGTGGTAACGCAGTGTCAACGCATAGCTAATAACAGCGTCTGATTCGCTGGAGAGCAAAATCTTCCCATTTGAAAAGTACTGTAGGGAGAAAACCATTGAGTTTCAGTCAGTTTTACCATAATTAAATACGATTTTCTTGTTTAAAACAGCATTAAGCATACTAGAAGACTGGTATATAAGGATGTGAAAAAGTGTTAAAAGAACACTATAAATAGGCAAGACAGAGGAACACTAAGCTCGGAAATGAAATTCTTCACACCTCCGGCTGGGCGAGGACCCATAAATGAACAGAGAACCACACAAGAAACATTTAACTGTTACTAATATAAATAATGAAGACAGTAGATCCCCAAAAGTAGTATCAATTATGTATCCAAAGCCCATATAAATAGAATCTTCTCAGATGCGACGAATAATTCTAATTTTCTTCAAATTGGAACACGCTCGATCTATTTCTTGATCCAGAAGATCAATCACAAGTTTCTGCCCAAGGGCAGGTCCTTCGGTGTAAACCCAGCCTTCTTCATTCTTCTCTGTTTTCCACTTTCATCTTATGTTTTGTAGAAGATTAATTCAGTTAGCTACGACAGCAGTGAATAAAATAACGAAGTATAATTTGCACATATCTCCAACAAAAAGAAAGTATGGCTTTCTTGGGCATGTATCAAATGAGATGAAAAAAATCAGTTGATGACAAAAATATCGAACAAGTACAGAATCTCAATTATTTAGGATGTGATGCGTCATTTTATTCCGATAAAGATATAAATCACAAAATAAGTGTACTTCGATAATAAGAATATTAAAAAATAAACCTATAAAATAAACTAATATTAAGTTTTACCAAGTTGTGGAGTTACCCACACTGGTGTACGGATTAGAAAACTGAAACGGCAGAAGTTGCATCCGAAATGAAACTATCAAACAAGAGATAAACATTTTTAACTTAAAACAAAGGATAACTCTGAACAAGATAGAATGGTATAAACACATTTTGAGGATGAACCCGACAAGAATAACACACCAGGCACTAGAATATATCTCCAAAGGAATTCAGGACATTGGACGACCTCGACGGAGATGGCGAGATGACCTCTGAGGCTAAACGGGTCTGGACGCCCATCTCGCAGATGTTGATGATCTTATATTCGTGTATGAACCGTTCACGTTAATATTGTCAATAAATCTCGCATCTTTCTACCCAAAAACCTTTTCTCATTCACTATTCGTTTGTCATCCCTTAGCAAACAGATTGTTCTCATCATTTCCCCTTTTTTTCTGCACACTTTTTCCTTTACTATTTCCAAAAATGTTTCAATTATTTTGTCACCTTTCATTCTTTCCAAGAACAACGGAATATTTTACATTTAACCTTTATGCTGTTACGTATATTTTTTATATACATTGCTACAAACCCTTACCAAATATTTTCTCGGTTTGAATACAGTGCTCATCCAGACAAAGTACCGCTTACGACTGGAAATATTACAATTTCTAGTTTTTATAATTTCATTTTATTTTAGAAAGCATATACAAGCCTGATTCCTATCATTTAATATTATGTATAGATATTACTACTCTGTGAAAAGTGGTGGTTTTTTTCTCATAATTTCTCTGTTACAGATTTTCCGCAATCTCAAAAATTTTGAAGATAATTTTAATACTCTCTAAATGTGTAAAATTATACTAAACTGAATTGCTAACTTACCACGAGATATCTTGTTTTTAACCCCAAGCACACTCACCTGTAAAGAAAAGACATTGAAAAATGTATTAAATTATAAACATTATATATCTTTACAAAACATACTTTTCAATCATACACGTGTATTAAGACTTATTTGAGTAATTCTGCCTTTCTACTCTACAACCTTCTACACAATATTTTTCCCCCCGACTCTATAGATACAGAGGCGGGCCACAGTATCCGTCTTTGACTTAGAAAATTCTAGCAGCTAAATTAATGGAGATAAAATTATCTTTCTTAATATACAGAAAGAACAGGTAGCATTACGTTTTACGTGTTATTGCGTCTTTGAAATCTTTTATTTTCTTTGTTTTCTGTTTTGAAAACCAATTTTTCAACCTTTTTATCTGTGAAAATGTCAGAATTTCAAAATTATGTTATATGCACTCAGTACTGCAATTTTGTCTGTATAATGTTTGATATTTTCATCGACATATGATTTAAACTGGCGGAGAAATAAATTTGTGATGTCATATAATTTGATGCGTTGATAAGGAAGTTCGGGAAGACGACATTTTATTCTTCCTACAGATAAAACACTACACTGGTGTGCAAAACCTAAGGACGAAGGTAACCCTCGCATGCTGTGACACTGCCAAGTAACATAGCTCGATGATACTTGAATCATACATAGACGGAACTGCTACGGTATGCTACAGCACGCAACTAAACGAAATATGCAATGAGACGAACAGAAATGCCACTTTTATTCATAGACCATAAGCTACACTAAAGTCAATACGACATACGATGGCTCTCTAGATTTACAGAAACAGATACATGGTGCTTAAAAGGGTGTATGATCACCACGGACAGCAATGCATGCTCTGCATCGTGCTCCCATGCTGGCCACAAGACTGTTAAGTAGTTCTTGTGGTAGGGTGTTCCATTCCTCCACCAGCGCTGTTGACAGCTGTTGCACTTGGATGTGCTGCAATGCGTCTCCCCAAAGCATCCCACACGTGCATCGGGGGAACGGGCAGGCCAGTCCATTCGCCGAATATCCTGTCGTTCCAAGAGATCCTCCACCTGCGCTGTTCGATGCGGTCGCGCATTGTCATCCATAAAAATGAAGTCAGGGCCGACTGCATCCCTGAAGACGCACATGGGGAAGCAGTACAGTATCACAATAACGTTGGCCAGTGAGCGTACCGTGTTAAAAAATTTGGAGGTCGGTGCGCCCATGCAAATTATGCCTCCCCGGACCACCAAAACGAGCATGTTCAAGGATGTTTGTGGGTTCATTACGTGTTCCCACCTCTCGCCAGATGAGGGTACGTCGAGAATCACTACTTAGACTGAATCTGCTCTCATCCGAGAAGAGCATGCGACCCCATTCCTCGTTGGTCCAATTTTGATGCTCTTGGGACCATCGCAAACAGTGACGCCGATATGCGGATATCAATGGAACACAACGCACTGGCTGTCGGGCAAAAAGACCACCTCTGTGTAGTCGCCGTGCCACTTTGTGTTGTGAGATTGCGTGCCTGGCTGTCCTCAAATGTGGTTGCAATTGCACCCGCTGTTTGGCGTGGATCCCTTCTTGCCTGTTGCACAATGTAGCGGTCATCTGCTGCTGTAGTTGAGCGTGATCGACCACCACCTCTCCTTGGAACAGCAGTGCCTGTGGTTTGGAAGGTTCCCCATGCACGTGAAACGATGCTGTGAGCAATTCCAAACTTCCGAGCAACACTCGTCACACTTCGCCCTTCTTCCAGTTTCCCGATGATTCTTATCCGTGTGAAGTCATCCAAATGGTGTCTATGGGCCATGTTGCAATTAAGAACACCATACACTGCACCGTAACAGCTCGCTAATTGCCACACACCGTCTTGTCCTGCTCCGTCAACTGCCCCGTGTTGCGGGACCAGACCCATTTGGCATTATGGGACTCGTTACGCTTACGCTATGTGACGTCCAGCTTTCTGTCTACGTGTAAGAGACCTCTGGCAACATGCTTCCGCACCATCTACTTCCACCAAGTAGTTCATTTGTTATGTTACTTTACCCATCTCGTCCTTAGGTTTTGCACACCAGTGTATTTTCACCGCAAAACCCTGTATCGCACAAAAAGACTATCGCTCTATTTAATGCATGAAAAATAATTCTGTGAACATGACGCACAAATAGGTTGAAAAAACAGTATATTTTTCAAACAATTATAAAACTGGAAACGTAGAATCAGACAACTGAAAAATTCAATGCCATAGCCGGAAGATCCGTGGTTCAAATCCCGGCAATGGCATTGAATTTTTCAGTTGTCTGATTCTACCTTTCCAACCCAGTCCAACACACGGCTTGTCTGGAAGAACAATTAATGCCGATTATAAAACTAATAATATGGAAGATATTGAAAGCTGCGAAAACAAATTCTTTCCGTCTATTAAAAATTAGAATTTATCTCCATTAATTTGGCTACTAGAATTTCTTAAACTGTAGGTATATGACAACTTTTGTCCGCCTCTGTAATTTACTCCAGTATTCCGACACTGGGGTCGGTACAACAGGAATCGAATGCTTCACGAATGCTAAGTTTACAAGTTAACCGCCTGAGTTACTCAGTTCAATTACATTTACCAGAGCATGTGGTCCAGGCTTTTATCACTGCAATAGTACTTTCTTCTCTTATATTTCTACTTTCTTTACTATGTAGAGTAAGTAGGGGAAGTATTGCATTCAACCCAAAAATTCGATCCCGGGATTTAACCGGAAATACTTGTTTTGAGGTCCCTAAATCCAAAAAAAGCCTTTTTAGAGAAAGGTCTGTGTGTGTGTCTGCAAACAGCATAATTCAAAAACAAAAAGTCGGATAATTAATAACTTGGTATTTAAGTTCAGTATCTTTCAAAGATGCCACACGAAGATTTTCAAGACTCTTCCGCAGACTACCGTTTACATGGAACATGTTTTGAAAATTGCTTTAACGATTTTGATTAAAATATCGCATATTTAAGATATTTTCATGACAAATAAAATGTATATCTGAATTTTCTGGGAATGTCCCCAAAAGTCCTCTTCATTCTGAATGGGTTTTGCATAACTGGTAAACCGTAAAAGATAGACTAAGTTCTTCTACACAAAGAAATGTAGATCTCGTTAAAACGCCCAATTTATGTCACATACCTTTTTTGGTGGAGTGAACCATTTCCGAGAATTCCTTGTTATTTGTTTGGATCCAATACTTATACTGTTTCTGAAATCGGATTTTTTTTAAATGTCCTGGACATGCAAAGAGAACGGAATGCTGCACATAGCAACCAGCTCTTAAAAAATTTGACTATCACTTAAAGCCATATTCCCCTTGTACCTACAAGAAAATTAGCAATAAAATAGTTTCGGCAAATGTTTATATCGATTAACGATGAAGTAGATGGAGAATATGGTTTGTAAAAATAGTTCGTACAAGAGTAGAAAAAGTCATGTGAGTGCAGCACATCAGATTTTCGGATTATCTATCAGTATACGCTTTCCTTAACTTCCTCTCTTTAAGTGTGTAGCTTTTTGCATTAGGTTACCTGTAGTACAACTATTTCCTTCGTAATCAGAAGCACCGAAGGTTAACCTTAATGGCCATGCCAAAGCGATTACTCGTGTTGAGGTTTTCAGACACAGCAGGAAATTTGCGTCAGCGACGCAGTCGTAGCAATGTTATATTCGTTGGTGGTCGTCCTTTCCCACGCAAGAGCACTGCCACACCTTAAGAGACTTCTGCCACCGTCATACGCAGAACGAAAACTAAACCAAAGGTATCAAATTGTTTGTGGGGGAGAAATTGTAGCGGAAACATCCACCTCACATCAAACATAAAAAATTATATAATTGTTTTTACAGGAAATGATTATAAAATAAAAGAGAGATTAATTAAAGAAAACAGAGAATGAGAAAACAGATACCATAAAACCACTCAACTATGGTTCATATGTCTGAATTGTTTACTTGCAGCTAGCCGAAGTAGAAGATTCTTCAACAGCCTTCTGTTTGTGTGTCTAAGCTATTGCTAATAAAAAGCGTAAGGTAAACAACTTTAGTTCCTCTACCATGTAGATAGTAGGTAGAGAAGGTATCGCATATCGATATTTCGCCACTTTGAGGTCCCCTGAATAAAACAAAAATTTAGAAAAAGCTCCGTGTGTGTATCGGCCTGTCTTTGTATCAGTGAACAGCACCGCTCAAAAATGAAACGTCGATTAAATCCCAAACATGTATTTAAGTTCAATATCTTCCATCAAAATGTTTGATTTTCTGGAAAATGGCTCAAACGATTTTTATTAAAATACTAAATAAAAAGATATTTACATAACAAACAAAACGTATATCTTCAATTTTCAGCGAATATTGTGAAGTGCTCTTATTCTTAAGGAATTTTGTACAATCTTGTATAATGGTAAACGTTGAACGATAGATAAAAACGTACTGTAGATCTTTTTAAAGCACACAATTTATTTCAAATTTTTTTGTAGCATAAGCCATTTCCGAGATATCTGTTATTAATGGTTCCCACTGTTCAGTACGAGGCGTGTTTTTTTAAAATAAGTACCGTTTTAATATTTTGGCGCTGCAGTCTCGATTTTGAGCATGCGCGATCACTTCCTCCATTCATTAGGAAGCCAACCGCAGTTGCGAGCGATCGTCACTTTGTGTTTTCCTTGTTAGAGCGTTTCGAAATGTTCACAGCAATCCAACGACCC
Organism: Deroplatys truncata; assembly: GCA_030765065.1. Lineage (NCBI taxonomy): Eukaryota > Metazoa > Arthropoda > Insecta > Mantodea > Mantidae > Deroplatys > Deroplatys truncata. The sequence continues at coordinate 53,143,205 of CM060985.1, forward strand.
GCCGACTGTGAAGTCAGATCAGCGATTCGCTTTTGAATGCCAGAAATGCTACGCCAGCAAACATTCATCGTCAATTGTATGAGGTTTATGGGGAAACAATGAGTAACGATGAACATTCAATTGGCTGACAGCTCTAGGTCATTGTAAACCTTCCTCATCTCTGTACACAACCCGCTTCCAAAGAATGCGCAAGATATCACATAGGTTTCAAAATCTAAATAAATGAAGCAAATGTTATTTTCAGATAAATATTCAATTCCATGGGTCCAAAACACATCTGATCCCCATTTTGAAAAGGCTAAACAATAAGTTGGAGGAAATTTTGCGTAATCAATACAAATTAAACCGATTACGGGTATAATAGATGTACCGTCGCGCAACACTAATAAACTTCCTCGCTTCCTTTTGAGATGAAAAGTTAGCCTCAGTATCGAACACAGAATCCGCTTTTGGTTACATGGTCTCATCTTGCTTCTCGGAAGTCAGAAACGGATGACAGCTGCACTGTGGCAATGCTCTCCACTCTCAGGAGGCACAAAAGCGCTAGTGACACTCAGTTGTGAGGAGTTCGGGAGCGATAAAAGCTAGATTGCTTTGAAAGGTAACAACTGAGCAACTGTAGAAAATAAAACTGGTTTAGGCGCGAATAAACACAGTTTAAGTTCAATCCATTTTATTTATTTGCTACATATTGCAAGGGAAGGTGGGTCTCATGGTTACATCCTGTTCGAGTCCCCACCAGAGTTGGTTTTTACTTCGGGCTTAATTTTTCCTACGATGTCTGTAACAGTAGCGTTAAGCTTCTTAACACTTTAGTTAGTACAAACGGAGTATGCTGCAACCCTGTTATTTTTGTGAGATCTCTGTTTTGCCATAAGCTGTGAAAGTCATTGGCTGTTGACGCAGGTAATTCTTTCTGCCCCAAGTTTAGGCGCAATATGACGCAGCCACGCTCCGTCCTCCAACAATGAAGCAATACCTTTGCCTCACGGTTGCTGCTTGTCTCCCCCCCAGTTGATTCTTCTTTTGCCACGGCTGCTCCAGCATGAAATCTTAACCTCGGGGTATGCGTGGGTGTGTACAGAGAAACACACAAACGCTGTCTTGGAACACTTTTATTCACTATTTAAAATAATACTGCGGTTTGCCGATCACTTGTAAATGCATACGATGATACTTTGTCTTTACCAAGACCGAAAGAATATTAACTACGGCTAAGCGTTCTACCCTCTAGCATGTTCGCCACCAATGTTCACAACTCGACGAGAATGTCGTCCCGTCCTCGCCAGGCACTCAGGACAGACTGATCTACCCACGCTGCACAAGGAAAACCAACGCCTAAACTTCCCCTCTCTCCCCTCAAACGCTCGTCACCACTCGGCGTCATGAAGCTTAGAGTGGCCTTCACCAGGCTAAGTGCAGCTGTACTCGGCTGTTTACCAGGAAACACTTGCTTCAATGGTATTTACCCTTTCTACCTGAGGCTGGTCCCTAATTAACAAAACTGTGCCTGTCCGGACTTTCTGTCCCTTTTAACAGTCAACAATTTTCACAATGCTTCTCCTTTTTATACATACGCTGATTTCAAATACATTATTACTTATTTTATATCGCTATCCTTCTCAGAGTATTATGATAATTATTGCCTTTATAATTCCGGCTTAACTGTTTAAGAAACTAAATGGAAATTTGAAAACTTATCTTGTTCGTGAAAGTGGTTAATTTGTACAAAACCATTAAGCACTTGCTACAACTAAGCGTATACCAAAGAGTATGGCATCATTATAATTTCCCATAAAGGAACATGCTATGCCGTCCCCGCAGCTTTGTGAGGCACTCTACCGGCCTTCACAGGTGAGGATGTATAGCAAGGAGGAGGCGCATGTATCTGTTTACTTTCTCGCGCATGCGACTTGTTTTACGTACACAGTTCTAAATTATTCACATATGAAAGCACAACTTTGAGCAATAGACGCCACCCTCTGACCGGGATAGCACAACCAAAATTGTCAGTATGGGCAGCCTTTGCTGGAACTTAGAAACGCCAGGAGGGGTAATTACTGTGTAGGTGTCGTCCGCCGTGGTGTAGTGGTTACCATGCTAGCCTCTAGTTCCCTAGGTCGCGGGTTCAAACCTGCTGAGGGCGATGGGTTTATTCGGGTGTAAAAATCCTTAGCATGGCTTCCTTTGGAAGGGAAGTAAAGCCGGTGGTCCCATTCGTAGATTTACGGCGCGTAAAAGAACCTCAAGCCTGATAAAGAGGCCTCTGAGCAAAATTACCGGTATTTCATGCCCAATATAGAATGGGACGCTAAGGACCACAGAAGTTAAAGAGCGTCCAACATAAAACTCAATTTAATTTAACTGTGTAGGCGGAAGTGGGAGGCTGCTTTGTTTTAAAACAGTCTCGCAGCCACGATGTGACTGAAAGGAACGGTTCACATATACAGCGTCTCAACTTTTAGTGCAAGCTTGAACGAACCTAAGTTTGGGATGCTGCAACTGATTAGTTTTTTGTTATTAATATGTGTTAGTTGTTAAAGTAAACATTTAAAGCACTACCACGTATTGCACATAATTAATTTTATGAGTTAGTTTTGAACGCACGCAGTCCGCTAGGACAACAAATCGTGCATGGCTCTAACTTCATATCATCTACAATTCTGGAAACAACCTCAAAGAAAGAAATTCTTTTCTGGGAACTACAGCAAGTAAACATAAATCCTGTCCGCTCTAAGCATAATTCCAAGCCTAACACGCACAGCAGGTTGTAGAGACAGAGATTCAATGAACTGCTGAACAACTATGCAGACCATAACTATATAATATACATTGGTGGTCCTAAAGCAAACAGTGGCAGTGGCTATGCCATCATAATTTATTCTTCACTTGCTATCGAGTATATACTCTGTGCTCCTTTGGCGCATAATGCTTCTTCAGCAATCCGTTCCCTCATTATTGAAATACGTCGGATTCTTCATTGTTTCATGAAGAAAACCATCGTTGAGCTAATCTGGATATTTTCCTACACTAACATCACTAAAATGACAGCTGATAAAGATCATAAGGAAGGAAGGCTTATTTCAGATAGTAATTTTAATATCGAAATTCCATTCCGAGAAATGGAAAAATCGTTTGAAAAAAATGAACTTGGGAAAAACTCCTGAGCCGCCTCGCCAAATAGTAAGCTATATGATGCAAGGAACAATTCCATCATACCCTTTCCAGTCAACTCCCTACACTGCTTGGACCAGATACACGTCACAAGAATCCGTTTTGGACAGCGGAAACTGACACACTCCTATATCCTCTGCAAAAATCAATCTCCTGAATGCATAACATTCAATACAGGATAAACTGCTCAGAATATAATTCAGAATTCAGTGGTATGACCATTCCTGAGAACCCAAACCTCTCAATGAAAGATCCAAGCGCATCCAAAAAGTTTGTACAGTTTTGAAGTATATAAAATTATATAACAAATATTGCAACAGTATAACATTTTTTTTCATACTCCTTCAAACATTGAAGAACGCTAACATGATATGATTGTGTAATCCTGTTATGTATTTGTTAAGGATTTGAAAGGAAATTGTTTCTTAACCGGCTATGACAGCTAGCAGTAAGAAGACTTTAAATAAAAAACGTTAAATTTTGGAATTAAAATTCACTTATAGAATCTGTGTGGCTAGAGGTTCTATTTTGAACTTAGTTAGCCATTTTTATACTTCATGCTCTAACACAAAACTCTACATTCTAATTTTGGCAGTCCAATTGCGTAACTTTGATTGTGTTGACAGGGTTTCTTGAGAAGGTTCTAGCAATGTAACTTCTATGTACAAGAAGCGAGGGAGGAAGAGATGCATTTAATTAAGAAAGTGCTCCTCCAAATACATGTCATATTTGATATACAACGTGAACGCTCTCGTCATGCCTGAAGGCAGCATCAGATGGTTGGTTACCTCTTCACTTCCGTTTACTCAACAACCATGAACACCGATTTAGAATCTCCTACGCTTCAAGGCTGGCTTTGCCATAAATACAAATGTCAATGCTGAGGATTTATGATAAAGTTCTTTAAAGTCATGGTATAGCTCATTGTGTTCGCTTCCAAAAGCTGGCAGCTGAAGAGCGTGTGCACAGTTTCATGAATATGTACATGTCAGCAATAAATAATAACTAATAACAGTTGTTGCATGTCAGAAGAGGTGATCCATATTTTATAGACCAATCCGACCAAAGCTGTTACTGTTTTCAACTTGAGACAGGCTATCCCAAACAAAGAGCCAAAACACCTTTTAACATCCATTGTCCACCTGTGTTCTGTCAGAACAATTCGCATAGTGTGCCTCGCTGGCCCAAAACAAAACAGAAAGAGAAAGAAGAAAAAAGAAAAAAAGAAAACTGCGAATAAACTGTGACAATCATTTCATTTCCATTCCCTTTTCTTCTACTTCTTCCCCTCCTACTACTTCAGCGAAGACGCTTCCTGGATGTATACATATATGTGTCATCTAGCTTCGGTATATAATAATTTAATATCCTTCTAGGTATTCGGTAGTAATCCATCCTAACTGTAAGTTGAATCTACTGCTGTCTGAAGTCATCAATACTGTCTTTCAAAGATAATATAATCCTTATGTCACTTTTGCTGCTTTTGACAAGTCCTGCAAAGTCGTTTACTGATTTTATGAGCTTCATAAAATATATATATATATATATATATATATATATATATATATATATATACATACACACACATAATTTTACTAGAAATGTTTAATAAAATTTTATGTTTATTTAATTGTTTTGCCTTTTAGAGTTTTATTTGTTGTTCGGTAAATATGCTAATATATGCATTTGATTTTTACTTTCACTTGAAAGTTTATATTTAAACTTAATCCCTAAGTCTTCAAAATGTCTTTCTTGTTCTACTGAAGTATCACTTAAAGCAATTCTTGTGCTTAAGCTGAATTTGCATAGGAAGACCACTATTTAGTCTTCTGTTCAGAACTTTTAAAATTATTGTTTTCTCTAATATATCGTTATTCATACATTGCTTTTTACTTTCTCTACTGCGTATAGTAAGTAGGGGAAGTATTGTATTCCACCCAAAAATTCGATACCGAGATTTCACCGGAAATATATGTTTTGAGACCCCTGAATCCCCCCCAAAGAAAAAGCATTTTTAGAAACACGTCCGTGTGTGTGTGTGAACAGCATAACTCAGAAACGAACAGTCGGATAAACACCAAATTTGGTATTTAGGTTCAGTATCTTCCAGAGATGCGACACGAAGGTTTTCAAGAAAATCCCCCCACTCCAGATTACCCTTTACATGGAACATTTTTCGAAAATTTTAATTTTCTCAGAAATGGCTCTAACGCTTTTGATTAAGATATCATATATTTAAGATAATTTCATGACAAATAAAATGTATATATTGAATTTTCTGGGAATGTCTCCAAAAGTAGTCTTCATTGTGAACGACTTTTGCATAACTGGTAAACCATAAGAGACAGATAAAATTTTACTACACAAAAAATGTAGATCGCGTTAAAATACAAAATTTATATCATACATATATTTTTTTATTGAGTGAACCATTTTCGAGATATTGCGTGTTATTCCCTTAAATGTTCCAATACTTATACTTTTTCTCAAATGGGAATTCGTTATTCATTTTTTTATGTCCTGGACATGCAAAGAGAATGGAATGCGCCACATAGCAACCAGCTCTTAAAAGATTTGACTATCGCTTAAAACCTACCATATTCCCCTTGCACCTACAAGAAAATTAGCAATAAGATTAATATCTCGATTAACATGAAGCATATGGAGAATAAGCGTTTGTAAAAATAGTTTGTACAAGAGTAGAGAAAGTCATGTGAGTGTAACACATCAGATTTTTTGTAAATCAGTTCTATCCCAAACTACTACATGACTGCATACTTGCACCATATACACAAAGGAACAAGTAAGCGAGCTTTTAACAATCTAATTTCTTATCCTTACAAATTCATATTTCTTATTGAGGATTATTCAGAAAGGAATATTTTTCAGGTTTTCCTTCAAAGAAACCGTGAAAGTAAGAGAAAAATTCCACGCATCGCTGGTGAAAGGAAAGTTCAAAGTTTGTAAAAACAGGCCTTGGAACTTCCTTCAGAGCTGAGCGCTGTTGAGCAGAAGAAAAATAATTCTGTAGTTTGTTGTATCCAGTGTTATTAGTCACATCTTAAGTAGATTAGATAAATAGCCGCCTCATCATAAGAAAGTTTACATGTGCCAAAAATCTGTTCGCTCAAAACACACTGATTTCGGGTGATGACAGAGGTGAACTATTGTTTTGATGGCTTTTTAAACCTTCATAATTACTTTGGGCCGTTCCGCAAATTTCTCTATTGTTAATGACTGTAAATCCATCAACGTATGGCCTCCATCAAACCCCTATATTCTGAGGAAGCGCGTAATGATATAAACTGGAACATAATTGAAAACTCAAAATAGCCGGAAGCAATCACTGCACAAAATGCAACAAGTAATACATTCCAACTAACTGAAGAGATCACGCGATACATTGTATGATATTATGCAACAAATTACCTTACTGCTGCTGAAGATTCCATCTCTAGTTCGCATTCTGGGAAAAAATCTGGTGTGTTACATTCACATGACCTTCGCTACCCTCTATGATTTATTAGTAGGTGTACAAATTATTCTTATGAAAGTTTATTTGTCTATTTGCTTCATTTTAATCGAGATAAACTTTTGCAGAAATAGGATATTTCGATATCAATATCGAATTTTTGGTGCAAAACAATAATTTTCCCTATTGTGTACCTGTACAGAAAGTAAAAACCCATGTACTCGACTTTCTCTACTAACATTTCATATTACATAGCTATCTTTTGAATGTTATATTAGTCGTATTAAGAGTTATTTTTCTATCTTGATTATGATAATAATATTTGTTTACAAATTATATCAAATCTGGCAATACGAACTTAGAGCCGATCCTTAAACCCGGGCTTTGTATTCCTCCGCTTTAGCCTCTGTTTGCATCATCTATGAGGAACGAACTGCTCATAATAATTATCGTGTAAATGTAGAACAGAGGTGAGTAGATATAACCTAGCGACTCTGGCGCAAAGGATTTGCCGCCATCTGATAAGGTTCTTTGATCTATGCCGCTAGCCCCGCCCCCTCCCTTTGTGCGCTACTATTTGCCGCCCGGTCGCGTGCCGCTAGCTCCGCCCCCTTCCCTTTGTGTGCTGATCTAATGCCGACAGGGTCTGTGCCGGCAGGTCCTCCCCCCTCCCCCATGCGTTCTACTGTGGCGTCATGACTTGATGGAATTGTTTTCTCGAGTCCTGCCGCCCCTCGGCAAATTAATTAGGTAATGTTCGTCAAACATTTTTTTTATGATTACTAAGGTCTGCAGATTGCATCCTCGAGCAATTAAGTTTTTTGATTAATGAATTGTTGACTGGAGCTTGAGTATAAGTAGTCTGCTCACGGGAACAGTCTGTCATGTAATGAAACACTGCAGCCTTCTTGTATCTGGGGAAATCGCTTGTCCATTAGCTGAACATGTTAGACGCTTTCAACACATTAATAGGCTTTTAAGTTTACATTCCGGATCTGTTTACATACATTAGCGAACGACATACTTCCGCCAGGCGGTAACGGTGACCTCCATTAGCTGACCCGTTAGACGCTTTCACCCCATTAGCGAACAATGTCAGTAATTGTTTTCCTAAGTGCTCTGCCCAACACTCAACACTTTAGATTTTAGCGATGGAAATGATATAAAAAGCAGCAGCTTCTCCAACGAGTTCCAAGTTGACCAGGATGCCCGGGTTCGAATTACAAATTCAGCTTCTAATAACTCAGAGACTAATTACGATAAAGACATCAAATAAAGTTTATTACATTAATGTCATTAGATAGTTTCTTGTGAATGTATATTTGGGTACATGGTGTCCAGGGTTCGAATACCGATAAAATGTAATTTAATTATAAATTTAATAACTCCTAAACTAATTAAGATAAAGACGCCAAATAAACTTTAATGCCTTTATTTTATTAGGTAGTATCTTGTGGATGTGTAATTAGATACCTGACGTTCTGGGTTCGAGCCTAATGTTTAAATCGTCATTATCTCAGAAACTAAGAGAGGTAGAGGAATTGACCAAAGCATGATTGATAGCTCCTATGATGGGTAATTAATACTGTATATAATTTTCAATCAGTTGTCCTTACTTCGAATCCCGATCTTTCAATCACTTACTTATTTTTTCTCTATACTCTAGAATATATCACTTAGATTGATGCTGTAACTGTATACAGCACCTTTAAACATATCAAACTAATATTGTAAATAATTTTGTTTCTGGTGTCCAGGGTTCGAATACCGATAAAATGTAATTTAATTATAAATTTAATAACTTCTAAACTAATTAAGATAAAGACGCCAAATAAACTTTATTGCCTTTATGTTATTAGGTATTATCTTGTGGATGTGTAATTAGATACCTGACGTTCTGGGTTCGAGCCTAATTTTAAATCGTCATTATCTCAGAAACTAAGAGAGGTAGACGAGTGAACCAAAGCATGATTGATAGCTCCTATAAGGGGTAATTAATACTGTATATAATTTTCAATCAGTTGTCCTTACTTCGAATCCCGATCTTTCAATCACTTACTTATTTTTCTCTATACTCTAGAATATATCACTTAGATTGATGCTGTAACTGTATACAGCACCTTTAAACATATCAAACTAATATTGTAAATAATTTTGTTTCTGGTGTCCAGGGTTCGAATACCGATAAAATATAGTTTAATTATAAATTTAATAACTTCTAAACTAATTAAGATAAAGACGCCAAATAAACTTTATTGCCTTTATGTTATTAGGTATTATCTTGTGGATGTGTAATTAGATACCTGACGTTCTGGGTTCGAGCCTAATTTTAAATCGTCATTATCTCAGAAACTAAGAGAGGTAGACGAGTGAACCAAAGCATGATTGATAGCTCCTATGATGGGTAATTAATACTGTATATAATTTTCAATCAGTTGTCCTTACATCGAATCCCGATCTTTCAATCACTTACTTATTTTTCTCTATACTCTAGAATATGTCACTTAGATTGATGCTGTAACTGCATACAGCACCTTTAAACATATCAAACTAATATTGTAAATAATTTTGTTTCTGGTGTCCAGGGTTCGAATACCGATAAAATATAGTTTAATTATAAATTTAATAACTTCTAAACTAATTAAGATAAAGACGCCAAATAAACTTTATTGCCTTTATATTATTAGGTATTATCTTGTGGATGTGTAATTAGATACCTGACGTTCTGGGTTCGATCCTAATTTTAAATCGTCATTATCTCAGAAACTAAGAGAGGTAGACGAGTGAACCAAAGCATGATTGATAGCTCCTATAAGGGGTAATTAATACTGTATATAATTTTCAATCAGCTGTCCTTACTTCGAATCCCGATCTTTCAATCACTTACTTATTTTTCTCTATACTCTAGAATATATCACTTAGATTGATGCTGTAAATGCATACAGCACCCTTAAACATGTCAAACTAATATTGTTAATAATATTGGTTCTGGTGTCCAGGGTTCGAATACCGATAAAATGTAATTTAATTATAAATTTAATAACTCCTAAACTAATTAAGATAAAGACACCAAATAAACTTTTATAGGGGAAAGGATGCTCTCCTGAAACATTAGGTCTCTAGATAGAAGTATTTATAGGGGAGAGATAGGGAATACCAGGGCTGATGCTAGGCTAGTCAGATGCTAAAGGAGGGAGGGATATGCTTTATACGAGAGAGATAGGGAACACAAGGAAAGATGCTATACTAAACAGGACTTGAAGGGTAGAATATGAGCGATATAGCAAACCGAGGAGAGGTATTAGGATAGGAGTTTTGAATGATGGAGTAGGCGTTTATATGCGAGAGATAGGGAATACGAGGGTCGATGCTAGGCTAGACGGTGTTGAATGAGGGAATGCATCTTATATGAGAGAGGTAGGGGAATATGAGGAGAAGTGCTAGGCTAGTCGGGAAGGTCTGAATGAGAGAGTATACGTCTATATGGGAAAATATAGGGAAAACGAAGGTAGGTGCTAGGTTGAGAGAGTCTTCAAGGAGGAAAATGCATTTATATGAGAGCCGTAGGGTATACGAGGAGAGGTGCTAGTCTAGACATGGTTTGAGGATTAGAGTATACGTTTATATGGGAGAAATATGGAAAACAGGAGAGATACAAGGATAGACAGAGATTGAAGGAGGAGGAATGTAGGTTTATACTGTAATATAGAGAGTAATTCGATTATAAAACTTTTCTCATCCAGCCTTACAACACTTTATATACTTAATTTCTAAACCTTACAAACTGTATATTTGTTAAACAGTAGTGCGCGAGACGGAGAGGGACAAACAGTATATCGGTTTACAGTGAAGTATACGTCCTAACCTATTCCCACCTTGTTTGTTCTGGATCTTCTCATTGTCTGTCATCTAACGTAACCACGTAACAAGACGTAACACAGGAAATCATACATATGGCACATTAAAAAAAATAAAGGTATATATAATGAAACATAAACAAGTAGACAGAGGGTCGTCGATACATAGAAAACCAGGAGTTGTATGTACTGAGACCATAGATTAGTATAGGCAAACAACAAAGAAGTGAATTTATAGTGTAAATAGCCTAATATTTTCAAATATTATTATAGTCTAAAAGTATATAACTTAATTATGTATCGAGTATTGAGAAATAAACGTTATTCATTATTCACTAATCTCAGATCACTGCAATTGTATTGAATCAATTCACAATTGCTAATGCCATTCAACTTTCATTTGTCTCTGATACATAAACAAATTGCAAAATGGAGAAGGACGAAAGTAATAAAAAAACTCAGGCAGCAAATTTTAAGAAAGAAGAGAAAGATATATGACCGACATTGTTTTAGAACACAAATTAGTGTTGAAAATAAAATGACTGATAGCTCTACTAAGCGTAAGGAAGAGACATGGAAATAAATTGCAAATGAATACAATTCTAGGTTAGAAAAAGAAGATAAACAACATTCATGTAAACCAATTTTTAAAAATCAGTTTAACTGAATACATGTAAAAAAACATATCACTTTACAAAAAGTAATGCAGACAACATTTATTTTTATAAACATTATCCTATTACATTCCTTTACAAAAAACCATACATATTTCCTAAAGGCAAAGGTGATAGTCTAGACATTCTAAACACTCAGTTATATAATCATATACATCACACAGAAAGAGACCATCATTATCAGTAAAAAAACTAAACATCTCAACAATGTCTGAATGATGTATTTTATAAGTACAAGTTTTTTGATATTTCAAAGTTCCTGTTAACCATGGCAGTAATTGATTAACACAATTTCTCGATCCTGTCATGCTATAACTTTAGATGCTTTCAGCTTACTTATAATTTCCTCAATCTCTTGTGTGTGTCTATTATTACCAGCATCCCTCGACGCAATTAGTAACCTCAATATATTTACTAGTCTATTCGGATTTTCAAGCGTTGATATCACTGAATCATCATCATATGAAGATTTCATATTCTCGCAACTTCCGATGTATCCAGATTTTTCACCAACAGTAGTCTCCAGTGAAGGACAGAGGCTTGATACGGTATAACATTCCCCTCTATACATCTTCGGATCTTCAAGTGCAGGTGAGAGAGTCGATTCAGTATAACATGTTGCTCTATGAAACTTAAATCTTGACAAAGAACGATTCTTAAAAATCCGCCCGCATACACAGCATCTAATAACGCGTTTTCCTCCATGTGTAATGTATGAAAAATCGAGTTTCTCATTCGTCAGTTGCACAGATTTTCTCGGGCAGTAGCTCATGCTAAAACTAAAAGAAATTAAATGAATACGTGAATGCTAACGCTCGAAGGAATTAAAAGCGAATGAATGAATTCATAACACGCACCTATGTATATATCCAGGATGAGGACGACGGAGGGAATTGCGATCAATGCATAGCAGGGAGAAAGGATACTCTCTTGAAACATTAGTCATCTAGACAACTATTGTTCACGGAGCCTGTAGACGTCAGGTTGAATGGGACAGACCTCAGGTTCAAATCTTTAAGGGCACGGACCCAGCCTTTTGCCTGTCATGTATACTAAACCATCCTAACAGCGTAACATTACGTTACAACGACACGTAACCAGAACATGGCGAGTGCGAGCATGGAAAAAAGGATGCTCTCTGGGAACATTACTGGAAAAGGATGCTCTCTGGAAACACTAGTCATCCACACAACGGGTTGTCCCTAACATTTCCAGATTTCGGGTCGTTCAACATCGTGACGCGCCCCTGTCATCTACATTTCGACGAAATTTTACCTCCTGAATTAAAGTTTGGTGATCTGTATAGACCTGTACAACATGCATTACGCTATGTAACAGACTCATCACGTTATGTAACAACACGATCACGCTAGGTAACAACATGTTCACGCTATGTAACAACATGATCACGCTATGTAACAACATGATCACGCTATGTAACAACATGATCACGCTATGTAACAACATGATCACGCCATGTAACAACATGATCACGCTATGTAACAACATGATCACGCTATGTAACAACATGATCACGCTATGTAACAACATGACCACGCTATGTAACAAAACGATCAAGCTATGTAACAACTGATCACGCTATGTAACAACATGATCATGCTATGTAACAACCTGAGCACGCTATGTAACAACATGATCACGCTATGTAACAAACTGAGTACGCTATGTAACAACATGATCACGCCATGTAACAACTGATCACGCTATGTAACAACATGCTCAAGCTATGTAACAACTGATCACGCTATGTAACAACATGATCACGCTATGTAACAACCTGAGCACGCTATGTAACAATCTGATCACGTTATGTAACAACTGATCACGCTATGTAACAACATGATCACGCTATGTAACAACATGATCACGCTATGTAACAACATGATCACGCTATGTAACAACATGATCACGCTATGTAACAACATGTTCACGCTATGTAACAACATGACCACGCTATGTAACAAAACGATCACGCTATGTAACAACACGATCACGCTATGTACAACACGATCACGCAATGTAACAACTGATCACGCTATGTAACAACCTGATCAAGCTATGTAACAACTGATCACGCTATATAACAACATGATCACGCTATGTAACAACCTGAGCACGCTATGTAACAACATGATCACGCTATGTAACAACCTGAGTACGCTATGTAACAACATGATCACGCCATGTAACAACTGATCACGCTATGTAACAACATGCTCAAGCTATGTAACAACTGATCACGCTATGTAACAACACGATCACGCTATGTAACAACCTGATCAAGCTATGTAACAACATGATCACGCTATGTAACAACTTGAGTACGCTATGTAACAACATGATCACGCCATGTAACAACTGATCACGCTATGTAACAACATGCTCAAGCTATGTAACAACATGTTCACGCTATGTAACAACATGATCACGCTATGTAACATGTTCACGCTATGTAACAACATGATCACGCTATGTAACAACATGACCACACTATGTAACAACATGATCACGCTATGTAACAAAACGATCAAGCTATGTAACAACACGATCACGCTATGTAACAACCTGATCAAGCTATGTAACAACTGATCACGCTATGTAACAACCTGAGCACGCTATGTAACAACCTGATCACGCTATGTAACAACTGATCACGGTATGTAACAACATGCTCAAGCTATGTAACAACATGATCACGCTATGTAACAACATGTTCACGCTATGTAACAACATGTTCACGCTATGTAAAAACATGATCACGCTATGTAACAACATGACCACACTATGTAACAACATGATCATGCTATGTAACAAAACGATCAAGCTATGTAACAACATGATCACGCTATGTAACAAAACGATCAAGCTATGTAACAACCTGAGCACGCTATGTAACAACATGTTCACGCTATGTAACAACATGATCACGTTATGTAACAACATGATCACGCTATGTAACAACATGATCACGCTATGTAACAAAACGATCAAGCTATGTAACAACCTGAGCACGCTATGTAACAACATGTTCACGCTATGTAACAACATGAACACGCTATGTAACAATACGATCACGCTATGTAACAATCTGATTACGCTATGTAACAACTGATCACGCTATGTAACAACATGATCACGCTATGTAACAACATGTTCACGCTATGTAACAACACGATCACGCTATGTAACAACACGATCACGCTATGTAACAACATGGACACGCTATGTAACAACATGAACACGCTATGTAACAATACGATCAAGTTATGTAACAACCTGAGCACGCTATGTAACAACATGATCACGCTATGTAACAACATGAACACTCTATGTAACAACCTGAGCATGCTATGTAACAACATGATCACGCTATGTAACAACCTAATCACGCTATGTAACATGATCACGCTATGTAACAACATGATCACGCTATGTAAATAGGGTGGACCATTTAAGTTGAGGCTATACAATATATCCAAAACTAAGCGTTGTAGAAAGAAATGTCTTTAATAAACTTGATTGATATTATGGCGAAAGTAAATGCTGCTAGTCGTATTTCGTTTGGAGGACGTAGTGAGGGTCATTTCAGGGTCTTTTTAAATGGGACCCTAATTGTAGGTTCCCATTTAAAAAAATAAATTGACCCAAAATGACCCTCATAACGGCCTCCAAACGAAACACGACTAGCAGCATTTACTTTCGCCATAATATCAATCAAGTTTTATTAAAGACATTTCTTTCTACAACGCTTAGTTTTGGATATATTGTATAGCCTCAACTTAAATGGTCCACCCTATTTACATAGCGTGATCATGTTGTTACATAGCGTGATCATGTTACATAGCGTGATTAGGTTGTTACATAGCGTGATCATGTTGTTACATAGCATGCTCAGGTTGTTACATAAAGTGTTCATGTTGTTACATAGCGTGATCATGTTGTTACATAGCGTGCTCAGGTTGTTACATAACTTGATCGTATTGTTACATAGCGTGTTCATGTTGTTACATAGCGTGTCCATGTTGTTACATAGCGTGATCGTGTTGTTACATAGCGTGATCGTGTTGTTACATAGCGTGAACATGTTGTTACATAGCGTGATCATGTTGTTACATAGCGTGCTCAGGTTGTTACATAGCGTGATCATGTTGTTACATAGCGTGATCAGTTGTTACATAGCGTGAGCATGTTGTTACATAGCGTGATCAGGTTGTTACATAGCGTGATCATGATGTTACATAGCGTGCTCAGGTTGTTACATAGCGTGATCATGTTGTTACATAGCGTGATGCGTTGTTACATAGTAATCAGATTGTTACATAGCGTGATCGTATTGTTACATAGCGTGTTCATGTTGTTACATAGCGTGATCATGTTGTTACATAGCGTGCTCAGGTTGTTACATGGCGTGATCATGTTGTTACATAGCGTGATCAGTTGTTACATAGCGTAATCAGGTTGTTACATAGCGTGATCAGGTTGTTACATAGCATGATCGTATTGTTACATAGCGTGCTCAGGTTGTTACATAGCGTGCTCAGGTTGTTACATAGCTTGATCAGTTGTTACATAGCGTGATCGTTTTGTTACATAGCGTGGTCATGTTGTTACATAGCGTGCTCAGGTTGTTACATAGCGTGATGAGTTGTTACATAGCGTGATCGTTTTGTTACATAGCGTAGTCATGTTGTTACATAACGTGCTCAGGTTGTTACATAGCGTGATCATGTTGTTACACAGCGTGATCAGTTGTTACATAGCGTAATCAGATTGTTATATAGCGTGATCGTATTGTTACATAGCGTGTTCATGTTGTTACATAGCGTGATCATGTTGTTACATAGCGTGAACATGTTGTTACATAGCGTGATCATGTTGTTACATAGCGTGATCATGTTGTTACATAGCGTGATCAGTTGTTACATAGCTTGATCAGTTGTTACATAGCGTGATCAGGTTGTTACATAGCGTGCTCAGGTTGTTACATAGCGTGATCAGTTGTTACATAGCTTGATCAGGTTGTTACATAGCGTGATCGTGTTGTTACATAGCTTGATCGTTTTGTTACATAGCGTGATCATGTTGTTACATAGTGTGGTCATGTTGTTACATAGCGTGATCATGTTACATAGCGTGAACATGTTGTTACATAGCTTGAGCATGTTGTTACATAGCGTGATCAGTTGTTACATGGCGTGATCATGTTGTTACATAGCGTACTCAGGTTGTTACATAGCGTGATCATGTTGTTACATAGCTTGATCAGGTTGTTACATAGCGTGATCGTGTTGTTACATAGCGTGATCAGTTGTTACATAGCTTGAGCATGTTGTTACATAGCGTGATCAGTTGTTACATGGCGTGATCATGTTGTTACATAGCGTACTCAGGTTGTTACATAGCGTGATCATGTTGTTACATAGCGTGCTCAGGTTGTTACATAGCGTGATCATGTTGTTACATAGCGTGATCAGTTGTTACATAGCTTGATCAGGTTGTTACATAGCGTGATCAGTTGTTACATTGCGTGATCGTGTTGTACATAGTGTGATCGTGTTGTTACATAGCGTGATCGTTTTGTTACATAGCGTGATCATGTTGTTACATAGCGTGATCATGTTGTTACATAGCGTGATCATGTTGTTACATAGCGTGATCAGTTGTTACATAACGTGATCAGATTGTTACATAGCGTGCTCAGGTTGTTACATAGCGTGATCATGTTGTTACATAGCGTGATCAGTTGTTACATAGCTTGAGCATGTTGTTACATAGCGTGATCAGTTGTTACATGGCGTGATCATGTTGTTACATAGCGTACTCAGTTTGTTACATAGCGTGATCATGTTGTTACATAGCGTGCTCAGGTTGTTACATAGCATGATCATGTTGTTACATAGCGTGATCAGTTGTTACATAGCTTGATCGTTTTGTTACATAGCGTGGTCATGTTGTTACATAGCGTGATCATGTTGTTACATAGCGTGATCATGTTGTTACATAGCGTGATCATGTTGTTACATGGCGTGATCATGTTGTTACATAGCGTGATCATGTTGTTACATAGCGTGATCATGTTGTTACATAGCGTGAACATGTTGTTACCTAGCGTGATCGTGTTGTTACATAACGTGATGAGTCTGTTACATAGCGTAATGCATGTTGTACAGGTCTATACAGATCACCAAACTTTAATTCAGGAGGTAAAATTTCGTCGAAATGTAGATGACAGGGGCGCGTCACGATGTTGAACGACCCGAAATCTGGAAATGTTAGGGACAACCCGTTGTGTGGATGACTAGTGTTTCCAGAGAGCATCCTTTTCCAGTAATGTTCCCAGAGAGCATCCTTTTTTCCATGCTCGCACTCGCCATGTTCTGGTTACGTGTCGTTGTAACGTAATGTTACGCTGTTAGGATGGTTTAGTATACATGACAGGCAAAAGGCTGGGTCCGTGCCCTTAAAGATTTGAACCTGAGGTCTGTCCCATTCAACCTGACGTCTACAGGCTCCGTGAACAATAGTTGTCTAGATGACTAATGTTTCAAGAGAGTATCCTTTCTCCCTGCTATGCATTGATCGCAATTCCCTCCGTCGTCCTCATCCTGGATATATACATAGGTGCGTGTTATGAATTCATTCATTCGCTTTTAATTCCTTCGAGCGTTAGCATTCACGTATTCATTTAATTTCTTTTAGTTTTAGCATGAGCTACTGCCCGAGAAAATCTGTGCAACTGACGAATGAGAAACTCGATTTTTCATACATTACACATGGAGGAAAACGCGTTATTAGATGCTGTGTATGCGGGCGGATTTTTAAGAATCGTTCTTTGTCAAGATTTAAGTTTCATAGAGCAACATGTTATACTGAATCGACTCTCTCACCTGCACTTGAAGATCCGAAGATGTATAGAGGGGAATGTTATACCGTATCAAGCCTCTGTCCTTCACTGGAGACTACTGTTGGTGAAAAATCTGGATACATCGGAAGTTGCGAGAATATGAAATCTTCATATGATGATGATTCAGTGATATCAACGCTTGAAAATCCGAATAGACTAGTAAATATATTGAGGTTACTAATTGCGTCGAGGGATGCTGGTAATAATAGACACACACAAGAGATTGAGGAAATTATAAGTAAGCTGAAAGCATCTAAAGTTATAGCATGACAGGATCGAGAAATTGTGTTAATCAATTACTGCCATGGTTAACAGGAACTTTGAAATATCAAAAAACTTGTACTTATAAAATACATCATTCAGACATTGTTGAGATGTTTAGTTTTTTTACTGATAATGATGGTCTCTTTCTGTGTGATGTATATGATTATATAACTGAGTGTTTAGAATGTCTAGACTATCACCTTTGCCTTTAGGAAATATGTATGGTTTTTTGTAAAGGAATGTAATAGGATAATGTTTATAAAAATAAATGTTGTCTGCATTACTTTTTGTAAAGTGATATGTTTTTTTACATGTATTCAGTTAAACTGATTTTTAAAAATTGGTTTACATGAATGTTGTTTATCTTCTTTTTCTAACCTAGAATTGTATTCATTTGCAATTTATTTCCATGTCTCTTCCTTACGCTTAGTAGAGCTATCAGTCATTTTATTTTCAACACTAATTTGTGTTCTAAAACAATGTCGGTCATATATCTTTCTCTTCTTTCTTAAAATTTGCTGCCTGAGTTTTTTTATTACTTTCGTCCTTCTCCATTTTGCAATTTGTTTATGTATCAGAGACAAATGAAAGTTGAATGGCATTAGCAATTGTGAATTGATTCAATACAATTGCAGTGATCTGAGATTAGTGAATAATGAATAACGTTTATTTCTCAATACTCGATACATAATTAAGTTATATACTTTTAGACTATAATAATATTTGAAAATATTAGGCTATTTACACTATAAATTCACTTCTTTGTTGTTTGCCTATACTAATCTATGGTCTCAGTACATACAACTCCTGGTTTTCTATGTATCGACGACCCTCTGTCTACTTGTTTATGTTTCATTATATATACCTTTATTTTTTTTTAATGTGCCATATGTATGATTTCCTGTGTTACGTCTTGTTACGTGGTTACGTTAGATGACAGACAATGAGAAGATCCAGAACAAACAAGGTGGGAATAGGTTAGGACGTATACTTCACTGTAAACCGATATACTGTTTGTCCCTCTCCGTCTCGCGCACTACTGTTTAACAAATATACAGTTTGTAAGGTTTAGAAATTAAGTATATAAAGTGTTGTAAGGCTGGATGAGAAAAGTTTTATAATCGAATTACTCTCTATATTACAGTATAAACCTACATTCCTCCTCCTTCAATCTCTGTCTATCCTTGTATCTCTCCTGTTTTCCATATTTCTCCCATATAAACGTATACTCTAATCCTCAAACCATGTCTAGACTAGCACCTCTCCTCGTATACCCTACGGCTCTCATATAAATGCATTTTCCTCCTTGAAGACTCTCTCAACCTAGCACCTACCTTCGTTTTCCCTATATTTTCCCATATAGACGTATACTCTCTCATTCAGACCTTCCCGACTAGCCTAGCACTTCTCCTCATATTCCCCTACCTCTCTCATATAAGATGCATTCCCTCATTCAACACCGTCTAGCCTAGCATCGACCCTCGTATTCCCTATCTCTCGCATATAAACGCCTACTCCATCATTCAAAACTCCTATCCTAATACCTCTCCTCGGTTTGCTATATCGCTCATATTCTACCCTTCAAGTCCTGTTTAGTATAGCATCTTTCCTTGTGTTCCCTATCTCTCTCGTATAAAGCATATCCCTCCCTCCTTTAGCATCTGACTAGCCTAGCATCAGCCCTGGTATTCCCTATCTCTCCCCTATAAATACTTCTATCTAGAGACCTAATGTTTCAGGAGAGCATCCTTTCCCCTATAAAAGTTTATTTGGTGTCTTTATCTTAATTAGTTTAGGAGTTATTAAATTTATAATTAAATTACATTTTATCGGTATTCGAACCCTGGACACCAGAACCAATATTATTTACAATATTAGTTTGATATGTTTAAGGGTGCTGTATGCATTTACAGCATCAATCTAAGTGATATATTCTAGAGTATAGAGAAAAATAAGTAAGTGATTGAAAGATCGGGATTCGAAGTAAGGACAGCTGATTGAAAATTATATACAGTATTAATTGCCCCTCATAGGAGCTATCAATCATGCTTTGGTCAATTCCTCTACCTCTCTTAGTTTCTGAGATAATGACGATTTAAACATTAGGCTCGAACCCAGAACGTCAGGTATCTAATTACACATCCACAAGATACTACCTAGTAACATAAACGCAATAAAGTTTATTTGGCGTCTTTATCTTAATTAGTTTAGGAGTTATTAAATTTATAATTAAATTACATTTTATCGGTATTCGAACCCTGGACACCAGAAACAAAATTATTTACAATATTAGTTTGATATGTTTAAAGGTGCTGTATGCAGTTACAGCATCAATCTAAGTGATATATTCTAGAGTATAGAGAAAAATAAGTAAGTGATTGAAAGATCGGGATTCGAAGTAAGGACAACTGATTGAAAATTATATACAGTATTAATTACCCCTTATAGGAGCTATCAATCATGCTTTGGTTCACTCGTCTACCTCTCTTAGTTTCTGAGATAATGACGATTTAAAATTAGGATCGAACCCAGAACGTCAGGTATCTAATTACACATCCACAAGATAATACCTAATAATATAAAGGCAATAAAGTTTATTTGGCGTCTTTATCTTAATTAGTTTAGAAGTTATTAAATTTATAATTAAACTATATTTTATCGGTATTCGAACCCTGGACACCAGAAACAAAATTATTTACAATATTAGTTTGATATGTTTAAAGGTGCTGTATGCAGTTACAGCATCAATCTAAGTGACATATTCTAGAGTATAGAGAAAAATAAGTAAGTGATTGAAAGATCGGGATTCGATGTAAGGACAACTGATTGAAAATTATATACAGTATTAATTACCCATCATAGGAGCTATCAATCATGCTTTGGTTCACTCGTCTACCTCTCTTAGTTTCTGAGATAATGACGATTTAAAATTAGGCTCGAACCCAGAACGTCAGGTATCTAATTACACATCCACAAGATAATACCTAATAACATAAAGGCAATAAAGTTTATTTGGCGTCTTTATCTTAATTAGTTTAGAAGTTATTAAATTTATAATTAAACTATATTTTATCGGTATTCGAACCCTGGACACCAGAAACAAAATTATTTACAATATTAGTTTGATATGTTTAAAGGTGCTGTATACAGTTACAGCATAAATCTAAGTGATATATTCTAGAGTATAGAGAAAAATAAGTAAGTGATTGAAAGATCGGGATTCGAAGTAAGGACAACTGATTGAAAATTATAT
This sequence comes from Deroplatys truncata, assembly GCA_030765065.1. Taxonomy (NCBI): domain Eukaryota; kingdom Metazoa; phylum Arthropoda; class Insecta; order Mantodea; family Mantidae; genus Deroplatys; species Deroplatys truncata. The sequence goes on from CM060985.1 coordinate 53,164,824, forward strand.
ACAGTATTAATTACCCCTTATAGGAGCTATCAATCATGCTTTGGTTCACTCGTCTACCTCTCTTAGTTTCTGAGATAATGACGATTTAAAATTAGGCTCGAACCCAGAACGTCAGGTATCTAATTACACATCCACAAGATAATACCTAATAACATAAAGGCAATAAAGTTTATTTGGCGTCTTTATCTTAATTAGTTTAGAAGTTATTAAATTTATAATTAAATTACATTTTATCGGTATTCGAACCCTGGACACCAGAAACAAAATTATTTACAATATTAGTTTGATATGTTTAAAGGTGCTGTATACAGTTACAGCATCAATCTAAGTGATATATTCTAGAGTATAGAGAAAAAATAAGTAAGTGATTGAAAGATCGGGATTCGAAGTAAGGACAACTGATTGAAAATTATATACAGTATTAATTACCCATCATAGGAGCTATCAATCATGCTTTGGTCAATTCCTCTACCTCTCTTAGTTTCTGAGATAATGACGATTTAAACATTAGGCTCGAACCCAGAACGTCAGGTATCTAATTACACATCCACAAGATACTGCCTAATAAAATAAAGGCAATAAAGTTTATTTGGCGTCTTTATCTTAATTAGTTTAGGAGTTATTAAATTTATAATTAAATTACATTTTATCGGTATTCGAACCCTGGACACCATGTACCCAAATATACATTCACAAGAAACTATCTAATGACATTAATGTAATAAACTTTATTTGATGTCTTTATCGTAATTAGTCTCTGAGTTATTAGAAGCTGAATTTGTAATTCGAACCCGGGCATCCTGGTCAACTTGGAACTCGTTGGAGAAGCTGCTGCTTTTTATATCATTTCCATCGCTAAAATCTAAAGTGTTGAGTGTTGGGCAGAGCACTTAGGAAAACAATTACTGACATTGTTCGCTAATGGGGTGAAAGCGTCTAACGGGTCAGCTAATGGAGGTCACCGTTACCGCCTGGCGGAAGTATGTCGTTCGCTAATGTATGTAAACAGATCCGGAATGTAAACTTAAAAGCCTATTAATGTGTTGAAAGCGTCTAACATGTTCAGCTAATGGACAAGCGATTTCCCCAGATACAAGAAGGCTGCAGTGTTTCATTACATGACAGACTGTTCTCGTGAGCAGACTACTTATACTCAAGCTCCAGTCAACAATTCATTAATCAAAAAACTTAATTGCTCGAGGATGCAATCTGCAGACCTTAGTAATCATAAAAAAATGTTTGACGAACATTACCTAATTAATTTGCCGAGGGGCGGCAGGACTCGAGAAAACAATTCCATCAAGTCATGACGCCACAGTAGAACGCATGGGGGAGGGGGGAGGACCTGCCGGCACAGACCCTGTCGGCATTAGATCAGCACACAAAGGGAAGGGGGCGGAGCTAGCGGCACGCGACCGGGCGGCAAATAGTAGCGCACAAAGGGAGGGGGCGGGGCTAGCGGCATAGATCAAAGAACCTTATCAGATGGCGGCAAATCCTTTGCGCCAGAGTCGCTAGGTTATATCTACTGAGGTGTACGACACCACACAAAATTAAACGCAAGAGCAAGCTTCCTTAGGTTTACTGTCCATATTATTTATTATTTCATATTAATTAACATTTCGGACTGTGATCAACACACTTCTTGAAACCCCACAGATAATCGCGCACATTTAAAACAATTATATTACGGTGTGCTTTGGTTTCTCGCATTTCGCGGATTAGTTAGTGAGGTCATATGTTTACATCAAGTTGGGTTCTAAGAGTGGAGCGATTTAAAGTTACATGCAAGATGCGGAGACAGCAATACGTAAACCAAACAGCAAACACAGAGTTAGAGCTTACAGCTTATGGCGATACCTTTATGCTGTACGGGGTAAATGTAAATACATTTTCTGTTTCCTTCCCCATTTCTTCCCAATTCGTCACCTTAGCTTTTATTTTGGAAACGATCTCTTTTAATATGACATGGAGCGTAACCCGGAGAAGCAAAAGTTGAAATACGATGTGCTTTCCGTAATATTTAATTGAATTAGTACACAGGAAATATACAATAAATAAAAATATAGAATAAAATTTAATATTATATACATGCAAGGTTATTAAAAAAGAAGGAAAAGACTTTAAATATTTATTTCTAATGAACGACAATAGATAGCAACACATACGACACATCACTGAATAGAAGAAAGTTAAAAGCTTTAAGCCCCCACGTATTAGTTCCATTCAGTACCTACAGCTGCGCTGGGTTTATTTACGAGAAAATGGCAACACACAGAAAATTCGTTTTGTGTGCTGCAGTATGCAAAGAGTGAATCCATTGTTTCAAGGCAGCATGCATTTCGTTGTAAGTTCAACAAAGACACCTCGTCATAAAAAATTTACCATTGATACAATAAATTCGTAGATGGTTGCGTATGCAAACGGAAAAGTACTCGTATAACAAATTGTGCTCATTTTGAACACACAAAATAAAATTTTGAACTTTCCTCAATTCAGTGATGTACCGCCATCTACTGTCGTTCATTAGAAACAAATATTTAAAGTCTGTTCCTTCTTTATGAATAACCCTGAATATTGTAAAAATAATCAACGGTAAAATATAATGATTGTTTAATACATCTTGACTATTGAGATACTCTAATCTTTTACCTTTAACAAAGTATAGAATGTGAATTGAATATACATTAAAACCTTCCTCTTTTCCCTTTATCTTATATCTACCTTCCAAAATGTTCTCTATAACAAGCCGTGTGGCAGTCGCTTAAAATAAAACTTAATGTTCAAAATTTGACACCACCTGTGTTACGAAAACCATTTTACCGACCCGAATATCCTATTACCATATCATTCTCCAGCTCTTTACATAGGTAGTGCACCTATACGATAACCATACTTGAATGATAGCTTTCTTATTTAGTTTTATTTTCCTATATAGTTATTTATACTTTTCTTGAATCCATTAACAATAATTTAGAATTTAATATAAAATTAAAAGAAGTTCGAGATGACGTAGAATTTAACATTATTAAATAACCTGTGGCCTAAGCGTTTGACAAATTCGCGAGCTAAACTTGATAAATTGAGCTAGTCTCACTGATGATAATGAGTCAGGGTCCGCTTCTTTCGAAGCCTAGGAGAAAAACTTCTTTCTTCGTAAATGCAACGCGGGTACCTACTCGTGACGTATCCTAATGAAGCAACTATGGTACAGATTATAGACTGGCACAATTATAATAACCATTAGATGCTGTTCATACAATATGAGGGAAATTTATCTGGTGCGAGACCTATGAGGGCAGTCCCAGAAATACCCGACCTGACGTATATATATAGCCGTTGTTGTTTCAAACAAATGACTATGATAGAAACTACCACCCTTATAAAGCTTAAGTATGAAGCTTAGAGAGATAAAACTGGCCATCGTTATGTGATACAATGCTTTCATTTGAAAAGTCTTAGTCCAACTAATATTAAAGCTGAGCTAGATTCTACTCTGGGGGAGTCTGCTCCTTCGTTTACAACAGTAAAATATTGGGTGGCAGAGTTTAAGCGAGACCGTACGAGCTGCCAAGACGAACATCGCAGTGGTCGAGCAAATGAGGTGACCACGCCAGAAATTGTGAAGAAAATCCACAAAATGGTATTGGATGACCGTCGACTGAAAGTGCGCGAGCTAGCAGATATCCTAGGCAATTCAAGAAAGGCCGTACATCGCACCCTAGCTGAAAAGTTAGACATAAGAAAGCTGTGCGCAAGATGGGTGCCGGGTTTACTCACAATGGAACAAAAACAGCTTCGTGAGGATGTTTCAGGTGTTTGGAGATGTTTCGCAGCAATAAAGCCGAGTTTTTGCGTCGATTCATAACATGGATGAAACATGGGTCCATCACTTCACACCTGAGACGAAGGAACAGTCAAGACAGTGGATTGAAAGGGGAGAATCGGCTCCAAAGAAGGCGAGACAGTTCCATCCGCAGGCAAGATCATGGCGTCAGATTTTTGGGATGCGCGTAGGATAATTTTCATTGATTATCTTCAGAAAGGACAATCAACCAATGGCGAGTATTACGCAAACTTATTGCAACGTTAGAATTATGAAATCAAGCAAACACGGACGCATTTAGCGAAAAAGGAAGTTCTGTTTCATCAAGACAATGCACCAGTTCACACATCCATTATCGCCATGGCAAAAATCAATGAGTTAAAAGTTCGAATTGCTTCGTCATGCACCCTATTCGCCAGACTTAGCCGGCTCTGATTAATTTCTGTTTCCAAAGTTGAGGAAATGGCTTGGTGGTAAAAAATTTGCCTACAATGAAGAGATGGAGTCTGCAGTTGATGGCATTTTGCAGAACTGACGGTTCTCGCTATAAACAGGGTATCGAAGCTATTAAACACCGCTGAGAAAAGTGTATCGAGCTGAAAGGAGACTATGTAGAGAAATAAAGATGCTTTTTCCCCAAAGTTTTTGTATTTTCTTTGTTAGGTCGGGTACTTCTGGGACAGCCCGCGTATATGCTAATTTTATTGCACATGTTAAGTCACCCAGTACAGAAATGACTTCTCATACAATAACTGCTGCATTCTTTCTATGCTACAACTCCGCATGCTCTGGTGTGCATTATAAAAGTTTGCTTCGTTCTCACATTCCTCCCCAATAAAAAAACAAACAATATTAACTGCTTAGTTCGTACATGTAGCGAGGAACGATGTTCTACGGTTATGCTATTTTCGCGAAGCCTTTAGGAAGTCTGTTCCAGAAGTGGCTACAGGCTCTGAAACTTTGCTCTTTTTAGCAGCAGCAATTAGCAACACTTGGATTCGTGCAACTGTTCTCTCAACTTTGCTTCCCCCTTAACTTGGCGAGAACACCTGCCGCACACACGCACACAATTTAGCTTAAGTGCAGCACTTTAAAATGTACCACCATGTAGAGAATTATCGTACCAGGTTAGCGATAACACCTTATGAGCAGAACTTCCTCTCCTCCGTTATTCTACAGTTTCCCATTTAACTGGGCATAAAGTACAACTTCAGGCAAAGACGGTAATATTACTTTTGAAATTCCTCTGATAGGAAACCATGGTGTTACAAAAACTCATTGAGAAGGAACATGTTGAGCAAGAAAATATAGCCGCATGTTTAATAAATTTGCAAGAAGTAATACTAAAAATACTAAACATATAGCAAGTCCATTGGTGGGTGACTTTAATGCAAAACTCATTAAATATGAGAATCTATACTAAAGTTGCCTTTTCTCACTTTGTAAACAGGTGTTGGAAAAAAACACCTTGTACCAGTAAATACATACCACCAAGGTCATATATTTTTTGTTCCATTTATACCCCGCCTTTAACTACAATGCTCATATCGGCGGCCACTCCTTTGGAACATATTGCCTTATCGGCAACAGTGTTAACTCGTATGCATTTGTCCTTGTATTTCTAGATTACTTTACGTTTTGTACACTATTATGCGGTCCAAATCTCTTGACGTTTGAGGGTGTCCACTAATACGGCACTAGCGAATAGAGCAGTGCGGCGTTTCTCATACCGACAGTATAACTCGCCACTGGTAAAACTCTAATTGCAATATCATGTGCGCGCATGCGTATTTCATATTTCAGAAAAGCAACAAGTAGCTAGGATAAAAGGCGATATTTTCCTGAACAAGTACAAAATAAGAGTCATACCTTTACACACAATGGTTCGCCATTAATTTATAGTTATCTTTCGTGATGTTTAAACTGAGACTTTTAGTTATAGTTATGCTTGTAATACTAATAAAGCCATTGCTGTCGTAGTTATTTTATATATTGTTATGTCATAGACATAATTATCACTTAAGAATATGCAATTCCCCATGTCCTAACTGAATTTAGAAATAGTTATCCCACGAGGTTTTCTAATATACGAGGGTGGTCTGAAAAGTTTCCGACCTCAACATGAAGATGGCAGCACTCGTAAATAAAAGCTAGTGAATTTCGTTGCTCATCTGTTGACAGTTACTCACCAAAGTTTCAGCCATTTTGGACGCTCAGTTGTTATGTAACAGTCGTTTGAGTGAGGTGATGTGAGTGTTTTTATGAAAATGGACAAAATCGGGTATCGAGCTGTCATTAAGTATTTGTTTTTGAAAGGCAATACGCCTACGCAAAACAAAGATGAGTTGCATTCTGTGCATGGGGACTCTGCACCATCATTTACCACAGTGAAATTTTGGGCAGCTGAATTTAAACGTGGCCGACGAAAACATCGACAAAGTTCACCAAATGGTGCTAGACGACCGCCGAATTAAAGTGCGAGATAGGAGAGGCTATGAACATGTCAAAAGAACGTGTTTGTCACATATTAAATCAACAATTACACATGAGAAAGCTGTCCGCGCGTTGGGTGCCGCGTTTGCTCACGTTTGACCAAAAACGTGTTCGAATGAACATTTCCAACGCTCTGTTGGCGCAGTTTAGGCGCAATAAATTCGAGTTTTGGCGCCGATTAATTACTGTAGATGAAACGTGGATACACCATTATACGCCCGAAACAAAAATACAGTCCAAACAGTGGACTGCAAAGGGGGAACCGGCTCCAAAAAAAAAGCAAAAACTGTTTTTTTCGGCTAGGAAAGTGATGGCGACTGTTTTTTGGGATAGTCATGGAGTTATTTTAATCGATTATCTTCAAAAAGGAAAAACCATTACAGGAGCATACTACGCATCATTACCCGACAAGCTGAAAGCAGAACTTGCGGAAAAACGGCCACATTTGCAGAAAAAGAAAATCCTGTTTCACCAAGACAACGCACCGTCTCACACCTCAGCGGTTGCAATGGCGAAAATCCACGAATTACGGTTTGAACAGCTTGACCATCCGCCTTACTCGCCAGATCTAGCCCCAAGCGACTTCTTTTGGTTCCCTCATCTGAAAATTGCGCTCGGAGGACAGAGATTTTCGTCAAATGAAGAGGCAATCACCTTCGTGAACAATTATTTTGCAGAGAAAAACGCCGAGTACTATTTTGACGGGTTACAGAGATGGGAGCATCGCTGGGAGAAGTGTGTAGAGTTACAGGGAGACTATGTTGAAAAATAAAAAAAATAAAAAATTCTGAAAAAATGTCTTTTATCTTTATTAGGTCGGAAACTTTTCAGACCACCCTCGTAGCTACGAACTCGTCATGAAAATACTTTCAAAGCCCTCTGCCGCACTTCTACAAAACCATACATGACGTTTGTAAATAAACGTCATGTATGGTTTTGTTTCACAGAATAATACCATTGGAAAACCAATGTGCATAATGCCGAGTACTAGAACCACAACATTCAACACCTCATTATTTGGAATGCATTACAACAACAACAACAACAAAAGCCATATAAAGAATAAGCCAACTGAGAACTTTAAGCAAAGAATCACCAACTGTTATCATATTCTCGAGGAAGCATCAACAATGGAATTCATTGCAACATTGACGCGATAGCTCAAGGTTAAAACATTGGCAAAGCAAAAATACTGGTGTACTTTTTACAGCGCGCTTAATGGAAAGTTAAACCACTCAGTTAAGAATTCAACTGCGTTGTATCTACTCAGTTCTTATAGTTTTGTCCTAGCGTTTACCAAGTTAACTCTTTCATGAAAATGTTGCTTGGTAAGCCCAATGGTACCAGTAGATACACCAGCAAAGTTAGGGCTGTTGTCTTCGATGTGTGTAATTTCTTTAAGAAGTATACCAGCGAAGAAAACCGCAAAAATCTTAAGTCCACGAAATGTCAAGAACTTACAGCTGAGGCGTACTCATTAAGTGCCAACTGTTTCACGTTGTGCAGGGAAACGAAAAAGCATATGCCGTTAACTGTGCCACTTGAATAACAAAGGAAGCACAGAAAGGTACGGTTTTTATTTCTCTATTCGTGTATTACATTTCCATTATTGTGTCTCTTGCTGTTTTCTTTTAGCTTTTAAGGGAATGTCATTTATAACAAACGCGTAAGGTTCTGACGAAGCGACGAAGTTTAGCAACCGCATGGTCACTCCGTATTGGTTGTCACGAAACCCAAGAGATTTGGGCGCACAGTAGATCAGTCACACATTCACTCTGTCGTTCACGCTTCCAGGCTCTGGGGAAGATAGCAAATAATCTTGGCTAGAGAACAATTACCACCCTCATGCGGGAATCGAATCCGGGATGCCTCGCCAAGAAGACGGGTGCTCTACCGACTGCTATATCATTACTCAAGGATATAATTTAGTCCATCATAGAGGTATAAGTTTACTTTATATTGAATATAAAATACAGGTGTATCAAACATAATTTTACAAACTTTACGGGCAGGTTCCTTACACCAAAACAAGAAAAAAGGCCTAAAAAATATCTGTTCGAAAATTCTACATTTTTTGAGTTATTGTTGAAAGTTATACCTACTAGGAACTCTTATCAATTCAAACTGCTCTACGCTGCTTCTACACACGCGTGTACTCGTAGGAACGTGACTGTCGTTCCTTTTCAAATACTCTCGGGTGTGCCGAAAGGTTTCAGAGGCCTCCAGGTTTTTGGATTTCACTATTTACACAATTAAGTATCCTGTTCTTCTGCACTATGCACAGGCATTACTTGACAAGTACATGTTTACAATAAGCCTGTTGAAAGTTGGCGTGATTTATACTACTGGCTTTCTGTGAATGCAGATCGGAACAGACACACTATAACCTGCGCAACCCAAACATGAGCGAAGCAAATAATAAGAGCTTTCGTATGGCATTCGCCAGGCCATATTATGGGGAACTCCTTACCCTGCACTGCGCTGTTTCTAACCGTCTCTGTTCCTCCCTGCTTGACTTGACTATCGTAGTGAAGGTTGTATTTACCTTTAACACTGAAACCCTAAAGGTTTTATATTATTTCCCAACACTATTGTTTTAGTTATACAGTGCTGTCCCTTTAATTAGGGACAGAAGTTTATTTAGCAAGTTTTCTTCAGGAAACTATCCTTTGGGTTTATCAGATCCAGAAGTTCACATCTTTTCCTACCAAGTGCTTCCCATTTGAAGAATGTCTACAATGTCTTGTAGGAGCCGGTTATCAGACTTATTTCAGATGTACTGAGATTAAGTACATCTTCAGAGCCGGTTATCAGACTTATTTCAGATGTACTGAGATTAAGTACATCTTCAGTGAGACTTTATATTGAATATAAAATACAGGTGTATCAAACATAATTTTACAAACTTTACGGGCAGGTTCCTTACACCAAAACAAGAAAAAAGGCCTACAAAAATATCTGTTCGAAAATTCTACATTTTTTGAGTTATTGTTGAAAGTTATACCTACTAGGAACTCTTATCAATTCAAACTGCTCTACGCTGCTTCTACACACGCGTGTACTCGTAGGAACGTGACTGTCGTTCCTTTTCAAATACTCTCGGGTGTGCCGAAAGGTTTCAGAGACCTCCAGGTTTTTGGATTTCACTATTTACACAATTAAGTATCCTGTTCTTCTGCACTATGCACAGGCATTACTTGACAAGTACATGTTTACAATAAGCCTGTTGAAAGTTGGCGTGATTTATATTACTGGCTTTCTGTGAATGCAGATCGGAACAGACACACTATAACCTGCGCAACCCAAACATGAGCGAAGCAAATAATAAGAGCTTTCGCATGGCATTCGCCAGGCCATATTATGGGGAACTCCTTACCCTGCACTGCGCTGTTTCTAACCGTCTCTGTTCCTCCCTGCTTGACTTGACTATCGTAGTGAAGGTTGTATTTACCTTTAACACTGAAACCCTAAAGGTTTTATATTATTTCCCACCACTATTGTTTTAGTTATACAGTGCTGTCCCTTTAATTAGGGACAGAAGTTTATTTAGCAAGTTTTCTTCAGGAAACTATCCTTTGGGTTTATCAGATCCAGAAGTTCACATCTTTTCCTACCAAGTGCTTCCCATTTGAAGAATGTCTACAATGTCTTGTCAGGAGCCGGTTATCAGACTTATTTCAGATGTACTGAGATTAAGTACATCTTCAGTGAGTGAGGAGGTATACTGCTCATCATTCACTCAGTGTGTTTGCATCCATCTGTTTGAACCCATCGCAATTGGTGGTTATGATTAATCCACTCAACAATGGTTCTTCGAGCAGAGTTTAAGGGTATGCCAAAACTGGTTCAGGTCCAGCAAGTGAGTAGATCCTTTTCTTGCTAAGATATCTGCTTTTTCATAGCCTAAAATCCCCTTATGTCCAGGCACCCACCCAAAATTAACCTTGTGTTTTGCCAATTGCATTAGGTAGTTCCAGACTAACATATGCTATCTAATATATATTTTTTTTCTTAAAGTTTCTCCATGACACAGGTTTCAATTGCATAAACTTCAGCTTAAAATGCAGTGGTATTGCGACCAAGAACAACATAAATATCACCCCTTGGTGCTTCGCCGTGTATTGCAGCTCCAGCCCATTGTCCATTTTAGAGCCATCTGTGTACCAGATTATGCCACCTTCAGGGCATTGCATCTTGTTCTGACTCCATTTTAATACCGTGTTGAACGGATTGTCAAAACATAATTTTGGTAACGCGTACTCACTACCCATCTCAAGATGATAGTTATTGATTACATTTGTAATTCTCGGATGGCCTAAAGTACTAGGGTTGTACTAGTTTGAGTTTAGGTTCAGCTGACCGCACTCTCCGTGTGCCGCCTAAGCAGGTAACGTGAAGTTTGTGCTCTACGGAGATTGATACTTTGTGAGACCACGTGTCTCAGTGTCAGTGCTGTTATTACAATGCCAAAATGTCTGTATGTTTAGCACACAGAATCTTAATATATGCTTCCTATGTGAACAACTCTTGTATAAAAGTGAGACGGCGATTTACAGACAGATTCCTTACTGTTCGTGCGCCTCCCAGAGAAACGGTTCATAATTTTGTGAATAGATTTAGTGAAACGGGATCTATCCTTGAAAAAGTCACGAAAATAAATCGCCGTGTTCTTACAGAGCAGCTTAGTGTTATTTACATGACCATGTAAACTTAATGAATGTTAATGCAAATTTTCTTAAAAGATTTGAGACGTGTGTGGCAGTACAAGGACATAATTTCCAATATTTTCTAAGACGAAGGTATGCGTTACTGTAGTTATGATTTCATGAGAAATCAATGCGTTTGAATTTAAGGAGCTAAGATATCTAACTCCGTCGCAAACAGTGCGCTTCCCGGTGGCAAGGAAATTCCCGTTCGGCTGGCCACGCTTCGAAACGAAGGCTTTGTATAAGCGTGCTATTTCAAATAGCGTGCTTGCGTGGGAAACAATTACATAGGACGAACAAACTTGGCGAGAGCGATTGAACTTCACTATCACTGGCTGCGCAAAGGTTGAGCAGTTACAACTATCGCGGTAGTTTCTACACAAAAACTTGTTAATGCACGCAATGAATGCCTAACAAGTTCTAAAAAGAACAAAGGCGTAAATTAAATGATGAAAACAATCTAATAAAATACGAAAAATGTATACTTTTACAACAACAAAAAAAGTGCTGAAAACACACCCGTACATTTGTCTGATTAAAGTCAAGCCTCCACTGTACACATAACTCATTCCTAAAATAACGCAAGAGCAATAAATGCCACCATACAGCGAACTTCTGCAAATACATGACGAAATATTGTGCACATCATTTACATCTGACAACCTGAACGCAGCCCACGCTTCCTGAATGGTCAATTGTCTAAAAACATTCCCTCTCGTGTTACCTGATTGATCTCTGCGAACTTGAGAGCTTAGTAAGCTCTTACATGTTTCGAATACGTTTGAATGAGTATTGGTAAATTGCGATTTAAATTAGTATCTCCAACTAACTCGGTATTGTTATTAGAAGAGGTATCATATAAATTGCGACTGAACGCGCCCTGTGGATGTTACTAGTCCGAGGACAAATCGAAAAGTAACGCACAATAATTTTTTTACAAAAAAGCCTAATAGTTAAAAACACACACACACACACATACAAATGAACTTACACATTTTACCTACTTTTCGACATAGTCACCAAGTTTCTCAACAATTTCTCCCATCGTGATACCAATATGCCCTGTTCGAGAAGTCCGTTTCCGTGGAGCATAGCCATCTACGGACTGCTGATTTCACTTCCGCATCTCTCGCAAAGCCTTGGCCGGCCAGGAATTTCTTCATGCGACCAAACAGGTGAAAGTCCGACGGTGCAAGGTTCGTACTGTATGGTGAATGCTCGAGCACCTCCCAACCAAATTTGGTGATTTTCTGAACAAACAGCAACATGTCATGAAGAATTTTGACATCGTCAGCATTCATGTTCTGGCATTTGTCACGAAGGGCACGACGCAACTTTACCAAAGTTTTCATGTAGGCTGCAGCCTTCACAGTGGTTCAGTTTTGTTTAATGTGCAGCTCCAGCGAAAGAAGCGTGAACTACGCAACAAAGATGGCGCGCATGTTACTGTCGTCCACGTGTGAAGAGCAGAGAGATATGGTTAGATATGTTTTTTTCCCAAAATGTTGGTGTTTTCTTTGTTAGGTCGGGTAGTTCTGGGACAGTCCTCGTACATGTTCTACCAAAAGTTTAAGAACACCCATTAAAATTTTGAAAACTTTTATTCTAAGAACACATCACATTACACATTATTACATATTTGTTACGTATGGCTTCAAACTTACATTCACTTGTTCTTAATACTTTATTGCTCCTCCTTTGGCTTTCAAACAAAGTTTTATTCGTTTGGGCATGCTGTTCACCAGATTTCTACACTCTTTTACGGTAATTTTGTTCCAAGATACGGACAATGCTTCTCGAAGTTCTTGGCGGTTTTTCGATCTGCAGGCAGCCACTCTTCTACCAATTATATTCCACAGGTTCTCAATAGGATTGAGATCAGCACTTCTGCTTGGCCATTCCAAAAATAGTATTTCATTCTCTTGGAACCATTGCGTTGTCATTGCTGACTTTTGGCAGGGTGCATTATCCTGCTGATACACAAAGTGTCAGCCATGGCGCTTTTCTGCAGAAGGGAGCATGTTGTCCTGCATTGTAGAAATGTACTCTCTCGAGTCCATGAAGCCGTCAACGAATCTTAAAATCCCAGATTCATTTGCAGACATGCATCCCCAGATCATAACTGCATCACCACCACCTTCAAGAGCTGGCGACAAACAGGCTGGGAGAAATCTCTCAGTATTTGTACGCCTCACACGAATTCTCTGGTTGGGATAAAGCTGAAACTGAGACTCCTCACTAAATAAAACCTTAACCCATCTTTCCATTCCCCAGATCTTCTTGCTTCTGCACTAAATCCTTCGATTTCGGCGAGAAATTGCGGTCAGAGGAGGTTTCTTTAGCGCCACGTAGGAATCAAGACATTGTCTACGAGAACAAGTCATTGGCGAGACTGTTTTTCCATTTGTTTCTTGATATTCCCTCTGTATTTTGGGAATAGAAGCCTGCCGATCACGTTTGGATATAATTGCTAAGGTCTTATCCTCCCAGGCTGACGTAACCTTTGGCCTACCACTTCGCTCCAGGTCTGAAACGCTGCCGCTTTTCTTATATTTTTCTACTGTCTGTGCTACATAAGTTTTACTTATCCCCAGTTGAGTTGCAATATCTCTATATGACTTACCGCACTTGTGCATACCAATCACTTGCCATTTTATATGCTTATTTACACTTTTCTTTTCCATTTTTACTTAACAATCAGTTTGGCATCAGAACAAAATGGAAGCATAAACCAAGTGAATGTCGTGACATGTACAAGAAGTAACCCAAAGACTTCAGTGGTGCGCTCTGCCGCATATACCTTACTGTATAAATAAACAACATTCCGGCTTCGCTGGCTCTTTCATCATGGGATTAAATCCATTGTCAAATAATGCTAATTTAAACTCTTTTTTCCCAATTTCGTTTAAAATTATAAATATGTCAATTGTTGATAAACAGTATATGATAACAATGCCATATTTATAAATATTCCTTACACATTTGGGTTTCTCTTCAGCAAAAAAGAAAACTGGCATCCTATATACTTTCATGTTCACAACTCCAGAAGTATTTAAAAATGAAGATTTTTTTTTAGGTTTTCTATAAGTGAAACAAAAATCATAACTCCTTCAAAAACTGTGAGATATACATAATTATTTTTTTAAAATGTACGTCTTAGTAAGGCAATATTTTTACCAAACATAAGGCCGCTGGACAAAATAGTTTAAGGACAGGGTGTATTTCAGTGAAATATACAGGTGTCCTTAAACTTTTGGTAGGTACTGTATATAATTAATTGTTCTAAAGGTTTATGTCATATACCACACGAAGTAAAGTAAAGAATTTTACTTACCACGGTAAAAACTATAAAATGCCAAATATGCATTTATGGCATTATGTCTTGCACATAGCCAGTACTCCACATATCTGCTGTATGGATTGGCGGGAACACCCGATTACAGTATGGCGTGTAGAGCGCCCCTGGTTGCAGAGCTTTGTGACAACTAGCCCCGGTCTCCTAATTACACGAATTTATGAAGATTTGAAAGCTCTGCACATAGCTATCCCCAATTTGCGGGTTAGCAGCAGACTGAGAAGTGTCCGACTCGTAAGTGCGATGGTGTTCGTGCTTTATGATGGGTCCACTTTTTACAGCTGCAACATGAGAACTTTTAAACCTGGATGATAATTTCTGTAACATATTTTTTCCGATAGAGTGTGCAGTTCAAGAAAATGCAATAACTGCCTTGGAGCAAACTCCCGTGTAATCAGATAGCTTTTTTTATTGTTTAACTTCTTTGCTCTGGGAAAGAGCTCAAATGCAACAAAATAATGCTTTCCCCCTTGGTGTCCAAAAGGCAGTGGAGTGGACGCAACAACATCAGTTCTCGCTAATCCGGTTCATGCTTGTTTAGCTTTCCCCTCCGAAAGTTGATGTTCTTCCAGAAAACCTTTTTGCCTCCGTTATTTTATTCACTTGGGAGAACGTGAACCATTCACCTCCCATTATTCGCAGAATGGGAAAGATCCCAAAACGGCCGATGAAAAATAAAATACTAGGATAATGCGTAGAAGAAAACGTTGCTTCGTATGTGATTTCTAGTACTATAATACGTTAATGAAATAAAACATTAAACGTTTTTATTGCATAGCTACAATGTTCCAACATGTACGTTCATAAGAGTCAGCTTTAAAAATTGATGCTCTTAACTACTCCTTGTAGCTGGTTCCATCAAACTTCATTTTACCCTAACGCATCCTTAAATAAAGACTCTTTAAGTCCTATTTTATATATCTTTGTCTCCCTAAACCTTTGGTTAACTTAAAGGCACCTTTTCGTGACATTAAATCGCTTTAGGGTGCGTTTGCCTAAATACAACATTCCGCAACATTTACTTCCAGAGTATATTTCTTTATTTAATTCAAAATACTGAACAGAAACATCATAATGATAACCATGTTTTACTTGCAAATTACTTTAAATGTTCATAAATTCCATACAGGATGCACACTAAATAAGAAAGCAGTACGGTTCATTTGACAATTTTTCGAAAGTTTCTTCCACGTATGAAGAGCCTCGTGAATGCTTGTGTACGCAATTGGCTTCGGCGTACATTAAATAATTAGCCTATATTGGGATTGCCGCTGAGCATATTGTGGCGTATAAGTAAGCACTGTCATGCCAGACACATTATTGCTACATTGTCGATAGCATTATTGGGTTCTTTTGATTATTTCTTTCGGCTACGATCCCTCCTTTGGCGCGGATCAAGCCAGGGAGACGGTTTGTTTGAATTTCCGTTTGCTATGCCGCCAACCCTGGCTGGCTGTCTAGACAGGGTTGGAGAGGGGGCGAAATATAGTTAACGTCATTTGAGTATAAGCGTCACTTTTGTGAGTACTGAAAGGAACAAGTCGTGTGCGTGGCCAATCCTGACTGAGAGGCATCTCCCCTCATCCTGTTTCCCTGAGTGTCAAGCATTTATCAGTAAATAACAGGTAATGTGTATTATGTAAAATTTTTGTACAATATCAAACCCAGCGCCTTCATAGGAATTTAGACGCCAAGGTGCCGGTCCTCTTGCCGTTTGTGAGCTACGCTCCCCCATGTGCGTGTTGGGGTGATCGGAGTTTAGTAATTTGCGGGTTATGTTTTGGCCCTCAAACCAGCATGTAACAGTATGCCTGAACGCAGCTCCATAGTCATTCTACAAATACGTATGACATTGCTGTAAGCACAACTGCATGGGGTTAGTGTCGAAGATTTAAAAACATTTCAGCTTATCTTGTGCGATACTGTTGGCGCATAGAATGCTCCGTTCGACTTGCAGATATGCAAGTGATGTTTCAGATATTCTGTCATCTTTGCGCCCATAATTTATAAAATGTCCTATAAGCATGAAATAGATGTAATTCAACATTTCTACGGCATTGCTAATTTATGTAGTATTACCAAAATTACATTGCGGGAAATATTCCTATCGTCAGTTCTTTATTAAACACAGATTAACTCTTGCCTAAAATTGTTCTCGCGTGCTCTCTTGTGAAATTTCATTTTTGTCTCCAAGGCCATAGAATTCCACCTTCCATTCATGTTATGTAAAAGCTAGCTGAGAACAATTAAGTGCAAATGCTTCGTTGTCCATGGGCCAAAGAAAGGATGTCTTGGTGAAATTGACATCTTTAAGCCCTTTAAACTAAAAGGATTGGATGATTAACGAAACATCAATAATATAAAGGGTCTTTCAACAAGAGTGTCCTATCTTTAACATGTGATAGCTGCCGTTGTTGTTGAGCTACAGCAGATATTTTTTCATTTTTTTTCATGTAGTTACAGCTGTAATTGACAAATAGCCATGGAACGTTATAGCATTCAGCAACGCGTAGAAATTGTGAAAATTTAATATCAAAATGGATCATCTGTTCGCCAAACCTTCCGTGTATTGCGTGAAGTTTACAGTTTACATAATCGCCCTGCGAGAGAACGATTCGGCGTTTGATCAATAAATTTGAAAGAAGTGGTTCTGTCAGCGATCAAAGAACGCCTGTACGTAATCGACGAAACCGCTCCATAGGTGCCATTCTTGAGAGTGTACGCGAGAACGGAAACAAATCAATTGTTCGTCGAGCGCAAGAATTGGGGATTTCGCCGATCACAACTTGGCGAGTTCTGCATCTGGACTTGAATTTCACGCTTACAAATTGGTTCTAACTCAAGAACTAAAGCCCAATGACCACAGGTTGCGCCGCGTATTTGCTGACTGGGCTATGGCGCAATTGGAAGCTGACCCTGATTTTTGTTGAAAAATCATCTTCAGCGACGAAGCCCACTTTTGGATGCATGGTTGTGTTAACAAACAAAATTGCCGCTATTGCAGCAATCATAATCCAATGCAGATTTAAAAACGACCACTTCATCCCCAAAAGGTTACTGTGTGTTGTGGATTTTGGTATGGTGGAATCATTGGTCCATATTTTTTCCAAGATGAAGATGGAGAAGCTGTAAATGGAGAAAGATACCGGGATCTTATAAGGGACTATTTTTGGCCTCATTTGGATGGTATGGATCTCAGAAACACCTGGTTCCATCAAGATGGTGCCATAGGTCATACTGCTTTCGAAACAATCGATCTTTTAAAGGAGAAGTTCAGAGGTTTCATCATTTCCCGTGGTGGTGATGTTAACTGGCCCCGAGGTCATGTGATTTAACGCCGTTGGATTACTTCTTGTGGGGTTATGTTAAATCTCGAGTTTATGTCAACAAGCCAGAAACAGTAAATGATCTTATGAATAACATCACGCGTGTTATTCGTGAAGTTGGATCTAATTTACATTCTTCCGTCAATGAAAATTGGGTCAACGGTATACGCGCAACCCAACGAAGTCGCGGCTGTCACTTAACTGATTTTCTCTTCCACACGTAATGACATTAATTATGTTCCAAAATAAAAAAAATAAATAAATTTATAGAACGTGTTTTATTTAAGTTCAAAGATAGAACATTCTTGTTGAAAGACCCTATATTTAAAGAAGCTAGGGGAAGGTGTGCATTGATGTCGATACATTTATGCAAGAAAGCTTCACGCGACATTGACTATCTCTCTGGCAACCTTAGATGTAAAGCGATATATACCTTTCTTTGTAATTCCACTTGAAACTTAAAAGTAGATCGACAGGTACTGAATATAAATCCCATGCTGCCAGTTACAAAGAAGGAAAAGATTCTGGATGCGCAGAACGATAATCCTAGCGACCCGTACGTAACCCACCAACGCATGATCCTCAATCTGCCCTTCCTGTATCACAAAAGCGTGAGTTCCTATATTCACAGGAATGGAATAGGCTTTATCCCATTAAAGGTCAAAGGGGCATGTTTCGAATATGTCAGCAACTGTCGCTAATCCGTGGCATTGACTCGTTTTCAGATACAGATCAACCCTGCAGATGATTCTGGTTTGAGTAGGAATGTAAGTGTAAGAAAACCCTCCTAAAGGAAATCAACATAAATGTTACCATCAATTATTGTTTGCGATTTTATTTCATACGTATTGGTAAAAGAGACGATTTCAAAACATGAACGGGGAAGAGTGATGAAGTCCCTGCACCAGTCCTTCCGCGAGAGGTTAGCGGGTAAGATCCTAAAAGCTTTCACCATCAGAATGTCGCAGGCTTCAGGTGGGGAGAAGATTAGGGACTAGAAGCGGACGGGGGTTTAGTACCTCGACCTATGGAGATATTTTGTGCCTAGGCTGCTAACGGGGCGCCCCGGGAGGGTGAGGTTGAGGGAGAGAAGACAGAGAGTGGCCAGACCATGAGATATGACAGGACAGAGGGCAGGGTCCCTACCTTTTACAGATTTAAACTCCCCGAATGGCGGTTGGTACAACTGGCTCCCCTCCCCCTGGAGACTTGCACAACCAACTGAGAGGGTTCGGAAAC
This sequence comes from Deroplatys truncata, assembly GCA_030765065.1. NCBI lineage: Eukaryota > Metazoa > Arthropoda > Insecta > Mantodea > Mantidae > Deroplatys > Deroplatys truncata. The sequence continues at coordinate 53,183,769 of CM060985.1, forward strand.
CGCCCCCATTCCAGAGTATTACATAGAGCATCCTTTTCCTGTGCCAAGCAACGCCGAAGCTCCCGCCCTTGAAACAGCCAAGCAGATGAAAGGTGAAGTGAAGTGTGAATGAGGTGAAATGGAAGGACAGGAAATTCGGGGGATGTAATTAACCTTCCCAGTATTCGTCTAGCGACCCGGGGAAGCCTCAGAAAAAACCCATGGGTCAGGAAAAGCCGGCCGCGGGAATCGAACCCACGACCTCCCGAATGCTGGTCACAGACATTGCCGTCTGAGCCATCCCGCTCGGTGGGAAGCAGAGTAGCTCGAGTTTGTCTTGTAATTTTTGGCATCACAATTATAAATTTAAAATTCTAGCCATGGCTTTCTCCATGTGCGTGCCACGTTACACAGCGAAGTATCATACACATTCAAATAATAAATTCCTATGGCCATTCATTTTCATTTGAACTTGTTCAATGTAAAAGTTGTGATTTTATTATCTACAGCGACTTCAAGTCAAGTACACGTAATGAATGTTAGCAGTTAAATGGGCCGGTAATAGCTGTTTGTTGAAATTGGTAGGTTAATATTGTGAGAATGTTTAAGTACTGTAAATACCCGGAATTCGCAATAATGGATATATCGATATATTCAGGAATAAAGGTGAATTTAAAGAAAATGCTACACTCACAATTGCAAATTATTTTGGAGGATTTATATATAACTGTATATTTCTTTCAGTAATTCAGAAGAGAGATTACTTACTCCATATTCATAAACGAGTCAGATGTACAGAGAAAGTTATAAGTATTTTATATATTGTATAATAGAACTTCAGAAGAGAGAAAGTCACGATTTTCAAACCATAAAAAATTGTATTTCACAATTCAACTGAGTAAACTGTCAAGAATAGATATGAATGTTACTTTTTATATGTTTTATTGGTTACAATGACTTATAATAATAACAATGATATAATAATAATAATAATAATAATAATAATTCACTGCTGCAGCTAACATATGAATTTAATGATGCAACATAACTCTCCATGATCCTCTGGGTCTTATACACTGCCGTTTGCGAAAATTGCAACACCAAGAAGGAAACGCATGAATTCAATGAATTTAATATCACAGGTTAGGTACATGACAAGTAACAAATGATAAACTTTGCAAATCTATACATGACCTCTGAGTCCTAATATTCAGTATTTGGTGTGGCCTCCATGCGCTGCAATTAGAGCTGCTATACGCCGTGGCATTGAATCAAAAAGGTTCTGAATAAGCTCCTGAGGGATTTCTCTCCACACAGCTTGTATTCGAGCCCACAAACCGTGACACTGGTTACTGGAGGACCGTGACGCACCAGGTGCCGACCAACCATATCCCAGACATGTTCGATGGGCGACATGTCAGGTGAACGTGCAGGCCAGGGAAGCAATGGTACCCGTATCTCTTAGAAGAAGGCTTGTACATTCCTCGCAATACTCGTATGTGGCCGGACATTGTCCTGTTGAAATGTGGCCTGTGGAGATGCCTGAACCAGGAGGAGTACCTCAGGCTCTACAACCACAGTTAGGCACTGGTTGCTGTACAAAGTGCCCTCAATTCGTAGGAGGCGAGATCGGTTGTTGTAACCAATGGCGCCCCAACCCATCACATCTGGTGTTTATCCGCTATGCCGCTCAACAATGAAGCCCTCCAGGTTGCGCTCACCACGGTACCGCCGGACACGTATGCGGCCATTACTGTAGGACACTTTGAAGCGGGACTCGTCCGAAAAGACTACATTTTGTCACTCAGCACCCCAGTGACGGTGTTCACGTGCCCATTGCAGTCGGAGGATCTTGTGGTTTCTGGACAATGGAAGCCGACATAGTGATATGCATGCAACCAGTCCAACCTGTAGCAGACGACAACGAACCGTTGATGCAGACAAGTTTACACTTATTGCAGTGCTCAAGCCTCGAGCCAACCTTGTGGATGAAGCTGCACGGTCTCTTATAGCCATGCGGACAAGATGACGGTCATCCCGTACTGTGATAACTGTGGTCATGTTCCTGGTCAGTACCCGCTCTTCTCTGCGTATGACCTTCATCTATCCACTGCTTCCACACACGCATCATTGTCGTAACAGCATGCCCTGTACGAGCCGAAATGTCACGGTATGACACACCCGCTTCCCGGAAACCAATCATTCTATCCCGTTCGAACTCACTCACATGCCGATATGGCTGTCTTTGACGTCGACGAGGTATACTGGCCCTCACTTTATTGTTTCCACCTTGTTTGACAGCTCTGCACTGACTATACTGGGCTTAACACTGACCTTGTCGGACCGACACGAGAGGGCTCTGCTCGGCCTACATGTACCCCATCTTTCTGCAAACCTAATCACTTATTGCTTGCACACTCTTCTACACTTCCACCAAATTTGGAGTTATTCGGGAAAATCTTTCTTGGTGATGCAATTTTAAAAAACGACAGTGTATTTTGGCACATTCCACAATTCTAACACATCACCACCTTACTTCGGCATAATATTGAGATCTGGTGCGAAGGGGTGCGGGAAATGCAAGGTTTTTTTTAGAAGTGAGGAATTTCGTCATAGTTTGATTGATAACATACGTTCTGAACCCAAAAGACGTTTCCTGTAGCCCATCAAACTATCGTTTTCTTGCCTTTCCTAATCGCTAGTATTCTGCTCCGTAATTCAGAAATTTCGTTTTTTTTTTCATCCCTTTAAGTGATCGTAGTAATTTTGTTTTCAAAATGAAAGACAGCGGCAATCTTGTAACCATCATCATAAAGAGAAAAGCCCTGTTCGTCAGTGGCCTACCACAATCAAATTTAGCTATTCAGCCTTATAGGAAGAAAGCAATCCTATACAATATGCGATTATAAGTGTTGCAATCTTGTGCAAAAATAGGTAAGTGAAGCTGATTAATGATTACATATCAGGACTTTCGATCGGTAACCACGTCTTGAAGTCACACACAAGCTTTCTACAGGTAAAAATCTTTGGAGACTAATGAACCTTAAAGGGGACTTCATATTGTAGTGCTCCTGCACCGAGACACAAACCAGCGACGAGGAAGTTGTGCAAAATATCAGAAAGTGTTAAAACTCAGAGCAGGTTGGGAGTCGATTACAGTAGAATACTAATGTTGCTTTTAGTCAGCATCAAAAAAAAAATCTGATGTGTTACACTCACATGACTTTCTCTACTCTTGTACAAACTATTTTTACAAACGCTTATTCTCCATATGCTTCATGTTAATGGAGATATCGAGATGTCAATCTTATTGATAATTTTCTTGTAGATGCAAGGGGAATATGGTAAGGGGAATATGGTAGGTTTTAAGCGATAGTCAAATATTTTAACGCTGGTTGCTATGTGGCGCATTCCATTCTCTTTGCATGTCCAGGACATAAAAAAAATCTGATGTGTTACACTCACATGACTTTCTCTACTCTTGTACAATCTAATTTTACAAACGCCTATTCTCCATATGTTTCATGTTAATCGAGATATCGAGATGTCAATCTTATTGGTAATTTTCTTGTAGATGCAAGGGGAATATGGTAGCTTTTAAGCGATAGTCAAATATTTTAACGCTGGTTGCTATGTGGCGAATTCCATTCTGTTTGCATGTTCAGGACATAAAAAAAATGAATAACGAATTTGAGAAAAAGTACAAGTATTGGAAAATTTAAGGAAATAACAAGCAATATCTCGAAAACGGTTCACTCAACAAAAGAAACGTATATGACATAAGTTGTGTATTTTAACGCGATCTACATTTTTTGTGTAGTAAAATTTTGTCTATCTCTTATGGTTTACCAGTTATGCAAAAGTCGTTCACAATGAAGAATATTTTTGGAGACATTCCCAGAAAATTCGAGATATACATTTTATTTGTCATGACAATATCTTAAACATATGATATTTTAATCAAAATCGTTAGAGCCGTTTTTGAGAAAATTAAAATTTTCGAAAAATGTTCCATGTAAAGGGTAGTCTGGGGTGGGGGGATTTTCTTGAAAACCTTCGTGTCGCATCTCTGGAAAATACTGAACCTAAATACCAAGTTTGGTGTTTATCCGACTGTTCGTTTTTGAGTTATGCTGTTCACAGACACACAGACAGACAGACACACAGACACACAGACAGACACACACACGGACATGTTTCCAAAAATGCTTTTTTTGGATTCAGTGATTCTCAAAACATGTATTTCCGGTGAAATCTCGGTATCGAATTTTTGGGTGGAATGCAATACTTCCCCTACTTACTATACGTAGTAGAGAAAGTAAAAATGAATAACGAATTTGAGAAAAAGTATAAGTATTGGAAAATGTAAGGGAATAACAAGCAATATCTCGCAAACGGTTCACTCAACAAAAGAAATGTATATGACATAAATTGTGTATTTTAATGCGATCTACATTTTTCGTGTAGTAAAATTTTGTCTATCTCTTATGGTTTACCAGTTATGAAAAAGTCGTTCATAACGAAGAATACTTTTGGAGACATTCCCAGAAAATTCGAGATATACATTTTATTTGTCATGACAATATCTTAAACATATGATATTTTAATCAAAATCGTTAGAGCCGTTTTTGAGAAAATTAAAATTTTCGAAAAATGTTCCATGTAAAGGGTAGTCTGGGGTGGGGGGATTTTCTTGAAAACCTTCGTGTCGCATCTCTGAAAGATACTGAATCTAAATACCAAGTTTGGTGTTTATCCGACTCTTCGTTTTTGAGTTATGCTGTTCACAGACACACAGACAGACACACAGACTGACACACACACGGACATGTTTCCAAAAATGCTTTTTTTGGATTCAGTGAGTCTCAAAACATGTATTTCCGGTGAAATCTCGGTATGGAAATTTTGGGTGGAATACAATATTTCCCCTACTTACTATACGTAGTAGAGAAAGTAAAAACAATATAAGCAACCCTAAGTACACCACACTCGCTCAGTATACCTCAGTGTCTCAATCTCTCTTATCAGTTCCCCTGTCGTCGCGCATGTCGCCGGGGTCGTTTAATATTTACTTCGTGACCATCGAGACCAGTCAGAACTCTCACAGCTATGTGCATTTGTTGAAGTGGCTAAATTAGGCCCTTAGGGCTGATGACTAATTTCAGACGGATTCAATGCGAGTTGTTCTGCCCTTCTCTCTCCTCTCCCTTCATCTTTTATCGAGTAGCCTCTACCCTGAGCTTCCCCTGCTGTATATGATCTGGTTAAAATACACGGGTCGCTATTTTATCTCGGAATCTTAAATTACATTCTGCATAACGAACCAAATTCGTAAAAGGGTTGCAGCAGATTTCCAAACGTAAATAAATATTAAGTGAATGATCTGCCGTAATGGAGATCTATCATATATTCATACTAATTCTGTTATTTTTGTTACCAGTTACTTATGGTTGTTATTTATGTGAAGCACTACTGGTGCATTGGGCTTAATTCGCGCAATTGTGTCTAAACGTACACCAATGGTCACAACATGCAATGAGGCTTCTTTTCTTTTTTTTTTCCTTGAGTAAATAATAAAATAATAAATCTTTCTTACAACCGGTTTGAATACTTATTCGTTTCTTACATGGCAGAGGCATGAATCTTGATTGCAACTAAGACTAGTGGACAGCCAATAGTGCAAGAGAGGCAATGCATTGTTAAATATTTACTGGAAGAAACGGAAAGGAATCCAGAGTTGAGGGTATGAAGTTTGAAAAGACAATCTTGCAATTTGAACGGACGGCCAACTCTCCGAAGATTACAAAGGCGCAAATGTCTTCGAGTTTTAAACGATCATAGTTTTCTTCATATACCAGGGCTATTTTTTTCAACTTCCAATGGCGCCGCCAGATGGCCCCAGTAGCGATAAGAAGTATAACGTCACGCAGCGTGATTGGCTGTCCTCTCGCCACCATGAGCACTATATCCAAGCCCAAAACAGACCTGTTAAACCTTGGCTTCTGGCACAAAGATTTCGCTACCGGAGACACTAACGCAAAGTGCGAACTTCACAATGGTATATTTTTCAGGCAAAGGAGCACAATACAGCGGAAATCCCCCGCAGAATGAGCCGTATAGTGAGAACTTTATGAGCGATGTGTGGTGCAGGAAATTTGAAGGTGATGTTTATGATGAAGGTGTTCAGTAACAGAAGTGTTTGATCACCCTCCTATAGACCACATCTAGCACCAAGCGACTTCCATCTTTTCCCGCGGATGAAAATACGTTTGGGGTCAGCATTTCGGCTCCAATGAGCTTAAGCACACCACAGACCTGATTCAAGAGAGAGGCAGAGGGCATTGGTAATCTAGTGAATAGGTACGACAAATGTTTGAATCTTCATGGTGAATGTGTTGAAAAGTAACTTAAAGCTGTAGTTAGTTTTTGTCAATAAAACCATTTTGCTATTTAGACTGTTTTGATTTCACATTCTATCGGGGATTAAAATACATTGCCTTTGTAGTATCGCCAGTCAGGGCAGCAAAGTGTATTTTCTTTCTGGTGTCTTGATGTTGTGACTAATGTATTTTAGTCAGCCACTTAAATACATCCTTTTATCCCATTACAGAAAACCTCTTACGCTCCTTATTCCCGTGAAAGTTGTCTATTGATTAATGTATATCTCGAGTTAACAAACGAAGCATTAAAACACACAAGCAGAAGTTTACCTTGAGGTTCCTGAGGGAGAAGCCACGTAGAATAAAAAGGACAAAGGCAAAAACAGCAAAAAATCTGATCCGTCACACTCGCATTTCTTTCTCTACCAATTACACCCTCGCATGGTCCTGCATATTATAGTACTCACACAAAAAATTATTCTGTTCACGTTACGTTACTCACGATGCATTTTTAACTAGAAATTATATCAAATATAAAATTTAGACTTGGTTGTATGCACGGAACAGAAAACAAAACGCAACTATACAGTCAGTCTTTCTTACTAATGAACCCGAGCGGGGGAAAAAAAGAATAATCCTGAAAGATACTTTATACATGCCACATAACAGCTCAACACGGAAAAATTGAAAGACATAACGAATACTCCGAGAGCGGCTAATACTACAACAAGGTTGACAAATTGTACAACTCTTTGAGCTCTACACATTTTATGTAATAACATGTTTATCTCCTGTGGTTTAACAGTTATACAAATTGTTAAAAAAAACATTCAGAATTAAGCGGAATTAGACTAACATTTTATTAGCCATACAAATATATAAAACATATTCTATTTTAATCAAGATCGTTTGAGCCGTTTTTAATGCAAAATAACGAACTTTTTTCCTATGTATAGAGCAGTTTGGGTGGAAGGAGTTTCTCCAAAATCTTCACCTGGCATGCTTAATCAGTCTCCGGTTTAGATAACATGATTTTTTTCGACTTTTTGTTTCTCAATTATACTACTCTCCCCCCTCCACACCCAACCACACACACACAAACCACACACAAATGACTTTTTCTAATAATGCTAGCTTTAGTTCAGGGGACTTCAAAACATCCATTTCCAATGAAATTTCTATTGATCTTGGGATGAAATAGAAAAGTTCCTCTTCTATAGGCAGGTGGTAGATAAAGTAAAAAAGAAGAATAAACAAAAGAAGGCGAAACCCCTGCAATTTTAAGTTCCCAATCTCTTGCAACGCCAACGCAGTGTTTTATGCTGATGGATATGCCTGTTTAAAGTATACATTACAGTTAAGGGGAGATTAAATGCCATATCCCGCCAATGTTAGATGTGCTAAATTTATGACTAGGATTTCGACGACTGCATCGTTTTTCTTCCCCATATTTGTTAGGGCATTCAGAGAACTGAATTGTATATTCATTATTTTTAAGTACGTCTTAGGTACATTTTGCCTTTTTCTGTTTTCAAGAGCAAAGGAAGACTTCCAATCTTAACATTTCATTTCTTAATATGTTATACTGCTTGGTTCTTAGCGGTACCAGAGTTACAATTAAATTGAAGTTCCAGGAAACCCTACAAAGACTGCTTTCCTCCTTTTGTATGGATCACAATGAACTTGTCCAGTCCGCGGTTGTAACAATACTTTCAAGTAGGCGCATTCCTTAGTAGGTGACCCATTGTGTTTATTAATGTCATCTGAATAGCAGGTGCAGATTAGATGTCATTTACACAGTATCAGTTCATCATGCCTAAAGTACAGCAAAGCGTGGTGCACAGATAATTTTGTTCCACGTTATGGTGAAAAATTCTTCTCCACGGATGGAAATATACAGCGCGGTCCCTCAGCCATCTGGCCGGTAGTCGCGATGCGTGTTCCGCGCGCTATATTCAGTGTATCTGTTTATTATTCTCATTATTGATACTGATACCATATTATTACTGATTTTATGATGATTATTACGATATATTGATTACCTATTGAACAAACATAATTGCTTTTTATTTTATCAGTACTAACCCTTTTCACAGTCGGTGTTGAAAGTGGTGTCCTTCGGCAGATAAACATTCTTGGCAACTTCTGATGAAATTACCATTCACACGAATAAGTTCTTGTTGCGTAATTTCCCTAATTGCTGTTCTTATATTGTTTTTAAGATCGTCTATGGTGCGACGATTATTCCTATAGACTCCATTTTTGAGAGTTCCCCACAGATAAAAGTCACACACAGTAAGATCCGGCGATCGAGCCGGCCATAACCCTTTAGTTTTTCTTCCTTTAGAACCCTTCGTTTCTTTTTACAACTTAACATTAAATGATCCCGTTCTCTTCACTTTATTCACTAGATATCTAACTGTTTCTCTACTCGTAACTGGAACACCAGGAAATTTATCGTGAAATTGCCTACACACATGTCTACATGAGTCGGTTTTTACATACGTGTTATACATAAAAAGTCTTTGTTCAATCGAAAATTTGAGTACCATTTCTGGGTTGTAATAATCCGATAATTCAATCGCACACAATCGCGTCTATACACAAGAAGCAATAACAGTTGACTGAAGCCCGCTGCCACATGTCCGATAAGTGGAAGAGCCCATGGTATTGAGTTGATTCAGACGTGTCGACAAGACTGCCATGCAATTCCCGGCCAGAGCGCTGAGGGACCGCTCTGTACTTTTCTGTAAGGTATGCGAAGAAAATCTGTCGGCCGAAAAGAAGTTTACTATTGACCTATACGTGAAGAGAGAAAAACACATTCGAGGTCTACAGCTGCTTGAAGGCAAAAAAACAGCACATCAAATGTTATTTGGTGAAGCTACCTCTTCTTTAGATTCACTTTTCTTTGAAGAACTCTGTGAAGCGTTCGTTTGTGCAGATATTCTGTTGAACAAAGTGAATAATCCAAAGTTGCGTGCCTTCCTAGAAAAACGTAAATTTTACAGATTCTTCAGCATTAAGGAAGAATTATGTATTAGATGCTACCAAATAACAATGCATGAAATTAGATACAAAATGTCAGTGTAAAAAAACTGGGTATGTATTGACAAAAAGTATGGGCACACTAGACCGTTATGTGGCAAATATTGTGGTAGGCACAATAGAAGATTATGCAGGAGAACGATTGTGAGCAGTTGAAAAAAGTAAATTTTTCAACAGTTAGCAAAATGTTTGATAGGTCTTTTGGCTTTAATCTATCCCAATGGCATTCAATATGACAAGTACTCTTTTGATGACCGATTCTGCACCATAAATGTTAAAAGCTGCTCATCAAGTTCTTTACTCGAAGATAGTGTAGTAGCGTGCCCAGCACATGCTTTACAGCGAGAGCGGAGTCAGTTACCTGAAGTTGACCGGCTAATAAGATACATCAAGAGAATCTTCTTGAAGGCACCTTCTGGAATTGCAACAATACGTACCATGTTTTTTTTTTGTCTCCTTCCCCAGTTGTGACCACGTGTGACACCTGTATAGAAGCATGCAAACTACTATTGTAAGAATATAAAAATGAAGAAAATCTTGGACAGGGTTGATAGTAGTGCCTCAATCAAAGTTGCTCAGGAACTTATCTAACAGAGAGTTTGTAGGTAAAATTTGTATATAAAGTCAAACTTTGGATTCCTACCTGATGATAAAACTTACAAGTGGAAAGGAGCTTCTCAATATACAAGGCTTTATTAGCAGATAACTGGCATACATTTTTCTTTGAAAATCTACAAATCGTGTTTATTGCGCATTGCAATTCAGGACTGATGAAATGAACACAGCATTTTCCATAAAGTAAACCAATTGCTTATAGAATAACATCTTTTTTAATTTGTGAAACTTCATTAAACTTGCTCTTTGCTTAATTGTGCTGTGTAATTTTTAATTTACTTTAAACAAACTGATATTAAAATAAAATGTTTCAGTTTTAAGGTTTTTAAAATTCTTTGGGGCATTTTTTGTGATTTTTAGATCATAATTGCATCCTCTAGTATTTTATAGGGCGTCAAAATCTTAGCCCTATTTATGACCCATTATCTCAGAAACTATTTAAGATTGATTATTGCATTTTTTGCAGGATGTAAAATTGAGGAGGCATTCCTTGAAAGCTCACTGATATATTTTTATTTTACTTTACTATATAATAAGCTTACTTATCAAGGAAGATAGGATTATTATATATTTTGTATATTATTATAGAGGATTATTTTCTTAATCATTTGATTAAAATTTATCAGCATTTTTTTTTAAATAACCGACCATGTTATTAACACCAAAGAAGATCCACAACAGTACGTAGAGGTTGATTTTATCATCCTAAAATTTAGTTTATCTTCAATAGTTTCTGAGAAAATGGTTCATTTATACAAGAAAATGTCATTCACAGCAAAAACGGAGAAAATAAACTCGCATATATTAGCACAGAAGGAAACCAAATGCCTTGAGTACACAGAAGCTGCCATATTTAACAGTAGTAGCAATATGTAGAGCTAAACTTGCACCATGAGATATACTAAAATATACCTGAATACTCTAAAATGTGTAGGAGTTACGACTTTTTTTCTGTAAAGTGGTTAAGTAGTTCAAGTACAAAATGACAGATGCAGCACCATTATTAAAATATTGTTACATACTGGGTAAAGGCCTAAAGGTTCACATGAAAAATTAAATTAATTTTTAGTACCCAGCACCTAGATTGAGGGGACGTATACGCATTTGGCAGCGGAGTACCGAAACGCGGTGTGGAGGTTAAGAGGAAGGCGTGGGTTTTTCACTGCAAAAAAAATCCAGAACACAAATCTACTCACACAACTCTACTCTACTCTACTCAACCGTTCCTACATTATTAAATATGAAAGGTGAGGGGAGATGTCCACCGATCTAAAGATCGGCTTGCACGTGCGATCCGCTTATGTCGGAATCGTAAGTAAAACACACACTATATCCTCGCCACTCGTGACTAGCAAAGACTCCCAGCAAGTAATGACGTCATCCCAGTCAACATGAAAGGAAAACAACAATATGTTTGGTAATGACAATGAAACCCCCGAAATTATTAATACGCCACAATATATATTTAAAATATAAGCATTGTGCCTACAACGATAATACATATGTCAAGTTAAAGAGGTAATTGAAATTAATAAGAGCACAAAAAGAACTAAAACTGTAATTTTTTGTTCTAATTTTAGGCACTTAGTCTCTCCTTAAAACTGGCAACTAATTCTTTTGCACACATTCTTTCCGCGATCAGTCGCTTCTCAAACGGAAACTTAGACGCAGGTTTCGGTATGAAAAACTTGATACTTCCCTTATCGAGTCAATCAGTTAACGAAAGTGTGATGGTAGGGAAGGGTAACACATCAGTTAACAAATAGTGGCAAGTTTACACAGGGAAAGTCGTACTTTCGATTTGGGATACCGACAACATTGTTTGTTCGTGACTGTACATCGTATTGTTTTGAACCCCAAATCTCGAATCTTAAGTTATGAATGCAGAGTGTTATGAAAATGGCGTTAATTAGAAGCTGTGGGCCAGGCACATACGGAAATGGAAACTGTACAAGTACCCCGCATATTAAACAGTTTAGCAACACACGAACAGCCACGCCATTGCTGCTCTCAACAAACCTCCACCCTATTTGCTGGCATGGCGAGAATAGCACCTCCATGGGGTCGATAAGGACTTGCATTTGCAGCTTGCTGTCTCGATAGCAGCAAAACTTATGAATTAGTATCTATGCCAGAAAGAACACCAAAGAGAATTCGTGAATTCAAATCTAGTTAAGTTTATCTTATCTTCAGTTTTTGCAGTATTCGGATGACACTGAGTGCATTAGATTATCAGGTTGTGCACTAATATTAAAATCAAAACCCCTTGGTAACGATCCCGGTATATTTCAAATTCATGCAATAGAATTCTTTGCCCATGTAAATGTCAATAAAGCCCTTCATGGCGTCATTTGTATTTTGTCAGACAGGCAGGAAGCATTAAAGGCTCTCAATGCATACACTGTTGAGTCAAAGCTTGTCTGGAACTGCCTACAAACACTAAACCAGCTGGCGAATAGGAACACAGTTACCTTAATCTGCGTGCCAGGACATGAAGGCATTGAAGGCAATAAAATTGCTGATCGCACAACTAAGGAGGGAGCCACTACTCTATTTAGTAGCCCAGAACCATTTTGCGGGGTGCCAGATAGTTATCTAAATGAAAAGATAAAAATATGGTAACGCAAAATATGTAAAAGCTATTGGGATAAGGTTCCAAAGCTAAATCATGCTGTGGAGCTCATAGAACTCTCAGCTAAAACATCACAAGAGAATCCTCACACCAGCAAACAGGAGCTGAGGGTACTGAATGGCCTCTTGGGGATATATTGTCATCAAGGATCATTTTTGTAAAATGAACAAGACGTATGTGAATAACTGTAGCTTCTGTCAAGAAGAAAAGGAAACGGCGAAGCACCTCCTTTACGATTTGAAGCGATTACTCGCCCAAGAATGAGGCTTTTAAAGTCTGCCTTCCTTTGTCCGGGACAGATTGCTTCACTACCACCCAGAAAATGTTTAAGCTTCATTAAAAGCCTTAATTTAAGCTGGGAAGTACAGCTTAGAGTGTTTTACAATACATCTATTAGGGTGTCGGTAAGGAGAAGCTAACAAGGACTAAACAACCCAGCAACAATCTAATCTAGTATTAAAAAGAGAAAAAAGTTTCAACTTTGGGTAATCTCCTGAACAACTTTTATAATCATATAGACATCACATCGTTCCTCTCTACGTATATATCCTAGACGACAGCTTTTAACTTCAATTCCTAAATGATTATACATAGATTTACAAGACTAGACAAATTATGAAAATGTTCAGCATACAGAAGGCTGAAGCGATAGTCAAATATTTAGAAAGCCGTCGCTATATGCTGACTTTCAAATTCCACTCTTTGGATGACTAAGAGAACTAAACGACTGGCGCGTTTTGCACTTCAAAAAAAAACTATAAAATATTTTACGCCACAAAACATGTATTTGGCATAAATTGTGTTTCAACGAGATTATAAATTTTTTGCATAGTAAGGTTTCTCTCTCTCTTGCTGTTTACGAGTTACATAAAAAGTAGTAAAAATTAATTCAGATTGAAGAGGAATTTACAAGTCACTCGAATAAAATTAAAAAGACACATTTCTCAAGCAAATATCTTAAAGATATGGTATTTTAATCAATCATTTCAACTATTTTTACAAAATCAGAAACAAGGGAAAATATTCCATGTAAAGGTTTTTTTGGGAAAATCATCGTGGCGTATCCTTGGAAGGCGTTGAAATTAAACACCAAGTCAAATTCTACAAATGTAGCTATGTAATGATGTTGAATACCAAAAACCCCTCAATAATCCTTATGTAAGAAGGTTTGCTGTGTTTGCTCTGCCGTAGGTAATCAATATACTGTGATAGAGCTTTTGATTCACTGTCCCAGATTAAATGCTTGACTACCAAACCAAAACCAGTCCGTGGTGTGATTGCTCATGGTTGATTATGCTCTGCATAAACTGGAAAAGAGAGGCGTCGGGGTAGCTCAGCGGTTTCGGTTTCCAGCTACGGGATGGAGATTTTAAGTCGCCACAATTCAGGCCTTCATCTCCAACTGGTTCAAATAAAGTATTTCCAAGGCACAACGTGGTTAGGAGTACACAATAAAAGCTGTAGGTCCCATCATTCCATCGCCATCCGTCATCCTGACATCGGATGTAAGGGACACCGCCCTCTGTGTGCAGTAAATGGGTCCAGTTATTGCTTGGTTGAATGAGATTCCCCCGAAGGTCCACTCTAGCCTTCACAGGTCCAGTTCATGTTTACATTTGCCCATTCAAGGCTTCGTCTTGCTTTGCGCCTTCAAGAGGTTTTCCTTGCAGAAATTCATCCGTTGATACTATTCCACCATTGTTCATAGATAAGAGAAATTTCTCTCATTGCGTTCAGTTCTGCGAGAAGTGCTTGATCTCGCTTACTGGACACTGTGAACATATCTTGCCCAGATGCCACTTCTGCGCTATGGAAACGTCGATAGCATCGTTGAATTAATGGTGGTGCATTTCGAAATGTTAACTGAGGGAGTTGTCTTTTAACCTCTGAAATGCATCGGGGAAATGGTATTTACGGTCTCCTTAAAACAGGGAATCTTCAGAAACTTTGCTATCCGCAACAGGTGTGGTAAAATAAACAGATCAGAAAATCCATTTTTACTTAAATAAAGCTGCTTCCTTCCTGAATAAATATTATGAGGTAAGTGTGCTACTCAAACTGGAATTATCAAGTATAACTAATTAAGTAAACGTTAGTAATTAATTGTTCTTTCGCACAAGCCGTGTATAGGACAAGATAGGAACGGTGAATCAGACTGAAAAATTCAATGCTATAGCCGGAATTTGAACCACGGATCTATCCCTTTCCGTGCGGTTGCTCTAACCATTTGAGCTATCATGGCAACATCGGCACGACATTAAATTTCCCAAATGACTTGCATTTTTCCTCTAAACTACAAGATTTTAAATTCATTTTGAGATGACAAACGCCAATGGCGATTAACATGTAAGTACTTAAGTCCTGGACTTCATAATATTGGATTCAATGCACGGTAATTAATTGTTCTTTCACACAAGTGGTAAGTAGGACAAAGTTCTAAACACTATTTTTTCTGCTCTATAGTTTTGATTCATGTAACGATAGGCATGGCTCATTCACGCAGTAAAATGGGTTCTTTGATTCTAAAATCATTTTCTTGGCATATATAAAAGCAGTGGAAAATAAAATCGCTTACCGCAACCGAAAGTATCGCGGGCTGCATATGATACCCCCCAAGTAGTTAGAGCGATAGCCTTTACTTATCATACAAATAGTTCCGATTCCCATGGACCTCATGAGGGTGAGTGCACCCCATTATGTCACCCCCCGCATGAGCAAACTCTCACTCTCCGGTGTAGCAACGGTACCACTGCACTTCGAGGGCGGTCTCAGTAATGGGTACAGACGCTAAATACATGTTAGCAGTGCACAATACCACTGGAATGCCATTTAATTTTGGGTGTTCAGAATGGACCAAAGTCACGATCGGATATGCTCTTATTAGTTCCTTAAATAATAAAATAACACAAGTCAGTGCAACGCTTTATTTATTGAACTCCACAATATAGGAATATTAATGACTCACATATTAAATCATAAAATACGACTATTACTGTCTCGGTATGCTGTCCATCATTTTCTGCGCACAGTTGGATTCGCTGACATCGGTGTCTGCTTCCGCCTGAAAATTTTGGAAGTGATCGTTATGAAGATACGGCGATTTTTTCATTTAATTCAACAGACTTTTCTGAATCACCCCAATATTTTCCTTTAGGTAGGACCACAGTCACATATCTCAAGTCACTTGTTCCCAACCTTTTGATGGGATCAGATATTAAGTTTGTTTGGATGTGTGTAGCCGGGCGCTGTCCTGAACCAAAAGGATTCCATGCCTTTTGTTCTGTATTGCACGACAGAGCCTTCGTAGTGTCTCACAATAGATGTCTTTGTTGAGAGTCACATTCCTGGGCAAGAATTCAATCAGTAAAACACCTCGTCTGTCGCAGAAAACCATGCATATGATCTTGCGAGTGAATATCGTGCATTTGAATTTCTTCATACGGGGGGTGTTGTGTGCCTCCACTCCATGCTTTGCTTTGATTCAGAAGTGATGTGAGACACACATGTCTCACCACCTCTATGGATGTGGATTAGCAAAACATCGCCTTCCTAAGCATATCGCGTGAGAAAAGTCAGTGCAGCGGCGGATCGAATGTTCTTTAGAGGTTTTTGCTCATCCATCTTGAGTATGATTTCGAAATACTAAGCGTTCTGTCACAATGTTGCAGAGGACTGACGTCAAATTTGTGAAAAATCCGAAGAAAATACCGATATGGTGAATGTTGTCCTCACCTATTCTTCCCTCCCCCTCAGCTTGCACCAAATCATCCGTGAACACAGACGATCGGCCGCTCCGCGGCTCATCATGCACATTTTCATCACCCTCGTTGAACTAACACATTTCCTCACCATTCCATCACTCATTATTGTTTCCCCACAATACCACACAATTGGCGATGAATGATTGCTGGGTATCATTTCTCGCACTCAAAAAAAATCTGATGTTTTACACTCATACGACTCTCTCTACTCTTGTACAAACTATTTTTACAAACGCTTTTTCTCCATATGCTTCATGTTAATCGAGATGTTAATCTTATTGTTAATTTTCTTATAGATGCAAGGGGAATTGGTAGGCTTTAAGCGATAGTCAAATATTTTAAGAGCTGGTTGCTATGTGGAGTATTCCATTTTCTTTACATTACCAGGACAAAAAGAAATGAATAACGAATTTCCATTTGAGAAAAAGTATAAGTATTGGAAAATTTAAGGGAATAAATAACAAGCAATATCTCGAAAATCGTTCACTCAACAAAAAAATGTATAGGTATGACATAAATTGTGTATTTTAACGCGATCTACGTTTTTTGTTTAGTAAAATTTTGTCTATCTCCTACGGTTTACCAGTTATGCAAAAGTCGTTCCTTATGAAGTATACTTTTGGAGACATTCCCAGAAAATTCGAGATATACATTTCATTTGTCATGAAAATATCTTAAACATAAGATATTTTAATCAAAATCGTTAGAGCCATTTTTGAGAAAATTAAAATTTTTGAAAAATGTTCCATGTAAAGGATAATCTGGGGTGGGGGGATTTTCTTGAAAACCTTCGTGCCGCATTTCAGGAAGATACTGAACCTAAATACCAAGTTTGATGTTTATCCGACTGTTCGTTTCTGAGTTATGCTGTTCACAGACACACACACACACACACACACACACACACACACACACACACACACACACACACACGGACATGTTTCCAAAAATGTTTTTTTGGGATTCAGGGGGCCTCAAAACATATTTCTGGTGAAATCTCCGTATCGAATTTTTGGTTGGAATCCAATACTTCCCCTGCTTAGTAGAGAAAGTAAAAAACAAAAAACAAAAAAAAACACTGATCCGATTTCACAGCCGGCGGGTCGTTCGATTGTTTTGAACATTTCGAAACGCTCTAGTAACAGGAAAACGCAAAGTTTCGATCGCTCACAGCTGCGTCTAGTTTCCTAATGTATGGAGTAAGTGATCGCGCATGCCTAAAATTGCGACTGCAGCGCAAAATATTAAAACGGCACTTGAAAAGCACGCATCGTATTAATACTCAAAGTATTTGAAGGCACAAAATACCCCTCTTGACTTAGAAATACTTGTTAGTTTGCGCTTGCGAAAGATGTGCCAGTTCAATACAAAGTCTACCCGCTGTTGACTTATGGCCCATCCTGTACATTTTAATCCTAAATGAAAATGAACACAAAATCGCAGATGTTTTCTTGTGTGCCAACCTCTTCACTGATCAAATATTTGTGTTTTATCTTAGAAGCACGTCCAAAAAAACAAGAGCTCTCGGCATGTATCTGCGTTACGTGTTGATTGACTCATACCCATTTGCAATCCCCATACACCATTTTCAGACAATCAGGTCGTGTTTACACTTCGTTCTGGGTGTTTAACATGTTCAAGATAACTAAGCGGCTCGTCGTTGATGAAACGCTGTGTGTTATCAGTCTCTTGAACAGAAATACTAATTAATCTTAAAAGGCGGTTCATGATAATGCACGACGGCACATTACCGCCAAATCAAATACTTAATACCTACGCCACCTATTTACCCAGCACATTCTTAAACGTTAAAATTTCAACTTTAGCTGCATGTGTATATAAATAAATTGGACTTTCACTCAGTTTCAAATAATTTTATAGTTTACAGTACCAATAAGTACTATTATACAACGTGTTGTAGTCTGATACGTTCTCTAAGTAAATGATACAAGCTTTACAGAAATAGGAATTCTCGTTTCAAAAGTGTGTCGCCGTTATTAGAGATTTGAATATATAAAAGAAAATCATTCCATTTTCCCAGCGCTTACGAAGAAATAGCGAGTGCAAGCGGTAATATATCACCCTCTCGACATGAATGAAAAATTGTAACATCAATGTAATTTTTAGCACTTATTTCTACCAAAAAGTATACGTTTTGAGTATTTTTCATGGCACCGTAATTCATACAAATCAGATGCTATAGCTGTACTTTTCTGCGGAGGGAGTAACTAATACTAAAGGTATAATTTGTTTTCTTCTTTTTCTTCCTCACTATTTTATTGTGTTGGGAGCAGGCTGTATCATTTGTTTTCATTCTTTATAGGTTTTTATATCTCCTGCTGTTTTATACCCTAAAATATTAGCACAATCTTAAGTGCTTCTGTTGTATTTATTAACTGCGGCGGTGACCATTCTTTACCGATAGTCTGAACTTTATGTAAGTTAACACTACTATATGCAAATCAATATATCTATTTTGATTATAGTAGTAATGTGAATAGGATATCGCTTGTGAAACATTCTTTACGAAATCCAACTTCCTCTTCTGATATTACCATTTTCAGCATCACTTTTATTCTATATCTATGTCGACCTCCATGATGTAGTGGTTACCATGCTAGCCTCTAGTTCCCGAGGTTGCAGGTTCAAACCCGGCGGAGGGCGATGGATTTTTTCGGGCGTAAAATCCTTAGCATGGCTTCCTTCGGAAGAGAAATAAAGCCGGTGGTTCCGTGTCGTACATTTACGGCACGTAAAAGAACCTCAAGCCTGATAAAAGAGTCTTTCACGCCCAATACAGGACTTCGCTAAAAACCACAGCAGTTAAAGAGCGTGCATAAATAACTTTTTTTTTTGTTTACTTTCAGTCTATTACTTAAAACGTTTGAAAATAACCTGTATGTCGTTGACAGTAATGATATTCATCTGCAGTTACTACATTTGGTTGATCTCCATTTTTAAACATCGATATTACCTTTGCGGTTAACCAACTAGCTGGCGTAGTTTTAGTTTTCCAGCACACACAACGTTGTAATGGTTCTTTTAGTGTGGCTTTAAATACAAATAATACAGGTTAACTTTTTATGTCTCCGATTAAATGTTTGAACAAACACAATTATTTTAATTTGCTGGCACCCTATAACCCACAACTATTAAATTGCCTTTTATTTTAATTCAATGTCTAGGCAAGCATATGAACTCTCTGGTTTGCAGAAGTTACTTTATCTATTTCGTTTGTACTTTAAATGCTAGCAGGTTAAAGAACATGAGAGACTAAATCGCCGAAATTACCAAAAGAATTACATTTTGGTTAACTTTTTTGTGCAATTCTATAAATTGCACTTCCCTCTTTGATATATATTTTATCCTATAGGTGCAATACTTTTATTTTAAATACAATTTTAACAATCGTGCTGCATCTGCCATTTTGTATTATGAATTCTCGTCTACTTTATAGACAAAACTTATAAGTCCTACATACTGTGACTTTGTCCAGATTTTAACTTTCACTTCACAAATATGACCTAGTTCAATTTTAACTGTCACTTCACAGTGTTTTCGCTATCACTTTGACTTTGTATGACTTTTTTCGTGACGTAGGGACGTAATTAAATACGCATGGCGTAACCTCTTCTTCTGGTTTACCCCCAGGGGGAGTTGAACACAAGACTACTACAATCTCTGCGATCCGCAGCAGCACTCGTTGCAGGTCACAGCAGTCGTCACCAATTCACTCGGAGAACTGTGTTTTATGTCGGAGAAGAAACGCGCTCACCAACTCGCTTTCTCACTAATTGGCGAACCCGCTGGCTTATACAGCCAGTGAAAGTTTCCACAGGACATTCTAGAGTGTTCTGGACATACGTTCTGGAGACGGCGGGAAGGAAACCTTCAGAAGATTCTGATTATCTGACGATAGCGCTTCCGCTGTTTATGCTGGGCGAGAGCGCTACTTGTCTTTTATTTATCTCTGACTACCCAGTGCCTATTTTCCGATAACCTTGGACAATAGCCGCTGCGTCACAATTGTTTGCAATACAGAAGTGAACTTTAGCCCATCTTTATGGGGAAGTTTTGCTCCATAAGCTTGCGCCACTAATAAATATGGCTGTGTTCAAGCCATGCGACTGTGCTTTCTCCAGCTTTGTTTTGAGCGAGTTTCTCTGTGAATGCATTTTTAGGTACAAATGACCCGTTTGTTCAGAAATTAATGAAGATAGCTGAATTAAATTTTAGGATGATCAAACCAGCTGCTAAATGTTGTTATGGATCTACTTTGTTGTTTCATGAGATGGTTGGTTGCTTCTCTTTCAAATAATTGCTGACAAATTTTAATCACAAGATGGTGTATCTAATTAAGAACACAAATTCTATCTTCCCTAGTAAACAAGCTCAAATGACAAAAGTAGATCAGCAAACTTAGAAGTCATGCATTACATCCTACAAAAGTTTGTCTGATATGTTTCTGAGATAATGGGTCATGAATTTTGGCGCGATAGGGCTTTTAATCTCCGCTTTGGTAGACAGAGTGTAGGAGGAAGAGAGAGCATCTCTCACTGTTACACACTCATATTTTCCCCATGATTACAAGTCAACGGTGTTGTCAGGTCCTAAGTAGATTAATGTATCACCGCCCCTTCATCTCCTTGGAACAACCTTCTATGTCCTCTGTCTCTGCACATCGATGCGCCGGGTGCATACTCGCCCATTATTTGCGCAGATAGGCTATTTCAATTTATAATTGATGAATTATAGCCGTGTTATAAGACTATGATTATCGCGGAGAAAGGAGAGGCCCCTTTCGGGGACTTCATAGCAGTTTTCCTATGTAAATACTCCTCCTGATCAAACATTTTCAAAACAAATATTAGCTGAGCTCTGTGGTGTGGGGGTACCTTGACTGCCTTACAATCAAGAGGTCCGAGTTCAATAGGTCATAGAAAGAGGTCATCACCTATCCACTCCCTTTTAAACATCTGATTCCATTGTTTCCTGTATGCCCCTTGTAGGTATCTAAAACAAAATACGTAATGTAACTATTTCTGCAAAGGTTTATCTCGATTAACATGAAATAGATAGAAAAATAAGCTTCCATAAGAATAGTTTATAGAAGATATATACACATAAACAATAATGGTTAGACATCACTGATTGTTACACATCAGAGTTTTCCAGTAACAGGCAGAGTCATTACTGAAAGAGAAAAGTATATTGTGGCTGATTTAAAATCATTCGATAGACCCTTTTTATTGGGTGTTGGGTATGAATAATGTATAGCAAATTGCGAATTCGGTCTATCCCCAACCGAGAAACTCTCTGGCTTCAGAGACAAAGCAATTTCAAAGTGTTGCCTCAGGAAGAGATTAAGCAACCCCATTGTATAACAAGGAGATAATTACTTATGCACCCTGGGAAGAAGTTGCAGTCAGTGTCTCGTTGTACTTAACCAAACAAATGACAACACGTATTGTTCTCAGTGGAACAACACAACAAAGGAGATCGAAATATTCACCGTGTGTTTATAAAAAGCTAGATACTTCAAATATTTCTGTGTTTAATTGGAAAATAAGCATATTTCAAAAACACTAAAGTCAAGTTGATTTACATATTTATTATTCCTTGAACCATTATTATTCTTAGAACACAAAAAAAATTCAACTTATCGAAACTTTAATTCAGATAAGGCAATTCAAAGATAGCTACACGTTGAGTTTCTAGAGTAGCGAATTAAAGACGTGTCAACATCACTTCTTAAATTATTGATTGTAGTTTAAAGTATTCTTCATATAAGGTTAAAGTTTCAAAGCTAGTGTTGTAAGTGTAGTGGTTTTAATTATTTAACAATGATGAAAGCATACCCGCTGGACTCCGCGCCAAGTGATTGGAGTGAATGCTACGCTAACCGTATCATACTTCACGCTATGTGTGTCGTTGTCTCTGTCATACACACAAACTATTTGCCAACATAGCGCTCCTGCTGGCGCTCCATTGGCTTGCTTCAGATTCCTTCTCGTTTCGTACGCATTATAGTATTTGAGCTGCCTTTTTTCAAAGATGCGACACGAAGATCGGCAAGAATATCCCTCTCCCCCCCAAACCATCCTTTAAATGAGAAATATTTATTTTTACGTTGTCAAAAATGGTTCTAAGCAGCACCAAAATATCAATAAAAATCAATCAGGTTAATACCTGAACAAAATCTCTCCATATGAATTAGACAAGGATGTGGAGTATCACCATTGTTGTTCGTTCTATACATAAATATAATTGAAAAATGGACATTGTTAAAACCTAAAGTTATAAGTTTAACTAAACGACATGACATCAAAATAATTCTGTTCGTTGATGACCAAGTATTATTATTGGCAGAATCAGAAGATGACTTACAAAGATCTGTGGCTATGCTAAACCCTGTGGCTATGGAAATATCACCTGGAAAAACAAAGTCAACGTCTATGTGGGGAAGAGATTAAAGAAGAGTAAAATTAGTAATAGAAAATGAACTTCTAGAACAGGTATCGCCGTATTTGTGTATTTACAACATGTGAACACTGACCTGGAAGCAATTATGATAAAATATAATAAATTAAATTGATATATAAAAATCTGATGTGTTACACTCACATGACTTTCTCTACTCTTGTACAAACTATTTCTACAAACGTTTATTTTCCATATGCTTCATGTTAATCGAGATATCGAGATGTTAATCTTATTGCTAATTTTCTTGTAGATGCAAGGGGAATTGGTAGGCTTTAAGCGATAGTCAAATATTTTAAGAGCTGGTTGCTATGTGGAATATTCCATTCTCTTTGCATTGACAGAACAAAAAATGAATAACGAATACTTTTTCCCATTTGAGAAAAAGTAAGTATTGGAAAATTTAAGGGAATAACAAGCAATATCTTGAAAATGGTTCACTCAACAAAAAAAAATGCATATGACATAAATTGTGTATTTTAACGTGATCTACATTTTTTGTGTAGTAAAATTTTGTCTATCTCTTATGGTATACCAGTTATGCAAAAGTCGTTCACAATGAAGAATACTTTTGGAGACATTCCCAGAAATCTCGAGATATACATTTCAGTTGTCACGAAAATATCTTAAACATATGATATTTTAATCAAGATCGTTAGAGCTATTTTTGAGAAAATTAAAATTTTCGAAAAATGTTCCATGTAAAGGGTAATCTGGGGTGGGGGGATTTTCTTGAAAACCTTCGTGTCGCATCTCTGGAAGATACTGAACCTAAATAACAAGTTTGTTGTTTATCCGACTGTTCGTTTCTGAGTTATGCTGTTCACAGACACACACACACGGACATGTTTCCAAAAATGCTTTTTTTTGGATTCAGGGGGTCTCAAAACATATATTTCCGATGAAATCTCGGTAACGAATTTTTGGGTGGAATACAATACTTCCCCTACTTACTATACGTAGTAGAGAAAGTAATTATATAATATAGTCTCTAAACCAACCTTGAAGTATGTAGCGAAACATGGATTCTACGAGCTAAAGTTCGGCGACGTTTAGAGGCATCACAAATGTACTTTATGAGATCATTGATTGGAAAAACAAGAAGGGTCAGAATCAGAAAACAAGATGTTCGTTCACAATTAGGGGGAAATGAATGAAGTGGAGGGAATATATAATTACCAAAAAAGAGCATGTTATAAGAATACCGCCTTGCAAATTCCCTAAGCAAGCTTTATTATATAGACCGGACGGAACAAGGGTTTAGGGTGACCGCGGAAAAGATGAAGTGACCAACATGAAGTAGTAACGGGTCATCGGTCCAAACCTTCTTGCTAGAAGAAGAAAGATTGCTCTAACTATTACTGTGTTTAAGATATTTGCATGACTAGTACAACTAAATTATCGGGTAATAGTTTGTGAAGTTCTTCGTTCGTGATGATTTTCGTATAATTTGCAATCACTGCTAAACCATAAAAGACTAACTACACAACTTAGCATACTTGTGGTATAACCTGCCAAACAAAAATGCAGGTCTTGTTAAAACACAGCAATTTATGCCCAGTCATAGTTTTCGGGATTGACCTTTTCCAAGATATTCCTTGCTATTGGTTTGAATTTATTTTTACAATGGTGCTATGGCACCATTATTTGTTTCTCGTGATGTGTGGAATTGCCACGCCAGCCATTCTACAAAATTTTATCTCGAATTACATGATGTAGACATAAAAATAGGCTTTTACAAGAATAGTTTGAAAAACAGATAAAAATAAATGATAATTGCTAGAGAATGTCATGTGAATGTACATAGTAGATTGTTTATAAAGAAAAATATCCCTCAGAAAGCTTTTCAAGAATCAATGGCAAGTTGTAGCCTGTTGATCAAACCTGTACGCGATAATTGGGCAGTAGTTAAGGGAAGCTCTAGGTAGCAGGATACACTATCTGGAAACGTTAGGGACCTCGCTGCGTTGGGTCACTGCAAACAGATCTGGCCGCCATTGATAATCCCTCATCTCATAGAGGCGCAATTGCAAACTGCTGGCAGCAATATTGAAATCTGGTACAACCAGAAAATATCGATGCACAGCTTCCTTTAGATGATCAATTAGTAAATAGGTCGTTTCGTTTCGGAAAACATGACTACCTCTGGTTATATGGTTGAAATCAGAAGAACATTAAGCCTCGTGGACTTGTGAAAAGCTACCTCAAAATTAATTAAACTTTGTCGACACCTTTCAAATTTGCCGAAAACATTTTAAAATTTAGGGATGATGAAAGTTATATGATTAAAATTGCATATAAGAGGCTAAAAAGGTTCTGCTGACACATTTCAAATTTGCTTTGAATCAGCGCACAATTAAAATAGAGAGGCTTACGACGAACTTGAGATTTTAGAGTTATTTCCCAAAATATCTATAACAAATTTTATAAATGCTACCGCGTCATTTCCGTCAGAAAATGAACACACACGATACATAACGCTATCGGTACATTTGCTAATTTATTTGGTTTAATTCGTGTCGTCCAGTTATCGCGGTGGTAGCACAGCTGCCTACCAAGCGGGAGACCCGGGTACGATTTCCGGTACCGGTGTGTGGATTTTCTCACACCGGGAGACCTGGCCCGGGGTGCACTCAGCCTCGTTAGGTCCCTGAGCGGCAATTAAGGAGCTACTTGATTGAAAAAGTAGCGACTCCAAGTTAAGGAGGCCGCACATACCGGCCGGGAGGGACCTGGGATGCTGACCACGTCCATTCCTTCAGTACTGCACCCCATTCATGACGCCTGCTGTGGGCAGAGTGGGGGACGCAGCGGTCGGGAGGCAGGCCTTTGCCCGGCAACGGGCTGTTGCTCCACGGAATTTAGTTTAGTTTAGTTATGTATTCTCCAAACACTTCTGTATCTAACCATACCATCAGCTTAACGTTTTGAACATTCAAACACCCCAGAATTAGTGTAGTTTAGGGAGTTTAAAAGAAGGAATACGGCAAGTTTCCCGCAACCTTAAGTTTGCAACTTCAAATAGCCCATTACACACTTTGGTAATTATTAATCATCCAAAATTGAAAATTACCAACATTTTCTGTTAGTTGTGATCTGGGTAACCCGTGAAGAAAAATGCATAACCGGGAAACAAAACTACGACAGAGAGGTGTGTCAAGTACTAATTTCATATCCATTTTTGCTAATTGTAGAGGCATCCTGTGCAAATATATGTTGTAACAAACATTACACCACACAAAAGAACGATTTCGTATGTATTTTCATGAACGGCCATAAACACAAGGTTCATGAAACTTTGAGAGAGGTGTTTTTCAATGATAATTAAGCTCTGCAGTCTCAACTCTGTGCCCAACTGCCTGTCCCATTTAATTTGTCTACCAGAGCTAATATAAAATTACATGAAAGTATTGCATCGACTGTGGGTGTGTGGGATGGCCGCATGCTTGCTACAGTACGGTAGAGCTGAGTTTCGGTCGAAGCCAATGCAATTTCGTGGATGAACGTAATGAAATTGCATCGTTCCCCTAAATTTATTGGTAAGCCTAATAATCTACGGGACAAACTGCCGCCATCCCGCTGCTTCCGAAACTGCTGTAACGACAATAATACATTACTAGTAAACGTGCGCACTTGTTCCCACTGAAGTAACCATGTTATCTATAAATTACGAACTTACGCAATCCCATTTTATTGTGTAGAAGGACCGCCAAACGTACAACAAACGTTCTACGTTTGCAGCTTCTTCGACCAGTGGATTTGGGACAGTTTCCACTTCATAATTTGAATACTACATGGGTGAGATGAATAAAGATCCAGTAAATACTAGTAGCATTAAGAATAAGAAAAAGAAATTGCTTACAAGCATTTAGAACTAGCATTAGCAATAGCGTGTTTTGGTGTGAATAATCCTTTTCTAATGCTAGTAAATAAATCCTGGGAAATTAAAGCATTTGCTGTCAAAGGAATGATGGGAGGAATTCAAGGCCAGGCAATTGACTGTTGAGATTCTAGCGTGCGTCACAATACTCAGTGTTGTTAATCGTGTCTTCCGAAAGTGAACAAACAGAAACTGAAGACAATGAACATTTCAGCGATACACAATGGAAATTTATATCAATTAAAAAAATCACCCAGAGATTTCAAATAAATCTCAGACACCAATATTTAAAATAGTTAAACAGAAACATTGGAAGCAATTACGGTTGAATATCAACAACAATAATTTCAGGACTGCAGCTAATAAAGAAAATAATAACATGAAAAATGAAGTTAAAAAGAAGAATGGTAAAACAGCAACGGGGAATAGAAATATTCTGAAATCATGGGAGAAGGAATTTCTGAACCTCTTGACAGAAATCCAGCATTTCATAAAGTTCCAGGTAGGTTTAAAAATTAATAGTGAATAAACTTTATTTGTACATTTTTATACACATCCTTTTTACAATATTCCACTTGTAAACTAACTTAACCTATGTACAAATTTTCTGGCTAGCTATGTTCTACCTATACTGCTCATTTTTCCTGGCACTCTGGCCTTATGGCTCAGCTGAGCTGCCCTTGCTACCCTTAATCACCTATGATCCATCGTCTCCCTCCTCCGTTTGCCCTTCTACTTTTCTTATCTCTTACTTTTCTAATCCATTTCTCCTTTACTTTCTTTAAGAACTCCCCCATATTCTTATTTTTCTTTTCTTGTTAACATTTTAATTGCTACTATTTTACCATCCATTTTTTCCCATTTTTCCTCCCGTACTTTTTGCCTCCATTCTGCTAATTCTTTGCATTCTGGCATATACTACCTCCGCATAGTTCACAAATTCCGCTTTTTCTGCCTCTTAGCCCTCTTAGGTACATTGATCCTGTTCTCATCCATGTAAACGCTTCTTTTTCAGCTCTATTACAATAATCCACATACCCTTCTCCTCCCCATTTCCTTTTTAGTAATCTATAGAACCCTATTGATCTTTTATTCTCTAAGCTTCCCCAGATCTCGTCTTTCTATGTCCTCCACTCTTTTCTTACTGTTATCCAGAAGCCGTTGCCATTTCTTTCTCCTGCTCTCCAAATATCTCCCATTCCTATCTTCTCCATAATTTTTCTAACCCTGTCCGCCAGTTATTTTTATTTTTCGTACTCTTTGGTTGTTCCATAAATATCTTTAAAATTTCCGCTTCACATTTTTTCAGGCATCTAAACCAAAATTTCAATATCCTTTCCAGTATCATTCCCTTTCTTCTTGTTCTTCCTAATTCCACTAACGCTACTTTCCCTGGTGCTGGTTTTGGTAACCCCAATAGCTCTTTACAGAACGTTCTATAACTCTGGTCTATTTTTCTGCTTAATTCAGATTCCCCCAAAATTTCAACTGCATTTAGCATTCTTGCTTCTGCCAATGCCTCATACATTGTTTCTATCCATTTAGTCGGAATTTCTAATTTGTATTTGCACATCCTTACTCCTGTCATTGCCGCCTTTCCTTTAGCCTTAACCTTCCTGCTCCTCACCCCCAAATAATCAAACTCCTTGACAACTTCTAACTTTAAACCCCCCATCTGCCATTTATTTCCTCTTTTAAATAACATAACTTTTTATTTGTTTATATTTACTTTAATTCCCCATTCTTCGCAGATTTCTTTTATTCCGTGGATTGCTTTTTGTAGCCCAATTACCGTTATAGCCCCGACCATAAGATCATCCGCGTATAGTAAACATAGTATCTCTCTATTTGCTATTATGGGACAGTACAGATTTTGTTTCTTTCACTCTTTCTAATATGTCATCTATGAATATATTAAATAATATAGGGCTCAATTTTC
This sequence comes from Deroplatys truncata, assembly GCA_030765065.1. Classification (NCBI taxonomy): domain Eukaryota; kingdom Metazoa; phylum Arthropoda; class Insecta; order Mantodea; family Mantidae; genus Deroplatys; species Deroplatys truncata. Next base: position 53,212,483 of record CM060985.1, read on the forward strand.
ACCCTTGTCTTAATCCTATTTTTTGCACAGTCATTTCTGTAATTCCATTATTTTTACATCTTATACAAAATTTTATAACTTTATAAATCTTCTTAATTCCTTTTATAAAAATTTCGCTTACCCCTTTCTTTCTTAATTTATAAGTTAATGCTTCTCTATTTATTGTATCAAATGCTTTTTAAAAATCTGGAGAAAAAAAAAACATGTATATCCTTCCTCTTTTCCTGCTCAGATACTTATCTATTATAGTCTTTTATAAATACTTTATCTGTTGTTTGTTTGCCTAAATCCTGCTTGATATTCTGACAGTTTTCCTTCCTCTTCCACCCATTTTCTTAATCTGTCGGCCAATATACCTGTGTACATTTTCCCTAATATTGATAATAAACTTATTCTCCTTTAGTTCTCTGGTCTATTTGCTCCTCCCTTCCCTTTGTAGATTGGCACCACCATACTTATTTTCCAACTTTCTGGCACATCATTCTTTTCTTTAATTTTATTTAATAATTTTGTCATCACTTTTAAACCATTTTGCATTTCTTCATACATGTTTCAAGTTTAAAAATTAATTATCTGCTAGTATTATTAACACATATTAACAACATAAGGTATTACACAATGTATGTCCTCAGAAAAATATAGAAAATTACATTTTAACAGAATATAATTGTATCATTGTTTTACATACGTAAATTTTTCATTGTTTCAGGTTCTATTGCTGTTGCTAGTGGTACTTCCAGCATCGAACCTGAGAGTATTATGCCTTCAGTACCCCCATCAGAAACGCAAGAATCAAAGCATTTATCAACTAGTGAATTACAAAGATTACTAATACTGTCACAATTGGAACTCACTAGTCTTTAATTACAGTTAGTAAAATAAAAATATCAGAATGTTTTGCAAGGTGACAATAATGACATGCATTAACTTTCAATGATCTTTAATTTGTTTTAAAGTTGCAAGTCTATTAATTTCGTTTGTATCATTAATAAGGCTATTTGTGTCCAAAACATCTCTAAATCATTACCCTTTCCTTTTTTTAGCAGGGCATTATAAGCTAATTCCTGTTGGGTACTGGGTTCCCTGTAGGGTGTCAGTAACCAAGGAGTAATTCAGACCCACTGTCACCTAGCAGTAGAGTATTAGAATGCTGATTATTAAGGATACGGTAGATTAGGGGCTGCTTGATGACTATTAGCATGCACAGATCCTGGCCATTGCTAGTGTACGTTAGTGAATTTTTCTTCAGCATTGCAGGTTGCCTGTACATTGATAGAACCATAGCCCTTTCTGTTTATATATTCACCACCATGGTACAGTGGATTCATAACACGGACATGCGTACAGCCAATTACTCCTATGGCACAAGGAAAATTGTATCGTTCACCCCATTGTAACATAGCATTGTAAACTTCATCGTCCCTTGGGAATTTAATTCAGAAGTTTACTTTTTCTAGTATTTTTTCAAGCTTAAAACTTGCAGTTTTGCATACTGTCGTCCTGTGTACTCCAATCCTTTCCAATCCCAGACTGATATCCAGGAGCACTTAGGAAGGGAAGAAAAATTTCCATTCTCTGCTTTGAAGTCAAACAACCACTTTGAGCTTCATTTTCCAACCCCAGAAAATGTTGGGCAATCCACTCCACATTTGCCTCATTAAATCTGTATAAAGTGCGGTAAACGTCTTCCTCAGTCCGAATGTGTTCTCGAATACAACTTTGGAGCCCTTAATTGCATAAATGCAGCCATCACAAATACAACCTTTACACCGCACTACAATGTTTAAGAATGATCTGACCCATGCTTAATATTTGCCTAGCAATTGCTATTGGAATTAAGAAAAAGCTTCGTTTTATTCACACATTTTTAAAAAAATTGATGGAAAAATCACGTTTGGCTAGGGCCAATGCCTTTTGCTATTTTGAATAAGCTTTTGTTAGAATCTTATTCACTAAATCTCAAGCAATTGCTTAAAATTCCCCAGTAAAAGCAAATTTTATTCAACTCACCCAATACCTAGCTCGCGAATTGTCATGCCAGTCTACGTTCTGTATGGAAACATATACACTATGGGTTCATGTTGACGGCTGAGACACATATTGCACAATCAAGGAAAAATTAAAATACTGAATTGTAGGCCTCTATGAGCAAGAACTAAGGACATACTTTGTGGAAGTAATAATACGAAGTAGAAATAAAGTTGCAGTGTATGGGGTTCAACAAAACTTTTAATCCTTCGGTTATCTAAACATACCATTTGTAGCAATAAAGAAACCAGACCTAATTTTTTACTCACTGCACGCTACTTCGAGGACGAAGAGGGGGCAGGACATTGACCTAAGGACTCCAATCTACCATCACATGAAGTTTCACTCACATGCAGCGGTTAGTCTGGCCGTGACCATGTAGGAAGCGGATCGTGTGTCTGAGCGTCGTCGGAATAATGCTGTGTGCTTAAGTAGAATAACGTGTTAACATCAAATCTGTCACAGAAACTTAAAAATTGTTGACAGAAGTTTATATAATCATTTCTATCTCGTATGCAAATTTTCGTGTGATTTAAGAAATTTAAGGAGGGTAGAGAAGACATCGGGGACGATATAAACTCGAGCCGTACTTCCACTACTACGAAACGGAGGAGAATGTGGAGAAAGTAGTTAAAATTATTCGAGATCACCGATTGAGCATTCCAGCAGTTGCTGAACTTACCAACATCAACAAGGAAAGTGATAGATTTTGTACGACGATCTGGCCATGAAAAACGTGTGATAAAATGGTACCAAAAATCCTCACACCCGCACAAAAGGAACACCGGAAAAATTGCCGTGTTGACAATCTTCAAAAACATTTAAAATAATCCTGAGTCCCTCAAAAACGTAATTACGTGCGACGAAACTTCGATTTTTCGGTATGATCTAGATCCAGAGTTAGCCCCATTCACATGGAACACGCACTATTAACATCCGCAGCTTAAGCGCAGCCGTCGGCGTAATGCAATTACTTGGCACGAGTTTCCAGATCCGCAAATTGCATGCGGAAATCTTCCGAATATACAAATTTAAAATTGAATAGCATAACTAATAATATCCAAATAATTAATAAACCGAGTCTGTCTTTATAAATAAATAGAACACAAAAATTGTTGAACAAAGCAAGGTCTGGCGTCAACATTTAAAACGGCACGGCACGGCATGGCATGGCATGGCATGGCCAAATGGAAAAGTACCATTACTGAAATGTAAATGGCGCAAAATCTCATATCGAGATCGTGTGCTGTTGAGAAGATGGTAATGCATGGAGAAATAAATCCAGAACTTTTCCTCTAAGCACGCAACGCGAGCAAACTTTGGAGTTTGCAATCTCTTGGGTTACTTAGGACATTCCGCGACTCTGTGAATGCTTTCAATAAATGGTATGGGGGCTAAGTCTTGAGTTTACGTTGCGTCTGCGAATGAGGCTTTAAAGCTGGGACTTCAGAAAACCAGGTTTGTTTAGGCTTTTTCGTTTATTAGCACTGATCTAATGCTAACGAACATGTGAATTTTACAGTACAGAGTTTTATTTTGATGCTTCACAAAGAATCTTGATAAAACAAACAAATAAAGGCAACAAATAGGCTAGTTAGTTTTGATGGTTTAGGATGCGTAACAGCGAGGATCATTAGCGGCTAGAAACAAAATCCCTTCAATGCAACAATAAATCCTTAAAAAGCTGAAAAAAGTTTAAGCACCAACCAATTATAATATTGTAGCGTATGTGTGTGCATTGTCGCGTCGGACACATTATTGCAGTGTATAATATATTGTTGAACTAATTATTTCGTTTGTAACTTTGAATTCTTGTCCGGCGCGGCATACTTCCCTCCAATGCCTAGTCAGGGGGGGTGAACGCAGGTTGAGAGAACAGCCTCTTTGTCTGATAGCGTGGGTCAGTGAGTAGCGTCAGTCTAGAGTAGGTCTTCTGAGTGTGTGGTTTGTATGCAGAGTGCGTGTTGCCATCTGTGTGTGCATGGGGCATCTCCCCCAGTGTTTGTCTGTAACCTTTTGTGTACAATGTAGGGCACCTTATTAATTACAATAAACCAGAGTTAAATGTGAATTTATATGTATTATTTATAAATATCCCACGTCCGCTTTAGGTTTGTGCAGCAAGTTCTTGGTATCTCTTTGTGTGCCTCTGAGTCTACGTCCCCCAATGTTTTTGCCGGGGTAACTAAATTTAATACTTTAGCTGCAAACCCTTTGGCCTCACCCCGGTGTATAACAATATACTAACCAACACTAAAACATCACTAAATACTGAAAAATCGGGTTGCGAGACAGCCCCCAATTAAAAATTATATACAGTGGCCAAACGCCGGAGAAAGGAAAAACTACGCTCAACCGCTACAGCCTCGTTCGCCAAAAGCCCAGAAGAAGTACCAGCGAGCTCACAACTAAAACATGCTGCGTTAGAATGGGACACTAAACCAAAAGGTGGTGGAAGGATATTGTGGCTGCAAAATCAACAGGACTGAGGAGGTTCGCCAATTAAAGGCCGGCTGTTGCTAAACTGGCAATGCGCCATACACAAACGCGCGCTGACAGGCGCGATACAGGTAAACAAGGCGGTGGTTTTATCTTCCGCGGCTTACTTTACGCGAAGAACGTTCCGAACTTCGCGTCAGCGCTAAAGAATGGAACAGCGTAAAAATAAACTAAAATCATCCGAGGGATCCATCAGTGAAACACCGCAGGAGTTCCTGGATTCGCTGCATAAGAGGAAGATAGTCCGAGCAGACTCTAGACTGCACCCATAGAATCCGAGAGGATAACACCAATGATAAATTATTGTCGTTTGGTACTGTAAAATGGCATAAACTTCTGTAAAACAGAACACTACAAGAAAACTCATTACATACACGGGTCAGAGTTCGATACAAACGCACATCCCATGCCTCGATCAATCACTGGTCGGTAAACTTCTAACAGAACTCCGAAAAATATGGCAGAGGGCAGAGCTCTAGGTCCAAGATTTTGGAGACGACACTAGACCTAGGTAAATGCGGGTCTTACATTTCAGCCACGGTGGAAAGCGTTGTTCGCACGAGAGACACATCTAATTCCCGCAGAAGCCAAAGAAAACGAACCCCCGGGGAGCAGAGGACAATATGCTGCAGGTCAGCAAAGTGTTAAAGAAAGAAGCAAAGTATGGAATGCGCGGAACTGAAGACGAGTGACAGCCATAGCGACAAAGGAGAGAGTCGCGCAGAAGGATGAGCAGACTCCACAAAAGACTGGTTAGGCTGGTTAGCGGGCTGGTAGGACCGCGACAGTCCTACAGCTTTCAGGCGACACAGAATACTCGATCGTGCAGAAGAATAAACGATGGATACATGATCATCCAAGCTGCTGAAATGAGCTTTTGAGAAAGGCTGGCAATGAAAAAGAAAAGAATTGAATGCATTGGAGCTGAAATAAAACAGCTTTGAAAAGAATATCTAAGAAGAATGAACAACGTGGGAATATCATAGGGATAAATCTAATAGATAAAACACTAATTGTTCGCCCAATGAAAAGCACTGGAATATAGAAAAACAAGGTGTATTCATTTGTGGGACGGGAATTTACAGGCATATTTCCCATGTTCCTGGTTCTCATATTGTACTTTTTGAATCGTGTGGAAAGATTTGGGGAACCAGGATATGTATTCGATAAGAACCCAGAGTGAACGACTGTTTCCTTATTGAGAACAAAATTGACGTGCAGTTTCGCAAGCACTAATGCGTATTAGTCTAAACTTACTTAAAAGATGTGAGGGATGTGTTATAGCAGAAGCCATGAACTGTCACAAGATACCCACAAGCTGATTACTCAGGTTCCAATCTTAGGCTCAGAGAGACCAGTGCTAAGGAGAGGATGAAAGGTCAAGAAAAGTAAGAAAGACAAGTAAAAATCACCAACCGGCATTTATCATGACAGATCGGGGAATACCATTTAAAATCTCTTGACCAGTTCGGTGAATTCAGCCTGAGCAATTCTGCTGGTAAGCTGATTTAATTGGGTGCGCTTAGCCATATAAGCATAGATAAGACTCGAACCACTCGCCATACTTGCTGTGGAAACTGGGCTCTATGCACAGGAATACCGGCGTGGATAAAATATGGTCCATCATGGAACAGAGCTGTTTATGTTGGTACTGACACATTTTAGCCCCACCCCTATCAGCGTGGCCACCTCTGTTTTTCGAGCATAATTCTAATCACCGAACTGACAGGTTACTTTACCTCCCCAAAGTATGGTCGAATTGCTGAAAGGTAACATTATAACTTAAATTTTGTATTTTCGTGCTACACTACAGTTTAATTATTGACGTTTAGTAGCAGTTAAACTTTAACCTTCGTCCCCATGTTGCTGATGAAAGCTCTCATATATGCAAATGACGTATCTGTCGTTCAGTTTAACTACACATGCAAATAATTCTTCATTCCTTCCTCCAGAACGACGAAGATTTAGTATTTCCTTGTGTACCAATCGTAGCGAAACTCTTTCACAGAGGTGGTATCCGAAACATCCCTTCATTCCACATAGATTATAAACATCGTTCATTGGTTAGTTTGCATCTTCCTGAATTGTTTTTTAAGGCCTGATACAGTTGGGTGGAATCAAAAGTTGGTTACCTTACGGAGAGAAACAAACAATGGCGATCTAGGGGAATGTGCCACCTTTTATGCACGACAATGTACATATTTAGTCTCAGGGACATTTAGTTCCCGCACAGAAATAGTAGACAGAGGTGTCGTGCACTGATACAGGTTTTATATCTTTCATAACGCACATTGCCGAGCCCGTTTTTTTAATTTTACAGCCCTCAGTGACTGCTGACCTTGGTGAGTACGGGAATGGCGACCCCGAGGTACCTGAGCCAGCCGGTGTCTGGGGGTATAACCAGTCCACCCTGTCTCCTGGGGGTCAGAAATAGAGAGACCTGGTCCTCTAGGTTGGGGGTTAAGCATGGGGCTTCAACCCCACTTGTAAAAACCTTGTTAAGAAGGATGATTTGTTGTTGCAACTTGGAATGTTCAAACTATGTTATGACCTAGAAAACTGAAAGAAGTGGAAATGACTCTTAAGATATTGGCTGGACAGTAGTGTTGCAAGAAAAAAGTTGGAGTGGAAAAGGAAGATTAGATAAACCGGATTACACATTATAGTATTGTGGATCAACTGAGCCTGGGCTACACAAGATATGATTTATTATCGCAAAGGGAGTAAAGAAGAGCCTAATAGAGTTGGACCCAGTTAATGAAGGATTGTGTAAAATAGACTTAAGGTCTAATTTTGAAATGTCACTATACTTTCTGTGTACGCATCTGTGGAGGAAAGCACGAGTTGACAGGGAAGAGTTTTCGTGAAGGAATTTAAGGATACGTTGATGTTCTTGGGTGATTTTGATGCTGTAGTGGCGGGGAGGCAAGTGTTACTTGAACTAGGTGTCGAGGTTGGTGCCTTGCATGGACAGTTTGTGATTGGAATTAATTGGATTCTTAAGGAAGGAAGTTTCTCGTGTGTTGTTTTTTTTATTACTGTGTAGAATTGCATTGTACGTTTACATTTGCTCAGGGTTAGTTCTTATTTACCATGATCTGTGAGATTTCTATTGCTTAATTTTTGAATTTGTTGATTTCCTATTTCTATTTTTTTTAATCCTGGTGTTTCTCTCTGTGAATGCTCTGACTGCATTGGTTTTGTACAGAATGTGATTATCTATATAACCAGAGCTGCTTCTGTAATCTGAGTTGCTCAACTTGTACTTGTTTTATTTTTATTGTATTGATGTACTGATTTGAATAAATTTATAGCCAGAGGGTGGCGCTGATGACCGCCGCAGTTTTGCGCCACTCAACCGCTATTACTACCATTAATACTACTTAATTTTACAGCCATATGGGCTGTATCAGCAGGTAGTAATCACATGTTTTTGGATCCGACATAGTACTGCTTTTTGTTTAAAATACAACGTAGCGACTGGGGGAGCTAACAAGGTTTTACTCATCCTCTCGTCTGTCCCTAAGCTGGCCGTCTTTCGAAGACTTCTTATTCTATTAACACAGCTTGGTCGAAAAGTTCTACCACACGCAGTACACGAAGCAGGAGAGGGGAACGAGGAGAATAATATCGAGCGACACTTGTACGAACAGAAAGTTGGATTACGTGGCTACCATAGCAATGGTGAATTTTTGAACACCTAATCTGAGCTGCAGAAACCAACCTAGGTGATGGATGTTAGGTGTATCAACTTACGGTAACAAAAAACCGAATAAAGTAACATTCTATTTTGACTTAGGGCCGGTTCTACGATCTACCGATAAAGCTATTTGCCGGATTTGTCAGCGATTGGCGTCCTACAATCTCTGGATAGCACTACTCGGAAGATTACTTTGCCAATAGGTTTTCGGCTAGTTGAGTAGCCGATATGTCCATTATCCGACAAATAACTTTTCACATTCAGGATTGACATAATTCTTATCATTAGTAATAGTAAAATAGCAGAATTGTATTTATTGGACGACGAGGAAATAACGTTGTTTCTGCGTAAAAGAGAAAACCTAAGGTCATAAGAGAGAACATTATTTCCAAAGATAAGAAGAAAACGAAATTTATAAGCTTGCTTCATACAAGACTAGCTGGGTTACTCGACGTTTCAGGGGTAGCTTTTTAAATTCGAATGACGGTTTAATTAATTTCATATACCTCACGCCGTTCTATATGAAATAATTGTCCAATAATCTCCCTTTTATCCTTATAATTGTAATTTCGTACAGCCCCCGGATATTCCTTATAATGGATGAAAAATCCCGATATTCACGCCAGAGAAAGGTCTTACTTCTTTTAACCTCTTCCCGACAGACCTCGCAAGTATGTTCCTTTATGACTCCAATGTGTTGTATTTTAATACAAAGGCTTTGCAAACCCTTATAAGCATTTATTAATTTATGAATTGAAATTATAAGGTGTTTTATAGTCCATGTCCGTCACAAGACTTGGGCTTTTCAATGGGACAAGAATGATCACAATCGGTTAACTGGTTAAGTGTGGTTTACCACATACACACACTAATGTTTTCCCTTTATAATATTATTATAGTAGAGATTTCGACTTAGCAAAGGAAGCATAAAGAAATTAGGAATATGTCATCAAATAGTCACCCACACGGAGGCAAGATTATGTGAACTCAGGAGCGATTATCTCCTAGCACTTTTCCCTCTGCTCGTTGTCGCTACAGACCTGTTATTCTCGTGCATTACTGTATGTTTATGCGAGGTTTAACACTTCTCGCAGTCGTCATGAGTGAAGTTTTGAACCCTGCTTCACTTTGTCACTTCCATTTTATTCTAAAACGATGGCAAAAGAAATAACATGAGAATCACTAACTTTCATTGTGTTTATTATATTTTGCTTCGTAATGCAAATCGTCCTCCATGGTCGTAGATTTACGGTGCGTAAAAGAACCTCAAGCCTGATAAAGAGACCTCTGAACAAAATTCCCGGTCTTTCACGTACCCAATATAAAATGGGACCCTGAGAACCATAGCAGTTAATGAACGTCCAAAAATAAAGCTCAATTTAATTTAATTTTTCGCAACGTAATTCTCGTTTGTTTTCTAGTTTACGAATCCCCCTATAGTGGCGTTTCCGTTTAATTCAGAATGGCAAACTTAAACACATCACAAGTTGTCCTATAGGATTCCTATCCAGAGGAAGCCGTGTGATTGTAGAACGAGAGCGTTGCTTATCGGCCAGAAAAGTTTATTTAGAGAGTACCTATTGGCAAGTTTATCGGCAGTTTGTAGAACCGGCTCTTAGCCTTATGGTTTACGGTATAATTGAGAAGCAAGAGAACGAAGAAAGACACCTATGTCTGAATCTGTTGCAAGAAGTTATTTCCTTGTAAGAAATGCAGCTTGTGTTGCGAATTTCATGGAAATCCAGTACACATAAGTCAGAGCTTGTGTGACCACAATCTCAAAAACATGTAAAATAGATCCATCTTTTCGAAACGGAAATACAATCCTCGTCGCATAAATTATTTAAATCCAATTTAGAATTTCTCAAGCCTATATCATGAATTACTCTTCTTCTGTTAATACGGTGGATAATTATATTCTTTCACAATACATTTTCAATGCCTCCAAAAGCGGCGATCTAAATTAAGCTTTTTATTTTATCTACTGTGTTGGCCGTCAGTAATTGGGACAAAAATTCTATATGATATAACATTTAATTGTATGTTTACACAATCGTGATTTTCTATAATTACATTTACACAGAAGAAAATTTAGATTTGTAACACATGAATTCGTTTCCAAGGAAATCCATGTCTATCAATATAAACTCGGTGGGTGTAATAGCATAAAAATATATTAGGCGAGAAGTAAAATACAACCAAATTTTCCATGCTTTTTCAATATCTGCAGCTTCATAATCCACGTCTCCGACTTCAAATTCTCCTTGAAATACTGAATCTCTAGTATCGTCCATATTATTTTCAAACAGCCCACTTTGAGGCCAACTAACTCAAAGCCTCCTAAATTATAGTATCTTACTAATCTATCTATTAGTTATAGCTGTTGAATTGGCAGCATTGGGCTACCAGAAGTCCGAGGTGATAATGCGTAATTTCATTAGAAATTGATCATGTAAAAAATAGTGTGCAATATGTACACGTGTGTGAAATGCATAAAAAAAATCTCGGGGAAAAAAAAGACTTGACTTCGTGTCGTTTTTTTAAACTATTCCTCGATTCTAAAATATGTACTTCCCATGCTCGTATCGCAATATACTATTACGATACGTGATATAGCGTATCAAAAAACACGGTAGGTACTGCAAAAATAATACAGACTTCAGGACATTGTAGAGCTACATAAATGAAAAGTTGTGCTGGACTAATGGATAACAGGGTGGACGTGTACAGAGGTTAGCAATACCTAGAGAAAAACTTATCATTAACGTTGAATATTGTGACGAGGCGGTTAGGGCCCAAGGTTATCGGGAGGTCGGCACCGGGCGGTCGAAGTAAACAACAATAACTCCGCTCGCCAGCGTAAACACCGGGATCGCTATCGGGAGATAACTAGAAGCTTCTGGAAGTTTATTCTCCCCATCCACCAGGAAGTGTGTTGAAATAGTTCTAGAACGTTCTAGAACCTTGTGAAAAGATTCTACTGAACTACATAAGCGAGCGTCCTGTGAGAGTAGCCAGAGTTGTAGTTGAGTCAGTCAAGTCGAGTGCGATTGTTGAGTCAGTGTTCAAGCGAGTGGGCGACTGCGTTTCTGGTGCAACATCCGAACGAGTTGGTAACAACTTTTGTCACGTATAGCGAGTGCTACTGCGGAGCGACGGGTTGTGAAGGTCTTGTGTTCGACTTCCGATTGACAAGAATCCAGCGTGAAGAGCTACGTCACGAAGGAAATGAAGTGAGGTGATACAGAATTGAACTCGTTCATCTTAGGAAGAGACAGTGAAGTGAACTCCCAGTGAAAGTGAACTATATAAAAACGAAACAGTGACAGTGAAAACTGAGAAAAATGACAGTTGAAAAACTGGACAGTCACATTATTATGGCTGCAATTTCAGTACCATTAATTGTACCTCACAAAACCTTTGTTTCTGTAAAATACGAAGTGACTCTCTGAAATTCCTGCAGAAAAATCAATTTACTCGTCAATTTTGTAGCCTGCTAGTATGCGTGCTATTTACAGTCCATTTATAGATCCCATGGTGAATGAAACTGTACAAATTTTAAAATTTACAAGCGAATACAGAGAATGTCCAAATGCCATAACATACAACTGTAATCTGCGGTTTATGTAGAACGCCATGAACTCCGGAGGTTTGAATTTGAATGCAATATTGTATTGATAAAGCTTGCCTTGGTGCCACATTTAATTGCATTTATATTTCTAACAAGGAAAAACTCAAAGACGCAATGCCTCATAGAAGCCGAGGGATTTATAAGCTGCAGTTGATTAATGTACATGTAACTTTGCTGAGAAGTGAAATTAATGTCAAAAGAATCTCGAAGAAACGAGAAAATAGAGATTTGCGTCAGCAGAAGATGTTTCCCCTGCTTCTAATTTAGTTACTAAGCTTCAAGTGAAGCGCCGCAGAAAACTCTGTTCTTTCATTTCTTTAATTTGAAATGTAGCAAGAATGTTGTAATTTTATTATATTCGCTGTGTGTTTCTTTTGTCCTCGGAAAGGCAAAATAGTTGAGCTCGATATCATCCTTTATGTGAGGTGCAGAAGAGAAACCCTAACACTCCGACGACCAAAAATTGCGTTGAAGTTACATTACTTTCTCAAACCATTATCTATACTAATCTATAGTAGAGGAAATATTGTATTCCACTTTCGATACCGAGATTTCACTGGAAATGCACGTTTGAGACTTCCTGAATTAAAAAAAAAAACCTTTTTAGAAAAAAGCGTGTGTTTTGACTACAAGAAAGAAGAGCATTGGAAATACAAAAATCTAATGTGCTATATTCGCATGTTCTATATACACACTATCTTTATTTTGATGTCTTCGATAAACGATTATTACACCACCTTATTTGTCTATTCACTTCATGCATAATCGTTTATGATAATCAAGCTAATTGTTTACAGGAATAGTTTTAGCATACTTTTCGGTTGCAAGAGGTATACATGTGGTTGAAACGGCATTAATTATCTACGTAGATTAACGTAATTCTAAAAACTGTTACTTAAAGAAGCAGCATTTGATTCAAAGTTTTTTTGCACTGTATGTCTCATACATTAGAACTTTGTATTTTATAAGCAAAAAACGTTTAACTCTATTTCAAAATATAATATTTCGATGTAGCATGATAAATTAAGTGTTTGAATCTCTCACTGCAATATCTGTGTATCAATGTATATTAAGAGTCCATAAATAACACAATTTGGGGGAAAATGTAACATATTCCCTTTTGACAATGGCCGATGTAATGGTGTAGACGCCTAATAAGAAGCATTGTATTGATTACAAGGCGTGTTATTAAAGTACCCATAATTTTTTTTTAAATAACAGATCATTATTTTCCAATTACTTTAACTTCATTGATTACCTTAGAACTTACACCACTTCTCCACACAATCACCGCCGTTATTCAGGTACTTGTAGCAGGAAAGCAGTTTTTGTATGCCTTCATCAAAGAATGATGCCGCCTGTAATATAAGCCAAGTCTGTACTTCTTGTTTTACACCATCTTCGTTGAAATGTTTTCCATCAAAGAATTTCTTCAGATGAAGAAACATGAAAATCGCTTGGTGCCAAATCCGGATCGTAGGGAGGGTTCCAAATGAAGTGATCAGATCTTGAGTTTGATTGGCTGCGTGTAGCTGGGCATTGTCACTCCTTATTGTTTCCCCATAAACCTCACACAATTGGCAATGAATGTTTGCTGTCGTAACATTTCTCGCATTCAAAAAACGAATCACTGGTCTGACTTCAAAGTCGGCGGGTCGTTCGATTGTTTTGAACATTTCGAAACACACTAACAGCAGGAAAACACAAAATGACGATCGCTCATAGCTGCGTCTGGGTTTCTAATGAATGGAGGAATGCTCAAAATCGCGACTTTAGCGCTGCAGGAGCAAAATACTAAAGCGGCAATTACTTTAAAACACACCTCGTAATTTACATCACACTTTTACGTTGTTGTTGTTGTTGTTTTAACTTTTTATTGGTCTTTTTTTAGACAATTTACAGGTCTTAAAATTCCGAGCCCTAGCCATATGAACGTAACACATCTTTTTTTTTTCCAAGGGACGCCAACACGTTTATTTCTGTGAAATCTCGATATTGAATATTTGTGTGGAATACTCACTCGTATAATGCCTTCGCTACCTACTAGAGGTAAATGTTACAGAAAGTAAAAGTGTACTTGGTTGTTTATTCAGGAAGCCTTACATGTTTTATTTCTCCAATGCAATATTTTCTCTTTCGTAACTCCGGGGAAGAGAAAGTAAAAGCGCAATAAAACAGGAGGATTAGACCCGTCGCTGAACGCCAATGACACATTGTTTGTTCTTCTTATTATCAAAGTCTAGCTGCAAGAGGGAACTGGCTTGTGTGCTGTGGTTTTAGCATCTGCGGCTGTCGCCCAGCACTACGTGAATACCACAACACTACACCGGGAAGGAGACCATACAAATAACACACTTAGTGGAGGAACGCAAACTGGGCTTTGCCTTCTTTCTTAACTAGTTTGTTTCCCACTAACCGAACCCACAATATGCTTGCCTTATCCCATTACATTCGTAAATTTTATCACACCAAACAAAAGTTGTTTTGGTGCCCAAACACCGCCAGACTTCAGCGCGGTTGTCAGATCCAGCAATTTTACAGTAACTTCTCAGTTCCTACTAGTATGCGGATGTGTTGACAGGAGTATTGTTATACACCGGGATGAGGCCAAAGGTTTTGCAGCTAAAATATTACATTTAGTTACCCCGGCATAAACATTGGGGGATCGTAGCTACAGAAGCATACGAGAGATACCAGGAACCTGCTGCACAAAGCTAAAGCGGGCGTGGATATTTATAAATAATACATATAAATTCACATTTAACTCTGGTTTATTATAAAGTTACCTTGGTGCTGCTACATAATTTTCAAAAGGTTACAGACAAAAACTGGGGGAGATGCTCCACACTCACACGGACCACGCACGCTACATACATCCACGAACTCTGAAGATATACACTAAACTGACTCTACTGGTGACACCACGCTCTCAAAGAGACTCTTCCCTCAACTTGCCTTCACCCCCGTTGACTAGGAATTGGAGGGAAATATGCCGCGCCGGACAAGAATTCAACTCACAAACGAAATAATTAGTTCAACAATGTCATTATACACAGCAATAATGTGTCCGACGCGATAATGCGCACACATACGCTACAGTATGTGCTTCATATTACCGCCGTGGTTAAGTGCAAAAGCATCTCCCGAACATGATATCAAGTAGATTCAAAATTCTGGTCGTTCATCGTAAAGGCTAATTCATTAATTGGTCATATTTTTAAACAACAAACCCAACCAAAAACTATGCTTGTCAGCTTTTGATATCCAACAGCAATCGAGGGTTTTTATTTAGGGCTATTTATAGCACCTTTGGGGTAGTATTTCGGATAAATACCCTACTCTAACCTGTGACACATGATATGCTGTATAAAAATCGGCCCAATTATTGAATGGGTAATAATAATAATAATAATAATAATAATAATAATAATAATAATACGCACAAATTCAATTTAAGCTTAAGATTACTCCTCCGTTATTTACCCACAAAAGAAAATTATTACAACAATTTTTATATTAGACGATTATCATTATTATGTTTACTATTATGATTATTATTATTACTATTATTACTATCATCTCCCTTATTATATTATCCATGACACTTTTAATCCACGTAACAAATGCGCTACATTAATCAACAGAAAATTCGCCAAAGCAGTTAGAGCAGCTGAGAGCAACAAAAAGACGTGGCTACTCTCCTAAGGCACACATGTTGATCCTTGGTGTGTTGCCAGCAGGAAGCGGATGGGTAGATTACTGAGGAAGGCAGCTAGTTCTGTCTGCTAGTACTAGTCGGCCACGATATGAGTGCGCCTGGAGGATGGTGCCGCTGCATTTTTTATAATGCTTAACGTCATCAAGGCTAGCGATCAAAGGAGAATGACGGGCAAGGCGATTGAGGAATGTACAGTCGCACAATGAAAACTGTATTACTTTTGCAGGTCTCAACCTCGCTAGTAAATGCAACTCAGAACTGCGGATGTTTTCTTTACCTGACTGTCCTTCCGATGCCCCGCCCATTTGGTCCGCAACTGTTTGGTTTTCCTCTTTCCACCGAATGCACTCATATCGTGGTCGACTAGTATATTTGCCGAGGTGTGTCTTACACACACACCTCTACCGCTGATACAATTCTTGTGGAGAAGTATAGCATTCGACTCAAATATGTGACATGAGATGCTCTGACTGCAGGAGATTGCTCATGTGCATGCGCACGCGCGTCACATAACTCAAAAACGATAAGTACCTTTACGCAGAACAACTTTCCTTAAATTCGATTTTCTGCTTTTGGAGATCTTTCGATTAAAATATCCCAAGTGGAATACAATACACCTAAAATCCTGAATTTCCTGTGGTTAGGCGGTGGAAAGCTTTTCATCCTCAAAGAATTTCTTTATTAGCGCGTTTCTCTAAATGACCAGCCCGCCGTTTCTCCCTTACATAATGTTACATTACCTTCCGTTATAAAATGTGTTCGAAATGATGCCCCTCTACGTCTATACAAGCCTGGCACTTGTTGAATGCATTTCTGCAGCCGAAATACTGGGAAATGCACAATGGATACTGTCTTCTAACTCGTAGAGCGTATGGGAATTTGTTCCATTAATTTTATCTTTATGCATTCTCCAGAACTACGCGAGCAGGCTATTCAATTACTGTCATAAAAAACACAATGAAATGTGGCAGTGATTTTCTTGTACTACTTTCTATGACTCCCCTATTTCACTTTATTTATTTGTTTTTTGCTGCTACAACTGTTGACTGCCTTACTTCTGTGTAACATGAACCCAGTCTGTTTAAATTGTTCTAACAGCCTATAAATTGCGGATTTATTAGGAACGTTGACACTACGAAATATCTGTATAAACAAACTGACGAGCACATGTGACTCCGTTTGAGCAAAACTTAACTTAATGAACACATGCTGTTTTGTATTACACACCATGATAATTACACACAATGAATATGATCGACAGAGCTCCTCCTCTCCCTTAGAGTCGCCTACCTTGCAGGTAATTGAGAACAGTGCGGGACTGAATGGAAGGGAACAGTGGCAGGTAGCCGGACCAGCCCGCATGGGTGTTATTAGTAGCTGGCTGGCATGTGCGTGATGCAATATTGCGCTTTTCATTGGTTATCGTTTAACGGCTATAACTCTAGAACTGTTACATTTTGAACATACGTGCCATAAACGTTTTGTCTCCAATTAGTCCTTAGAATACGATCCTGGAGACTTAGTGAGTGAATTCTGTATGTAAGGGTTGATTGGTAGAACCACCACTCCGCACCGGTACAATGGCACACCGTCAGATGCAAGACAGATAGAAAGAGAGAGAGAGTAGCTTTGGGCTAATTAACATATCCCTTCTCAGGTACTTCTTTGGCATTTCACACATACCCTTTTAAGAATACAGGGAGATTCTAAAGTCAGTATACATTTTAGTGATATATTTAGAATGTCTTTTTTCTTCCTGCTTTTCCTTGCAGGTAATGTTAACCAAAGAAGAATGAATAGCTGTTCTTTCCGCTCATTACTGGAAACACATACCTCGAGATGTTGGAACAATTTTTGGAGCCTCCAGTTGGTATGGGATTATGGATACTGTTAGTTTTCAACAGGATGGGACACCATATTTTTGCCGTCATTGTTCGCAACTACCTAAATCAAGCTTTTCCCTAACAAATGGATTGGTCGTGCAGCACAAAGATGTGGGTTTCCGCTCACCACACCAGATGTCCTTAGCGTGGGGGTTTATCACGTCTAAGGTTTGCAATGTGAAGATTATACATTGAACAATTAAAACAGCAAATTAGAGTCACAGAGGTTAAATTGCTGAGGTTACACCAACTATGCTTGAGAAAGCTTTTCGGTCTGTAGTGGAGAGCTGGGGGCTGTGGCTTGACGTGCAAGGTGATCACACTGAAATGTACTGAATTATGTCTTATTGTGACATATGTTTCGTTACTATTGCATTCCCATCATGTAATAAAACCTGTTTAAACACAAAATGTATAGTGACTTTAGAGTCATCCTGCATATACTTACACCTGTTGTAGTTTTGAGGCAATTAACTAGGCCCACTTCAGGCTGTCACGTTAGGACACACGGCGCTGAAGTTCGCGACTGCACAAGATGTGTGATGAGAACGGACAGGAGTTTAATGCAAATTTACATTTTTTTTTTCTCTAGGTCAGAAAGCATGTTCATTTTGGTATGTAAGTTAACTGTGAAATTTCAACAATTTAAACAATATTTTCTTACATAAAATGCATATCTTGCCTGGCTTGTTAATGAGCATATTTCTTTAGTTTGCAAATTATGCTGCATACTTGATTGTTTTACACATGTATTTTGTAAATTTATTTTTATTTTATTCATTTTATCTTCCTATTTGATTTACAAATACGATATTTCCAAATATGTGTTACTGACTAGTCTTGAAATTTGGCAACGCTGATGGTAGCTCACACACAAACCAACAAATAGCTCCTCCCATCGATGAATTCCCAACTTATCTGGTCGTAGCCGCTCCCTAACGGTATAAAGGTGACCGTTAAGGAGTTCACAGAATTGAGTTCAAGTGTGGTTGGTTACACGTAATATTAAATTGCTTTAAATTTTGTTTAGTATATCTTAGTATTAATAAAACTGACACCTAGTAATTTACACAGGTTTTCAGATTATTCAACCGTTAATATTTTTAGAAATTCACTTCCGAAAATATTCCTGCAGGTTCCAAATTGTTCTCCAGTTGAAACTGCAGGTCGTTCAATTTAGTGGTGTGGTGCTTGTATATGGTGAAGGCGTTGTTTTCGTGTAATCATGCCAAAAGTAAAAGTGAGCGGTTACGGGGTTATATCCTAACTCTTCGATACACTTTTATGAGTTAAATAACTCATATGGCTTCCACAATAGTTTTATTCACGCAGACATTGCATAAAATTACCTTAAATGTTTATTTTATGTCAATGTGATGTCTTTTCTTTCCGCTTTAATATTAAGGTCAATGACACAACTACAATAAATTTAAAACATAATATTTTGAAACAAATTACGTGTTTGATTATACCGGGTGAATCAAAAACTTGCACCGCAAACATTTCGAAATGGAAAGTGCTACTGATGTGCAGTTTTCACAGCATTGATTGGTAGTCAGGGGCTCGCACATTTGGCCTATAAACAGATTTTAATAATATTGAGAAAGTGTATTTTGTGAGCAAACATACAATTTTTTAAATGGAACAATGCCTAGTTACATCAACAGAATAAAGGTAGGGTAAATTGAATGTCAATGGTCTTTGTTGCAGCATTCTAGTGCAAGTGGTTTACAGAAATCGTATTTTGAAAAGTTTCTACCCCGACAATTGTTTGTCCCATTCAACCTGCTTAGTTGCTAGGTACGATGTTATGTTTGTTTGCATTGTGTTTTCTGTTCATTGATTGCATTGCGACTTTCTGGTCAGTTAGTTTGTAACACTTCAAGCAGTAAGTGAGTGGAAGATGGGGTTTACTAATGCAGAAAATGCCGACATGCCATGGTGTATGGAGAGTGTGGGAAGAATGCAATTCGTTCCTGTACGGTGTATGCGGAAACGTACACCAAGACGTCAACCATCTCGGGAGTTATTTATCAACCTCTTCAACCAATTGCGTGAAAGTGGTACTGTAACACCTAGAAAACGTAAGAGAAACAAATAAGTGACTGGAGAAGAGGCAGAAATTAATGTTTTGGCAGTAGATACGCAAATTAGTTCCCGCACAATCGCACGTGGAAGTGGCATAAGTCAGGCAAGTGTACTGCGCATTCTCCATCGACATAGGTTCCATCCCTATCACATCTCTCTCCATCAAGAGCTGTATGGAAACGATTTTGAGAATCGTGTTAACCTGGGCATTAAGACACGATACTCCAGATTCATCACGTATCTTGTTTAGTGATGAGGCAACATTTACTAATCATGGCCAGGTAAACTGCAAAAACATGCACTATTGGTCTGTTGACAATCCCCGTTGGCTTCGCCAGCTGGAACGTCAGTGTCCATGGAGTTTAAACGTGTGGTGTGGGATAGTGAACCATCAGCTCATAGGCCCTTTGTTCATAGAAGGAACAATGAACTCGCCCAAGTATCGCAGCCTCCTGACAGACCATCTGCCACAGATGCTAGAAGACGTTCCTTTGCAGACTAGGAGGAACCTGTGGTACCCACATGATGGCTGTCCAGCCCATAGTGCACGAAATACTACAGCTTGTCTTAACGATTTGTTTCCAAATCGTTGGATTGGATGAAGAGGACCTGTACCTTGGCCAGTCCAATCACCGGATCTGACCCCTTTAGACTTTTTTCTGTGAGAAAGGCTGTGAGGAACCTTTGAAGGGCTATGTTCTCTTTACTTGTAAGAAGAAGTATTGTAATTCCCTTTTGTTTTTCTTTAGTTTGTGCTACCACAGGTTGTACTAGTGTCGGTGCGTAAAAGCTTCAAAATAAGATTTCTCGTAAACCAATTGCACTAGAATCTTGCAACAAACGCCACTGATATTCTAAGTTACCCTACCTTTATTCTGTTGATGTAACTAGGCATTGTTCCATTTAAAAAAATTGTATGTATTGTATGTATACACCTCAGTATTACTAAAATCTGTTTATAGGCTAAATGTACGAGCCCCTGACTACCAATCAATGCTGTGAAAACTGCACATCAAAAGCACTTTCCATTTCCGAAATATTTGCGGTGCAAGTTTTAGGTGATTCACCCTGTATAACATTATACAATTTTATTTCTTTTAAAAACTTTACTATCTTGTGGCAGATGGTTGAATCACACAAGGCCACCGAGAGGTTAGCAGGAACACCACACTGAAGCCGATGAACATCGTAGAAAGGGCACCCTGCAACTACTCGTATATGCAGATCTGTGAGAATGGAGTGACAGTGCTTACAAGTAGGCTGATGATTTTTTCCAAGGAGATATGAATGAGTAATTGCAGTATGTCCAATACGTAGCCTGGTGAGAAGTACCTGGTCAATACGAATTAGATGTCTTAATACTTTTTATATGGGGATATTTTTGTGAATATTATGGGATTTTCAATGTATAAAAGGGATTATTAGAGCATAACATCCCTGTCCCTAGTGATGAGTCTTCGTGGTTGAAATCCGCGATGCCATTGCTGCAGTCACTTGCGTCATACATAGCAACAGAGCGTTTATCACTGAACAGTTGTGGTGACTGTACTAGTCTGCTTTCCGGCCTTATGTCAATAACGCTTTGACGCATAGTGTATTTGCTGTTCCGAACCATACACACAGTTGTCAACAAACGACAGCGCTCTGCTCGTAAGCGGCAATGATTCGTTAGGAGGGTTTTAGCAGTGATTACTTGCATCTGTTTTGTTATTTACTTCAGCCTACACAGAAAGCATACGGTCTACCGATTTGTTCTGGAACACACAGACACAGACTATTTACGTGTCAGAGTCATTCCGTTGTGATTTATATTACAAAATGACAAGTACGTGAACAGAAACATTTAGTAGAACCCTAAACGTTACAGAAATATGTATTATTAAGCCCCTTGCACATTATAAAACCTGTTTTTAATTCAAAAGTTTACAAGAGCTTACAAAAAAAGGTTAAATATTACAAAACATTTTATATTGGACAAGGTGTGACAATATCATAAACCTGCATTACGCGGTGTCTTTTTGTCAAAGTAAACCCCTTCAGGACACATTAATAACTTATCACGTGCAAACTAATTTACTGTTAACGTCACGGTATAAACTTGCAATGAAATACTGTCTTTATGCAATTACATAGAATTTTCACGTATTTATAGCCCATGTAACCGTGTTACATAAAGGAATATAATGGAATAACACGAATTGATAGGTTAACTGCACTATATAACATTGCATTAATGCACTATTGTATGCTTCGGAAATCTGTCTGACAATTTCTTCATATGCTCTCGTCTGCTTCATCTTGTAATCCACGGAACCATCAGCGTATAGACATGCTCAGTTCATATAAGCTGAGGCAGTATTTTTAACACTTAAATAATTTCAGTCTAATTATATAATATGCAAATTCAATAATATCCCGCCTTAAAGCAATATGTGTATGTAACAATATATAAAAAATGTATGTAACAGTCATTGTATATGTTTGTATTATTGCATCCATGTGTAATAATGTTATGTGAATATATTACGTAATTTAATAATGTAGAAGCTGTGAGAATAATAGGTTAAAAGTTGCTAACAATGAGGTAACCTTGAGGCAATAATGAATTTGAAAGTTTAACAATACTACTTGTAATTCTTGGAAGCAATAATGTAATTTTTGTGAAGTTTATAAAAATAGCCAATCAACAACCAGAAAAAGCTTTAGTTAAATGAAGGTATTCTATTGGATTAGGAATAGCCAATCAGAGACTTGAAATACAGAAATTTACAAGTTTAGGCGGTTGAAATCAATTCAGTTGCTTGTAGACAGTGCTCATAACTGGACGCGTTGGTTGCAGACAGCGTTACTAACCAGACGCAAAAAGTGTCCTCAAGAGATTTAATACGTATTCGTGTAAGACGAAAAATAGTTTACGTGTTAAAAGGTGCAAATAATTAATAAAAGAATCTCACAGCTCTCTATCAGTGAAGTGTTATATAAATCGTATCAAGCATTAATAAAAGGAGTGAAGTAAAATTATAATCTGTGTAAGCCTACATTCTTAGTCGCACCACAACCCTACTAAAAGAAACGTGTCTCTAACAATAATACTGACGCAGCCGATACAAACATAAATATATAATATTTAAAGAAACAGTTAAATTACAAATTTAATATTTTTTTTAAACTTGGGGCAAAGGCCACCTGAAAGTACATTTGGGGCGAAGGCTACCGGAAACTCTTTACTATACGTGCGGTTGCAACTACTACAAGTTCGGCTCCCCAACAGTTGAAATACATTACAACTCCTACTTCAAATCGGCTTTTCCATACGTGAAACAATAACCAATCTCAAACCTAAGCAGCTTGCACTCGACATCCCATGCCCGGGTAGCCATTTCGTTTACTTTACGCTTTCAGCCATGTTGCAAATTTCGTGACACACTGTA
This sequence comes from Deroplatys truncata, assembly GCA_030765065.1. NCBI lineage: Eukaryota > Metazoa > Arthropoda > Insecta > Mantodea > Mantidae > Deroplatys > Deroplatys truncata. The sequence goes on from CM060985.1 coordinate 53,235,461, forward strand.
AATACGTTTCATTGGCTATAGCCATCAAATCATTGTCAAATATTTTGACAGTTTAGTGCATGTCCTTATATGCTTTCAAGTCTTTCGAAGTATTGGAAGCAATTTGACGAGAAAAGTTGTGACAAATTTTGAAAAGTCCTGTAAAGCATTGAATTTGACAAAAAATTGATCGTCTACAAGGAATTTAAGGCCAACCAGTCACCTACAACAATTATAGGCATTCATATAACCCCATTTCTCATCCATTACTTTGATTCTGCAGCGTCCTTAAGAGACTAAAACGATTCATAAAACTGAGCATACAGTAGTTATTTCTGGGCTAGTCGTTTTCAAACGAGATGCAATGAATTTATCCACAGCTAAAATTTGGTCAACAATTTGAAACAGAGTTTTTACGTCAAAAATACTTGGAACCTTTATCTTCAATTATATACTATGGTGTTTGCTCCCATAGAATTTAAAGCTTCAACAGGTGACCATTTAAGTGCGCCTGAGCACGCGGCCTAATGTTCTGTATTTACTTATTTTATTCCATTTTTATTTTTCTTGCACTTTTGCGCATTTAAAATGTTCCACACAATGTAGTTTTTAACCATTCTTGTTCAAATTTTCAGCAGGAATTCAAAGGGAATGAATTAAAAGAAAAACAAAGAAAGAAAAAAAAACTGGCATGTGGTTTTTAAATTGCACAAGGTATGACGAAGTCTTTAATATTGTTTTTGTTTCTGAAACAACCAAAAGAGTGAAAAAATTATGTATGTCATTTTGTATATGTGGATATAAATAATGCATCTCATGGGGATCTATTTGTTAGCATAACAAAGAGAAATAAAATACTTTTTCTCAAAAAACTATTAAAGTTGTCTGCATGAAATTTAAAACACACATGTTATTCCACCACAGTGCAATAGAATAGCATGTGACAACATTTTGAAAATATTTAGATAAAAACAGCAAGATTTGGGAATTTCACATGTGGGTACCTTATACTAATTCAATTTAAATATTTATAATTAATATATATACACATTTTTATTAGAGAAGCATATTTCAAACTGAGTCTATAATAATGTATTTAGTATTTGTAGTACATATTTATCAATGTATAAAATTAGTAGATATCTAGGTTAAAATTAACGATGAAATTACTATGCTTCTAAAGAAAAAAATCTCTACCCAATTATCTATTTTTATAAATACTGTACACATTATACTGAAAAAAAGCTTCCCCCCCCCCGATTTGCTTCATGTTAATCAAGATAGGTGTTTGCAGAAATAGCGTTATTACACATTTCACTTTAGGTACAAGCAGATACAGGGGACTGAAGAGACAGATTATCTTTAAAAAGCAGGTCGCTATGCGCTGGCTTTGAAATTCCACCCTTTATGACATCGTACGTTAAATACTGGTGACACAGCACTTTCAGAAGTTTATAAAGTATTAGAAAATTCAACCTTGGCCATGGTTAATGACGCAAAAAAATGTATTTGACATAAACTTTAAAGTTTAAATAAAATATAAATTGTTGTATATTTTTTTTGTCTATCACAATTTACCCCCGGTAAGGGGGCGGGTTCCGATCCCTTCAGCTGCGGACCCTGAGCACTCGTGGTACTTCTGACGTTACTAGAAGTACGCCGGGCCGAACATTCGAGCCCCTCCCTATAGAGAGTTCTTCGGATTGGGTTGGACTCGGCGGGGCAGTGGCCCCCGACACCTATGGGAGATTGGGTACGCCTGGCGGGGTTGTGAGACGCCCAGATGTTCTCCGGCACCAACCACGAGTGAGAGTTGGTAGATAGTAACTAGATATACTGTCGGCCCCATCCAGGTTATTTGGTGCTCTTCCCTGATAGGGTTTACCCTATTGAGCAGACGCACGTAACTGGGTATCCACTTCCGTCCCTGTGTGGCAGGGATGAGGGGAGGGTGGTTTCCTTACCCAGTCTCGGCCACGCAGGGGGGGGGGTATATAAAATAGGCACTGTCCCTAATGGAAAATCCCGCGAGCTTGACTTCCGGGTTGCGAGGGCGTGGACTGAGTTGTCAGTCCCGGTCCCGTGGTTCTATCACAGTTTACCACTTATACAAAATTAATTTAGAATGAAGAGGAATAAGCCATCCACAGAAAAGATATGCGTTTATTAGTTAAGCAAATATCTTAAACATATGGTATTTAATCAAAATCGTTAAGAGCCAATTTTGAGAAAGTTAAAAATAACGAAACATTTTCCTGAAAAGAGTAATCCGGGATGTGGGATTTTCTTAAGATCTTGAAATATACTCAATTTAAATGCCAAGTTTGGTACACAGCGAATATTTCATCTTTTTTAACTATGCTGCTCTCTCTCTCTAAAAATCCTCTTTTTTGGATTCAGTATGCTTCAAAGCATCTTATTTCGGGGAAATATCGATAAAGAAATTTTAGTTAGAATGCATTTGCCCTACCTAATATAGATAGGTGGCAGTGAAAATAAAAACGACCTAGTAAAATAGTGTTATGACTTCTGTAATATCTACTAAATGGCACAATTTTTTATTGTGTCATTATTTTATTTCACTTGAGTAATTTATGTTTATGATCGCAGCAGTTTGTTCCTCACCCTTCTTATGTTTTGGCAATTACTTTAGGGAGAAAGCACCATGGGCATCATTATATACTGGGCGAGCAATAAATTGGAAATGCGCTCTCGGCTCCGCGTCCTTAACAAGTCAATCCATTGGCTGGCTAAAAAACAGCAATCTGAAAATCGTGGTGCCTCAACTGTACTATAACTTTGTGATACGCATACGCTCTTTAGGCTAAGCTATCCAGAATGTTAAGTTAGTTAATACGGCTGAATTCAGCTATTCCCATAGACAGGATATAACGGGAGAGCAAAGAAACTACAAACAGGCTTCTTGGTGTTTTTCCACTGGTGGTGTGGAAACATGATAACGCACTGCTGAAGTAAGCAAGGTCACGGTGTTGTGGTTTTGCTCTGCAGTGTGAAGTGCAGTATTGAGTTGACGGTGATGTGATGTAGTTCAGTTATTACGAGTTATTTATTATTTTGTCCTATACTTAGTCACAAAGTACATTATGGCTCAGTATATGCTTTCTACTGCACAGAGTGTATTTATTTATGATTCGTATGTGTTAACTCAGTCAGCTCGCCAAGTGAAAGTACGATTTGTAGAAAGATTTCCAGATGTAAAAGTTCCAGGCCGTACCCGTAGGGCCAGTTTTTTTCGAGTCAACAGTTGACGCCCGTACATACGTGAATACAATTTTGCCCCCTGTTTTTAGAGAATTAACAGACAGGGAGCGTGATTTTGCCTTTTTTTTTAACAAGACTCTGCAACAGCTGATACGGCCAATATTTCGATGAGAACAATTGAAATTGTGCTTGATGACAGAATATTAGTAGAGATGTATGACCCCCTCAGAACCCCGACTTAACCTCTTGCGATTTCTATCTCCGGGGTAACTTAAAACAAAGTGTACAAGACAAACCCACACACCCTGGAAGAATTAAAACAAAGTATCCGCCATGAAATTGCCAGCATTTCTCAACGTGAACTACGGTGAATGATAGATAATTTCCTAAAGAGGTGCCAAAAATGTATGGACAAAGATGGCGGCCAGTTTCAGCATCTCCTTTCATAAAGTTGGTAAGTAAAGCCTTTAAAAGTGGTTTTAAACATGTATGGTTTCGTCCGCGCCTTTCTATGATAGCGGCAGACGACAACAAGCGCCGAGGACGCGGACGGGAAAAACGCGTGCAACCGGTTTGTAGTTTTTTGGCTCTCTCTGCATGTATGTATGTATGTATGTATGTATGTATGTATGTATATATATATATATAGCTTTTACTTTCGCTACCACGTGCATAGTAGATAGAAAAGGTATTGCTTTCCACCCGAAAATTCGATACCGAGATGTCACCGAAAATACAAGTCTTGAGGCTCCCTGAATCCAAGAAAAGCAGTTTTAGAAAAAAAGGACCGTGTGTGTGAAAAGCATAATTAAAAAACGAAGTTGGATAATTTACAAGTTTAGACGGTTGAAATCTAGTCAGTTGCCTGCAGACAGACAGTGATAGTAACTGGATGCATGATGCGTCCTCGAGAAATTAAATACGTATTCGTGTGAGACGAAAATAGTATATGTATTAAAAAGTGCAAGTATTAAATAAAAGAATTTCACAGCTCTCGATATCAGTGAAGTGCTATTTAATTTGTGTCAAGGATTAATAAAAAGGAGTGAATTAAAACTTAAAATCTGTGTAAGCCTACATTCTTGTCGCATCACGCCCTGCCAAGACTTCCATGTCTCTAACAACAATACTGACGCAGCCGAGGCAAACATAAATATATAATATCTAAAGAAACAGTCAAATTACAAAGCTATTATTTTTAAACTTGGGGCAAAGGCCACCTAAAAATACATTTAAAGCGAAGGCTACAGGAAACTGTTTACTATACATGCTATTGTAACTACAAGTTCGGCTCCCCAACAGTTGAAATACGATACAACTCCTTCAATACAACCTACTTCAAATCGGGTTTTCATACGTGCAAACAACTCCAACAAAACACCTTCAAATTGAAGACAGGAAAATAAACTTTCGTAAGAATACTTTGTATATGCACTAATAAGCGTTAGAGGGTAGAGAAAGTCATGCGAGTGTAACATCGGATTTAACACATGGTTACCAATCTAATGTTTCTAATGATCTCGTGTAAAGACTATGGAATCTCAAACCAACATATAGGACCCACTTTTTAAAGGTTTGACTGTTGCTTCAGGCTTCTGTATGCTTTTAAGAACTGCATCGAAACATGTAATAAAAATATTTCTTCAGGCGTTTATCTGATTAACGTGAAACAAATAGAAAAAGAAGCGTTTGTAAGAATTGTTTGAGAAAGTCAAGCGAATGTAACACTTGAGATCGTTTTTATAGAAAGCGATTAACACGATTGTGAATTTGTTGAAGTCCATTTTCGAACTATGAACTGAGGAAGAATGTAGTTTTATGATTTTGCTACAGAACTCAGTCACAGCGCATCGAATCAACTATGATAGTATCATTAAAACATACAATAACCTTTACGGTTTCCTATTTTATCCCTCTCCAATTAAAATTTCTGAGAAACATTGACAGGCAAAGTGTACACGATTAACCCATACACTTGAGATAAAAATTGTATAAACTTTATGAAGACATTTCTGACACTTTTCAAAGGGAATTTCATAGTGTAATAATTAGGAGGCCTCGTGTAGCCGCGGTCGCTGGAGCGTTTGACCTCGGCACTCAGTGGCGCAAAGGGTCGCGTGTTCGCATCCCGTTTTGGCCACGAGTATTTGTGTCCGTGACTTCCCATGTTGGGTATAAGGGACAGCACAAAAGACGTAGAGGTGCGAGGATCTCTGAATCCTGAAACACTACCAGTGTAATAGTTAACTTCCTATGGAAAAGTTGGCAAACAGTTCAAGCATTTTCTGCCTTGAGTGAGTGAATTATTTTTACTTTAAGTGTTTATTGGTAACGTTGAGACAAACTTTAGGTACGGATTACTCCGGTACTACAACGTGAGCCAAAAAACCACGAACCGACTGCGCGATGTTTTTCCTGTCCGCGTCGTAGACGCTCGTTGCCGTCTGCTGCTATCATAAAAAGGCGCGGATGAAACCATACAACATAACTACTTTTAAAGGTTTTACTTACCAGCTTTATGAAAGGAAATGCTGAAATTTGCCACCGTCGTTGTCCATACATTTTTGATGGATAGTTTCCTAAAAAGGTGCCAAAATGTACAACCGTAAAGCTACTGATGTGCTTAACATTGTGTATGTTTCTTTAAACAATATAGCGCCTTACAATTAGTAACTTAATTTCAAACAATCTATTTAATCTGGATGATCTGGAGCAAAAGGGAAGAAATTAGTTCATAAACGTCAGGGAGTACATGTCTTAGGAACCTGCATTTTGTTGAAGATAAAATGAACAAGTTTGCAACTTCCGGTGAGAGAATTTCAGATTTGGAACGTGCACTAAACTTATTCCTAAGTGCATATTTGATGAATTTCTTTCCTTTTATCCTGGAGCCATTATATCTGGTTCACCAGATGCGAGAAGTTCAATGCGCTTTCAACGTCTGGTCACGCTCGTTTAACACTACAATGTCGGCAGCAGCCGATGTACCGTGGTTCGAGGTCGTTAAAGGCACGAACTAGTCAACGGGAGTTCTGCGGTTCAAATCCCGCAAGAACCATATAATTCAGGTTTTTTTCCCCCCAGGTTTTCCTCAGTCATAACTGGCAAAAGTCCGGGAAGTACCCTAAACTTAGGCCTGGGACGTTTCCTTCCCAAATTTCATTTCAAGTATTATCAGTAATCACCGCCTGTGGTTCGAGTTTCAGCCATAGCACTGATTTTATCCCCCTTTCTTTAATTAATTTGATTCAAATTTTCATTCTGTGTAATTGATGTACACCTATGAAGGTTTGGCTCATAATTATGATTTACAAAAATATCCTAAAATCCCTTTACACTGTACGCTTAATTTTTGAACCACTGTACATCTCAATGACAAAACAGAAATTAAACTCAGGTATTATCTATTAACATCAAACGAAAAGCGTTGGTCGCAAAGATACGATGAAATGGAGGTTTCCATATCATGGCAATATTTCACCTCATTCAACACAAAGCAATGAACTCCAAGGGAAATTTCGTACCGTTTAGGACTGACAGCTAAATACCCATATATAACTGACGATTCGCCAACACGACAAACAATTATGCATTCCAGCACGTTGTTATGTTACATACAAGGGAGCCAATGTAAACTTATGGAAGGTCGAGGACAGGAAAATATTTCCAGTAGAGAAGCCATATGCACAGCTTACCTTAGATCGCAAGTTCGACTCCCTCCTCTTGTCGCACCAAAACACTACAAGATATATACACTCACTGACACGTTAGGTACGCACGGACCGGTGCGGTGTATCGCGACGTCTAGCCTCGCTAAAGCCAAGCGCACGACTGGCAGGGAACCCTCGCCGCTGGCAGTAGCTGCCCGGGACGGGATATTCCTTCTACTACTCCCGCCAGAGTCCGACGCTCCACGAGTCACTCAGTTGCACGGTGCTCGCCATTGATGCGCTCTTGTCTCGAAACATATACCTCCGGCAACTCGACCAGCTATTACAATAATTAACTACCTTGAATGCGAGAAAAGGGAATACAATTGTAAAGCTTACAACGTACAAATCTATGAACAAACTCCGCTATATTCGCGATTTCGCTTAACCGTACGAACGCACTAATATTAACACTGGATGAATTACGTACTTAGCCTGCATGACTTTCTCAATCTAAACCCTGTTCCATGTAACTTTGTCCCGTATCTCTTAACTTTCACGTGCACTAGTCACCTCTCATTGGCCGCTGTCGTGGAATAGGTTGTTGAGCGATACAAACTAGTTTCTTATTTAACATGACCATTTAAATTTTCATAACCGTATGAGTCAAATATATTATTAAACAAAGTTAATTCATGGAGAATGCATGTAGATTCTTATCAGAAATAGGTAGGAGGATCCATCGGTTTAAATCTGCCTGTTACGATGACAGGGCGTGCACTTACCATGAAAAATTGGTTTTATTGCTTTTATCGCCTGAACTTGCATTTTGTATCTCATACATGGTCATTCAAATGTGTACATTAGGCAATCAGGGAAAACGGGAAGGAAAGAGAGCGCGTAAGATTGCATGTCAGCGGGGCAAGGTTATAAGAAGCTGTATTTAGTATAGTTTTTCTTTGTATCTCTTGCACAAAGTATTCTTAAAAATGCTTATTTTTCTGCCTACTTCATGTTGATAGAAGTAACCGTTAGTAGAAATAGGTAGTTTCATTACATATACCGTTGTAGGTACAAGGGGAATACAGGAGGCTAAAGCGATCTGACGTTAACATTTACATTATTTTCCTACTCACTCTTCTACAAACTATTCTGACAAAAGCCTATTCTTCTATCTACTTCTTGTTCGTCGAGATAAACGTTACTTTCATTATACATTTACACATTTCGTTGTATGTACAAAAAGAATACAATAGGCTAAAGAGATGGATATTTTAAAAAGCGTGCCACTATGTGATTGGCTTTGAAATTCCATGATTTTTCCATGGCCACGAGAAAAAAACGAATAGCGACTTAAGAGTTGAAAAAAGTAGAATTACTTGAAAATTCAAACAAGCAATATCTCCAAAATGGTTAACGTCACAAAAGAAATCTGTATCTGACAAACTGTGTGCTTTAACGAGATTTAATTTACTAAGATTTTGTCTATCTCTTACGATTTACCAATTTATTTACCAACAAAAATAATTCAAATTAAAAGGGCTTCTCAGGCGATTCGCGAAAAAATTCAATATGTACGTACCTATACATTTTATTTGCCGTGCAAATATTTTAAATACATCGTATTTCAATCAAAAAGTTAGTCATCTTTTAGAAAATAAAAAATAACTAATATTTTTTCATGTAACGGCTAGTTTGGGATAAGGGGGGGATTTCTTGAAAATATTCTTGTCTCCTCTGCGTAGTGCTTCACCCTCTAAGTTTGTTCATTCATTCCATGCTGAATTTTCATGCTAGCTTCTAGTTCCCAAGTTCGGGGGTTGAAATGTGGCGGAGGACGTTGGATTTTTTCGGGCATAAAATGGCCTTGGCATGGCTTCCTTCGGAAGGGAAGTAAAGCCGTGGTCCAGTGTCGTAGATTTACGGCACGTAAAAGAACCTCAAGTCTGTTAAAGAGGCCTCTGAGCAAAATTACTGGTCTTTCACGCCCAATATAGAATAAGGACCACAGCAGTTAAAGAGCGCCCATAAATAAAACTCAAATTTTATGCTCAACTTAGCTTTTGTAACTTTAAACAACAGAACTGCTGTTCAAAGCCGATGAAATTATTTATACAATCCTGCTACTGTATTCAGTATCGTGCATAACTGAGACATTGTGGCATGCATGCCAATAATAGTAATGACGTAATACCGATATTCCAAGTTGCCATGGCTTATAGAAAAAATGAAATGAATTTGTGATATTGCTTTCTCTAAGCAATGTATTTTGAAGGGCCGCAGTATTTTGACTGTGCAAAGGTGGCATAATCATTAGTCTTTTAATTGAGGGCTGGTATGAATGGTTACGAAGATGCTAAAACATCTGTACATTATTAAATGAATAATAATAATTTATAATTATTTACCACACTGTGCTGATAATAGACTAATCACAGTCCGTAACACCTTCTCACTTCTCTCCTAGGAAGGAATGCATGCAAGTGGCTGTCTTGGTTATCAGTTCAACATGCCAGATAATGACAAATGAAATGTAAGGAGAAAAACTGATGTCTCATGTACTTACAATACAGTAGATGATTTAAATTGATACGAACATATGAAGACACTCTCACTTATGTCAGTTATGGATGCCGAATTGTTTCATGGTTTATTTCCTACAATTTATAATATTAATACTGGATAAACTCTGTATCCAAATGGTGGATAATCTTAATATAACACTCGCAAAAACTGTCGCACGAACGTCACTTGAGTGCGACACATATTCACCCGTGCTATAATAAAGACTATCCACTTGTTGCATGAATTACTATTATTGCTATATTTACCATTTATTATTCATGTGTTACAATTATATTTTTTGGTCGACCACACTATAATATACTGATTACATGTGACGTAACCGAACCATAATGGCATCCATTATACTTCAGCACTCATTATGATCTTACTCAGTGGTGCGCGCAACTCCCCTATCGCCCATACCTTTCAAAATCTTCAAAACAGCAATCCACTTGGATACATTCCCCAGATAAACAATGAAATATGTGTATTTAAAATAAAGTAAATACTGTTCATTCTAATTTTAATATGCTAATAAACTGAGTACATTTGTTTTGCTTCAATATGTGTTGCTTTCACGTTATCTGCAACAAAAATTAATAAATACGCTATGGACTCAACTATGTAGCCATATGTTGCACTACTTGCAAACACATTCAAGGTTCTGTCATCAGCGCTGCCATCCGATCAGCATTAATTACACACAATTTAAGGTAAGATCTTTTTGTGAAAACTCAAAAGTTTTGAAACTATAGTGTGGCCGACCAAAAACAGTCGTATTGAACTTGACTGTAATGGTAATTAAGACGCTCGTATGAAAATTACGAAACTAGGTCGCGTCTAAATTACTATTATTATAGCCTTGCTGCATAAAATACTTCTTGAAAAAGCGCTAGCCCAGACAACTCCTCTAAATAAATCCAGCCACCCATGGAATTATCACAAACAACGTGGACTTCTCGTTTCTGGCAAATAGATTCAAAAATATAGAAAGTAAGCGAACTACAAAAAGGGAATGTAGCAGTGAAAAGCAAAGCGAGCATTCATCACCAGAAAACCTGCTGGAGTGTTCTACCTCAGCGACTAAAAATAACATCGGTACCATCATAAAAGTGCAATCTCTACAGTTTCAAAGATTCCATACACCGATAAAACACGTTTTTGCTGCCATCACGAAACGTAATTTATTGCGTCAGCCCCACATAAAGTACTGCTTGGGCAGATAGCATTACCAGTGACATTCTGGCCGATTACCTCCTCTGTTCAATTTTTGAAAAAGCCAGAATGGTGTGAGTCAAATCTACACACATCGTTTTAATAGAGAACTTTAAATACACATAGTTGAACCTCACTTATTCACTTCCAGCTTTTTCGCAGTTATTCGCTAAGCACCAAAATTTGTCAATTAATATTTAGCTCAATTATACATTTTTACTTTCCCTACCACGTACATAGCAGGGAGAAGGTATTGCATTCCACCCAAAAATTCGATACCGAGATTTCACCGGAAATACTGAGGCAGTATTTTTAACACTTAAATACGTTCAGTCAAATTATATAATATAAAATTCAATAACAGCCCGCCTTAAAGCAATATGTGTATGTAACAATATATAAAAAATGTATATTACAGTCATTGTGTTAATGTTTATATTATTGTATACATGTGTAATAATGTTATGCGAATGTATTATGTAATTTAATAATGTAGGAGCTGTGAGAATAATAGGTTAAAAGTTGCTAACAATGAGGTAACAATAAGGTAACCTTGAGGCAATAATGAATTTGAAAGTTTAACAATACTACTTGCAATTCTTGGAAGCAATAATGTAATTTTTGTGACAGTTTAAAAAAAATAGCCAATCAAGAACCAGAAAAAGCTTTAGTTAAATGAAGGTATTCTATTGGACTAGCTTTAGCCAATCAGAAACTGAAATATAGCAAAATTTACAAATCTAGAAGTCATTTGCTTGTAAACAACGCTCATAACTGGACGTGTTGCTTGTAGACAGTGTTGCTAACCTGATGCGAGACACGTCCTCCAGCAGAATAATACGTATTCAGTGTGAGATGAAAATAGTTTACGTGTTAAAAAGTGCAAGTAATTAATTAAAAAAAAAAATCTCACAGCTCTCTCCATATCAGTGAAGCGTTATTTAAATCGTGTCAAGCGTTAATAAAAGGAGTGAAGTAAAATTATAATCTGTGTAAGCCTACATTCTTCAGTCGCACCACAACCCTGCAAAGAGTAACATGTCTCTAACAATAATACTGACGCAATCGAGGCAAACGTAAATATATAATATTTAAAGAAACAGCAATAAAAAAATACAAAGTTAATATTTTTAAACATATTTGGGGAGAAGGCTACCGGAAAGCGGGTTGCAACTACTTCAAGTTCGGCTCCCAACAGTCGAAATATAATTCAACTCCTTCAATACAACCTACTTCAAATTGGCTCCCAAAGCGTGGGGCAAATAACGTAAAAATAAAAATAACAATACAGCTACTTTCTCAATACATATCTGGATGCCTCCTGAATCAAAAAAAAAATTGAAAAAGGTCCGTGTGTGTATATGTGTGAACAGTATAACTCAAAAACGAAAAGTCGGATAAACATCAAACTTGGTGTTTAATTTCAGTACGTTCTGAAGATGTGACACGAACAGTTTCAAGAAAATCCCCCACCCCAAACTACCCTTAACATGGAGCATTTTTCGATATTTTTGATTTTCTAAAAAATAGCTCTAACCAGCAAGTACGAAACTCGTGGAATTAGTTTTGAACCAAAAAATGTTCCCACAGGAAATATTTCACAAGTTACTCAAACAGAAGCAGTATTTAAAATAAATTTCAGCTGAACGAGTTTTATAAACAAGCTATTGAGAATGTTATTAACAAACTTGCAAATCTGTATGAAAATTGGTTGAAATTTGCATAAATTTTTCATCTGCTTTAGGTACCCTTAAGCCCACTCTTGCTACCGAAATGCCGTAGCAAATCTTTCAATCGTGCATATACTTCCTGCAAACGTGGTGATAATTCTCTTGTTGCACCTTTCATTCCCCGCTAAGTCTTTAACATATGCTGTCATAGTTGGCATCAAGGAGAACTGTAATACCTTGGCGGATTGATAAGTCTGATAAACAGTCAGACGTTTTTGCAAAACCAAATGCTTTTGCTCAACATAACCTCCCTTGATCTCAACACACTTTGTCCAGGGAGGTTCCATTTTCTTTATTATTCCCTCAGCCCACGTAAATAGTACTCATTCACAGCACAAAATAATAACCTTTTTTTTTAATGGAAATTTCTTCCCTCGAAGCCAAGTTTTGAGGCTGGAAAGCAAAAAAGTCAAATGGGGCAAAATCTCGAGAATAAGGGTAGGTGAAGAACTAATTGGAGGCCCACCTCGTGCACTTTTGCCATTGCAATGACCGATGGGTGAGCTGGCATATTACCCTGGTGAAGGAGCACATTTTTGCGCGCTAATCTTCGTCGCTTCTGCTTCAGCTCGCTATGCAGCCAGTCACTGTTTTACCCTCCTCCAAATAGTTAATCATAATGATTCTCTGAAAGTCCCAAAATATCGTAGTCGTAACTTTTCTCGCTGATAAAACTGTTTTCGCTTTTTTTCGGTGCACTTTCACCTTCCCAACTCACTGCTTTGACTGCTGTTTGTCTCCGGGGTGTAGCGGTGAATCCAGGTTTCCTCTGTCACATAACAATGTTCAGAAGACCTCAGGAGTATGCTCTAGCTTATCTAAATATGAAATTGAAATGTCCTTTCTTGAGCGTTTTTGGTCTGGAGTCAAATCACGGTCCCATTGCGCACTCAGCTTGGTCATGTGCAGAACTTCATACAGGATATGATGTGCCCGTTCACATGAGATGCCTACCATCTCAGCAATCTGGCGAATCTGAATACGGGATCGTCTATTGCGATATTATGAATTTTATGCACAATTTGTTCAGAAAAAAAACTCGATTGGACGTCCGGAACGTGTAGCATCGCAGTGCTTGTACGCCCTCGTTGAAGTTCATTTATCCAATAATAAATAGTCTTGAGTGCTCGTGCATTGAAATTGAGTTTTTTTATTTATGGACGCTTTTTAACTACTATGGTCCTTAGCGTCCCATTCTATATTGGGCGTGAAAGACCGGTAATTTTGCTCAGAGGTCTCTTTATCAGGCTTGAGGTTCTTTTACGTGCCGTAAATCTACGACACGGGACCACCGGCTTTACTTGCCTTCCGGAGGAAGCCATGCTAAGGATTTTACGCCCGAAAAAAATCCATCACCCTCCGCCGGGTTTGAATCCGCGACCTTGGGAACTAGAGACTAGCATGGTACCACTAGTCCACGGAGGTGCAGAGTCCCCATGAACTTCCTTCAGCTCAGTCTCTGAGCTGCAGTCCAGCTTTTAATAGATAGACATTTATTTCACTTCACTTCGCTAGTTACATAAATTAATTCTCATATAAGTTCTATAATACATAATTTTATCTCTACACATTACCCTTTACATACCATTTTCTCTTTCACTAAGTTGCTGCATTACTAAGGGCCCGCAAACATCCAACAGCATGGTTGTCGAGTTATTACTCGTACTTAATTTTATGATTCAACATTCTACATTTTCTTTCTATTCCCTATTTCTAATTTTTGCAGCCATTTATTTCTCACTACACCTAAATAGTTTCCTTGGATTTAACTCTTAACATCCTTTTACCTATAATTTCATTTGGTAATCTAGACCAACTGTTTCTTTGCAATTTTTTCCTCATATTCATTGTTCCTTCACATTCTAACATTAAATGCCAATAACTATTAAATTTGGTATTACATAATGGGCATTTGCCCTCATTTTCTCCTTCTCCTATGCCTTTTAACCTCACCACCCGTGACCTAGCCCATGCAAAGCCCTCTCTTGCTATTTTATTACAAACATCAACATAGTTTTCTCTTTCCATGCCCTTTTAATCTCTGTATATACATATAATGATCTTTTTGAATTAAAACTACCAATTATTTCCTGTCTTTCCATATCTTCAATCCTCAATCTAACTCTTTTCCAACATCCCTTCTCACGTGATTGTCTATATCTCCAAATATCCCCACACCCTATTTCATTGGGAATTGCTTCTAGCGCTTGTACCAAGTATCCTCTTTATTTAGCTTTCGCTGAACATCCAAACATTGTTTTAAAATATTATTATTCTCTGATTCCTCAATTCTCAACCAATATTTCACTATGCTTTCAATAATTTTAGCCTTACTACCAAATCTCCCTTACTCCATTTGTACAACCCCATGAGGTGAGGCTCTTGGTAGACCCAGAATTATTTTACAAAAGCACTTTATTTACCTGTTCCCACCCCTCCTCGATACCCCAAATCTCTGCACCATACGGCATTTTTACCTCAACTCTGCTCCATATACTATTTCTATTCATTTTATGAGCATCCCAGGTATTTTATCTAAACATGCTCTAATAACTTTCATTGCCACTTTTACTTTTGGTAAAACCTGTTTATTTTGTTCTCTCCATCTAGCGTTGCTACTTAGTCTTACTCCCAAATAATCAAATTTTCTGACAACCTCAATTTCCTTACCTTCCCAACTCCATTTTTCATACTTTCTTAACTTATTAACCTTTTTAAATACCATTATTTTTATTTTACTTGTATTAACCCTAAGGCTCCACTTGTTACAAAAAAGCTTTTAATATAACAGTGCTTTATCACTGCACGATACTAGTTTTGTATAACAGTGCTACACCAATCACTAAAGATGGATGCCAACAGAGAACTGTGCGCTGCATCTGTTTGCAACTTTTAACAAACCCCTTTCAAGAATCTTGCCTAGCAACAGTCATGACGCTTAACAAAATTTCGAGCTCTTTCTTTGAGATTTACCGGAATTATCAATCCCTTCTCGTATATACAACGGGTCAACGAAACCCCTAAGTGAACTTTTTCGGCATGGAAAACTTGAAATGCCGTTTATAAACACAGCGCGTCTGCGAAAGGAATTCGATAAGAGAAGAAACAAGTGGATCTACAATTGGACGACACCGGATAGACACCGTAGTAAGGATTCTGTAACTGGTTGTAACTGTAAGTTGCAAAAAATAACCCAATTCATGTTCTACTGTCGGCAACGTTTATGCTCTTTTGAAGAAGGTAAGTGGAAGACAAACAAGAAGAGTTTGAAACGAAAGAACTACAGAATGCGGAGAAAGAAGAGAATTTGAAGCAATTCTTCAACAGAAGGCTGCTAAATTAAAAGCTTCATATGGCAACATTAACAAAATTTGGAATCACTGAAAATCCAAGCAGCAGCAGAAGAAACATTAGGACAGAGAAAGTAAAACCAATAAGGCCCACATTTTAGGGCAAATGCTGTAGAAGAAGAAAGAAAGAAGGTAATGAAGAACCACAACACAGAAGCGGCTAAAAGGAGCTAGAAGATATAAAAGAGCAAAGTAAGAAAAAACAAAACTGTGAAGAGATGGGTCTACAAAAATAGATAAGTCATACACCATTATTATTACTATTATTAATCTTACTAGTACACAGATTAAAGGACAAAAATAACATATTTGTGACAAGTTGCTTTTTTCGCTAATTTCCATTAAGTTTTCAATGTAGATGAGGATATATTAGCGGCAGAAGCAACACTGATCTGAGACAACAATCACTCTTAAGAGTACATTCGACCAGAATCATCAATTTGAATAAAAAAAATCTGATGTGTTACACTCACATGACTTTCTCTACTCTTGTACAAACTATTTTTACAAACGCTTATTCTCCATGTGCTTCATGCTAATCGAGATATCGAGATGTCAATCTTATTGCTAATTTTCTTGTGGGTGCAAGGGGAATATGGTAGGTTTTAAGCGATGGTCAAATCTTTTAAGCGCTGGTTGCTATGTGGCGCATTCCATTCTCTTTGCATGTCCAGGACATAAAAAAAATTAATAACGAATTTGAGAAAAAGTATAAGCATTGGAAAATTTAAGGGAATAACAAGCAATATCTCGAAAAAGGTTCACCCAACAAAAAAATGTATACGACATAAATTGTGTATTTTAACGCGATCTACATTTTTGTGCAGTAAAATTTTGTCTATCTCTTATGGTTTACCAGTTATGCAAAAGTCGTTCACAATGAAGAACACTTTTGGAGACATTCCCAGAAAATTCGAGATATACATTTCATTTGTCCTGAAAATATCATAAACATATGATATTTTAATCAAAATCGTTAGAGCCATTTTTGAGAAAATTAAAATTTTCGAAAATTGTTCCATGTAAAGGGTAGTATGGGGTGGGGGATTTTCTTGAAAACCTTCGTGTCGCATCTCTGGAAGATACTGAACCTAATACTAAGTTTGGTGTTTATCCGACTGTTCGTTTCCGAGTTATGCTGTTGACAGACAGACACACGGACATGTTTCCAAAAATGCCTTTTTTGGATTCAGGGGGTCTTATAACATGTATTGCCGGTGAAATCTCGGTATCGAATTTTTGGGTGGAATACAATACTTCCGCTACTTACTATACGTAGTAGAGAAAGTAATAATCTAAGCTTTTAGAAATATTTATTTTGTATGAGGGGCATTCAAATGAAACCTGGTCAGTGCGTCTAACTTTGCACTACACATAAGGTGGCACCACGTAACTGCGTGTATGGTGGCACCATCTATTGGTAGATCAACTACAGCGTGTGCAACTTTTGACGTTGCGCAGCGACAGTGTGGTTTCAAGCCGAAGAGAAGGTGGTCACACAAGTTATCGTCCACTAGTGAACATGAAGGCGAGTACGCAGGAACGAGGAGTGAGTCAGAGCAAGCAGTGGAAACATACGACTTCGCCACCTTCAAAGAAATCAATGGCCGTACACACCAGTTCTGGTAAGGTCATGATGTCCTTTTTTGACCACAAGGGCCCACTGTTTGTCGAGTTCCTGGAACGGGGAACCACCCAGCGTTATCAAGCCACTTTACAGAACCTTAGACGAGCCATCAAGTCGAAACGCCCAGGCATGTTGTCCAATGGCGTTATTCTCCTGCGCGATAATGCCCGCCCACACACTGCCAATGCGGTGAAGACGACATTGCAGCAGTTTCGATGGGAAACGTTGGAACACTCGCCGTACAGTCCAGACCTTTCACCGTGTGACTTTCGTGTTTATGGACCTCTAAAACAAGCTATTCGCGGACATCGATTCACAACGGACGACGAAGTGTATGAATGGATCCAGGCCTGGATCCGACAGCAGCCTACTAGCTTCTTCAAAGATGGAATCGACCGGCTAGTGTCGCAATGGGAAAAATGTGCCAAAAGTTTTGGCGAATATTTTTGAGTTAATAAGATGGTTACCGTTACTTTACACAAGTGACCGGGTTTTACTTGAATGACCTTATATTATTATTATTATTATTATTATTATTATTATTATTATTATTGTCATTAAAATTAAGGAAATATAGCTATTTCCAAAATTCGGATAAAATGAAAAGCTAAACATCCTTCTTTGATATCTATTTCTCGCTTGTGAATGAAAATAAGCGGGGTTGTAAAATGCTGCCTCTTCAGTTTTTATAATCGTATGTGTGTAGATGCAAACATACATGTCTAAGGAAAAATACACTTTTAGAAAGTTTTGGCAAAAATGTATGTCCACGTTTGTTTTTTCAACGTAAAGTGATTTTAATATCACTAATAGTCACAAAATATTTGATTTTTTGTTATTATTTTACGGCACAGATTTGATGTAGATTTTATTTTTTTCCAGTCATTCGTGCTTAAACATCGGTGCAAATGGTTTGAAAAGTAAGCATTTCAGACAAGCTACACCTTACCCCGAGACAGACCGACGTTGTTTACTCCATTCATAGGGCAGCAGACTGCTTCGGTGTTGTCATGTTGCCAAATACTGCATTGCAAAATATTCATTTTTGGGCGCAATACTTGAAGATGGACAAAGGTTATGACGACTCTTTAGTTCATTTCCTTCCTAGTTTAAAGACGTGTGGCTATAACCTCCTATGTGTGTAAAAAGTTTGTGTTGATAAAGTTATTGAAAGTTCTCGTTCCCTTATCCATTTGTACCTCTCTGTCACGCAATATCACCAATCGAATCGCCTGTCCTCTCTTTTCCATTGGCAAAGCGTTCAGCTTTAGCTGGGGAGGTAAAATATGATCGGACGCCAATTGGCTTTCTTTGACATGTCTGTACGATATGCACGAAGGGGGAAAAAAGAATAATAAAAGTGAAACCAATGATCATGCAGACAGAAACTCGAACTGTTTTCAAACTATTATTTTTCCGAGGGAGGCTCATTTATGACTTATTAGCTGGGACGAGGATCTTTAACTCCTCAAATTTAAGGGCTCGGAAAATATTTAAGACTAATTCTAGAATTGTGCTAGTGATTGTCTTCGCACAACACCGCACTTCAGCATGGCACTAGTGAGAATGTCTGATATGCTAAGGTTGACGCACGACTGACAGAGGTGAAGGAACCGAGCAGGATGGCTCAGGCGGCTACTTCTGTGGCCCGCAATCGTGAGGTGGTAGGTTAGATTCCCGCGGCCGACCTTCCAGACCCATGGGTTTTTTCGGGGTTTCGCCGGGCAGCTAAGCGAATGTTGGGAAGGTTCATTACATCCCCCGAATTTCCTGTCCTTCCATTTCACTTCACCTTTCATGTGCTTGACTATCAGGGTTGCAAGTGTCGGCGGGAGTCTCGGCGTTGCATGGTAGGGGAAAAGGATTCTCTATGTAACACTTCGTCCCGTGGAATGGGGCGGTTTCCAAGTCCCGGGCTCCCCAATGGGATGTGAAAGACTGAAGGGGGAGGGGAACCGGCTGCACCAACTGCCATCCGGGAGCTTCAATCTGTAAAAAGGTAGGGACTCTGCCCTCTGCCATGCCTCCTGATTCTGCCGCCCTGTCTCCTCTCTCCTCAACCCCTGCCTCCTGGGGGCCCCCCGTCAGGTGCTTAGGCACAAAAGATCGTCCTAGGCCGCGGTGCTAAATCCCCTCCGCTCTTAGTCGCAGTCCTAGAGGTGAAGGATGTACACTTGGAGGAACAAACAGATCCGTTTCCTTAGAACGCAATAATGTTTCTTCTTCCTTAAGGCCTCTATATGTATCTAACCAACACAAGAGTCCACCCAGCCGTTTATCTCTGACCGGCTTGAAACAAATCCCCAAAAAACAAATATGAACCAATGAGCGAAGTTATCGGTATGAAAAGGAGGGGTCAGAAATTGCCTCTCTTGATGAATTCTACCCCGATTAGTTCAAACAGACTACCCCAATGTAATATGGTTAGTGACCTGAGCTTGTAGAGGGAGGGGTAGGTGTAAATGAGTTACCTGCATCACTGAAATGCGCAACACCATAATATTTGTGTCAAATGTTTCTTTTGGCGTAGATAAGAAAACAAGTCTTATCTAAATTAAGCCAAGATATTATTATTTGATGTATTTTTGAATTTCATTAATCGCTTTAATATATAGCATTTAGAAACAACAATAATAATATCGACATTTTATAATGATAGTTATAATTTTCATGTTATTGTAGTTATTATCATTACTGTTGAGGCAGTATTTTATATCACAACATTGTGAATGCCAGAATGATTGTAGTGTAAATTAGCATTATTGTATGACAATGATTTGAGATGTTTGTTAACTATAAGCATTGTTAGGAAATAAGTTTACAACGCCTCACTGAAACTGACAATAGGAGCGGGTAACAATGAAACGAGGGAGCGAGTTGTTTATCAATTAGAAGAGACAAACAAATGACGTCAGAGTAGCGTGCCTTTCTTTAGCAATGGAGGGAATATCTTCCCTAGAGCATGTGTGTTCGTAATTTTGATTGGATAAAAAAACAGACGCTAATGTTGGCGCGCTTTATTAACCAATAGCAGCTCTGTGATAATGTTTAGGCATATCGGGGTGAGGGAGTATAAATTCTAAAGCCAGAGACAAGTATCACACAGTTCAACAGAATCATTCACGGGTTACACGTCGCGCAGTTCAACAGAAGCATTCACGAAGTACACGTTACGAAATTCTACAGAATCTCTCGCGTCGTAAAGTTAGTTACAAAATGTGAAATACGCGGATTAATAATGCGCGGCAAATGAGTTATTGTAGTTACATTCGAAAATATAACAGTTTTAGTCAGGCGTGTATCAAAAGTAAATATGTGAAATTAACTAAGTGTGACGCCAATAAAAGTGTAAAAACAAATTCTTTTATCAGTGTTATCTTTTAGTAACAACTCTTTTCCGTTTATACACCCTGTTCAAGAGATTTGCTCGACTGAGTAATAATAGCTAGCCGGAGGACAAAGAACCCAAAATTCAAAATAGTAAAACAATAACAGGCGCTCAGAAAATAAGATAACACGAGAGGATACCGCGACACTGTAGGTATTATTATCATGAACGTCACTGATGTGGTCCTGAAAGTCAAAAAGAGCCATTAAACAAATGGAATGTACTGTTACCCTCAGCCTTAATAATACAGCGCTTTTCCTTCACAGCAGGTCTACTCAAGTGGCGGCCGCCGCAGCTCGGTCTACCGCCGAAACGTTATAATATCCCCGCAACCGCCTAACGTTTTCATACTCAACCATTACAATTATAATAAGCACATGCCTTATTATAAAAGATGTTGAAAATGTTCCTCTATTCACACATTTCTGGCATCTTCTCAGGCAATTTGCGTTTACACTCTAGTGAATTTCTCGCCTGATGTTTTAGTTCTTGGAATGTATGGGGAAATGTATGGCTTATTGCATACACATTAGTTTTCATATGATCATCAGAGTAGGGTAAAGTTCTGAAATTGACTTACCATAATATTCTTCTGTAACGAAGCACGGTTACATTTATATGGCTGTGTTTCGTCGCAAAATAAGAGATATTAGAGCATAGAGAAACGCGATTTTAACACGAGATTCCCTTGCATGACGCGAAAACTGGTGTGCAGTAAATACATACAAAAAATAGGACTTACATTTTTTGAACAAAAAATAAATGCAGAGAAGTACAGGAATGGCCAGGTTTTGAACCGCTGATCGACCTTGAACATCAGTCAGGATTTTTTCCAACAAGACTTTGCTACCGCGCATACACTGATGAGTCATCAAATCTAATTCAGGAAATGTTTGACGATAGGTTAATTAGTAAAGGATTACGGCCCTTACGTTTCCCTAATTTAACTGTATGCGATTTTTATCTTTGGGGGAACTTGGAAAACAGGGCGTATGCAACAAGCCCAAATATACTGTAAGAACTAAAAGAAAACATCAGGCAAAAAGTTCGCTCAATCGGATACTGAACTCTCGAGAGTGAAAGCAAAATCCCTGAGATAACAGAAATTGTGGATAGAGGACAGATTTTCCAGTTAAAGAAAAATAACGAGATTTTGACCTTAGCATTTCACTCCTTCAAGCAGGAGCACTATTATCTTAATTCCCGTTTTGTACAGCAGCTGTAGGAGTATCAAGTCAAGTTATACACCAAATGCGAATTAGTTTTGAAGTTGTTTAAAGAGTTTACAGTTTCACATCGTTTTAAACGAAATTCAAAAAATGCACGATACTCAACCAAATCTTAAATTTGACGAATTGTTTTGAAGCTCCCAAAATCAAAACAAAGGACGGAGGAGGCATAATCAAGCCACGATTGGTTGCTATCCAAGGCGTTCTTAAACGCTTACATCATAATTAAAAGAGTAAAAGTCACTCCAATCGATTGTACTTGGAAATTAGCTGTTTTATATTATTATTATTATTATTATTATTATTATTATTATTATTATTATTATGATGCTAATCTGCCTTATGAAGCAAATTACAGTCTTTTTTCATTAACTAGTGGAGAAGTAATTTTATCAAGCATGAAAATATTTATTTGCCTGAAACTCCTTCACGTTATATGTCCAATTAGGTATCATTCTCACCCAAGCAGTTATAGCGACTTCTCAAAGACTATGTCTTTTCCTCCAGGAAAAAAAGAGAAAAGGCTGACAAAATGGAGCAATAACGAATTACCGATAGTACGAAGGGGAGAGGCAGGAAAGAAAGAAACGGAATTGGACCGATACACGGATAGGACTGTGGGTGGGTGGGTGGGTGGACGGACGGACGGAAGGAAGGAGATATTGACGAACGATCGACAGGATGTACAAACGAGCAGAAAACGTTACAGATAGTGCTATTTCTCAAACGAAGAAAATGACATTTCAGAAAAGAATCGCACATAACTGAGATTTAAATAAACGATGCCTAAAATTAGTGCAAGTAATGAAATGATACAGTTTCTTGTAATTGAACAAAATAAATATTTGAAACCTGCCTAGGCGGTTTTTTAACTTCTCTCCCCACATATCTTATAATTATATTATTTAAAACATCCAAGCTTGAATTCTCCAAACAAAATTTATTCTTCCTTTGAACATTAACCTTATCCTTTTAGTAAGCTTTCCCAAATAAGATACAGGGTTCGGTTTTCACTTCTATGCGTGACCTTTCGTGTTGCTTACGAATGCGCTTTAAGTGTATTTTGAAACACGGCATAAATTTAATAGGACTTACGAGGGACCTTATTTATATTTTGAGCCTAATAATTATAACAAAGTAATTTCTGATTGAAAACTGCTTTATTGTTTTTCAAAATATTCTCCTTTATGATCAATACACTTTTGCTTCCGTTTGAACCATTTGTCAAAGCATTTATTCCAGTCTTCTTGAGACACCTCCAAAACATGGTTTTTGAAGGCATCAACGGCTTCTTCTGCCAACGAAAAGCGATGTCCACACAATTTATTCTTGATGTTCGGAGACAAAAAGAAGTCATTGGGTGCCAAATCAGGACTGTATGGCAGATGACCCATCAATTCGAGTTTTTGAGCCTTCAAATACTCTGTTGTTAGACGAGATGTGTGTGCGCTCGCATTGTCTTGATGAAGAACGATCCTGTGGTTCTTGTTGGTTTTCCTTACTTCACCGAAGACTTCCGGCAAACAAATGGTTGTGTACCATTCGGCATTGACCATTTTACGTTCCTCTAAAGGCACTGTTGCCACATGGTCAGTTTTGCTGAAAAAGCAGGCAACCGTTTGCTTCGAAATGCTTCGAGTGCGCACAACTTTTGTTGGATTTGCTTCATCTTGAAACACCCATACAGTCGATTGCTGTTTACGTTCCGGCTCATACGCATAGATCCATGATTCGTCAGCTGTTACAATCTTATATACGCCTTTTGAGGCAACGCTATTGTATTTCTTGAGCATTTTTGTACAACAATCGACACGAGCATCTTTTTGAGATTGTGTCAAATTATGTGGGATCCAACGAGAGGAAACCTTTTTCACGGCCAAATAATCATGCAATATTTTATATATGCTGGTGGAACTAATGCCTAGAGTTGCCTCAATCTCAAAATATGTCGCATGACGATCTTTCATTATTAGTTTTTACACAGCATCAATGTTTTCTGGCACAACTGATTTTGGACGACATTCATCATTGAGCGAACGGCGGGCAGGATTAAATTCGTTATACCAGCGTTTCACAGTGGCAAAGGATGGAGCTTCGTCGCCAAATGTGGAAGTTAGTTGATCGATGCACTCTTGTCTTGATAATCCACGTCGAAAGTCGTGATAAATCATTGCACGAACATTTTCACAGGTTAATTCCATGTTTTTGTTGACACACAAATTTCAAGTTAGTGTAAACGAAACAAATAACGCTCTATTGACAAAATGTTTGAAGTGGATTATGGTAAAAAATGTCAAGCTTTCCATTGGAAACGTCAAATGACACCTACAACATTCAGGGTTGCCAAGGCTGAAAATATAAATAGACCCCCGCGTACAAAATTTTCTCTTGTTTGCTTATTACAGCAGACCAATTTAGGTATTTCAAGTCTGCTACGATATACGTCACTAAAGGTTAAGCTCTTTCGTTTAGTTTTGTGTGTTGAAGCCAGAAATAAAGAGCCCCAACCAGCAACAAAATCGCATTATCTCGTAACCAGTTAATTTCCGGACCCACGTTTACTGGAACGTTTTTTGCTTTTTATTTCTCATCTCTACATTTCGAACCATCACTTTACTAACATCCTGTACATTTTTGTAAAATATACTTTTATTATTTGGCATAGGTCATGTTTGAATTCATCACTTTTATGTACTTAATTCAGTAACGCTGAATTCACATTGCAGCACACGTTTTGTCAAAAGCTTTCATGAACCTTAATTTTGCAGGCCTGTATGATTAAAATGGGAACAAATTATATGTAGGTTTGGATAACTACTGCACATGCGCATATGTGGCAAACCGTTATTGTCGTGTAACGGCTATTAACTGTCGTAATTATTTGTGTTAGCAGTTACAGTAACTATTAACTCTTTGGGCCTGGACCTGCAGTTTCCTGTTACAGCAGGAATTGCGATTGTACACTCGCCTCCGTTTATGTCGTCAGCTTCGGGAGGCATTTTACCATGCCTGGAGCGTTGTTCGAACAAGCGGTGGTGTGTGTTAACTGTAGCTCATGGGATGTATGCAAATATTTTGGAGGTGCATCGCGGATGAATTGTGGGTATGTGGTAAGCCAATTTGCCATTTGAAGGCATTGCGAGGGCAATTCCATTCAGCATTCGCAAGAACAGATTATTAAAATAATGCCTAGTATACGTGTCCTCTTTGAGAGCAAAAATTATAATTTACTTCAGTTTTGCACACAGAATTACTGCCATTAAAATACTGCTTCATGGAGATTTTTTTTTGTTTAGCGTCCTTTAACCGTTTAGGTCATATTGGACGATGAATTAAATGATGCTAAACTGAGCCCGGAGTCCAGAGCTTAAAGTTACCCGACATTCTCTTTTCGGTATAAGGGAAAAGCCCGGAAAAACCTTATCCCGGTAATTCGCCCTAATCGAGATTCGAAATCAGGACCTCTTGAATGTGAGGCAGACGCACTACCCCTACACCATAGAAGATGGAGAAATTCTGCAAAACAGTGATTTATTTAGTTGTATATTTGGATTGAACAGATCATTTCAATAATGTCTAGTAAATGTGTCTTCTTTGAGAGTAGAAAGTATAATGTATTTCAGTTTTACATTATGTTGCCCTTAAAAATATATCTTCGAGGAGATATTGTGCAAAACAGGGTTTTATTTAGTTATATACTTAAACGTGGTTATTATAATTGATGACGAGTAAAGCTATTACTCAAAGTTACATATTCATATGCGAAAAATTTAGAACTGCACATAAAACAGGGCGACACTGCATGCGCGAGAAGGTAAACAGACACACACATCTCTTTCTTGCATCCTTGGAAGGCCAGTAGCACGCCGCCTGAAGCTGCACTGACGGCATAAATGGACGCGAGTGTATCTGCCACAAGGAAGTACAGAGCGTTAGTTTGGACGCGTAATCGGCCTAACAGAAATTTTATTGGCACCATGAAGCACGCTGTTTGCCGGAGGAGTCGGATATTCTTAGTCCCTTAAGTTCAAATGCACAGATTTCTCATATAAATTATAACTACAACAACCAAACACCTTCGCCATAGAACATGGAAATTATGTCTTTGTGCCACCACACGTCTCTCACAGCTTAAAAAAAATTATACGCGGGGCAACATAGCGACCATTGGCATTATCCAGCTCTACTCACATTATCGCATGGTTGATTCCTGAACGTCAGTTATCCTAGAAGGTTTTAATTTTAAAAATTTAGTGGCATTCCAAGCCGAGGTTTGCGAAATTTCTGATTCCTGTGCAAGCTTTCTCAGAGATTTCTTTGGACTTCGTTTTAACTTTTCTCCGATGTCTTCGAGTTTTTCTTCTGTAAGAACACGGCGATTTAATTTCGGTTACTTGTTAAGAATAGATCGCCTTTTCTAAATTTATTCAAAAGATTACGAACCGTTTCTCTGTAAAACATATTAACACATGGAATTTGCCTGCAAATTGCCGCCTCACTTCTCTATAAGACTTTGTTTTCACATAGGAATCATATACATGAAGAATCTGTGTGCTGAAGTACACGCATGTTTGGCATTATAACAGCACTACCAACACTGAAACATGTGGTCTCATAACGTATCAACCTCTGTACACCACAGACTTTGCGTCAACTGATTAGCCGACAAACGGAGAAGAGGGAAAGTTGAGAGGGAATAGAACCGGACAAACAGCGCAGTGCAGGGCAAGCAATTACCCGTAATACGACCACGCCTTCGTCCAAATGAAGACTTTATATTTATTAGTCTCTAACTGACTGGATTATAGCAATGGTTATAGTTAACCTGTAAGACTCTGAGAATCTTACAGAAACCCATTTACACTATGCACATGAGTTATCATCAGTCTCTTCTCTGCTTTAGTGTTGATTTGAATGTCATATTCCATTTAACTTCTCCAGCTTGCATTCTTGCACTATTTACTCGTAAGAAGTTTAAGTGAAACAGAAATATAAGCTATGAATAAGTAATTAACCTTAGTGTAAGTTGGCAATATTGAGCAATAGTATCGTAATCACGATAGCAGAGAAATGCATAAACTCTCTATTAAGATTGAAGTGGAGTACTTCGCCTCTCCCCTTCACTATGCGAACTTAAGCTGGTGGACAGACATACTTGCCAATTTCCTGACATTTAAACCTGTAAAAGCTTCCCCCTTTTAGCAAGGCGTAATAATTTTGCGATGACATGTAAATTTGGAATGTGTAAAATGTTCATATAGTAAATGCACAAAAATTACATGTAAAATAAATAGGAATTCCATTTTATGAGAATCCTTGAAGACCTGGTAGTACTGCTTTTTTCTGTCATACATGCTGGAATTCTTCCTGCTATCGTAATAACAACGTATCAAAGAAAAGAACATCACTTCCTAGATTTCTAGCCATATTATACGCATGACTATAAACAAAAACTGACAGAAAAATGGGAATCTTAAATCCCGCAGTCATAAAATGCGAATAAGATAAGACAGTTTACGTGGGAGAGTTGACTTCACAATTCACGTTGCCCATTGCTGAACGTTTGCGCCCATTTACTGCTGGTTACTAGAGGTCACTAGTGGTGCAATCACGATTTTGATGAAGTATAGACATACAGATAAGCTCTGGTTTATCGTATCACTGTATACCAATTAGCGCTGTACATCCAGTGTGTAGTTTTACGTTACAATACAATGGAATAGAATTTAATGCTTTCTCACGTCCGTGGTGAAAATGTGTAATACTTTGAATCTGCCCACAACAATGTCGTAAAAACGCATTCTTTGCCGTCAAGTCGTGAAAAGGTCTCCGATCTCATACATTTCAGGCAAACCCTAAAAGTTGGAAAAATTAAATGAGTTTTATTTATGGATGCTCTTTAACTACTGTGGTCCTTAGCGTCCCATTCTATATTGGGCGTGAAAGACTGGTAATTTTGCTCAGAGACCTCTTTATCAGGCTTGAGGTTCTTTTACGTGCCGTAAATCTACGACACGGGACCACCGGCCCGTAAAAATCCATCGCCCTCCGCCGGGTTTGAACCCGCGACCTCGGGAGCTAGAGGCTAGCATGGTAATCACTACACCACGGAGGACGACCCTAAAAGTTGGCAAATATAAGACAGTAAATATAGAAATAAGCGAACAATGTACCACACTTCACAAAGAAAGGAAGAAAACTTTTAGAATTATTTCTGAAAAGGCATGCTGCGAAGCCACGGTGAGTCACAAATTAGATGATACAGATATTAAACGCCTTCCTTCTTGATGACATATTTATTACAGATTCACTTTAAACAGCAGATGCCACGCGTCAAACAGCTGACGTGCTAAACATAAGGGTGTATTGTAGGGAAGAGCGGATTCAGCGAACCACTCGATGGAAATGAATCGCCTCACTACAATGCAAGGCTGCATGCAGCGAGGCATTCATGACTCAGTGATGATTCCTGAGTGGTGGCGGAACATCCGTGCCAGGGGTGTGATGCATGTCGAGCACAACGGTAACGCCTGTGGTTTATTCAGCATTCTGAAGCATAGGTTCACATCAATGGAAATCTACATGGTTAGGGTAATTAGCATCACTTCGCTCTTCTGCCATTGATTTATCTGCCTTTCGAAGTGCTGAAATAAACAGTAATGCAGACTTAAATGTGGTAAACACTTCGTCTACCAATTACCAATTCATGAGTATTCTTTATGAGGTTTATTACTTATAAACTATAGGATATTCTTTTATACACTTTACCCTATCACGATAAAAGTTGTTTGCCTGTAAATTATTCGTACAGATTGGACGCTGCCTGTCGTGCGTAACTTACAATTTTATTCCACTTCTTTTGCTGCCACAGGTAATTATGGACTGAACTGTTACTCACATTAGAAGTGGGATAGTAGATGGATAAGGAGAGGAGCTAAGTCCTACTCAAGGAAGAAGAGGAGATCTTGGGCCAGTATCACAGTTTAAGCTTAAGCCGAAGCTTTAGTAAGCTACGGATGCCGCTTACTCTTTGGTTTAAACTTTGCGAGTTTCATAGTAAGGCAACCAAGTTCGGCTTTACTGAACTGAACAGATAGTCTCTGCATAGAAGCCAATGAACTCCCATTAGCCATCAGAAGCAAAATGTTAATTCCTGCTGCTGAGCTTCGGAGAGTGAGCGAGAATATTTACACGAGATATGCTGCCTGTTTGAGAGCAGAAGGTCAATATTTCCAACATCTATTATACGGTAAGGATTTTTAGCCCAACTCTGTCGACGTAATTTCCCCGGCGACTGCCGGCTGTCTCGCGCAGTAGAGAGAGGCCGCGAGTGGGTTCGAATATAATTTATCTTCCCTATATACCCTGTGTGTGTATACACAGACATTATACATGGTAAATGAGATAGTCTGTAGCACGGGTGCATTCTCCCCTAACCACTGGTGACCTCTCGGCTGATCTTTTGGGTTGGAAACACATTTAGTTTCTCCAGACGAGATATCATTAATGTATTAATAACATGTTAACTGTTGATTTTAGAATAAAGCCTCTTCGGAAACGAATGACATAACACATACACAAAACAAATCATTTAGCTTATCAAGGGTGAGTTAGTTACAAATCACAATTTTACTTTAGGTTATACGGACTTAGTATTAGTCCTCTATGGAAGATATATAAACAGCAATCAATTGTTTAATTCACAATATTGTTGGTGTTTCTAATGAGACTTAAAAAAACACAGACGAATCGCTCATTTTCAAAATCCACCTAGGCTAAAGAGGACCATCTAAGCTCAGGACAATGTAAATTAAACGAATAATTTGGAAACACTTAATGCTACAAATGTATTTTACGTTTGTACAATAATAGTATTGCCTGCGTCTAATAGTTTCTCATTCTACAAGAGTACACAAAACTTCATGTGTGTGTGTGTATAGAAAATTCGGGTCATGCAAATATCTCAAACAGCTAATAGTTTAATCAAAATTGTGAGAGCCAATTTTGAAACAAATAAAAAATAACTAAGATCTTTACATTAAAGGGATGTTATGGGTTGGAGGGTTTTCTTGAAAATCCTGGCATGCGTACACTCTCCTCCACATCGAGAAACGTTTTCTGCATAGTCTGACCCCGAAGAACGAACTCTGCACACTTTCACAAATTTACTAAGGGAGGGGGATGATCAGGGAGGTTGCCTAATCCATCTGTTACGCGACTCTAATAAATGCATCGTAATACAAACACGTGATTTTAAGTTATACCCATTCTTTACACATGGCTATTCACAAAACTACAAACTATATCTCTCGGGTCTAATCCTAAAGCACCCGCCATTCGCCGCTGCTAGCAATAAACAAGCGGCGGGAACCAGTGGATCGTTTGGCGACAGTGGAAAATGTTCAGCGCCCGTCGCGCTCCTAACACAAAACTGCAAAATACCACTTCCTGTGATTTTTGCATGCTGTATTTTTCTCTTACCCAGGTTAAGGTTATTTAAAATATTTAAGTAATTTGTGGTACAACAACCGCATTTAATTTATTTACTTATTTAGCAGTCACACCACATTTACAAACAACGTTGGTTTTGTGGATTGCGATATACAGCCACATCGCTCACCGTGTATCTGTTTCAAGCGGGGAGAAGGGTGAGGGGGACACATTGTGTCGTGCGGGCTGTATCGAACCATACGGAAACAACATATCGACACACTGCATCTAGTCATGCGGTTCAATGCATTCACTCACTAACACCTATGCCTGCCATTTTACCTCAGGATCTATTACTGAGATTGCGTAACATTTCAAGAGATTGAAGTTCAAAGGATTCACAGCCATTCCATTACTAGTTATTTACACAACTGCTGAAGAAATGACACTTTCTTAGCAGTTGCGTAATATATAAGTTTATTCTAAACTAGTTCCCAGATTGAAATAGCTGTTGTACAGGTGTGGGCAAAAGCAGGCAGGTAAACGTGATGAAATATGAAGTCTACCGAGAAACCCATATATAATATGTTATAGACTTATAAAATAATGCATAACATTAGATCGCTCTTGTGAATATTCAAACAGTTGACCGTCAGCATTTACACACTGCTGTAGTCTAAATTTCAGACTCAAGCACATTTTAATAATCACGTCTTTACTTGCATCACTTTATTGGCATGCCTCACTAACAAATGCATGTCATTAGCAGGACATGGTCTTATTGCAAAAATCTTACCTTTAAGAACATCCCTCAGAAAGAAATCCACAAGGATAAGATCTGGAGACGTTGGTGCCAGTCAGTTGATTTCTTTCGTCCTATTCACTTATTCGGAGTCTTAGGCTAAAACGTTTAGCATACGCTGGCCCCGTAGCTCAGTCGGTAGAGCATCGCCTGCTGTGCGAGGGGTCCCGTGTTCGATTCCCGGCTGTGGGTGGGAATTTTTCTCCAGCCAAGATTATTCCCTATCCTTCCCAGAGTCTGGCAGTATGAATGTGTGTGTGTGTGTGATCTAATGATTAAAATGTCCAAAATGCAAGCAAACCAACGACAAGCGAATACGAGTTAACACCATTGCCTTAGGCAATAAGTTCCAAAGAAAAGACCGCCGTTAAGACCAATGTAGTTAAAGGCGGAGTAAAAATGGAACTAAAAAAAAAGTTAAGCATAATTCATGCATTTTGAGTAGGTACTCCATCTTGCTGAAAATGGAAGTCTTCGTCGTTGTGTCGTCCTCCGTGGACTAGTGGTACCGTGCTAGTCCTCTAGTTCCCAAGGTCGCGGGTTCAAACCCGGCGGAGGGCCATGGATTTTTTCGGGTGTAAAAATCCTTAGCATTGCTTCCTTCGGAAGGGAAGTAAAGCCGGTGGTCCTGTGTCGTAGATTTACGGCACGTAAAAGAACCTCAAGCCTGATAAAGAGGCCTCTGAGCAAAATTACCGGTCTTTCACGCCCAATATGGAATGGGACGCTAAGAACTAGTAGTTAAAGAGCGTCCATAAATAAAACTCAATTTAAAATTTCAGGTTGTGTTTCCCCCATCATAACAGATGTATAACTGTATATCTACTGCATCTTCGTTATAAAATCTGACCGCTCGCACGGTATCCGCCAGAGCCAATGCCGACTGGCTTACCCACTCCTCAGAACCCGCACTCACGACAGGCTTTCTGTCCTTCAACTACCACGTAGTCATTAGCGTCAGTAGCCCACTTTCATTTGCGAAATAGGGAACAGTCATCTTCAGAACAACGTATATTTGTATGTTAATTTTATTTTAAATATGAATCGGCTCGTTCATGAAGAATTCATCCTCAAGTTTCCTGCACGATAGCCTCCTTCCAAAACATAAGTTCTCGATCTTGTGAATAAATTTGATACTACTGATTCAGTGCACAACAAGAAACACATACGAAGATGTTCAGTGCTAACAAAAGAAACATTAGACGAAGGTAGGGAATACGTGGACAGGTGCAATGCTAGACAGAGGTTGAGAAGTAGAGTATGGCTTATACGGGCAAGATAGGGAAACCGGCGAGAGACGCTAGACTAGACATGCTGAAGGAGGGGGAATGCGCTTTATATGAGTATCCCCCTCCTTCAGCATCTGTCTAGCGTAGTATCTCTCCGCGTATTCCCTATCTCAGCCATATAAACGTTTTTTCTAGTCTCCTATCTCACTAGCCTAACACCTCTCCTCGGTTTCCTTATCTTTCTCATATAAGCCATACTCTACTCCTCAACCTCCGTCTATCCTAGCACCTCTCCGTGTATTCCCTACCTCTCTCATATAAAGCGCATTACCCCCTCCTTCAGCGCCTAGCCTAGCCTAGCCTAGCCTAGCCTAGCCTAGCCTAGCCTAGCCTAGCCTAGCCTAGCCTAGCCTAGCCTAGCCTAGCCTAGCCTAGCCTAGCCTAGCCTCTCTCTCAGTTTTCCCTATCTTTCTCACATAAAGCGCATTCCTCCTCCTCCTGCTCCATGTCTAGCCTAGCATCTACCCTCGTATCCCCTATCTCTCCCATATAAAGCATTTTCCTCCTCGAACGCTCTCTCAACCTAGCATCTACCCTCGTTTACTCTATCTCTCTAATATAAACGCATTTCTGCGCTCGATCTCTCTTATCTATTCTACATTTGTAGAAGAATAAGTAGAGAAAGCCATGTGAATGAAACGCATAACATTTTTTATGTAATACCTACAATACTTCCTCTATCTACCAAGAAAAGAATAAATGCGATAAAAGCAATAATACTTGGAACACAGATGAGTAGGAGTATAAATGCTCATGTTACAGATTCTTGTTTGAGACGCAGAGCAAAGACTGGAATATGTATGTAGTTTCTGGCCAAGAGAGTCTCAAAATTCGTCTCTCTGAGATCGTCTGGTTCAACCACAGCAGCTGGCTATTTCCTGTTGCACCAAAAGCGCCTGAACAAGCAAACGGCTGTAATAAAACAGGGGGGCTTTATTGCCATATTTAAGGAGCAAATGTAGTTTCCTATCCTGCACACAAACGGGCTTTGGCTATACCGAAGGGTTACAAAGAAACCTTACTAAACCCATACCTTCATCATCCTCACACTCCAGGCTTCAGGCAGTTTATTGCCTGTAGCAGTTCAAATGTTTTGTTCTTTTCAGTCCCCTTAAGGTGGCCAGAGTTACTGCTATATACCGGTTGATTATTGTCTTCCATTCTTTGCACATGAAATAACATGGCAGAAAGAATTAATTATGCTGCAATAAAGCCAACTGATGAGCGTGGAAATTCTGGAAACTTAATTTGCAATTTGTAATTTATTTATTTCTATTGCATAAACTGTTGAGATATTTTCCTGTCACTTCCAAAATGGAACTGTTTGCTTGAACCAGCAAGCCAAGGAACGTTAAGTTTTAAAGCATTTGATGTTGCTTTCACATGAATTTCTCTAGTCACTCTTCTATAAACTATTTTTATGAAAGTTTATTCTTCCACGTCTTAATAATCAAGATGGACTTGCATTAAACATTTGTTGTAAGTATAAGGAGGATGCAGTAGGCTAAAGTGATAGTCAGATTTTTAAAAAGTGGGTCGTTATGTGATGGCTTTGAAATTCCATGGTCTTCCATAATCATGAGCAAAAAAAGAATAGCCACTTACCACTTGAAAAAAGAAAAAGTATTGAAAAATCAAGTCAATAACAAAGAATAGAAATTTTATTTGACATAAATTGTGTACTTGAACGATATCTACATTGTTTATATAGTAGGGTTTGTGTGTATATTGCAATTAACTAATTATACAAAAGTGATGCAGAATGAAGAGGACTTCACAGGCTATCAGAAAAGTCAAGATATAAAATGTATTTGTCTTACTAATATATTAAACAGATGGTATTTGAATTAAAATCCTTAAAGCTACCTTTGAGAGAATTAACAATAAGAAAATATTTCCTTCTAAAGGGAATTTTCTTAAAATCTCTGAGTAGCATCCTCGGAAGATGAACTCAAATATCAAGTTGGTATACAACCGATTAATCGGTTTAGAGTTGAACTATTCATACAAAAACTCACATACATAGAACCTTTTTCCTAAAATCTTTTATTCATTCAGGGAGCCTCAAAGCGTGTATTTCCGGCAAGATCTCGTTATTGAATTTTTGAATGAAATGCATTACTATAGGTAAATAAAGAAAATCCAGCATAGTTATTAAAAGCCAATTGAAATACTGTTAACTTACTTATAGGATAGGGTTATGTTTGAAAAACTGTTACGAAAGCTCTGATTATTAATCGAAGATAAGAAGCATAAATGAAGAGAGGCAAAGCAGTAAAAAATGATTTACAAATATCAACTGTTTTAAGAAATACATTTGTTTCTAGATGGGACAAATAAACTACAATTAGAACCTTAGAAGAAAGTTTACGCCTGAATGTATTGGCAACTTCTTCGCCGCTTCTGCTTGGCGGGAAGTGTCTCAGGAGATAAGATTACGTTAGAGACAGGAAAGCTCCAAAAACTCCAAAATTCAACGAAAATCAACTTTGTAGGCTTGAAACAAAATCTGATTTGTTTCTGTTTGTGAAGCAAGCATGATGCATTCTTCTATGAAAATGTTCATTCTTCATATGTCGAAATTTGTTTAATTCGAATTGTTCGAATTTATTGTATGTTATTAAGATTCACAAATTCAGACTGTTAAATTCCGAAATTCTTCATATTCAAATGAAGCTTCATTTGGATTTCCAAAAAAACTTAATTTTACATGATGGTAACCATTTTCTGTTTATTTTCTCTAACTACGTATAGTTTGTAGTGGAAGTATTACATTCCACCAAACATTTGTTATCGGGGTTTCACCGGAAATGCATGTTTTGAGGTTCATAACTAAAACAAACCGTTTTAGAAGAGGTTTCTTGTGTGTGTGTGTCACTGGCGTAATTCAAGAACGAAACGTTTGAGAAATACAAAACTTAAATTTGCAGGTGCTTCGAAGGACGCAAAACCAAACTTTTCAAGAAAACCCCCAAAACCAATCTACCGTTTACACGGAAAAGTTTCTTGTTAATTTTCTCAAAAATGGCTTTTATTAGAATAGTATACCTATGTTTGACATACTGGCAAGAGAAAATGTACTTCCTGAACTTTCTGTGAATAGACTTTAAAGTCTTCTTTATTTGATGTCATTTTGTATTACTAGAAAATCGTAAGAGATAGAAAAAGCTTACTACAGGAAAATGTAGACAAATGCAACTTGCATCAAATAATTTTTTTTTTCGGTAGAGTTAACCGTTTTAGAAATGTTCCATGTTGCAAGTTTAGACCTTTCCTTAGCGTCACCTAAAGGGCACGAAGGTTTGCGGTTTTTGCTTTTCTTTTCTTTCTTTCTTTTTTATTTTATTACACCTTTCTTTTCTTTCAACTTCAAGAGCTTGTTATCACGAATAAGCATTTGAATGTGTTTCCGCATGCTATAATCTAGCCTTTTAATTAACCTCTCTTGCTTTAATTCAAATCATTCCTAGATAAAAATATTTTGTAAATAATGCAGAATTTATAGAACAATTTTATATGAATGCTATAATATATAACGAATATATGTGAAAACTGCCAGTCTTAGAGAAGGTTTTGTGAATGTACACATTATATTTTTAGTTTTGCTTATGTGAGGCAGTAGCGTACACGCAAAGTTTACTACGGTGGTAACTGATAAGCGGTCGTAATTCAAAGACGTAAATTGTTTTACTCCTGGACACTAATTTGCGTCGCCCTCCATATGACAGCTGGCGACAGTGTCAGACAAGATAGACACTACACTGTTGTACGTACAACACTACAGATATAATATTGACCAATAGACTAAACCAAGCCTTCACTTACTAATTGTGATTTATGTTGCACTTAATAACGTCATCCCTCTCTATAATTTTTGTTACAACCTTTTCTAAGAGGGAAAAGTCTATAGAAGAGTGCTTAGAAAAGCCATGCGAACGTAACAAATCAAATTTTTATAATCATTAACAGCATAATTTACATATTTAAAGCTGCCGATTGACTTTGAACTGTACATGATACAATCTATCGATTTTATTGTGTTAAAACCTCGAGTGAAAGGTTATAAACATCATTAACATACAAAGAGATTGACACATAATAGTTAAAAATCTACAGTAATATTTGAATCAAAATATTTGTAAATGGAGTAAAAAGTATTTGAAGTTAACCAGTTATGGATAATAATTTTGAATCTGGATAAATCTAAATTTACGGCTGCATGGGATAGTTCATTAAATATACTTACACCTTGTGAATAGAACAAACGTTCTGTTTTAGCCAGTCTTACTCTCTGTGGAGGAACTAACTAAATATTCCTAGTTCGATAAATATGTGAGTTTGCAATGGACGGATCGACTTCATTTTAAATTGTCTAATGAACACACATATATATGTATATATTTGTATATACATATTAATTACTGTTAATATAGTTTCATTGATAAACAAGGGTTTCAGTGAGAATTAAATTGAGATCCAGTAATGATTCGGAGTGCTTTCTTCTGTAGTTTTAAGATATAAATTAACCTACTAGAGTTTCCCGAAATAAAATCTCCATAAGATATTTTATCATGAAATAATGGAAAATAGATAATTTTAAACAGCTTTTAGGAAGTTCTTTCTCAATAAGTAAATTACTCTAGACAGCCTGCTACTAATATAATCAACATGTTCAGTTCAGATTCATTTATCAACCAATACAAAATCCAATAGTTTTACACAAGACACAAAATTGTTATTGGAAACACTCCTTAAAGCATGAAGTTAAAAAAGCATGATAAAAAGCATGTACTGAATCTTGTCTGTATTAGCTTAAAACCATTAGCATTAAATTAAAAACAGCTCATCTAAGGCATCATCCATATGAGGTATTAAGCTAGTACATCTTTATGAAAATCATAGAGGATCGTGTCATCAGCAAATATTAAGGACTAAAGATATGTCATTGATCATAATTAAAAATAGCATAGGGCCTAATCCTGAACTCTGAGGCACACCACTAGTAACATGTCCAACATCTGAATAATTGCTATTGTAATAAACACAATGTTGACGGTTGCACGAGTAGGTTATAAACAGTTTCAATTCTGTACCTATTATATCATAAAATGAAGTTTTGAAATCAATATATCGTGAAGACACGATCAAAGGCCTTAGAGATGTCATATAGAATTGCGAGTGTACTCTTATGATTTTCAAAACCGGAAATAACTGAAGATATAAGTTTCTCAATAGCATCTGTTGTAGATACACTTCTAAATCCAAGCTGGACATTACCAAAGAATTTATTTCTTGCAAAGTGAACAGTAGGCTGCTGTTTCATACAGTTTCAAGAATCTTAGAAAAAACAGAGAGGACTGAAATACTCTATAGCTTTGTGATTTCGTTTTAAAGATAGGCACTGTTCTTAGCAACTTTTAATTAATCAGGGAAAGTCCCAGTTAAAAAACACTGATTAGAATGTTAGGCGGTCATTGATGACATCAATCCATTTTTAATAAGATCACGGTGATGTCGTATGTCACTACTCAGATTTCTTCAATGTATGTACCGTTCTTGTGATTACGTAAATAGGTGATTTCCCTTTTAGCGCAACAAGCTTGAGCCCATAATACATCGGGACACGCGTAGCAATTCGGAGATTCATCGGTATTGTGACATGCTGGAGTTGTTAATGCATCTAATTCGAACAGCCCATTTGATGACTAATGTTCGCGCATGTAACGTGAGTGCCGGCAGTGCTCTATTGTGTATGCCACTTCTGAGGCGCGCTTCATTTTAACTTCAAGTGTTGGTAAGTCACAGACTGCTTTCACCGCGCCTAAAATGCGAACAAAATTGTCATAAGATCGGAACTAATATGTGGCGGAATTTCAGAATGTGTTCAGTGTGAAGGAGGAATCATTTGTAAGTGTGTAGTAAATGGGTGGGCTTTAATCAACGGCCACAAAAGATTCAGCACTGACAAGGGCAAAAACATTAAAAAGCGCTAAGTTCGCCAAAGCAGCGGTAGCATCACACTGCAGAAACTTTTCTAGCACAACGGGAGCTATTTTGTGGATTTGTGCGAAACTTTAATTGCATCCGATATGCTTCTCACTAAGTTAAGGAACTCACAGCTAAGTGCATTTCTGTCCAAGTGCACAGAGTTAAGCACGCCCGATGAATCAACATAGCGATAACCGAGCTGCCACAATGTTTCGAAAAAACCATGTGAAGAATTCGGAAAACTGAGGTAGTGCGGATATTTGGTGGTAATTGACGAGACATATGAGATTCCACTGGTTCGCCGAGAACAAGTAGGAAGTGCCTGGCATGAAAATGCTAAGGCATTCGCGCTGTTTGGTTAATATGGTTACAATATGATAACTGTCATGCTTAGACCATTTAACACTTTGGAATACGACTTTGAAAAGTGAGTAAATTCGTGACATCTGTATCATTTTTGCAGAAATCTCATTTTGGTTGAGGATACTATAGAACATATTGATCGTAATTATTGTGTCATTATAATTCATTTCATTAACATTTCAGTTCATGTGATTTTCAGTTTAATGGCTTGAGTATTTTTTAATTATACCAAAGACAATTTTTCATCAATTCATTGTTTCATATTTGTATTATGGTCGTTTTGCATTTCAAATTCGAATACCTAATCTAGTCAATTATTTAATTGATTTTAAATAAATTACATTATATTGTACTATTTATCCCCTGTTTAATATATTTATATTTTACAAGCTACTTGCTGCAAAGTTTTACTGCACTTCCCAATATCCACCCAGTACGATTTTCACTCCTTAAATACGTTTCCTGGTCCTTAGTGGTCTCACTTCTATTATTGGGAAAGAGGAAAGATTACATCGTCAACAGCCCAATAACAAATATACAGATAGGAGCGTAATTAGAAGTAGTAAGCTAAATACGTCACGGTTATAGTGGTAGCAGAGCGTGGTTGTCATCATCGCCGCCACCAGTGTCAGGAACTGGGCCAATCTATACATCGAGATGCTTTGTGCATTGCAAAGTGGAGCGAAAACACCTAAAGATTGCTTGAATATAAGCTGACCTTTCATGTCGGTATCAAGAATCATATAAGCAGAGACAGACAAAAGCGATAGGAATTCTAAAATTACTCTCCTTCACGTTCCTGTCAGGGGTTTATGAAAAACCTAAAAGATTTGCCACGGAAGCGAGGTGAATATACGAGCTCCAAGAGAAATCAGACAGATGAGAGGGATGAGTAAGAACGCGGGGGCAGTTAATGACTTCTTAACTTCCGACAGTGAAGAATGTTCCCAAGAGATTTCAGTTGCCATTAATGAAACCAACCTAGACAACCGCTCTAGAACACGTCCGCTCTTGCAGTAAAAACCACGGATACTTTTTCGCGTTATACTAGCTCGGTCTATGAAAGGATGCAGTAAATAAATTAAGAATCTTTTAAAAATATTTTGCCTTGAAAGCATTTTCTAGAAACTCAAAGGATGTTTTCCAAGAAGAACATTAAAGACTGACACACATTTTTCGGTCAGATTTTGCAGAATCACGCCAAAATAAAGCTAGCAGAATACAATGTTCAATATTTACAGGGTTATTCATAAGCCAATGTCACATTTCGGAAGTTTGTTGTAAAATAAGTTGAGAAGGTTGTATTTTGGAGCTGTATTGTAGTTCCACTGTTGGGGAGCCAAAACTTGATGTAGTTGCAACCTTACGTATGGGAGGTATGTTTCTTGGAGTGATCGCTCCACGCACGGTACAAAGTTTCCGGTGGCCTTCGCCCCAACGTTTAATTTTTTTTATTTTTTTAATGTTTATTTAAACATTATATTTGTATTTATGTTTGCCTCGGCTGCGTCAGTATTAATTTGTAGAAACATGTATCTCTTATCAGGGGGTAGTGCGGCTGAAGAATGTAGGCTTACACAAATTATAATGTTTACTTCACTCCTTTTATTAATCCTTCACACGGTTAAACAAACCTTCACTGATATAGGGAGCTGTAAGATTATTTATTAATTATTTGCACTTTTTAACACGTAAGCTTTATAATATTCTTGCCGTAATGAATTTTATATATCTCACACTGAATACGTAACGAGCGAACGAACTGCTCAGGTACGTTGCCTTGTAGCGACTAGTTTACCACTTAAATTTGTAAATTTTTCATTTCACGTCTGTGATAGGCTAATTTTTCTCCAATAGAATACTTTTATTTAACTTAAGCTTTTTCTAGTTTTTGATTGGCTATTTATAAATTGCTTAAAATATTACATTATTGTTTCCAAGAATTACTAGTAGCATTATTAAACTTTCCAATTCATTATTGTCTCAAGCTTACCTCATTGTTAGCAACTTTCGGCCTCTATTCTCACAGCCCCAACATTGTTAAATTACTTAATACATTCACATAACATTATTATACATGTACACAATAATATAAACATAATACAATGACTCATACATACATTTTATATATATATATATTGTAGTATATACATATTGCTTTAAGGCGGGCTGTTATTTTTGTTTATATTATACGAGGGGCACTATTTATATTTTAAGCCTGAATGTTGTAGGTGCCATCTGACGTTTCCAATGGAAAGTTCGACATTTTCGACCATAATCTACTTAAAACATTTTGTCAATAGAGCGTTCATTTGTTTTGTTTACACTAACTTGAAAATTGTGTGTCAGCAAAAACATGGAATTAACTCGTGAAAATGTTCGTGCAATGCTTTATTACGACTTTTGACGTGGGTTATCAAGACAAGAGTGCATCGATCAACCAACTTCCACATTTGGCGACGAAGCTCCATCCTTTGCCACTGTGAAACGTTGGTATAGCGAATTTAATCGTGGCCGCCGTTCACTCAATGATGAAGTTCGTGAAGGTCGTCCAAAATCAGTTGTTGTGCCAGAAAACATTGATGCTGTGCAAAAACTACTAATGAATATCGTCATGCGACATATTGTGAGATTGAGGCAACCCTAGGCATTAGTTCCATCAGCGTATATTAAATATTGCATGATTATTTAGCCGCGAAAAACGTTTCCTCTCGTTGGATCCCACATAATTTGACGCAATCTCAAAAAGATGCTCGTGTCGTTGGTGTACAAAAATGCTCAAGATACACAATGGCGGTGCATCAAAAGACGTATATAAGATTGTAACAGGTGACGAATCATGAATCTATGCGTAAGAGCCGGAACGTAAACAGCAGTCGACTGTATATGGGTGTTTCAAGATGAAGCAAATCCAACAAAAGTTGTTCGCACTCGAAGCACTTCGAAGCAAATGGTCGCCTGCTTTTTCAGTAAAACTGGCTATGTGGCAAAAGTGCCTTTAGAGGAATGTAAAACTGTCAATGCCGAATGGTACACAACCGTTTGTTTACCGGAAGTCTTCGGTGAAGTAAGGAAAACCAACAAGAACCGTAGGATCGTTCTTCATCAAGACAATGCGAGCGCACACACGTCTCGTCTAACAGAGTATTTGAAGGCTCGAAAAATCGAATTGATGGATCATCCGCCATACAGTCCTGATTTGGCACCTAATGACTTCTTTTTGTTCCCAAACAGCAAGAATGAATTGCGTGGACAACGATTTTCGTTGGCAGAAGAAGCCTTTGATACCTTCAAAAACCATGTTTTGGAGGTGTCTCAAGAAGACTGGAATAAATACTTTGACAAATGGTTCAAACGGATGTAAAAGGTCACTGTATTAATGTCTATATTATTGTATACATGTATAATAAGTTATGTGAATGTATATGTAATTAATAATGTTGTAGCTGTGAGAATATAGGTCAAAACTTGCTAACAATGAGGATACAATGAGATAACCTTGAGGCAATAATGAATTGGAAAGTTTAATAATGCTACTAGTAATTCTTGGAAACAATAATGTAATATTTTTATAACAGTTTATAAATCGCCAATCAACAACCAGAAAAAGCTTAAGTTAAATAAAAGTTTCTATTGGAGTAGGATTAGCCAATCAGAAACTGAAATAGAGCAAAGTGTACAAATTTAGAAATCAGTCCAGTTGCTTGTAGAAGTGTTCCTAACCGGACGCGAGATCCGTCCTCGAGAAGTTTTATACATATTCAGTGTGAGACGATAATTCATTACGGCGAATATTATAAAGTTTTACGTGTTAAAAAGTGCAAGTAATTAATAAATAATCTCACAGCTCTCTATATCAGTGAAGTGTTATTTAATCGTGTCAAGGATTAATAAAAGGAGTGAAGTAAAAATTATAATCTGTGTAAGCCTACATTCTTTAGCCGTATCACACCTTGTTAAAAGAAACATGTTTCTACAAAATTAATACTGACGCAGCCGAGGCAAACATAAATACATATAATATTTAAAGAAACATTCAAATTACAAAGTTAATTTTTTTAAACTTGGGGCGAAGACCACCGGAAAGTGAACATTGGGGCGAAGGCCACCGGAAACTGTGTACCATACGTGGGGCAGTTATTTCATCAAGTTTCGCTCCCCAACAGTGGAACTATAATATAATACTCCTCCTTCAAAATAAACCTTTTTCAATACCATACAATACAATATAACATTCTTCTTAAATTTTGAATGATTGTGTTGTACTTAATTTGGAAGGCTTTTCATTCTTTTTCTTTTTTTGTTTACGTCGGATGAAAATAAAATTTGTCCCGCTTTGAATTTGTGCTAATATGATTGTATAATAATTGCGGTTTGGTGGGCACAAAGAAAGGTTAGGCCCGCCTCTATGGTGTGGGGATAGGTTCCGAGATTGAATCTCGGTTAGGGTAAATTACCGGATAAGGTTTTCCCGGGGGTTTCCCTTATCCTGAGAAGGCGAATGTCGGATAACTTTAAGCTCTATGGACCCCGGACTCATTTGAACGTCATTGCGACCATTTCATTCATTCATCGTCCGATATGACATACCACGTTAAAGGGCGATAAACTTAAGAATAAAAAGTTAAATTCCTTTCCTTAAAGCACTGAAACGACATGCAAGCAATGCAGTGAGTTGAGCTGTAGTAGAACAGGCGAATGATCGAACGAGTAAGTGCCCATTTATCAACAGAACTCGTATGGAGCAGAAGTTCAATTGGTTCGGTATATTCGCTGCTCCTTTAAGAACGAGAAAGGTTTAAAAAAATGAATATAAAACAAACGAGTTAAATCTCTGTCCTCGCCTACCTCTACGGTTTGGGCAATAATACCTGCGGCAAAAATTGTTCTACAGAAGCGTCCAGATATACACGACGCAAAAGTTGTTCCACATGACGCCATCAATCATACTCTGACTTTATGCAGTTTTTATCTTCTCTACTAGTATAGTAAGGGACAAGTAATGCATTTCACCCAAAAATTCCATACCGATATTTCACCGGAAATACATATTTTAATCCAAATAAAGCATTTTTGAAAACACGTCCGTGTGCCTGTCTCGGAACAGAGTAACTCAAAAACGAAAATGGGATA
The DNA here is from genome assembly GCA_030765065.1 of Deroplatys truncata. Taxonomy (NCBI): domain Eukaryota; kingdom Metazoa; phylum Arthropoda; class Insecta; order Mantodea; family Mantidae; genus Deroplatys; species Deroplatys truncata. The sequence goes on from CM060985.1 coordinate 53,279,421, forward strand.
AATACCAAACTTGGTACTTGAGTTTAGTATCTTTCAAGGATGCGACACGAAGGTTTTCAAGAAAATACCCCCACCCCAACTACCCTTTACAGGGAACTTTTTCGAAATTTTTTATTTTCTAAAAAATGGCTCTAACTATTTTAATTAAAATACCTAAAGATATTTTGTGTTATCTTGTATAACTTGTAAATGTTAAGCGATAGACGAAAATGTACCACACAAAAAATGTAGATCTCTTTAAAACACACAATTTACTTAAAATAAGGTTTTTTTGTGGCATAAGCTGTTTCTGAGATATCCGTTATTAAAGGTTCGAATTGTACAATACAAATCCCACCGATTTTCAATTGTTTCTCTCGATTGCATGGAAACAGTATGGAATTTTAAGGCCAGCATATAGCGTCCAATTCTTAAACGTTTGACTGTCGCTGTTCTCTTTGTATTCATAAGTAAATATGTAAGGTAGCTATTTCTGCAAAGGTTGATTTGAATTAAATGTAGTAGATAGAAAAATAAGCTTTAGTAAGAATAGTTTGTATACCCACTAATAAAGATAGAGGTTAGAGAAAGTCATGTGAATATATCACATCAGATTTTTCAACTTTCATTCTTCTCAGTTCTCACCGCCACTGTTTCGTTTTTATGTAGTTCACCTTCACTGGGAGTTCACTTCAACAATGTCTCTTCACTAAGGTGAACTAGCTCAATTCTCCGCCACTTCACTTCCTTCGTGACGCAGCCTCTTCGCGTCGGGCGGTTCACTTCACTCGGAAGTCGAAAACAAGACCTCCACAACCGTCGCTCCGCGCTGCACGTCACAGAAGCCGTCACCAACTCGCTCGGAGAATCACTTTTGATGTCACACGAGAAACTCATCCGCCAACTCGCTCGCTGACCAACGCAACTCGCACTCACAACTCCTCACCTTGCATTGACTGACGCGACTCACTCTGCTATCGCCACTCGAATCAACAATTCTCTTCACAGTCGACTCACCTCGACTCGCCTGTTCACCTCGCACTGACTGCCCGTGAGAGCGCTCGCTTATATAGGTTGTGGAATCTTCCACAGAAGTTCTCGAATGTTCTTGAACTATTTCGACACACTTTCTGGAGGAGGCGGGAGATAAAGCTTCCAGTAAGTGCTAGTTATCTCCCGATAGTGCGTCTCGTGTTTACGCTGGCAAGCGGCGTTATGGCTGTTTACTCGGAACGCTCGGCGCCGACCTTCCATGACCTTGGATCATAGCCACTGCATCACGATACTTCAAGATTTCTAAAGCACCATCTGAACACCCCGTATATGCCAGAGTAATAGTCAATTTACGTTTTATGCTTTAAGGGTAGCTTTTTACTTTATGTACGAGATATGCTTGGGAAGCGAGGTCGGTACAGTCCAGTTTTGTATAGCTAGGAACATAAAAAAAGTGCGGATTTTAGTTACTTTCTCTGGTCGCTGCGGATTCCTACAAAATCATAACAGGTAAAAATCTGTGATAAATGGGGATATGTATTCTTATAATATCGAGATGGAATTATATCAGCTCCTACAATTTAGTAGATCGGTAAAGCATACTGAGCAACCTTAATGCAGATTGGTGTGCTTAAAAGTGTTATCTTTGTTCTTTATTTAAAAACGTAATATTATCAAACAGCTAGGCATTAAGGCTTGGTCAAAAACGTTTAAGATAAATACTTAAAGTTACAGTTTTCAATAACGTCTTCATCAAGAAATGGCAATCCAAACAAGTGCATCAACCACTTTCCTATTTCAGTCTCACCAGTAACACACTCTTACAGGTTAAAGTCTCTGCACACTGGTCATAGTTAATAGTCGGCCATTATCATCACCATGGAAGTATGGCTTGATGTCTGTCAAGCCTCAGAACAAAATAAATAAAAGAAGATTAATTTTGTGATTGTGTTGTTGATGCATATGCAAGCGAAACACTTTGGAACACCAAACATTTAATTACGTTAAGAACGTTTCTACAGGGTTAAATATAGATAACTTAACATTTATTTTAAACAATGTTTGGACTAAGAGCCTAACGCCTAGCTGTTTGACAATATTATAATTTTAAACAACGACTAAAATATTTTTATACTATAACGTTTTAAACACAAGAGCATGTATTAACGTTACTCAGTCCCAAGTCTGTGCTAAGAGGGAGGGAAAATTATATTTTTGTAAGAATTCGCACATCAATATTCACACAAACCACAATTTTGTAGGAATTCACCGAACCCGACTTTCTCTACCACGTACCTAAAAGGTAGAGGAAGTTTTCCATTTCATCAAAAAAATATAAAAAGATTTGACACCAGAAATACACGTTTCGCGGCCCCTGGATAAAAAGTCACTTTTAGAAAAAGATCCGCGCACGAGCTCTGTGTGCGTGTGCAGGTGCTTGTGTGTGAGAACAGTATAATCAAGGAACGAAATGCCATATAAATACTATACTTGTATTTGTGTTCAGTATCTGCCAAAGATACGACATAGAGATTTTCAAGAAAATCCCACCACATCAAACTACATTTTAGATACAAAATGTTTTGTTATGTTTTATTTTCTCGAAAATGTTTCTACCAATTTTGATTAAAATGCCATATTAGTTTAAGTTATTTATATAACATAAAATGCATATCTTATATAATTGTATAGTTGGTAAATTATAAGAGATATACAAAATCCTACTACCCAAGATGTGTAGATCTCTTTTAAGACCCGCAATTTATTTCAAATGACTTTTTTGTGGCACCAGCCAATTCCGTACCATTCGTTGTTATTGATCTGATTTTTTTAATAAATCTGTTATTTATGAAGTGCTGTCATCATTCAGTTGTTCCTTGCGATGCCATAGAGGGAACAGGAGTTTTACAGCTAGCACACAGCGACCTGTTTTTTTTAAATATCTGACTATCGCTTTGGCCTCCTGTGTCCCATTGGGACATACAACGAAATGTGTATGTAATTAAACCTTTCTGCAAAAGTTTATCTCGATTAACAAGTAACTTCGTAGAAGCTACATAAAAATAAAAGATGCTGGGCAGAGAAAGCCATGTGAATGTAATATCAAAAATGTTTTCACGAAGTGTTGTTCCTTTTTAATACTGAACGAACCTGCACATCATTTGGAGTCCAAACCAGTCCCTTGATGAACCGGTATCTTATTAGTATGAAGCAAATCCCGACATACAAACATTAACCTTTGCACAAAGGCGATTGCTTGGTCAGACATGAAAGGGGAGGAGTAATGAAAACTTTATTCTGAGTGGCCTGCCCGTTTATTGAAAGAGGTCACAGCGCTGCATAGACTGCTGGGAAATATAGCATATCTCATAATTACATTATCTCCACATTATTACTGAATAATCCTACGATATCATTATTAATGCTATTTTTACACTTTCATTCTGTTGTAAATCAAAGAAGTTAAAATTCCCAGCTCAAAATTGAACCAAAAGAAATAAAAGATACAATATATTTTTAAGAAAACCAGTTTTCTATTATGCATTAAATATCTGGTATTCTGTGTCTGTATTTTAGTAACTTGTTACTTTCTCTACTACGTATAGTAAATAGGGGATGTATTGTATTCCACCCAAAAATTCGATACCGAGATTTCACCGGAAATACATGTTTTGAGACCCCCTGAATCCAAAAAAAGGCATTTTTGGAAACATGTCCGAGTGTGTGTGTCTGTGTATCTGTGAACAGCATAAAGCATAACTCAGAAACGAACAGTCGGATAAACACCAAACTTGGTATTTAGGTTCAGTATCTTCCAGAGATACGACACGTAGGTTTTCAAGAAAATCCCCCCACCCCAGATTACCCTTTACATGGAACATTTTTCGAAAATTGTAATTTTCTCAAAAATGGCTTTAACGATTTTGATTAAAATATAATATGTTTAAGATATTTTCATGACAAATAAAATGTATATCTTAATTTTCTGGGAATGTCTCCAGAAGTATTCTTCATTGTGAACGACATTTGCATAACTGGTAAACCATAAGAGGAAGACAAAATTTTACTACACAAAAAATGTAGATCGCGTTAAAATATACAATTTATGTCATATACATTTTTTTTTGTTGAGTGAACCATTTTCGAGATATTGCTTGTTATTCCCTTAAATTTTCCAATACTTATACTTTTTCTCAAATTCTTTATTCATTTTTACTTTCTCTACTACGTATAGTAAGTAGGGGAAGTATTGTATTCCACCCAAAAATTTGATACCGAGATTTCACCGGAGATACATGTTTTGAGACCCCCTGAATCCAAAAAAAGCATTTTTGGAAACATGTCCGTGTGTGTGTGTGTGTGTGTGTGTCTGTGAACAGCATAACTCAAAAACGAACAGTCGGATAAACACCAAAATTGGTATTTAGGTTCAGTATCTTCCAGAGATGCGACACGAATGTTTTCAATAAAATCGCCCCACCCCAGACTACCCTTCACATGGAACATTTTTCGAAAATTTTTATTTTCTCAAAAATGGCTCTAACGATTTTGATGAAAATATCATATGTTTAAGATAATGTCATGGGAAATAAAATGTATATCTCGAATTTTCTGGGAATGTTTCCAAAAGTATCCTTCATTGTGAACGACTTTTGCATAACTGGTAAACCATAAGAGATAGACAAAATTTTACTACACCAAAAATGTAGATCGCGTTAAAATATACAATTTATGCCATATACATTTCTTTTGTTGGGTGAACCGTTTTCGAGATATTGCTTGTTATTTCCTTAAATTTTCCAATACTTATACTTTTCTCAAATTCGTTATTCATTTTTTTATGTCCTGGACATGCAAAGAGAATGGAATGCGCCACATAGCAACCAGCGTTAAAATATTTGACTATCGCTTGAAACCTACCAATTCCCCTTGCATCTACAAGAAAATTAGGAATAAGATGACATCTCGATTAACATGAAGCATATGGAGAATAGTCATTTGTAAAAATAGTTTGTGCAAGAGTAGAGAAAGTCATGTGAGTGTAACACATCAGATTTTTTTGTCCTAGTAATGCAAAGAGAATGGAATACTCCACATAGCAACCAGCTCTTAAAATAGTTGACTATCGCTTAAAGCCTAGCAATTCCCCTTGCATCTACAAGAAAATTAGCAATAAGATTAACATCTCGATTAACATGAAGCATATGGAGAATAAGCGTTTGTAAAAATACTTTGTACAAGAGTAGAGAAAGTCATTGCAGTGTAACATATCAGATTTTTTTACATACCTTTCTTTCCTTTTTCGTAATTTAGCCTGGTATTTAAGAGTGATTTAGCTTTACTTTGTAACCTAATATTTAGTCGGTTTCGTCCCAATAAAGCAACTCGAACTACATGCAAAAGATTGAAACTTATACGTTCAATCGTCATCTGGCTAACCACAAGACATAGATATAATGAAATAAAGACATATATACTTAATTATGAATATTGATTAAGGTTTCTCTACCCATTAGATTTTAAAGCACGCTCCTTCAACTCTCTTGATTTCATAAATTCGTATGAAACTTGTATCCACTAACAAACGTTAAGCTGGAGTTGCCAATCAACACAAGAGCATTGTTAGAAGCAGGTAAGGATGGTATGGAAGCGTTTCGACTTACCATTACCAACATAACACTGATACATCAGCATGTTTCAGTTACGTCTCATATGCTTGATTTTTCTCGCAAAAGTTGGTAAGATTCTCAACATTTCGTTGAGATTATCCGCGAATCTCCACTCACACTCGCAATAAACCCATTTGCATTTTTTAAGGGCGCTTGGTATAGATTTGGGTTCAGAAATTGTTTTTTTGTTGTAATGGATTATAAATGGTATAAGGAACATAGGTATGTTTTTTTTAAACCTTTAAAGGGCTTTTATGGTCCAGAGATGTTATAGTATATTGGCGCGTAACAAAAGCTCACCTTGTTTTTTGCCATTTCCGTAAGTTTTATTTCTTAAACTTCAGATTCACTTTTCTCAAAATCTATTTAACTTAGAAGTTTGACAAATTTTTATGATTGTAGAAAATATTTAGGGGCATTTAGTAAGTTAAAGATTTTAATCCTAAATTACATGGTTTCCACGAAACAAAAGTATACATATAAAATAAGTCACAACCAAAAAATTATTTTCTTACTATCTTTTTCATTTTTACTTTCTCTACTACGTATAGTAAGTAGAGGAAGTATTGTATTCCACCCAAAAATTCGATACCGAGATTTCACCGGAAATATATGTTTTGAGACCCCCTGAATCTTAAAAAAGCATTTTTGGAAACATGTCCGTGTGTGTGTGTCTGTGAAGAGCATAACTCAGAAACGAACAGTCGGATACACACCAAACTTGGTATTTAGGTTCAGTATCTTCCAGAGATGCGACACGAAGGTTTTCAAGAAAATCCCCCCACCCCAGATTACCCTTTACATGGGACATTTTTCGAAAATTTTAATTTTCTAAAAAATGGCTCTAACGATTTTGATTAAAATATCATATATTTAAGATACTTTCAGGGCAAATAAAATGTATATCTTGAATTTTCTGGAGATGTCTCCAAAATATTCTTCATTGTGAACGACTTTTGCATAACTGGTAAACCATAAGAGATAACACAATTTTACTGCACAAAAAATGTAGATCGCGTTAAAATATACAATTTATGTCATATACATTTTTTGTTGTTGAGTGAACCATTTTCGAGATATTGCTTGTTATTCCCTTAAATTTTTCAATACTTATTTTCTCAAATGGGAATTCGTTATTCATTTTTTTTTTTGTCTTGGATATGCAAAGAGTATTAATCTGTGGCAAAGAGAATGGTGCTGCACCTAGCAACCAGCTATTAAGAGATATGTCTATGCTTAAAGGCTACTGTATTTCTATATTGCCCTTGCAAATACAAAACAAGGGGAACATAGTACGTCTTAAGCGATAGTCAAATATTTTTAGAACTGGTCGCTATGTGTAAAATGTAATTCTCTTTGCATGTCAAAAGATCGTTTCTGCAAATGTTTATCTGGATTAATATGAAATAGATGGAGAATAGGAGTTTATAAAAATAGTTTGTACAAGAGTAGAGAAAGTCATGTGAGTGTAACACATCAGATTTTTTAAGTTAAATTAGTCCCTCAAATGGACAAATAGTTAACTGACTAGCTTAAGCTACTTATAAAACTCATAATAAAAACATTGGCGGTGTTGTGATCTTTAATTTCAGAGAAAAGGTACCAACAAATGAAAGTTATTTGTTTTTAGAAATTATTTTATGATATTTACATATTTTCGTAATTAAAAGATTTAAATCTAGCTAAACAATCTGTGATACTCGTAAAGCGTAAAAATACCCTGCGATCTCTACCAAGTGTTCTTCAGCAAGCAATACAGTTAATAAAAATGCAGTTCTGGAATATCATCTGAGAATGCATGGCACTTAATTGGTATGCTGGCCCTCTGCAGAAGTTTTTCATTATATCATACTCTTCACAACGTAAACTTTCCTTGGAAATTAAGTTTCCTAAAGCAATTTACCCAGTCAACTTTCACTTCAATTACTTGTTTATAAAATACACAGCAAACAAAAGCTGTATATCATATTTTTAACATTCATGTGTGCCCTAAAAAGGGTAATTTCTGTTAGTATTAAAACGCATTGTGAATCACATTAATGCTGAGATGCAATAAAATCGTTATATAGATTATTCGGTTTTAACACATCGTTGCAAATACTCCCTTGAGCGAACCATTAATACTATTATTCTTTCTTTAAACAGGGAAAGTTGCAAAAATGCAACCGGTGTCAGTACATATCGCTGGTAGTCGCATTTGCAAACCAACATATTATCGTAATGTTATTTACCATTAAGATTTAGTAGACTTTCTGTATTCCAAATAAGATATTAGAGCCACACAATTCTTTCCATTGAAGCAATATACAGTACTAGCCACGGGAAAAATAATACAATAACTCATTAATGTAATACGATATCTAATTCACAGCTTCTCAGCATCAACACATTAATAATTCCTTTCTTTAACATTTTTTGTATAAATTTTACCTGTTATGTATTTTCTTTGCTAATATTGTACGTTTAATAATTAACAGGATGTGAAAACACATTAATTCATAATGTGCACATGGTAGAGAACAAGTATATAACGTTATAACATATAAAATATATGAGGGGGAAAGGCTAGTAATATAAAATTACGAGAAATGCAATAGTATCTACGTAAGCATATATAAAGAACCTTGGATTCATAATTAAGATGATGCAAGTATGTAAACGTGTATATATATATATATATATATATATATATATATATATAAACTGTTATTGGATAGTAGCACCAATCAGGTACATTGATACATGCCTATAATTCAAATACATACGTTAAGAAGAACGGTTGAAGGGAACGCTAACAGAAGCTTGTCAGTGTTCGAGCAGGAAGGTAGTGTATAAGCTCGTCTCTAAATAGACGCTGAAACTACGTATTTAAAGTCTACCAGTTATACATATTTTAACATGACAAAGGTGATAGTGAATTGTGAATATCATATGTGGTTTATCTAAAATAAACATAAAATAATTAAACAGAGTATGTGTGTGCAAAACATATTTTAACATTCTCCATACCCAACAATGACAAGACACAAGTGCTCTCCGACACAAATACAGCAGCCATGGCACAATTATAAAATCATAATTACAACATACTAACACACACACAGGAATACAGATATACGATCATCAGATTCCAGTCTACGAGAACGTCGGGATATGTCACGAGAGTACGGGTATCAAGACGACCTACAGGTACGTAATAACAGCATCCATCATCATCAACGTAGTGGGTACTACCAAGGAGGAACCACTACACCATAATGATGTATCATACAGAATGTGTCCAGGCATCTGCACAGCAGCAAAACTTAGTCCAAAGTATGGCAATTAAATACCGTTAGCAAAAGCTGTTAATAAGAAAATTGAAAATGTTAATTTTGACGGAATTTCGGAATTGTGCACTCGTTTTCTACATGAAATAAATAAGTGATTTTATAATACACGAGTTCATTTACTTTTCAGTTTTATAGGGCCTACTTATTCTAAATACAGAAAAGTATTGCATTTCACCCAAAAATTCGATATCCAGATTTCACCGACAACACATGCATTGAAGTAGGTACCCTGAAAGCAACAAAAAAAGATTTACAAAAGGGTCTGTGTGTGTGTGTGTGTGTGTGTGTGTGTGTGTGAATGCATAACTTAAAAACGAAGAAAGGATAAATATCAAATTTCGTATTTAGGTTCAGTATCTTCAAAGGATACAACACGAAAATGCTCAACGAAATTCCCGCACCATAAAAGATGCTTTAAATGTAAAATGTTTTGTTATGTCTTATTTTCTCAAAAACGGCCATAGGTTCAAGATATTTCAATCACCAATAAAATGTATATCCTGAATTTTCTATGGATAGCCTGTGAAGTACTCTACATTCGGAATAATTTTGTATAAATTTGTATCACTGGCAAAGCTTAAGAAAGACATTTACTATATATAAAATGTAGGTCTCCTTAAAGCACATCATTTATTTCAAGTAACTTATTGTATCAGTAATTTGAGGTATTGCTTGAGCCTCCTACGTTCCTCTAGTACCTACAATGAAATGTAGAAACTATGCCGTTGTCTCGCTTAACATTAAGTAAATATAAAAAACACGTCTGTCCAAGAATAGTGTGTAGAAGTTATATAAAAAAAATCTGATGTGTTACACTCACATGCCTTTCTCTACTCTTGTACAATCTAATTTTACAAACGCCTATTCTCCATATGCTTCATGTTAATGGAGATATCGAGATGTCAATCTTATTGATAATTTTCTTGTAGATGCAAGGGAAATATGGTAGCTTTTAAGCGATAGACAAATATTTTAACGCTGGTTGCTATGTGCCGCATTCCATTCTCTTTGCATGTCCGGGACATAAAAAAAATGAATAACGCATTTGAGAAAAAGTGTAAGTATTGGAAAATTTAAGGAAATAACAAGCAATATCTCGAAAACGGTTCACTCAACAAAAGAAATGTATATGACATAAGTTGTGTATTTTAACGCGATCTACATTCTTTGTGTAGTAAACTTTTGTCTATCTCTTATGGTTTACCAGTTATGCAAAAGTCGTTCACAATGAAGAATACTTTTGGAGACATTCCCAGAAAATTCGAGATATACATTTCATTTCTCATGACATTATCTTAAACATATGATATTTTAATCAAAATCGTTAGAGCCATTTTTGAGAAAATTAAAATTTTCGAAAAATCTTCCATGTAAAGGGTAGTCTGGGGTGGGGAGATGTTCTTGAAAATCTTCGTGTCGCATCTCTGGAAGATACTGAACGTAAATACCAAGTTTGGTGTTTATCCGACTGTTCGTTTTTGAGTTATGCTGTTCACAGACACACACACACAGACACACACACGGACATGTTTCCAAAAATGCTTTTTTTGGATTCAGGAGGTCTCAAAACATGTATTTCCGGCGAAATCTCGGTATCGAATTTTTGGGTGGAATGCAATACTTCCCCTACTTACTATACGTAGTAGAGAAAGTAAAAATGAATAACGAATTTGAGAAAAAGTATAAGTATTGGAAAATTTAAGGAAATAACAAGCAATATCTCGAAAACGGTTCACTCAACAAAACAAATGTATATGATATAAGTTGTGTATTTTAACGCGATCTACATTTTTTGTGTAGTAAAATTTTGTTTATCTCTTATGGTTTACAAGTTATGCAAAAGTCGTTCATAATGAAGAATACTTTTGGAGACATTCCCAGAAATTTCGAGATATACATTTCATTTCTCATGACATTATCTTAAACATATGATATTTTCATCAAAATCGTTAGAGCCATTTTTGAGAAAATTAAAATTTTCGAAAAATGTTCCATGTAAAGGGTAGTGTGGTGTGGGGGGATTTTCTTGAAAATCTTCGTGTCGCATCTCTGGAAGATACTGAACGTAAATACCAAGTTTGGTGTTTATCCGACTGTTAGTTTTTGAGTTATGCTGTTCACAGACATACACACACACAGACACACACAGGACATGTTTCCAAAAATGCTTTTTTTGGATTCAGGATGTCTCAAAACATGTATTTCCGGTGAAATCTCGGTATCGAATTTTTGGGTGGAATGCAATACTTCCCCTACTTACTATACGTAGTAGAGAAAGTAATAAACGAGATAAAGTCATCTGAATATAGCAGTAGAGCTTCATATAGTAATCTGCACCAACATTGTGCATCTTACCATTTATATACTCTCCTGTGACCACTAATAAAGCCATACATTGAAGAATCTTCACCAATCACATGTGGAAAGGGGGAAGGATTCAAAGTATCAGCTCGAGAGATGAAGCAGCTGGGTTTTAGTGATGCAAGAAGCAAAGACACGGAGTTGTTAACGATACAACGACCCACAGTTTGAACTCAAGCCAGCACTTGAATAAACAGTGCTCAGGCAAAATCACCAAACATCCGGTACAGGAAACTAGAACTTGACGTTCGAAATCACATCACGTCTATTTGCTTGGGAAAACTTCTGTTCTCTATAGTTCTCTATAAAACGATATAAGGATTTTTATTAATAATTGTTTGTAAAAGTTATTGACATGATAATATAATGTGGAGACGTGTGTTTTGTAAAGTGCCTATTAAGGCTTCTTTGTTGCTATACTACACTGCCGTTTGTGAAAATTGCAACACCAAGAAGAAAACGCATGAATTCAATGAATTTAATATCACAGGTTAGGTACGTGACAAGTAACAAATGATAAACTTTTCAAATCTATACATGACCTTTGAGCCCTAATATTCAGTATTTGGTGTGGCCTCCATGCGCTGCAATTAGAGCTGCTATATGCCGTGACATTGAATCAAAAAGGTTCTGAATAAGTTCCTAAGGGATTTCTCTCCACGCAGTTTGTATTCGAACCCACAAATCCGTGACACGTTACTGGAGGACCGTGACGCACCAGGTGCCGACCAACTATATCCCAGACATGTTCGATGGGCGACAACGTCAGGCGAACGTGCAGGCCAGGGAAGTAATGGTACACGTCGCTCTTCGAAGAAGGCTTGTACATTCCTCGCAATATGTGGCCGGGCATTGTCCTGTTGAAATGTGGTCTGTGGAGATACCTGAAACAGGGAGAGTACCTCAGGCTCTACAACCAGCGTTAGGTACCGGTTGTTGCTCAATGTGCCCTCAATTCGTAGGAGGCGAGATCGGTTGTTGTAACCAATGGCGCCCTAACCCATCACATCTGGTGTTTGTCTGCTATACCGCTCAACAATGCAGCCCTCTAGGTTGCGCTCACCACGGTACCGCCGGACACGTATCCGGCCATCACTGTAGGACACGTTGAAGCGGGACTCGACCGAAAAGACTACATTTTGCCACTCAGCACCCCAGTGATGGTGTTCATGTGCCCATTGCAGTCGGAGCTTGTGGTTTCTGGACAATGGAAGCCGACCTAATGGCATGCATGCAACCAGTCCAACCTGCAGCAGCAGACGACGACGAACCTTGATGCAAACAAGTTCACACCTGTTGCAGTGCTCCAGCGTCGAACCAACACTGTGAAGCTGTACGGTTCGTTATGGCCATGCGGACAAGATGACGGTCATCCCGTGCTGTGGTCAGGTTCCGTGGTCCAATACCCACTCTTCGCTGCGTACGACCTTCATTTATCCACTGCTTCCACACACGCATCACTGTCGTAACAGGATGTCCTGTAAGAGCCGAAATGTAACGGTATGACAAATCCGCTTCCCGGAGACCGATCTTTCTGCCCCGTTCGAACTCACATGCCGATATGGCCCCTTTGAAGTCGACGAGGCATACTGGCAGAACTTTATTGTTTCCACCTTGTTTGACAGCTCTGCACTGACTACACTGGGCGCAACACTGACCTTGTCGGGCCGACACGAGAGGGTTCTGCTCGGCCTACGTGTATCTCAGCTCTCTGCAAACCTAATCACTTATTGGTTGCACACTCTTCTACACTTCCACCGAGTTTGGAGTTATTCGGGAAATTCTTTCTTGGTGTTGCAATTTTCACAAACGGCAGTGTATTTGCACTTTGTTATTCACGTACTATTAAGGATTAGGTCAAATGTGTGTATTCCTTGAGACGCCGTTACAAGAATCTTGTTTTAGGATAATAAAAACAACCTCTAAGTGTTGTTATGGATCTACTTTGGTGTTGATAACATGGCGGGTTATTTAAAACAAAATTATTGCAAAACTTTTTAATCAAAATGTGGTATAATTAAGAAAATAATCCTATCCTCTTAATAAATAAACCTTATTTTATAAAAGTATATCAAACTTAGGCATATACATCCTGTAAACATTTCAATCTGTTTAACCTCAATATTTTCTATGTTAACGGGTAATGAATTTAGCAAATTAAACATTGGCAGGGCTTTTAATCTCGCCTTAAGAAATAAAGCAGGTGGAAGACAGATATTCTTTATGCAACCTGATTAAATTATTTAACATCAGCTGCAAGCACTCGAACACAGACAATGGTCTTTAAACGTTATTGCGTATTAAACGGTAGATTCGCATTTGCAATCAAACAGGGCATGCTATAACTACAGGATATCTGTTCAGAATAGAAATGACTCATTGAATACCGCTTATGGCTCAAGCCTTTGGAGGACGCAGTCCTATCTTACCACACAGGAAGACCGCTCCTTTCCGCGTGATATCATCTCAAACCCATGTTACCATTTAAAACAAAATTAGTAACGATAACAACTGTGTAACAGCTACTAAAGACAGAACTATAGAACGTTAGATCAATATCTTCTTTCAAAACTTAAGTGAAGCTGTATTTCATGATCTCTATGATACTCTATGGACCTTGGAGGTGCAACAGGTTGAACGCTGGCTCTCCACCTTCATGGGTTACATGTCTGCCTTTTACCCCAGAGGGGCCCCACCTTAGAATCTCAGATGAGGTCGCGCTGCCCGAATGTCTTTTCCTGTTTTCTCGTATCCTAAATGTCGGGTAACTCTTAAGCTTATTCATCACCCCTCCAGACGTAGGTTGCTAAAAGCAAAAGATCCGATGTGTTAAAATCACACGACTTCTTCTAACCATTATAACTTTTACATCCATTCTGCGAATTAATCCTAAAGAAATAAAATCCCATTTCTTGTTAATCATTATATATACTTGCTGAAATGGTTTCAATATACCTTTTGTTTTAGCTACATAGAAGCATAAAGGACACTAGTGTGACAGTCAAATGCTTCAAAAGAAACTCGCTATATGTCTGCATGGTCTATCGAGAAACAAAAGAAGGGACATCACATTTCAAAGCACGCAGTTTGAAAACGGCATTTTCGAATACGTTTCAAAAACCACCGTCTACTAGGCAATCAACTTACGATTATTTGAAACAACACAATGCTTATATAAAGCAAAATGTTCGGGAGGACATGTCGTTTCAAAGGAAAAACTCGAATGTGTTCGCACTCTCTTCCAGCGAAATTCACGACGATCAACAGCAAGGGCCTTAATTTTATGAAAGGACTGAAAATTATGCCTTACAAATTACAGTTCTTAAGTACAGATAGCTAAATGTTGAGTCTTCGGCATAAAAATTCTGGGTCTTAATAAAGAATAAAACGGCATCAGCAACCGGATAATTTTCAGTAACCAATCAACCTTACATCTGAGCTGCAAAGTGAATAAATACAATGTCCGAATATGGCGAACTGAACGACCGAGAACAACAATGGAATCGTATAGGGATCTCTGAAAATCAATGTCTTTTGCGATGTACCCCACAGGTTTGTGGTCCCTTCTTTTTCGAAAAAAATATGGTTACAGGAGCTATGTGTCAAAAAATATTAATTAGTTGATTGGTGTTTCAAATACATGAGAACGGAGGGGACTTAATCTTCCAATAGGATGGGGCAACAAAAGTTTCCGTGATGAAACACTGCCGTAGCGCTGAATTATTTGTGCAACATACGGGAGCCGTATTGTCTACTGTGGCCACAAAGAAGCCCCAATCTCACACTTTATAACTTCTTTTTCCGGGAAGTTGTGAAAGATAAGGTTTTATTCTTTCACTTTCTAATGAGAGCAGTGGAAATTATGTTGGAAGATACGAGGGTGTTTTGAAAAGTTTTGCCTCCTAAGCGATAACAGCAACTGTATGAACACAGCCGAGAACAAAATGGCGATGTACAATTCAGTGCCATTACTGAATTTCTTACAGCACAGGCTATGCATGTGTGGATATTCATTGAAATGCAACTACTGTCTATGACAATGCATGTATGGATGTGAATAGTCAGATGATGCACAAGAAGCCTGAAAGAAGCCAAAATTCCATAATAAGTAATAACAAACGCACAGGACGAGTTGATTCGCTTCAATCGATATGTCCAGCAAAATAAATCTCCATAGCAACTGGAGTTTCAATTGAGCGAGTTCATCACATCGTCAATTATTTGTATGGCTACAGGAAACTGCGTGCGCGATAAGTCAAAAACGTTCTGCCCCGATATGCTTTGGAAGATGAGGACTTCCTTCACCGGAATGTCACTGCTGACAAGTTGTCACGTGTTCACCATTTGAAGTTAGTTTGTTTCTGCTACATATGAAAAGTCGATTTGAAGAAGATGTATTATTGTAGTTCTTATGTTGGGGAGCCGAACTTGAAGTACTTGTAACCGCAACTACAGTACCAGTTAGCCTTCGTCCCAAAATTAAAAAAAAATATTAACTTTGTAATTTGATTGTATCTTTAAATATTATATACTTATGTTTGCCTCGGCTGCGTCAGTATTATTGTTAGAGACATGGATTTCTTTGCAAGGCTTGGTGCGGCTGAAGAATGTAGGCTTACACAGATTATAATTTTTAATTCACTCCTTCTTATTAATTCTTGACACGACTTAAATAACACTTGGCTCATATAGAGAGCTGTAAGATTCTTTTATTAAACACTTGCACTTTTTAAACGCGTAAACAATTTTCGTCTCACACTGAATACGTATTAAATTTCTCGAGGACGCATCTCGCTTCCGGTTAGGAACACTGTCTACAACCAACGCGTCCAGTTATGAGCACTGTTCACAAGTAACTGACTTGATTTCTACCGCCTAAATTTGTAAATCTCTGTATTTCAAGTCTCTGATTGGCTATTTTTTAAACTGTCATTAAAATTACATTATTGCTTCCAAGAATGACTAGTAGCATTATTACACTTTCTTACTCATTATTGCCTCAAGGTTGCCTCATTGTTAGCAACTTTTAACCTATTATTCTCACAGCTCCTACATTATTAAATTACGTAATACATTCAGATAACATTATTACATGTATACAATAATATAAACATATACAATGACTGTAATATACACTTTTTATATATTGTTACATATACATATTGCTTTAAGGAGGGCTGTTATTATATTTTTTATTATATAATTTGACTAAAATTATTTAAGTGTTAAAAATACTGCCTCACATTATGACCAATGGATGAATGGGTCACCAAACCCCAAAAAATTCATGCAAATTTTCTGCGGAAAAAGTGATATGACCATACTCTGGAATTAGGACATCATAGAGCGTACAGAATTTTTGCAGCGTGGCAATATTTTCGATTCTACCACGTATTTGATAAATTTGCAGAAGCTCCCCGACTGCTCAGATTTCGTCATGGAAGAGAACAATTCTCCGTCGTGACATCGTTCGATCAGACACGAGTGAACAAACATAGGCTGCACCCTGCAGAGTCTCAAATTTTACGAGATTTTACCCCATCTTTCTATACCAGGATTTCACGCTCTAAAACTTCTTCCTCTTTTCAAAGCTTATAGAGCATCTGTACTCCCGTTACTCCTGTGATGAAGAGGACCAAGCAGCAATGCATCATTGGTACGGCAGCAATTTTCCGATTTCTTCATCAACGCTATACGAAAACTTGTTTACCATTGGCGCGGTGTGGATAGCGACTGTGCAAAATTGAATATCTCCAACGACCACAAGGCGCCAAGGCGGAGGAAGAGCTACCGGTTGCCGAAAGACGGCTTGGGCCCCCGAGGCTGAAGTCTGCCAATCCCTCACTCCGCAAACTTCCCCAAGTTAAGCAGCATTGGGCCCGGTCGCTGGCTGGATGAGTGACCATCTAGCAGCGACCCGCCCTGCTGCCAACTTGAACACCCCCCCTCCTCATTAGCTAGTATTCCCATCTAGCTTTGCTGCCATGACGGCCTGCTTAACTTGACGACCACACAAGCGGTCGTCCAAGTTAAGCAGCATTGGTCACCACATGGTCGCTAGTCCACCCATGAGGGAACACCGAGACCCAGCCAATGGTAGCGCACAAAGCTAAACCCCGCCCATGACAGATTGACAAACATCAAAAGCTTGTGTATGTTCTTTTAACCTCCTTTATCGCACAGGTAAAGTCGCGTACGCGGCTAGGTACTGTGGCGATTACATTCCGCCCAGGTGAACCTGGGCGACCTGTTCTGGATTGCTGATGGGTGACGTTCCAGGCTTTAAGCAGATGTGCAGTAGAGGGCAGTATCTCATATATTGTTGCAGTTACCACTTAGTAGGCACAACCTTGTATGTTAAACCGTGTTTGGGGTGAACTTGACGTGTATAGTGTGAAATGAGGAGTCCACTTTGAACATTTGTGGACTATCAATAAGTTTCAATAATTCTTTATTTAGACAGTGAAAACAGGTTCATTTTATCATTAATACTTTTGGATTTATAAATTGGTAGCCATGTATTATATCCCCATCGGTCTTGTTGAGAAGTGTTTTAACAAATACAGTTATCTCTGCTGCCGAGAAATCAGTTCCGGTATGTCTCATTGAATTCCCTCTGTCGGTATACTCCAGGCGCGATCAATGGACAATAACGTTTTTGTTTTCTAGTCATATTGTTATGAGTAATCTCAATAAAAGCGTTTCGTAAACAAACGTTTCAATAACTTAAAAGACAACAAAAAAGGTAAACGGTCTTGGTGCAGCATACAATTAACAATTATCTTCGCAAACTTTGCATAAAGGCGGCTAAGAAAACGTGCAAGATAAACAGAATACACGTTTAATGTGACTTTTATTAAAATATTATTTCGTAGCAGAATATAAACTAGCTGAAAAGTAACAGAGTATTTGGAACAAAGAGCTTCCGGGACACTTGCAAATTTTTTTTCCATATTTGGAGACGTAGTGAATCGTAAAATATTTGATTTCGCATTGGTATTACTTTAATTAAGCATATACGCACCCAAAACGTGGGAAAACGTTTTTAAAACAATGTAACTTGTTAGAAGGCATTGATTGCAATGCACATATTCCGATGTACATCTGAAAAACCTTATTTTTGGTTGTTTTCTGCTCCTTTTTCATGCAGCGATTCCTTGCGCAACAGTACCTTGTTAGGTTGGGATAGTCTCCAGTGTAGAGTTCACCGTTAACCCCCAGTATCTGGGGTAGAGCACAACTGGGGAGCAGTAACGTAATCCGGTTTAGTGCAGCAGCAACAACGGCAAGGGGACTCGGCCAAATCCGGTCAGTGTGGTTGACCTATATTGGTAGTTGGCTGATAAACTCTCTGGACTTCAAGAGAATCTTTGTTATGCTATTATCGACAGCAAGCTTAGGTTTTTGTTGTTTTACAGATAATTTGAGAAATTAGGGTAAAATGGAGATAGCTGCTAAACCTTTATGTGGAAAACCTTTTCATTCTCAGATTTTTTTTTTTTTTTGACTAAGGGTAATATACATCTGATCATAATTTCTAACATAAATTTAGCTCCATATATTTTAAGGATCGTAACTAAATACAATATTGGTTCTAAAAGGGCATCTTTAGCATGTAAAAGAGGAAAGATCTCCAGTTATTGAGCTTTCAATTCCACGTGGGACTCAATGAAAATGAATTTTCTGTTACGGTATAGATATGAAGTGACCTTAATTGAGTTTTCACCTTATTTTACATTTACTTATAGTCTGTGACTTGTTTTTCAACACAAATTCCGGAAAATATATGCAGTCATTAATGCACTTAATTCAATCACGTTCTTCTCCGGTCACATAATACTCATGGTGATGGCATTCTGTGCACTTGTCCGCATTTTTTTATTACTTTAGAAATGTTAGAAGCTTGCTGAGGGTTTTGGTTTCACTATCGCCTGCTCATATCGCAATTTCAACATAAAATAAGTATTGAACCTCAACCTAAAAACGCTAATTTTAGACTAAAATATGCGTGCGTATGCATAACATAGTTAAAAAAACAAAAGACTAGATATCAAACTTGGTGTTTAAGTTTCGTATCTTCCAGGATGCGACACGAAGGGTTTTAAGAAAATCTCCCACCATAAACTACCTTTACATGGAACAAGTTTCATTGTTGTTTTTTCCCCTCAGAAATGCCTCTAACATTAAGATATTTCCATGAATAATAAAGTGTACGAGAGTAATCCAGAAAGTAACGACCGTTTGGCTTCAAAAATATACTTTATTAGAAAAAATGTCACTCATGAAATTGAAGCTTACTTCATTTCTCCACA
Organism: Deroplatys truncata; assembly: GCA_030765065.1. NCBI lineage: Eukaryota > Metazoa > Arthropoda > Insecta > Mantodea > Mantidae > Deroplatys > Deroplatys truncata. Next base: position 53,299,068 of record CM060985.1, read on the forward strand.
TAATCGCCCCTTTATGTTACTAAAGCTTGATGTTATTCCTTTAGATTTGAAAGAGGAACAGCTCGTAATGATAAATAGGTGAACATCGGTTCTTGAGTTATCGACGGGCGATTCAAAATGTCTTGATGGGCCATTACTTTGGCCCGCGGGCTAGGGTTGGCCGACCCTGATATAAGGGATCGTGGAAAGTTGAAATGGGTAGAGAAAGTTGTGCGAGTGTGACGCAAGATGTTTTCACAAAGGGATACCAAAAGATCATAAATATGGAATAAATATTCCATATCGAAGTCTAAAGCTAAAATTACAACACGGCGCCTTTCGCATCTGAAGAGTAGCGTTGTTTTAGAGAACTATCAAAGAAAACAAGGAATGCAGCGAGTCTTCTTGCGCTTAATTCACAGACTGTGTTAAAGTATTGCACTCGCAACAAAGCTTTTCGCATCATTTCATAAGGATTACGTACATAAAGCCTTCATAAAGGAACAATGATCGGCATCGACAAAGGAACAAGGGAGGCAGCATTTATATAATACATAAGCTTGGGGCTGTTAGGACCTAGCAGAGGAATCAGATTACTGGCTTCAAGGGCTTAGCGTTACATCACAGTTCGCTACGTTGCTGAGTGGAGAGCAACAAAACCCTCAAGAGGTGTGTTATGTTGCTTGAAGGCAACGTTCATCTTGAAAGTTAGACATCTTCTCTTATGGGGGAATACGTGGAGTAGGGGTGCGACAAACTGTTATTTTGTGCAACGATTTAATGTCTTAGTTACTTTGAATTAGCTAAATATTTACGCCTTAGTTTGCAGTTACCTGTTGCCAATAGCTGTAATTTAGATAGCGGATAAATTTAGAAACCATTAAGTCCCTTAAAAATTAAAATAATAAAATATAATATTAAACGTTCTCCACTACATACTTTTGTTATTATTTATTTAAGAATAAATTGGGTTTTCCTTGAACAATGCGACTGGCGGATGACATTCTGACTCGTTGCAGGTAGCAGGTTGAATGACCTTGCTCTGCAGTAGCCTAGCTCACGCGCAGGGAGGGTAACAACATGCTAAGTTCAGTCTAACGTGGTTTGACATGGTGGACGGTGAGAATAACATTATATGAAGATTTTTAGTTGCATCTAAAGCCCGTTCTTACTACATACGGCACCACAGGCAGTGACACTAGTTGTCAATGAAATTAAATGATTTTTGGGAAAGAAAAGTTTGGAAGGAAATGCTCCGGGCCTATGTTAGGTAGCTCCCTGGTATTTGCCGTTATGGGGACTGTTGAAAACCTTGAAGAAACCTCAGTCGGGATTTGAACCGCAGACCTCCTATTCACGAGTGTATGCTTTAACGACTTGTGTCGATATGTGAGATTGTCTGTTGATTGTGTTTACTGTGTGCAGTTATCATGGTGTGTACTACAGAACAGCAAGTGTTTATTGTGTATGCTCAGTCACATTCCAAGTTGAATTTATATTCACCAGTGTCACCGTTCCTAACAAAGCCATAATTTATACGTTGTTGAAAATAATCACACAAGAGATGGTCTGTGCTAGACAAACAGAAGCGCAAACAACCAGGAGTCTCAGGAAAAATTAGACAAGATAGGGGCTGCGGTGGAGAGAAGTCCACCAAAATCGCTGCCCCAAGTTACGTGATTCTAATGACAAAGCTGACTGGTGTGCCCGTTCTCCAGATCTAAATCCTTGTGATTGTTGTATGTGAGATTGCTTAAAGACAAAAGTGTACATGACAAATTCCCATACGCTCGACGAATTAGAAGGCAGCATATAAAACAATACAAGTACATGAAGCTATTTATAAATGATATATTTCTACATTTCCTCTGCTAACGGATATGAGAAACTTGACTGCTGGACCCAGTTTTTGCCTTAAGGAACTTGATCGTATGCCACCTTATTAGGAAGTCACTGAAGAGCTGAACTTCTAAAACTGCTTTAACAATAATATATGACTGATCAATTTAAGTTTTTCTTGAGGGAATTATAAATTTCATTACTTGTTTTGGAACACTTAAGAGGTGAGAAACGAGAAAGCCTCACTGTAATGTAATTTAACTTAGGTAAAAATTACATCGTACCACTCCCGTATATAGGAATAAACGTTTTACATAAAATACTTATGAAGTTGAGGAGAGAGCGCATCCGCAACACTCTAGAATGAAAAAGAAAGGAGTTAAGCACTAGACGTTGTCGAACGAAATCATCTAATCCACCCGCCCGTCCTGTTTAGAGACGACACTTATGGAAGCTAGGCCGCTAAAACAATCCGCAAAAGGTCGTAAATCAATGTCGGCAACATTTAAAAAACGCTTCGAAAGTAATGTAGGCGTTTAACTTCAAAGATCCTACGGCTACGCTCTGTTGTCACTCCTTTACTTATAAAAAACATTCTTCGGCTACGCTTTGCGACTTAGGGCCTCAACTCTGGACTATTGGCTGCGGAAGAAATGTTCCCATAATGCCTCGGGTGGGATGCATACGAGTAACTTTGTTTATAATGAACAGACGTGTAAATAATTGTGATAAGTGCTTTAAAATGTGTTATCTATAGTGTTAAAATTGTGTTATAAGATATGTTAAAATATGTATATTTGTGATACACAGGGTGAACCATTTGAGACTGTACAATATCTCCAAAACTAAGGTTTGTAGAAAGAAATGTCTATAAAAGTTGCTTGATATCATGGGGGGAAGTAAATGCCATTAGTCATGTTTTATTTGGAGGACGCTGTGGTGGTCATTTTGTCGCGGTATCGTTCGTGTTATCTTATTTGCTGAGCGCTTGTTATTGTTTTACTATTTTTGAATTTTGGGTTCTTTGTCCTCCGGCTAGCTATTATTACTCAGTCGAGCAAATCTCTTGAACAGGGTGTGTAAACGGAAAGGAGTTGTTACTAAAAGATAACACTGATAAAAGAATTTGTTTTTTACACTTTTATTCCCGTCACACTTCATTAATTTCACATATTTACTCTTGATACATGCCCGACTGAAACTGTTATATTTTCGAATGTAACTATAATCACTTATTTGCCGCACATTATTAATTCGAGTATTTCACATTTTTGTAACTAACTTTACGACGCGAGAGATTCTGTAGAATTACGTAACGTGTACTTCGTGAATGATTCTGTTGAACTGCGCGACGTGTAACTCGTGAATGATTCTGTTGAACTGCGCGACGTGTAACCCGTGAATGATTCTGATGAACTGTGCGTTACTTGTCTCTGGCTTCATAATTTATACTCCCTCACCCCGATATGCCTAAAAATTATAACAGAGCTGATATTGGTTAATAAAGCGCGCCAACATTAGCGTCTATTTTTATATCCAATCAAAATTATGAACACATATGCTCTAGGGAAGATGTTCCCTCCATTTCTAAACAAAAGCGCGCTACTCTGATCTCATTTGCTTGTCTCTTCTAATTAATAAACAACTCACCCCCTCGTTCCATTGTTACCCGCTCCTATTGTCAGTTTCAGTGAGGCCGTGTAAACTTATTTCATAACAATGCTTATAATTAACAAACATCTCAAATCATTGTCATACAATAATGTTAATTTACACTACAATCACTCTGGCATTCACAGTGTTGTGGTATAAAATACTGTCTCAATTTTAAGGTCAATTTAAATTGATCCTAATTGTAGGTTCCCATTTAAAACAATTAAATTTACCCCAAAATGACCATCATAGCGTCCTCCAAACCAAATACGATTAATGGTATCTGCTTTCCCCCATAATATCAAGCAACTTTTATTAAACACATTTCTTTCAACAACGCTTAGTTTTGGAGATATTGTAGTCTCAACTTAAATGCTCCACCCTGTATAATACATAAAATTATTAAGGATATGCATGTGCGTATAGTGAGTCCGTGTGATACTCATATACGGGAGTATTTCCAGATATCCATTTAGAACTTATCCTGTGATATTAAGCATTCCTCTTTCCCACGACAAATATCATTTTTATGTAGAACTTGTAGACTCCCACGAAGTTATAAGCCAGTGCCTTGGGTTAAATGCCTGGAGAAGTTTATGGGATCTGGATTACCGAAGTCCTGCAGGGAAGTCGAAGAAAGAAATGGATATCAGCAATATTAGCGAAAGTAAATTAACAAATCCTGCATTCGCCTAGCAATAAAACCGTCAAGAAACCTTACATCAGCCCGAAGGGGTATCATTCCGGCACCTTTCGAATGCAATCCGCTTTCGGTTATAAACCAATATTTGGTTTTTACTTTCCCTGGAACACATCTATGGTATGTAGAGGAAGCATTGTTCCACAAATGCATACTATTCTATAGTTTTTGCAAGGGCGTATAGTTTCAATGATAAAATATGTAAGCTTTAAACTAATGCGACTTAATCGAAAGAGGTGAATGACGAAAAGATATCTACTGCTACACCGTCAAATTGATACCGATTCTATGGCAATTAACATTGTGGCAGTATTTTATATCACAACAATGTAAATGCCAGAGTGATTGTAGTGTAAATAATCATTATTGTATGACATTGATTTGAGATGTTTGTTAATTATAAGCATTGTTAGGAAATAAGTTTACACGGCCTCAGTGAAACTGACAATAGGAGCGGATAACTGAGCGAGGGGGTGAGTTGTTTATCAATTATAAGAGACAAGCAAATGACGTCAGATTAGCGCGCTTTTCTTAGAAATGGAGGGAATATTTTCCCTAGAGCATATGTGTTCGTAATTTTGATTGGATATAAAAATAGACGCTAATGTTGGCGCGTTTTATTAACCAATAGCAGCTCTGTTATAATGTTTAGAGATATTGGGGTGAGGGAGTATAAATTCCGTGCCAGCGATGGGTAACGCGCAGTTTGACAGAATAATTCACAAGGCAAACGTCGTTCAGTCCAACAGAAGGATTCGCGGGTAATACATCGTTCAGTCCAACAGAATCATACAAAGGTTATACGTCGCACAGTTTAAGAGAATCGTTCACGCGTTATACGTCGCGCAATTCTACAAAATCTCTCGCGTTGTAAAGTTAGTTATAAAATGTGAAATACGCGAATTAATAATGTGCAGCAAATAAGTGATTATAGTGATATTAGAAAATATAACAGTTTCAGTCTGGCGTGTATCAAGAGTCAATATGTGAAATTAATTAATTGTGACGGTAATAAAAGTGTAAAAACAAATTATTTTATAAGTGTTATCTTTCAGTAACAAATCCTTTCCGTTTACACACCCTGTTCAAGAGATATGCTCGACTGAGTAGTAATAATAGCTAGCCGGAGGACAAAGAACCCAACATTCAAAGTAGTAAAACAATAACAGGCGCTCAGCAATAAGATAACACGAGTTACCGCGACAAATTTGGCTCCCATACGTGGGGCAGATAAACATGAAGCATCTTCCAACTACCAACAAAATATTCTACTTCAACATGCATCGCAGACAGCGATTTTCTTATAGTCTTACAAATAATCATATACAGTACTTTTCCTTCACACCGTGGCCACCGTACGGTAAGAATTAACAGAAAACACAAGGCGAAAATTCACTCAATTTCAGATACTGAACTCTCCAGTGTGAATGAAAATTTCCTGAGAAGATGCCAGAAACGCGTGGAAGGACAATTTTAACTCTTATGGTAAGGTATGTGTTATTATCATTGTAATCGCAATTGTAACTATGAGAACGTGATTGTGGGATATTATAACTGTTTCTGCAGGAGTCCGAGCTGCGGTGGCCACAGTGTGAAGGAAAAGCATTGTACTACGTCGACAACGTAATCTTTATTTTCCGGGCCAGACACAGGAGCACCATGCTGACATCACGGGCATAGGCGTTGATAGCGCGCTCAGAAAGCATGCTTTACGAAAGAATTTTCGACAAACAGAAGTCTCCATTTAGAACATAACATAAGAGTATAGGTATTGTCTGATATGATAAAACTGCCCTGATATCTTAGCATTCGTGGGCGTAAAAGTAATTACAATTTCGAATACTTAACTGTTTCCAAAGGAAATGAATCATTTTGTGGTTCATAAGCATAGTGTGCATTCAACTGATGCTAACCAATGAAAGATGTGGTCCTGCTCAGAATTTATAATTAAACTAACTTAACAATGATTTATTATTTACTTACAGAAATATATAATGATCAACCCTAGAGTTAATTACTTCTAACACTAAAATGCCTAAAATTACAAATAGTTATTCAAATACAGAACAGCATTTCCTTGACAGATTACTTTGGTTGGCTGCCAAACTCAACTGGCATATAAGTTACATACCATATTTATGGTTACTTGAGTAGCTATTCTTTGTTTACACATAATTTCATCGATTAATTTAAGTTAATGAAGCCCTCGTTTAAAACGGTTACCCGAGGTTTGGTTTATGTAGCGAGTAAAATGATACGAGCATGGTATTTATTTAGTTTAGTTTAAATATACACAGTCCAATCATAAGTTCTGTCCTATGATTAAGACGCGATGTCTTAAAATAAAAGACACAAAAAGATATAACAGATATATTTTAATTCAGCGACTAATGAATATTTCTTACACAATAAATCATTCAAAATGATCACATCTGGCCTTTACACAGGACCTTAATCTGTTAAACCAGTCTGCTACTGCAGCATAGACGACATCTAGAGGAATTTCCTGCGCTGCTTTTACGAGATCTCGCTTTGGAGATTCCAAACGGAGTGAGATTTAGCATAGGCTTACCCTCCAAGATATCCCAAAGCCTATAGTCCAGCGGGTTCAGGTCTGGACTGCCAGAGGGCTAGTCTTCTGCTGCAATGAATTCTGGAACACTACCCCTGAGCCGTGCTTGAGTTGTTCTAGCCTTGTGAGGTGGGGCCGAGTCTTGCTGAAAGACCCAATGGCTTCCATTGAAGAGTGTGGTGTTCAAGGGTCTAACAACGCTCTCTAGGATGTCCTCTTGGTACTTGTCTAGTTCCTGTTTTTACTCCTTATTTGCAGAAATGGAATATGTTGCTCCTTGATGTGACACGCCCCTCCAAACCATCACTGTGCCCTCTCTGGACATGGGGGACTGATATATTAGCTTCCTCTGAGCTCCGTGCATACATTTTATCATTTTGCTTATTGTACTTCTCCTCCACTATGAAAATTTTCTCATCTTGAAGAGGATATTTTCATGACCATTATGAGCATGCAGCTGTAAGAGCCTTTTTGATCTTTCGTACCTGATCTTCTTTAGGTTAACAAATGTTCCACTGGACGTCGATGAATTCTCATATGAAGGTCTTCTCTGATAATACGAGACAGGATTTGGCGGATACATTTAATTCTCGGGCCATTATCGTTTGCTTCCGGGGTAGGTTTCGACGTATTCGTTCTCTTACTGCTTTGACCACTCCTGAAGTCCTTAGGGTACGTGGCCTGCCAGGTCTTAATAAGACTTCAATAGAGGAAGGTTCAACGAATCTCTTGACCGTTCGTAAATAAATGTTATTGACATTTTCCAGTTGCTTTAACAACTTGAAAATTTCAGTAGGTTTCTTACCACACTCATAAGAGCAATCACTGCAATTCTGTTTTCATTTACACTGAGGCAGTATTTTTAACACTAAAATGATTTCAATCTAATTATATAATATATAAATTCAATAACAGCCCGCCTTAAACTAATATGTGTATGTAACAATATATAAAAATGTATGTAACAGTCATTGTATATGTTTGTATTATTGTATCCATGTGTAATAATGTTATATGAATATATTACGTAATTTAATAATGTAGGAGCTGTGAGAATAAGGAACACCTCTAAGAATTTTAATTCGAACAGAGTTAAGACAACCTGGATCTTTAATTGGAGATGATCAAATTTATAATGTTATTGTAACAGCCCACGCTTTTGGTTAAAAGTTGCTAACAATGAGGTAACAATGAGGTAACCTTAAGGCAATAATGACTTTGAAAGTTTAAATGCTACTAGTCATTATTGGAGCAACAATAATGTAAATTTTGAGACAGTTTAAAAATAGCCAGTCAACAACCAGAAAAAAGCTTTAGTTAAAAGAAGGTATTCTATTGGATTAGGAATAGCCAATCAGAGACTTGAAATACAGAAATTTATAAGTTTAGGCGTTGAAATTAGTTCAGTTGCCTGCAAACAGTGTTCCTAACCGGACGCGAGACTCATCCTCGAGGGATTTAATACGTATTCGTGTGAGACGAAAAATAGTTTACGTGTTAAAAAGTGCAAGTAATTCATAAAATAATCTCACAGCTCTCTATATCAGTGAAGTTTATTTAAATCGTATCAAGTATTAATAAAAGAAGTGAAGTAAAATTATAATCTGTGTAAGCCTACATTCTTGTCGCACCACAACCCTGCTAAGAGAAACGTGTCTCTAACAAATACTGACGCAACCGAGGCAAACATAAATATATAATATTTAAAGAAAGTTAAATTACAAAGTTAATATATTTTTTTTAAACTTGGGGCAAAGGCCACCTGAAAGTACAGTTGGGGCGAAGGCTACCGGAAACTGTTTACTATACGTGCTGTTGCAACTACTACAAATTCGGCTCCCCAAGAGTCGAAATACGATACAACTCCTTCTAAAATACTCCTTTCTCAACACCTCATTCTATATTTATTGTTGATGCAGGAAACTACACAAAGCAAATATGTTTAGATTAATAAACTGCTACCATAGTAACGTGTAACAATACCATTAAATAACGTAGTTTTAGGTTGTAGAGCTAAAACATAGAGGACAGAACTTATGACTGGACTGTGTAAATATACCAAAATGTTTTGTGTATGTTAGTGTGTTATTACAAAGTCGATTTCAGAATTTGACGTATCTTACATTTCTGATTTGTTCAATTTGTAAAGTGAAAATGACAAATGGTACAAGAGAAATCTATTGTAGTCTTAACAGGCAGTCTGTATTTAAATATCTAACAGTTTTTACGCTCTTTCGAGCCCAAGGAGTAAGTGATTGGTGTTTATTTGTACTCCTTAATGCATTATAATGTTAAGCTACGGAGCATTGTCCGTGACGTCACAGCTGTGGAGTATAGAAGGCCCTGGTTTTCCATACAATTTCTAAACTCCGCTTCCATGTATACATCATTACCTATTTGTAAGACCACGAAAAAAGCTTGATTGGAAGAAGCGAAATCTGGTTTTAGAGAAACAATGACCCCGCTTTTTGCTTATTTAACCTAGGAGTCATATTGCGACCCTTGGTGCTGAGGAAGTAATTATATTGTATTTCGACTGTTGGGGAGTCGAGCTTGAAGTAGTTGCAACCGCACGTATGGTACAAGGTTTCCGGTAGCCTTCGCCCCAATGTTTAAGAATCCACTTTGTATTTTTACTATTTCTTTAAATATTATACATTTATGTTTGCCTCGGCTGCGTCAGTATTAATTTGTAGACACATGAATATCTTAACAAGGCGTGGTGCGGCTGAAAAATGTAGGTTTACACCGATTATAATGTTTACTTCACTCCTTTTTATTAATTATTGCTTTAAGGCGCGCTGTTATTATATTTTATATTATATAATTAGACTGAAATCACTTTAGTGTTAAAAATACTGCCTCAGTGTACTTGCTACCCCTTGAGCCATCTCTCTCGATGAATAAGATTTTGAGACACTGCAAGGAGTAAGAAAAATGAGGAACAAAAGATAGCAGACGAGTGAAAAAAAATGAGTGGGGGGGAGATAATAAGGGAGAGAATGTGGTTTATTGACTGGTATTAAGTTAAACGAGTTTTCTGAGAGGATTCCGTTATTCTGTGTTTATGATGAGGGAGAGGGAACTAAGTCAGCGATTGTACGTTTTTGCCTTTGGGATCTTGGGGTAATTGATTGCTTTCCAAGAAACCCAGGCGTCTCTCCTGGCATTATCTATACGTCGCTCAGTAAAAGATAAATCCGGTGAAATGTTCAACCTCTTGAAGAAATTCAGCGAACAGGACAAAATTGCAAGTGGAAGTAAATGTAGGTTGTAATCAGCTGGAACGCTGTAGTTCGCTGCACACACTGATACACCGGCTGGTTAAAAAACAAAATGAATAAATAAAAATCATAAAAAGTTTTCTTTTTGTAATTCTATTACTTCAAGTTAAATGCTCGCCAGAAAAGGTTTCAGTATATACCCAGGCACATTAATGAGGCTGGGGCGATATTCTTTCGTTAAAAACCAAGTAGAGGTTATTAAAGTGTTTCTTTGACATTTTCCCACCATTATGGGATGTCACTAGAATCTGGTGATATTCGGGTTGTTAAGTTGGATTCGGCAACTCCTCCATAAATACGCACCTGTCACATGTATTGGTAAGGTTAGTTATATTGTATCAGTTACGTTGGCGCCCTGTTTTTATATTCGCAGGTGCTCAGACTTTGCACGCCGATCAGTTAGTCGCCAACTGACAAACTGATTATAATTTTAATTACGCAAATCATACGAGCATTTAAGTATTAGTTATTATTAGGTATGGTTATGTTATTAGGCTATTATTAATTATTAGGTCTTACCTTTAATTTTTAGAGGAAGATCTGTGTAGAAGAAAACCAAGCAATTTAATTCTTTGGTTTAGATAAGAACGCCGAAATCATATTAAAACGTAATTATAATCGTTCTTCATACTGTTACAGTACTGTGATTTACAGTAATTTGCAACATTTAATAACATACGCGTGTTATACAAATTAAGTCCATAGCGAGGTTAAGTGCTCAATTTAAAAATCTGATGTGTTACACTCACATGACTTTCTCTACTCTTGTACAATCTAATTTTACAAACGCCTATTCTCCATATGCTTCATGTTAATCGAGATATCGAGATGTCAATCTTATTGGTAATTTTCTTGTAGATGCAAGGGGAATATGGTAGCTTTTAAGCGATAGTCAAATATTTTAACGCTGGTTGCTATGTGGCGAATTCCATTCTCTTTGCATGTTCAGGACATAAAAAAAATGAATAACGAATTTGAGAAAAAGTACAAGTATTGGAAAATTTAAGGAAATAACAAGCAATATCTCGAAAACGGTTCACTCAACAAAAGAAACGTATATGACATAAGTTGTGTATTTTAACGCGATCTACATTTTTTGTGTAGTAAAATTTTGTCTATCTCTTATGGTTTACCAGTTATGCAAAAGTCGTTCACAATGAAGAATATTTTTGGAGACATTCCCAGAAAATTCGAGATATACATTTTATTTGTCATGACAATATCTTAAACATATGATATTTTAATCAAAATCGTTAGAGCCGTTTTTGAGAAAATTAAAATTTTCGAAAAATGTTCCATGTAAAGGGTAGTCTGGGGTGGGGGGATTTTCTTGAAAACCTTCGTGTCGCATCTCTGGAAGATACTGAACCTAAATACCAAGTTTGGTGTTTATCCGACTGTTCGTTTTTGAGTTATGCTGTTCACAGACACACAGACACACAGACAGACACACAGACACACAGACACACAGACACACAGACAGACACACACACGGACATGTTTCCAAAAATGCTTTTTTTGGATTCAGTGATTCTCAAAACATGTATTTCCGGTGAAATCTCGGTATCGAATTTTTGGGTGGAATGCAATACTTCCCCTACTTACTATACGTAGTAGAGAAAGTAAAAATACTAGTAGAAGATCGAAATAGCGTGTCTTTGGTAAATAGGTTGTCTGGTGATTTCTCTGGTTAGTTCTGTGACTCAAGTTAGAAGGTTGATCGCCCTGACACGGCATCAGGCCATTCTTGTTTTTTAGTAACCTGTGTTATGCTGCATTCCCTATATGCAAGTTCCATACTATATACCTTGCATTGAGGAGGTTTAAATTACGTAATATGTTTTTACGTAATTTTGTTGTTGAGCCCCACGTTGTGGAAGCCATTTTGAGAGAGGTATAGCTTACGTATTCTGTTTTACGTAAATTATTATATCTTGAAGATCTTATAGTTAGCTCCACGTTGTGGAAGCCAATTTACGAGAGCAAATATGTGTTTTCTTCACGCGAAGCCATCTTGTGTGACGTCATACGTTGGTTGGTTCATTTGTTCTGTTTGTAGATTCCTCTGGCGTAGCAATTTGTATCAGTTTTAAATGTCCACCGGCTAGCTATTATCTGATCTAGGTAGGCATGTTTTTCTTACAGGTTGTGAAGCGGAAAAGGAATCTTTTATCCAAAAACTACTAGTGAAGAATTGTGTTTTATAATGTTTTATTTTCTAACACGTGCACTAACACTTTCACAGATTTGTCTAGATAATCGCCATACTGAAACTGTTTATAATAACTTCTTATCACTTTTAACTCACGTACTTCAACTTTGTATATTTAACTTTAGAATATTTTATAAGATTTCTCGTGTAACTTAACGAAATGAAGGACTGATTGGCGACATGTACTGCACTGAGAATTCCGTTGAACTGCAGAATCTACGTGGAGTGTACGGAGAATTTTGTATAACTGCGGGGACGATGTATAATGTTTTGAGAGTCTTGCCGAACTGGGGGACTCGCTACCTCAACCTGGCTTATTTATAGGCTTGCCTTAAGATACACCTAAAGATTATAAATGAACTGCTATTGGCTAATAAAACGCGCCAACATTAGCGTCTATTTTACTATCCAATGAAAACCACTAATACATATTACTTTTATAGAACATTCTGGAAGCTTTTTTTACTGAAAAGGCGCGAAATATTACGTAACTTCCTGGTTCCCGGTAACGATAAACAACTCACCCCCTTGCTGCAGTATTGTTTTATTGTTAACAGTTTCAATAGAGCCGTATATTATTATTTACCAATGATAATTACAATTATTAAACCTCTGAAATCAATGTTACACAAAAATACATATTCATATTAAAATAATTATTTACATTAAAGTAATTTGTGATACAAATTACCGTCTCAGCATGAACTGGTATGAAACAAAAGAAAGCAAATCCTATTGTTTAAAATATTGGAAAATTCAAGTGAATGATAGGAACTATCCCGCAAACGGCCAATGCTACAAGTTTGTTGACACCAATTGTACATTTAATGAGTATAAATGAAATACTTGTACATTCTGTTTTAAGTCTTTGCATTTCTCTTATACTATCCCTTTAATGAGGATTAAGAGGATTTCGTACGCCATCCATGGAACATTTGAGATATATATTTCATTTTAAGACAATACCTCAGACATTGATATTTTAACAAAAGGTTAGAGCCCCTTTAGGGGGAAAAAAATGATTTTTGTAATTTATTTGGAGAGGAGGAATTTCGTGAAAATTTTTCTCCTTGAAATCTTGAAGCATGTTGGATTTAAATATGTCATAGTATTGGGGTTGTGCTGTTCACAAACACACAAACTCGCTTTATGACCTCGGAGAACCACAAAATTATATTTCTGGTAAAACTGCGATATAGAATTTTTAGGAGTACACTACTCCCCCTTATCTTCATTAGGTAACCGGCAGAAAGTAAAAAAAAAAAAAAAAAAAAAAAAAAAAGAGCAATGCTAAGTTACTTTCACAAAACTTTCTCTACCCTCCATCGTTTATTAGCGGGTATACAAATTATTCTTACGAAAGTTTATATTTCTATCTACTTATTTAAATAAATTGTGTGTTTTTAAAGAAATCTACATTTCGTGTAGTACGTTTTCTTCTAGCGCTTAACGTTTATTAGTTGTACTAGATTATACAAAAGTCCTTCAGAAAGAAGAGGACTTCACGGGCTATTCTCAGAAAACTCAAGATATACATTTGATCTGTCATGGAGATTTTCTTGAAAATCTGCGTGTCGCATCGTCAGAAGGTACAGAACATAAATACCAAGTTTGGTGTTTAACTGACTTTTCGTTTTGAGATATGCTGTTCACATACACACATCCTTCTGATCTTTTCCTAAAAAGGCTTTTTTACCCAGCGGGCCTCAAAACTGTATTTCCGGTGAAATTTCGGTATGAATTTATGGATGAAATGCAATACCTTCTCTACCTGCTATGTGCCTGATGGAGAAAGTAAAAAGGGCAAATCCTCAAATTCCTACTTTAATTTTCGTACTGCACTGGTGATTCCTAGTGTCCTTTTTACTTTCTTTGCTATTACCTACACTAAGTACAGCAAGTATTGCATTCCACCAAAAATTCGATGTCGAAATTTCACTGGAAGCACATGTTTTGAGGCGCCCCTGAACCCAAAAATAGAATTTTTACTTTCCCTACTACGTGCTTATAGTAAGTAGTGGAAGTATTGTATTACACACAAAAATTCGATATCGAGATTTCACAGAAATACATGTTTTGTGGCCCCTGAACCGAAAAACGCCATTTAGAAAAAAGGTGCGTAAGTGAGTGTGTGAACAACATAGCTCAAAACGTAAAGTTGATAAATACCAAACTTGGTAATTTAATTCAGCAACTTCTAAGGATGCGACACGAAGATTTAAAAGAAAATCCCCAAACTACTTTTTACATGAAACACGTTCACGTTATTTTTTATTTTCTCACAAATGGCTTTAACGATTTTGATTAAATGCCCTATGCTTAAGAAACTTTCATGAAAAATAAGATGCACATCCAGAATTTTCTAACAAAGTAATGTAAAGTCTTGATTGAGAATGAATTTTGTTTATTGGTAAACCGCAAGAGACAAGACAAAACCTTACTGAAAAAAACAACAAAGATCTGGTTAAAGCACATAATTTACACCAAATAACATTTCTGTAGCGTGAACCACTTCCGAGACATTCTTTGTTATTGGTTTGAATTCTCAATACTTATGCTTTTCTCAAGAGGAAAATCGCCAATCAAAGCCAATCATATTGCGATCCGCTCTTAAAAGATTTAACTAGCGCTAAGTCTACTGTATTCTTCCATTCTGCTTGTAGCTTCAGGGAATGTGACAAAACTATTTCTGCAAATGTTTATCCATCCGCTCTACCGCTGAACTACCGTGACGAAACAATTGAACACCCAATGAAATGGGAATAAATTAATCATATAAGTTAACCTTAGCTGCAAGCATTTTAAATTCTCAGAATTCCAGTTCAGATTTATATATGAATTAATTGTTCTTTCACACTGAGCGGTGTATAGAAATATGATGGGTCTTGTGATGGTAGCTCAGCGGTATCGACACGGAAAATCGAAGACCTGTAGTTCGCGTTCTCAATTCATATCTGCTATAGAGTGGTTAATTTTGTACAGACGTAAGGAGAATTACGAGAGCAATACTGAAACTTTTTAGAATACCATGTTTCTAAAAAAAATTAAATTTGTTTATATTTGACATTTACTTATTAATGTTTTCGGAGTTGATTGCAGTGAGGTTTGCTCGATTTGCTCTAATGGTTTGTTAATCATCATTATTTAAAGATTGTGCACACTCAAAAATGAATGACTAGAGAACATTTCTGGGCTATGAAGTTTAACGATTTTAAATCGTCATTAATGCCTAAACAATGTGAAGAACGGTTCAGAAATACATTTGGCGAAGAAGCCCCATCTAATGCAACAATTTATAATTGGTACAGCAAATTCAAAGGAGATCGGTTTTTTCTTAGAGATGAACTTTGTGAAGGAAGACGCCCTAGAACTGCTGTTACTCATGAAAATATTGCTGCTGTTCGAGCAATGCTTGAAGAATATCGACGGACATCTTATGAATGTATTCGGGCGGCATTGGGCATTGGTATGAGTCAAATCCAAAACACTTTACATCAACAGTTAGACACAAGAAAACTTTGTTTTCGATGGATTCCACATACTCTGACTCCCAATCAAGAACAATAACGCAAAAACTCTGGAAAAATTCCAAGGCGGCACTTCAAATTTGGCTTAGAATATCATTACTAGCGATGAATCTTGGATTTACTGCTATGACCCTAAAAAGAAAAGTCGATCGGCTCAAGGGCCTTCGAACAGAACCTACGTCTACAAAAGTCCGAAGAATTCGCAGTGCCTGGTAAGATGGTTGCTAGTTGTTTTCTTTTTTTTTTTTCTAAAAGGGCCATATTGCTATTATAGCATTACACGATAGACGTACCGTTACTGCCGATTTTTACACAAATGTCTGTTTACCACAACCGTTTGAAAAAGTTCGTGAAAAAAGCCCAAAAGGAAAAACAACGTTACGTCAACAACGCATCGCCGCAAACAGCAAAACCAACAACTGTGTATCTGGATACCCTAAAGCTCAAAACCATGGACCCTCCACCATACAGCCCTGACCTAGCATCTTGTGATTTCTTTGTGTTTCCAAAAATTAAAGGTAAAATGCGTGGAATCACTTTTTCGCCATCAGCTGAAACAGTGGAAATTATAAAAACCAGGTTTCTGAAGTGGCTCATTGCTTTAAGGACTGGTTTCATCGAATAAAAATGCATTGATGTTAAAGGGGAATATTCTCAAAAACAATAAAACCATTTAACTTTTATAAAACTAATCCCTGTTTGATTTCTAAACATTTCCAGGGTCGTCCTCGCAAAGAAAGAAATGGCAGCTCCACATGAAGATAATTTCCCAAGTGAAATAAAACAATTCCGCTTTCTATTTGTATAACTTTTTGTCCAGCAGTGCTTCATGAATTTTTATAAAATTCCTTAGTACTAATATGGAAGAACGTTTTAAGATCACCTAGCACTGACAAAATGAATCAATTGGCTACTATAGGACACAAATGAATGCACTTCACAGCTGGATTGCACCGGAAAATGTCTTTTACGAGTTTGCAAGGAATCACAATTTTTGTATGAGTTGTTATTCGAACAGTGCAATAAAAGGGAGCAACTCGCACGCGCCGAATTGTCCATAACCTAATGAAAGCGATAAACCGCTACCTCATCACAAACGTTTTCTTTTTCCTTTGTAGCCGCATAATTCTGTTCAGTCAGCGAGTTTAATGTCACTGACTTGGCTCAAACTGTGGACATAGCCCGTAAAAAAAATGTGAAAATAGACCGCGATGCAGTCGTGCTTATTAGCAAAAATTGGTTAGCAATGTGACCCACAGACTTGCGCTTCAACAGGATTTTAACAAGGGTTGTTTCAACTGTTTAAATAACTGAGGGCAGACTTTCAACAACATGCATAGTGAGCATTCTATGGAAATTGCGCTTAGTTCATTACAATTTTCAACTAAAAGTTATCAATGATTACTAAAAAGAAATTGGGGAAGAGCAAGGTACGTTGAATGGATGCACACCAGTTGGCTTAAATCCATTCTCAGCATTGGCAGGTGTCGCTGCTTCCAAACAAGTGGCTTTGAATACTCTTCACTCCAAATGGGATTTGTTCATTTTCTTCTAGCCTTGAGCGTTGCGTACGAAATTATTACATGCATTGTTGTAATAGTTGCTTGTTCAACCTTTTTCTTCAATGGAACCCCACTATCACATTATAGATGCACTCCCCTGGCGAAATATTTTGCGCATATCATCCTCTGTCCAACTTACGTTTTTCAGTACCCATCTGCGACAAAATAATAAAATAAATGAGAAAAATGTGAAATCCCTATGTATAGTGTCTGATTTTTTCGTACGTTGGTAACATTTTATCTAGTGTTGACAAATAAGAGACTAACCTCTTTACAGATGAATACTTTATCATTGAGGAAAAAACTTAACCATAGTAGAGCAAGTGTTAATTGATTACACTCTTCACACCAAAATAAAATATTGGAAGTAAGAAATAATCACCATCTTACCTTCAACTGCTGCTCTCAATGTTGTGATCTGCAGAAAAGGGACATACACAGGGCGACAGTTTGGCGTTCTCCTGTTACATCCAGTATTGATACTGACCGTAAGATATCACGGTTTCCTCATGCGCGGTTAGGTTTAAATTGAGAACATATTTCTCAAAACTGACCCTATTCACCCGAGGTTACCTACACATATTTTATTGTTTATCTGGGAATGGATCCCAGTGGATGTTTGTAGCTGGGACTGCTTTGAAGGTGAAAAGGTATGGACATGGGAATTGCGCGCGCCGCAGAGTAATATCTTAATGAGTCGCTGAAGTAATGGATGTCATAACAGTTCAGTAAAGCCACATGTAATCAGTGTATTATAGTGTGCTCGACCAAAAAAGTTAAAGGGGATTATACAAATCACGCCATTAAAAATATAACAGCTGTTTGAAGTTTCATTCCCTAAATTTACTTCATTTAGTATTTCTATATTCAAAGATATTCCTCCTGTTTCAGCAGTTTCATATTTCTTCTGAATGTGCAAATTCAAAGTGAAAATGTGGTATCAGCTTTAAGCCTAGTGATTCTACAAAATATGGGCGATGATGATACTATTTGCCTGTGAATTGCGTACTTTTACGGTACTGTCATAAGTACTGCAGCAAAATATAACAATTTTGTTCCCTGAATTTACGATATCTCCAATCAGAACTTTCAGAATGAAATCACAGCATTCACTTTTGCTTGTATGTTGTATTTTATACATACAGAGTGCAATGTAATTTCCAAACTGTGATTTACGGGAGTTGGTTTAAAGGACAAGTGGGTTTCTGTTTTAAGTATCACCTGTCTGAGCACGGTTATGCACGGTTCATTTTCCGTTGAAGGCATTCTCCCCCTTTCTAAAAGCTTTTTCCAGCGTGGGGGAATAATGTAGAATGCCATTTTGGATGCGTTCGCTACTGCAATGCAACTTTTGGGGTCACTTTGCTCGTCCATCTGTAAGGCAATAAACTATTTAAGAGGGGTTCGGGTGAATTGTCACAAAAGTACGGTTAGGCCAATTTAAATGAGTTGCCACATACTTATGACTCGTAAGGCAAAAATTTCTTCTTCCTTTATAGTAGATTTGGATTTGGTTTAAAGGATTTTTTAGGATCCCTTAATTCCTAAACAGGATGTTTACAAAAGAGGTTTTTAAGACAAGTCTGCATTCCTTTAAAGCTGTCATGCAACGCCCTGTTTTAGAACACTTTTTTTATCTTTCAAAAACGAACGACTATATCATGCCCAGGGAGCAGTTCAGAAATTAACAAAGCAGGTCAGGACCAAGAGAAGGTAATCAGAAAAGCTGAAGTAATCTAGGAATGAAGGTGCAGATGATTATGACCCTGGAATGTACTGAAGAGTGTCAGAATTTTGTTCAAACTTTAAATTCAGTTTTCTCAAAACAACATTTTTGGATACTTATGTACCTTTTTCTCGGAAAGGATAAGAGGTAGAGAGCTGAAATTTTCAGTACACGCATAAAACACATAGTTAAACTTCCTGAACCACAATCATAATTTTATAATGTATATTAGTGATATTAAGAAAGCAAAAACATAGCAAATTTTCCACATTTTTACTTTTTTGACTTTGCAAATAATTTTTTTTCAATTTCCAGTGAACTGATATACATAACTAAATAATTGAGGTTCAGAGAGTTCATTATACTAAGAACAAGCATGCAAGACTGTGATTCTGTGTTACAAGTAGTATCAGAGAAAAAGGACCTGAATTCAGATATTTTAAGAGTAAATTTTATTATTTTTCTGCTGAATGAAACAATTTTTACGCACTCAACTACATGTGCTATCAATGCAAACAACCACTTGAAATAACTGTCATGATTTATAGAATAATTCATACAAATTTCAGGGAACACTATTGAGAACTTTAAGAGCAGTGGTAATTTAATACACTTAAGGTATAACTTCCATGTGTTCAAACTACTTGTCCCCTTAAGTTCTGCATCTCATAAGGATGAGACATGAAGATTTTGAATTCATCTACCCCAAACTATCGTTTGCATGAAAAACATTAGGTTATTTTTTATTTTGTCAAAATGGCTATTTTGATTGATACAATATGTATTTATTTGCGCAATAAATAAAACGCATATCTTATTTTTGCAAATAGCCTGTGAAGTACACTTCATTCTCAATGAAATGTGTAACTCGTAAACCGTAAGAGATAGACAATCATGTATTATACAAAATATGTAGATTTCTTTGAAACACACAATCTATGTTAAATAAATTTTTTGTGGCATTAATCATTTCTGAGATTATCTCATTGACAAACATTTATACTTTGTTCAACTGCTTGTATTCTCCTTGCACCTACGAAACGTGTAATAAAATATTTAATGCAAATGTTTATCTCGTTTAACATGAAGCAGATAGAAAAATAAACGTTTGTAAGATTAGAATGGTGGTACAGAAAGTCATGTGAACGTAACGCAAGTGTATGGCCTTATATATATACATACAAACTGATGTGTTAAAGTCACACGATTTTTCTAGTCATTATCGTTTATTTCTCTCTTTCTTCTATAAACTATTCTTACAAAATCTTATTTTTCTAACGGCTTCATGTTAAACAAACTTAGCCTTTCCAAAAATAGTTTTATTATATATTTCGTCACACATATAAGGAAAATACGGAGGCTGAAGCAATAGTCATCTCTAAAAAGTTACATCGAACTGAGAAAGCTGTGTCAAATAACTATTGTTCGATACATCGCCACTTAGGAAGGAATTATGTTCCGAAAACTATAAGTTTTTGACCCATTATTGAAACAGTGGCTCTTTCCACGAGATACACTCACACAAGCCATCCGAATATTTCATCACGTAGAAAGAAGCTGCCACTTTTTCATGCAAGAAACATGTGGAAGTTTGTTTCTAGAGTGAAATAAATACGTATTTCAGCCAAGAATGTTTGTAACTGCCTTTTTCTACGGTAAATCAACAAAAACTAAACTGCAAATACAGCTAACACTTCCCACGTGTCGGTGGAGAAAGTATTTTACAGTGAATTCTCGGTAACTTCATGAAAACATCTCCATTAGTGAAATTATAGAGTCGAAGGCAGTGATGACATACTATCTTTTGCTCCTCCACTTGAGTGTATTCAAGATTTGGAGAAAAAAAAATTGGAAACAATTTTCGGATCATATGACAATTCAGTAATTACATAAAACAGAAACAAACGCAGAAACGAAGACAAATGTGAAGGTTCCGAAATTCCAAATGATGCACTGAATGATTAATAAAACTCTAAAAAACAAAACAAGGAAAGATACCAAATCAGAATTTTATAAAACTATAGCTGCTGCTATGTTGCAATATGGGTGCGAAATCTAGGTCATGACAAAGAAATTGGGAAGAAGAATACAGGCTGCAGAGATGAAGTTTCTCAGAGGAACCAAAGGCTGTATAAAGTTAAATAGAATACGTAATTAAAATATATGAGCAAAATTATATATGCAGTAAATTATAAAATCGAGGTATATAAAGGAAAAAAGGAACCAACATCCGGAAATAATGAAGCCAACTAAATTACCTAAAGCAGCATATGATTACAAACCAAAGAACAAAACGAATTTAGGAAGACTTTCCTAAGATGAACGGAACAACAGTGAGGGGGGAACAGGCAATTTGCCCAGTCATGAAGTGCAAGAGAAGAGGGGGAGCAGAAGAGAATATGAAAACTTTATTAAAATTCAGTCCCTAGTAAGCATGAATCCATCTTCTTGATCTACAGAATTCTAAGTGGGCCATAGAAGAGAGATCTTCATGTTCCACAATCAAGTTAAGGGATCACTAAACGGTGAAAACAAAAGATATAAAAAATCTGATGTGTTAAACTCACATGACTTTCTCTACTCTTGTACAAACTATTTTTACAAACGCTTATTCTCCACATGCTTCATGTTAATCGAGATGTCAATCTTATTGCTAATTTTCTTGTAGATGCAAGGGGAATATGGTAGGTTTTAAGCGATAGTCAAATATTTTAAGCGCTGGTTGCTATGTGGCGCATTCCATTTTCTTTGCATGTCCAGGACATAAAAAAATGAATAACGAATTTGAGAAAAAGTATAAGTATTGGAAACTTTAAGGGAATAACAAGCAATATCTCGAAAATGGTTCACTCAACAAAAAAACACTCTATATGACATAAATTGTGTATTTTAACGCGATCTACATTTTTTGTGTAGTAAAATTTTGTCTATCTCTTATGGTTTACCAGTTATGCAAAAGTCGTTCACAATGAAGAATACTTTTGGAGACATTCCCAGAAAATTCGAGATACAAATTTTATTTGTCATGAAAATATCTTAAACATATGATATTTTAATCAAAATCGTTAGAGCCATTTTTGAGAAAATTAGAGTTTTCGAAAAATGTTCCATGTAAAGGGTAATCTGGGGTGGGGGGATTTTCTTGAAAACCTTCGTGTCGCATCTCTGGAAGATACTGAACCTAAATACCAAGTTTGGTGTTTATCCGACTGCTCGTTTGTGAGTTATGCTGTTCCCAGACACACACACAGACAGACACACGGAGGTGTTTCCAAAAATGGTTTTTCTGGATTCAGGGGGTCTCAAAACATATATTTCCGGTGAAATCTCGGTATCGAATATTTGGGTGGAATACAATACTTCCCCTACTTACTATACGTAGTAGAGAAAGTAAAAAAAACTTTAGTTTTTTTGCGTAATCTTATAAATTGGAATTCCCTCTTTAATGTTATAATTATTTCGTCATTGTAGCCACAATAGTTATATTTTAAATATATGTTTTTAAAAGTTGTACTGCATCTGCCATTCTGTATTCCAAATGCACCACTTTACAGAAAAAAATCTGATGTGTTACACTCACATGACTTTCTCTACTCTTGTACAATCTATTTTTACAAACGCCTATTCTCCATATGCTTTATGTTAATCGAGATATCGAGATGTCAATCTTATTGCTAATTTTCTTGTAGATGCAAGGGGAATATGGTAGCTTTTAAGCGATGGTCAAATATTTTAACGCTGGTTGCTATGTGTCGAATTCCATTCTCTTTGCAAGTCCAGGACATAAAAAAATGAATAACGAATTTGAGAAAAAGTATAAGTATTGGAAAATTTAAGGGAATAACAAGCAATATCTCGAAAACGGTTCACTCAACAAAAGAAATGTATATAACATAAGTTGTGTATTTTAACGAGATCAACATTTTTTGTGTAGTAAAATTTTGTCTATCTCTTATGGTTTACCAGTTATGCAAAAGTCGTTCACAATGAAGAATACTTTTGGAGACATTCCCAGAAAATTCGAGATATACATTTCATTTCTCATGGCATTATCTTAAACATGTGATATTTTAAACAAAATCGTTAGAGCCATTTTTGAGAAAATTAAAATTTTCGAAAAATGTTCCATGTAAAGGGTAGTCTGGGGTGGGGGGATTTTCTTGAAAACCTTCGTGTCGCATCTCTGGAAGATACTGAACCTAAATACCAAGTTTGGTGTTTATCCGACTGTTCGTTTTTGAGTTATGCTGTTCACACACACACAGACACACACACAGACACACACACACACACACAGACACACAGACACACACACACGGACATGTTTCCAAAAATGCTTTTTTTGGATTCAGGAGGTCTCAAAACATGTATTTCCGGTGAAATCTCGGTATCGAATTTTTGGGTGGAATGCAATACTTCCCCTACTTACTATACGTAGTAGAGAAAGTAAAAAACACTCCTACACTCTTCAGGTGAGAGACACATTTTAGTTAATTTTTTAGCGGAAGGTTTGCTCTGCAAAAGGACACATTTTTAAATACGGCAGCTTCCAAACGTCCAAGAAATGTTATTTTTTTACTTTCTCTACTACGTATAGTAAGTAGGGGAAGTATTGTATTCCACCCAAAATTTCGCTACCGAGATTTCACCGGAAATACATGTTTTGAGACCCCCTGAATCCAAAAAAAGCATTTTTGGAAACATGTCCGTGTGTGTGTCTGTGTGTGTGTGTGTGTGTGTGTGTGTGTGTGTGTGTGTCTGTGAACAGCATAACTCAGAAACGAACAGTCGGATAAACACCAAACTTGGTATTTGGGTTCAGTATCTTCCAAGGATGCGACACGAAGGTTTTCAAGAAAATCCCCTCACCCCAGAGTACTCTTTACATGGAAGATTTTTCGAAAATTTTAATTTTCTCAAAAATGGCTCTAACGATTTTGATTAAAATATCATATGTTTAAGATATTTTTATGACAAATAAAATGTATATCTTGAATTTCCTGGGAATGTCTCCAAATGTATTCTTTATTGTGAACGACTTTTGCATAACTGATAAACCATAAGAGATAGACAAAATTTTTCTACACAAAAAAAATGTAGATCGCGTTAAAATACACAATTTATGTCATGTACATTTTTTTAGTTGAGTGAACCATTTTCGAGATACTGCTTGTTATTTCCTTAAATTTTCTAATACTTATACTTTTTCTCAAATTCGTTATTCAATTTTTTATGTCCTGGATATGCAAACAGAATAGAATGCGCCACATAGCAACCAGCGCTTAAAAGATTTGACTATCGCTTATAACCTACCATGTTCCCCTTCCATCTACTAGAAAATTAGCAATAAGATTGACATCTCGAGTAACATGAAGTATATGGAGAATAAACGTTTGTAAAAATAGTTTGTACAAGAGTAGAGAAAGTCATGTGAGTGTAACACATCAGATTTTTTTTGTAAATATACAAGAGTTTACTTTCCTCCCTCCATTTTTACTTTGAACAATATTTTCTCTGAATGACATACTCTATGATAGTAGGTATGTGAAATTTTGATATGATAAAATAACATCCCAATGCTGCTGTTGACCTACATTGGTGTTAATAAACTGACTGGTTATGTATTAAAAAGTATGCTGTTAAATATTAATTAAAAATGTGTAACCAAGAATAAAAATATATTTACCTTAATAAGCACATTACTGTACAAAAGTAGATCAGTGTACTTAGAAGGGTTGCATCTACATTCTGTAAAAATGTATTAGTAGAGTATATAGGTATATTCTGGCGCAGTTTTTTGCGTTTATATGGGAAAGGATAGGGAAAACGAGGGTATATGCGGAGGTTCACGGAGGAAAATGCGTTTATATGGGGAAGATAGGGACTACGAGGATCGATGCTAGGCTAGATAGAGGTTGAAGGAATGAGGATGTGCTTTATATGAGAGATACGTGGAATACGAGGAGAAGTGTTGGACTAGATAGGGGTTGAGATATGGAATATGCATTTATATGGGAAAGATAGGGAAAACGTGAACAGAGGCTAGGATAGACAGATGCTGAAGCAGGGGAATATGAACATATTTACAGGAGAGATAGGGGATACGTGGAGAGGTACTAGACTATTCAGGGTTTGAAGGGTAGAGTATGACTTTTTATATGAAGAGACGAGGAAAACGAGGGTATATGCTAGGTTGAGAGAACCTTCAAGGAGGAAAAAATGCGTTTATATGGGAGAGATAGGGAAAACGAGGAGAGTTCTGAGGTAGAGCAGGGACTGAAGGAGGGAGAGATATGCTTTATACGACAGAGATAGGGCATACGAGGGGAGGTGCTAGTGCAGACAGAGGTTAAGGAGTACGGTATACGTTTATATGAGGAATATATGGAAAACGGGGGCAGGCGGTATGATAGACAGAAGCTGGGCCACTTTTACGTTTATATGGGAAAGGATAGGGAAAACGAGGGTAGATGCGACAGTTCAAGGAGGAAAATGCGTTTATAGGGGAGAGATAGGGAATACGAGGGATGATGCTAGGCTAGTCAGATGCTAAAGGAGGGAGGGATACGCTTTATACGAGAGAGATAGGGAATACAAGGAAAGATGTTATACTAAACAGGACTTGAAGGGTAGAATATGGCGTTTTATATGAGCGAGATAGTGAACCGAGGAGAGGTATTAGGCTAGGAGTTTTGAATGATAGAGTAGGCGTTTATATGCGAGAGATAGGGAATACGAGGGTCGATGCTAGGATAGACAGGGTTGAAGTAGGGAATGCGTCTTATATGAGAGAGGTGGGGGAATATGAGGAGAAGTGTTAGGCTAGACAGGAAGGTCTGAATGACAGAGTATGCGTTTATATGGGAAAAGATAGGGAAAACGAAGGTAGGTGCTAGGTTGAGAGAGTCTTCAAGGAGGAAAATGCATTTATATGAGAGCGGTAGGGCATACGAGGAGAGGTGCTAGTCTAGACATGGTTTGAGGAGTAGAGTATACGTTTATATGGGAGAAATATGGAAAACGGGAGAGATACAAGGATAGACAGAGGTTGAAGGAGGAGGAATGTAGGTTTATACGGCAATATAGAGAGTAATTAGATTATAAAACTTTTCTCATCCAACGTTACAACACTTTTATATACTTTTTCTAAACCTTACAAACTTTTTATATGTTAAACAGTAGCGCGCGAGGCGGCGAGGGACAAACTGTATATCGGTTTACAGTGAAGTATACGTCCTAACCTATGCCCACCTTGTATGTTCTGCATCTTCTCATTGTCTATTCATCCCTAACATAATCACGTAACAAGACGTAACAAGATGTAACATAACAGCATGACAAGACGTCACACTAAGTAACATAAGCACTTATCCTCATAACATCACGTGACATCACGTAACCAGAAACGTCACACGACGTAACAACACGTAGCAACTATGTAACCACGTAACAAAACGTAAGAACAACACGTA
Organism: Deroplatys truncata; assembly: GCA_030765065.1. NCBI lineage: Eukaryota > Metazoa > Arthropoda > Insecta > Mantodea > Mantidae > Deroplatys > Deroplatys truncata. Next base: position 53,325,594 of record CM060985.1, read on the forward strand.
ACCAATCCATTGCTAAATCAATCTAAACTAATTCATCCTTCATAACTTAGACAATAAGTACGAGAGCCTAGTCTAGATTAACCCGACCAATCCTAAACGTTCCTCTCATCATCTATTCTACTCGGTCATCGACTAACCTAATCTGGATAACCAAAGATAACCTCAACTTTCTTTTAGTGAAATTGCAATGTTTTATTCAGGTTTTATTATTCGAGAGTTTTAATTGAAAAGTTTACGTCAACATACCTTTATTTTAGTTTGTTGTAGGCGTCTCTCCCCTTTTTATCTAGGCTTGAGACTAGCACTAGGATTGCTCCTAATGGCAGGGTTACCACCTTCCCTTCCATCTTCTTCTTTCCTCATCGGTCGTCAGCCAGCTGCATATACAGCACACGGATAACCTTCATTTTTTTAAGATTGTAGACTCACGAGAAAATCTTCATATTCAACTTAAATTCTCTTATACACTACTTGTAATGCTGTAATGTCCATAGGCGTATGTCGTTATTCCGTCCTCAGCAATAATTCTTTTATCGTCGTATGGTGTCAATGTAATTTTATTCACTTGTACTATGGCAAGAGCATGCTGTCGCGACAGGATCAGATTCATGGGCGTTCTGGTAATTTCTCTGGTTTTAAGGCAGCCAGTATAGCTCTCGAACGTGACGTACTGCTTAATAGCACTACGTTTTATACTTTTAATCTTTTTTATCATTGAACCGTCGATATCTAGGGCATACATTTTAGGCCGTAGCCCTACAAAGCGTTGAATGATTTTACCATTAGCCTCATCTTTAAATTTCCCAAGTACCTTCTTGTTTAGAGGTGAATAGCATATATGGCTTATAGGATAATCAGCTGTATCTAGGTGCTCAAGAAAACGTAGCTTATCCTGGTACACATCTTCAGTTGTAACACGATGAATGAACGAATCGGTGTCCATATACATAAGCTTCAGGTTTTCAGCTCCATAATACGGTAGCAACACATCATAGTGATACCGGTACATTAATGTCTTGGAGATATCCAACACACTCATACCGATGTATATAGGCTTGTTGAACACGATCTGTCGGGAGGCCATATGCACAGCAGCTAGATTAGAAGCATATATAGTCCTGTCGATAAACGTTGGCTTTGCAATTAACTTTTCCAGAGTCTTCTCATTTGTCACCAGCCGTATATCCATACGATTACGCAGGTTCTCCATAGTTTTTCCGAACATAGCATTGTTGAACAATTTGTAGAGATCCTTCTCAAAATCATTTGCGGCCTGTTGTCGTAGTCTGTTGTTAAATTCCACATACGGTTTTAACCATCGAGACTGTTGGAATTGTAGCACACGATGGATTTTTGTTAACCGTAGTCCATGATCAAGAGCTTGCTTCAACGCCATGTAATGTAGTACATACTTATTTCGAGGTCCAAGATGAGGTATCAGTTTCTTTGTAGGAGAGTCCTTAGGTGTCATACACTCAGGCAGGAAAGGTAGATCGTTGTGTAGATCGTGAAGTTCTGTAGGATACTCGACGTCGACTTCTAATATGTAGCCGTAAGGATCATCTTCTTGTAGTCTTTCTAAGTCAATTTTTTCAGGTGATACCCACTCAAATCTACCATAAGGGAGAGCGTGACTCATTGCCCACCCATATTGGTTGTTGGCGTCCTCATAGGTAATAAATTGGGTTGGTCTCGACGGATCATACTTCTCCATGTAGGTGTTATTAGCCTCTGCATAGCGGTGGGAAACTTGACATAAACCTCCTCTTATGCCAGATTCCACCATGAGTAATTGATCATAATCCTGTAACAATTCCAGCTGAATTCCAGTGTACAGTAACATGGCATCCCATGTAAGTCCTGGAGAGGTGAAATAATGTGCAGGGTCGACTTTGTGTGTTTTGAGTGTTTGCTCCCTAAATGTCTCAAAGACATCAGCTAGGAGAAGCACATCAGAGATTAAGTAGAGGTCGCTGTACTCGCCCAGGTTTCTGACATTAAACAGCTCCCATACATTTTTAGCATGATCGTAGTCAGCATCACTAATTTCCTCTTCATTTAATTTATTGTAGAAGGAGTCCTTAGGAGGTAAGCAGGTTTCGTTCAAGACGTCCCATGAAGTGATGTAATCATAGGGAAATACCCCCTTACGGGTCATCAACTTCAACTTGTCTTCTCCGAAGTACTTCAATGTCTCAGGATACGATGTTAGATTTTTTACCAGCTTATCCAAGCTTGTACTCAGGAACCGAAAACTATCTACAAACCGTAGCTTTATATCTCCGACATACTTGGAGAATGATATATAGCTTTCTTCAGAGCTAGGAATTACTTCCACCCGCTCACTTGTACATCCCAGCTCCTTAATAATGAAGTGTGAGTCATCCACTGAGGTTGTGCATGAAGACAGGGATATATTTAGGTGTTTTGCAGGCTAAATTACATTCATTATGCAGACTCCCCCGATATTCACCACTGATGTGATCATGGTCGCGTACTTTATAGTTCTCTTCAGTAAAGGTTTTTCCACACAAGTAGCATACTGTAGAGGCGTTAAAATCCATCTGCTGTTGATCTGTAAGTTTCAGGGGCATGACAGATTTGTATATATTGTTAATCTCCTGTGCAAGGAATGACAGGTATTCCATAAACTTCTGAGCAGCATCAACACCACGATATACATAGGGATGCTTAGGAAGACCAGTTTCCAGATGTTCAACGTTGGTTGATGGTTTAACGTAAACACAGAAGCTCATTGCTGTGTGCTCGTGATAAGGGGTTGTATAGGAAGTTTCAGGACTGGGAATACACGTATGACATGGAGCGAGAATACTCTCAAAATCCGCATAGATGGTATAAGGTACTTTCAGCATCCTCTCCACATTTTTAAACTGTACAATTGATTTCTCCTTTGTAGGCATAACTACCCTTGCAACACCATGCTGATTACAGATAGCTGCATGTTCTTCCAGTTTTTCCAGCCCACTTTGTCCATATCGATTGTCAAAATGTGTAAAGCACCGCTTACAGGTATATATCACTCTACAATGCTTAGTTTTTTGACGTCGAACGAGCTTCTCAAAATTCTTGATATATACATAGTGATGTTTTCCACTACTGTCACTCAATAGCAGGAGGTCGCGGTGGTCAGGTAGTTCAGTGTCAACAACCTTTATCGGATGCACTTCATGCTTCTCATCCAGACCGAAAACGTTGATAGACATCCTATTAAGCTTCTCAAATTTAGGTATTTGAGAAAGAGGAGTAGGATAGGAAACACAGCTGAAGTCGTACTTATCTTGAAGTTTCTTATATTTGCTCACCCGTTGTGCATCCTTCTCAACGAATTTAGCTAATACAGAGTACATAAAGCATAGCTCATCAGTTAAATTCTGGATGTTAATGCAGGCTTTTCTTGCTTCAACAGATGGAGGTAGGGGTATGTAGCTACTTCCTCGTAGCGGATTGTACTTGTTGATACGAAGGCGCACCCCTTCCACAGCAAGCAGAGCCCAATTGCTTCCCTTTAGTTGTGATTCCTCCATTTCAGTAACCAATTTCTTCATTTTGGGTTCCAGCATAGAGTCCAGATCCGTTTCTAGGAAAACAGCTTGATTTCTGGTTTTAAATGTCTTGTCACAGGTTTCTCCGATACTGTTAACAAATCTACACTCAGCTAACAGATTAATTTTCAAACTCTTGTGAATACCAAGCTCTTTATGCACAGCTTGGATTATCCGCTGTTTTGCTTCATGCAGGTATATATTCAGATCCTTAGTTGATTCACATCGTATAAAATACGATTTCAAGCGTCCATGGAATGAAGTTTCATATTCTTTCATGTCACACTCCTCCATCGTAGATAACAACTCATGCTTTGTCGGCTCTAATCTACGTTTCTTCTCAGGTCTGTTTATTTCACACGCATCTTCGTGTCGACGACCCTTATAACTGTCTTTGAAGGCTACATTACAATATTTACACTTGAAGAGTTTTTTACAACGTAGCTCATGTCGTCTTTTATCATATCCACGGAGGAACTTCTTACAGCATTTACCACAAGAATATCCTGAGACACTAGGAATGATATCCTTATACGAGGACTTATTCATTTTTCTTCTTGATATAATAAGGTATTTACCTTTCTTCAAGGAAATGTACGCCTTGATATCACTTAGAAAGCTGATTATGTTCTGAGAGAACAGCGATGTTAACACCTCAGAGATGATCAACAGAATGAATTTCAATGCTAGAGGATGCTCTATTTATAGAGGAAGCACGAACCTTTATGCATCAATTATATAACGTATTAACCCTTCTTCAAGGAAATGTACTCTTCTTCACATTGATAACACTTTAGATTATTTTCTGAGAGAACAGCGATGTTAACACCTCAGAGATGATCAACAGAATGAATTTCAATACTCAAGTTCGCTCTATTTATAGAGAAAGCACGAACCTTTTTTTAATCAATTATATCCTGATTATTAATACTAAAAACGGTGATGAAGCGTGTAAGCTCTTATATATTTCAATTCGTGTTACACTGATGTTCGAGCGTCTCCGTATAGCTTCGTATGCTTAGAGAGAAAGTGTAAAGTATTGTGAAGATGTTATGTATTGTTCGGCTATAATCGTACAGATTCGAAGAGCTTGACTGGTGAAGGTGATGAACGATCCGTCGACCGAGCAGGAGGCAAGCATTCCCTTCGAGCAACGAAACCTAGATGCAAAAAGAAAGAAAATCGTGTTAGATGAGAAACCACCCACACATTCGCCTGCAGACCATGGAAAACCATGAAAAAATATGTCAGAGTGAGAGTCCAACGGAACTCGAACCAGAGACTCTAAAAGCACACGTGAAAGATACAAATTATATAGAATGAAAGGAAATCGGTGACGATGAGAAACCACTCCAGCATTCGCCTGCAGACCAGGGAAAACCCTAAAAAATATGATGTCAGAGTGATCGACCGACAGGGAAATCAAGCAAAAGACCTTAGAAACATATAGGTTAAGTTGTAAATCAAATAAAAATGCAATAAAATCGTGCTAGATGAGAAACCACCCAGACATTCGCCTACAGACCAGGCAAAACCATGAAAAATATGTCAGAGTAAACAACCATCGACAATCGAACGAGGGAAACCATCAGATTACTCTAGAAACATAAATTTGCAAATGAAAGAAAATCGTGATAGATGAGAACCCACTCAGGCATTCGCCTGCAGACCAGGGAAAACCCTAAAAAATATGATGTCAGAGTGATCGACCCTCTTCCAATGTCGGCGGTCTCTGTCAGTCAACAAACGAGGTCGGCCTGTACGCTTTTGTGCTGTACATGTCCCTTCACTATCACATCAGAAACAGTGGACCTAGGGATGTTTAGGAGTGTGGAAATCTCGCGTACAGACTTCTGACACAAGTGACACCCAATCACCTGACCACGTTCGAAGTTCCCGCGAGTTCCACGGAGCTCCCATTCTGCTGTTTCACGACGTCTAATGACTACTGAGGTCGCGGATGAGTACCAGGCAGTAGGTGGCAGTACAATGCACCTAAGATGAAAAGCGTATGTTTGTGGGGGTGTCCGGATACTTTTGATCACATAGTGTATAATGTATGTAACCAACTAATGCAAGAATCTAATGTTTTGGGAAAGGACATGTACACTTTAAGAAGAAAGTAATGGGACGCTTGAAACTTACAAGTTGCCGCTGTTGAACACTGCTCAGACATTGTGTTTGGACCGCGCTTCAGCGCTAGCCAGTGTGTTGATTCGTTGGAGATAGAGAGAGGAGGGAGGCGCTCTCCGGTAAAGAAATGCCCAGAAACGCTAATCGAGAAGCATGGCGAAGCTTCGAGATGCTCTTTCCATCGCCTTGTGGTTGTAAGGAAAACGCGCCGTAAGATTTGAGGGGTTATTAGCAAGCATGCCGCCCTTATTCGTTGTTTCAGTCCATCACATCTGGCACGCTGGTACCATAAACTCGACGCCTGATGAAACCCCCATGCAAAAAAAAAAAAAAAAATAAGTCAAGGGGAGTGAGACTGGGGGACCGGGAGCCCACATGCGGTTCGCCGCTCTTCCGATCCATCGGTTAGGAAAGGTCTCATGCAGGTAGTCCAGGGCAATGTTTGCATAGTGGGGTAGTGCCCCATGTTGTGGATAAAGTGACAGAGGCAAGAAAGGATACCATCCTGCAGGAACAACTGCAGCATGTCCAGGTACACTGCCCCAGTAATTGTCTTATGCTTATAAAGAAAGTGGACATGTTGAACTGCCTGGGGCTCTATAAGATCCTATTCTATACTAATATAATGTTTATTGTGTTGTAGCAGACCAGGAACATTAAAATGTATTGGTCCTTTATAGGCACACTGTATATTGAACCATCTGCTTACATTAGGTAACCTAGAAGTTGCTCGCCTCTCACGGTCAAGTACGTCAAACTCTACCCTAATGTGTTTTATTAGCTTTAATATTTGTATGAAGAGCGACCATTTTAATTTCATCGCCGAAGTCAATGACTTTTCCAGGGCTGCTTTATTATGTTTGGAAAGATAAACTGAAACTGCTTTGGTGCATAGTTAACCACTATTAGATAAATAAAAGATACTTTTTCTTTAACACAACCCGTGTGTAGGCTAAAGTTGAAAAGGTAGAATCAGACTGAAAATTTCAATGCCATTGCCAGAATAACCACGGATCTTCGGCTTAGGAATAATTATTACAGTACTGATTTAAATATTCATACACTACTATAAGTTTCTTCTAGATTTGTACTTCCAGATTCTTCATCTCTTGCAAAGTTCATCACTGGTGTCTAGTATTAAATATTTTCTTATTTTCCTCTGGAAATCTATTTCCCTCTGGCTACTTTCATCTTCCCACGTCATTCTTTTGTCGTTGCTTTTACTTTCATCGATGACTGTTTAAATGCGTTTCGTACGAGTTCATACTTAGCAGACACTATCATTAATAGCAGATTTCGTGCCTTATTATTTACTAACTGGCTTACCCGTTGTTGTACAAGTGACTTTTTAAACTTTGAATTATGATTTAATCTACCCCTCGTATTCTTTGTGAAATCATTCTAGATGATCTAGAAGACTTTTATGGTGAGTACCTTTTGGAGGTGGAACAATTATTGCAATATGTGAACACCTTACTTTTGAATTTGTGTTGTCCAGTAGGCAATTTTAATGTGCATATTCACTCGTGACATAACCTAAAGTATTACACACTTGTTGCACGAGTAATTAGTTAATTGGAGAGGTAGAATCAGACGACTGAAAAATTCAATGCAATCGCTGGAATTTGAACCACGGATATTTCGGTCTCCGTCCGATTGCTCTAACCACTGAGCTATGGCAACAAGCCGGTACGACATTAAATTCACCAACTGATTCTCATGTTTCCCGGTAAACCACAAGGAGATCTCAAATTGTATTGAGATGACACACCTTGGCTCCTTGTGATGTTCCATAAAGCATTTCGGGTAACTGTCTTTTACAGGTATATCTCAAGAGCTCAATAGCATAATTAAAACGTTTTTAAAAGGTTGGAAACATGCTGACGATGGGAACAAACCGTTCTCCCGAAACGCGTTCAAAGTAAGAACCTTTTAGTGATGTAGTGTAACAACCTCCAACTCTCTTTATTTTAAATTATGACACATCACTGCTACTACCTTCTCAATCTTCAAAATTAATTAATAATTAAACCTGATTGGCCGGTTAGTTTCTGCGGGAGTTGCCCCTATTGGAACTTGTATATATTGTAATATAAGGTAACATACCCTTTATGATCAATGTTACTTTTCGTACTGGTTATAAAAATACTCGAACGATTGCGTTAGTGCCACGTTGGATCACTGTTATTTTCGAACTGCATAACTAGACCTAAGTATGATTATTTTTGGAGCTTACGTTAATTTTTATCCTTAATTTATTGACTGTATTTCGCATTAGCATAGAAACAGCATGGGGTGAGATGCCATCTTCTTTTATGTTTGCATTGCTCTGCTTAACTTGCTTATACTGCCGAATTCTGTTGTCCAGAAGAAACGAACAATGGAAATTAGATTACCAAATTGTCGATGCTATTAAGAGCCTAGGATTAAGGGGTTAACCCCAGTCGCACTCCACGACTCCAGCGGAACGAAAAAAGGATGGGCCAGGCAGGAGGATCACAGAGACAGTTTGTTTAGAATTCCCAGCTTAATTAATTTCGTTCACGGCCTTTAAACGCCAGTGGGTCGTAAAGTGCGTAAAACGAATGGTCGGAAGAACCTCCTCGCAGTTGTAAACTCCTATTGACACAAATCTGTGTTTGGAAGCGAGAAGGAAAGGTGGAGGAACGAAGTGTGGGTAGGAAGTCAGTTTTAGATCTGCAGTTGCTTAAGTTTACATTTTCACGAATAATCTCTTGTCCCTTAATGTGTCACTCACAGGACTTTCTCTATTCACTGTCATTTATTTCATGGAGGTTTCTGGAGTACTTAATGAGTTGAAACACTATTCCTTTCTCTACCGCCTACCTATGGTAGGTAGAGAGCTACTAATAGATACTACATTGCATACAAAATATGGTTGTACTCATATGAATTTCCCTACTCACTCCTCTACGAACGATTCTTTCCAAAGCTTATTATTCTATTTCATGTGAGGGTAGCGTATGTCTCACATTCATCCTGAGTTTGAATATCTGTTAGGGTGAGTTACCCGGATAAACTTATTTTCGAGTTTTCCCTTATCCTGAGAAGATGAATGTCAGGTAACTCTAAGCTCTAAGAACCGCGGGCCCATTTGAGCATCATTTCAAATATTTCGTTCACTCATCGTCCGAAATGACCTAATCCGGTTAAAGGACGATAAACTACAAGGCACACCTTCAAAAACATTCTATTTCTACCACGGCTACTCTGTTGAGAAAAATATAAATATTTGAAAATTCAAACCAATAACAAGAAATATCTCGGAAATGGTTAACTCCACAAAAGAAAATAATTTGAAATAAATTGTGTTTTAACAAGATCTACATGTTTTGATAGTAAGATCTTGTCTATCTCTAGTTTACCAATTATACAAAAGTCATTCGGAAAGAAGAGGACTTCAAAAATAAAAAATAATGAAAATTTTTCCAGGTAAAGGGTAGTTTGGTGTGGGAGGCTTTTCCTGAAAATCTTCATGTTGCTCCCTTGGAAGATGCTGAAATCAAATAAGCTTAGTATTTAACCGATTTTTGTTTTTGCGTTATGCTTTCACAGACAGACACACACACGCGCGAGCGCGTACCTTTTTCTAAAGATGCTTTTTCTTCGATTCAGAGAGCCATAAAATCTTTATTTTCGATGAAACTTCGGTATCAAATTTTTGGGCGGAATGCAAAAGCGAAAAGTCGCATATATCACATTTCATAGAGTAGACACCGTACAATATGATTTCCAAGAAAAACCTTTCCCATCCCAGAAAAACCTTTGCATGGAAAAACATTCGTTAATTCTTTATTTCCTTAAAAATGGCTATAATTATTTTTATTAAGACTCCATATTTGAGATATTGACAGGGCAAATTATGACGTATATTTTTAATTTTCTGTGAGCAGCTCCTGAAGTTCCTTTGATTGTTGCTGTATTTTATACACTTTAGAAGCCATGAGAAACACACGAAAAGTTACTTTAGGAAGACTGTAGAACTCACTGGAATGCACAGTTTATGTCAAAGCATTTTATTCTCAGCATTTTGAAACTGTACACTACGTACAGATTGAAATAATTGTAATAAATAATAATGGGTATTCTTACATCGAATTCATAATATTTTTATAATCCAATATAGTTTAGTTTAGCCGTATGTATACGTTAGATGAGAAACAAATATTTTACCAACACAATTGGAAAGCTTTCTCTAAGGCGCCAGCCCATCGTGGGCACAAATATTTTGTGAGTGCGGCAGACGACAATGGAGCCTACCTAGGATTATATGTGTAAATTTAAGGCTTAGGTGATACGTGCCTTAATCTTGTGATCGCATCACTTCCCATGGTAACGTTTATGCTTCAGATTCATATTAGAAAGCTAAGGGTGGGAGTTTGTGATATTTATCCACCAATAGGAAAACTGTACTTATTTTAAGGATATTCTGTCAACGAATAATATTAAAGTAATGATGTCATGTGACTTGGTAGCAGAAACGCAAAAATTATATGGCGACATCTCATATACACGAGTAACATAACTCAAACGGAACGTGTGCGAGGGCTCGTTCACAAACAATAAGTACGCGAAGACATGGAACACTCGCAACTTGAAAGTACGTGAACGCGGGCAAGTAACTCAAAGTGGAGATACGCGGTGTTATGTAGTATCAGGAACGTGGATTTTTTTTTAAGTGACGGTAAAGGAAGTGTACCGCCAACAGTTCAGACCGCGGAGCAAACGAGAAAAATACGTGAATAAGATTGTTTAGGCATAAACGACATCTTTACTGAGCATCGAAACTTCGCGACCTGAGATAAGAGGTGCACCATTCCATCCGCGCACCCCTTCTGTCTCTCCCTCTCTCCACTATGATGAACGATCCTGCCCTAGTTTGAAACTTCAGAAATATTTGCTGTATTATTAAGTTTTCTCAGGTTAGCCCACTTGGTTGCCATTTATGAACTCACTCTTTCTCTCTCCCTTGTTTTTTTTTCTCTTTTGTTTAGCACGAACTCAAGATAAACGTTGACTACTGATATAAGCAGCTAAATGTTGGTTCTTCGTCTTAGGTGTAACCATGGATGAATAAACATAGTCTAATTTTAAATAATTTCTTAGGCAAACATTTCTTTTTGTGTTCAGGGTGAAAAAGGACAGAAGAAACATTCTCTATTGAGTAATATAAAGGATACTCATGAAATTTCGGGCGTAAAAATCTTTAGCATGACTTCCTTCGGAAGGGAAGTAAAACCGGTGGTCCCATGTCGTAGATTTACCGCACCTAAAAGAATCTCAAGTCTGATAAAGAGGTCTCTGAGCAAAATTACCGGTATTTCCGCCCAATAAAGAATGGGACGCTAAGGACCACAACAGTTAAGAGCGTCCATAAATAAAACTGAATTTAACTTGTATACTCATGAACTCGTAGTAATACGCAGAGAAAGTCGTGTTGTATCAATTTATTTTTCTTCTTGGTTCTGTTTATGGAAATAATAATAATAAACAATAATAGCAAGAATTATTTTGAAATCCTCGTAATCTTTCCAGATGCATTTGTGGGGTACATGCTTTAAATGTGAAAAATGATTTATTCATACAACTACTCATTCATCTTACACTCGGTGCGGAAAAACCATGTGCAGAAAATTGTAGAGTAAAAAGGCGGTGCCAAAATGATCATTTTGAGAATAGGAAGAAAAAATCGCAGGAGCATCTTTTTTTTTTCTTTCTTTCCCCCCCCCCTCTGCGGTACATGCGTCGACATTTAACGCGTCGTGTTAGTGTCTCCGATTGTGAAACTTGTTTATGGCGTGTCAGATGTAAACAAAACGCACTCTTGTACAGTACCAGTCACGGCCAGTAGGTCTGTCTGATGTGAAGGCTACTGAATGGTACAGTAATACCAGCTTTTTCAGTGCAGCACGCGCATGAATAGTTTACTTTCTCATTGTGCACCAGTAACTCATTAGTTGAGACAGTAATACACACTTGTCGTGAGAGTTGCATTTCATTTTGTTTGGCAAATAAATATGTTTCATAAGTAAAAATTCAATTATGTTCATGCAGCGTTCGTATTATTATACTGCATCTGCGGTCCTATGCTCCTAACCTCAAAATGCTTAGTTTGGTACTGCCCTTCTACTCCGCAACTGTCTTTTTAATTATTTATTTATTAGCACAGCAATGTGCTATGTAGATCAGGAAGCAAAGACAGTAAATAAGAATATAAAGAATAACAAGAACGGAGGCCACATAAGTCCTCTCTGGCACTAGACAATTCAGATAGAAACACTGGTCATTAAGAATTTTCTCTTTCCGAGGCACAGTCGAAAGAGAGCAGCGAGTCCTGTGGGAGACGATTTCTGATCCGAGGAACTCCAGTAATTCTTCTACATAAGGAGAAATGCACTGCGCCGAGCAACAAGCTGAGCCTAAGGCATGAATGAACCTGAGAACGAATATGTTCAGAGATGGTAGTGAATCCAAGCTCATGATGTAACCTAGGGGCATTCAATCTGAGTTATGAAATTTTTATTTTGTAACACCTGTAGCCGACGAATCCTGGATAAAGCAGCTCCATCCCAAATTGGACAGGCATATATAAGCAATGGGAAAAGTAAAGATTTGTATAAAAGAGTACTTCATTGTACGCGAAGGGGTGATTTGAGGTTGAGAACAGGGTGCAGTTTGCGTAATCTGGAGTAAGTCAAGTTTAATTTGCAATTGATACGAGAATGCCAAGTCAAGCGACGATCGAATGGACGCTCAGGTATTTAATACTGTCATCGGCATGCTTCCAAGGTGTGGAAACGGATAGCAAAGTGATAGAAGGTGGAACAGAAGGACGATGTAAAGTGAAAACCATAGTTTCTATGATTTAAAGCAATCCTCCAGTTCTGAATTCAAGACAATAGAGTATTGAGGAACGTCTGTAATCTTGGAGCTGCAGTATAGAGGCCATAATGTGGAAGAAAGTCAGCTGTCATCACGTACATTGCTACATGAGCATGTGGCAAGTATCACTGTTGAAGATATGAATAACACGGGTGCCAAAATAGAACCATCAGTACGCCAGAAATATAACTTTGTGTATATTATTTTTTCGCACTCTGGTCATGATGTGCGCGCTGACATTTTTCTAAACTTTTTCTTTTCCCATCGAGTAGAGTTTAAAGTCTGTACTTCCGTTGAAATCTCGATACCGAATTTTCGAATAGTATGCAGTGTTTCCTTTATCACAGATAAACAGCAAAGAAAGTAAAAACCTCATTGCGATGTTAGTACTTGCAACACAAGAGGGGTTGAGTTATGTCATCTGTCGTAGTGCACGGACCTTTCCGGAACTTTCAGACTTTTTGCTGCTGTTAGCAGCTTTTGGAAGCGCAGGCACGTGTCTCTCTCGGGGGTTTTTCCTCCCCTCCTGCTAAACTACTTTATTCAATCCACCTCAGGCGGTAATTACTGTCGTACCAATATCCCTGCGAACAAAACACGCACACGAGCGCAGAGGATTAATTTACTCCAGCATTCTTCCTTTCCAACAGCGCTTGACTCGAAATTGTGTCAACATTTCCAGATCGATATTCGTCCACGGACCAAGCTTTATTCATAATCAGTGCTTGCAAATTTGCTACAACGTGCAATTTAATATTCTGTGACATACGGACGATTTTTCTGGCGAATACCCACTAGCCAATGCGTATGAGAAAAATCTTATGCGTGACATTCACATGACTTTCTCATCCCACTATCGCTTTTTTTTTACAGCTTCTACAAACTATTCTTACAAAGCTATGCTTACAATAATATCATGATGATTCATCACTGACAAGGGATATACCCCAGTTCGAACAGCTAAATCCGAGTGGAAATGCGTTTAAAGTATAATGCTATACCAGTTCGAATAGCTATTACTGTCATTCATCTGTAAAACTACGTGTGCAACCGCTAGAGCTATCCGAAAGTGAGTGTACCAACCTCACTCCATCGTAGCTATACAGATGATTATACACAGCTACGGAGTTTTACAGATAAATAACCTTGATGGGTGGTAAAACAGGCACACAGTTGAAAATTAACAAATCTAAAGACTGGATAAGCACCAAGTAGCTGCATTGCAGAAACAATACCATATAAAAGAGAGTTACGACAAACAGATCCACAAAATACATTACCACGGCATTATTTGGCAAAAAGCTACACGTTTGCTTGAAACAGTATATATGAACACATGCAGTAACTGTCCATATTTCCCAAACTAGAAGTTGTCATGCTGTGGTAGGTTCTTCCTTTATTCGTCATCAAAGTACACGTGTGGCGTTTCAATGGTGATAAAAAAACGCAGAGAATGGAACAGTATGCACACTTGACAAGGGCAATAAGTAGACATGACACATCGTCTTCAATGTGCAATAGTTCCAATATCAAAAGTCACAGTGATCACGTGTCAAATGATGCAACAGAAATGCCAACTTCATAATCGGACCTTTGCCATGCATATGTTAATATAGGTCTGTACCTCAGTGCAGAAAGTTGGTTGTAGATGACAGAGTGAAGGCGGATAATAAAATATCGATCATGTAACGTGAACTGCGGTTTATCACTTTGCAAGCGTACAAAATCAACAAGACGTCTAGCGTAGAGTTTATACTATCTAAAAATATATACATCCAGAGGTTGGCAATATTTGGTTGTATTCGGTGGCAGTATTTTTACTTTCTCTACTACGTATAGTAAGTAGGGGAAGTATTGCATTCCACCCAAAAATTCGATACCGAAATTTCACCGGAAATACATGTTTTGACACCTCCTGAATCGAAAAAAAACATTTTTGGAAACATGTCTGTGTGTGTGTGTGTGTGTCTGTGTGTGTGTCTGTGAACAGCATAACTCAAAAACGAACAATCGGATAAGCACCAAACTTGGTATTTAGGTTCAGTATCTTCCAGAGATGCGACACGAAGGTTTTCAAGAAAATCCCCCCACCCCAGACTACCCTTTACATGGTACATTTTTCGAAAATTTTAAATTTCTCAAAAATGGCTCTAACGATTTTGATTAAAATATATGTTTAAGATATTGTCATGAGAAATGAAATGTATATCTCGAATTTTCTGGGAATGTCACCAAAAGTATTCTTCATTGTGAACGACTTTTGCATAACTGGTAAACCATAAGAGATAGACAAAATTTTACTACACAAAAAATGTAGATCGCGTTAAAATACACAATTTATGTCATACACATTTCTTTTGTTGAGTGAACCGTTTTCGAGATATTGCTTGTTATTCCCTTAAATTTTCCAATACTTATACTTTTTCTCAAATTCGTTATTCATTTTTTTTATGTCCTGGACATGCAAAGAGAATGGAATGTGCCACATAGCAACCAGCGTTAAAATATTTGACTATCGCTTAAAAGCTACCATATTTCCCTTGCATCTACAAGAAAATTAGCAATAAGATTGACATCTCGATATCTCGATTAACATGAAGCATATGGAGAATAGGCGTTTGTAAAAATAGATTGTACAAGAGTAGAGAAAGTCATGTGAGTGTAACACATCAGATTTTTAACGTAATATCCTTGTTGGGAAAACATTCTTCTATCAGGCAATAGTCTTTGTGCCCTGACCAGGAATCACAAAGTAATAGACCTTTCTTACCAACATGTTCACCGAAGATCGAATGTAAAAAGCGTTTCATGTGCTCTTTGGTCATTTTTACTTTCTCTACTACGTATAGTAAGTAGGGGAAGTATTGCATTCCACCCAAAAATTCGATACCGAGATTTCACCGGAAATATATGTTTTGAGACCCCCTGAATCCAAAAAAAAAGCATTTTTGGAAACATATCCGTGTGTGTGTCTGTCTGTGAACAGCATAACTCAGAAACGAACAGTCGGATAAACACCAAACTTGGTATTTAGGTTCAGTATCTTCTAGAGATGCGACACAGAGGTTTTCAAAATCCCCCCACCCCAGATTACCCTTTACATGGAACATTTTTCGAAAATTTTAATTTTATCAAAAATGGCTCTAACGATTTTGATTAAAATATCATATGTTTAAGATATTTTCATGACAAATGAAATTTATATCTCGAATTTTCTGTGAATGTCCCCAAAAGTATTCTTCAGTGTGAACGACTTTTGCATAACTGGTAAACCATAAGAGATAGACAAAATTTTACTACACAAAGAATGTAGATCGCGTTGAAATACACAATTTATGTCATATACACTTTTTTTGTTGATTGAATCATTTTCGAGATATTGCTTGTTATTCCCTTAAATTTTCCAATACTTTTTCCCAAATGGGAATTCGTTATTCATTTTTTTATGTCCTGGACATACAAAGAGAATGGAATACTCCATATAGCAACCAGCTCTTAAAATATTTGACTATCGCTTAAAGTCTACCATATTCCCCTTGCATCTACAAGAAAATTACCAATAAGATTAACATCTCGATATCTCGATTAAGATGAAGCATATGGAGAATAAGCGTTTGTAAAAATAGTTTTACAAGAGTAGAGAAAGTCATATGAGTGTAACAAATCAGATTTTTACACTTTTACTCGCTTCAACATGGATGTTCTGTGAACACATTGCTCTAGTTTCTTTGCAATTGTCGGACCAAACGTCCCCTGTGTTTCCTGCAAACAAATGTAAAGCTTGTTCGCTAATCTGCCATCCATAGACACAGTCACATCTATTGCGTAACTGTCTGTGGAGCTATGAACAGATTGCACCACACCAGCTGTTGCTTCTTTTCGCCGCTGTGTGATAGTGTTAGAGGACGATAGTTCATAAAAAAAAATCTGATGTGTTACACTCACATGACTTTCTCTACCCTTGTACAAACTATGTTTACAAAGTCTTATTCTCCATCTATTTCATATTAATCGAGATAAATATTTGCAGAAACGATCTTTTGACATGCATATAGAATTACATTTTACACATAGCGACCAGTTCTAAAAATATTTGACTATCACTTACGGCGTACTATGTTCCCCTTGTTTTGTATTCGCAAGGGCAATATAGAAATACAGTAGCCTTTAAGCGCATACATATCTCTTAATAACTGGTTGCTAGGTGCAGCACCATTCTCTTTGCCACAGATTAATACTCTTTGCATATACAAGACAAAAAAATGAATAACGAATTCCCATTTGAGAAAATAAGTATTGAAAAATTTAAGGGAATAACAAGCAATATCTCGAAAATGGTCCACTCAGAAAAAAAATGTATATGACATAAATTGTGTATTTTATCGCGATCTACATTTTTTGTGCAGTAAAAGTTTGTCTATCTCTTATGGTTTACCAGTTATGCAAAAGTCGTTCACAATGAAGAATGCTTTTGGAGATATTCCCAGAAAATTCGAGATATACATTTTATTTGTCATGAAAATATCGTAAACTTATGATATTTTAATCCAAATCGTTATAGCCATTTTTGAGAAAATTAAAATTTCCGAAAATGTTCCATGTAAAGGGTAATCTAGGGTGGGGGAATTTTCTTGAAAACCTTCGTGTCGCATCTCTGGAAGATACTGCACCTAGATACGTAGTTTGGTGTTTATCCGACTGTTCGTTTCTGAGTAATGCTGTTCACAGACACACACACAGACATGTTTCCAAAAATGCTTTTTTGGATACAGGGGGTCTCAAAACATGTATTTCCGGTGAAATCTCGGTATCTAATTTTTGGGTGGAATACAATACTTCCCCTACTTACTATACGTAGTAGAGAAAGTAAAAATTAGCTCTGGTCACTATCCCACGCCCATTACTTAATTATGTTATTGTCTTTAATGAACATGTCCACATCTGCCACAAATGTTTCTGCTCTCTGCCTAATAATATGGTCTTCAATATCCTTCCGAGCCATGAACGTAGTGATATGCCTGGAACGAAATGTAATATTCATCTTTGAAGCTATTTACGAAACGCAAAGAAGCTTTAAAATTGTCCAAATCTGGCAGCATCCACAGCCACGCTTGAATATGCCAAAAGTGAAATGCTGATCCATAATCACTGGCTCTGTCAAACTATACTCTTACACATTCCTTTATAGCCTTCAGTTTGGATGTTTTGTTTCCCTTGGAGTGTTTCCCTTGCCTTTTGCACGTCAGATAATTTAAATGACCTTGCAATTGGATTTCAATCGAATGCAGCTATAACTGTTCATTAGTTTCCTGTACGAATTGTAACCGCGATTAAAATAATCTTCATATATATAGTGTTCAAAGTTAGGTCATCAATACACGCTAGCACACTGGGTCGTGATATTTTAGGGGTTGAGGGTGCATATTCACTTTGACTTGTAGTTCCTTCATTTGATATGGAGATGATGTTTCGGAACTGTTGGGACTCTCATACCCATCTATTATTTCCTCTCCGCGTTAGACTCGCAATCACTGTTCCTCTCCAAAGTGTCGGTACGTATTTCTGCAAGTCCCCATAGTATTTTTGCAGCATGTCATGTAACATGCATGCTAAAGCTCACTCTCTACTCCAATTACCTCATTATCTGGTGTGTAAGTTCGACGTACCTTGTCGCGCAGCAGGTTAACCACGTTCATAGGATTAACTGGCTTCCCTTATTCATGTCTGCCGTTACTATGTGCACTGCCTTCCCGAACACCCTATGGTCTCGCTCTTACAGTCTGTACAGCTACGACGGAGCGAGGCTAGCACGCTGACCTTCCGATAACCTGAGTGGCCACTCACGTAGTTTTACAGATGAATGACAAACAGCTATTTGAACTGGTACAACATTATATTTTAAACGCATTTTCAGCCGGATTTAGCCGTTCGAGCCGGGGTATATCCCTTGTCAGTGATGAATCATCATGATATTATTGCTCTTAAATAGGCTTGCACGTAGGCCCTTGGAGCCCTTTGTGCCTCACATTCTACATATTAAAGTCGATGGTCAGTATCAAACGGACCACGTCCTTGATATCTGTCCTTATCTCTTCAGCTTCCAAAGGAAGGACCTTAACGATACATACCTATGCATAGCGAAATCTTCGTATTCACATACTGTGAGCTCTTAAAATCCCTCGCACATTTCCGGCATAAAGGGTCTTATGTAAGCCACAATATATAAATGTCTCCGCAGGGTATTGCGGCTTGTAGGATGGTCCAAAACTCCTCTGAGCTTAGATCTGGTCAAATTCAGGAGAAACTCACTCACTTTCCGGTCAGGTCCTAATATCAAAAAATGGGCCTGCTTACTCCAGATTTCAAGATGAGCCCTCGCCGTAAGCTGGGATATCTCATCCTTGACAGTTCTAGAACACATCGCAGAAGAGCTCAGGCCCAATAACACAATAATGTACTAATAACAAAACAATATCAAATTATTCAGATAATCGTTCGCAGTTTCATTAAAATGTTTCGTAAGCACAAGAGGGATGCAAAAGTTAAATGGAGTTTTATTTATGGACGCTCTTGAACTACTATGGTCCTTAACGACCCATTCTATATCGGGCGTGAAAGACCGGTAATTTTGCTCAGAGGCCTCTTTATCAGGATCAAGGTTCTTTTACTTGCCGTAAATCTACGACACGGAACTACCGGCTAAGGATTTTTACGCCCGAAAAAATGCATCGCCCTCCGCCGAGTTTGAACCCGCGACCTCGGGAACTAGAGGCTAGCACGGTACCACTAGTCCACGGAGGACGACTAGAGGGATGCAGGAAACCAAATGTTAAAGTTGGTGCTATATGCTGACCTTGAAATTATATGTTGTTTCCATAGCATCGCGAGAAAGTGCAAGATTTATCGATAAAATTAAAACGACTATTGATAATACTGCTGATAATCGGTTCTGTGCTGCAATTTAACCGTAACCATCAGCTGAAAAACATGTCTCCATTGCACGCTAAGTTAGCTTTACCTAGCAAGATGGTATTGTCTTGGCTCGCATTCTGGAGGTCGCGTGTATAGGCCAATCTGCCTGGGGATTTTCGGTTTCTCTCAGTCACTAGGTAAATATCAAACTGGCACAAAGTTCCAACTAAAGCACAAAACAAATAGAAATAAAAATAGACCTACAGGAAGGCGACAGGTAATGAAACGCAGGGAAAGAAGCTAACGTCTTATTTACGAAAATTTGAAGGCGCTCTCACTTATGTCAGCTATGGAAGTCGAATATTACATGATTTATTTCATACAATTTGTAATGCTAAGATTGCATAAAATGTTCCATCTAGCTCGTGAATAACCTTGTTGCAAAACTTTATACCTATCTATTAAAGTAACCGAAGGTGTGAAATACAAATATGTATTCACATTTTACTTCCCAATTCTTAAAGTTATAATCCTATCTCCTTCAAATTGTTAAAGTAAATGTAGTAGTACTTAATTAAGCTGTTCTGAAATTTTTATTCATTTAATACATATGGATTAAATTTAAACAATAACAACTTCGGAAAAGAAAGGAGGTCAAAGCATGTAATATAAAAGTTCCAGCTTTTCAGTAAGAACATAACAGGATTGGTTTCTTCCTAAATATCCTATGAGTCTCATTATGAATTAACAACCGGAATCATTTCGCTATGTAAGGTTTGAAATCAATTCTGATTTTTTTTAAAAAAAAATGTTACAATTTTAGTAAAACTGTCATTGTACGACAATGACGTATTAAATATAATTATATGAAACATTTAAGCAATTTAAATAATCCTAGTTCCTGGTATTTACAAACACCTCTGCTATGTGTATGCAAAATTTCACACTTCGACCCAAAGCTGAGAAGAAAGTACATTTCAATGACAAAAATCTGATGTGTTACACTCACATGACTTTCTCTACTCTTGTACAAACTATTTTTACAAACGCTTATTCTCCATCTACTTCATGTTTATCGAGATAAACATTTGCAGACTCTATCTTATTGCTAAGTTTCTTGTAGATGTAAGGGGAATATATATTTACAAGGGTAATATAGAAATACAGTAGCCTTTAAGCACATACATATCTCTTAATAGCTGGTTGCTAGGTGCAGCACCATTCCCTTTGCCACAGATTAATACTCTTTGCATATACAAGATAAAAAATCTGATGTGTTACACTCACATGACTTTCTCTACTCTTGTACAAACTATTTTTACAAACGCTTATTCTCCATATGCTTCATGTTAATGGAGATATCGAGATGTAATCTTATTGGTAATTTTCTTGTAGATGCAAGGGAAATATGGTAGCTTTTAAGCGATAGTCAAATATTTTAACGCTGGTTGCTATGTGGCGCAATCCATTCTCTTTGCATGTCCAGGGCATAAAAAAAATGAATAACGCATTTGGAAAAAGTATAAGTATTGGAAAATTTAAGGAAATAGCAAGCAATATCTCGAAAACGGTTCACTCAACAAAAGAAATGTATATGACATAAGTTGTGTATTTTAACGCGATCTACATTTTTTGTGTAGTAAAATTTTGTCTATCTCTTATGGTTTACCAGTTATGCAAAAGTCGTTCACAATGAAGAATACTTTTGGAGACATTCCCAGAAAATTCGAGATATACATTTCATTTCTCATGACATTATCTTAAACATATGATATTTTCATCAAAATCGTTAGAGCCATTTTTGAGAAAATTAAAATTTTCGAAAAATCTTCCATGTAAAGGGTAGTCTGGGGTGGGGGGATTTTCTTGAAAACCTTCGTGTCGCATCTCTGGAAGATACTGAACCTAAATACCAAGTTTGGTGCTTATCCGACTGTTCGTTTTTGAGTTATGCTGTTCACAGACACACACACACACACACACAGACACACACACAGACACACACACAGACACACACACGGACATGTTTCCAAAAATGCTTTTTTTGGATTCAGGAGGTCTCAAAACGTGTATTTCCGGCGAAATCTCGGTATCGAATTTTTGGGTGGAATGCAATACTTCCCCTACTTACTATACGTAGTAGAGAAAGTAAAAATGAATAACAAAATCCCATTTGAGAAAATAAGTATTGAAAATTTTAAGGGAATAACAAGCAATAACTCGAAAATGGTTCACTCAACAACAAAAATGTATATGACATAAATTGTGTATTTTAACGCGATCTACATTTTTTGTGTAGTAAAATTTTGTCTATCTCTTATGGTTTACCAGTTATGCAAAAGTCGTTCATAATGAAGAATATTTTTGGAGACATTCCCAGAAAATTCAAGATATACATTTTATTTGTCATGAAAATATCTTAAACATATGATATTTTAATCAAAATCGTTAGAGGCATTTTTGAGAAAATTAAAATTTTCGAAAAATATTCCATGTAAAGGGTAATCTGGGGTGCGGGGATTTTCTTGAAAACCTTTGTGTCGCATCTCTGGAAGATACTGAACGTAAATACCAAGTTTGGTGTTTATCCGACTGTTCGTTTCCGAGTTATGCAGTTCACGGCCACACAGACAGACACACACACACACACGCACACGGACATGTTTCCAAAAATGCTTTTTTTTTATTCAGGGGGTCTCAAAACATGTATTTCCGGTGAAATCTCGTATCGAATTTTTGGGTGGAATACAATACTTCCCCTACTTACTATACGTAGTAGAGAAAGTAAAAATAAGTTCACACAGAAAAGTAAAGTCGCAGCCTTGAACTGACTAACCTTAATACATTCTAGGGAAATAAGCATCCTGCCCATCATCTTATGCCATCGTAATGTCTTAAATATTATTTTTAAACAATAAATCGTGTGTCAAATTATTGGGTAAGTGTAGCTACTTAAATGAAAAGTAATTAGGAAAGTGTCCACGTTCGATCCCAACGCATTCGCGATACCGTCGTTTCACTGACTGTCGAACCTTGACCAGCATGTTGAGGCCTCTGGACAATGCGGTGAAAGACAGCGTACATGCACACAATCGGGTGGCATACACGACACACTTCATATGCCACAAAAAAGAAGTCAAGCGGCGTTAAGTCGGGCGATCGCGCTGGCATGCAACAAGTTCTCCTCTCCCTACTCACTTCTCCCTGGAGGTGTTTTTGAGAAGCTATCTTACAGAATAGTTGAAGTGTGATGGAACCCCGTCATGCTGGAACCTCGTATAGCAAGTTTGTTTGTTTTGTTTACGGGCGCTCAACTGCTAGGTCATTAACGCTCTTGCAAAACGGATCATGGTAAAGGCCAGAGATAAAACTTGAATATAAAAATCAAAACAAAAGCCATTCATAAACATTAATATAAAATCATAGCACAAGTCATAAATAAATATAAAACTAAACCGATCAGTATGAAACACCTCTATTAAGATGACTAAATCCGCATTTGGAAATTTACTTTTGATACAAAATTAAAAATCCTATCAACCGCTTGCTTATCATCCGTAAGACCTCTGCAAGTTGCAGAGAGTCCCGATGATGTGCTAGAGCAATACAGTCCAGCAACACGTGACGGACTGACAGACCTTCGCCACAAAGCGGACAAATAGGAGCAGCGTCACCCTTAAAAATATAACCCTGCGTAAAATTGCAGTGACCAATACACAACCGAGCCAACATCACAAGGTACGCAAGAGGAAGTCACCCCCAGTTTATCGGCACGTCCTTCACTACCCTAAGCTTATTTCCGCAGAGGGCTAATCACTCTTCGCGCCAGCACAACCTAAAGTCTTCCGACGTTATCCGAGATATTTTAACACTGGGTTCTGTGGTTGCCGCCTTAGCTGCCAAATCCACAAGTTCATTCCCCAGCAACCCAATTCGCATAGCAAGGGGCACATTCTCCATGAGTATGTGTATCTTAAACAACGCATCAGTCAACATTGGTTATTTGACAAAAAATGATCCCCTATGCGAGTCATATCATTAGTTTGTTTCAGAGATCCTGGATCACCCTATATATCTTACCCTGATTACCTCTACATGATTAAATGAAATAAACTAATATCAATCACTTTGTATATTCCATAACATGTGATTTTCTTACCTTAAGCATTGGAAGGCATTTCTGTAAACTTTGGAACAGTAGCAGCGTCCTTGAGTTGCATCATCCCTGCACCGCGTTGCCGTGAAGCTGTGGACAAATGAAAAATTCACTAACTTAAAGGTACAATGGTAATTTTACAAAATAGTGAATATGATATACAAAATACTGCATAGCTCAATCATATTTGAAAGGATTATAATTTTAAAATATAAACCTCAGAAACCAAACTAAAAGTTTTTATGGGAAAGTCTACAGTGCGATCCAAAACTGTAACATAAATTATAGAAGAGATGTCACTTTAAATATCTAGAATACGCGGTATGTACGATAAATACATTCAGAATATATTGCAAGTTTTCCAGGCAATATGTAACACAATATATACTTTGAAAACAAAAACAAGGAGTGACACGAAGATGAAATTGTATAAAATAATGAACTGCCGGTGTTTTTATATGGATCGGAAAGTTGGGTTCTGAAAAGAAGTAACATAGAAGCAGCAGAAGTGGGGTTTTTAAGAAGAGCAAAAGGCTGTAGGAGACTAGATATTTTTCGAAATGGAAACATTACAAACTAAAAGTTTACACATTAAGCGATAAAATAGACAACATTGAATGAAATGGAAAGAATATATTGAAAAACTGGAGGACTATAGAATCCCCAAGAAGGCTGAAAATTACAGAGTCGAGGAACATAATGCCTGGGACGACCAAGCAAAAGATGGCAGGAGTTTTGAAGTCGGAACAGGCAGAACTACATATTCCATGAAGAGGAGCAGACAAACATTTACACAGAGCAAATCGCTGTATTCTTCCGGCCGAGACATTTTTATGCAGCAAGTTCATGAGAAAACAGGGTACTTACAAAACAAATTCATATAGCCTGTATCAGAAGTCGTGGGGTAGCAGAAGAAACTAAATCAGTGAATGTATACATTAGCGCCAGAGGACTAATTTGTGCTGAATGAAATCCCTGCATTTATTCACCAATTAAAAGTAACTTTGGAAATTTATCTACATGTCTAATGCTTTGTTGTTACTTTCAAGTTGAGCCTCAAGAAATATTTTTAAAACTTAAAGTCGGTTTAGACATATAGGTAAAAGAAAAAATCGACAACATGCAAATCCCGGCTGGAGGGGGGAATGTTTCCTTAATTAATATCTTTTACCACTCCGCGTATGGAAGTAAATGCGAATAATGTTTTAAATTAGAAATAATTACAACCCAACAAAAAGAACCTATAGTCAACGAATTGTTTCTCAAGCCAACCCCGCTATATAACTATAGAATTTAAATAGGGCTATACGCATGAAAAACAAAGCCTAACAATTTGAAATTACGAAACGAAAACCCAAAGCTTCCCATCTTTGTTGTGTGGGTGTAGCGTGCCTGACTCACAAGAGGTCCCGAGTTCGAATCTCGGTTAGGGTGAGTTACCTGGATAAGGTTTCTTTCTTACGAGGTCTTCTCTTATCCTGAGAAGATGAATGTCGGATACCTCTAAGCTCTAGGAGCCCCGGACCCATTTAAGCATCAACCATTTCGTTCATTCACTGTCCGATATGATCTATCCGGTTAAAGAACGTTTAATCACCAAAACAAACAAAAAATGACACATCCTGGTGGTTAATTGGTCCTTGATGACCGAAGGCCCCAGTTCCAAAAAACGGTTAGTTCTGTGATATAATGTGATGATGATTCCCATTGATGATGTATTTGTGCAGATCTAAATAATAACAATGATACCTAGAAACAAATGTTTCTTAATAGTTATTTACGCAATTTGTGGCTGACAGAATAAACAGTTTTGCGAAATGAAAGATGGAAATATATTGTGGTATTTAAGCTTAGGGACCGTATTGAGCATAAAAATTGAATAGCATAAACACTGTGTCTTAAAAGAGATGTTCCAGTTTAAGACACTGAATTTGAAAAATCTGTATTTGTCGAACTTGAAAGTTTAGTTAGTGGTTGCAAATAAAACATGTTGCGGAACAGCTTCCCAGGTTCTTGATTTTTACATAACACAAGTGTTGTTTTGATTTCTTTTATGGTCTGGTGGTTAGCATGCTAGTCTCCAAATCCAGAGGTCCCGGGATCTTTCCGACTGGAGGATGGACAAAAAAAAGTAATTTTTCCAAACATCTCATTTGAGGAATAGAGAAGCAGTTAAAAACAAAGGTCTTTCATAGCCACTAAGCTATCAAAGTTAACACTACTCCAACATCGCATCACTTTTCAGTTTGTACTTGCTTACTCTATGGTTTCCTGTGTCCTGTTTACGTAAACACATAGTTAGCATTTATATGCATATCGTTGAGTAAACGTCTTTTAAAATGTAACATAGATGTCCATTTGCTAATAAGATCATAAACTTTGCGTACGGAGCGCTGTAGTTAACATTTCCTCAGTCGGAAAATATTATTGCTTTGGGATGAATATCACCTGCATAATTTTTACTTTCTCTACTACGTATAGTAAGTAGGGGAAGTGTTAAATTCCACCCAAAAATTCGATACCGAGATTTCACCGGAAATATATGTTTTGAGACCCCTGAATCAAAAAAAAAGCATTTTTGGAAACATGTCCGTGTGTGTGTCTGTGTGTCTGTCTGTGAACAGCATAACTCAAAAACGAACAGTCGGATAAACACCAAACTTGGTATTTAGGTTCAGTATCTTCCAGAGATGCGACACGAAGGTTTTCAAGAAAATCCCCACACCCCAGATTACCCTTTACATGGAACATTTTCGAAAATGTTAATTTTCTCAAAAATGGCTCTAACGATTTTGATTAAAATATCATATGTTTAAGATATGTTCATGACAAATGAAATGTATATCTCGAATTTTCTGGGAATGTCTCCAAAAGTATTCATCATTATGAACGACTTTTGCGTAACTGGTAAACCATAAGAGATAGACAAAATTTTACTACACAAAAAATGTAGATCGCGTTAAAATACACAATTTATGTGATATACATTTTTTTTGTTGAGTGGATCATTTTCGAGATATTGCTTGTTATTCCCTTAAATTTTCCAATACTTATACTTTTTCTCAAATTCATTATTCATTTTTTTTTTGTTCTGGTAATGCAAAGAGAATGGAATACTCCACATAGCAACCAGCTCTTAAAATATTTGACTATCGCTTAAAGCCTAGCAATTCCCCTTGCATCTACAAGAAAATTACCAATAAGATTAACATCTCGATATCTCGATCAAGATGAAGCATATGGGGAATATGCGTTTGTAAATATAGTTTGTACAAGAGTAGAGAAAAAATTGAAATTGAGTTTTATTTACGGACGCTCTTTAACTACTGTAGTTTTTAGCGTCCCATTCTATATTGGGCGTGAAACACCGGTAATTTTTGCTCAGAGGCATCTTTATCAGGCTTGAGGTTCTTTTACGTGCCGTAAATCTACGACACGGGACCACCGACTTTACTTCCCTTCCGAAGGAAGTCGTGCTAAGGATTTTACGCCCGAAAACATTCATCGCCCTCCGCCGGGTTTGAACCCGCGACCTTGGGAACTAGAGGCTAGCACGGTACCACTAGTCCACGGAGGACGACAGAGTAGAGAAAGTCATGTGAGTATAACACATCAGATTTTTTACATAAACACGTTTTCTTTGTCCACAAAACTCCTGTATTATTCACTTTATAAGACTTTGCATTTGTGAAGACAGATTATAGCCATATCATAAGACTATTTTATTAGCAGTCAAATGATCACAGTCAGTAAATTTTCTTACGGGGGGAAGATGTGATAATTGATTCTTTAGCTACATCGCTTTGGCAAATATATACAAAAATAACACTTCTGCAACAGAAACTGTACTTCCATGTGCTACATACGCCCCGAAAATACTCGACAACGCCATCTTTATTCACCGGGTCTGACACAGGACACCATGTTTGCTGCTCACGCCACGGGCATAAGCGCTTGATAGCCATTAGCCCGTTTAGTAAACATGCTTTATGGAAGAGTTTTCGGCAAGTAGAAATGTATTTAAAAAGTATTGATTATATGATTCCCCTTCCAAGAGTTCAGGTATTATGTGAAATGGCAAACTGCCCCGAGATCGTAGCGCTCGTGGACGTAAAGGCAATTACAATTTGGAATCTGCTTTGAAGTATATCTACAGAAAGCCAATATTAATAACCCTAGTTCATAAGCATAAAGCGCATTCAACTGATGCTAATGGATGAAAAATGCTGCTCAGGATTCTTATCTTATCTTCCGTGACGGAGGGGACTCGGCAGGATCCAAAGGGGATGTATCTACAACCCAGGAGGGAGCGTCCCTGGGCGGAAGGATGAGGCGAGAAGAGACACCGGGCGGCCGGATTCAGGAGCGACGGTACAGCAATGGCAAGGTTCCTAAGCTTCTAGAAGAAGGATAGGCTGACCGGGGACCCCGTCCCACACAGAGGGGGTTCAACGCCCCTCAAGGAGGTTCGGATACTCGGCAGTCAGCCGAAAGCCAAGGTACAGAGAGAATCCTTGTTCCCTGCCACGCTGCACCGAAACACCATCACCGACACTTAAAGAGACCAATGGGCTGGAGGATGATTGAAATAATGAATGCAGCGAAATGGAAGGACAGCAGTTTCGGGACTGAAAGAAACCACTCCAGCATTCGCCAACGACCCGGGAAAACCCCGAAAACCCTATACGTCAGAGTGGTCTTCGCCGGGAATCGAACTCGGGACTTCCTGAATGCGGGCCACACATATTGCCGCCTAAGCCATCCCGCTCGGTACTGCTCAGGATTAGTAATTAAACTTAATAAAAGCATATATTATCTACCTTATAGAATGCGCATTGACCAACCCTACAAATAATTACTTGTAAATACTGAAATGTCAAATTTTTAAATACAAGAACTATTTATTTTGCAGAATAATACTTTTCTTGATAAATCATTTTGAGAGCGCCGAAATTCACTAAAAATGGAGAGGGAGGGTTTGAAGTTTAACTTCCTTTAACCGCGTAGGTCATATAGGACGATATGGTTGAAATGGGCCCGGGGTCCCTAGAGCTTAAAGTCACCCGACATTCATCCTCTCAGAATATGGGGGAAACCTTGCAGAAAACTTTATCCAGGTAACTCATCCTAACCGAGATTCGAATTCGGGACCTTTGAATGTGAGGCAACACGCTACCCCAAAACCACATAGGTGGGCACTAAAATTATACATACGTTTGTTTACAATAAGTTTTCATGGAAACGGTTACCTGAGGTTTGGGTATATAACAAGCAAAATGAAACCAGCAGGGTATTTAGTTTCGTGTACATACCGCGCTAAATATAAACATGCCAAAATGGTTTGTGTATGCCAAAACTTCATTAGAAAGGCTCGGAATTTTATAACCTAAACGTTTGGAAAATGACCTATAAAATTACTAAAATGTTTTAAAAACAAACTTAATTTAATACATTTTAAAAACATAATTACAAGAATTTTCCTAAAACTGAAATTTATTTAATTTATTAAAATTAGTGTATGGAAAGTTATGTTAATGTATACATGCACACAACTGCTATACTAGTATTTAAGTAGGTATAAGAATAACGAGCTAACTTACGAAATTATTAAAGATATGCTTGTTACATGTTCATTTTGAAGAATCTGAAAAGAAAGTCAAGAAAATTGTTTTTGAAGTATGTCTTACAAAACTGCAGCGTTAACTATTTTGAGTTCTCAGATATTATAAAATTCTTAGCCAATAAACAGCATTTCATACCCTGTGGCAATAACCTAACTACAAGCGCTCATGGAAAACTGAACTGCCCCATCCCAAGAAAAGGGTAGTTTGTGGTGGAGGAATTTTGTTGAAACGCTCTCTGTCGCATCTTTGGAAGATAAATAAATCCTGTGGCGCTACAACCCACGAAGGGCCTGGGCCGACCAGCCGGACAGCCGGCCTCACGTCCACGTGCTCCACGACAGAGGTGGGCGATCATCCAACTGATAGATCAACTGATGAGGCCAGCATCACGCATTCCCCAGCCGGAAAGTTAGCTCATGAGGCTAGGATCGCTGCCTATCGCAGCTGTTCACTTTCCTCATGATGCTGAGTGGGCACCGATCCTATACTCGGGACCTAAATTCCGTCCGCCCCATTGTAGGATTGAACCCCGGCGCATTCCGTAACCGGGCACCAGAGCACCAAGCTCCAGCCCTCTGCGCCACGAGGCAGGACAATTTTAGAAGATATTAAATAAAAAGTTCGGCATTTATCGGAGTTTTCGTTTTTGATATATGCTGTTCATAGACACATACACACGGACGGTTTCCTAAAAATGCATTCTTTTGGGTTCATGGTGCCTCAAAACGTGTATTTCTTCGGTGATGCCTCGATATCGAATTTTTGGGTGGAATACAAAACTTCGTCTACTTAGTAGAGAAAGTAAGATGAAGAATCGAAAAATTACAAGCATCTTTCATCAAATACACTTATTTGAGAAAATATAATAATTTATACTGCACTTTTTGAAAAACGGCTATCAAAAAAAACAAACAAATTATTGGTACATTTTAATGAACTGTACATATTCCGTGAAATAGGTGTTTGATCATCTTTAAAATTTTCTAGTTACACAAAATGGAATCAAAATATAAGAGAACTTCACTGACTATATACAGAATCTTCAGGTTATAGATTTTATTCCTCGTCAAGCATATGGGATTTTAATCAAAATAGTTAGAGCCGTTTCTGATAAAATTAAAAATAACGATTTTTTTCCATGCAAAGGGCACTTCGGTGTGAGGGGAAATTCGAGAAAGTTTTTATGTTGTATCCTTGAAAGATACTGGACTTAAATGCCGGGTTTAGTATTTATCACACTTCTAGTTACTTTCTCTAGTACGCATAGTAAGTAGGGGAAGTATTGTATTCCACCCTAAAATTCGATACCGAGATTTCACCGGAAATACATGTTTTGAGGCCCCCTGAATCCAAAAAAAAGCATTTTTGGAAACATGTCGTGTGTGTGTGTGTGTGTGTGTGTCTGAACAGCATAACTCAGAAACGAACAGTCGGATAAACACCAAACTTGGTATTTAGGTTTAGTATCTTTCAGAGATGTGACACGAAGGTTTTCAAGAAAATCCCCCCACCCCAGATAACCCTTTACATGGAACATTTTTCGAAAATTTTAATTTTCTCAAAAATGGCTCTAACGATTTTGATTAAAATATGATATGTTTTAAGATATTTTCATGACGAATGAAATGTATATCTCGAATTTTCTGGGAATGTCTCCAAAAGTATTCTTCATTGTCAACGACTTTTGCATAACTCGTAAAGCATAAGAGATAGACAAAATTTTACTACACAAAAAATGTAGATCGCGTTAAAATGCGCAATTTATGTGATATACATTTTTTGTTGTTGAGTGGATCATTTTCGAGATATTGCTTGTTATTCCCTTAAATTTTCCAATACTTATACTTTTTCTCAAATTCGTTATTCATTTTTTTGTCCTGGTAATGCAGAGAATGGAATACTCCACATAGCAACCAGCTCTTAAAATATTTGACTATCGCTTAAAGCCTAGCAATTCCCCTTGCATCTACAAGAAAATTAGCAATAAGATTAACATCTCGATATCTCGATTAACATGAAGCATATGGAGAATAAGCGTTTGTTAAGATAGTTTGTACAAGAGTAGAAAAAGTCATGTGAGTGTAACACATCAGATTTTTTTTCAATACGATGCCCTCTCTCTCTCTCTCTCTCTCTCTCTCTCTGTCTTTCTTACACACACACACACAGGGATGTATTTTAAAAATGGTTTGGGGAGGTTCAAGGATGTCAAAATATGTATTTCAGTGAAATTTCAATATCGAATTTTTTGGATGGAATATAGCATTTCCACAACCTACCATATGTTTGCGGAAGAGAAAGCAAAAAATAATAGGCGATAAGCTGCACTTATCTAAAACCTACATTGCTTTTACTTTCTGTTTGTGCGGCTTAATTTGCATTTCTGCACAAATTCTGTTTACTGTATAAATTAAATTTATAATACGCCTCTTCCTAAAATGTTAATTAATTTCCTGTTTGAATTTCGTATTAATGCGTAGCCATAATATTAATACCAGTCCTCAAATCTGAATATTAATGCAGCAGGCTATTCAAGCAATACAAGTGACCATTTTCGGAGAAAAATGTCTGGTCGTTACAGGGTCACGGAAGCCAATGACGCAGATGTATCTTCTGCTCTGTCTCTTTACTGCTATAACCAGGGCATTCACCTGTAAATCACTGCCATGTAGCTCAAAAAAACTTCAGCCAGTACTGTTTCTTCGAAAAAGCTCTTGAACAGGACTAGAGAGCGCTTATGAAACCGGTTTTGAATCGATGCGCTGACCAACTCCATTAAGATGGCTAAGGAGAATGTTCTTCTCGGGTCACCACCATGTTTGCGCCACATGTGATAGCGCTAAGTTTGCTGTACATCCACAACAAGCTTATGTCGGTTATTCATATTTGAACCCAAGAGCATTTGTTTTATGCTGGTACCACGTTGCGATGTTGAGGCACAATTTTGCGTCCCACGTTCCCGGGCTGCGAACTGCCATGCGAATAAGCGCGTGGTGAGATTAAATATTGTGTTTGATATTTTAATGTAGAAGTGGCAAAATTTTCTTTCCTCTACGAGTCACCAAATATGCACACATGTTCCACCACTCACCAGCAAGTGGAAAACAAATGGAGAGTCAACCAGAGGGACTGAGAGTCCAAATGTGTCGCGAGTCCCATTTTCGCCACCTCTGTTTTAATGTCTTAAAATACACCATAAAACGAAAGAAATTATTTTTAACTACAGGCTGGCATATGAGAAATCTGAGATATTTTGACTTCTCTCTCACATTTTTAATGTAATTCTTAATCTTCAATTGTTATTTTCTATTTTACTTGTTTTATAACTTGTAGGGTATGCCATGCTGTACATGTGCATTTATGTGTTGAAGTTGTAACTTGTTTGTTACGTTATTTGCACCACGTATAGAAGCCAATTTGAGAAAGTGGTTTGTTACGTTTTTATTATTTTGCAACACGCTTTGGGAGCCAAATTTGAAGCAGGTATGTTATTAGCTCCACGTATGGAAGCCAAATTTGAAGGGGTTTTCTTTATTGCGTTATTTATTAGCACCACGCTTTGGGCGCCAACTTGAAGTAGGTTTATTGAAGGAGTTGTATTATATTTCAATTGTTGGGGAGCCGAACTTGTAATAGTTGCAACCGCACGTATGGTACCCGGTTTCCGGTTAGCTTCGCCCCAAGTTTAAAAATATTAGCTTTGTAATTTGACTGTTTCTTTAGATATTATATTTATGTTTGCCTCGGCTGCGTCAGTATTTGTTAGAGACACGTTTCTCTTGGGCAGGGTTGTGATACGACTAAGAATGTAGGCTTACACAGATTTTAAGTTTTAATTCACTCCTTTTTATTAATCCTTGACACAAATTAAATAGCACTTCACTGATATCGAGAGCTGTGAGATTCTTTTATTTAATACTTACATTTTTTAACACGTATACTATTTTCGTCTCACACGAATACGTGTTAAATCTCTCAAGGAAGCACAAGCAACGCATCCAGTTATGAGCACACTCTGCAGGCAACTGAATAGGTTTCAACCGTCTAAACTTGTAAATTTCTGTATTTCAAGTCTCTGATTGACTAATCCTACTCCAATAGAATACCTTCATTTAACTAAAAAACCCTCCGGTTGTTGATTGGCTATTTTATAAACTGCCACTAAAATCACATTATTGCCTACAAGAATCACAAGTAACGTTTAAACTCTCAAACTCATTATTGCCTCAAGGTTACCTCATTGTTAGCAACTTTTAACTTATTATTCTCACAGCTCCTACATTATTAAATTACGTAATACATTCATATAACATTATTGAACATGTATAATAATATAAGCATATGCAATGACTGTTACATACATTTTACAAATTATTACATACACATATTGCTTCAAGGCGGGCTGTTATTGAATTTACATATTATATAATTTGACTGAAATCATTTAAGTGTTAAAAATACTGCTTCAGTGTACACCTTGGCTGTATGGTTAGCAACCAAATGTCAAATAAATGAAACGAAAAAAAATGTACTCCCTGTGAACATGAAACCATCTCTTACCAGTAAGTCTTGTCCTCTATTACTGTCTCCTTGAACCATCTCCATGACAACATTCATGAGTCCGCCTCACACTGTTGATGTCTCCCAAATCCAATGTGCCCACTATTCAATGCAAACAGGCACCTAAGAATCGCACATTGGTAGATAGAAATATAGATAGAAATATAGGTACTATTTGCATCTCACCAGACGCTACCAACTTCACACACACAAAAAAAACACATACAAAATGAGGTTGTCGGAAAGCATTCCCCTCATACGCGTATCCCTTAGCTACAAACAACAAGCGCAATGTACCCGTCTTTCTACCATTTTCCGGTAGTTTAAACCAGTGTGATGATTATTTTTTAAATCGAATGAAGCAGAAAGAGATCAAGGAAATTGTTTGTTGGTCTGCTCCAGCAATCACCATTCACGTGTTTCGTAATCGCAAACAAACTAACTGCTCCACAGCGTATGAACGTATTTAAACAACGTTCCAATCAATACTCAATTTCAAAGCGTAGAAATTCGATGAAATTCAAGCACTCTGGTGCTCTGCTTTCGAAAGAAGCGTTAGATATCCGACGGACAGCTAATGTTTTCAATAAAACGGCAATAAAACTCTCTAAAAGGACTGCAAGTACTTCAAAGCCAGGCGAAATTTAAAAGCGTTGTTTCTGCACTGTAAATTCTGGTTGGACAAGAGAGTGTTTTCTCTTATCAAACTATTTTATTTATACTATGTGACTCAGTCATTCATAGTTATTTGGAACACTGCGTTTACTTCCCCCTCTCTCCATGAAGATGGATTAGTGAAGGGATCACAAACAGATGCTTGGTGAATGACGCTTTAATTCTCTCCACCCTCAAACGGCAGTCCCCTTAACTTACATTCGTTTTCTAGGTTCAGCTATGCGATGGGAGGTTGCCTACTCCTGGAATTCGGGAATTGAGGCATTTTCTTAAAGCCTGTTTAGTGTGAGTCATTCTGAATAAGTCCAGTTTTAACTCGATTGTCACTCAAAAACTTCCGTCAGCGAGGTGTTGTAGTGGATGATGGAAATCAGTCCGGACATGCTGGTGTCTAAAAATATATTTTATTAAAACTATGCTTTTATGCAGACGTACGCGATAAAAGTATAAGAACTGCTTCGAGAATTACATCGTAACTAGAGGAGAGACCATTCCCAAAGGCCTAAACGTGCCCGTAACGATCGACACCTAGGAGGACAGAGGGCATCTAAGGATTTGAGGCAGTATTTTATATCATAACATGCTGTGAATGCCAGAGTGATTGTAGGGTACATTAATATTATTGTATGTACAGGATTTTAGATGTTTGTTAGCCATAAGTAGGTGTTAGGAAATAAGTTTACACGGCCTCACTGACACTGACAATAGAAGTGGCTAACAATAAACCGAGGGGGTGAGTTGTTTATCACTAAGAAGAGACAAACAAATGACGTCAGGGTAGCGTGCCTTGTTTTAGAAATGGAGGGAATACCTTCCCTAGAGTATATATGTTAGTAGTAGTGATTGGCTGACCAAAACAGACGCTAAAGTGGGTGCGATTTGATAACCAATAGCAGCTCTATTATAATGTTTAGGCAATTTGAGGTGAAGGAGTATATATTTTCGAGCCATAAG
Organism: Deroplatys truncata; assembly: GCA_030765065.1. NCBI lineage: Eukaryota > Metazoa > Arthropoda > Insecta > Mantodea > Mantidae > Deroplatys > Deroplatys truncata. Next base: position 53,361,074 of record CM060985.1, read on the forward strand.
CAAGTTTCGCACAGTTCGGAAGAATCTCTCATGATGTGCACGTCACACAGTTCTGAAGAATCTCTCACGAGGTGCACGTCGCAGAATTAGTTACAAAAATGTAAAGTACGCGAAGTAATTGGTGCGCGGCAACTATAACGACTGTAGTTACATTCGGAAATATCAGTGTTTCAGTCAGGCGTGTATATAAAGTTTAAATATGTCAATTATTAATTAAGTGTGACGGCAATAAAAGTGTAGAAACAAATTTTTTATCAGTGTTATCTTTTAGCAACAACTCCTTTCCGTTTACACGCCCTGCTTAGAGATACTTGCTAGCCGGAAGACAAAGAGCCCAAATTTAAAATAATAAAACAAGAGGCGCACAGCCAATACGATAACACTAGCCATGAGAACTGCGACAGATTCACTGAGATGTCACTGCTGATTTGTTCTGGAAGGAGATAGTTGACGTGTGAAGAGATAAGTCATGGACGTGGTAAGTCCAAATCATCGGTACATGGCATTTTAACACTGTATCAAAAAGAGTTCACTGCTTCTCTATGATAACGCAAGACTGATCTGCCAGTTGGTGGGATATGCAGAGCTAAACTGGGAAACGCCTATCCAAACACTTCGAATATGAGTCCATCTAATAACGACCAGTACCCCAAAATGAAAATGCAACTCGGTATCATGTTTTATGGTGTTATCTGACGATTCCAAGAGTTAAACTTCAAAGTGGAAAAAACGACATCCAACAGTCACCACAACATTGTGAAGTAACTCAAACTCTAAGGGCGTTATTCTGATGATATTGCTGTGGGTATAATTTTATGTATTATTTCTGAAGTTACTCTTCCAATTCACTAAGTACTATAAGGTTAATTTTGACAACCGCCCCGAACATTTCATAGGCCGTTAACTGGCAGCTGAGCATTCCGTAGTTCAATTACTTGCGGAGTATCACCGGCCCGGAGCGGAAGCACCGATATCAAAGACAGTATATTACGAGATGTACAGTACTTCTCTCTTAAATAAGGTGTTGCCTTGGCCTGTATGCATTGCTGACATGTGGAATAACATTTCCAGTAATTCGACGTAGTACATCTCCAAAAATTAATGACATTTCATGACAAATGTTTTGTTTCACATCTTTCTGTGCATGGGTTTGATCGATAAACATATATATTTTAGCTTTTCCCACAGGTAGAAGAGACAAGGGAGAATGAGTCGAGGTAGCGGACCAGCCAAACGTAATCTGTAATAATTCTATCATCAAAAAACTTCAGATAGGACTGTCTTTATTTCAACGCGCCGTATGAGGCATAGCGGATAATGCATTTCTGGAGATGGAAATGTTATCCGCAGGAAAAACACTTCCAGCACCTTAATATTACCGTACATGTCAGCCCAGCCGTTCAGGACCAGCCACTTTCGGCAAGCTACGGACTATAGCTGGCTCGGCGGCAGGTAAGCGGTCTCGGAAATTTTCGGGGCGCTTACCAAAATTAACTCTGTATTTAACATGTGTGGTATTCAACATCCATTTACGGTTCACCAAGCAAAATATATTTAAAAGAATATTGCAGGATGTTTCTAGAAAGACCAAGAACGCTATAGAAGTTGACAAAAAGAATAAATTATTCGCTAGATGAGATAAAAAATTTTAAAAACTGAAACGTTGTGCATTTAATTTTATTAAAAAATTAGACTTTTATAATTTGTATTTCTAATATTTAGTCTTTTCCCTGACATGTCCCATGCTTCCAGCACTCTGCAATCTCCTTTCGCACCAGTATTTTTTTAGCCTCGCCTTCCTTCGAATTCAGTGCACGTCCGCATTACAAATCCTTTAACCACCCTTCCGTGCCGGGTTCTCTTACAAAGATCCTAGCTCTGTAAACTCAATTTCTTGACTTCCTTCACAAATCTGTTGGTATTGTTGCCTGAACGTATGCTGAAATTCGGTTGCTTGCAGTAACAGGAAGCGGGAACGTAGATGATAATAATAATAATAAAAAAATAAATCAGGTTTTTACTTGTTCGTTCGATGCAACGTATGCGCTTTCTTATTCCTTCCAGTCAGCCTTCTGCGTGTGGAAAGTCCACCCACGGGCGTAACATATGCCACTCTGATGCTTTGGGCTGCACTTTATAAGGATAAAGACTATTTAGAAGGTCTAAATGGAAGTCTGCAACTCATATGACCTTAAAAGTTCACACAGACCGTGTAGCTTTGTTCGTAGTGACGTCACGAACCGTATGAGCCTGTCAGATGCTCGCGCAACTTAATTTTTGCTTTCTTAAAACTAAACTGCCCATGCGTCTGATAGTTTGCCAACGGTCTCCAATCACACTAAAAAAGCTTTCGTAATATAGGAACGAGAAATAAATGAATAACATCTCTTATATTCAAACTTTACAAATTAGGCGGTAAGAAAATCAGACTTGATCATGCTCAAAAGCAGCAAGAAATAAAATTCTCAAACAACTACTGATAACAGGGAATTGCAATTTCAGATTCTTTTTAATCTGCCAAGCAGAATAATATTCAAAGTAATATGTGTATAACTAAGCAGAATCTTCACGGTATAGGCCATCTCAACCTTTTCCGGCTCCAAATTTCTGATCCTACCATCTCTTCTTGGGTCTTCCGGTTTCGCCTTCCTTGGGGTCGATAATTTAAGATAGTATTCTGTTCGTTGGCATTCTCTCTACATATTGTTTCCAATTTCCCCTGTATTTTGTTATTACTGTGTATAGCTCTTCAATATTTAGCTGTTGTCTTATTTCATCACTTCCTTTTTTGTCCATTCTTGTATATCCCTACTGATCTAAGAAAATTTCATTTCCGCTGATTGTATTTTAGCTTTATGGTCCTAACAGGTTGAGATAACCTATACCGTGCAGCAAAAGAAGACTAAAATAATTAGGGAAATTATCTGAAGAAATAAATTCGTGAGTAATAAAGCCGCGAGGCTCTCTCAAAACAATACCTAAAACTGTGAAAAATAATAATCTAATAGTATTCCACTTGCGCAAACAAAGCATCATTGTGTGTACAATTATTGCGTTCTGCTTTTCAGCTATTTCACAGTATCTTATCAAAAAGTAATTTAATATTGCAACGGAAATATTTTTAGATGCAAGTAGCGAGGGTTACAGCATAAAGCAAAGGGAGGGAGGGGGTTTCCGTTTGAGAAAATTTACAACACTTAAAAGAATGCTCTTATTCTATTTATGAAACTTCAGCCTTGTAAAACAATCAGCAATAATGTCATCAGGAAGCACATTCCATCAACCTGGTCTTCACAAGCTCTAGATCTCAAATCATCCAAATCTGTTGGTGGCTTACCCAACAACCTTATTGTAACAGAATATTTCCTCCATTCCGACATATTCTCAACGTTTTGTGAAGCCCAATAAACGGATATATTTTTGGTTCCTGTTCTAAATATTACAGAATGTATAACGGTTGAACATTTCAAATACCTAATGCATTACAAAGGACAAAATATGGGACACGAACGTCTGCGAGGAATTAACTGTTCAGCTTCAGTTATAAACCTCGGGGTACATATTATAAGCTGACTTAAGAAAGTTCCCCACTAAAAATACTTCATATTTCCATCCTAAATGAAAAAGAGCAGTTAAGGCAGTCATATTTAAGATGGAAAGAATTTTCTCCCCGAAAATGAAGTAGCTCAGTGAGGGCTTAAGTAGTGTAGAGGATGAACATGAGGAATGTAGTCTGTTAAGTCAGCTGAAAATACCGTTCATATTTACCAAGTTTGAAGGATGCTAAAAGAGCCAATATGGAAGATCAATCATTAGGAACCTTTCGCCCTAGAATTCGAGTATGGTATTAAGTTTTAATAATGTTACGTTGCGATAAGAGAGATTTAATGAAACCCTTACGCTACGTAGTGTAAAATTCAATAAATAAATTGTGGTTCTCTTGAAGCCATCCTGTGTGTAAACAATTTTTTGTACGATCGTGTATCATCTACGTCTTCCCGATGATATTTACAAAGAAGTAGCTTTAGAATTATAACACATGAATTCATTGGTGCATGCTTAATCCATGTCTACCAACATAAATTTGGAAACTCTAATACATACAATATACATAGGGCGGGAAGTACACTCTACCCAATGTTCATGCCTATTCAGTATCTGCGTCTCCATAATACAGTCTCCGACTTCAAATTCTTGAAATCTCTATTATCGTCCGTATTACTATTTTCAAACAACCTGTCTTGATTCACGGCATTAACTATCAAACAAGTGATTCAAAGCCTCCTAAATTATAGTATCTTACTAAGCCATCATGTTAGTTATAGCTGTTGAGCTGACAGCATTCTGAGACTAACTTTAGTTCGACAAGCTCGAGCTAATTAATATCATTCTGAAGATTAATATTTAATAATAATTCATGGTTATATATAAATATTTTTACATAAACTTGGGTAGTTTGAAGAAGATATTTTGTTACGTTATTATGTTGGGGAGCCGAACTTGTAGCAGTTGCAACCGCAAGTATAGTACCCGGTATCTTCGTAAAAAAAATCTGATGTGTTACACTCACATGATTTTCTCTACTCTTGTACAAACTATTTTTACAAACGCTTATTCTCCATATGCTTCATGTTAATCAGATGTTAATTTTATTGCTAATTTTCTTGTAGATGCAAGGGGAATTGGTAGGCTTTAAGCTATAGTCAAATATTTTAAGAGCTGGTTGCTATGTGGAGTATTCCATTTTCTTTGCATTACCAGGACAAAAAAAATTGAATAACGAATCTGAGAAAAAGTATAAGTATTGGAAAATTTAAGGGAATAACAAGCAATATCTCGAAAATGATTCACTCAACAAAAAAAATGTATATGACATAAATTGTGTATTTTAACGCGACCTACATTTTTTGTGTAGTACAATTTTGTCTATCTCTTATGGTTTACCAGTTCTGCAAAAGTCGTTCACAATGAAGAATACTTTTGGAGACATTCCCAGAAAGTTTGAGATATACATTTCATTTGTCATGAAAACATCTTAAACATATGATATTTTAATCAAAGTCGTTAGAGCCATTTTTAAGAAAATTAAAATTTTCGAGAAATGTTCCATGTAAAGGGTAATCTGGGGTGGGGAGATTTTCTTGAAAACCTTCGTGTCGCATCTCTGGAAGATACTAAACCTAAATATCAAGTTTGGTGTTTATCCGACTGTTCGTTTCCGAGTTATGCTGTTCGCAGGCAGACACACACACACACACACACACACACACACGTTTCCAAAAACGCTTTTTGGGGGGATTCAGGGGGTCTCAAAACATACATTTCCGGTGAAATCTCGGTATCGAATTTTTGGGTGGAATGCAATACTTCCCCTACTTACTATAGAAAAAGTAAAAATTTAAAAATATTAACTTTGTAATTTGCCTGTTTCTTTAAATATTATATATTTATGTTTGCCTCGGCTGCGTCAGTATTTATTGTTAGAGGCACGTTTCTCTTAGCAGGGTTGTGATGCGACAAGAATGTACGCTTACACAGATTATACTTTTACATCACTACTTTTATTAATGCTTCATACGAATTAAATAACACTTCACTGATATAGAGAACTATGAGATTCTTTTATGAATTACTGGCACTTTTTATCACGTAAACTATTTTTCGTCTCACACGAATACGTATTAAATTTCTCTAGGACGCATCTTGCATCCGGTTACAATCACTGTCTGCAGGCAACTGAACTGATTTCAACCGCCTAAACTTGTAAATTTCTGTATTTCAAGTCTCTGATTGGCTAATTCTACTCCAATAGAATACCTTCATTTAACTAAAGCTTTCTCTGGTTATTGATTGGCTATTTTTAAACTGTCTCAAAATTTACATTGTTGTTGCTCCAATAATGACTAGTAGCATTTAAACGTTCAAATTCATTATTGCCTCAAGGTTACTTCATTGTTAGCAACTTTTGACCTATTTCTCACAGCTCCTACATTATTAAATTACGTAATACATTCATATAACATTATTGAGCATGTATACAATACTATAAGCATATGCAATGACTGTTACATTCATTTTACAAATCATTACATACGCATATTGCTTCAAGGCGGGTTGTTATTGAATTTACATATTATATAATTTGACTGAAATCATTTAAGTGTTAAAAGTACTGCCTCAAGTTTAAGATGAGTGATTTAGTAATTTTAGTTTGTATCTGTATTACCAGAATTAAGAGACATGTTTCATATGTAAATATTTTCACGCAATGTTAAAAGACTGTCGGAAGCAGAGAGATTTAGCTGCAGGAAAACCGCATCCAGAGGCACAAAGTTACTGTTATGGCGTCTTCCTAGCTGCAAACTCGGCGCTACAAGGGTGTAGAGTTGTTGTTTCTTTATGCAATTTGCTGTGACCGATGAGAAAGAGACAAGCTTAGAAAGCTAGGGAAAGTCCCAACTTCATATTGAAATTTTAGTAAGGGGGGTTGAATTAGTCCAGCAATCGATAACAGGTCGCCAAGGTTCACCTGGGCGGAATATAATCGCCACAGTACCTAGCCGCGTATGCGGCTTTACCTGTGCGATAAAGAAGGTTTAAAGATTATACACAAGCTTTTGATTATTTGTTTTGGGCGCTACCATTTCTGCGCTACCATTGGCTGGGTCTCGGTGTTCCCACAGGCTCCACATCACGTCAATCATCATCACCTACACCAGACGACTCCGCGCCGCCCTCTCCTCGGAGAGAGCGCATGCGAAGAAACCTCCGCTTCTTCGAGAACTACATCAGAAGTAACGAACAGGAATATTACCCCAGACACCGGTCCCGAGTAAGCAGCAACCACCACTAATGAACACGAACCAATGTCCTCCCAAGCACGTATGTGCACAGTATCCGAGATTAGCAAATAAAGTTTTCCTTCCTATCCCCACCCTCCAGTCAGGGCTTCGGCAATGTCTGGAGGCTGGGAACCAGCTTTTACCTGCTCCTGCCTTACCGCAGCAGCAACCCACTACCGATACTAACGGGGGTGCATCAGCGGGACCCCGCCACTTCCATTCGACCCATCCTTACCTTCACCCTGATCCCAAAAAAAAGGTCGCTGTTAGATGGTCACTCACTCAGCCAGTGACCGAGCCCAATGCTGCTTAACTTGGGGGAGTTTGTGGAGTGAGGGATTGGCAGACCTCAGCCTCGGGAGCCCAAGCCGTCCTTCGGCAACCGGTAGCTCTTTCTCCGCCTTGGCGCCTTGTGGTCATAGCGGCCCAGCTGGTTGGTGTGGTGAGTGAGTTTCGTGTACATGGTACGGGTTCTATCCCGCACCACGTCCACGATGTATGGGAGATTGAATAAGTCCAATCCGTATCAAGGAGTAAATATGAAATAGTAAGACGTGGCGTGTGGTGCGAAAAACTAACCAATGAGGAATTCCTGAGTTCAGAAACCATGCGACTATAAGTATAGATGCAGAAGCCGAAATCGACCGATCTGTACCACAACTGCTCCCAAAACACAAATCCCTTAATTCAAACACTAGGCACATACGAAACCACAATTAATAAGCACAAACGTCCACTCTCACTTTTTGACCGCTCCAGAACCGATGAAACCCCGGCCGAAGAGGTCCACGAATTCCTATACCGTTTAATCCAGTGAAACTCCCATTAATAACACATTGCCAATAATAGTACCTTCAGTTTCAGGAGCACACAACGACCACTCTTCCTCTGCAGCCAATTCCCGCCAAAACGCACAAGAAATACCACGAACAGCGCAGTAAGAGCCAGCTGCTCACCTACCGCCCAGCCCTGGACCTCCGGACGTACACCACGGCAACCGACGGTAAACCCTCGCCACATCATCCATTCCGTACACCGCAACCTTAACACACTCGCGCCATCTCATTTAGATACAAGTCGTAGCTCTAAACTCATCTCTTACCACTAACACCAATAGCTCATTGCACGCACTAACTCCCTGGGCGCCAGTCAGGACTTGTCATGGCTGGCGCCGGGAAACTGCAACGAGACGCTTGCATGCTCCGCATGCTAGCTTGAGTAGAACTAACCGATAGTAACCGGAGTGCTTCCGCGGAACCCGAACACCTTCGTCACTACTCCTGTACAACGCATTTGCACGCAATTACTACCAAAGCACTCCCCCCCTAGCCTGCATGTTTAGACACTAACAGCATGTGCATGGATGTACCCTCCGAGGATGATCGTCACCGGGGGCGGCGGGTGTGGGACCGCCCCTTAAAAAAAAATAAAGAAAGAAATCGGCGAGTATCTCCAGAGACACGGGCAGGCGAACATGCTGCCAAATAAGAAAATGCCGCAGAAAAACTTCAGGAAGTGTTACGATATATTTTACTCATATGAATGGGTGATTTTCGGCAAAGTTACAACCGTGTCTCATATTAGAACCGCTCTTAGGCGATCATGAGAGTGTCTTAACCAGAAGCGAGAATAAAATAGGAGTGCTTCTTCTGGAAATTGAATCATTTTTCCCTCCATTAGCACACTCCTAGATCAACGTTTCTTTTATCGAGGAAAAAGTCCTTGCTCTTCCTAAACCCAAAACAGAGCTAGCCGAGGACAGAGATCGGAACCAGATGACCAATGCAGTGAACCCAGAGAAGGAGAGATATCAACATGGAAACTTCTCGGAGGGCTGTGATAAGGTAAGCTGCAGACGTGGAACCAGAAGTTCAGGCTTCAAAACGTCGCATATCATGTGAGGCGAGATACTCACCTGCGAAATACAGTTTCAATTTGTCGCCGGAAATCTGAGGTGGCGATAGATACATTTTTAGAAATTGTTGTTTTATATAAATAATGCATTCCAAATAATGAAACACATGATCGTGTAAAACATAATGTGCTATAAACGTATGTGAAATTTATAATAGAATCTCGGAAATACACTTCGTTTCGACTTTTCAAACTACTCCTCGATTCTGCAATTATACACTTTCCATACTCATATCGCAAGCTTCCTTCGGAAGAGAAGTAAAGCCGGTGGCCCCGCTGTCGTAGATTTACGGCACGTAAAAGAACCCCAAGCCTGATAAAGAGGCATCTGAGCAAAATTACCAGTCTTTCACGTCCAATATTGTCTCGGTTTCGTTCGTGTTATCTTATTTGCTGAGCGCCTGTTATTGTTTTACTATTTTTAACTTTGGGTTCTTTGTCCTCCGGCTAGCTATTATTACTCAGTCGAGCAAATCTCTTGAACAGGGTGTGTAAACGGAAAGGAGTTGTTACTAAAGATAACACTGATAAAAGAATTTGCTTTTACACTTTTATTGCCGTCACATTTTATTGATTTCACATATTTACTCTTGATACACGCCCGACTGAAATTGTTATATTTTCGAATGTAACTATAATCACTTATTTGCCGCACATTATTAATTCGAGTATTTCACATTTTTGTAACTAACTTTACGACGCGAGAGATTCTGTAGAATTACGTAACGTGTACTTCGTGAATGATTCTGTTGAACTGCACGACGTGTAACCCGTGGATGATTCTGTTGAACTGTGCGACGTGTAACTAACCCGTGGATGATTCTGTTGAACTGTGCGACGTGTAACGCGTGAATGATTCTATTAAACTGGGCGACGTGTAACCCGTGAATGATTCTGTTGAACTGCGCGACGTGTAATCCGTGAATGATTCTGTTGAAGTGCGCGACGTGTAACCCGTGGATGATTCTGTTGAACTGTGCGATACTTGTCTCTGGCTTTAGAATTTATACTCCCTCACCCCGATAGCCTAAACATTATAACAGAGCTGCTATTGGTTAATAAAGCGCGCCAACATTAGCGTCTATTTTTTTTATCCAATCAAAATTACTAACCCATATGCTTAGGGAAGATATTCCCTCCATTTCTACAGAAAAGCGCGCTACTCTGACGTCATTTGTTTGTCTCTTATAATTAATAAATAACTCACCCCCTCGCTCATTGTTACCCGCTCCTATTGTAGTTTCAGTGAGGCCGTGTAAACTTATTTCCTAACAATGCTTATAATTAACAAACATCTCAAATCATTGTCATACAATAATGCTAATTTACACTACAATCACTCTGGCATTCACAGTGTTGATATGAAATACTGCCTCAATATAGAATGGGACGCAAGGACCACAGCAGTTAAAGAGCGTCCATAAATAAAACACATTTTAGTTGCTATTTCAATACGAAATGTATGCAGGGTTTTAAACCCCCTCAAACACATAGAATAGAGAGAGGAAGAGGAGGGAGGGAGAGAGAGAGAGAAATCCTGTGAGGCGGGTGAAACCCTAAAATCACTTCACCTCAAACTGCTTATAATCTAAGATGCTAATTTTTACTTTATTATTTACTTGTGATAGATAGAGGAATTATTGTATTGCTATAAAATTCTATATAGAAATTTTTCGAAAATACGCGTTTTGAGGTCTTCTGAGCCTCCCCCAAAAAGGTCAGTGCGCCGCCGTAGTGTGTATGGTGTGTAAGGTGTGAGAAAGAGCAACTTAACTTAAAAAGTTGCATGACTACCAAATTTCGGACTTAATCCAGGACGTTTCAATGATACAACGGGAAGACTTTCACGAAATTTCCTCACCACAAGCTACGACTTACATGGAGAAAGATTATTTATTTTTTATTTTCTCAAAAACCTCTGTAGTGATTTTGAGATGTTGACATTAAAACTAAAATGTAAATCTAAAACGCTCTGTAAATATGTGTGAAATCCTCTTCGTCGTCCTCCGTGGTGTATAGGTGACCAGCTAGCCTCTAGTTCCCGAGGTCGCGGGTTCAAACTCGACATAAGGCGGTGGATTTTTTCGGGCGTAAAATTCCTTAGCATGGCTTCCTTCGGAAGGGAAGCAAAGCCGGTGGTCCCGTGTCGTAGATTTACGACACGTAAAAGAACCTCAAGCCTGATAAAGAGGCCTCTGAAAAAATTACCGGTCTTTCACACTAAGGACCACAGCAGTTAAAGAGCGTCCATAAATAAAACTCAATTTGAAATCCTCTTCTAGTCTAGTCTAGAATTTGGGATATCAGTAGCTTTTAAATTACTCCCCAAGAGTATTCAGTTTAAATTAACATTTATATTTTAAATCATTTTACGTTGGAAGATTAAATATGCTTCACTACATCTACAACCATACTTGTACATACTATCCTGAGTCTATTTAAATGTAAAGGAGAAGTTTGTGACAGAGTTAAGCGTTCTTTTTTTTTCTCCCCTTTCCTTTTTTCTTTCTTTCTTTTTTCTTTTTTCCCGGATGCGAAACGGAGGTGTGGAGCACAACTTTAAAACTTTCCCCATTAGTCAAGCAGAGAGTTTTGTTATTTTAGCTGATATTGCAGCAAATACCGCTTGCGGAGCTACGTGATGCTCGCCCTTTTATACACTAACTCCAGTCTCACGCCTCTAATCTCGCTTGCGATGGAAGCCTTTGGTATCAGCACCACAAGACTTGACTTAATTAACTTCCACGCCAATTTGTCCTCCATAACACCCAGGTAACTCTGCAACGTGATTATTACACAGAATGCCATCGAGAGCTTTGCGTCTAAATAACGGGTGAAAAATGTTCTACATAATCTGTAACATTTTTTTCTCTACATCTTACTTCAAGTACGCAGAGAAACTAATGTATTTCACCCAAAAACACAATTCCGATACTACACCGAAAATGTCCCAAGAAATAATAAAAGAAATATAATAGAAAAATATATTCTTGGCAGCGTAATTAAAAAAAACGAATAGTGGGGTAAATATAAAATTTTATAATTAAGTTAAAGATCACTTAAGGATACCAGGTAAGTATTTTCAATTATCTACCCCAATCACAAACAAGTCTCTACAAGAAAAAAATGTGTTATTACTTTCCCCGCTGGGTACTTACAATAAGTACAGGAAGTATTGCATTCCACCAAAAAATCCGATGTCATTATCTCGTCGGAAATAAATGTTGAAAAAAGGCAGTTTTAGAAAAAGGTCCTTATGCGTGTGCCTGCGAACAGCATACCTCTAAAACGAAAAGTCGGATAAATACCAAACTTGGTATTTACGTTCAATATGTTCCAAAGATGTGACACGAAGATTTTCAAGAAAATCCCCCACTCAAACTCCTCCTCAAATGAAAAAACTATCGATATTTTTTATTTTCGGGAAAAAATAGCTATCGATTTTGATTAAAATACCATATGCTTGAGATATTTATATAGCAAATAAAATGCATATTCTTGTATAAGCTTTCATTTACTGCCACACATATGTGATCTGAATCCCATAAAGCCAGCTTGAAACTAACGGTTTGCAGAAATTGCGCGATGTCACGTTTGAGGATATATCACTTGTGACTGAAACAGACTGGCCGAGCTTTAGCAGACATGTACATACAGTAGAAAATGATTACTGGGAGAAGTCTGGTATAGTGGGAAGCACAGATAATATTATTTCGCTGGGAGATCCTTCATTTTCCTCTTCCTCCTCCAGTGAAAACGAGTTCAGCTCCGAAGAGCTCATACCGCTTTCTTTTTAGGCGAATACGTGCTTTTTATAAACTAAATATAGTATACCAAACTCAATATCTTTTAACTTTACATTCCGGGATCATTTAGCGATTTCCTCGCTTTAATCTAGCGATAATACATACTCTAAAGTCGGTACTACTGCCGTAAGTGCAGTTAGAGGAACAATTGCACGGTGTAGAGGTAATTTGTTTATTGAAATGCGGACCGACTGTATTCCTGCTTGGGATCATACAGACAGTAGATGAGAAGACCAGTATAAATGCATATCAGAGAAAATGGGTCATACACTTGATAAATGTAACACTAACTAGATAAACCAGTTAATCTGCCAAAGTAAACGCCCCTGTTGCCAAGCATGTCGGGAGCATATTTAAGTAAAGCCAACTGTGACAAAAGGTCAAAAATTCATATATATGGATTTTAGTGTTATTAAAAGCTGCAAACATTCTACTTTGATTCCATGCAGCATTTGTAGCTGTACGACTTTTTAAAGCCGTTTAAATGTCTGCTTATAAATCTAGCTTCCTATAACATTTTAGTACAAAACGGTAAGTTTTGCCTGTATAAAAGTGAACAACAATTGAAGAGAGACCTCAGGAATCTTCAAATACTAAATTAACTGCAGAGGAGCAGAAAAACACGAAGGAAGGCCTGTATACGCGCTAAATGCTTTTTAAACAGCATAAAGTCAGAAAGAGTGTTATTTTAATGTTAAGAGTTTTTAAACTCTCTTTTTCCGGATTTCCAATTGTCAGCAAACTTTCATTTTCAAATTGGTCTACACAAATGTACTTTTCGGTATAGATCAATGCAATTTTGTATACCTCCTCACAAATAACAGAATAAAAGATAAGATGAAGTTTTGTTAACATGCTTAGTTGTGATGTTAGGTAAGCAAAATATTGAAGCCCCATTTTTAACATTTATTTTCTTCCAAACTGTTAGGATAATTATAAAGTCATTTATACGAGTTCAATTATAAAATATTGTTGTTTTCAAAAAAAAACTGCACCGTGTGAATTAATTTTTAAAACAATAAAATAAATAATAACAAGTATCTCAAGAACTAGTAAAAACATGCAAGAATTTTGGTGTATGTTTTATAAATTAAACCTCAATTCTTGTATTAAAGTTTCAAAAGAATGAAATTGAAATTCTAGGTTTTAGAAATTTCACAGATGAGTGTCCTTAATATGAAGACATTCATTGTGTTGCGTCTTTTGTTCAGTGCAATGGGAATGTTCTCTAGGTTCTCGATTCCGTTCTAGCGCCATGAATGTTACTCTGGCTCTGAAAACCGATATAAATTTCAGGTCATTTTGCTGCCTCATTGCTCAAATTAATACGCCGTTCCTCTTTAATAGACGCATGGGTGGACACTGTGTATTTATTGGTTGCTATGGCACCGATCGTTAAAATCACGAAACTTCAATGCACACAGTTTCTCTGGCCTACAAGGTGGGTGTTCACATTCGAAACCTTTTCCGTCTGTCACGGAGCCGTACGCTGTTAAAGATTACAGTATCTGATGCTCTATTATAACTATTTGGTGGACTGTGATAGGAGTATTCAGATATGGGAAGAAAGCAATTCTTTTGGAACATTTTAAGTGCGTTTGTTAATGCAGAACACCCTTGTCTGTGTTAAAACAATCGCTGCATTGTGGAGTTGGAACTTTATATAGATATAGGTAACCGTTTGCAGAAAATTTCTTGAAATATTTAAAATTTTATTCACTTCGATATAAAATTAAGGGCATGGACCACCTGAAAAAAAGTGTGATAAACATAGATTAGTTGCGTTATTTAAAGCTTATACTGGTTCAAATGCTTGGGCGGATGTTAGAGAAAGGTTAGAGAATCCAGCACACTACGGTCGAAACGATCATCTGTTTAAAATTAGGGGTAGAAAGTGCAGAACCGACGTGGGAAAATTTTCTTTTGTTAATAGAACCATTGAGGAATGGAATGAATTGCCTGTAGCAGCCTTTCAGGGCTGTCCTCTGACCTTAAAGCAGTTCAGAAATAATATTAGCAGAATAAATGTTGGTTAAGTAACTAGTGTACTCATTTCACAAACTATACTATTAAAGTTGACACTACCAGGTTGAAAATACTGGTAACTAAATATAAGGACCAATTGTAAATAGTTAAGTACCTCGAAAATAGTTACGTACTTTGTAAATTGTTAAGTACTTTGTAGTTAGTTAAGTAAATTGAGAATAGTTAAGTAAATTGTGAATAGTTAAGTAAATTGTGAATAGTGAAGTAAATGGTGAATAGTTAAGTAATTGTGAATAGTTAAGTAAATTATAAATGGTTCAGTAATTAGGGATTTTAAAACCTTTGTTAATATTTAAAATTAATCATTTTGTATTGTTAGTCTTGTTTATTATTATTATTATTATTGTAAGCTAGTCATGGTGATGTAAAATTTGTACGGTTTAATTCTGCCACCGGGAAGTACCCAATTGCAGAATAAATAAATACATACATACATAAACAAAGATAAGTTGCGCTCTCGCCCGGCATAAGCACCTGAAGCGCTATCGGCAGATGACCAGAAACTTCTGGAAGTTTCTTTACCCGCCTCCAGAATGTGTGTCCAGATAGTTCTAGAATGTTCTAACGAAGATTCCATTGGCTAGAGTCATTCGAGTTGATCAGCGAGTTAGTAGGCGACTTACTGCGCGCGTTTCTGCTGCAACATCTAGTGCGGTTCTCCGAGCGAGTTGGCGAGAACTGTTGTGACGCAGCGAGTGCTACCGCGGAGCGACAGATAGCAGAAGCTTTGTGTTCCGATTCCCCAGCGGGTTAACTGTCGGGAAGAAAAGGCTACGTCACGAAGAAAGTGAAGAGATGGGAAAGTAGAACTAGTTCACATTAGTGAAGTGACAGTGTGAGCTAAGTCAAGTCCCAGTGAAAGTTCAACCAGATGAAAACAGTGACAGTGAGAACTGAGAGAAGTGATAGTTAAAAACTGGACAAAGTCACAATATGAAGAACCTTCTAAAAATGATAAAGAGCATTTATCAAAAGCTTAAAATTTGGTTGAAACAGTACAAAACTGGAATTTTCTAAAAGGTTACTTCTGGTGGAAAGGGTATAGATATAATCCTTTAACCAGAGAGAGGTCTCGAAGAGTATTCTGAAAAAAACTTTATGAACACTTTTGTTCTTTGTTTCATAGTTTTGTAGAAAAACACTTTGAAAAGCACAGACATTTGGTAACAGCCCGCTTTCCCTTGCAGGTGGGTGGGAAAATCACACTTGACAGGTAAGGAGCGCCTCAGAGCAGAATGTACAATTAGTCTCCGATGCCGTTGCGAATTCGTTACTGGATTACGGGAACAGTATTAACTTTACTAATTGCAAAACATGTATTTCGTGTATTTTCAAGGAAACGTTAACGTTGTAGGGGGAAAAAAGCTAAAACCGAAAAGAACTCGTTTAATTTTGAATGTAATAATACAAGATAAACGTTTAATTAAAACGTTTGCTTATTCTCTACTTAATGTATAACCTAAATAGGTACAGTACTTGATAAGTGCCATATACAAAAGGTTTGGGTGCTTATCGAAGTATTCACTGAAAAGAAATAACAGGAAAGTTGAACAATTATACCCATGATAAGTGAGAGCGGGCGAGATACAATAGTTGTACGAGATGTGCGTGTGGCCAGTTATTCTGCTGCTGTTGCAACGTGGTAATTTCAGCGTATATTACGATTTGTAGAACTCAAACTGATGGAAACGAGGCGTTTAAGGAAGAGATTGAAGCGAACCAAAAATTTAGAATAGTTGGTCTATCATGAGAAAGATTTTGTTACGTTATTTGCACCACGCTTTGGGCGTCAATTGAAGTAGTTTGTATATAAGGAGTTGTATTATATTTCAACTGTTGGGGAGCTGAACTTGTAGTAGTTGCAACCGAACGTATGTTAAACAGTTTCCGGTAGCCTTCGCCCCAAATGTACTTTCAGGTGGCCTTTGCCCCAAGTTTAAAAAAATATTAACTTTGTAATTTGACTGTTTCTTTAAATATTATATTTATGTATGCCTCGGCTGCGTCAGTATTATTGTTAGAGACATGGATGTCTTGGCAGGGTTGTGGTGCAACAAGAATGTAGGCTTACACAGATTATAATTTTACTTCACTCCTTTTATTAATGCTTGACACGATTTAAATAACACTTCACTGATATAGAGAGCTGTGAGATTCTTTTTACTAATTAATTACACTTTTAACACGTATTTCGTCTCACACAAATACGTATTAAATCTCTCGAGGACGCACAAGCAACGCATCCAGTTATGAGCACTGTCTGCAGGCAACTGTATTGACTTCAACCGTCTAAACTTGTAAATTTCTGTATTTCAAGTCTCTGATTGGCTATTCCTAATCCAATAGAATACCTTTGTTTAACTAAAGCTTTTTCTGGTTGTTGACTGGCTATTTTTAAACTCTCTCAAAATTTACATTATTGTTGCTCCAATAATGACTAGTAGTATTTAAACTTTAAAATTCATTATTGCCTCAAGGTTACCTCATTGTTAGCAACTTTTAACTTATAATTCTCACAGCTTCTACATTATTAAATTACGTAATATAATCACATAACATTATTACACATGGATACAATAAAACAAACATATACAATGATTGTTATATACACTTTTTATATATTGTTACATACACATATTGCTTCAAGGCGGGCTGTTATTGAATTTACATATTATATAATTAGACTGAAATTATTTAAGTGTTAAAAATACTGCCTCAATCATATGCTTCAATGAGACTTGCATTAATCTTTCCTTATGTGAATCATAATGCGACGTAAAGTGCAGAAAACCTTTCTTTCGGAAATCAGCATTCAAGGCTAAAATGTATTACAATTTTTCACTCCTCTATGTACATATCATGGGTATTTTAGAAGTAAGGTCCATTTTGCTTTATAGTACGAAGTACTAAATATTTTCTGATAGTTTATTTTTTACCCAAGCTTTCAAGCCTTACACTACTTTTCTATCAGTCATTTAAGGTTTTTTTTAACGTTTATCTTAGCGTAGCGTAAAGTTTTTAGAACCTCCACGCAGGTTCATGTGCAATTGTTTCTGGAGTTAAATTTTCTGTATTGAAAATGAGCTGTGATACGCGTACATGTGCGAAAGCTTCTTGAAGGACTTAAACAACGATTCGTTTATTTTGGCTAAAATCACATTAACTTGCAGATTCTTGTTTCCTTTCAGACACTCTTGACAAAGATCTGACCTCAAGACCACTAGCTTCAATACCCATCCCCTGAGACCAACGATATCAATAACTAATTTCTTCCACCATGGATTCTTAGACCAAAAAATAAAATGCAACTTAGAAACTATATGATTATTTTATGGACTGGCGGCGAAACTTTATTATGAGGAGCCACTAAATTTTAGTCTATACCAGAATGAAAATATAATTAATTGTGAAAACTTTGTGGAAAAAAAGCTTAAATTACATAGAATGGAATAAAACAATAGTTATCCAAAATATACAGTAGTCCCTATTTTATTCCATAGCGGATCCTATTTTAAAAACATCCCTCCTAGAATCACCTGCTAAGGGGTCATCTACACCACTTCCACCCGCTTTATCTATTTAACACGAAATACGGGTTTTGAGATCCACTTAACACTATAAAATATTGCTATAAATAAGTCTTGATAAATGCAAAACTTATTTACGTCTAGCAATTTTCTAGGATGCAACATCAAGTTTTTTTACGAAATTCCTCCATTCAAAATAATCCAGTGTTTGGAGAATTTCAAATCGTTTTTATTATCCCCAAAATGGTTCTAACGATTTTAACTAAAACATATGTTTGAAACATTGCCATGGCAAATAAAATGTACACCTTGAATTTTTGGTGAACAGCCTGTGTGGACGTCTACATTTTCAATTAATTTTGTACAACTTGGAAACAGAGATACACAGAAACTTGCTGAAGTAAAAATGTTAAGACTCACTGAAATGCTCAATTTGAGCAAATATTTTTTAGGGGCGTTAGCACTTTCCGAAATAATTTTGGATGAATATTTACATTTTTCTAAGTGCGTCATCAGATGGGATATTTTTGAAATTGTGTGACTCTTGTTTTATTCTTTCTTTCGTCGCATGAACTGGTTACTATAGCTTGTGATATAAACCCTGAGTGTTGTTTCCGCATGTTGCATGCAATTACTTTTTATATAAATAATAATATATAGTAGATATACATGAATTTGTAACGGGTAGAGAAAACCGCGACATCAGATTTGCATACACGAACACTCGTGAAAAACCACAGTGTTTTAATCACAATTCAATAAGAAACGGAAAACAAAAGTAATACTGGTCAATGCTCAAAATATTCTGAAGTAATAAATTGTCCTTTCTTTTCAGCTTATGTCAAATAAGCGAATACGACATTTGAAACGCTTAGTTAGCTCCTATTTTGGACAGGTTTTCGTGGTTTTCCTAGGTGAGTAGGCATAGGCGTAGGGAGAATAAAACACTAAGGCACTTTCTGCCCCCCCCGACTTATAAAGTCAAGGGCATCGTCCTCTCAGCAATTTTATTAAAGGGGCCTGACACTCCCCCCAAATTCTAAGATAGATCTCTCATTAAACAAGCAAACAAATTGTTGAAATAGACCGCATGGAGTTGCAAAGGATTACCTTATGCAAACGCAGAGTTCAGCTGTTTTAACAAAAGCAATGATGATTCTTCCTATGTTTCAGTTACTATCGGGTCAGTATCGGGGCACACAAATACTGAATTGTTCTTGTGTCGACAAATCCGTAGTTTCATCCCGTTATTATAGAAAAATAGTTTGCAGTTTTAATATCTGCGATCAGCAAAATGTAATAAAAAATCTGATGTGTTACACTCACATAACTTTCTCTACACTTGTACAAACTATTTTTACAAACACTTATTCTCAATCTACTACATGTTAATCGAGATAAAAATTTGCAGAGACTTATTCTTGATGCAGAATCCTATTGCTAATTTTCGATACGTACAAGGGGAATATGGTAGGCTTTAAGCGACAGTCAAATATTTTAAGAGCTGGTTACTATGTGTAGCATTCCATTCTCTTTGCATGTCTAGGACATACATATAAAAAGAAGAATAACGAATTCCCATTTGAGAAAAAGTATAAGTATTGCAAAATTCAAACAAATAACAAGGAATATCTCGAAAATGGTTCACGCCACAAAAAGCAATGTATATGAAATAAATCGGTGTTTTAACGAGCTCTACATTTTTTTGTGCTAGACTTTTGTCTATCTCTTACGGTTTACCAGTTATGGAAAATTCATTCAGAATGAAGAGGACTTTTGCGATTTCCAGAAAATTCATCAAATACATCTCATTTTCCATGAAAGTATCTTAAACATATGATATTTTAATAAAAATCTTTAGAGCCATTTTTGAGAAAATCAAAATTTTCGAAAAATATTCCATTCAAAGGGTAGTCTGGGGTAGGGGGATTTTCTTGAAAATATTGTGTCGCATCTTTGAAACATACTGAACCTAAATACGAAGTTTGGTATTTATTCGACTTTTCGTTTTTGAGTTATGCTGTTCACAAACACACAAACGGATCTTTTTCTAATTTTTTTTTATTCATGGGGCCTCAAAACAGTACTTCCGATGAAATTTCGATATAGAATTTTTAGTGGAATGCAACGCTTTACCTCCTTACTATACATAGTAGAGAAAGTAAAAATGGATAGCAATTCATTATGTATGTCATTGGAAATCCGCTTATAGGAACCACGTTGCATCCATTTCGCGAGTTGTCGTCCTCCGTGGTCTAGGGGTATCATGGTAGCTTCTAGTTCCCAAGGTCGCGGGTTCAAACCCCGCGATGGATGGAAATCCTTAGCATGGTTTCCTTCGGAAGGGAAGTAAAGCCGGTGGTCCTGTGCAACAGATGTACAGCACGTAAAAGAACCTCAAGCCTGATAGAGGCCTTTGAGCAAAATCTCCGGTCTTTCGCCACAGCATAGAATGGGACACTAAGAACATAGCAGTTATCGACCACCACGCAGGGTCAGGCGTGGTGGACGGTGATGTGCGGTGTATGTTGTGAATGTGCTTTGGAGGAGGAGAGAGGAGAGAACTTTTATCCCTGGCATGGAGCCTTTTACCTGAACCTCCATAAATAAAACTCAATTATTTTATTTATTTATTTTGAGTTGGCGACTATCCTCACACCTTTGTATTCACCTAAACGCTGTTGCTATCACCCCACTGTCCTCATGAATTAGGCGTGAACTTAGATCTTCATTCAGTGGCAGACGTGTTTATAAGCAGTAATGCTTAGTTGTATTGAACACCTGTTCTCACTGCATACGCCACAACAAGCGGTTAACACTGGTGATACATGAAATGATAATTGGGAAAGGAAGCGTTCCAGGCCTAAGTAATCTGTCATGGAGGAAGATTCTGGCGCGATCTGAACCGCAAACCTCAATCTCAAGTCCATGTCTTAACGACCTCGGCCACTAGTGTCGGTAGGAATAAATTGAGACGTAACATTTTCACCGGAAAATTGTAAGGTAAAATTCAACAGACCTAGCATTATTTTTCTTCAAACTTTAAATTAATGAGCTACTTATTTAATTTTCTTTTAATTTTCATTACTATACCGTAACTTCAGTAGTTGCACTAAACATTGTATTAATACCCGAATGCGTTATCCCTCCCCAAACGTATAACAAGTCAGCGCCTATGTCGGTAGGGTAACCCAGGGATGGATTTTATTTCTTTCCGCCTTGCAGTGTAGCAGGGTCAGGCGTGGTGGACGGTGATGTGCGGTGTATGTTGTGAATGTGCTTTGGAGGAGGAGAGAGGAGAGAACTTTTATCCCTGACATGGAGCCTTTTACCTGAACCTCTCTGTGAGGATGGGAGGGTGTCATTGAAGAGGCGGCCGTGGAATATTCGATCTGAAAACGTTAAGAACTTCGCTGCGCGGTACTAGCCATCAGATCTTGCTGTCCTTCGTACTCCCTCGCCTAGTTCTTTCCTCCCGGAGGTTTAGTAGTTGCAATATGCTTGGCCTTGGCCTCAGTACTGAAATGTTTTTCCATCTCTAATTCTTAATCCTATCTCTAGCTCCTATTTTCTTGAAGGAAGACACATTCGCTTTTTGTTTGAAAATACCTCAATTTTTTTAATAAATGCGGAATATAGACAGAGCTTAGTATTTAGAACATACCTATTAACCTATTAAGTATGCAAGCGAAGATGTACCTACATTTTATTCGGCACGAAAAGGCGTGCAATCAAAATCTAGAGAATAATTTTGCAGAAAAAATTATAGCAAAAATTCGTGCATGTAAAGAGTTTTTTTGGGGGGGGATGAAAAGGAAGTTCATAAATATATTTGCTACTGAGTCACGTGTTCGCTGCCTGTCTGTCCGTCTGTCTCTCTCTCGCGTACTTAAGAGAACCTTAAAACGTGTATTTCTGGTGAAAACTCAAAAAACAGACTTTGTTTGCATAAAATGAAACACTTCCTCTAACGTAAGTAAGAGGTATAGAAAGTACCAAAATAACATTTCACAAACATTGCATTTTATATGAAAAAATCCCATTTAATAATTCTATGACTATTATTTATTCCATCAGAATTGGAACGCATCCAATATATTATTTTCCTGTGCTCCACAAATTGTGAAGGCGACTTCCCCTACAAGCCAACGGGTTTATGTCCTGAGAAAGACGAAGAACCCCAACAACTATGAACTCTCTTCTCTACTCCATCTCCCTTTTCCGCTGCTTCACCTTTCTCACCTTTTTATTTTGATTTTCATCTTATTTTGATGCCAGGTCAGGTCAAAGACGCCTGGCTTAGAAAGGGATGGGGAAGGGACCTGTTGAAATATAGCTTTCACGCGCAGGAAGTAGCTTCTTGGTGAAAAACTTGCTCTGAGTCGCCAATTGTGAACAACGGCGCGTTTCGCTAATTAGGAAATGGATTTCAGTTCCTTATCTAGACACTTCGGAAATTATTATTTTTTGCATACCGATTGCCATTTTAATAAAGATTTCTGGAAAGCAGTAATCGAGGTCATTTTAGAACAGCATCTGTGATGGAGTTTGTAGAAGTTTCAAATACACAGTGATTGCTACTATCGTTTACTATACGTTTAAATTGACAGGTACTTTATTTCATGCAATTCTACCATTACAAACAGGTTGTTACTGTATTTAATATCGTGAATAAGTGGTCCCATATGACATGCGTGCCAATATAGTAAGCCGTAATACCTGTATTCCTATGATTCATTGATGATTTGCGTTTAAGTGCGCTCAACTGCTAAGTCATTAGCGTCCTTAGAAAAATAAATCATGGCAAAGGCCAGAGATAAAAGCTCAATACAAAAAAAAACCATGGTAAAGGCCAAAGATAAAGATCAATATAAAAACAATAGCAAACCCTAGAGATAAAGAAATATAAAAAACTAAGCCAGAGGTACAAAAAACTGGATATCAATGTGATTAAATGCTTATTTGAAAGTTTATCATAAAAATATCTCCAACCGCGTGGTTATCTTCGCCAAGACATCTACAAGACTGACCGGAAGTTGCAGGGAGGCCCGAAGATGTGCAAGAGAAATGCACTCAAGCAACATGTGACGGACCGACAAGCCTTCGCTACAAAGCGGACAACTAGGAGCAGGGTCACCCTTAAAAAGATAACCGTGCATAAAATTCCAGTGGGCGATACGCAACCGAGCCAAAATCACCTCCTCACGATGAGCAACACGAGAGGAAGTTAACCAGTTTATCGGAATGTGCTTCACTACTCTAAGCTTATTTCCGCGCAGAGCTGACCACTCTTCGCGCCGGTAACGATAGCACCGCTCTCTGCACCATAAGCATAGTCTTCCGACGTTACCTGGCGGAGGGCGATGGATTTTTTTCGGGCGTAAAAATTCTTAGTATGGCTTCCTTCGGAAGGGAAGTAAAGCCGGTGGCCCCATGTCGTACACGTAAAAAAAACTCAAGCCTAATAAAGAGTCCTCTGAGCAAAATTACCGGTCTTTCATGTCCAACATATAATGAGGGCTAAGAATCACAGCAGTTATAAAAGCTTCCATAAAAAAAACTCAATTCTTCCTTCTTAGGGCGCCACCCCAGCTTAGGTGAGAGCCCTGGCCTAGACCTTTGCTCAGCTTAGGGTATCACCTTCCAATTTACAGACACAAAAAATAGTTTTATTTGTGGACACTCTTTAGCTGCTGTGATCCTTAGTGTTTCATTCTATATTGCGCATGAAAGAACGGTAATTTTGCTCAGATGCCTCTTTATCAGGCTTGAGGTTCTTTTACGTGCCGTAAATATAGACACTGGACCATCGGCTTTACTTCCCTTCCGAAGGAAAACATGCTAAGGATTTTTACGCCCGAAAAAATCCATCGCTCTCCACGGGTTTGAACCCGACCTTGGTAACTAGAGGCTAGCACGGTAACAATTACACCATGGAGGACAACTTATAGATGGAGGAACCCAATCGCCGTCAGAAGTGTAACAACTCATGTACTGGCTCCTCTACGGGACTGACCTTTATCAGCGGATACGAACATAGTCCTACATAATACTCACGGGTTGGGAGTTACGCGTTACCCAGTCATTCCTTTGAGACCCCCTGAATCCTAAAAAAAAAAAAAAAAAAAACATTTTTGGAAACATGTCTGAGTGTGTGTGTGTGTGTGTGTGTGTGTGTGTGTGTGTGTGTGTGTGTGTGTGTGTGTGTGTGAACAGAATAACTCAGAAACGAACAGTCGGATAAACACCAAACTTGGTATTTAGGTTCAGTATCTTCCAGAGATGCGACACGAAGGTTTTCAAGAAAATCCTCCCACCCCAGATTACCCTTTACATGGAACATTTTTCGAAAATTTTAATTTTCTAAAAAATGGCTCTAACGACTTTGATTAAAATACCATATGTTTAAGATATTTTCATGACAAATTAAATGTATATCTCGAATTTTCTGGGAATGTCTCCAAAAGTATTCTTCATTGTGAACGACTTTTGCATAACTGGTAAACCATAAGAGATAGACAAAATTTTACTACACAAAAAAATGTAGATCGCGTTAAAATACACAATTTATGTCATATACAGTTTTGTTGTTGAGCGAACCGTTTTCGAGATATTGCTTGTTATTCCCTTAAATTTTCCAATACTTATACTTTTTCTCAAATGGAAATTCGTTATTCATTTTTTTTTTGTCCTGGACATACAAAGAGAATGGAATACTCCACATAGCAACCAGCTCTTAAAATATTTGACTATCGCTTAAAGTCTACCAATTCTCCTTGCATCTACAAGAAAATTACCAATAAGATTAACATCTCGATATCTCGATTAACATGAAGCATATGGAGAATAAACGTTTGTAAAAATAGTTTGTACAAGAGTAGAGAAAGTCATGTGAGTGTAACACATCAGATTTTTTTATTTTCTCAAAAATGGCTCTAACGATTTTGATTAAAACAACACATGTTTAAACAAATTTTTGTATGATAACAAATAAAATGCGGGAATACCCTGTGAACTCCTCTACATTCTGAATGGCTTGTACAACTTGTAAACCGTAAGAAACAGACAAAAGCTTACTACACACACCAAAAAACATTTAGCTCTAGTTACAGCACAATATTTGTCCCAAATAAAACCTTGTGGTGTTAACTATTTTCGAGGTATTCTTTGTTATTTGTTTCAATTTTCAAATACGCATACCTTTCTCAATTGGAAAATCGCTGTTGGTTTTCTTGTTTTCCTTTTCTACTACGTATAGTAAGTAGGGGCAGTATTGCATTTCACCCAAATATTCGATACCGAGATTTCACCGGAAATACATGTTTTGAGATGCCCCGAATCCAAATAAAGCATTTTTGGAAACGTTTGTGCGTGTAGATCTGTCTGTGTGTGAACAGCATAACTCAAAAACGAAAGGACCGATAAATACCAAACTTGGTATTTGCGTTGGTATCTTCCAAGTATGCGACACGATTTTCAATAAAATCCGTCCCGCGAAGCGGTATCCGTCAGGCTGTGTAAGGGAGGTAACTGATGGTTGGTCACACACACTTGTGGACCAAATCCTATTGGGCGTTTGACAAACTCTCTCACCTCTTAGAGGAACCCAATTGAGAGTGTGACTCGGGACCACCAATTCCGTACTTACCGTAGAAGGACCCTG
The DNA here is from genome assembly GCA_030765065.1 of Deroplatys truncata. Taxonomy (NCBI): domain Eukaryota; kingdom Metazoa; phylum Arthropoda; class Insecta; order Mantodea; family Mantidae; genus Deroplatys; species Deroplatys truncata. The sequence goes on from CM060985.1 coordinate 53,386,872, forward strand.
GGGGACCGGTATTCCTAGTTAGCGTGGCTTATACACAGAGAAGATGAAACCAATTTGTGATATTCTTTTCTCTGAACAACGAATATGCAAAAACCTCTGCACATTAATACGTACATATAGAATACCTAAGATCTGAATTTGCAATTACCATTGTGTGTTGAAAATAGGGTATATCACAATCCATAACTACCCACTTCTCTCCCAGGAAGGGAATACATGCAAGTGGGTGTCGGTGAAACACGCCAGGTAATAAGAGGGAGAGAAGCTAACGCCTCGTTTACTAATGATGAAGACGCTCTCACTTATGTCAGCTATGAATGCCGAGTTATTTCATGATTTCCCACAATTTATAATTCTAAGACTGCATAAAATGTATCCAACTCGTGGATAATTTTAATATGATCCTTCGTGCGACAAATTCGCTCAGGCCATAATCATATTATGCATAAATTATTATTATTATTATTATTATTATTATTATTATTATTCCATTTCCTTAACATTTGTTCTCGACGAACGTTTCGATAATTACGTGAATATTTTCTAGAGATAGTTACATACTGCTTATGCATTCAGTTTTTCCTATGAGTTGAGGCAGTATTTTTAACACTTAAATAATTTCAGTCTAATTATATAATATATAAATTCAATAACAGGCCGCCTTGAAGCAACATGCGTATGTAATAATTTGTAAAATGTATGTAACAGTCATTGCATTGCTTATATTATTGTAAACATGTTCAATAATGTTATGTGAATGCATTACATAATTTAATAATGTAGGAGCTGTGAGAATAATAGGTTTAAAGTTGCTAACAGTGAGGTAACAATGAGGTAACCTTGAGCAATAATGAGTAAGGAAATTTAAATACTACTAGTCCTTATCAGAGCAGCAATAATGTAAATTTTGAGACAGTTTAAAAATAGCCAATCAACAACCAGAAAAAGCTTTAGTTAAATGAAGGTATTCTATTGGATTAGGAATAGCCAATCAGAGACTTGGATTACAGAAATTTACAAGTTTAGACGGTTGAAATCAAGTCAGTTGCCTCCAAACAGTGCTCATAATCAGACTTGTTGCCTGCAGACGGTGATAGTAACCGGATGCAAGATGCGTCCTCTCAAGAAATATAATGCGTATTCGGTGAGACGAAAAATAAGTATACGTGTTAAAAAGTGCAGGTATTAAATAAAAGAATCTCACAGCTCTTGATATCAGTGAAGTGCTATTTATTTTGTGTCATGGATTAATAAAAAGGAGTGAATTAAAACTTAAAATCTGTGTAAGCCTACATTCTTTGTCGCACCACGACCTTGCCAAGATATCCATGTTTCTAAAATAAATACTGACGCAGCCGAGGCAAATATAAATATTTAATACTTAAAGAAACAGTCAAATTACAAATTTAATATTTAAAAAAAAACTTGGGTCAAAGGCCACTGAAAGTACATTTGGGGCGAAGGCTACCGGAAACCGGGTACTATACGTGCGGTTGCAACTACTACAAGCTCGGCTCCCCAACAGTTGAAATATAATACAACTCCTACTTCAAATCGGCTTTTCATACGTGGAGTTAAATAAACAACTCCAACAAAACACCTACTTCAGAGTGCACATAAGTATTTAATTTAAATACCTTTTTTTTTTATTTTTTTTTTTTTCGTTTTTCATTGAAAGTTAAACAAGGGTGTTTCGATTTTATATGATTTCGTTAAGAGTAAAAACCCTCCCTGCAAATGTGAACAATGATTATTTTGGTAATAAGGCACTACAATCGAAAGTTAATACAATCTTTGTAATTCAGTAACATATTCGTAGCCGGTTCCGGAAATTCGGCGAACATAGAACCGCACATTGGAAGAAAAAATATAGGAAATGTTTGAACCGTACCTTTTTATTGTAGTAATCACCCAAGAAACGGAGATTTGTAGATATAAATACATTAAAATAAAAATGTGCAACTTCAACTTTGATGTTTTATTGTTCTCCTTATAATACATTGGCAATTCATTAAACATGATATACCCAAGTGAGCTGGATGATAAAACATAGTAACTACGAGAAATCATGCCTGACTGCTAAGGTCGCCGCACAGTGCGTGTTGATTTTCCGAAATCGACTGCGAATATATTACTGCATTATGGAAACAGTGTGTTAATAGTAGTGTCAATTGGTTCCTAAAATAGTACATTTACAACGAAATACGTTACGTTTAATGAAATCATCTAAAATGAAACGCATTTATTTTAACAGGAAATGAAAGAGTTAAAGAAAATGAATATTTTAAATTTACTTATGTTAGCTTAAAGGAAAAGCCATATACCTATACTTACAGCAGTTCGTAACTTTCATATACAAAAATCTTCGCATGATTATCGAAGTATTTAGGGAGAACAAATAAAAAGAAAATAATGCTTTTATTTAATAAGATAAGGAAATGGTATAAAACAAAATAAATAACTTTATACAAACATTCAATCAAAACAAACAGACTGCCTCTGTGGTCTGATATTTAGCATGCAAGCTTCCAAATTCAGAGGTCCCGGGTTCGATTCCCGGCTGGGGTATGGGAATATTTCTTTAGTCGGGATTATTACTAATTCTCGTTAGAGTCTGGTAGTACGAGTGGAAGTATAAATGTGTGTGTGTGTGTGTGTGTGTGTGTGTGTGTGTGTGGAATTAATGTTTAAATAGAAAACACCAGTAAGCAAACCCACAGATTAACACCACTGTAAACGAATGAACGTCACTGCCGATGAGCAAGTGTTTCAAAGGCAAAGTCGCCGATATGTACTTAAAGTTAAAGGCGGCTAATAAATGAAAAAAAAACAAGCAAACGATGTAGAACGGTTGGTAAACAGCTGCCTGAAACATACGTGACATCAGTTGTTAATGAGGAAAATAAATATAAACGGCGACTTAACTCCAGTGTAAATTACAATTTAATCGAAAGAAGAACTAAAACTACAGTAAAACAAGATGTTTAAAGTGGAAATTGAAGACAGCAAAAGTATTCGAGTGTTACATGTACGAGACCTTATCAATCAAATATCACTGTATTTGTCTCTTCTACAAATTACTATTTTTCTATCTACTTCATGATAAACGAGATAAGCGTTTGCAGAATTACGCATTTCGTTGTAGGAACAAGACGGATACAGGATGCTGGAGATGTCCTCCGTGGTCTAGAGATAGCATGCTGATGTCTAGTTCCCGAGGTCGCGGCTTCGAACCCGGCGGAGGACGATGGATCTTTTCAGGCGTAAAAATCCTTAGCATGGCTTCCTTCGGAAGGAAAGTAAACCCTGTAGTCCCGTGTTGTAGATTTGCGGCACGTAAAAGAACCTCAAGCCTGATAAAGAGCCCTCTGAGCAAACTTGCCGGTTTTCCGCGCCCAATATAAAATGGAAAATAAGAACCATAGTAGTTAAAGAGTGACGCATTATATGTTTTAACAAGATCTATACTTTCCGTGTACTAAGATTTTGCCTATGTCTTATGGTTTACCAGCTAAACATACAGAACATTATGCAAAAGTCAAAGTCATTGGTAATTTAATCAAAATCGTGAAGGCAATTTTTGGAAAGCCCCCAGATAGTAGTTTGGGGTGGAAAGGAGTGGACATCAGTTTGCGGTGGAAATCTGTTGTCAGTTCTTTGGAAGATGCTGAATTTAAATTGCAAGTTTTACATTTATGCGACTTTTCGTTTTTGAGTTATGCTGTTCACACACTCCACCACTTACTTACACGTATTATAGATCTTTCTCTAAAAATGCTTCATTTTATTTTATTCAGCAGGCCTCAAAGCACGTATTTTCAGTGAAACCTCGATAACCAATTTTTGGATGGAATAAATTACCTACTTCCTCTACCTAGTACAGAAGGGACAGAGAAAGTAAAACTGTTGATCAGATGCTATTTTGTGGTATACTTCAATAATACTTGCCATAATCGTTCCGAATTTGAATTGCAATGCCAATAAAAATGCGCACAACCTATCATTTCCTGCTGAAACAAGCATTCACGGAATATTACCTATATCTACAGAGGGAGCCAAAAAACTACGAACCGGCTGAGCGGTGTTTTTCGTGTCCGCGTTCTCGGCGCTCGTTGCCGTCTGCCGCTATCATAGAAAGGCGCGGATGAAACCATACAGCATTTTAACACCACTTTTAAAGGCTTTACTTACCAACTTTATGAAAGGAAATGCTGAAACTGGCCACTGCCATTGTCCATACATTTTTGGCACCTCTTTAGGAAACTATCCATCACTCGCCGTAGTTCACGTTGAGAAATGCTGGCAATTTCCTAGCGGATATTTTGTTTTAATTCTTCCAGGGTGTGTGGGTTTGTCTTGTACACTTTGTTTTAAGTTACTCCAGAGATAGAAATCGCAGGGGGTTAGGTGGGGGAACCTCCACTAATAATTCTATACTCAACACACACTTTCATAAAGTTGTTCGGTAAAGCCTTTAAAAGTAGTTTTAAAAATGTATGGTTTCATCCGCGCCTTTCTATGATAGCGGCAGACGGCAACGAGCGCCGAGGACGCGGACAGGAAAAACACCGCACAGCCTGTTCGTAGTCTTTTGGCTATATATTAATATTACAAAAAGAGAAACTTTGTGTGTGTGTGTGTGTGTGTGTGTGTGTGTGTGCGGTGTCTCAAAAACCATTCAATCGATTTTCATAATTTTATTCTTTCACTACTTTCAGACGTTATATATGAGAACGGTTCCAAAAATTGGGAGTTATGGAACTCTCTTTCATATTCACGTCACCACATTTCAATCCCGTTTCGTGGAATGAGAAATCTTCATATGCACCAGCTTCACCTCTATTTCGTTGCCGTAGGGGAGGGGGGTCCGACCCCTTCAGCTGCCGTGGTGCGGGCGCTGCGGACCGTGAGCACTCGTGGTACTTCTGACGTTACTAGAAGTACGCCGGGCCGAAAGGGAGCTGTTCGGATTGGGTTGGACTCGGCGGGGCAGTGGTTCCCGATACTCGTGAGAGATCGGGTACGTCTGCATGGCTTTCCATGCCGGCGGGGTTGTGAGACGCCTCAATGTCCTCCGGTACGGCCCTGGAGAGCCGGTAGACGGCCTGATAGATGGCTGTCGGCCCCACCGAGGTAGTCGCCCTTCGGGGTTGACGCGCGTAAGTGGCGTATCCACTTCCATCTCCGCGCAAGCGGGGGGCCTTTGTAGACTCAAGGTATTGGCCTCGTGGGAAACCTCCACGGTAGGAGAGCCACTCGGCTGGCGCTAACCCTGGGATTCGAGGGGGGCTTGGGCTAAGGCTCTTGCCCTGGCAGACGTGCTAAGGATCTATGTAGTTTTATGTTACTAAATAACTACGGAGTCAAAGAAAAGGTACAACGTTTCAAAATATCACCTACTGTGAATATCTAAAAAAGTACTCGACCATTCCAACCGAAGGGTAAGAACCGTGTTTTAGAGTAAGAGCAGTTTTAATATTTTGCCGCTGTAGTCGCGATTTTGGGCATGCGCGATCACTTCTATTCATTAGGAATCCAGACGCAGCTGTGAGCGATTGCCACTTTGTGTTTTCCTGCAGTTAGAGAGTTTCGAAAGGTTCAAAACAATCGAACGAATCGCCGATTGTGAAGTCATATCAGTAATTCATCTCTTGAGTGGGAGAAATGTTACGCCAGCAAACATTCATCGCCTATTGTGAGAGATTTATGGGGAAACAATAACGAGTGATAATGCCCGGCCACATACACCCAAACAAACTCAAGATCTGATCGCATCATTTGGTTGAGAACAATTCGACCACCCTCCCTACAGTCCGGATTCGGAACCAAGCGATTTTCATCTGTTTCTTCATCTGAAGAAACTCCTTGGTGGAAAACACTTCAACGACAATGATGTTGTGAAACAAGACTTGACTTCATCACAGGCGGCATCATTCTTTGACGATGGCATACAAAACTGGTTTCTCGTTACACAAGTGCCTGAATTAAGGCGGTGACTATGTGGAGAAGTAGTGTAAGGTAATGAATGATAATAAAGTATTTGGAAAATAATGTTCTGTTATTTTTAATACATTATCGGTACTTACTTTAAAATTATGTAAGTATAGGCTGTGCAGCATTTCCAGAAGACTGTCGGGGTAGTCAGATGTTCCGCTGATGTTTCACAACCTTTTGTTTGAATATCAGGGAATTTTTCATCCGTTATTAGTAATAGCCAAGGCTGCACGAACTTACAATTATAATCGTAGTCCTTTTGATTTTGCTGAAGGAGAGTCAGAATTGGTTTCAGGTTTTAATGTTGAATATTGTAGAGGGAGTTTTGCTTTAATTTTTTGGGTGAATATTCAAGAATTTTATTTATAAGAATATTAATATGTAATATTTTTTTGGTTCTGATTTAAATTAATTTATATTTTATTTAATAGTTTGATTTACCTAACTTCTTATTGTTAATTGTTTATTAGAAGTAGTTGCTATATTACTATAATTTGGTTTAAGAGACCATAACCTGATTTTCAGTCATCTAATGATTCATATAAATTTGAAATTCAATTTAGAGGATTCAACATAAAAAATCCTCCAGAATATTGTACAATCATTTCAAAAAAGAAGTGGGAGGTAAATTAATTAAATCGTCATTGAGTTTAAAAAGCTATCCGTGCAACGTCGGGCAGCCAGCTAGTACCATTATATTACACTCGTCTCTGAGTGTAGAATCGCCTCCTAGAAAGATGACATTTATATCCCTCCACGTATACGTGCTGTGGTGTAGATACAATAACGGAATTACATGTAATGCTGTGAACTGTTGGCTGGATGCCTCTTGAATGAACAACAAAGCGGATTCAGAGAGAAGAAATCGGATACGGACATCTCTACAATAAATCAGATTAGAGACAAGCGAAAGGAGTGTAGTGCCGTAACAACTTTAGCTTTTATATACTTTGAGAAGGCTGCTGACTGTTCGGGAAAAAAACACAGTGAGGAGCAACGGCGAGTCATACGTAGCCGTTACTGGAGCATTGTTGTATTATAATAGTCCCTAGAGGTAGCTACGGATCTTTTATACCTATGTGAGAACCAAGATCACGCTTAATTAATAATTTATTTGCAATCAAGTAGTTAAGGCTCTTGTCTATTCCGATAGTTTTCCATCATTTAAGAACGCACTTCAGCCTTAGGCGCAATGCATCCTTTTTAATACAATGCTTTTCCTCCACACCGCGGCCACCGCACAGCAGCTCGCGTTCACACACACTCGAGAGTTCAATATCTGAAATTGAGTGAATTTCTCGCCTGGTGTTCTTTATAGTTCTTCCAATGTATGCAGTCTGCTGCATACACTTTATTTTTCACGTGGTCATCAGAGTCGGTTAAATGGATTTTGCGAAATGCCAATGGTAGAGTAATTGACCTATACTTAATATTCGTCCCTGACGAACATGGTTCCATTTAGCTACATAGTTATATTCCGCCGTAAAATAACAGATACTGAAGCACAGAGAAACCCGATTTTACACACGAGATTCCCTTGCGTGACGCGAAAATTGGCGTGTGGTGTGCGGTAAATGCATAAAGAAATAAACAATAACTGCAGAGGGGTATAGCATTATTAACACAGTTTTTGAACAACTGATCGAGGTTAAATGTCAGTCTGGGTATTTCCAACAAGAGTCTTGCGCATACAGCTGATAAGTTTATCTTCGGACATTTCTTGAAGATAGGGTAATTAGAAAGGAAGATAGGGTAATTAGAAAGGATTATGGCCCTCAAGATCCCCTGATTTAACTGTATGCGATTTTCATCTATGGGAGAACTTGAAAAATAAGTTGTATCAAAAAATAAATAAAACTACACATTGGAATAGCTAAAAGAAAACATCAGGCAAGAAATTCACTCAATTTTGGATATTGAACTCTCGAATGTGAATGAAAATTTCCTGAGAAGACACCAGAAATATGTGGATAGAGGAGGACAAGATTTCCAACATATTGTTACATGCTGGGTAGATCACCTAAAAGTTCACATGAAAATTAAATTAATTTTGAGTATCCAGCACGCATTGAGGGGACGTAAACTTACTTGGCTGCGGAGGACCGAAACATGGTGTGGAGGTTAAGAGGAAGGTGTGGGTTTTTACTGTACAAAATCTATAACACAAATCTACTCACACATTCCTAGATTTATTTTACAACCATTTGGGGTTCCCTACATTATTAAAAATGGAAGGTGGGAGGAGACGCCCACCGATCCAAAGCCCGGCTTACACACGCGGCCCGTTTCTCACGGAATACTAAATGAGACAGACACAATTTCCCACTACTCGTGGCTAGCAAAGCTACCAGCCAAGAGTGATGTACACAACAATGTGTCTGGTAATGACAATGTAAAACAATAATGTAACCCCCCAGTGTATTAATACTCCACAATATCTTATGATAAGTTATGTGCTTATAATAATTGTAACCTTAACTATGAGAATGCAAGGCGGTTGCGTGGATATTATGATAGTTTCGACGGGAGTCTGAGCTGCGGCGGTAGCAGAAGTGCAGTGGATGCAGTGTGAAGGAAAAGTACAAACTCGCTGCTGCCTGTATTCTTTACCAAGATATACGGTCTCATGACAGATATTGATTCAAAATATTGTGGTACTAGAAACATTTTCCCGAAAGTAGTATATTTTCTGTGAGTAAAGGCCTCACAGAATCATATAACATGGAGGCTGTTTCAGTACTTTTCTGGATAACCTGAATTAAGTTATCTTGTAGTTGATCATTAATGTTAGATGTGCTTTCACAGGAGCATGTAAACAAAACAGTAATTGTTCTCAGCAAATTTTCAGTCATTTTCTTGCACGGTTTCCAAATAAATAGTTTCCCATCCTTATTTCCTGCGTTTAAGCCAGGTTTCATAATACTTTACCGTATACCAGTTCTTAATAGCCTATCTTAACAAACACCGAGGTGTTCCTAGAGACGACTCTGGTCCAATAAATTGGGAAGCTGCTCCTATCGTGAGCTACTTATAATCGGTATTGCAACTTCTAAATTCTATATATTTTAACCAATTTAGTTGAAATTTTAACACAGATCTTTTTAGGCATAAGTAATAGTAAATTAATTTTCATGGTCCTATGTACTTAACTTTCCGAAATATGATTTTCTAAACATGAAAATCGAGTCATACGCAAAATGTCTCGCGTGACGAAAACAAACTTTGAAACGTTTAAATTTTCTCAAATATAGTAGATTTTTACCATTAAGATTAACTTTTGGCAACATTAAAGGTTTTTGAAACAAAATTAAATATAAAACACTTTAAGGTTCTAAACACCAATCATTGAATTATTAAAACGCTAAATCTAAAATTATTCTTGAAATAAAGAAATGGATCTTTAGATACGTTCACTTCTTTCAAAGAAGTATTTTGTAAACTTGAAGGAAACTGAACAAAAATTGCACCATAAGAATCATATTGACAGCCTCTGTGATCTGCTGGTTAGCATACTAGCTTCCAAATCCAGAAGTACCGGCTTAGATTCGGGCTGGAGAATGGGAATTTTTGTTTAGCCAGAATTATTCCCCGTTCTCCCTAGAATCTGGATTTATGAGTAAAAGTGTAAATGCTTGTGTGAATTTAATGTTTATAAAGAACATTAAATTCACACAAGCATTTACACACCCAAAGATACATAATAGTAAACGAGTGAACATCACTGCCGCTGAGCAATTGCTTTAAAGGCAAAATCGCCGATATGACCTTCAATGTTAAAGGCGGCATATAAGTGAAACAGGACAAAAATTAAATATATTAAAGTTTCAAAAATATAAGAAAACAAGATTAAGAGGAAATCACGTTTTAAAATGGGCTATTTCCACACACTTATGCAAATCACAAACGTCGCGTTTCGCATTTGAATGGCCAAAGGACAAAACCGCACTTGAATCCTGATTCTACAACATTGAAGTATTTTTTCTATTAACATTTTTTTTAAAAAAGTTTTCTTTTCGAAATGTTTGTCGAAAATTAGTATCGAGTATCCGTAAAAACTGTAGCAGCAGCAGCGAAAATATCTGAATTTAAGTCTTATTTGCAAAATAAGAATTCCAATTATCTACTGAAAGACCACGAGAAGAAGGCAAGCGAGAGGAATGTGTAACATCAACACTTTCCTGCGTCCGTATCATATTTACGCTCGCCGTGTGGATACGATAAGCATATTAAGGAGGTTATAAACTACTACACAGTGTTGTCAAGTACTCACCCATGGTAAGAGCCAATGAGTTAACACCTATTGCTGTTCTACTAGTATCAGATCTGGCAGCATGGGTGGTCTATTTGCACACAAACACATTTCGTAGTAAACGTAGTAAACAATCGACAGTACGTGAGCAGATAAACGGTTACAGAACCCCGCTCACCCCTCAGGCCCCGCTTGCCTTCTTCTCGTTGTCCAACAGTATGCGTTTATACCTAACCATATTCAGAAAGGCGTGTCAGTGCACATAGGTTATATTATTGCCGCGCTCATTACTTTTAACATTTGCACATCAAACGCTCCTTGCGCCTAAACATAACTCCAATCTTAGAGCCTGTTTCCACGCTTCGTTCTGCTTTAAGTGTAAGTAAACAGGTCTGGCTATAAAACCCCATTCACTATGAAGACGTAACGCTAACACAACACAGCATAGGTGCAGGCGTGAGGTAAGACCACTCACACTCACAAGAAGTTGGCAGGTTTCTAGATGACATAGCACTGCCATATGGAAGAGCACCATGACTGTATAGTAGATGGCGTAAAATCTGACAGCGATTGTTTGCAGTTCAGAAGCTCTCAATGCGTGGAGAAAGAAATGCAGATTTCTTCCTCTGCGCACGCAACGCAATCTCTTGTGTTACGTAGCGCGTTACGTAACTAAATGAATGTTTCCATTTAATACCAAGCAGGTAAAGTCTTGCGTTGATGCTGTAATTGCGCTTACTCTTCATTGTGAACGCGACTTAAGAAGTACGAAAAGAAACATTAGATCGGTGTACTAGGACTCAACATGCAGTTGATATAAAAACTGCCAACCTATAACACAAGCACTATGACTAAGGAAAGTATTTAATTTGGGAAAATACCTACAGCGACCCAACCCTCTCAAAATAACCGACAGTGGGATCAAAGCCTGCAGCATGCTAAAACTAATTAGCGCGGCTTTAGTACATATGGGTACTCTTTTGGTCTTCCAGCCTTATTTCTCCGTTCAACCAGCGAGCATATTACAAAGGATGAAAGCAAAAGAGGGAACGCCAAAGCAAAGCCCAATCAATAACAAATCTTATAGTCAGCATACCAGGTATCTATATTTAAAACATTTCCTTTTAAAACTCTATTCAATTACCATCTGAAACATACAGAATAAATAGTTGAATTAATAAAAAAATATAATAACTAAAAACCCGAGTTTAAATTAACCTGAGTGACGAGAGTGATCAGTTGGGAAAGACATAAAACAAAAATATTAATATGAAAATTACTCATATTTATTTTTGTACAGCCTTTAAGTAGTATATTTTAGAAGGGTGAGAACTTTGCTCAGATTGGATTTTAAAGCGGCTGGCATTACTACCACATTCTTTTTTCATTTTTTATTTATCATTTTACGTCGCTTTAACTACATTGTCATATCGCGACGGATCTTTGGGAAGTACCTCGTGGATTGCATGTGCGGAGGAAGTTAGCCTTCTAGGTCTCATCCCTATGCCATACCACTTTACTTCATCACGTGTACACGAGGCATGTGTACAACTATGCCTCTACATCTATACGTGCCGGGCAGATGGCATTAGGGTGCCGTTCAGTCTACCATTATCTGTGATAGATGGCAGAGCATTCGCTATTACCATCTACTTTCCATTTTGCTATTGTTTTAGGCTTAAGGTGGAACTTTGGTGACTGAGGCAAACCACGACTAAATCTCGGTCAGATCCATAGGATTTGAACCCGGGAACTCCCAAATGCGAACCACAGACGTTACCGCCTAAGCCACTTATTAATATCTCAGAAAATGAAATCGGATGCTTTGAGATCCGGAAAATTTGAGGGCCACATAATTGCTCCACCTCGACCGTACGCATTGTCGAAGGTATCATTCAACTAACCATGCATGTCTGTACCCGTGACGTGGTACACTATAGACATGCTATGTGTATTGCAGATGTGGTACTTTGGCGTTTAGGCGTATAATTAGATTATTTATTGTTTAATACAGTGAGCCTATTCAAGATGGAAATGACGCGGTGCTAATTTTTTCTGTTTTAGCGAGGTTTCCGTAATATTCATATTCCGGATGCACAGTTTTAAGATTAATAGCAAACGCCATATCAATAGTTCCAATGTCATGCATTTTATTAAAAAGCATTCATCCTAGTAATATAGTGACGCAGAGGCTATGGCACAAGGTTAGCGGGAAGTCGCGCCAAAGTCGAATAAACAAAGATAAGTCGCGCTCTCGACCGGCGTAAACATCAGAAATACTATCGGCAGATAACCAGAATCTTCTGGAAGTTCCTTCCCCCCTCCAGAACGTGTGTTCAGACTAGAATGTTTTGTGAAAGGTTCCATTCTATGTAAATACGCGACCTAAATTAAGGTGACCATATTATACGGCAATTTTTCCACAGCTCACCCTAACTTAGATTTTTGTAAGGTATTTTGGGAGAGCAATTTGTTCCGAATTTTGTTAAGCTGTGATGAATTGTTTCAATTTAAAACTTTGTTTTTAGCACTCAACTTTTAAAGAATATAACTGTAATTTTGCTAATTTGACAAGTCACCGGCCATGTGACTTGTCTATTTCAGTAAGCATGGTAGGCAGTGAAAGCATCTTTTAGCTCTATGACTATTCAAATCCGCTGTGACTGTGCCGGGAAACATGTTAGTTGAACCAGATAATTAGCCGACATGTTCTATATTCATTTCGCACAGTGGTAACCTTATTTTCACTGTGTTGCTAAGAGATAAGGGGTTAATTACTTCTGTTACAATTTTACTATTTTTTTTAAGTTTAATGAGAAAATGGGAGCAAAAATGCTCGGTAAATCCATATATTGTCTGTAGGTCAGTCTCATTAGACAGAAGATTTGCCCAGAAAAATCGAAAGCGATGGGGTCTTATAAAAATCTATGAATATACGAAGGAATATGCTTTATATAAATTATTAAAACATTGGGAGCTTAGACGTGGCCAAGCTAATATATTCCAATGATCTGAATAACCGTTTGCGCCATGCTGATGACTTTTTAAACCCTGTAATAATCTGGACTTTGGAAAGCTAGATAAACTTCATGTGACGTGTTTGTGCTATAAAAATTCATCGGACAACGAGGACAGCAGGAAACGGAGGACATAATGATGCTTTGCGCATGCTTCAGACTGCTAAGTAATCCATAGTTTCGTCCAGACTCTCAAATCTACAGACACACGATCTACGTCAAGCAGAAATGTCACTTTAAAACTTTGAAATATCGGTACTGATAACATGCTGTCATCTAAATGCAATTAAATGGGCACCTGCAAACTATTCTTGTACAAAAATGCAATAGTGAATTCCGGAATTATATTAGTTTTCAACACAGACCCCTTACTTTATCATGCAATTCGGCGTTACGCAACCTTCTATTTCTTCAGAGAAAAATGCTTTCGACTACGCAGTAAAGCTACGCAAGCATCGCTTCCTTCGATTCTTCGTCTAAGTAAGTAACCCCTTTAGGTGTCTTCAAATGATATTCCGAGTTCGAGGCTGTATGTTGGATGACCCAATACTAGAGGAAGGAAAACATAACGTAACCATTATTTGGAACTGTTCTGAGGATGGAGCCTTTCCAAAAAGATACCAAAGGTCCAGATACACTATTGTTTCAAAACAATAGCCCTCCAACTCTGCATAAGCGATTGTTCGAGTATTTTCATAACTAATTCAAAAAGTAACTCGGAGAGTACGTTGTGTTACCACACAACAGTAAAGTCCACTAGAAATCTTCTGGCTAATTAGATTTACTGATGCTATTTGAGTTCTTGCGATTCACATACGAAAGACATTTATCCAAGATGCTATTCTCAAACGTATAATATTTACTCATGGAAATTGATATCGTGATGATGATGAATTAGACTTGAGCTTCTTTAACATGAGTTAAGTAAGTAGTAATTATAAATTCGATGTAACGAGGTATATTTATTGTTAATTTTTTTTTTCCACACATGTCGGATGTAGGCTAAGTTGGAAAGGTATAATCACACTGAAAAATTCAAATGCCATGGCCGAGTTTGAACCACGAATCTTGGCTTTCAGTGTCGTTGCTCTAACCAACTGAGCTGCCATGGCAACTGAGGTACCATGAGTATATACGGCATGCGTGGAAGAACGATTAATTATCACTGATTGAGTGATTAACTATGAACCCCTGGACTTAAAGTACTTAAGTCGACATTGGGGTATGTTACATCAAAATGAATTTGGAAACGCTTTGTGGTTTACCGAAAAAAATGTAAATCAGTTGGGGAATTTAATGTCGTACCGGGATGTTTGACACGGTAGCTAAGTTGGTTAGAGCAATGGCACGGAAAGCCGAAGATACGTGATTCAAATCCCCGCTATGGCATTGAATGTTTCAGTCCGATTCTCTTTCCAAGTGTATTGTTATTAACAACATATTGCGAACTGGACGTGCATGGCTGAATTAGAATTAGGGTGAAAGAGGAAAGGAGGAGAACATCGTCTTGCCGCTTGACTATCTTCGTCAGAGACTTAATGCAAAAGAACAGCGGAGCATGGGTATCTTGGTATCTTACTATGTTGCTGAAGTATGTGGACGTACTTTACTGCTATTTTGGAACCCTTATTTGGAACCCAGAATATTTTTAACCGGAACGGTCGGAACTGTTACTGAAAAATAAACATTTCCCCAACTCAATATCCAGTTTGGCGGAAACCAGAACAATTAAACACGATACTGGGAATGCTTCACGAGTAAATTCGTTCTTCTGCATGCAAATTTGGTGATTATCCAAATTATCCAAAATCCGGCAACTTTTGTGACAGCAACTGTTGAGTTTGATACTGTAACATACATTCTGTAACTGTTAAGTAAAAGTAAAAATGGGCTAGCACAAATAAAATCCGTGTTTTAGAATAACCTTGAAGACTTAAACGTTCAACGTTTTCATGGCCACCTCTATTGACAGAGATAGGCAAAATGTCACCAACCTAACAAAGAAAATACAGCTAACAATAACTGTCAAAACCAAAATGTAGCCAATACTGATAGCAATACTATACTCGGCGCCAATCAAGAAGGCGATTGACATTTCGCGGAGAGAGAGAGAGAGAGAGAGAGAGAGAGAGAGAGAGAGAGAGAGAGAGAGAGGCGACGTTGCCACTCATCGCGACCACGTGGAAACGTGCTAGAACTGTGTCGAAGGCGACTGGGTTGCGCCTGCATTGTAGAGCGGGTATTATTTATATTCGTATACGAAGACAGTTGTAAAATAATGAATCTACGTGCAGAGGATAGAAGATGCAAGAATATATCAGTGTAAAAATCTGCGTTAACAGAAGAGACATACCTGTGAAAGATTGATGCTTATTCTAATGGAAAAAATGATGTGTTACACTCACATGACTTTCTCTACTCTTGTACAAACTATTTTTACAAAAGCTTATTCTCCATCTACTTCATGTTAATCGAGATAAACATTTGCAGACTCTATCTTATTGCTAATTTCCTTGTAGATGTATTGCAAAATTTAAGGGAATAACAAGCAATATCTCGAAAATGGTTCACTCAACAACAAAAATGTATATGACAAAAATTGTGTATTTTAACGCGATCTACATCTTATGTGTAGTAAAATTTTGTCTATCTCTCATGGTTTAGCAGTTTACCAAAAGTCGTTCACAATGAAGAATATTTTGGAGACATTCCCAGAAAATTCAAGATATACATTTTATTTGTCATGAAAATATCTTAAACATATGATATTTTAATCAAAATCGTTAGAGCCATTTTTGAGAAAATTAAAATTTTCGAAAAATGTTCCCTGTAAAGGGTACTCTGGGGTGGGGGGATTTTCTTGAAAACCTTCGTATCGCATCTCTGGAAGATACTGAACCTCCAAGTTTGGTGTTTATCCGACTGTTCGTTTCTGAGTTATGCTGTTCACAGACAGACAGACACACAGACACACACACGGACATGTTTCCAAAAATGCTTTTTTTTGGATTCAGGGGATCTCAAAACATGTATTTCCGGTGAAATCTCGGTATCGAATTTTTGGGTGGAATACAATACTTCCCCTACTTACTGTACATAGTAGAGAAAGTAAAAATGCCAAATTTCCGAATCACTTGCATCACTGCTGTTGCTGCTGCTGCTCGTTTGATAGACAATGTTGCAACCGTCGTCATCATCATCATCATCTGAAGAACTGCTAGAATTCCCCAGAGGAAATGATAAGCTGGTCTATAGTTTCTTCTAAAACTCCTTCATTTTCCCAAGCTGCACTTATTACGCCATTTGTATGAGTCACCGCTTTTATTCTTCAGTTTTCAGCTTTTACTGCTGTTAGTGCCTCTTCTGTAAGCTTTATCACTGACGACACAGTGAAACCTTTATTGTTTCGCCCAACATAACCCTTTATGTCGGCCCAAATTAATTCAATAGGGTTAAAATGACAATGATAAGGGGGAAGCCTAACTATTTTGTCACCATGTTCTGCAGCAATGCCATCGACTACATAACTTGGAAACCGCGGTTAATTTGCTTTCACAAGTTCCAGTAGCTCACTTTTCTTCAGTCCCTCCTTCATCGGTACATTGCGGCGAACAAGCCACTGAATTATTTTCTCCTCTTCGAAATATTCTCTCACAGAGCATATTATTTCCCGCGCCTGTCCTTTAATTGGGATGCTTTTACAAAATACAGTTTAATTCGGTTCCCGAGTGCGCTCAGTTTTTCGTTTGGCTGCGCTTCTTTGTTACTATTTTTGGACATTATTAAATATCCATTAAACATGTTAACACATTTATAAATGCTCACACAACACACGCACGCACAAATACACGGACTTAAACACACGTAACACAAGGCAAATACCATACAAATAGGAGGATGCAAAAGAACTTTTCAATGCGCAGGTAATCTCTAAACTGATACAAAAACATAAGCAAGCTGGGGCTAAAAGGAGGACATTGATTATAACAGCACCGACAGAAGATAAGTTCATGTTTACTGCAACGGTCGCTCGCCCGGCACGTCACGCTAGAAAATGACACCACAGAATGCTGAATACACTACTTCCAATAGCCAAACACATAGGAACCCAAACGAAGTAAGGAAATCCTCCATTATTGAAGGACCAAGCTACTCTAATATAATAATGTCAAACCCTACCAAAGAACAAGTAAGTGCTATTAAATCCCATTAGCATCAAAGACTACATGCTTGAGCTAGGGCAACTCACTAACCCTAGCAACATACTGACTGATGTTTCCCGCATATGGAACGGGAGAATCTGTGTTTTCTTATCCAGTGAGAAATACGCAGAGGACGTAAGCACCTTAAAATTCTTACCAACAATGTTTCCTTGGAAGTCAGATCCCTACTAACAAAAACAAAAGAATAATTCGGTCCAGTGTATGTCCGGATATTCCTAATCACACAATACAAGACGAACTAAACAAACTAGGCATAAGGATAACGTCAAAGATATCATCAGTAAGGGCAGGATTTTGTCACTTCTTTAGCTTTCGTCCACAATGAAGACTCTGACAAACTCCCAGAGCCCTTCGAAATCAACATGACGGGACTAGTTACCGCATATATCTATGATCTGACCTTCCCTCCTGCTTTCTTTGTAAAAGCGAAGGACATTTAGCAAAGTATTGTCCTACCACCAATCAAACACCTGAAAGCATACCTTCTAATCCCTCCCATGGTATCACTGGTGGATTTCAGATTCTTCTGAATTCCCCGTCCTTAATGAAACAATATCAAAGCATAAACTTATGGACGAAGAGAAACCTTCCTCCACCTCCAGTAAGGGAAAGCACTTCCCGGTGTACTCAAGACGCAAATCCTGTGGATAGGCCGGATCAAATTCAAGTTTCCACAAAACTCTCTAAAACAACCACAGACCCTACTTTCTCCGCATAGACAAAGAGCTCTAAAAGTGCTATTCATTCGGACACCCAACTTCACCGATCTAAAATACCAATTTCAGTGACCAGGCAATGAAACTGTCTGGATTGATGAACACAACCTTCCAACTGATTCTAATGTAAATAAAAAGGTTTCTAATTCTAAACTTAACAGAGTACCAAGAAACCTAAAAGGGATACACAAGCCTCGTGTATAGATTAATACTTCAACCGATATAACAGTTAATGAAAACCGAACCAAGCTCCTTCCCATTCAATTATTTGCAACACGTAAGATTCTTCGGGAAGTGGCTGAAAGAATACAACTTTCCACAGACTCTTGCGTCTAAATTAAAAGATGCAAAACAATGGGATAACGGGTAGAGGTACTTGTGTAAAATCAGCGTTAACTGAGTTTCAATGACGCTAATTTTGTTGATGTACTAAATAATGTTTCTGTTATAGCCTGGGCTTGGTTGCTCACTCTCAGCCATTACATTTACCTACTCCGGTGACCAAAATTTGTGAATCTATCGGAAACAAATCAGCACTTTAGACGTGAGATAATACAGCGCATGGAAATATCTGTCCTGTCCTTCCATCTGCTAGTGTGTGTTTAGGCAAGTCAAATATATGCTAATGTATGACGGTGAGTAGTAAAGAGGTTTAATCCACAAGCTATGTTTCCAAGTGTTATATGGATAATTACTTATTACCGAATGAAAAATTACATATGTTGTGTGGTAGTTGTAAATAGTAGTTAGTTTTATTTAAAGATTGTAGAATGGAGAAGAATTGCTAGTATTTGTTTTTCTATGGATAAAAAATCCTATAAAACATAAGTTTTCAGCAAAAATTATTATTATTGTCCTTGACTAATAATAAGGGATATATAACCTGTGGCACTATCAAGATAAAAATTCTGATGTATTACACTCACATGACTTTCTCTACTCTTGTACAAACTATTTTTACAAACGCCTATTCTCCACATGCTTCATATTAATCAAGATATCGAGACGTTAATCTTGTCGCTAATTTTCTTGTAGATGCAAGGGGAATTGGTAGGCTTTACGCGATAGTCAAATCTTTTAAGAGCTGGTTGCTATGTGGAGTATTCCATTCTCTTTGCATTACCAGGACAAAAAAAATGAATAACGAATTCCCATTTGAGAAAAAGTATAAGCATTGGAAAATTTAAGGGAATAACAAGCAATATCTTGAAAATGGTTCACTCAACAACAAAAAATGCATGTGACATAGATTGTATACTTTAGCGCGATCTACATTTTTTATGTAGTAAACTTTTGTCTATCTCTTATGGTTTACCAGTTATGCAAACGTCCTTCGCAATGAAGAATACGTTTGGAGACATTCCCAGAAAATTCAAGATATACATTTTATTTGTCATGAAAGTATCTTAAATATATGATATTTTAACCAAAATCGTTAGAGCCATTTTTGAGAAAATTAAAATTTTCGAAAAATATTCCATGTAAAGGGTAATCTGGGTTGGGGAGATTTTCTTGAAAACTTTCGTGTCGCATCTCCGGAAGATACTGAACCTAAATACCAAGTTTGGTGTTTATCCGACTGTTCGTTTCTGAGTTATGCTGTTCACAGAGACAGACAGACAGACAGACAGACAGACAGACACACACACACACGTAAATGTTTCCAAAAATGCTTTTTTTGGATTCAGGAGGCCTCAAAATATATATTTCCGGTGAAATCTCGGTATCAAATTTTTGGGTGGAATGCAATACTTCCCCTACTTACTATACGTAGTAGAGAAAGTAAAAAGTTGCTGCCAATTGAAGAATGTCAAACAGGAGAACTTTTGGAATTAGCATACAATACAAAATTGGTTACATGCATTTATAAACAGAAAATTACTAATAAAGACATAATTCAGTGAACAAGCTACCGTCTTTACAGCATCGTTGGAAGATACTGGTACAATCTGCACTACTATATTTAACCTCGGCAAGTGCACCACTGTTACATGGATATTTCTCCACCAGAATATTGCACGAGAAAGATGATGCTGTTGCAAAAGAAGCAACACATGTATCCACACATGATCCAGAGACAGCAACTCCCTACTATGTACTATGCTGTTACACACTTCAGAAACAGATAAAAACCAATGGTGGATGCAAAACTCAAGCAGTAAGCTCCATAATGTATGGCTGTTCATCTACATTTCACGCAGTTAGGGACTTCCAAATTAAATAACCCAACCTAAGAATTGGTCACACTAGAATTTACACATCCTACCTGTTGAACAGAAGTACTCTTCCCATCAAAGAGAAGCACCAAACAACACTAATAGTACCTGAGTGTTCACTTCTAAGTGTGTCATGATATAGTTTTGAGTACAAATTTTGAAGCGAGTGTCAGCTTTAAGGGAACAGATGTAACTTGGTACACGTGTGGCGGAGAAGTTGCCTAGCTGGCACGGCGTTCAATCCGTTCAATTAGCGTTAACGACATTAACCATAAAACGTACACCAAATAATTTCCTCGCAATGTCACACACAAAATCGTAAAATAAAATGAAAAATCCATCGTGTTATACTTTCTTCCATAATAATCTAGAGTAATAAACATAATTAAAACAAGAAACTATGATTTAAATAAAGTTATTAATAAACATTTACGTTTAAAAGAAAAAAACCTATAAACCACAAAAAATATAAAATAAAATATTAACATTAAACGTTTCAATAGTTTAAAATAAAACATTCCTACCAACGTCCATTCATTCCGCACAGATAATCTGTTTGTTTACATTCGGAAATGGGAAGCGCAACACCTTTTGTTGACAGATTCATGTTGTCTTATGCTAGTAATGATAACAAGTACGCTTACAGCTTTCTCAGACCTTCGATATCGACCAACAAAACAAAGTGCAAAAGAGGTTTCGGTAGAACATATACCGTACAAACTGCCAACTGTTGCTACCACGTGGATGGTTCTCACCCACGTTCAGGCCAAACGCCGGGTTTGCTAGGCAACTTCTCTGACACATGAGTCATACGCCTCTGCGGAAGTACTAGGCGGATTGAATTCTAGGCTCAGCAGCTATACAAAAGACGTGATACAGCAAGCCATGGCACGCTTTGAAATAAAGACCAAGTAGAACACATCAGATTCGCATACCCAGTACTCCAACAATCATCTTTCTCACAGCATCTGTATTATACAATCAGATTTAAACAAAAGAATTAAGAACACAAAATAACGCAAAAAAGGAGCACCTATGCAAAGAGTGACAAAACCAACTTCCATTCCTTATGCATTTTTACTTAAATTATCAAGTCATTATTGTGCGTTTTTACCCAACAAATCTATTTGTAACATGTTGACACTATGTTGGAGCCTTTATTACTTTCTCTGCTACGTATAGTAAGTAGGGGAAGTATTGTATTCCATCCAAAAATTCGATAACGAGATTTAACCGGAAATATATGTTTTGAGGGCCCCTGAATCTAAAAAAAAAGAATTTTTGGAAACATGTCCGTGTGTGTGTCTGTCTGTCTGTCTGTCTGTGAACAGCATAACGCAGAAACGAACAGTCGGATAAACACCAAACTTGTATTTAGGTTCAGTATCTTCCAGACATACGACACGAAGGTCTTCAAGAAAATCCCCCACCTCAGATTACCCATTACATGGAAAATTTTTCGAAAATTTTAATTTTCTCAAAAATAGCTGTAACGATTTTGATTAAAACATCCTATATTTAAGATACTTTCATTACAAATAAAATGTATATCTTGAATTTTGAAGAAGGAATTCTTTGTTGTAAGAGTTTTTGGAGTTGAAGGAGTTTGCACCACGCTTTGGACGTTAATTTGAAGAAGATTGTTTGTTGTGCAATATGCTACTACGTATGTAAAAGCCGATTTGAAGATGTAATTTTTTTTTACGCTCCAAGTTTAAAATTAATATATTTTAACTTTGTTATTAAACTGCTTCTATAGATAGTATTTATGTTTATGTTTGCCTCGGCTGCGTCAATCTTACTTTAGAGACATGTTTCTCTTAATCAGGGCGTGGTACGACAAGAATGTAGGCTTACACAGATTTTAAGTTTAAATTCAGTTCTTTTTATTAATCCTTGGCACAAATAAAACAGCACTACACTGATATTAAGAGCTGTGAGATTCTTTTATTTAATACTTGTACTTTGTTAACGCGTAAACTTATTTTTCGTTTCACACGAATACGTAATATTTCTTTAGAGAACACATCTTACATTCGGTTGCTATCAAGCTCTGCAGGCAACTGAACATATTTCAACCGTATAAACTTCTAACTTTTTGTATTTCAAGTCTCTGATTGGCTAATCCTAGTCCAATAGAATACCTGCATTTTATTAAAGCTTTTTCTGGCTGTTGATTGGCTATTTTTAAACTGTCACAAAATTTACATTATCGTTGCTCTAATCATAACTAGTAGCATTCAAACTCTCAAACTCATTATTGCCTCAAGGTTACCTCATTGTTAGCAACGTTAAACTTATTATTCTCACAGGTCTTACATTATTAAATTATATAATGCATTCACATAACATTTTTAAACATGTTTATAATAATATAAGCATATGCAATGACTGTTACATACATTTTTTTATAAATTATTACATACATATTGCTTCAAGGCGGGCGGTTATTGAAATTACATATTATATAATTCAAGTGTTAAAAATACTGCCTCAATTTTCTGGGAATGTCTCCAAAAGTATTCTTCATTGTGTACGACTTTTGCATAACTGGTGAACCAGAAGAGATAGACAAAATTTTACTACACAAAAAATGTAGATCGCGTTAAAATACACAATTTATGTCGTATACATTTTTTTATTGAATGAACCATTTTCGAGATATTGCTTGTTATTCCCTTAAATTTTGCAATACTTATACTTTTTCTCAAATGGGAATTCGTTATTCATTTTTTTTCCTGGTAATGCAAAGAGAATGGAATGCTCCACATAGCAACCAGCTCTTAAAATATTTGACTATAGCTTAAAGCCCACCAATTCCCCTTGCATCTACATCAACACATCAGAATGTTTTTTATTAATGTTTTGCTTGATGAGAAGGGGACGGCCGCCCCCCGCTTCCCTCTTATCTGCCCTTGTGCAGAAAAAGTATTTCAAGTCCCCATCACACAAAAATACATTGTTGTAAGGATACTCAACCCAATGATCACTAACCCACAACACAATTTCATTCCTATGGAACTAAAAGAAACTACGGTAAACATACACTCTGTTTGCCGTGAGTTTGAAAACGAACCAAGCGATAGGCGCGGCAACGTCATTCTGTTTAAGGTCGCGTCTAGTCAGTCCAGTGTAACTCTAGACTCCAAGTTTTAGACTACAAAAAATTACAGGTAACCTCACATTAAATCATTGGGAACAAATTATTGTTTTACGAGGGCGACACTGAAAACTTTTAGAACATCAAACAAGGATTAGTTTTTAAAAAATGTAAATGATTTTATTGTTTTTCAAACTATTCCCCTTTAACATAAATACATTTTTGCATTCGATGAAACCAGTCCTTAAAAGCAATGATGCCACTCTTCCTTAGGCATTTCAGAAACCAGGTTTTATAATGTTCCACTGTTTCATCTGATGTCGAAAAAGTGATTCCACACTTTTATCGTTTACTTTTTGGAAACAAAAAGAAATCACAAGCTGTCACGTCAGGGCTGTATGATGGTGGGTCTATGGTGCTGACCTTTAGGAAATACAGATACTCAGTTGTTAGTTTTGCTGTATGCGACAATGCGTTGTCATGATGTAACATTATTTTTATTTGTGTCCCTTTTTCACGAACTTTTTAAAACATTTGCGGTAAACAGACATTTGTGTACCAATCGGCAGTAATGATACGTCTATCTTCCAACGCTATAGTAGCAACGTGGCCCATTTTAGGGGGAAAAAAAAATAACCATCATCTTCTTACCAGCACTGCGAATTCGTTGGACTCTTGTCGGCTTAGCTTTCATTCGAAAGATCCATTGAGTCGATTGACTTTCCTTTTCAGGATCATAACAATAAATCCAAGATTCATCACCAGTAATGATATTCCAAACCAAATTTGAAGTGCCACTTTGGATTTGTTCCAGAATTTTTCCGCACCAATCAATGCGTTGTTATTCTTGATCGGGAGTCAGTTTATCTGGAATCCATCGACAACAAAGTTTTCTCACGTCTAACTGTTGATATAAAATGTTTTGGATATGACACATACCAATGTCCAATGTCTCCCGAATAAATTCATAAGATGTACGTCGATCTTCAATCATTGCTCGAACAGCGACAATATTTTTATCAGTAACAGCAGTCCTTGGGCGTCCTTCACGAAATTCATCAATAAGAAAAAACCGATCTCTTTTGAATTTGCTGTACAAATTATAAATCCTCTTAGATGTAGCTTCTTCGCCAAATGTATTTCTAAGCCGATCTTCACATTGTTTGGCGTTAGTGACGATGTAAATTCTAAAATATCATTGCCCGGAAATATTCTCTAGTTAAATTCATTTTTGGGTGCACACAATTGTTTTAAGTGATGATAATTAACAAACTATTACAGCATGTTGAACAAATTACGTGGTAATCAACTCGCAAAACATTAGATAGTAGCTGGCAAATATAAACAAATATGAATTGTTTTTAAGAAATATGGCATTCTAAAAATTTTCGGTATCGCCCTCGTAAAATATTGTTAATCAAGTGTAACATACAAATACAATAGAGTACAGGAAAATAAGTATTCACAAGTGTACATGATACACCTCTCGAGATGCGTTAACTAGGACACTTTGCTCCAGCGCGACCGGCAGATGACCAACGCTAACTCCAGAAATGTGTAAAGTGGACACTGTAATCACATTTCTGTAATTATTATACAGGCATCGACTAACATGGAAACTAAAAATAGCTGTTTAAAAGTGTATTTACTCGTCTCGAGATCAATAGACCCTTTCTTGGCATTTTTGTTCCACTAGTTTGACATTGTTCTTGTAGATATTCATTATAGAGCTGCAGGTTCTTCAACAGAAGAAATAATGCTTTGTTCGTTTCTAAATACATATTCTGTTTACTGCGAAAACCTGCATCAATAATCAAGATAACTTATATAGGCAGTGCCGTCCAACCATTTAGGTTAAAGTTTTGTTCATCCCTTCCCTTTTCCCTGTCAACTAGAAAGCCTCTGTTCACAGGTTAATGTTTGGATACCAGAAGTTACCGACATAAGAAATTGATTCGACTGGCATGAACAAGAAATGATACGATAGATTCGGCCAACATTTTTAAGCAGTTGATAACTTTATTGTACACAATACATTACACTTTTGCTGATACCTTGGATAGACAGCTTTGCGTTTAGATAGGCATGTTGTGAGTGATGGTTTGCTAGCCGTTACACGTAGACACGATAACAACGACACCAAACCGAGCGCAGTCGTGTGCTCCGTGTTATATTATACAAAAGAAAGAAAACATACATACACACACAAAAAAATGACATGGCAATCCCGGCTGTACTAAAGATTTAATAAATTTTAATCTTCATAGTCTAAAATCCGAATGTCTTTTTCTCTTGAGTTTGGGTCTGACGGGTAGTTTGTAGGAAAGTCCTGTGTTTGTGTGACACGACTGTTGAATGATCTGGTGAATTTTAGGACTGCTGTCACTCCCGGAATGTTTAGATCAGAGTGAATGGCTGTTTCTGATGTACTAAGAAGCATTAGTATTTAATCGAAGACACCCGTTTCGAATGGTTTGTATTCTTTGTAGTTGTGAAGATAATGTTGGATCCCAAATTGGACAACAGTACATCCAGATAGGTCTAATGACTGACGTAATTATTAATTTCTTACACTATTCCAAATGAAGATATTGATGACATGATGTTTTAACTCGTGAAGGCGATAGTGATTTTTCTTAATTAGGTAGATATAGTGGCTTTTCCGTGTCAGACGTTGATCAGGGACAAGACCAAGGTATCTGACTCGGATTCTAAATTAGTTGCAATACGCTGATGCAAAAGATTGTGCATGTGGGAGAATTTTACAGGGTTTGATTTTCTGGTATTCGTTCTCTCCAGTGTTTGCACTATAATTCTATTTCGTCACAAAATTCGAGAAGCTATTTCATAACACCTTTACTCAGAATCACAATGTCGTCTGCAAAATCTGCAATTATAAGTTGGACAGAACCTGGAAGGTCCAGAGTGTACGTGATGTATAGTAGAGTTCCTAGTATGTTACCTTGAAGTTCTCCAGATCGAAATAGTAGTGATTTTGATCAAGCTGATTCATATTTTACAGAAATTGTTCTACTGCATAAAACGGCCAACATTTGATAATGGAAAAACAAAACACTTTAAAACTAGGTGTATCTGCATGCTTCCCTGTACTAGCGTGTACATCATGGATTCGTGGTGGGAGTCTACTCATTGCGATACACTAAAAAGCAGCGAGGGACTTTTACCCATCTATTTCAGATGTTTGCTGGGTAACAAAGCTTATGTAGTGATCAAAATACAATCTTCAAGAACGGAAATATAGTCTCATTTCATTCTTGCGCCTATCCGGCTTACAAATTACAGTTTTCGAGTTCATTAGCGTCATTCTCTTTTCACAGTATTTAAGTCTGACGCTGAGACGTTTAAGACTTCCCCACTCCACACAATTTCTGACGAGCTGGCTCTATTATCTTTGTAATTACGGAGTTGAGAGACTTTTCTTCAAGTTTCCATTCAGACAGAAACTCAACACCGTTCTCTTTTCCAGCCTACTTCCTGCCACGCCATCTTTTGTTTCACAGTGTATCAGACTCGACAAGCGCAACGAGTATGTTCCATTCCTGAAGATCAAAGGCTTCTTTAACATTTAGCTTTTATAGTCAGGGATTTCCGACTCGGCAATATTTTCCAACTTGAGCTATTTATACATAGACTTTGCAGCTTAGTGTTAAAGCACACCCTGGTCATTTGGGGCGATAGAATGCCGCAATGCTCCCCCAACGGCCCCAGCTCTCCTCCGCTTCTCTGTTTCCGAGAACGGTCAAAAAATTCTTGTCTCGATCATAGATGACAACGGAATCCATAAGGTTTTCTTTTATTAGGTTGGTGTATAAGCGTCTATGAGAATGGCAAGCCATTCTGTTAAATATGTTGCTTCATAAAACAGTCTGAACGAGTTATGCCCGAATTTATTAAAATGGATTCAATTGAGTACTGTACTGTTATAAAATCTTTTTAAAAGGCTTGATGCCAAATGAAATTCTTTGAGGTTCATAAAGATTTCTGCAAACTCCTCTTCGTTTTCAATGACTAAGGATTGGGCTTTCGAATTTAAACCTTACCATATGAAAATAATCAACACAAAAATCCAAAATGTGCAATATCAAAATTTGTAAAAAAGTATACGATATGATAATGGACGATCGGCCACTTAGTATATGAAATTACAGACTATAGGCATATCAATTGAGAAAGTTGTTTGTCTGCCTCACTGTTTGAGAGCCAATTTGAAGTAGGTTGTATTGAAGGAGGAGTTGTATTTCGACTGTTGGGGAGCCGAACACTTGAAGTAGTTGCAACCGCGTATCGTACAAAGTTTCCGGTAGCCTTTGCCCCAAATTTAAGAATCAACTTTGTATTTTGAGTGTTTCTTTAAATATTATATATTTATGTTTGCCTCGGCTGTATCAGCATTATTGTTAGAGACATGAATTTCTTTGCAGGGAGTGGTGCGGCTAAGAATGTAGGCTTACACAGATTATAATTTTTACTTCACTCCTTTTATTAATCCTTGACACGATTAAATAACAATTCACTTATATAGAGAGCTGTGAGATTATTAATTACTTGACTTTTTAAACACGTAAACTATTTTCGTCACTGGATACGTATTAAACTTCTCTAGGACACGTCTCGCGTCCAGTTAGGAACGCTGTCTACTAGCAACTGACTTCTGAATTTGTAAATTTTGCTCCATTTCAGTTTCTGATTGGCTAATACTACTCCAATAGAATACATTTTACTTTCAGGTTTTCTGGTTGTTGATTGGCTATTTATAAACTGTCTCAAAAATGACATTACTGTTGCTCCAAGAATTACTAGTAGCATTATTAAACATTCTAATTCATTATTGCTTCAAGGTTACCTCATTGTTAGCAACTTTTAACCTTTTATTCTCACAGCTCCTACATTATTAAATTACGCAATACATTCACATAACATCATTACACATGCATACAATAATATAAACATTAATACAATGACTGTAATATACACTTTTTATATATTGTTACATGCACCTATTGCTTTAAGGCGGGCTGTTATTATATTTTATATTATATAATTTGACTGAAATCATTAAAATACTGCCTCACAATGAAACCATAGGTTATATTTTTCATGAGTAATTCCATACGAGAAAGCTTTAGGCATGATGCGTGATGCAAATCAAAAAAAAAAAAGTATTCGCATGAAAGTCTTAGAACAGAGTTTGGAGGGTTTTAACAAAAATAAAACCGTTTTTCCATCAATTTATTACTGGGATGACACTTGGGTTCCGCCATTATGTCCCAGAATCTAAATAGTAACGAAAACAGTGAACAGAAGCCGCTGCTCAACGCAGAAAAAGCAAGGTCATTTCCATTGACTAAAAATTCCATATCCAAATTTCATTGAAAAAAAAATATTTGAGGCCACGCGCTTAGAACAATTTTGGAGAAAATAAACAACAATGAACATTTTTCCATGTAAAGGGAAGTTTGGGATAGTCGGAGTTTTTTGAAAATCTTCCTGTCGCAACTTTAGAAGATGTGAACTTAAATACCAAGTTTGTATTTATCCGACATTTATGAGTTGTGCGTTTCACAGATATTCACGTGCGCGCGTGTATCTTTTTGTAAATGTTATTCTTTAATTCACAGGACATCAAAACTTGTATTTCCAGCGAAGTCTCGATATCAAATTTTTGGATGGAATGCCGTATTTCCTCTACTTATTATACAGGATGTAAAAATTATATGCTAACAAGGCTCGGTAGTAGATGTGTACCATGTGATCATACATGTCTTTGTTCACGCTCCTTGAGGCACGTAAAACAACCTCAAGCCTGATAAAGAGGCCTCTGAGCAAAATTTCTGGTCTTTCACGACCAAAATAGATTGGGACACTAAGAACCATAGTAGTTAAAGAGCGTCCATAAATAAAACTCGACATCAGTTTATTCAAGTGCTAGAGCATCCGAAAGGGGGAGGAGATGACTAAGTAAAAAAAAAAACAGTAGATTCTATTACAAGCAGTAAATCTCGCATTCATTAGTTAAAAGTTGCTTACCAATAGTACTGCATCAGCTGTTACGTGATGCACAAAAGTTCTTTACCATACCTATGGTTAACGCTAATGTTTACGGCATTCTGTTTAGTAATTTATTATTTACAGCTTCATCTGTGTGGCTGTCGTCAAGTGGGAATGAACAATCGTGGCCTGATACACAAATACAGAGTACAATGAGAGTCTTCTCATTACCGAGGATCGAGGAAAAGCTGAAAAAAACTGTCAGGAAGGACGGTCCTGGCGGAATCTGAAGGACAGATCGCCCGTTCATGAATCCGTATTGTATCGACTTCGGCTACCCGTGTCGATTAAAAATAACTGAGCTTTATTTATGGATGCTCTTTAGCTGCTGTGGTCATTAGCCTCCCATTATATATTGGGCGTGAAAGACCGGTAATTTTGCTCAGAGGCCTCTTTATCAGGCTTGAGGTTTTTTTACATGAGGTAAATCTACGACACGGGACCACCGACTTTACTTCCCTTCCAAAGGAAGTCATGCTAAGGATTTTTAGCCCGAAAACATCCATCGCACTCCGCCGGATTTGAACCCGCGACTTCGGGAACTAGAGACTAGCATGTTAACCACTACCCGTGTCGGTGCTTCTCATTACAGGGAAACCCGAAGGAATGCAAAAGAGGCTTGCCGGCTCTATCAACAATGTTACACCAACAGGTATCACCCAGCCCGAACCATGTTTCAAGACTGGAGAAGTGTTTAAGTGAAACAGGCAGGTTGCTCCTAACCAACATGCCTGTGGACGTCCATGGACATCCGTACACCAGTGCTTCAACTCCTACCAAGAGTTCTACATGACATAACCAGGCAATGCATAAAATGTATCGAAGTTGGCGATTTTGAGCATCTTCAGTAATCGATTAAAATGTTGTTTACTAACAGTATTTTCGTTTTCTTTATTTCTTTCATATTTTTGTGGTCCATACTGCCTACGTCCTCCTCCACATTTTAGCGATCCTAGCCAGTGAACAAAGCGTTTCTGAGCAAGAATTTATTATCTATATACCAGGAGCCTTCTAACATATTTTTATTTACATCCTGTAAGTAGCAGAGAAAGTACAAGAGCTGTACAATAAAGAATGATCATAATTTTTTTCACTCATGTTTTCTCGCCTAAAATTTAAACTTACGATATTCTGTTAGCTCAATGCGTAACGAACACATCGCACTAGTTTCATTGCTGGCACTCGTTATTTCGCCTATGAGGGGCGTGGAAGCTGAGTCAGGTTCAGTATCGCCTACGCACTGCTGGGCCACCCTTTCTCCTTCACCTCGGCAAACAAATATCCTCCTTCTGGTTCCAAAAATCTCGAACTTAGATTCACCTGTGATAACGCTTTCTACCACTTTTCAGATGTTCTCCAGCCCATTCGAGTCTCTTCTTTTTATTTATGGGTTTCAGGAGGGGTTTCGTTGTTGCCAAACATTCTTTGAAGCCAGCTTCAATTCGTCTCCTTTTTACTATTGTAACAGCTATTTTTTGTTGTTCATTTCTACCAACTCTGCGCGAATTTGTGGCGCTGTTTTCAACACATTTCTATTGCTAGTAGCTCTGATGAATTTATCATCACTTCTAGTTGTTTTACGAGGTTGTCCTGGTCGTGGTATGCCCTTATTGCTACCTGTTGTCGTTCGGTGGTGAAGAGTGTATTGCATCCCCCTATAGACAAGCTACATTGTTTTGGCGAATTGATAAACCTGCTTGTCTGAGTGCTACAATTGCAGCACATTTTTCTATGGATATCTCCACTCTTGGAGCCATAATAACGATGTACACACTGGCAACTGTCACTAAGGAACTGAAATGCAGGAATCAAATGGTATGTATCTTAGCAATGCTTGAGGTACACTGCAGACATTACAACACTACAGGGAACGACAGAGGTGCATCAATGGGCCTTAAGTCGTCAACTAGGCAAACATTCGGGTAACTATTGTTAATGTACACAGCATTCTTTTGGGGTAATATTGCATCTATGAAAACAAACACACAAACCTGACATATTTACAAATGTAATATTCCCTTGCTTACTCAACCGTAAACGTGGTATTATAACGTTTCTGCAGGGGATTAAATGTAAATTTATTAGGTGTATTGAAATCAATGAACGGTAGAGTATGCTGTAAAAATAAATGATCCTTTATTGAACAGCCCTAGTAAAAATAGCAATTTAGCAAAACAGCAGCATGCCTGGTCCTTTACTAGAGAGCTAGTTTCACAT
This sequence comes from Deroplatys truncata, assembly GCA_030765065.1. NCBI lineage: Eukaryota > Metazoa > Arthropoda > Insecta > Mantodea > Mantidae > Deroplatys > Deroplatys truncata. The sequence continues at coordinate 53,418,673 of CM060985.1, forward strand.
TATAGGTCAGAAAGGACCCAATTGTATAACATAAAAATCCGTATAAAACTCGAAAGAGCATTTACATTCTTGTGATATTCGCAATTTCGTGATCTTCTATTATGTCGATACAATACAATATCCAACCTTACTATGACAAGGAATGAAATGAGAATGCTTCTATCTCCCACGCCAAAGGGGCAAATATGAAAAATGTGCGACACGGATATTGCGTTATATTCGAATTAGAATGAATGCATGTGGGAGCAAAAGCAGAACTTGCAGGACTCGTTTGTGTTGCCATGGTTGCGTCCTATTGTACATTTTAGAGGCACCTGCCTATTGAACATTTAATACTCGACATGCATGACAGAAAAGGAATGATACTGTCGAAGTACAAATCTATATCTTCAGTGACCGCCATGAATAATAATGACGATGGTCATCACGATGTTTCATTAACATATGCTGTTTAATTGTACACCAGTCGGCGAGGGCGAATAAATCGCACAGTCTTTATAAATGAGAAGAGAGTGATTCACGTTTAAATTCTGGACTCTTCTGGCTGACAGATTCCCCAGTTTTAGTTTCTCTATCCCATTATTACATTCCACCCAGAAATTGGATATCGAGATTTTTCCGAAAATACATGTTTTGAGCTCCACCGAAATAAAGGTATGAAATTTTATAAAAAGGCCGTACATGTGTCTAAGAAGAATCCGATAAATATTAAACTTGGTATTCAAGTTCAGTATCTTCTAAAGCTGCAACACGAAGATGTTCAAGTAAATCCCCCAACCCAAATTACCCTTTATAAGGAAAAATATTCCATTTTTTTCTCTCAAAAACGGCTGTAACGATTTTAACTAAAATGTCACATGTTCAAGACACTTTATGACAAATAAAATTTATATCTTGAAATTTCTAGAAATAACCTGTGAAGTGCTCTTCTTTCTGAATGACGTTTGTGTAATTGACAAACGTAAGAGATACACAAAATCTTATTACACAAAAAATTTGTATCTTCTTAAAGCATGCGATTTGTCGATTTTTTTTTGTGGTGTTAAACATTTTCGAGATATTCTTTGTTATTGGTATGAATTTTCAAATACTTTACTTTTTCAACTGCAAATCGATATTTTTTCCCCCGTGGTCATGGAAAACAGAACGTAATTTCAAAGCCATCACGTAGCGACCCACTTGTAAAAGATCTGACTATCGCTTTAGCCCGCTTGTTTTTCTTATCTGCAGCGAAATATTTAAATGTGTAATGAGGACTTGAGTCATTTAATAAGAAGTAGAAGAATAAGCAGAAGGACTAGAGAAAGTCATGTGAATGCAGCGCATCATATGTTTTCACGTGTAAAAACACTGGAATCGTAAATTTCATTAGTAAATACTACCAAAATAGAGCGTTCATATTCTTCTTCAAAAGCTTTAAGTTTACTTCCATTAATCTAGTCAAATCCGTGCATGCACGCTGAGACGCACTCGGGTGTATTTGCTACCTACGTATAGATTATGGGTTTGTACAGTGGTGGTTGTAGTTTAGTAGTTAAGATAGCCAGGAGGGAGCATTGTGCTCCTCGACGAATGTCAGACTGTGTCTACGTGGTGGTTGTTGTGGTTACAAGTATTTGGTTATCCTGGATGTTATTCTGAAGCTGAACAGTCCTTGGTTGTATAAGTTAGGAGCTCAATTTTCAGCAGCTTTCTTCTGGGTTACCTGATGCGCCCACGTGTCATGCGGGAAAGCAGGTATCACCTGAAGCTGGGAGTTGTGGGTTTGTATTCGCCAAGCGACCTAAACAGGCGCTCCAATGTTGTTGCAAACTGTCACAGAAATTCTAGCCCCGTGCCTAGTTTCATCTCCTACGTATGGAATAAATGAAACCTCGTGCAGTAATTCCACATAGGAGCCTAAAGAAGATAGATCTGAATGTTCTGTTCTGTGCCCACTGCAGCCATAGCAGTCAGGTATCTGTAGCCATGTGTAAGATCTTGCGGGCGTTAGACATGAGGGGCAGTAACAGGGCTTGAAGTCCACCAATAACAGCAGGTCGACCAGGTTTACCAGGGCGAAATGTAAAATCGTCACAGTACCTAGATGCTTGAATGCGGTTTTAGCTGTGCGATATAGAAGGTTTAAAATGTTTGTTGCAAGCTTTTATTTTCAGTGGTCAATGAATGGGTGGTATTTAGCTAACTGCGCTGCTATTGGGCTGGAATCGGCTGATCTCAAGGGCGGTTCCCCTTCCGAGCGTTGACCTCGCCCAATATTGCTTGAGTGGACGCTTGCGTGGCTGTCAAGCATGCGTCAGCTGGCAGGAAAGCAAGACAAGCGTAAAGTAGTACGCTATACAAATGAGTGGATCTCACGTGTGCGGTTACCCACTCAGCAGTGACCTCGCTCAATGCTGCTTAGCATGGAGGTGCAGGACGGTTAGGAGTGGCAGCCCTACAAGCCAATGGCCCTAAAGCGTCCTTAGGCAGACGGTAACGTCTTCTTCTTGTTGACCTGTGGTAATAATAACCTAAGAGGATATGCACCAGCTGTTTGCGATGGGTGGCAATTTTCGCGATCAATGTGCGAGTTCTCTCCCGCACTATTTCCACGCCGAAACGGGTATGAAGGATATGCGACGGGGACCTATGCCCGGTACCACAGACCATCTTTAGCGCCCTCTTCCTCACGGTCTACGGCCCGCAGATGCAGGGCGACCCCCAGGCCTCGAAGGGACTGAAAAGCTACCTCTTTGATAGAAGCTTCCCGCAGAAAAGAAGCGCACTGTGGACCTAATAGTGTGTAGTGCGATCATATGACAGGTTTGATTTGACGCTTGGAGTGAAATTCCATTATCCATTTTATGGGTGAGTAAAAATATTAAAAAAAAATAAACAACTAGAATGGAAATCAAAAATTCATATTTAAAAGAGAAACTTACATCCTTAAAACAGGGTCTTAAAGTTCTGCATTTGGCACGACTGGGTGCTGATTTAAATTGGTCCTGCCGCAGTTCTCTTGCTGTAAATTAAGTCACTATTTTGATGCGAGCTTCACCGCCTCAGAGGTAGCAAAAGCGGAGTAACTTTGTGTCGGAGAAGTTGCCTAGTTCCCACGGCGTAACAAAGTCCTATAGCGGCACTCATATCTGTGACGCTCTCGTCGATCAAACAATTGACTTCAACCACGAAGATTACCGGTGCTAACGGAGGGGTTGGGGTACTGTTCACACTAAACTGTTCATTGCGATTCCGTACTGTAGCAGACTGTTTATCAGCACCTACATCAGGGCGCCTTAAAAGTAGTAACAGTCTTCATTGTGAAATACTGCTTAAGAACAGGGTTCTCACTGAAGGAGAATATCAACACGATATCAACCAATGTGTAATTGATATTGCAGAGAAATATCCTCAGTTTCGACGGATGTCACGAAAGAACCTGAAGAGGCCAGTTAAGAGGTGAATTAGTCTTTAATGATCTTTAATCGTTAATATTATCGTCCACGTAAAAATAGTTTGCTGTGCAACATTTAAGTCATAGTAATGTGTCATATTTCTACTTATTACAATTTCTGTTTTATTTACGATAGGTGCATTGCTCGCTTACGGTAAAGAGGATCCGTGCGGCTGGAAAAGTGTACGTGAGGATAACTGACAGATGGGGTTTTGCAAGAGATGCGAACCATTATCTTATGATGACAAAATCCACCTTAACCTAATGTTGTAATCGTACGGAATTATCAGCAAGTCTCAGTGGCCTTTGAAATCCACAGATTTGACATCACCCGAGCTCTCTCTCTCTCCCCCCCTCTGGAGTTACCTGAAGGACCCTGTTTTTGCTAGACGCCCTGAAATTCTGAACCAGCTGTTGAGCTTCGTGCTCCAGGAGATGACAATGAGATATAACGCCCGCGGTGCTTGAGGCTAGCTTCCATGCCTTGTTCAACAGAGTGAGGGCATGCTTAAGACGGAATGGTGGACACGTTGAATTATTAATTGTTTAAATTTTTTGTTGTGTTAATTTTTTTAATATGTTTCAGAATCTGAGAGTAATTTGATGTTTCTTACAAAACGTTAATTTGCTATTCAGAACATGTAAAGCTATTTATTTTGTTATCTTCTGTCTGTCACTCGCCAATTAAGAAAATTAATGTTTCAGAAAACCCGAAAATATTACGTAATGGAACTAAAGTTTCAACTCTTTTGCCTCCACCCTATAACCTATTCATGTAGCAGTTGCTGTCATCTGGATTCATTAAATTGTGAAGACTAAAGGATTGTTGACGTCATATTTTGTCCAGTATGCTGGACAACGGACCAAAACAAAATGCACACCCAGCACAATCTCATATGCATTACTAGATTCCGCATCGCCAACAGCAATTATCAAATATATACGTTCTACAAAGTGAGCCATTGTTTCTTATTACTGCAACATCACAATCGACGGCATACAAAGTGATGCATGAAGTTAGGAAAAAAGAAAAAGTATGAATAATATACCAAAAGAAGTGTGGTTGCGCACTATTATAAAGAACTGACAAACTCTTGCAGAACTTGATAATGCAGAACAGAATACCACCAGGAAGAGTTTAAATTGAGATTGAACTGGAGAAATCTGGCAGCGGAATTACAAGTTAGACCAGACACCGGCAGGGTTTGCCCGATCGAGCTCTGCTCTTGTTCGTCGTTAGCTAAGTCTGAACGCGGCTCTTGGGTTGCGTCAGTGTCGTGCTTTATCGATAGCGGAACTAAACACACAACGGTTCAAATTAATTAACGTGAAAGTCTAACAATAGTCAACCAATATTCTACATTTACAGAATTACAAAGTGCGTGAACAGAATTACACACATATTTGTTACAATTTGTCAGAGCATTTATCACACCTAGTTCTACGTTACACTTACATAGAACATTTTCTCTCCGCTTAGCTAATTGAGTAATATAATGCTTTTATACATAATTGTATAGTAACTTATTCAGATGTAATAAACAGAAACACGTTTAACTGATCAATAATAAACGTAACGGGAACATTATATTTCAGAATACAAAATCCAAGACATGTAATACAAGCAGAACAATTTAATATATAACTGCCAAAAATACTTTATAAGTAACTTACAGCAATCATAGAATGAAATAAAATAAAACAGTAACTTGTATTAAATGTTTTATTTTTTAATGCTAAATTTCTCCCTGACCAGCCCTGTGAATATTTTGCGCTGCTTTGATTCTGAGAAATGCGTTCAGGTTTTCATCAAACAGTTTACTTTGCTGTCCGCGTTTTCTTAATTTCAAACCGGAGAAGAGCTGGTTACATATACAAGTGATACCGAACAGGACAAGATTTTAGCTACGCTTTAGGCGAGGAAATCGTAAACGAGGAAAAGATTGGTAAAAACCTTATTAAACTTGTATTTCAGTTCTCGGTCACATTGTAGGTCAATAATTGTAACTGCAAGTTTTCAGGAACTGAATCAACATTTACTGAGAATGGGCTAATATATTAATAAAAATCAAGGAAATGTATCAAACTCGATTTCTAGACCTTTCAAGTACTGAAATCGTGTTTGAAGTTGCTCCTGCGATGCAGTAAGAATTTGCATACTCTTTAAAGTCATACTAAACATCAACTTGAAGAAGAGAGGCAAATTTTGAAAAGTGGGAAGTATTGTTATTTGCGAGTTGACGTTTCCACAATTGCGGTTTCATTTTGAAGGTATTTATTTTATCTCAAATTTGAGTTATAACCTGTCGTTTCCCTTGCAGAGATGCATTAAGTGCGTTCAAATGCGAAGACAAATCAGCAAGCAACGCAAGATCACATATCCAGTTTGAACTTTTGAAACCCCACTGCAATGGCAAGCTGTCCACAGCTGTGATGTCACCTATTGATGCCCGGCTCTGACCGCTACCCTTTGCTCAAAAGTAACGTACCGGCGGGTGCCCGATCTAGACTTTTAAACGTAATTAATGTACCTTGTACGTGTGTTTCTGCGTATGACCTTCCCTAACAAAATTTGAGCAGGGGTTAGTTATTATATGTGGACTTTCCTCCGAAGAAAGGCTTTTGTCGCTGGTTTTCCAAACAGGCCACGATCATAGTATTTTTGTCTACATCGTCTTCACGGATGATGCGACATTTGGTAGGGACAGCGTAATAAATCTCCGCAGCTATCATCTGTAAGATATACAGAATCGCCATAGGTTTTTGAATTGTCGCATCAGGAATGACTTAGCATCAACATCTGGACAGGCTTATTGGCGACTACCTATTTGGAACAGTCGTCCTTCCATGATGCCTCAATGGAGAAACGTTTCTGCAGCTGGAGAATGTGTCAGTGGTGCGACGGGTCATGTGGTTGCTTGATGAAGCTCCTCCTCGCATCCGAATTACCGTTCGCTGAGGTTTCAACATGATCCGGAGGATGGAGGGACCGTTTCAAGGCCTTTACTGTCATGCGAATTTAACCCGCTTGACTTCTGTGGGAGCACCTGAAAAGTGTCATATATAGTACCGGTGCAGGCGCATCAAAGAAGCCTTCGCTATTCTTGGAGAACATTTCTTCGTGAAATGGGTGAGGACCCATGCGATGTGTGGATGCATGCATTCAGGTGAATGGCGGACAATTCGAACATCTCCTGTTACGTCAAAATAAGCCTGTAACATACGCAAATATTTTGCCTTGAGACACTGATAGGAATATGTGTAATTTATCCTCTACTGTACCACTACAGTACAATTGCAGTGTTTCTGTACATTTCCGGTTGATATGGACTATTTTGTTCGCTTCTCTCTCAGGATCATCTACTAAAATTTGTCCTCATTGTTCAGAATCACCCTCTACATTGTACACTTCGTTTAAGTTATAAATTCAATTACCCTAAAACATACTTTGCAACATTTCAAGCTAAGCATATAACTGCACACCGCTATACTGATGCGCATTATAAATATCCAGCAGGCTTGGGATTTTACTTTTTTCCTATGTGTTGCGAAATTTGTGACTTGTGTTACTGGCCTGCATACTCTTTAGAAAGTTTAAGCCTTAGCATTTAGGTTCTGGAAGCAACAGAATGTGCGCGTATCACTATGCGGATAGTTTGAGAGGTCAATGGTTCTACTCTGGCCTGAAGACCTACAGCGTCTTATTCTTAAGTGATTGACGCGGCGCCATTCGCTGTAATCAATCAAGTTATTTTGCTCTGAAATCTTACATACCGCTGCTTCGTCCAGTTTACAAATGACGATGTAGCAAATGAGGCCAATGTTCTAAAGGCTGTGTTCGCCGAAGTTCCAAATTAAGTCAAATGTTTCCGATTTTCCGCCTTGCCGCTTGATTAAAGATGGTTGCGGTTTAAGAAACCGTAGTTAACAGAATTTTGGTGAATTAAGAGGTAGTTCATTCATTCCATGAATAATCTGTTAAGCAATACCTGCATATGCTATTGTGTTTAGTATATAATACCTACCCCAGGCTCCCTTCCCCCCCCCTTTTCTTTGCACGCTTCATTTGGTTTAGTGGTTGCAGTGGTATTCCTCTAGTTCCCACGGTCGCGGGTTCAAATCTGACAGAGGGTCCTTCTCCATAGTACCATCTAGCAGGCAACAAGCTAATCACTAATCACTGTGGCTCTAGTAGCAGATAATGGTCACTAATAGAAAGTAAAATGATTACAGCAAAACCTCCTTGGAGGTCCCTGTTTGGGAATTATTGTGTGTTTTAAAGGTCCCCGATACTGACAAAATTTTGTAAAAAAAAAAAACAACAACACTGAAATCTCCATACAAAAAAAAATCCTCGAACAATGTAGAATCAGGACCCATTGCGGTTTTGCCTTTGCGGCCATATAAATGTCCAAACGCGACGTTCAAATGGACGTACGCAGATGTCTGCAAACAGCGTGTAAAATTTTAAAACTTTTGGTTTTTCCATAATTTTCTTTTTGTTGGCCTAATTGCCCTTCATAGTGCGACCAACTTTCAATTAATTTCTTTTAAATTTTCAGTATACGTTGTGTAAAGGTGGGTAAAAGATTCTAAATAACTTTGTATTACGTACAGCTTTGGATTTAGGGTTTTATTAACCTAATAAATGGCTAAAGTTTCGAAAATTAGAAGTGCACACATAGTTCATTATTTTTCAAGGAAAATGTTTAATGTTGCACGAAATTCAATCTTTGATTGCAAAGAACTATATTCGGGAAATATTATGCAAAATTTATAATTCTAACAAATTCAAATTTTCATCGCGTGAGAAATTTTATTCGAGACCTGATTTACATTTTTGAAAATTGTCTTGGAAGTTATGCACATGTGACTACAAAAATTAATTTTCCAATATAATTATGTTGAACAAATCTGTGCTAAAAGTTTCGTTAAATTGGTTGAAATGTGTGGAAACGAATGTAGGCCGAGGCCTACGAAAACAGTGAGCGTATCCGAACGCCAGTGTGCCAAAAAAAGGTCCAGATTGCTTACCTTAATGTTGAACTTTACATGTGTTGTATCAAAAAGATACTGGGGTAATTGTAAAAATTTACCTACTTGATTAAAAAATCTACAAATTAATGTGGAAGATACTATGAGGTAATCTCTTTTGTTTAGGTCTAATAAAACGCTTCATATGTAAGAGTGGGCTGGTCGGCGCTGCCACCTGCAGCTCTGCGGCTCATCTTGCGACCATGGCTTACGTTTGTTCGCTTGTCTCATCGAAATTGATGTTGAGCTCTTAAGCTAGTTAAAGTTTACGCGATAGTGATTTTGTGTCATAACACCATGAGATAAATATACACATTAGAGTTAAGGTTCTTCTGCTTCTGGTTGTTGCCTAAATGGTAAACAAAAGAAGAACGACAAAGTTGAAGCGTACATGTATTTTAAAGGAGCGTTCACAATTGAGGAAGCATTCCAGGGCCCAAGGAACGAGAAAGAACTCTTGGCCAAGTTTTAACTTTCTCGTTCTCGGGCACGGCATATTAGACTCTTCTAGGTGGCCGTGACATGAAACAGCCGTAGTGCTCTCCTCAATCGCAAGCTGGAAACATGAAACTGGAAGAAATTCTAACATACACTACGTGATCAAAAGTATCCGGACACGCTGGCAGATGACGTTCACCGGGCATTCGGCATACCCACACCCTGCCATCGGATCGCCACATTGTGTACCGTGATTCGCCACTCCACACGTTTTGCCACTGTTCAATCGTGTAATGTTGACGCTCCTTACACCAAGCGAGGCGTCGTTTGGTATTTTCCTGCGTGATGTGTGGCTTATGAGCAGCCACTCGACCATGGAATCCAAGGTTTCTCACCTCACGTCTAACTGTCATAGTACTTGGAGTGGATCCTGATGCAGTTTGGAATTCCTGTGTGGTGGTCTGGATAGATGTCTGCCTATTACTCTTTACGACCCTCTTCAAATGTCGGCGGTCTCTGTCAGCCAACAGACGAGGTCGGCCTGTACGCTTTTGTGCTGTACATGTCCCTTCACTTTCCACTTCACTATCACATCAGAAACAGTGAACCTAGGGATGTTTAGGAGTGGTAATCTCGCATACAGACTTCAGACACAAGTGACACCCAATCACCTGACCACGTTCGAAGTCCGTGAGTTCCACGGAGCGTCCCATTCTGCTGTTTCACGATGTCTAATGACTACTGAGGTCGCGGATAATGAATACCAGGCAGTAGATGGCAGCACAATGCACCTAAGATGAAAAACGTATGTTTGTGGGGTGTCCGGATAATTTTTATCACATAGTGTATGTGTGTCCTAACCTCAGATCCTGACACTCGCAGATTGGTTGAGCTTGAGCGTTGGTTCTTCTAGTGAAAGGGTCTTTTGAGGTTGTTTAAATGCAACTTAAAACTGACTATTACCATAAAAAAAAACAGCAAACACTACAAAGAAACGCAAAAACCGGTAGAAATTAACAAAGAACAACTTAAATGTACACACGTCGATAAATAAAGGAATGAAAGCTTAGTGTGTCAAGTGGAATCGCAAAGCAATGGATCTGCATATACTCGTAGATAATGCTTACTCTATCGAATTTTGATGTTGGCTAATCCGTATTATGTTAGCTGAATTAGAAGCAAGTGAAAAAATATCATGGTCCATTAAAAGCAAATGAAATACCAATGCGCAAAATCGACTTTCCACTTTGTGATCGATATAGTACATTCCTGTTCTCGTTGCCATTTTGCTTACCGTTCTCGAGTTCCAGCCTTAAAAGACTTTATGTACGATTCTTATGTGATTGTATCATCTTGCAGAGAAATTATAAGGAGATTTTTAACAGAATTTCTGGGTGTACGTCCTTCAAATAGACAAGTTGTGTGAAAACTTGTTCATAAATTTAGGGAAACGGGTTCGACTCTAGGTACGAAGTGAACGGTAAGGCGACACGTGCTTAAGAGGGTAAGTTATACTAAGTTAGATAAATCTGATGTGTTACACCCACATGACTTTCTCTATTCTTGTACAAACTATTTTTACAAACGATTATTCTCCACATGCTTCATGTTAATCGAGATGTTAAGCTTATTGCTAATTTTCTTGTAGATGCAAGGGGAATTGTTAGGTTATAAGCGATAGTAAAATATTTTAAGAGCTCGTTGCTATGTGGCGCATCCCATTCTCTTTGCATGTCCAGGACATAAATCGTTCACAATGAAGAATACTTTTGGAGACATTCCCAGAAAACTCGAGATATACATTTAATTTGTCATGAAAATATCTTAAACATGTGATATTTTAATCAAAATCGTTAGAGCCATTTTTGAGAAAATTAAAATTTTCGAAAAATGCTCCATGTAAAGGGTAATCTGGGGTGGGGGGATTTTCTTGAAAACCTTCGAGTCGCATCCTTGGAAGATACTGAACATAAATACCAAGTTTGGTGTTTATCCCACTGTTAGTTTCTGAGTTATGCTGTTCAAAGGCACACACACACACGGACATGTTTCCAAAAATGCTTTTTTTGGATTAAGGGGATCTCAAAACACGTATTTCCGGTGAAATCTCGGTATCGAATTTTTGGATGGATTACAATACTTCCCCTACTTACTATACGTAGTAGAGAAAGTAAAGAACTCGTCAAAAAACTCTGCGACGTCTGGCACAAGAAACCATAATTTTAATGAGCTCAACGTGGCGAGCTACCAAACTCTTAAAACTGAAACCATACAAGATCGCAGTTGTCCACGAATAGCTACCACGTAATAACGACAGTCAGGTAAACTTCTGTAACTGGATTTTCAGGAATGTTAATGACGGGGCAATTGATGAAGTGTGGTTGCATTCACAGGGCTATATTTAGACTAGAACAACCGGTAATGGAGCTTAAAGAAACCCGATTTAGTGCAGGAAACCCAACTCCATGACGTGAAAATCTGAATGTGGGGGGGGGAGATAAAATGGTTTTGAGATAACGCAGGACATTACAGGAATCAAATACTGGCGCCATAATTAATTTGATCTGGATATTACCAATAAAGGCTCTGCCTCGGCGCATACAGCTGAAGAGTCGTGGCATTTTCCCAGATCTCACATCATTTTATTTTTATTTGTGGGAAACTTGAACAATAAAGTTTATAGAGGAAATTCCCACGCATTAGAAGAATAGATTCAAAATACGAGGACTGATCATAAAGACTAGATTGATTTTCTCCTGTAGCTTCCTTGATAGTTTCCTGTCTCTACCATGAATATTTGAAAAGAGCGGAGTTTCATGTATAATGCCTATAGGCGGCAGCACTCTCGTATCGGTAGGTTGGTAGTAATGCTGTATATAGTTGACTCTACTTGAATTTCGCATACCACTAAATGGAGGTGACACGAGAGGAGCAATACAGTACAATAAAATTTTGTTTTCGTTTAAATCATACAGCCCCTGAAACTTTTGAAAAGCTGAGGCAAGTATACAGTGAAGATGCACTACCTCATGCAACAGTGTTTAGGTGGTTCAAGGACTTCAAAGAAGGGCGAGTCCTCTGTGCTAAGCAAGGTAGGCCTGGTGTTTCACATTTTTCGACTGTAATGGAATGATTTACCAGCATGCATTCCCCCTCACACTACAGTTACAGCAGCGTACTACTTGTCAGTATTGGCTACACTGAGGAAGCACATTGCAAGGAAACATCCGGAACTTCATCGGAATGGGTAGCGACTTCATCATGACAATGCGCAACCTCACGTCATAAATCAAGTCTAGGAATTTTTGGCTAAATTCAACATTACCTATGTGCCGCATCCGCCTTATAGCCCCGATCTTGCCCTCTGTGCTTTCTTTTTATTTCCATCACTAAAGGGAAAACTCCGGGGAATTTGATATGAGAGCACTGAAGCAGTGCTGAAGAAAAGTGAGGCGATTCTCAAAGATCTGACAAAGAATGGCCTGCACCATGTGTTCGAGGACTGGCAGACACGCTATAAAAAGTGTATTCAAGTAGGAGGGGACTATTTTGAAAAAGATCATGTCAACATTGAAATTGAGTACTAAATATCTGTGAAAAAAATCAGTCTCAGTATTTATTGATCAGCCCTCGTATCATGATGGAAATTAACTCAATAGAAGCTGAATTGACGCGCATGGAAACAATTTCCTAAAAAGGAGCCGGAGTTGCATGGATGCAAGAGGATAACATTTCCAACATCTCCTACGATAAGGTATATGCTTATTTACATTGTTACAAAGTTAGCGGTTTTAGTTACGAGATATTTTATTCGTTGCTCAGGAGTAAGAGGATGCTGCAAACAGATCCACTGCGTGGCCCGCAACCCTGTACGAGAGAGGGACCGTATTTTATACTGCCTTCATTTCCTTCTTTCTTAAGAGCGAATAAAATGTATGATCATATACAGAGTGAGCCAAAAGACTCCGAACCGCCTGCGCGGTGTTTTTCCTGTCCGCGTCTTCGGCGCTCGTTGCGGTCTGCCGCTATCATAGAAAATCGCGGATAAAACCATACAACATTTTTAAAACTACTCTTAAATGTTTTACTTACCAACTTTACGAAAGCAGATGTTGAAACTGGCCACCGTCGTTGTCCATACATTTTTGGCACCTCTTTAGGAAACTATCCATCTTGACCGATGTCGTCTAATGTTTCTTCCGTAAGAACCGAACGCCGTCTTTTAGATTTCTTAGCTTGAACACTTCCTGAGGCCTGAAATTTACTCTAAAGTTTATGGATTGTTGTACGGCCTGGAACTTTTACACCTGGAAATCTTTCTGCAAATCGTACTTTCACTTGGCGAGCTGACCGAGTTAACACATACGAATCATAAATAAATACACGCTGTGCAGTAGAAAACATATACTGAGGCATGATATACTTTGTGACTAAGTACAGGACAAAATAATAAACAACCCGTAATAACTGAACTACATCACATCACCGTCAACTCAATACTGCACTTCACACTGCACAGCAAAATCACAACAATGTGACTTTGTTTATAGCAGCAGCGCGTTATCATGTTTTATCATAATATTTCCACACGCCCAATGGAAAAACACCGCGCAGCCGGTAATATTGTTCATAAAATACTTCTCCGGGGTAACTTTAAACAAAGTGTACAAGACAAACCCACACACCCTGGAGGAATTAAAACAAAATATCCGCCAGGAAATTTCTCAGCGTGAACTACGGCGAGTGGTGGATAGTTTCCTAAAGAGGTGTCAAAAATGTATGGACAACGGCGGTGGCCAGTTTCAGCATTTCCCTTCATAAAGTTAGTAAGTAAAGCCTTTAAAAGTGGTGTTAAAAATGTATGGTTTCATCCGCGCCTTTCTGTGATAGCGGCAGACGGCAACGAGCGCTGAGAACGCGGACAGGAAAAACATCGCGCAGGCAGTTCGGAGTCTTTTGGCTCACTCTGTATTACAGTATTAAATGCAAGTATCCTTAAGTTGTTTCTTTCTTTTAGAAAAAACAGCCCTGATTATTGCATCTATATTAGTTATGTATATCTATGAAATGTGATAGGAACTCTACTGAATTGTCCTGCGCCGTGGCGCTGTGGGTTAGAGCATGGAGCTCTGGTTCCCGGCCACGGAATGTGCCCAGGTTCGATCCCACCCGTGTGGGTGTGGAATTTAAGTCCCGGGTATAGGACTGGTTCCCACTCAGAATCTTGAGGAAAGTGAGAAGCTGCGATAGGCCTCCATCCCGGCTTCGAGATGTCAACATTCTGACTGGGGGATGCAAGATGCTGACCACGTCACCTCCGTATCGGTTGGATGATCGTTCACCTCAGCCGTGGGCATGGGGCAGATCATGGGCTGTAGTATCGCGGGATTATTAGTCCACCGAATTCAACGCTTCACAATTAAGTAAACCCAAGCTGCCAACTAGACACACACGTATTTTAGTTTCTTGAGTAATATTACTTTTAAGAAAAGAAAAAAAAAATCTATAAGCACTTATTTCCTCATCTCAATAAGCAAAAAATGGTTTGCAATCTACTCTGCAATAGCAGAGTCGCCGAACTCGAAACTGTTCTTGGCAAGAATTTGCTATAATGTTGCCAAACCTTGAGTACCGAGTAAGAATCCTTCAACACTCCACAACTCAAGAACCTGCTCCTAGCAAAGTTCAAGTACGCTTCATATGCTTCGCTGATATTGTAAGGAGTTTCCCAATCAACAACTTGCTTCCCTACAAACTTTCAAAATCCAAACATGCTAACAGCATAGTAATACACCGGTACAGCAAAGGTTGTGTTGATCTTACAGAAATTACTTCGCTTTTCATTTTCTCCCCCCCCCCTTCTGTAGACAAACATCATTTTTATAAAACAAAGTTTTAGGTATGAAACGCAACTTCCTAGGTATTTTTACACAGCGAAAATATAGCAAAATTCAAAAAAGAATAATACTGAAACGTCATTCCCCGTCAATTTTTTTTTTAAATGAGCAATAATCCCATTCAAGAATTTTGTTTTTATGTAAGCACGGGCAACACAGGTAGCAGTTGAGTAATCGAGGAAGTATTGATTGGTTTCTCAGGCGGTAAAAAGAGATCGGAAAATGCAATTGGCATCCATGTCAGCTTCTATTGAACAGAACTGTAAAGTATATATATATATTCCTTTTCGATGACTTCAGGCAGACATAAAATTGTTAAATGGTGAGGCAGTATTTTAATGCCTAAATGATACTAATTGTATTTTTATTAATTAAATTCAATAACAGCCCACCTTGTAAACAGTATGTATATAATTATTATTTATATTGTATGTAAAGCAATTATAAATACTTATTTTTATTGTAAACGTATTTATTAGTGATAAGTAAATGTTTATATACTCTAATAGTGCAAAAACTGTGAGAATACTATGTTTTGGGATGTTAATAATGAGGCAATAATGTAATTTTGGTGACAATAATGTGTTTGGAGTTTTAAAAGTACTGGTTATGAAAAAGATCGGTAATAACGTAACTTCGCTTACAGTTTGGAATTAGCCAATCAAAAGTAAAGAAAGATTTTTAGTTTGAATACTTAAGTTCTATTGGACTAGAATTAGCCAATAAGAGACTGGCATTACCGAAGCTAAAGGTTTTCGCCGTTGAATCTAGTCAGTCGCGGTCAAGATGTAGTAGACAGCAGACGTAAGAGTCTCGGGCAAGATATTAGAGCAGACGTGAAAGTCGTGGGTAAAAATGTTGTAAAGTATAAAATGATAAAATTTGTGTTCTCCGCCAAAAATGTATTAAGTGCTCACAGTTTTATTTTATAAAGTGTTGTATTTATAAAAATGTGCATATATAAAGTGAAATAAAAAGAAGTAAAAAAGTAAATTGTGTGGCGTCTTATAATGTGAGTCTTATCACAACCCTGCAAGAAATCGTATTTCTATAGTGCCACTGAAAGCAGCCGAGGCAAATAACTTTAATAATATTACGTAAAAACAAGCATCATCTTCCTTATAAAGTTTGGCGTCCTAAAAATCAAACATCAAAGTGTATCTTAATAATATTTACGTAACCAAAAACCTACCGCAAATTGGTGTATAACTGTGGGGCAAACTCCTCCAAATAATTACGCAACCTACTATCTGCAAGTTGAAGAAACATACTTCTTCAAATTGGCGCAAAACGTGGGGCTTACAAGAAACATCTCACATCAAAAACATCGCTAAATTGCCTTCTTCAATGGGTGGATTATGGAGGTTGATTTTACTCCCCACAATATTTCCCCCATTCCGCTGAACGTTGATATTAATGGGCCTTGTTTTATCTTAACACAAACATTATGGGGCTAAAGGGAAGAACCTTAAAATATAAAACAAACAATTTTTAAAAATTCTGCAATTATTCTTACACTGATCCACCTCCGTGGCGTGGGGCTAGTGTGTCTGCTCACGTGCAATAGATCTCGAGTTAGAATCTCGTACGAGTTACCTGCTTAAAATATTTTTCCGGGTTTTTCCCCTATGCTCAGAAGAAGAATGTCGGATAACTCCATGATCAATGTAACTTGGGCTCATTTACGTATAAAAAATTGTGATGTGTTTTATCACTTTCTCTACCCACCGCCGCTTAATTTTATTCCTCTTCTACGATAGATTGTTTTTCTATATAATTAATTTTAATCTAATGTTTCATTAAACATTTCATTTTAGGTACATGAAGGGGGTATACAAGAGACTGAAGCCATAATTAAATCTTAAAACCGGGTAATTATGTAATGGCTTTGAAACTCCATATTCTTTGCATGACATCACAAGAAAAAAAAATCGTGTCTCTAGCATATCAAAAATGTATGATAAAAAAATTCTCCACTAGCAATGAATACCTAGGAAATGATTTGTCACGAGAAAGGTAAGAAATATTTGACACAAAATGTGTCTTTTAACGAGATATACAATTTTCACACCGTAAGTTTCGTCTAGGGTTTGCCAGTTATACAAAGTTCATTCCGAATTAAGAGGACTTCACAGACTATTTGCACAAAATTCAAGTTAACCAAAATCGGTTGGGCCTTTTAAAACAACTGAAAAGTCAGTAAAAATTGCCAGTAAAAGAACAGTATGGGGTGGGGGAGTTTGTTGAAAATCTTCATATCACATCCTTAGAAGGTGATAGAGTTGAAATACGGTTTGGTATTTATTCCAGTTTCAATTTTTTAACTATGCTCTTCACATGCATACATCTCGTACAGGGACCTTTTTAGTTTTGAGGGGCAGGGTTAAGTGGATCTGAAAACAGGTGTTTTTGGTGAAACCTCGATACCAAATTTTTGGATGGAATACAATACTTTGTTTAGCTATCATAGCATACGCACCTCGGCGGTGGACAGTGATTACGATTACATAAAATTAAATGATAATTCGGAAATGAAACCTTCCAGGCCTAAGTTTAGGGTACCTCCCCGACATTTGCCAGTTATGAGGATTGAGGAAAACCTGAAAGAAATCTCAGTCAGGAAGGGTGGTCCTGGCGAGATTTGAATAGCAGGCCTCCCATTCACGAGTTCGTACCTTAACCACCATGGCTATTCGTGTCTGTCTTTCAGCGCTCAAAGATACTTAGAAGCCTATATGGATTTACAAAATTTGTAAATGTTTCGGGGGAGGAAAAATAAGATCACCTCCCTTCCATTCCTTTCGATGAATATCGATACCAGAGAAATTTTGATCCGTTATTACGAATATCGTGCAGTTTGATCTTACATGTCTTATGTTAAGAGGAAAATGCAAAAAGGGGCAAACGACATGTATTAGGACATGAACTGGAAGAAAAGACAGGTATGCTAGCTTAGTGACCATCATCAGCGGTCGCCAGCAAATTCTCTCTCTCTCCTTCTCTCTCTCCTCTCTCTCTCCTTCTCTCTCTCTCTCACCAAAAAATAAAAAAGCTCGATGTACAGGAAGTTTAAAATTGCTAGCTTTGATTAAAGTAGCGTTTTTTTAAAGAAAAAATAGAAACATTACCGAAAGTAATATCGGATGACTCGGTAATAATTTACTTTCTGACGACAAAACATCAATTGAAGAGTTCACTGTTTGGCTTTGCTGTCTTTTATGTCCACCAGTCATAAAAAATAAATTGCAGTGCTTGAGGAAAGCTCCACTGCAGCCAATCCAGGAATTATCTCTCCAGCCTCGATGCCATTTGAAATTACAGTCCGTTGAAAAGAAGCTTTCAATCAGAAGCTCCGGCAGAATACAGAGCTCTGATTTTAATCTTCTCTAGCTAACAAATAGAGCGTAAAATGAACTGATGTGTGTAGAGTAACATAGGATTATAACAAAACCTTTCATTTCCACACTAATTCCTCCAAGAATCACAGTTATTCCAAACCGTTATTTAAATAAGAGCGTTCATAAAAAGTATTAAACAGTAATTTTTATGTAATTATTCTCTTTTTCTCTGTTCACCTTTTCAAAGTGCTAATTTCGACAATCTCTTCGCTGCCATTTCACTATAGGCAATAGGTGTCGATTACGCTTGTTAGATAACGAAATTCCATAAGACGTTTCAAAGCAGCACCATTGCCAACCATTTAATGTAATGTTATTCTAAAAAACTCAAATGAAACAAAGTGTCGGAATTATAGTTAACCAGTGTATAAGTCAGTGAATATACTGGGTATTCATTTATTTCTAGACTTTTCCTCCAATGGATTTAAATATCACAATATCATAACTGCAAAAAAGGTGGCGAGCATTGCTGGATAAGACATAGCGAGGAGAGGGAGCCGAAGTGTGAACTATGTATTTATTTACAGAGGATGTAAATGAGTATGTGTTACAAGGCTCTGCGGTAGTTAGATGGGTACCATGTGATCATATTTTGTTAATAAACCCATATCCAGAAACACTATGTTTACGTGCTAGGGTGTCTGAAGTATTTAGAGTATGGATCACAAAAGATAAGACAGAAGTAAAACGATACCTGAAATACTGCTAGTACACAGATGATATTTTAATTATAGGTTATATGACAGAGGGGTACACGTCGCGCACTGCTAACTCGTAGATCTATTGTGGCTACCACCTTCTAGGAGCCACAGTGAAGGAACCACAGGAGGCTACAAGCCGCAGGCAAACAGACCATAGAGACGCGCGCAAGTCCTGACAGTTCCAGACTCGAAGACCCGTCCCACTGCTGGAACTGCCTAAAGAGGGCGATGAACAACCCGTCGACCAAGCAGGCTCCAGCGTCCACGAAACCTAAAAACACGCCTAAAAATATGAGAAGGAAAAACGGAAAATGGAAAGGGAAATGATGACAAATTCGCCTAACGACCAGGAAAAACCACGAAAAACCTAAGGTCAGAGTGGATACGGGAATCTAACCCCGTACCTCCCGAATGCGAGCATCGCCCGTTACCGCGGAGTCATCTCGCTCAGCCATATTTTAGTTAACTAATGAAGGTGCTCAAAATCGTTGCTACCAAATGCGATATATTTTGTGCATCACCTAGTTACGTGAATTATAAATCTTGGAAAGAATTCAAAACTGGTGTGCGCGTGTCCGCGGACGTCTGAAGGGATGTTTGTTAGGAAGTGAGCTGTCTGTTTTACTTAAACGCCTCTCCAATCTTGGAAACATGGTGTGGGCTGGTGACGCAAGCTGGAGAAAGGTTGTTGATATAGCCGGCAAGCCTCTCTTGCATTCCTTCGGACTTCTACGTAGATGAGAAGCATCTCGTGTACTGATGTACAAAGCCGCCACTGTTCATTCACACTTGACGATAGCCACATAAATGAATACTGTAAGTATGAAACCACTAAACAGAATAATATCATGAACACTACCGTTGGATGTAGATATGGTGAAAGACTTACTGTTCATCAAGTAACACCTCTTAACTAATGAATAAGACGTCTACTGCTTGTCGCGGAGTCAACAGTTTGCTCACTATAGGCACCCCCCTTCCGGTTTCGGAGGCTCTAGCGCGTAAACAAGAGTGTTTCTGGGCATGATTATATAAAAAAATAGGATCTACCTACCACGAGGCTTGTAACATATCTATATATATTTTACACCCTATTTAACCTTGATATTGGGGTCGCCTTTCGAAGGCGTTCCATTTTCTTTATCCAAGCGCCAATGTTTTACAAATAAAGGTGCCTCCAACTGTTTCTTCCTTTAGTATGAAACCTTTTATTTATTTTCTCGGTTATTATTTGTTCCCTTTTTTAAGACTGCCAAATCAGAAAATATGTTCATAATTAAAGAAGTCGAACCAGGACATTGACAACATTTGTAACTCCCGCCGTCTCCAGCTCTACCTTTGTCATAGGGCTGCAGTGCGCAACCCAGTGTGATATCGACCAACTATAATGCGACTAAGGTTGAGAAAACCTATACCAAAGAAGTACTGAATATTGCATATTGTGAAACCCAAATGGTAATTTGCTCAATAGTATCCGTCATGAACGAAGGCGGTGTTGACAGTTACCACGCAGACAATTGCAAAAAGGAGGAGAGTACCATAAGCACGCGGTGCTTTGGTGCAAACCGGCGCAACACTTAAACAATAATCTGCTACATAATTGCGTATTTTTCGTCGATGAATTCCTTTCCAGAGTCTGAATCCCGAGGGGGTCCACAAAATGGTGCCCATTAACAGCTCGAAATCACCAAATTTCACTGTTAAACACACTCTGAAACACAATCTCTGATTGGTTAGGAAGCACGTGTAAATGACATAACTCTTGCGTCGTAGAGTTTTTGCTACTCCACAAACGTGTATGCATCAAACATGTATCATACACGAAACTTATATACATATACATATGCGGTGTATCAGCGTATGTATCTTCGTATGATCACTGGATTATTCACTGAACATCCTCCACTCAACTTCAGCCTCCTCTCTCGACCTCCTCGTATTCCCTAACTTCTATGCATATGCAGTGTTGTACCGTGCAATGTGAAATGGGTAAAATATAAACAGAGTGAAACCGCATATAATCAGTAGCAAAGAGCCGAGGATTACCCGGTTAGCAAAAGAATGTCAACGCGTGTAAAAACAAGCGAATGCTACTGCAAAAGAACGCTGTTGCAACTTGTCCTATTCTCAACGTTGGCCACACCATAGGACGTTTGCGAATATGGTGACTCGATATCCTGTAATATCGTTTTGTTATTTTAGAGATGATAAAGCTGTTCCACTATGAAAGTCGTTCTTCTAATCATGACGTCATTACTTTAAATGCTACCCGCAAAAGTTCGAAAATAAATGAGCACCCGGTATAATAGACTCTTATTATATTACAAACATCTGAAGCACTCAAAAACTTACCACTATTCTAGAAACTTTCTAAGCCTGGAGTATCTTCTTACGACGTACACTGGAAGATAATACACTGAAAATGAAGAAAAGCAATAATTTATCATTCTGCTTCCAAAGAAGAGTATTCCTATTAGTAATTAGTTGCATAAATATCACTGCAAAAAGAATATAAATAATGCTTAGTACATAGAATGAAATGCTCTATTACTCTCCTTCTAAAAATACCTGCAAAATTGAATGAGTTTGTTTTATAATTTACACATTTTCAAAATTAAATGTCTGAAAATGTGTTTTTAAAAAATGGCTGCAAACTAACTGCATAGACTTTTTACTTTTTCAGTTAAGTACCTTATGTAGAAGTATTTATTGCATTCCACCCAAAAAGTGAATACTGAGAATTCACCAGAATTGCATATTTTTTTGGAAAATGTGTATGTGTGTATGTCTGTCCTGTTAACAGCAACCCCTCTACCCTAAAAAACTCTTTATATTGCTTTCTTTTCCCCAAAATCATTTTAAAGAGTTTGATTAAAACAGGATTACATATCAGATATTGGCATGATAAAACAAATGAATTTAAGCAGCAGTTTTATTTAAATAACTCTTAAATCCTCTTCATTTGCATTAATTATTTTTTAGCTGGGAAACAATAAAAGACAAAAACACACACAAGAAAAACCCAGATTTGAATAAGACACATAACTTAAGTCAAAAGATATTTTTTCCGGCATTAATTATTCCTGAAATATTTGTTGTTGCTTGTTTACATTTTCCAATATTTTACACAGTACATTCTGAAAGACTAGTGCAGGTTTTCAAGCCTCGCATCATTGTTTATTGCACTATAGATGTGATACATTCCAAACATACATACATTGACCTTGATACAATTGTGTAAGAAGAATTTTAGAACTCATATATATATTTTCATATTAAATATACTGTACCTTTTTTAACACTTGTATAATGGACATCAAAACTGTGAGACCATTTATTCTAAATTCTACCTCATATACATATGTCACTGACTCCCTACACACAGATGCAGAGACCTCCAAGCAAACAAAATGTTTTCCATTTAGGGTCTGTTTTATAGCATACCTATAACTAATTTGCATTTTTATATGCCCATGACCCTATGAAACTGTTCTGCAGCAACTTCCTGAACATCGCTATTATTAACAAGGACCCTGGATAAAGAATTCTATTCAGAGACAATCCAGAATATTCCGAAATGGGTGGCAATCTTAAAATTGCAAAGGTCAATGTATAGTTTTGTGAATGAATACCACAAACGTTGGTTGCTTTATAATGTTGTTAAACAGATATTTGGTCTTTTGCACTCCAATACTTCGTATAAAGGCTGGAAAGTTGAAGGCATACGTTTTTTGAAAATAAATAAAAATGACCTTCTTCTTCTTACTACTAAAACTTTGTGGGAATTATAAATTCAGAACAAGTAAGTATGTTAAACAAGTTATTTTAATGGTTAATCAATGTATATGGGTAAATAAAATTGCACAATGCATTGAATGCTTAGCAGAAGTAAAATCACCTTAAACAGCAGCATTAGCTGTCACTATAATACAAAACAGTAGAAAACAATATTGGCTAATGTTGCAGAATAAAACACATAAGTAGCGGATATAGCAGCATTTGGTGGTTCTAATTACGATACGGATTTATGGCTTCACTCACATATTGCCTTTTTAATTAATGCCCAATGGATGCAATTGCACTACATAAAGACATAATTATTATAAACCACAATGAAATTTAAAATCTTTCTACAGTTTTCCAGTAAATAAAGTATGGTGGGATACTAGCCAAAAACACACTGCATTTACTTCCAATGCTTTTAATCTTAAAACGAGTTAATATATGCATACATATAATTATATGTTCCTGTTCTCAAAATCTACTTAATGGATTTTGAAGCAATTCATTAGGGAGGGGTTTTAGGGGACAAGAAATCAACCTACATATGCCTCGTCTCCATTGAAAACTTATTTTCATATACTCTAAAGGGAATATTATATTTGGACTTCATCAGTGAAGTGAAAGCTAACAATATGACCTTGCATAAAGCAGCACATAGGTAAATGAAACAAAACAAACAAAAAACAAAGTATTACAATACTTATGTTGCACTAAAAATACTTTATTTACTTATTGTTTAGTGCCCCAGAAAATTATTTTTACGTTTTTTTTATAATTTTACAATAATTTTTAAGTGCAGTTTGTTAACCTTAGGCTAGATAATCTGTAAAATAGTGTTTTGTCTTTACTATTAAATTATTTTATTATTATTGTTGTTATTTATTCTCCAATACTATTTGAACCCTAGTGCACCACATGGCATGCTAGGGTTATAAATACACAAATCAAATAAATAAATAACAAATTAACTTATTACAAATAATTAAATGGATGAGTAAATGCCAGAAATATGGGATATAAAAGCAGAAATACAACTTGCTTTAGTGAATAGTTTTGTAAATAGCTGTGAATAATTGATTTTATAAGGATCGAGATGTCCTAGTAGAATGTATCTCTCATATGCTGTCAATCACACTGTTCCAGCAGATGGGACACTGTTTCTTCTAATATTTTACATTCACAAATAAATCCATCTGATGACTCCAGATGAAAATGTTGCAGGTAACTTTTAAATTTTCCATGTCCAGTAATAAATTGTATAAGAATACAATTTGGTGTGAAATATTTGCAAGAAATGTGATAAAAAAATAATAGGAAAAAAATTAATTTCTTGTTAGTTGTCCATTTAAGCTGCTTAACCAGGCGTTATTCCACTTTTCTACTATTTCTTCCTTCAGAAAATTATTTAAATATGAATTTGGACATAATGAATAACTAAATTTCAGGATGGTTTTGACAGAAAGTTTTTCCCCAGCTCTCTTGTTTCCAACAATTCCAGCATGGCCCTTAATCCACGAGACAAATATGCTTGGTATTTTGAATAATGTGCTTTCTAATTGTATTTGCCAGAGGATGGTTGTTATGCTTGTCTTGAATGGCTAGGAGAGAGATGTTAGAATCATTGTGAATACATGCGTTAAGTTGATTTTCAATACTCCAAGTTATAGTTTGATCTAAAGCAAACACCTCTGCTTGAAAAAAGGAGCAGGTGGGAGCTAGACAAAATCCTTTGCTGAACATTCCTGTGTCATGATCGCTCTTAAATGATTTAACCTGCATATTATAACCAAAGGAAAACCATGGAGAACATATCAATCAATGATTAAGTTTTAAGATGATCCATAAAAATGTAATTTTTTTAAGAGTACTTCAAAATTAGTTTTAAGTAATAATACAATTGTGATATTCTGCGTCATGGTTAATATTAGTTTTAGTAGATTGCATTTCATAGGTTTATTCACAGAACAATTTGTATTTTGTTTTGTCGATACAAAGCCTTAGGTTATCTATGAGCTACAAATGCTTGCTTTATTAACTTATTTTATACAATAAATGGTCAAACTTATCAACAGCAACAGCAGTGTCCTGCAGGAAATATGTTACTGTCAATGTAACTTCAGGCTGTTAATTCACTACAAAATGAGCAATCACACTGATAACATACAGTACATTATTCATAAACTGAGGAAGTCTAACCTAACTTACATTAAATCAACCATAAGAGTTTGTCTCCCATGCCCAAAAAACCATAAAGTTGCTGGTTCAGCTGTGCGAAGGATTAGTATGTTGCTAGTCTGTCTGCTAGCAATAGATATGAGGTTTTAAAAGAATAAATGGAGAAAACAGCTCCTTTAAAATCGAAGTACCTCCTGCACAGTTTACAAACTGTAATTTCACTGTGTTACCAGCCATACACAATCCATCTTTCATATATTGCACAAAGGGTCTCTAAATTAAACCATGCAACTATTTCATTAGTTTTTTGCATGCCATTGAAACACTTTCCTGCAGGGACCCTGAAAGTAAAACTTTCTCAGTTCTCATGAGCAGAATCACTTATTATGTCATGAAAAAAAGATCAACGATGCCCTTAAGGAAGAAAACTACACTATCCCTGAAATGGAACATTTTAATTTGCTTCAATTAATGACAAATGATAGCAGACATATATTGTACCTTTATTTTAAATCCCACTGCATATACCTTCTAATTAGAAGTAATCACCATGCAAGCGTACGTGTACCCGCCCGTCAAATTGAAGTTCTGTTTACTTATTTTACCTAAGCTCTTATTATCAATTACTAAAGTATGATATTTCAATACTTTATCTAGAAAAGGAACTCTAAAATGCATAAGACCAACAATAATTACAATGAATATCGTTCCTATTTGCATTTAAGTGTGTTATGCAAACTATGAGTAAATGAACACTGTAATTTAATTGTTTATTTTTATTTTCCGATCTTCATTGTTAGTAATATATATGGATATAAAACAAAACATTAAACATAAAATCATCCCTGTTAAATATGATATGAGTAACTTATATGCCTCTCACTCGTATCACCAATTACACTGCTATATATTACACCATCACATGTTGA
This sequence comes from Deroplatys truncata, assembly GCA_030765065.1. Lineage (NCBI taxonomy): Eukaryota > Metazoa > Arthropoda > Insecta > Mantodea > Mantidae > Deroplatys > Deroplatys truncata. The sequence continues at coordinate 53,444,464 of CM060985.1, forward strand.
GAAGCAAGCATGTAGTCACACAAATTATTAAAATACCACCACAAAACACATCTTCAGGTGTTCAAATCTCCTCTTAAAACTACTATTATATGCCTTTTTGGTTATGTTCCTAAAGTTAATATTCTTAAGCTTTTTTACTATTAGGTAAGTATGGAAATGTTACTCACACTTCTTTAACATTTTATGTGAAATAACTTGTAAGTAAACTGATAAAATAATGTTTTATGTCATTAATCATTCCCATTTAAATGTATGGAAAAACTACTAAAAAGTAGTAAAGTCAGAAACAACAACTTAATATCCTATATAAAGCTCAGTTAGACAGTGAAACTCAAATACTGTTTACTAAAACAATACAGAACAGCCTGGTAGTACAGTACAGATCAAACTATAAGCCTTCTATTATAACTTTCACATTCCAATTTCTATAACAGGTACTTTATGCTTTAAAAATAGCAAATTATATTGTCTACCTTGCTAAATACAGTGTTAATTGTACACTATCAAGTGGCATTTTAACATGAATTAAGAAAAGAACTAGAGCACAGAATATTATTGCATTATGTTGACATTCAATACAAGGCTAAAGTGAAGAAAAATATATTTAGTTTCCTTCTTAATCACTGTCTCATCTACGGGAATTTAAATGATAAGGTATAATATCGGAGGGCAATACTCGTTATGAATGCTAATGACAATGCGAAAACTTACCTAAAGGACTTAAAAATGTTCCCTTAAGAATTTGAACTGGTGTCAAAACACTTTAACCTCGCCATGACATCGACAGCAGCGCACTCTTTTCGAAAATGACCATTAGCTTGGAAACTAAAACAAGTGACAATAACTGTGCGAAAACGCAAAAGAGTTTTAAATTCTAGAATATTTTCGGCTGGAACGTAATTAAGTGTAATTAAGAATAACTTAAGCCATTGTGTTGAAGAGGATAGGTTGCTACATATTTTTTTCTCATATGGCACTTTTGATTAGGCAGTAATGGATATTGGGGAATTGTTATCATACAAGGTGTGTTTCTTATTTGTAAGAATTCTAATTATTCAGACAGCGAAAATTATCGTTAAGAAGCGGGGAAAAAAGAAGAAATTACTAAGTTACTTAATTAAAAGAATACAGCATGCGTTTTATTTTCAAGAAAAAATATTCATCCTTATGTAAAATCTAACCTCATTTTCCATTCAAAGTAAACAATTAGCTTTAGAAAAGAAAATCACAGTAAAGCTTCATTTTAGACGTAACCATAGCGTATAGCTGTAATGTACAGGCAAATACTTTAGATTTTGAACGTTAATACATGTGTTTGAATAAACATCAAACATAACCTAAAATAGTTCTCCAGTAAGTATTTTTAATTGACTTGATAAATCGTTCTCGACTGTTAGGGATTGATCCGGCGACCGTTAAGTGTCCTAACTTTTAATGCTATCCAGTGAGCCACAGCTACCTGATGCAGATTAAGTTGATTAAAATTGTATTCCTGGTCTGCTATGCATACCATAGCACTTCTGCAACTGAAATAGACTTTTGAATGAAACTATTTATGCTTGATTAATTAGGACTGTCTAAATCTTTCAACAGTGGCAATAAATAAATATCCCAAAAGCGGACTATATGTCACATTATTCTGCATTGTTGTCCTAAAATTATGCACATCCCAGAGCATGAATTAAGTTAACTTGTTAACAAAAGTAATACTCATTTATACTTGCTAAGCTAAAAATTTGTGTTTTCAAAAGTGTAATACATTTTCAAAAATCTCTAAACAATATGTATCATCATCTCTTTTACTTTAAAAATCTAATGGTTAATTCAACAAAGATATGGTACATAAGTGTTCTCTTCACATTTTCCATTGTTTTTGTGTAGTCTTTACTTATTTACCTCCCAATGGTTTTAAATTTCATATATAGATAATGTATTTTATCTTTTTGTGCTGAAATGTTTCATTAACATTTTCCACAATTTCACCCTCTCGTTTGGAGGGTGAAATTTTGGATGAACAGCAAAGATAGTATGTGAACAGCTTATATTACTCAATCTTTTCATAATAGAACACTAAAAATTACTTCCTATGACATTTTCAGCCACCAAATACTCCCAAAAGAGTGCAGGATGATGAGAATGAAGAAGATGATTTTGAAAATGAATTTGAACGCCAGAGAAAAATGCGTAAATTGGCAAGAACTCGACCTAGTGAATTAGATATAGTGGAAAGGACAAGGAGGCTACCTTCACAGGCACAACAAAGAGAGATTGATTCTCTAAAGTTGGAGAAACCTATTACTGAGGAAGAAAGGGAGAAGATATTAGAACTGGTTGAAAATGAAGAAGTTGAGGTAAGTTGAATATTGAACAACAGAGAACAAATAGATAACCACCAACTTTATGGTTTAGGGCTTCTGACCTGTTACAGCTCCAGATTTTAAGTGTTATTTCCACCATTTACAGGTCTTCTAAGTGAATCTTATCATTTTAGGTTGCATCTCCATGTTGTAGTTGGAATCTAGCATTTTCCATGAATTGTAGGTGATCAAACTCACTTATTTCTACTCTGGTTATTGTATCATTTAAGGATTTAATTCTCAGACTTTCTCTTATATGTTAATGTCTTAATCTTCTCTCCGAGTAATTCCTGTTACTGTTCTTAAAAATCTCATTTCTGTTGCCTGGATTTTGGCTTAATTTTTTTTTGCCTAAAGTCTATGTTTCACTTTCGTACAATATAATTATGAACAATATTATAATAATATAAAATCTTAATGTGGTTTCTTTTCTGGTCCTGTATTTTTTTTATTTTCTTTTTTTTTAAATAAATTCTTCTAATCATTCTGCAGATCTGATTAAATAAATAAGTAAATTTACCAGTTTATTTTGTTGCTTACATCTTCTTCGTAAGGTGATAATTGGCAGCCTAAATAATTATACTTGATACCTCTTAGAGTATATTAGCCTATAGCTGTAACAAAGCTTGGTGAAACCAAACCATTAATCCCTTGTTATAATATCTGAATAATACAAATTAAGCAGTCCATAAGCCCAGTTGGTGAATACACAAATCTTTAATGTTATCATGTCTTAAAGAAATGCATTTTGTAACATTTTCCTTTATTTAATTTCAGGGAGAAATACTTGATGAGTCCACATTAAAAAGAATGATACTTCTATTTGAAAAAAGGGCACTGAAGAACCAAGAAATGAGGATAAAATTTCCAGATATGCCAGAGAAGTTAGTTTTCCACTAATTATCTACAAAATTTTATAAACTGCACCTCCATAAGCCAAAGGGAGGGGAAAATCAATGCATGAGGGTTTATTTTTTAAACAGATTATATCCACACAAAAATAAATATTTAAGGAGAGAAAATAAGTGTAAGTTACATAGCTTACAAAGAAAATAAATAAAAACATTCACATTGTAAGTAAAAAGTACATAAAATATTATGTTTAATTTATAATAATACACAAAAAACTTTCTTTTGGCCATATAAGAACATACATTTGCTTTGTCTAAATATTTTGATTGACATTTTATGGAAGATATGGAAATTCTCTCAGTACTGTGTCGCTGTTGTGCTCCACTTGTGTTCTCATTTATAAGCTTTATTCCACTTTTAAGCAGTTAGAACTGCACAAACAACTCTAGAATTCATTCATTCATTATCTGTTTACCCTCCTCTTATGTAGGACTTACACCCCCCAGGACTTACAAGCGGGTGCCTGGGGTCAGAGGCCCGTCGAGGAGCAGACACTCATGGATCAGACAGAGCAACAGGATGGGTGATCAGCCCGATGCCTGGTATGGGATGAAGGAAGTAGATGAAACGAAATGTTGGTGAAATGGATGAAAGGAAAGGTGATGATTGAGCAGTTGGTGGAATGAATGGCGGGGAAACCGGAGAACCCGGAGAAAACCCGCCCAGACGCCGCTTCGTCCACCACAAATCCCACATGCAGGTCCTTGGGATTGAACCCGGGCCGCCTCAGTGGGAGGCGAGCGGTCTAACCGCTCGGCCACGGCGCCGCCCAACTCTAGAATACCAGTTGTAATCTGATATATAATGAGAATAATTACAATGCATAATTGGTCCAATCTTTCAGAATGCAGCCACCTTGACAGCCTGTTGTATTACATTATATACCAGGTGGAAGAGGTGTACGTGTCATCCTATATAGACAGAAAAATGAAAAATTATAAGTACCATTTCAGCCCCTGAATGCTCATTTCAGATAAATAAATATGTTTTCTGCATTTTTTGTTGCATTATAATTTATTAGGGAAACTTTATTTAAGATGTGATAGAACAGCAACAATCTACAGTTTTTACTACATTCATTATCTTTCTGTGCCTCATTTTCCCACAGTTAGCTTGTTTTGTACAAAGCATAATTATGTTGAAGTCAGGACATTGCAATACCAGCTGAATAACTGACCTCACATGGCTGTGGTATCTCTTGCCTGCATTCATATCTTCGGTATAAATATTGTTACCAACATTTTCTGTTGTGGAATGTTTAAATAAAAATAAGATAGATTAGTTGTAATTGCATTTTTAAATGTTTGCACACAATCATTTACTTTGTTTTACTGCATTTTCTTAAATTGTTACATAAAATTACCTGTTTTCCTTGAAACTTTTTGTATTTGATAGAGGGTTTATTTTTCACATTACATGCAAAATACAAAGACATTTAAAGCATTTATTTTCTTTTATTGTTTCTTTCAAGATTAAACAAGGGTGTTTCTGTTTTAGCTGCTTTCATTAAAAACTATTTAATTGAAAATACATAAGCTATATATCTTGGTAATTAAATAAACAAAGTTAATGCAGTGACCATTCCACACTGGCATCAGGATAGAGGGTGCATTCTACTGTGTGGTGGGCCTAACCCTACCATCAAGTGTGATTTTCTCATCTGGCTGCAGGGGAAAATGTACGCTGCCAAAGTTTCTGCTTTTCAAACAGATTTTATACAAATCATTGAAACATAGAGCAGAAGTGTCAATAATTTTTACTTTCTCTACTATGTATAGTAAGTAGGGAAGTATTGTATTCCACCCAAAAATTCGATACCGAGATTTCACCAGAAATATATGTTTTGAGATCCACTGAATCCAAAAAAAGCATTTTTGGAAACATGTCCGTGTGTGTGTCTGTGTACAGCATAACTCAGAAACGAACAGTTGGATAAACACCAAACTTGGTATTTAGGTCTTCCAGAGATGCGATACGAAGGTTTTCAAGAAAATCGCCCCAACCCAGATTACACTTTACATGGAACATTTTTCGAAAATTTTAATTTTCTCAAAAATGGCTCTAATGATTTTGATTAAAATATCATTCATGACAAATGAAATGTATATCTCGAATTTTCTAGGAATGTCTCCAAAAGTGTTCTTCATTGTGAATGACTTTTGCATAACTGGTAAACCATGAGAGATAAACAAAATTTTACTACACAAAATATGTAGATGGTGTTAAAATACACAATTTATGTCATATACATTTTTTGTTGTTGAGTGAACCATTTTTGAGATATTGCTTGTTATTCCCTTAAATTTTCCAATACTTATACTTTTTCTCAAATGGAAATTCGTTATTCATTTTTTTTTTGTCCTGGTAATGCAAAGAGAATGGAATACTGCACATAGCAACCGGCTCTTAAAACATTTGACTATCGCTTAAAGCCTACCAATTCCCCTTGCATCTACATATTAACATCTCGATTAACATGAAGCATATGGAGAATAAGCGTTTGTAAAAATAGTTTGTACAAGAGTAGAGAAAGTCCTGTGAGTGTAACACATCAAATTTTAATATATGTACTCATCGAGATCTGTGTCTGGTTTAAAGGATGACATCCACACACCTTCCAATTGGTATACTGATTGAACTATGTAGTTTAATGTGGTTGCAATATGCATTTAATATTGTAATAATTCATGCTCTGTCTTAAAGATAGAGCAAATGTGGCATAATAGAGCACTCTCTGAACTCTCAAACAACATACCAAACCCAGTTCTGTAAGTTAAGAACATATTTCTTCAAATAACACCATTAATTTATCATTCATGTTAATTATTAATTAAGGTTTCTGTGAAAGTGTAGCAATATTATTACTCCAGGGACAGGAGATTTGTGTTCAGATGGGTCTGGGTTTTTCTCACAGTAGATGATTTGCTTAAGGGCTCTTACGAATGCTGATCCATTAATTTTTATGTGTAAAATTTCAGGTTCATGGAATCTGAAGTGGAACTGCATGAAACGATACAAGAACTCCATGCAGTTGCAACAGTCCCTGACTTATATCCCATTATGGTAGAATTACAAGCAGTGCCTTCTATGTTAGAACTGCTTGCACATGAAAACACGGACATTGCTGTTGCAGTTGTTGATTTGCTACAAGTAAGTTTATGTTTTCAGAGCAAGGCAAGTATTGATGGCCCTTAAAAATAATAACTATAATGATGCATTACAATACATACAAACAATATAGTTTATAAATTTGAGGCAGAAACACACACTGCATACATGAGAAAAGCACATAAATAAAAAACAAAGCATAATATAACCATGATTTAGCAAGAAACAAAGATTAAGAACTAGCTGACTTATCAATTTTTATATCTGAAGTAATATTTGTGTTATTCTCATTAACCACAATAAAATGCACTCTTCCATCATCACATGCTTTCAAAACCTGTCGTATCTTTAACTATTATATTTAATGTCCATTTAAATTAAAATCTGTAGTTGCTTTCAGTATAAATTTATTCTCAAGCTCAGAATATTTCCTTACATGGAAACACAGCCGAGTCCTGTGCCATGGCACTGTGGACTAGAGCGTAAAGCTTTGGTTTCTGGCCATGGAATGCACCTAGGTTTGATTTCACCCATGAGGATGCAGAGTTTAAGTCTCCTGGGTATAGGACCAGTGCCTATTTGGCATCATGAGGAAAGTGAGGAGCTGCGATAGGCAGCGATCCTGGCCACAAAGGCCAACATTCTGGATGGGGATGCATGATGCTGACCACATCACTTCCCTGCATTGGCTGGATGGTCTTCCATCTCTGCCATGTGTACATGGGTATAAGGCCGGCAATCATGTTGGCAGGTCTAGGCCCCTGTAGTGCCATTGGATTATTATTATAAACATAGTTCAAATTTTTATTGACCTGGTGGGTAAGGCTTCAAGTTCCAGTTGCAGTAGAGTGTGCTATTTTCAAGTTTGAGATATTTAAAAAAAAAAAAGAAGAAGAAGAACCATGTGCCTACTGAAATCGGTTTTAAAGTTAATTTCAAATACCTTAACAACTCTGGTCCATAAAGTTTTTTTGTTCACATATTGAAAAATCCAGAATTTATCACCTTAAACTCTGTGTGTGCGTGCGAGAGAGAGAGAGAGAGAGAGAGAGAGAGAGAGATACTATCGTTTAGACAGCACTCAAATTTGTAAAATATCAATAAAATAATATATTGATTCCTGAAACTAACAAAATCATGTTTAGAATGCATTCTTGACACAAAAAAAAATTACATTAAAAAAGTGAGATGTCATATGTTTTGTTAATTTGCTAGCAGTCATTTTCAGTGAAATTATTTTCATCATGTTTTGTCTTACACCATGCAATGAAGTGATTAAATTATATCATATTGCTTTCTGGATTTTTTGGGTAAGTACTTCTAGTGTTATTCTTTCTGCTGCTTCTGTAATTTCGCTTCCATTTCAATTCATAATTCTGCCATTTAATCCTTATGTAGTTTAGGTGAAAGAGTAGCATTTTAGATCAAAGAAAGCTGCCAATATAATGTATAGGTTAGCTGTACAATGAATTGCGATAAGTTGAAGTATGACAATTTGTATTGTGAACAGATAATGCGAGTGCCATCAGAAATTAATAATGTAAAAGGACATAATGAAAAGTAAAACCTAATCAAACCACGTCGAGTTATTAAACAAGTGCAAATACAAAGGGTAGTTGCCATGTGATTGGACTTAAAACCAAAGTTGGTCACAATGCAGATAGTGTGATACTCTAAAGCGTTTAGCTTGAATGGATTGTGTTAGAAGTTTTGCTTTTAGGCGTTGCTGTCTAAAAAGTATATAAATGAGTTTGCAATGTGTATAGGTCATGTGAGCGTTCGCAGTTGTATATTTTTTAAAAATAAATTAAGATAAGCACTTTATTCATATCAGTACCAAACATATGATAGTTTTCCATGTAAAGGGTTGTTTGAAGGGGGAAGAGTTCATGAAAATGTTTGTATTGCCTCTATGAGAGATGCAGAACTTAAGACAAACTTTGGCATTCATCTGACTTTTCATTTTTTAAGTTTTGCTGTCTCTCTCCTGAAAGTGCTTTCTTTTGGGTTTAAGGGATCTTGAAACATATATTTCTGGTAAAATCCCATTTCCAAATTTTTGGATAGAATACAATAGTTCCTCTAAAATGAAATTGAGTTTTATTTATGGACACTCTCTAATTGCTGTGGTCCTTAGTGTCCCATTCTATATTGGGCGTGAAAGATTGGACATTTTGCTCAGAGGCCTCTTTATCAGGCTTGAGGTTCTTTTATGTGCCATAAATTTACGACCACCGGCTTTACTTCCCTTCTGAAGTTTCAACCTGTGACCTTGGGAACCAGAGGCTAGCATATAGTTCCTCTAGCTACCATAAGTAAGTGCTAGGGAAAATAAAAATATTTATTGTAATGCAGACTCAGCTAACTTTAATTATAATGCATTAATAATATGCAGCTCTGTTATTCACCATGTATGTATTGTTATACCCATTTTAGGCTTTAAATATCTTATAAATGTACAAAGATTAAAGTATGCCACATGGTTAATTACTTCAGTACTCCAATGATTAATGAAATTGTCATATTCTTTGTCTTCAAGGAGCTGACTGATGTGGATATTCTTCACGAGAGTGAAGAAGGTGCAGATACTCTAATTGATGCTCTTGTAAATCAACAAATATGTGCCTTATTGGTTCAGAATCTTGAGCGTCTGGATGAATCTATTAGGGAGGAATCTGATGGTGTTCATAATACATTGGGTAAGAAATCCTAACAGAAATAGCCTAGAGTTTTACTTCTTTCTTGCACACACCGGGTTTTAATTGGATGTTTTGTTGATATTACAGCCATATTTGAAAATCTGACAGAATTTCGTCCAGAGTTATGCGTGGATGCAGCAAAACAGGGTCTAATGCAATGGCTCCTGCGCCGCCTTCGAGTAAAGCTGCCTTTTGATGGAAACAAGCTGTATGCCAGTGAGATCCTTTCCATTTTACTACAGGACACACCAGATAATCGTCAAATGCTGGGTGATTTAGAGGGCATTGATGTCATTCTGCAGCAGCTGGCCGTGCGTAAAACTTCATTTTTATAAAAAGTGAAGCTCATTCAAACATATTTTTAAGACTCAATAGGTAACATGTATTTTTTTCTCCCCTTTAACACACATCTTCTCTACTAAGTCATTGCAGAGATAGGTCTCGGAGGTCTCTGGTGCACTTCATCTGGGTGCAATCTGTTTTCCTTCCCGGGATAATATGTGATTCAGATTTTCTATTCTTTCTCCAGCTGTACATGATAAAGTTCCATTGTAGTGGTGTTGTTAAATTCATCATGTCTTCAATTTATACAGGGTGATTTGTGAAGAACTGACATATTTATTTCTTTAATTGTTTCAAAACGAGTTATGCTAGTGACAACTTATTATACCTGAAATGTAGAGGAATTTTGGGAGATTATTTACCTCTATAGCAAATGTTGAAAATCTCCTCCATCCTGCATAAGGCACAACTCAACATGTCGTTCCATGTTACTGGCCACTCGTTGGAGGACTCTGTTGTCAATAGCTTGAATCTCCTGTGTAATATTGTGCTTCAGATCGTCCATTGGGGACGTGTGGCATAAACCCTGTCTTTTATGTAACCCCATAGAAAGATGTCCGGCAATGTCAAATCTGGAGTTCTTGGTGGCCACAGGTTCTTGGAAATTATCCGGTCGTCAAAGAAACTTGCAATTATTGCCATGGATTCATTTGATGTATGCATGTAGCACCATCCTGCTGAAAATATTCCTGACTCAGCTCTACATCACCTAGTTGCTCAGCAAACTCCATGAAAATCCATTGGTACTCTGCAGTGTTCACATTGTTTTCAAAAAAAAATTAATCCCACTATTCTCTGTGTGGATATTGTACACCAAACTCCGATTTTAGGTGCTTCATAAATAACATGTGGATTTTCACTGGCCCAATAGCGTGAGTTATTTGAGTTCACATAGCCAGATAAATGGAACCATGCTTCATGTGATGGACAATATGGCAAGATTTTGCACAATGAACGCCTGAAAACGACAGTAATTCAGTCATCTATCCTTATCTGGTTCATGTAACTGATGGACAATCGCAATCCTATACGGTTTTAGGCCTGCACTTTTCACAGCTCTCTGACACATTGAGTAGCTGTACCCTGTCTCCTGCGACAAACACCTTAATGATTTTTTGGGTGACTGATCCAGTTGTGCTCTTACATCAACAGCAACCGTGGGAAGTCTAGATGAACGAGGTTTGCCTTTTTCACTCACCAGAGATCCAGTTGTTTCCAATTTGTTCACCAGTCCCAGTAGTGTTTCTTTGGGGAGGATTCCGAACACCAAATTCTCTCTGATATGCCTTTGAGTAGCTGTAATTGAATTCATAATCCAGTATTGCTTTACAAGGAAAAGTCTTCATTTAATGTGTGCTCCATTTTCACGTTGACTAGAACAAAATCTCAAAAACAGTTGCCAACAATAAAACTAACAATTACGAATAAAACATGAACATCTGCACATCTAGTGACAGGCAATTGAAACTCCGGAACATTCTGCTCAATTTGGTGTTAAAATTGGGGCATTGAGTGAATTTCGAACAGAATAATTAAAGAAAGAAGTATGTCAGTTCTTCATAAAACGCCCTGTGTGTTGTTTTTATGCAATAAATGTGTCTTCACAAAGATTAAGAATGAAAGTCATAACAAGTATGAAAAAGTTAAAATACATATGGAATTAATTGTTCTTCCACACGCCATGTGTTGGACAAGATTGGAAAGGTATAATCAGACAACTGAAAAAATTCAATACCATCGCTGGGATTTGAACCACAAACCTCCCGGTTTCCATCTGGTTGCTCTAACCACTGAGTTACCATGGCAACATGCCAGTATGACATTAAATTCTCCAATTGATTAACATTTTTCGCATTATAGTACATACACAACAATGTGAGCACTCACAATTAATGGGAGGCTTTCCAGGATCCTGGGATGGGAAAGAACACTTGGTCAAATTTTAACATTCTTCTTCCCGGAGATAGCATATTAGATCCATATTGTGCACATTACTCTTCAGTGTAGAAATTATTCAAGGCAGCCATGACATAAAACAACACCTCAGAGTTCCCTTCAGTCATGAACTGGGAAAGTGAAACTGGAAGAAATTCCAACAAATGTGCATCCTGACTCTCTCAGATCCATTGAGCATTGGTTCTTCCAGTGAAAGCATTGCCTGTAGTTTGTTTATATGCAACCCAAAACTGGTTATTGCCTCCAAAGACAACAATAGCAAAAACTACAAAGAACAGGAAAACATGGTGGAAATTATCAAAGAAAACAAATAACTTTAATGTATGCTATTAATAAAAGAATAGCGCTTGGTACGACTAGAAGAATCAGAAATAGTAAAGGATCTGCATTTAAAAATGTTTACTCTATTGAATTTTGATGTTGACTGACCTGGATTATGTTGGTTGAATAGGAAGCAGGTGAGTCAGTTTCAAACAAATGCTGTCCCAATGTGCAAAATTGACCTTCCACTGTGCTATGGGTATGCATTCGTGTTCTTGTTCTGGGGTATTGTGAACCAGCCATAATAAATCTGAAATGATCACTGCTATAGGTCATATTATCTTGCATAAAGTAATACCCCTCAACATATAACCAGAGTAATGAAGCTGTATGTTAATAACCAAGAACTTGTTCGTGAATTTGAAAGTTCACTATACTTTACAAATTTATAACAGTAGAAGAACACTTTAAACATGGTTAAACTAAAAGTGGTCACTCCAAAAGTTCTTAGTAGCAGTCAAGCCATAAATTTTGAGGCAGTATTTTATATCACAACACTGTGAATGCCAGATTGATTCTAGTGTAAATTAACATTATTGTATGACGATGATTTTAGATGTTTGTTAGCCATAAGCATTGTTAGGAAATAAGTTTACACAGCCTCACTGAAACTGACAATAGAATGGGTAACAATGAAGCAAGGGGGTGAGTTGTTTATCACTAAGAAGAGACAAATGACGTCAGGGTAGCGTGCCTTTCTTTAGAAATGGAGGGAATATCTTCCCTTGAGCATATGTGTTAGTAATTGTGATTGGCTGACAAAACAGATGCTAATGTTGGCGCGATTTGGTAACCAATAGTAGCTCTATTATAATGTTTAGGCATTTCGAGGTGAAGGAGTATATATTCTCGAGCCATAAGCATGTTTCACGCAGTTCTAAAGAATCATTCGCGAGTTACACATCACGCAGTTCTATGGAATCATTCACAAGATACATGTCGCACAGTCTTGAAGAATCTATTGTGAAGTACACATTATACAGTTTGGAAGAATCTCTCGTGTCGTAAAGTTAGTTACAAAATGTGAAGTACGAGGCAACTAATACGACAGTAATTACATTCGGAAATATAACAGTTTCTGTAGGCGTGTATAAAGAGTAAAGATGTGAACTATTAATTAAGTGTGATGGCAATAAAAGTGTGAAAATAAATTCTTTTATCAGTGTTATGTTTTAGTAACAACTCCTTTCCGTTTACACGCCCTGCTCAGAGATATTTGCTCGACTGAGTAATAATAGCTAGCCGGAGGACAAAGAACCCAAAATTCAAAATAATAAAACAATAACAGGCACCCAGTAAATAAGATAACACAAACAGATTACTGCTACAATTTGACACCAATTTATGTGCTTTCATTTGAAAGAGAAATATTTTAAAGGCCATGAGCAAGCTTTATTATGCAATAATGTGTTTAGAAATACACTCATTGTTACACAGTGGAAGAGCTGTGGTGCCATGATTTATTACATCAAAAGAGGGTTAACAAGAGATTCTTTGGTGGTGGCTTTTCATGACTTTCCAACATCCTGAGCCACCACTGGGAATTGGTTTCAGGCAGGGCTGCCCATGGGGGAAGGGGGGTTCATGACACAAGTTGCACCATTAATCATTTTGGGGGGGGGACAAAATTTTGGGGAATACAAAAATATTGAAGTTAATTAATGCAGGTAATATAAACACATTTATTGCAATTTTTAATTGAGTACTGTAATTGTAAACTCAGCTTGTATCTTTGAGTTTGTTAAGCTAAATGTGCTGTATCCCTTCCTCAAAAGTAATGTTAAGTACAACAAATCATAATTTTTGAAAATGTATAAAAGGAACCATAACATTATAGATAGGTATGTAGTTGTTCAGAATGTATACACTATGTTCTATTTAGCACCTAAATCAGGAGTTCCAGAAGTCCAGAGCCTGGAAGATGGGCCTTGCACAGGTCACCCTCAGATGTAACACCAGAAACAATTGCAACGAGGTGCAAAAATCCCCACATCACCTGTGGTAACATTCAAAGGAGCCTTAATGTTAGATCAATGGCAGTGAATGACATTCTTCACGGATATATATCCCAAAGTTGCCAGTGTTCTCATTGGCTACTGCATTCATTAAGAGAGGAACAGAATGCTGTCCTTGTGGAAACAGTATCACGTTATGTTAGAAAAGTCTGATTGTATTACATTCACATGACTATCTCTACTTACTATCATTTATTTTTATGCAAGACTGTTCTTATGAAAGCTTATTTTTGTATCTCTCGTACTTCACTTTAATCGACATATACCTTGCAGAAATAGTTTTCTTACACATTTCATTGACGGTGTAAGGGTGATAGTGGAAACCAAATTGATGGATATTTAAAAGAGGGCTGCTATATTCTGGCCTTGAAATTCCATACTCTTTCCATGGCATTGCAAGAAACAAGTGAATAGCAACAGGACTTTAAATAAATGACAAAAGTATTGAAAAATTCAAACCAGTAACAATCTCAGAAATGGCTGATTAAAACAAAGTTTTTTGAAATAAATTTTCTATATTAAAGAGATCTACGTTTTTGTGTGTAGTAGGTTTCTATCTCTTATGGTTTACCTGTTATACAAAATTCCTTCTGAATGAAGATGGCTTAACAGGCTATTCTCAGAAAATTCATGCATTTTATTTTTAATGTAACTACCTTAAACCTATGGCATTTTAATCAAAATAATTAAAGCCATTTTTGAAAAAATCCAAAATTTTGAAAAATCTTCCACATAAAAGTTAGTTTGGGATGTGGGGTTTTCCTGAAAATCTTTGTGTTGTATCTTTGGAAGGTACTAAAAATAAATACCAAATTTGGTATTTATCAGACTTTGTTCTTTAGTTATGCTGTTCACAGATATGCATACAGATCTTTTTCTAAAAATGCTCTTTTTGGATTCAGGGTGCCTCAAAATATGTATTTTGGTGAATTCTTAACATTGAAATTTTGAGTGGAATACAATGCTTCCTCTTATCTACTATAGGTAGGTGGCAGAGAAAGTAAAAATTTGAGAATGGGAGAAGCAACAATTTGTACACTGTAACAGGAGATGGATCCTGAATGCACCACTATAATCCTGAAACAAAATATCATTCAGTAGTATGGTTTCCCAAGGAGAAACAGCAGTAGGTGATGGCTTCCTTTTTCATAAAAACCTGAATATTCAAGAAACATTACTGCTGGGTAGTATGAGAATGACTGTCTTATACCAGTAACTGTAGCATGGAAGTAAAAACATCTAAGATTGAAGTCTTCTTTTATGCTTCTGCACACACATAATGGTCAGAATGCTGGATTTCTTGGCCAACCAAAATGTCAGAGTCCTTCCCAACCTCCCTTATTCTCCAGATCAGGATCAATGTACTTTTTTCCCCTCAAACCAAAGAAAAACTTTGTGGTTACCACCACATAAAGAGGCCATTGGTGTTTATCTGGAGAACTCCTAAAAGAATCTTGGTTAGAGGCATTTTCAAAATGGTTTGAACAAATTAAAACTTGTATAAGTCATGGTTATGGTTACCAGTAAGCAGAAGAGGATTTTGGCACTTAAGTGCACATGAAGGTTTATTGAGCTTCTGTAAATCTAGGATGAAGGGGTGACACACAGAGTGACCAGAACTGGGGTGGCAGGCGAGGTCCCTAACATCTCCAGATATTACATCCTGATGCCAGCAGAGCCCCCCATAGGCCTACCTCTCCCCATGGAGAAGTTTCTCTAAGGGTCTACACTCTGAATGCCAAGGCAGACAGTTCCTCAAAGCAAACCCCACAGTCATATGCCTTACCCATCATTCACTTGTCTGATCCTTTGACCCTGAAACTATAAGAAAATGGGCAACAGGAATCCACCCTAACCAGGGAAACCACAAAAAAATTTAAGTCAGAGTGTATGGCCCAACAGGAATCAAACCTGGAACCTCCCAAATGTGATCCTCACACTTGCTGCAGAGCCATTTCACTAGGTTTGTATATGTCATAATGGAGAGTATTTTGGAAGCCTGTATAAATTATAAATAAATTGCAGAATATTTGTGATTGCTGCCAAAAACTTTTGGGGCAACCCTCATAAAAGAAAAAAGATGCACAAGTAACCTCATTATGTAAACTCCATGAAAGATTTTTGTTTTGAATTGTTGGCACTCCAATCAGACATGAATGTAAAGCCATATCTCATTGTGTGCATGTTTCACCCAAAATATTAATTGTACTGAAGATAAAGGTGGATATAATAATATGAAAGCAACTCACAACACGTATGAACTTTACAGTTTTATAAACGTCATGACCCAACATCCAATGAAGAACATGAGATGATGGAGAACCTTTTCAACTGCCTCTGCTCAAGTCTTATGTATGCCCCCAACAGAGAGCGTTTTCTGCGGGGAGAAGGACTGCAGCTAATGAATCTAATGTTGAGGTATGAATATAACACTTAGATATACAGTGGGTCTCAGTGAACGTTGACGGGATAACTGTTACCTGCCAGTCTGTGGATCTGGTATGACAACTCGTGGTCTTGCGTGAGCGAGCACTCAATAGAAATTGGACACAAGATCTTAAGTAACAGTATGCATTATTCAGCCTTATCATAGAAGATGCTGAAAGTGCTGGCCATCTTGTCTTATACATATTTCACATCTTATGAAATTATCATTCACATGAATCAGTTTTTCTACACTACTGGACCTAATTTGTGTTAAAATGTTTTGTTTAAGTTCCTCAAGCATGTGAGGATTACTGGCTTACTCTATTTTTCCGTTTTCCCAGAAATAAAAATCGCTACACGTTAGACCTGGGGATCGAGGAGGCCACAAACCCTTGTTTATAAGTCTTTGGCCAAATATATGGCACAATTCCCTCATGAATTCATTAGTAGTATGGACTGGCATTATCCTGCTGAAAATAATATGCCATTACACATTCCGTATGTTAGTTTATCACATAATGGTTCCAAAATTACACGCATGTATCACTGTTAATGGTTTCTTTAAAAAAAACAAAAACAAAAGTGATAATTCTTTTAGTACTAATGGTACACCACACTCCTATTTTTTCGTCAGTGGAGCCTTGTAAACAATATCTGGTTAATCTAATGACCAGTATCTGTTATTACATGAAGCTACATGGCCGTTTAGATGAAACTGCACATCATAGGAAAAAACAATTTCCTGAGATCAATTTCTTTGCTATTGACTTTTGCTAACATCCAGTTACAGAAGCAAAGTCTTTTGTTATAATCTGTAAGCTGTAATTGATGAGATACTGAAATTACATAGGGCTTTAATTTCAGTAATTTTGTTGCTCTGTGAGCTAATGCTCTCAAAATTCCTGTCTGCTATCCTAAACGCCTCAAAGGTTTTCTAGGACTACTCCAAGGCAGCACTGATTTCATCAAGTTTTTTGTCAGTAAGGACATGATGGTTTCATTGGCTTTTCTGGTTATTCACAGAACCTGTTTTGCTAAACCTATACACTAAGCTCAATATTGTATTTCTACATGGAAGTGGTCTGTCAGGAAATTTAAGTCTAAATTTTCATTTAGTTTTTCCACTTGAATTTTTATTTCTTAAAAATGTTTTTAATGTACACACGCTTGCATTGTGAATATACAACCATACTGTAGTACATACTCGTGTAAATACACACATTCACTAAGGTCTAATCTCACACTGAGTGTGTCTGACTTGTAGCAGAGGAAGCCGGAAATGCACAATATCTACCAAAAGCTTATGGCGAGCGAGATCAGGATATGTTGCAACAGACTCACAGATCATCAGCGAGTAAAAGTTATCCCGTCAACATTCACTCACTGTACTAGATATGCTAGTTAAGAGAGTGATCTAAAGGTTATGAAACACACACTATACATCCATACAGGTATATTGTTGGTGGCTTGCTATTAAAATGTTGTAAGTCAGTTCTAATAAATTTTATAGAAGAAACATATATTATAGGGTTAAATTATTGTATATCTTCATTCCTGTTTTGCAAAACTTATGAACTTTCAGTTGGCCTTCATTATCATGTAAAAGTAGCACATTGTTGTCTTGAAAAAGAATGAAAAGAAAAGGTAGACTTCAGGGTTTTTAAGCTAATATTTGGATTCTGAAAAACATATAAGTTTTCCTTTTTTCTTATTTAGCATTGAAAAAACAAATGACAGACAAACAAGATTGTAAACCTTAAAAAGCCATTCATTTGCTATGCATTGACCAGTATCTCAAAAATGATAAAAGTTTCATAAAGTTTTAGACATAAGCTGGCTATATGCTCATGTTGTAAAGAAATGATTCCCCTAACAAATATTACTAATGCTGTTATTTTTGTCAAAAGGGAGAAGAAACTAAGCCGAAATGGTTCATTGAAAGTTCTAGACCATGCAATGTCTGGACTTGATGGCAGAGAAAACTGCAATAAGTTTGTTGACATTCTGGGACTTCGTACAATTTTTCCTCTCTTCATGAAGACACCAAAGAAGAATAGGCGAAGAATTCTGACAACAGAAGAGCATGAAGGTTAGTACTTTTGGTTGAGGAATTGTTTAAATTCAATATGTGCAAACTTGCTTTGACTTTTCGACTTAAGCATATTTTTTACTTGCTAGCAATATAAGTAGATTGTCTAAATGTTTATATACTCTGTTAAGTATTTTTAAGGAAAATCTTATTGAATATTTGAATATCAGTGCATTCTATCAATTTAATATCCTTGTTTGGCTACAACACGTTTCCTTTCAGAAAACTTGTTTTCATTGGCAAATGTGTAAAACCCTAATAAGATTATTGCTTACATATAAAATAATGCTGCTGCTTATTTGTTTGCTTTTAAAGGTTCACAATAACTGGGAAAGGAACGATAACATTAAGATAATAAGTTACAAATGCAAGCATTCACAATTAACAGAAATCTTAACAGAACACAGGAACAGGAATGGCAGATTTGAGTAAATATCAGTCTTCCTTTCCCATTCCTAGTTGCACCAAATTGTGTGTAGCTGTCATCACAGTAGAAATTATTGAAAGAGGTCACAGCTTACATCATCTCTCTAGTTTAAGCTTGGTAAATTTAATCATGAGTAACAATCAACAGAAAAAAATCTTCATACTTGCTGTTTGCACATAAAATGTATGGGAGCGGAAGACTTTTTACTGCTTTATGGACAGATTCGAAGTGTTACAGATTTTTACCATGCACATGACAGAGCATTAAATTCTATTGCATCGTATTATAATTTGAGATTACAGACTGAATTTAACAAACTAATTGGTATACACAACTATGATAGGCCAGAGCTTATCTGTGTGTCTATCCCTCATCACGATCATAGTCCCCTTTCACTAGGCTAAAACAAAATGCTGTGTTTTTAAAATTTTGTTACACCACTAGTGAGCTCTAGTAATCAGTGGTAAATGTGCGCAAACGTCCAGGAATGGACGGCATTAATTGCTAAGTCAACTCCCGCACATAATTGTTTATCTTATTCTCATTCTATGGCTGCAGGATATAAGTATCCCATTTTTTTTTATAGTTCATGTTATGAAGTGTAAAACATAGACTAGAAGTATTTGTATAACCTAGGAAGTGGTGTTGTTTGCTTTAATACATATTTATTGCAGTACTAGGAAGAATTTCAGCATATGTGACAGAAAGAAGCAATACTACCAGGTTTTCAAGGATTCTTATAAAATGGAATTCCCATTTATTTTGCATTTAATTTTTTGTACATTTACTGCATTGAACTTTTGCACATTATAAATTTCATCCCATTGTAAAATTATTATACTTTGCTGGGCAGGGAAAGTTTTATGGATTTCAATTTCAGGAAGTTAGCAAGTAAGAATGTTTAATGAATGCTAATATTACAAACTGCTTAACATGCTTTTTTAATATGATTCAGAAGTAGTAATAGTTTTTCTTTTAGAAAAAGTTTACTATATGGAATTTTGAAATTGGAGTCAGCTGATGAAGAAGGAAGAACCTTTAAGCATGTTCTGGTTAAAAAAAAAAAAAAAAACCTCAGGTAGCGAAGTTGTGTCGTAAAATCCATCTCGATTTATTTACAACTTAACTGTAACTACTCAAGTAAGAAAATATCATTAATTAAACTACATTTGTGTATGCTGAAGTGCAAGCAGGTAAAAAAAAAGTATCATTTGATCATATCTTTTTGGTTTCTATTCTTATAATTGCCATTCCTATTCTGGGGTTATTGTGGACTAGTTCTAAATGTTTTGTCATTCAAGAACAACTGATGATTTGCATACAAGAAAAACAACTCGTTTACTAAAGGAAACTAGTGTGGAGTATCTTCTGTAGAATAAATTGTCATTTTTCCATAGTTTCATTAAACATTGGTACATGTTTCCCAGATCTGCATGTACATAAACATCTGGTCAGGGTTGTATTGTACTGCTACTTAAATGCTGCAAGTAATTAAGTTTTTGCGTTGCTTTCAGAACATGTGGTTTCAATCATTGCAAGTATGCTTCGGAATTGTCGAGGGCCACAGCGTCAACGCCTCTTGAGCAAGTTCACAGAAAATGACCATGAGAAAGTGGACAGACTGCTTGAGTTACATTTCAAATACCTGGAGAAGGTGGAAGAAATAGATCTGGAAATAGATCGTGATCGTAGGGTAAGTTGGTATAGTTTACTGTTAAGAGACAACAGTGGCAGGATAAGGAGAACTCTAAAAGTTTTCTGCAATTAGTATATACAGTGAACCTTGCTGATGTGTCCTTGCTGTTGTTCTCAAAGAATGAAAATAAAATTAAAATAAATAATAATAATGAGACCTGTAAATTCCTTTCCCAGCAATAATATAACATATTACAGTCAAACTCATGCCTGCAGAACCCCAAAATTAATGATCACTTATTCAGCTACATATTGCTGCTTTTATTATGCTGCCTGTTCATCCCTCTCGGGCACATCACAGTTAAAAATCTCACAAACATTCGTTTTAACTGCAGGATGTGGATGAAGCTGATGAAGATGCAGAGGAGGAGCGTAACTACCTCCGCAGGCTTGAAGGAGGCCTGTTCACTCTTCAGCTGGTTGACTACATACTGCTGGAAGTCTGCACTGGAGGACCTGCTACAATAAAGCAGCGTGTCACCCAGATCCTTAACCTCAGAGGTGGTTCCTTGAAGACCATCAGGCATGTTATGAGAGGTAAACTTGCACAGATGTTAACCTTGCTTAGGGTGACCAGATGTGTCATGGTGCTACCTGTCCTATCATTTACAAAATGGCATCCTTTTTTGCATTTTCAAATTAAAAAAGAAAAAGAAAACTGTTTTCCTTCAGATGTTAATCTTGAAGCTTGACAGTGACCCCAGTCAAGCCCTTGTGTTTATGTTTCTAGCCTGAAGGAGGACTTCTTAGTTCAGAGTATAGTGTTTGTGTGTGTCAGCTATTTATTGTGACTGTTCTGGATCTGTATTTGTTGTTTCCCAACTGCAGTTTTTATGGCTATAAATATCAAGGACAGTTGCAAAATTTAGTCAATATAAAGAGGACTTCACTCTCAAGATATACATTTTATTAGTCATATAATTAATCAAAGATCACTAGCCACTTTTGATAAAATAAAAGATAATGAAAATCTTTCCATGTGAAGAGTAATTTGAAATGGGGCAATTCCCTCCTTTGCTTGCATCCTTAAATAATGTTCAAAGTAAGTAAGAAGTTTGGTATTTATTCCAATTTGACTTTCATTTTTTGGTTATGCTGTACTCTCTCACATGTGCATGTGCACATACACACACACACACACACACAGATATATTTCTGGTAAATTTGAATACTAACTTTCCGTAGGTAATGGTACAGAGAGTAAAACGAAAAGGCATATAATGTAGACTTAAATAAAGGCAGTATTAATGTGTCCAGGTAAAACGTCCAGCCCCACCAGCTTCCAATAAGTGTTCCGTTTTTTTATCTGGTCACCCAATCTTTGCTGCACATTGGAGTTGCAATTATTCAAATGTTGCCATATTGTATTTAAATACGTTTCTATTTTACAGAGTATGCAGGAAACTTGGGTGATGCTGGTGACACAGAATGGAGAGAAATGGAGCAGCAGCACATTTTACAACTTGTCGACAAGTTTTAAATATATGGACTGCATTACATACCTCTATAAATTACAGTATTTGCCTGCATATAAGATGCACGTCCTTTTAGAACCTGTTTTAAGAAATAAAACTTTATCACTGAATATTATAATGAATTTACAAAGCTTCAAATATGAAGCAATATGTATATCTACCAACAGGCATATCAGCTTACCTGTGTCTTCATTAAACCCCAGAAATTCACCTCCAGACCTAAATAAAGTGTCACTTGAAACTACTTCTGAATCAGAGTAGGAAACCTCATACAACAAATTGACCTCTGAACCACGAAGCTTATTACCATTGCCATACTTCATTCACAGCATGAAGCTTTAACCAATCCACAAGCTTGTGAAATGTTAGGAATCTTCCATCCTTCTTACAACAATGTGTATGAGCCACAATTTCCCAATAAATTTAGGACAGTTCACAGCAGAAGAGCCATAATTTTAAATGCTGGAGACACACTGCTTTGGTAATAGCACATGAGCATGCATGAAATCCTTATAACTGGAATGCTCTTAAGCCTGATGCACAATTGCCTGGGAACAGAAATGGAACAAAAAGATGTATGCACCATACATAGAAGCAATCCTAACCTTAATTTGATAACTGGACTTTATTGGTTTCTGGGGTTATTCCACAATAAAGGCTGGTTCACAATAATCAAAAACAGAAACCAAAACAAGAGTGATGAAGTTAAAATACATGTATTATAATGTGAGCATTCACAATTAACAGAAAACTTTGCTAGGAATGGGAAAGAAGCCTTGGTCAAATTTTAACAATCTCATTCTTGTTCCCTGGGCACGGTATATGAGATGCATATTCTACATATTTCACTTTCTCTTCACTATAGAAATTACTCAAGGTGGCCATGATATAAAACAGCCACTAGTGCTCTCTCTAGTCACAAGCTGGGAAAATGAAAGCACTGAAATTCTAGCAAATATGTGTTCTGACTCGCTCAGATCCATCAAGTGTTAGTTCTAACAAAAGCTACAAAAAACAGTAGAAATTAATAAAAATCAACAAATGTATGCTGTTAATAAAGGAATGAAACTTGGTACAATTTGAAGAATTGGAAATAGTAATGAATTTGCATTTAGAAAATGTTTACTTTTTTTTTTAATTTTGATTTTGGCTAACCTGGTTATGTTGGCTGAATTGGAAGCAGATGAAAAAATATTGGCCAGTTATAAACAAATGATGTCCCAATGCTCAAAATCAACTTTCCACTTTGCTATAATATGGTCATCAAAATGTATTACCATTCTCGCTCTTAGGGTAATTTAAATCAACCTTAAATCAGGCATGGGAAACAAAGCTAAAAGAATAAGTGAAAGATTTGAGTGCTTTGAGTTTTTAATTCATGAGCTGAAGATGGAAATGGGAAAGCATCTCAATTCATTTATCAATAACAACAAGGAAAATAACTTTACATATTCAGATATCAAATTTTTAAAACTGAATGTAGGTATGCCAACTTTGAAATTCAATTCGGTTTAAAAAGTAATATTGTAACTATTTATGATTCTTAAACTGAACGAAACTGAAATACACACACATGCAGCTGCCAGGATCATCCCAGTTTTGGTTTTCCAAGCCTGCTACTAGAGAGGGTTGTTAGAGATCATGGTTTCCTTGACCACCTTCCCCGCTAAGGATAGAAACACACAATAAGTATACAGTATCTAAGAATGGGAATGGGAAAGGTTTGACTAACCTTTGGAGTGTTTCTAGGTTTTCAGAAAGCTTCAACTTTTGTACCATGCTTCAGTTTCTGTTCCCAGGAAGTTGTGTACCAGGATTTACACATCACAAGGAAGAATTATATAGTAGAGCAATGTTTTAGGAATCAAAGTAATAAAAAACTGAGTATTAATATCACTGCCTGCTTCCCATAAAAAATTACATCTTACATGCCAGCAAATACAGTGATTTGTTTTATTTTCTTCCTCCACTGTGTGCATATACTGAGCATTTATGAGTAATACAAACTATGTTTTTAAAAAAATGAAATACATTTATATTAATGACCACTATGTGTTCTATTTATTGCTATTTTTGTGACGCACAATAAATTACAGGCATTACAAGATAATAAGGTTTCTTTTAAGAAATTGTTTTCTCAATAAAACTACAGTAGAAGTTATGTGAGTAATACAGGTATGCTAGAGATACAAGGCCAAGAATGAACATTTTTAGAAAATCAAATGAGGACTAGTTTTAAAAAAATTTAAATGATTTATTATTTTTTCAAAATATTCCCCTTTAACATCAATACATTTTTGCATTTGTTGAAACCAGTCCTTAAAGCAATGATGTCACTCTTCCTGAGGCACTTCAGAAACCAGGTTTTTTATAATGTTCTACTGCTTCTGATGACAAAAAATGTGATTCCATGTTTTTTATCTTTAATTTTTGGAAACAGAAAGAAATCACAGGTCAGGTCTGTATGGTGGAGAGGTCCAGGGTACTGACCTTCAGAAGATCCAGATACTCAGTTGCTAGTTTTTGTGTATGGGCAATGCGTTGTCCTGATGCGACATTATTTTTCTTTTTGGGCATTTTTCACAAACTTTTTCAAAAATTTGCAGTAAATAGATATTTGTGTACCAATTAGCAGTAATGGTACATCTATCTTCTAATCTATAACGGCAGTATGACCCATTTTAGAAAAGTAGCAATCAACATCTTACCAGCACTGCAAATTCGTTGGACTTTTGCAGGCTTAGATTCTATTTGAAAGCACCATTGAGCCAATTGACTTTTCTTTTCAGGATCATAACAATAAATCAAAGATTCTTCACCAGCAACAATATTCCAAACCAAATTGAAGGCTGCCTTGGAATTTTACCAGAGTTTTCCTGCACCAATCAATGTGTTGGGTTTGACTGGGAGTCAGTTTTTGTGGAATCCATCGACAACAAAGTTTTCTCATGTCTTAACTGTTGATGTAAATTGTTTTGGATTTGGCTCACACCAATGCTGCCCAAATAAATGCATAAGATGCCCGTATATCTTCTTCAAGCATTGCTCAAACCAGCAATATTTTCATCAGTAACACCAGTTCTTGGGTGTCCTTCACAAAATTCATCGTTAAGAAAAAGCCAATCTCTCTTGAATTCGCTGTACCAACTATAAATTGTTGCCTTAGTTGGGGCTTCTTCACCAAATGCATTTCTAAGCCAATCTTCACATTGTTTAGGCATTAATGACAATTTAAAACCATAAAAAATTCATAGCCTGGAAATGTGCTCTAGACAAATTCATTTTTAGGGGAACACAATCTTTAAATGATAATAATTAACAAACTATTAGAGCAAATTGAACAAACTACATAGAAATCAACTCTTAAAACATTAGAAAGTAGCTGTCAAATTTAAAGAAAACATGGCATTTTAAGAATTTTCAGTATCGCTCTTGTATAATTTTACACAAAGATGAACTTCATATTTTTTGTGTGAACATATCCCCCCCCCCCAATCTATTTCTAAGCAGAGGAGACAGACATAAAAGACTCTGCATGGAGTGGTATAGTATGTCTGCCTCATTCCAGTTGGACAGAAGTTAAATCTTGCTTCAACAGAGTTCCCTGGATAGTCTTTTCATGGATTTAGTCTTTATTTTAGAAGGCAAATGTTAGGTAATCCTCAGCTGTCAAGACCACAGACTCATTTGAGCATTCATTTTACATTCATTGTCCACTATGACCTGTCCAGGGGGTAAATTAAATCTACAAAAATGAAAGAGTAAAATTTGGTTTCCTTTGTTGAACTTTAACTGTCCCCCCATATCTGGAAGTTTTTGAACACACACCCGACTCATCAACACAAGTAGTTGAGGTTGTTAAGGCACAGACTCATGAATAGGAGCTCCTAGTTTAAATCCTACCTGACAGGTTCCTCCCCCTCCAGGGTTTCCTTAGTGCTTACATGAGTATTTGGCAAATGCCAGGGAGGTATCATAAACTTAAGCTGACACTGAAAAACAGAAAATATGGAGTAGTCTTGGAGATAAGAGTACTTTGAAATATTGTAGGAAATTTAAGAGAGAATGGGACAGGAAAAATATATGGATGTTAGGAATAAAAGGGGAAGATAAAGCTGTGCTGGGGGGAGTGGCAGGAATAATGCAGCTAAGTGGACTAAAAGTGACAAAAAAAATGCCCATTAAGTGAAGATGTAGATAAAAGTCTATATGGTATAGTAGAGTGCACAGAAACTAAAGTATGGAGAGGGAGTTCGGAACAAGAAGTGGAATAACTTATGGAGAGAAATTTTGGCATTGAACATTCTTGAAAATAGCAAAAAAATCTGATGTGTTACACTCACATGACTTTCTCTACTCTTGTACAAACTATTTTTATAAACGCTTATTCTCCATCTACTTCATGTTAATCGAGATAAACATTTGCAGAGTCTATCTTATTGCTAATTTTCTTGTAGATGTAAGGGGAATATATATTTACAAGGGCAATATAGAAATACAGTAGCCTTTAAGCACATACATATCTCTTTAATAGCTGGTTGCTAGCTGTAGCACCATTCCCTTTGCCACAGATTAATACTCTTTGCATATCCAAGACAAAAAAATGAATAACGAATTCCCATTTGAGAAAATAAGTATTGAAAAATTTAAGAGAATAACAAGCAATATCTCGAAAATGGTTCACTCAACAAAAAAAATGTATATGACATAAATTGTGTATTTTAACGCGATCTACATTATTTGTGTAGTAAAATTTTGTCTATCTCTTATGGTTTACCAGTTATGCAAAAGTCGTTCACAATGAAGAATATTTTTGGAGACATTCCCAGAAAATTCAAGATATACATTTTATTTGTCATGAAAATATCTTAAACATATGATATTTTAATCAAAATCGTTAGCCATTTTTGAGAAAATTAAAATTTTCGAAAAATCTTCCATGTAAAGGGTAATCTGGGGTGGGGGGATTTTCTTGAAAACCTTCGTGTCGCATCTTTGGTATTTACTGAACCTAAATACCAAGTTTGGTGTTTATCCGACTGTTCATTTTTGAGTTATGCTGTTCACAGACACACACACGGACATGTTTTCAAAAATGCTTTTTTTGGATTCAGGGGGTCCCAAAACATGTATTTCTGGTGAAATCTCAGTATCGAATTTTTGGGTGGAATACAATACTTCCCCTACTTACTATACGTAGTAGACAAAGTAAAAATTGTTAAAACAATTTGGCAACTATGTAAGTATGGTAAGAGAGAAGCAATGGAGGAATGTAATTAAGGCATAGGAAGAATTTAATGAAAGAAATAATGAAGAAATTGAGGGAACAAGAGAGGAAAAATGATGTGTTATACAGAAAAAGCTAAGTATAAATGTCCAACTGTAAATGTTTATAAAGGATCCTGCTTTATTCTATATAAACAATAGTTGTATAGGATCCAAAATACCAAGCACTCTTAAGAAAAGTTTGTATGTGTTACCAATAGTAAAATTGTATATAATTTTGTAATCAGTTTATGTAAATAAATTAATTCATAAAGAACATTAATGCTAGGTTGGAAACATTAAGCAACAATGATAGCAGAAATTTTTATAAACTCTCAGATAAGATTAACACTTAGCCCACCTCTGTGGTGTGGGCGTAGCATGTCTGCCTCATATTCAAGAGGCCCCAAGTTTGAATCTCGGTTAGTGTGAGTTACCTGGATAAGATTTATTCCAGGGTTTTTCCTTATCCTAAAAAGATGAATGTCGGTTAACTTTAAGCTCTATGGATCCTGGGCTCATTTGAGCATAATTTCATCCATTTCATTGATTCATTGTCTGATATGAATCAAGTTGTTAAAGGAGTACCTTCATATATAAGCGCACAACTTTTATAACTGTGTTGTGTGTCTCAAAGGCAAAACTATGTGGTAAAAAGTTATCCATTTCCCTCTAGTTTTCAAAGAAATGCAGCATGTGTAATTTATCTTTCAAGTATTTCAATGTGAACCCAAAAGAAAAGAAAGAATATGGCAGTAAAATGGTTAATTTTTTTTTTCTGGAAAGATGAATGACTGAAATGCCAGAATGAGCTGTGATCCCAAAGCACTAAAGCTGTGTATTATTCATCATACTTAAAATGCAGCTTGAACCCACTGGTATTAGAACCTATCCATGTGACTTGAGAGGCACTGGTGATTAAAAATAAAGGTTATTTTATCCATCATGCTTTATTGCCATCAGGCTAAGGTCCAGATCAAGTTAGCTACCATTGTATGTGCAACCTTACTATAAAAAAAAAAAAAATTTGAGGTTTATTTATGGACGCTCTTTAACTACTATGGTTCTTAGCGTCCCATTCTATATTGGGCGTGAAACACCTGTAATTTTGCTCAGAGGCCTCTTTATCAGGCTTGAGGTTCTTTTACGTGCCGTAAATCTACGACACGGGACCACCGGCTTTACTTCCCTTCCGAAGGAAGCCGTGCTAACGATTTTTACGCCCGAAAAAATCCATCGCCCTCCGCCGGGTTTGAACCCGCGACCTTGGGAACTAGAGGCTAGCACGGTACCACTAGTCCACGGAGGACGACAACCTTACTATAAGATAGAGTACTGAACACATAGTACTGCTGATGTAAACAAAGATGACAATGGACTGCCTTAGTTGCTACTGTTGCTAGCCTAGTGATGGTGGAAAATAAAGTAGGACATATACATCGGAATGAGAGGCAAAGTGTATTGTATCTCTAGTCATGAAGCGGATTGTACATGGCCACGGCCATGCAGGTAAACAACCCCCCAATGCTCCATCTCATTCCACTCTACTCTATGTGCAGTAAACACTTCATAAGTTGTACAAGATTCTTAGCCTGGTCATTATTATCACTGGCCAAATCTTGAATTAAATCGGTTATGGGGGTGAGTGCCCGTCGACAACTAGATCATTAGGGCCCGAGGTCAAAACTTGAAACCGTTAAAGCCTAAAAGGCATATTGGAATATAAAACACTATACAAACCTAAGATTAAGGCCTAAAACCATAAAAGACATATGTTAAAAGCTAAAAGGAAGCGAAAAACTATACAGGCACAGGTCCAAAAGCTTAAAATCAGAATATAAAAGAGATAAAAGCAACTTAAACCTGCGCATAAAATCCAATAGTTAAAACAAACCGAAGTGCCTGATCGACAGCCTGGTCGTCACCTAAAACAACACGCAGGGTATGACCTAGACCAAAGGAGAGGCACTCACGGGCGAATCGCGGACATTCAAGTAAAACATGCGAGACGGACTGGCGAACGTCGCATGTCAGACAAATTAGGGCCAGATCTCCACGCAAAAGATGTCCATGAGTGGCGCATGTATGACCCAGGCGTAGACGAGACAGAACAACTTCGGATCGCCGTGATTCCCTGCAAGAAGTGGGCCAGGGGTGGACGGTGTCCCTAATAGTCCACAGTTGTGTGCCACTCAATGCCACCCATGACTCCTGCCAGGCCAGAAACATATTATGCCGGAAGTAACACTGGACATCTCGGTAATCGCTGTAGAAAACTCTGACGAATGGCAGGCGGACTTTGCAGCCACATCTGCTTCCTCATTGCCGGCAAATCGGTTATGGATAAAATAAAAAACAAAAATTATTTACTTAAGGAATTTTTATTTTACATGCTATTTACTACTGAAACATTCATT
This sequence comes from Deroplatys truncata, assembly GCA_030765065.1. NCBI lineage: Eukaryota > Metazoa > Arthropoda > Insecta > Mantodea > Mantidae > Deroplatys > Deroplatys truncata. The sequence goes on from CM060985.1 coordinate 53,473,969, forward strand.
CTAAAATGGTCCAGCTCCTGAGTGTTCTGTCAAGGAGACACTATTTTATCGCCACTTACTATTTGTATACCAAACAGGAGTAGTTACTCTGCAATGGACAGGCCATCTCTCTTCGCTCCAATCTGTGACATCATATAAAGTAAAAGTTATTCCTGTTTTTATGCACGCCATTGTGAGAAGACACCTAAAAATTGTGAGAGGTAGGTTTCTACTCCATTTTATGCATATCAGCCATTGCCAGCAGACTTTATTTGAAACATCATGGTTGCATTTGCTGCAAAGTTTATTCTAAGGCTTATTAACATCTATGAGGTAAATGTGTATAACACCTATAGGAAAATTAAGGGAAGATTAAAAATCGTATCTCGCTAATGTTAAATCTGCTAAATTCATGACCCCATTATCTCAGAAACTAGTTAAAATGCTAGACTGAAATTTTACAGTATGTAGATGCATGGTTTCTATGTCACTGATATACTTTTATCCAAAAAGTTTGCATATTAAGGAAGATATGATTTTTTTGCCTTAATTATACAACTGAGCGGATGGCTCAGGCGGCAACGTCTGTGGCCTGCATTATTGCATTATTTTTCATTCATCTCTGAATCACCTCCTAGAGGCATGACATCTATACCCTTTCCACTGGCGGAGAATATGCTTGTATCTTCCAGTAAAAAATACAAACTCAAGGATTTGTTGATGAAGCTGTAACTGGTAAATTAAGAAGATAATTTCAATCAGGAAGGATGCTTAAATTCACAAGTATAAGTTATTAATATAGGTACAGATTAGACACTAACATTGGCTGTTTATTGTTGTTCTCTCTTTTATCCCCTCCTTTCATGCTTTTTCCTTCCAGACTGTTAACAAGAATTATACAGACTTAGTTTTAGCAATGTTCATTTACACCTTCATATTGAAATATTAACTGGTAACTAATATAGAGTCATCTATTCTTTCCTTATAATACAGAGCAATAGTATATTATATAATTATATACATTTTGTACACAACTTGAATCCTCTCTTTTACACAATGACATACATACATAAAACAATAGCTATTAGGTCACATTCATTTTTTTCAACAACAGTACAAGTCTATCCTCTCTAATGTAGTTACAGTGTTAGTAGTGGTAGTTAGCATTCCATCGCACATACATTGCTAAACATTAGTTATACATAGCAACAGCAGATGTCATTCAGCACAAACAACAAAGGTTAGTGTTGAACATGCCTGCTTTCCCAGCCAAAATGTTTTCTGCTTTTTAACATCAAGTGGAAAAGAATGTCTGAAATTAAACTTGGCTTGCAATTGCAAAGCTTCTAAATTAAAATCAAGTTCAAATATCGGATTGTTCTTTTTCTTTCAATCAGAACATTCTAATCTTTATGTTATACTGAAAGAACAAGGCCCAATAATAAAGTGGCAACTGAACTCATAACAAAAGTTATGCCGCAAGGCAAAGAGTTTCATTTAATTATGCAAAATAGCTATGAGAGAAGTTAGTTTTTTCAAGCAAAAGAAAATGTTGTAAATATTTAAAATGGTGAACATGGAGGTTAAGAGTTCATATAGAGTCATATCAAGGCGCCCCAAAACAAAATTAACACATAACACTTAAAGTAAAAAAATAATTATATATTATTGTAGATTATAATTCAAAATGGCAGGGCAGCATAAATTGTGGTTCAGAAGTAAAAAGATTATATTTAAAAGGTGAAATAGGAATGCAAGCTGCAATGAAAAGGTGAAACACAAAATTAAAATTAATTGTTAGGGAAGATAAAAAGATCTATGATAGGTCAAAACTACATAACCTAACGAGACAAATGAAGAACAACGTAAGTAGAGGAATAGCACAAGGAAGAAAAAGAGGATGCCAGAAAAACACAAGTTGACCGCCGATAAGGACACACATAACAGGACCAGTAGTAAAAGAGATGTACTGGAAAATTTGAGAATTTAGATTTATTCAGCATAGCTAAAGGTTTAAGATGAGGGAATTATACTGTATCATATTAAGTGAATTATGCTCCATAAGAGAAGCGCAGAGTAGAAAGAAATTATCTTTCTGATGAGGATTAGTACCTGCTTGCCTTAGAAGCAATGAAAGATTGATATTTGTTATCTCCTCACAGAAAGTAAAATAAAGTAGCTTTGAACAAATAATGTAATGCACATAAAAGTCTTGTAAAATTAGCAGAAGTGATCATTTTGAAATACCACTGGGAAGAGAAATCTTAAGATCCAGTCAGATGGTAAATTGTTTGTGAAAAGAACCACAGCTGCCACTAACATTTTCATATTCAAAGTATCACACTTTTTTATAATCTAGCTTAGTAAGGAAAAGAAAAGTCAAGAAATCTTTTACGATCTTAAAATTTGGAGAATAGAAATATATTGTGCGTGTATTTTAGCTTCTGAAGTACTTATATGGGACCAGTTAATACTAAGCATGCATGTTGCCATGGTTGCTGATAAGACAGGGCTGTATTTGTTTGTGGTTCATAAAACAAAACTATTAATTCATGAAGAGTGCAACATTTTCCAACTAAGCTGCAATATGTTTGTCAAAATGCATTCAGATGCTAGAATTCCTGCTTCACAATATTTAGGGAATGCTTTTAATAATGTCGTTAAAAAAAGTACGCATATATTTTGTACTCTAACAAGTGCATGAAGAGCTGGCTATAGGCACCTGTGCTGTGTATTGCTATAGTGTGCAAGTGTGAAAAGATAAAATGTATGCATAGTATAATAAAATGTGCAAACAATGTGGCTATTAAAGATTGTTCATTCATTTCCATATTTATTAACAGCAGCAGTACTACTGGGTGTTCAAATATATTTAGGTTCTTCCTGTTGTCATTTTTATTTAGTGAATATTTCCTTGGCTGCATGGAGGATCCATGGTTTATCAGAGGGCCCGTTATTATTGTTATTGAATTTTTGTTTAAATTGTTTTCTTATCATTTCATGTAACTCCAATGGATATGACTACTACACAGTCTTTTCTTTGGGATTGTCTGAAAGAATAATTGGAAGGTGCCTCAAAAACTTGGAACAGTTGCAGCAATTTATACTGCAAAAGATGACCATCATCACTCCACACCTACTGCAGACCATGTATTTACAAAATGGTATTATTTACTAAGTCATAGTATGTGTCTTCAATGAACTTTCAGACTAATGTACAAACTGTAGGATGAACACTTCAAAACCAGGACAAAGAACCATTTTGCCTGGAGAACCTTCCACCTAACATACAGGGAACACTTCAGCTCTGCAAAGTTTTCAGCCAGCAGAAAGACCAAAGATGAGAAATTCCTCATCTGCACATTTCCATAGGGTGCAGTCAGGCTAGTATCATAGCTGTAGCCTCTAAAGCAGTTTTTCTACCCATTCCTGCCCATTGGGTGGCAGCATTCCAACTTTTCGCACACAACATGGGTGCAATTGTGGGATCGCACAATTGTTAAACTCTGAATCCCTTCCTATATACTCTGTTACATAATTTCCTTCCTTTCCAAGGTGAAATAAGCGAATCTTTTCCCTTCCCCGGTGAGATAAAAAAAGAAAAATTATGGCAATAGAGTCCCTTAAAATGTTATTGCTTTTTATTTATCATTTACTTGTAATCAATTTTTTAAATTCTTTAGTTCTTGTTTAATTCTTATATTTGCATTTGTTTTATTGATTTCAATTTTTAATATGATAGGTACTGCTGTACTTAGCATTTTTTCCATGGTAGCAATGCTTAAAAACCAAAATGGCACTTTCCTCCTATTTTTAAATGTAATACATGGTTATTATGTTAGTTTTTCATCAGTGAAAGTTGCTATAAACCTACAATTATAATTTAGGTCTCAAATATTTTTGAACACCCAGTATAAAAGCTCTGATACCAAATGAAGTTTTACAAGTCTTTAGTATAAGCTACCTTTGAACTATAAAAATGTTGCAAAGAAAACAAAATTATTCATGTATTGCAATGGGGGCAGCACCTAACCCCTGCCTTTAGGCAGGAAAATTTAAGAAGCCGCCTCATAATTTTTACCACAGCCAATATTTTACCATCAGGCCTGTTAACCCGCTGATAACCTATAGCTATTTAAGAATAATATAAATCTTACATTTACCAAAATCCATCGTGTGGATTTCAAATGGAAACTCTACAGACCCAGTAGTTAAGATGTTCTACTGAAGTATATAGGAAACATTTTACTTATTTTGAGAGCATTTATGTTCTAGATATTCCAAAACATCTAAAACATAAATGATTTTCTCTTAACTGGCTAAATGGCTAAAAAGGATTTAGAAAGCCTGGATATTACAATATGACACGTTGAAGTCATGCTAGGAGGCATTTAAGAAGATTTTGATTTGTTATTCCACAAAAATACAATGGAAAACAAATCTAAGTATATTTTATTCCAAGCAATGTTATAAAAATGCAGAAGCAAAATTTTGGGTTGTGGTAAATTATATTATTGTTTCTATCACTGGCAACAAAGAATTTGGAATTTTGTATGTTAATAGGAAATTACAATGGCAACAAATATTAACAAGTTTATTGCATATAGTTGTAATATGTTTAAGGTTTACAACTACCAATATCCTTAAGATGTTCATACATTGTCTTAAAATTCTTATATTTATGCAAAAATCTACTTTAAGTCTCCAGCATAGAAATACGATTAATCTACTACTACAGTACAAGTGCTAGACTTCAGAATTTTGCAGGTTGAAAGGAAATACTATCATTATCTCTTGTAATTCAGATTCTTAAAAGAATATGTGGAAATTATATAGATACAAAAAGCTGTGATTTTAAATAACATACGCCTTCTAACCGAGCAAGTCATAAAATCTTAGAGCATGGATTTCGGAAATTGGTTATCTGCTGATGGCTCCAGGATTTTGAGGGCAGGTGCATGTTGCCAAGTTTGTGCTCATAGTATTCCTTCAAAATTAATGGTTTTATGTGTGGTATTAAACACTGGAAAAATGTAAACACTTTCTAAAAATGTCAAATTAAATGTGTGTTCTATATACTCGGTATTAATATTTTAGAAAAAAAAATTAATTTCAGAAAGAAATTAGGAAGATACAAAAAGAATCTTAGAGCACACATGATGCATTTAATAAATAAAAAAATTAGAAGCATACAGTATTGTACAGCCAAATGATACATGCACAAATAGAAAACATAATGCAATAACTAAACAAGATTTAGTCCACAAAATAGGTAGGTACAATTATTCTGACTTCAAAAATGATGTCCAAACATTTTATATCTGCTTTCTTAGAGCTAAAGCATTCAACTCTCCTTCGATGGAATGACTGGTCTTTTCCCTGCATATTTATAGATTTTTATTTTCCTATGGCAAAATGGGTATTTTGACTGAACAGCATGAGGCAGCTGTGTATATAAAGATTTACAAAGTAATGTCTACATCAGAGGTGATTAAATGCATAATCAGTCAACTTGAATGCACGGTAATATAGACTGGTCCAACCCTTTTCTGTTCTACATTGGTCAGCAAATACCGAACTAGCATGATGGTTAACAACTACAGCCATGTCTGTATTAAAACTCTTATTCTCATAAGTTTAATAATCTGCCACTGACTGATGGTCAATGTCTGTTGCACATCTACCCTCTGTCATGTTCCTTCAGCTTTCAGATGTCTCACGTATTGCACACATTCAAGTCATACAACGTGAATTGTAGCCACTTATGGTCCAAATTATGTAAAAATTTTGCAGCCCCTGGTAAGTGGCTAGTTTCCTGTGTAGAAAGCTACTCATGTTGCAATTAGAACACACAAATATTCCAAGGAGGTATATTTTTTTGATGCAGAACACAAACAACACCATAGAAGTAATGCATTTTGGTCAAAAAACCATAATGAAACTACCAATGTTCAATAAATGTCATCTTCAAATTTCCTTTCAGTCTTAGATGAAGCAACAATAACAATACTAAAGACTTAAAACTGTCTCAATATTGATTATGAATGATAGCCCATGAAACTATCATTCAACAGTGTGATGCCAAAACAAAATGACAGTGCCCTAATGTATAACAAAGCACATTGTGGAAATAACAATCAGCAGCTAATTTTATGGTTGTTGTGCGATACTGTTATTAGTTTAACAATTATTTAATCTATTTATAAAATGAAACAGGCAAAATTATAGCCTTAGTTCTCCGACAACCAGTTAAATAACAATATTCAGAAAATGCCATTTGCTGAGAAAAGGTCCATAAAGAAAGGTTCTGCCTGCTTGGGGAAAAAAATAAAATAATAATAATAATAAATCTTTATTAATAGTAGGGATTCAGCTATGTAATTGACCTTAAATTTCAAGGTGACTTTTTATGTCCCTATGTTTAAACTGTTATTGTATTAATGTATATTAGACGTCTTCATTTATGTACTTATTTATTATTAAGGATGAAATATATGGCTGATGTGATATTCTAGATTACCTTTTCCTCCACTGAGTCAGATGTACAGGAGAAGCAACTTCTTAAGTATCAAAGCAAAATGAGATGTTAGTAATATGCATCTTCTTTATTCTTAAACCATTCTGAATTAGTTCTGTCAAACTGTGCAACAATCTTCAATATACTCATTGCAGTTTCCCAGAGGCTGTAATGTTTTTTTTTATTATTATTACAGGTACAATTTTCCTTTTGCCTAAAGAATGTTTTCATTATAATACATCACTTGTATGAAATAAAGTTAAAAATAGTGTCTAAGTTTCATATGTAAGACATAGTTCAGTTCTGGAACCAGTTACATAATTTTACCATTATTATTGGAAGAAATTCACAAATTACAGTTTACTACTGCGGTTTCGAAAACAATACGGTCAGATTCACTGTTGAGTTTCCTTAACCATTACCGACTTAACAGCTCGGAAATTTGGTTTAGATAACAATATTAGGAACTTTTTCAAGCTCCATTAGATGTAGTCAAAGATAATGTTAATGCACACTCTGCACATATTCTATGCTCTGTATAATTCTTTATAAAAAGAATAATCACACACATTTTTCTTGCAACTTACACACTCTAACCTCACTGAAAGTTACTCCAAGTTTTTTTACTTGCAGTTATGTATATAATATTAGTAGTGCTTTCATAAAATAAGCTAGTAATGTTCACTAATAATATTTGCAGTGCTTATTGTAACTTCTCTTCAAACTATTATGCAACATGTTCCCGAGTTAACATATGAAGAATGAAACAAAAAACTATGAGGTATGCAATAAGCAAGTTAGTGTTATTTGCTACTAAATTACATAAATTGACAAGAAATTGTTCAACTATGGTCTAATTGCATGCTTAAGATTATATTCCCTTCCGACAGAAATTTAAAGGCCAACTGCACAGTTTTTGAAATTATCAACAGCCCTCCCCTTTTTCATGAAAATAAAAAATTATGTTTTGGCTTGGAAAGCAAGACACAATCACATGAACTACTTTGCTTTATCTCTGCATTTTGTATTTTGCTTTTTAAACAGTTAATGACTTAACACACATTTGGATGCTCTAAGATATACCTTTTTCAAATACAAAGCTTACATATTAGCATCTCTTTATTACTGCTTGCATATCACTGAACAGCAAAGTGTGCAACAATGAATCTGTTGCTTGATTTAAAATAATTTGTTTAGCAAATATAATCACTTTCAGAACAATGTTCTGTGTGGCTAGCTAATATATGACGTTGAAATCTTATATTCCAGTAACCAAGCAGCAACAACAAAGTTAACAATTTATTTTCATGTTATACTTTTATTTACTGCTCACTTATATATGCAGTTTAATGGTTGTAACAAAGATTATCAGTACAACTGCATACTATACAGTTTCACAGGAAATCCCAATGCAATGAATTAATGAAACCTTCCTAACAAAAAAAAGGAAAACATACAGGATGACATGTGTAAGTCACAGCTGTTTGATGATGGAGCTATATGCTTAAAGTGTCGCTTGAAACACGCGAATGGCACAATAGCAGATGTCTGTTTACAAGTATTTGCTCCTGCAAAAATTCCAACACAGTCCAAAGATGACAAATAATAATGCTGCACTCTTAAGCTCTATGCTTTGGCTTCAAGAAATTTATTCTATATGATTTTATTTCAAAAACATACACTTTGGATTTATTTATACATACAGCTACATGATTAGCGCAAAGAGGATTATATTGATAATATTCAAGGTAAGGATACATAGCATTCTTGAAGCTTCTTTCTCATCAGAAAGTTTCAAGAGCTTGCAACAGATTTTGCAAAACATCAACAGTTAATTTATATAACAATGGCATCTTCAAAAGTTCATCTGTGGAGTTCAGTCTGTAAACTAATTGACATTAGGTAGAGGACTTTTGTTTTAGTGTTTATGTTGCTGAGTCAACAATGTTTACTTACACCAAAGCCCTCATTTCATTCTGAAGACTTGAAATCTACAGCGAAAAGCAATTTTTTTTCAATTATTTTTTTAAAATATGATATCAAAATCACAGAATATGTCGTCAAAAGTATTTGTTTTTTTTAAAAGGCCTGTCTTTTTCTTCTAAAGAGTTATTCAGAAATGAGTAGCAATGATTTTATTATTCCTAGTTATCGCAATAGAGAGCATGGGGGTTCAGTGTTATTCTAGGAATGGGAGAGATCAGGGTAAAATAGAAAAAATTAAGAAGCCCATCAGCAAATTGCTCTAATGATATGGACAATAGGATTACTTACATTTTATTTTTACAGTTGATTTTGGCTAAATAAGTTCTGACACATTGGTCCATGTAATATTTTTAGCGCTGAAGAATCATCCCTTATACAAAAAATATAGCTGGCAAAAGGCAGCCTATGAGAGAGGAAAAAGTTCCTTACTCTTTGTAAAACAAGCTGGATTATTTTTCTTGGTTGTAACTGTTAAGATTAATTTTTAAACTTTTAATCCTAACAGGAAAGTTTGCTGTTTTACAGTTTATGCAAGTACCAGTATCATGACAAAGTTTACAAAATGACAAGGAAGAGAAAAAAAATTTGAGCATATAGCCTATTGTCATCAAATAAGAATTTCATGCAGTATGAGGTATTTTTTTCATTTCTTTGAAAGTTGTCTTAGATTTGAGGGATGGGGGGTCTATACTCTAAGTTCAGTACACAAATGCAAAATGAACTTATCGCAAACTATATCCAGTGTTCTTTTTTAATAAATTTGTAGTGTAACCCAGGTCTGACCTTGCTATCTACAAACATAAGCAGTTTATGGAGTTACATTCGCCCCGATCCACTGCTGGTCTGTTTTCCCTCGCACATCAAGAAATGTCTGAGCTGCATTTCCCACATGTCACAGAGCATACTGCTCTCTATGCATCACTTCCTGAACTAGCAGAATGCTCAAGCGTTTGCCAATTGATGGTCAGTTTGGGCTGAAATCATTTCAGCATGAACAGTGTCGTGAACATATCTCCTTTTGATTCTTGGTAACTGAGGCAGTTCGCAATGAGCTTCATTCACATGTCTGTACGCACCTTTAAACGTCAATACATGATTGGTAAATTGAGAATAATTTTCTGCAGGGCCTGGAATCCACAAACCCTCTGCAAGAATTAGACAACTTTACAGATTTTGATGCTTTTCGCAGCATATGTCCAATGCAAAATTGTTTTGTATTACCCCAGTTTTTTTTAACATGCCTTTTCACAACCATCAGTTCCCTCTCTGCCACAAAGCCTCAATATAAACCAATTAAGAAAAAAAAACAAAAAAACAAGCAGTTAAAAGGAAATGCCCATTTAAATGTACATAAACAAGTTACCAATATTTGAATTATGCTTTAGCATGCTTATTTCTTTAGATAACAGTATTTACTCAGAATTAAAATCCACACAGCATTTTAAGTACTCCAAGCAATCAAAATTTAGGTTTTTATCTCAAAATTTTATAGCATACACTTTCAAACCATCTAACACATTCAGTACCATTAACAAGACAAGATGTTTAAGCTTCACGCATTGGAGAATTGGTAAACTACTCTACTGCTGATGTTTCTGCTTACACACAAGTCATGTGATGTACATACTGTTACATCTCAGATGTTTACTTCTAGAACAAAGCGTGAATAAAGTCACAATTGGCAAGAAGAGCCTTGCTTTATGGTTAGCTTTTGTGTGTTAGAAAATGCAGTGTTTCTAAGTATACTCTTAAAAATTAGTTTTATAAGCTTTTTATCTCAGAGATAGAGAGGCAACCGTATGTCCTACATTTCCCACACATGTCCAAATTTTTAGTCCTGTGTCTGGCATCCGAAAAAAGATCCCTACATTTTCTGCATTGAAAGATTTGGTTCAAATAATCCTTTGTAAATTGGAAAATATAGTGAAATAATTACATAAGTTTTAGCAGTGGTCGCACATATACAAATTTCACTGAATTAAGAATTTTGCTCAGAACTATTTTCGAGGATCATCATCATCAACTGACTGCAACTGGATGGCACTATGGAAATAGATTAAGACAACCAGCTTTCCTACCTGGACCTAAACATTATGAACAACAATGGCTTGGCTTTTGGAATATAGAAAGAATGCTTATACAGACAACTGCATAAAAACCAATAGTTATAATCCATCACACAAAGCTGCCATATTTAATAATTTGACCTATAGATTGGTGAACATTCCTCTCTAAAAGGAACACAGCTTAGAATATGAGGAAACCTTAAAAACAGCTAGGTAAATGGTTTCAAAAAAGAATTGGTGGAGAGACTGATCAAAACTGAGGCAGTATTTTATATCACAACACTGTGAATGCCAGAGTGATTGTAGTGTAAATTAACATTATTGTATGACAATGATTATGTATGTTTGTTAGCTATAAGCATTGTTAGGAAATAAGTTTATAGGGCCTCACTGAAACTGACAATAGGAGCGGGTAACAATGAAGCGATGGGGTGAGTTGTTTATCAATTAGAAGAGACAAATGACGTCAGGATAGCCTGCCTTTCTTTAGAAATGAAGGGAATTTTGATTGGCTTATAAAATAGACACTAATGTTGGCGCGATTTATTAACCAATAGCAGCTCGATTATAATGTTTAGGCATATCAGGGTGAGGGAGTATAAATTCTTGAGCCAAAGGCAAGTATCGCGCAGTTCTACAGAATCATTCACTAGGTAAACGTCAGGCAGTTCTAAGGAAGCATTCATGAGGTACACATTACGTAATTCTCCAGAATATCTCACGTCGTAAAGTTAGTTACAAAATGTGAAATACGCAAATTAATAGTGCGCGGCAATTAAGTGATTGTAGTTACATTTGAAAATATAACAGTTTCAGTCAGGCGTGTATCAAGATTAAATATGTAAAATTAATTGTGATGGCAATAAAAGTGTAAAAACAAATTCTTTTATCAGTGTTATCTTTTAGTAACAACTCCTTTCCGTTTACACGCCCTGCTCAAGAGATATTTGCTCGACTGAGTAATAATAGCTAGCCGGAGGACAAAGAACCCAAAATTCAAAATAGTAAAACAATAACAGGTGCCAAACAAATAAGATAACATGACAGGTTACTGCGACAAAACATTCTGCAACAAAAAATAAGAGAAACACTAGTCTAAAATCACTAAAGAAAATTTAGTATTCCAGAAAGTCACATTCCATCCATGATCATATAGCAAATTTCAAAGGATTTTCAAACAAAGCAACATAACACTCATCCCTAAAAATAATATCAATATAAAGCTTCTCATAAAAGCCAACCAAAAAGAAACATCCTGATGTGTTGCACTCACATGACTTTCTCTACTCTTGTACAAACTATTTTTACAAACCCTTATTCTCCAACTCTTTCATGTTAATCCATATAAAAATTTGCAGAAACTATCTTATTGTTATTTTCTTATAGATGCAAAGGGAATATGGTACGCTTTAAGCGATAGCCAAATATTTTAAGAAATGATTGCTATGTGGAGCATTTCATTCTCTTTGCACGTCCAGGACAAAAAACAAATAACGAAATCCTATTTGAGAAAAAGTATAAGTATTGGAAAATTCAAACAAATAAGAAGGAATATCTCAGAAATGATTCACTCAACACACACACACACAAAAAAAAAAAAGTATGACACAAATTATGTGTCTTAATGAGATCTACATTTTTTGTGTACTAAAATTTTGTCTATCTCTTACGATTTACCAGTTATGCAAAATTCATTCAGAATGAAGACAACTTTTGGGGACATTCCCAGAAAATTCAAGATATACATTTCTTTTGCCATGAAAGTATCTTAAACATGATATTTTAATCAAAATCATTAGAGCCATTTTTGAGAAAATAAAAATTTTCGAAAAATGTTCCATGTAAAGGGTAGTTTGGGATGGGGGGAGTTTCTTGAAAATCTTTGTGTCGCATCTTTGAAAGATACTGAACCTAAATACCAAGTTTGGTATTTATGCAACTTTTTGTTTTTGAGTTATGCTGCACACACACACATGCACCCGCACACGTGCCCTTGCGCACACCTTTTTCTAAAAATGCTTTTTTTGGATTCAGGGGCCTCAAAATATGTATTTACGGTAAAATCTTGATATCGAATTTTTGGGTGGAATGCAATACTTCCTCTACTTACTATACGTATTAGAGAAAGTTAAAATACCCCTTCATAACAAATCTGGGATTTAAGGACAGATTACAGGGACTGAGAAACTATTTATATAAGTCAAATGAAATATAGAAATGAGACTTTAGGAACACTTCTAGAACATCAAATCCAGGGAAGAGCAAAAATCAACCGTTGCAGCACATTTTTGGTCAAAAGGGCACAAATTTTGTTAACCCAGTATCGCTAATCAAGCATGCACAGAAATCCACTGAATTGAATATTTGGGAAAACTTTTTTATGGAAATATTGACCAAAGTTAATGAACTTCAAGATCCCAATGGACCAAAATCTCATCATGAAATTCATAGAACCATGAACAGAGAGACAAGTAGTAAAGCTGTGATCATCAGGGGCAAGTCATCCAGTCGCAGTCAGCTGATGAGGAAGAGTTTGAGGTAAATACTTAATTCAGAGAAATTTGTATATGTGCAACTACTTCTAAAACTGTTATATAAACTTTCTTTGTATAGTACCGGCACCGTTAAACTCTTTGTACTACTGTACCGTTATTATCACTCTGTATTAATATTGTAACAAAGAGATTGCAACACTGTCCAACCTGTAAATGCTGCAGGTTGACAGCGAGAAGCCAGATAAATGTAATGGCTATCAGAAACTTCTGGAATCACTAACAAGAAGCTGGCCATATGTCTTATGACAGAATTTTCTAGGCTGTTAAGAGGTCTGGAAAATCAACACCTATATAAAGGAACAGCTGGTGTCAAGCAGATGGACAGACTGTTGATTGGTTATACAGTTATACAGTGCAGTTGCATCCAGCGAGATGTGAATGAAGAAAGTAACTGGCCTGTTTGAAATGGTTTAGAAGGAAGGCAGTAACATCTCTAGTTCAAGCCCCACAGAATTACTTGGAAGGGGTTGAAGTGAGCTACATAAGTACCACAGAGGATATTACCAAGTAAGGATGAAATTTATTGGACTGGACACATTTAGTTAAACCGGACAAAGGATTGGACTTGTCAGAGTTGTTGACCCACAAACTTAATCTCTAAATAACTTGGAAAGGAACTTTATACAATGAAACCGCCAGCAATATAAAAAGTAGAGTTGGATATGACATTACTATTCAAGAACTAACATCTCTTTAGTCCATAAAAAAGGTTTTTTTTTCTGAAAAACCTGATGAAATTGACCAAAATGAACATGCACAAAAAAAGGAAAAACCAGGGATATATCAGATTAACTTTTCAGAGCATAATCTTGAATACTTTGAAAAAACACAAAGAAGTTTGAATCTCAGGTTGAAAGATCACCTAAGAAACATTAAATATAAGCTAACAGATAACTCTGCAGTAGCCAAACACCTATCACAACATAATGATATAAAACTGTTATAACCAACAATGAATGCCAAGGAATTGGATGAATGAGAAAAAATGTTCATCACGAAGCATCAAAATCAAGTTATGAACTTTGATATTCCTATGGAGGTAGTGAATTTGCTCAAACCTCTGCTTCCAGGGGAACTTTGTCAAGCCATGATAGGCCCAGATATTTGAACCAGTTGACAGCAGCTGAGGATGTAGGTAACAACCTATAAAAGCATGCTCCTGCAGTATATGGTAAGTGAAACCTTATAAGTGTTTAGTCAACTGCAACTCTATCTTTTAAGTTAATCTCTGTTGAAATAATAAATTGCTCTCTGGCAAACATTTGCTCCTCAATATTAATGATAGCGATTAATGAATGTCAACTTCACATTTTATATATCCTTGGCTTGGAGTAATGCACATAACGAATGCTGAGAATTTCTTAATCAAGGAGAAGATATGTCTTATTTCCACATATAACATGACACAGGAAGAACAGTGTTGTTTGACAAGGTGTCCTACATTTCAGTACTTGGAGCCTTCTTTCAGAGCAATGTTCATCTTGTCACCCTAAAGCTCAATTCATATAGAAATTGCACCCATTCCATCCCAGGTTGCTACAATGCAAACAGAAGTCTAAAGTTACAGCCTAATCTCCAAGTATACTGTGAAGCTGCCCAACATGTCGCCAAAGTTAATCGCACTGTAATATTATTGCTGTTCTTTCTTAAGTACATTCTAGCAACTGAGATAATATGCATGGAGTTATTTCCACATTTTAGCCTGAATTGTATCTCTGCCTTTTACATTGTATAGGGTTTTAGGATTTAGTAGTATTTTTAATAACATATTCATGCATTTTAATATTATGTGGAGGTTTTGAGAAATGAATTGAGCCCCTTCCAGCTCAGCCTGCAAATGCCAAAGAAAAGAGTGGCTAAAATTTTAGACAAAGAAAGAAAAAAAAATGGAAAAAGATAATTTAGCTAGGGGAAAGATGCCAAGTATACTAACATTGGATAAGAAAGCTTAATATAACATCCAAAAAAAAGGCATCAATTATAAACAAGTTTAATGTCTAACAATGCATCAAAAGCTATTTATTTTTCTCCCTAACTCTTACTTGTTTATATATAATGAATGTGATGCTTACTTGCCACTTTCTGAAATTGAAACTCCTAAAATTTTCCTCATCCAGCAAAGCATAATAATTTTGTATTGACATGAAATTTGCGATACATAAAATGTTCAGTGCAGCAAATGTACAAAAATTACATGTCAAATAAATGAGAATTCCATTTTATAAGAATCCTTGAAGCCCTGGTAGTATTGCTTCTTTCTGTCACTCACGTTGAAATTATTCTTCCTGGTACCACAATAAACAACTATTAAAGCAAGGAAAATCACCTTCTAGGCTATACTAGATTTCTAGTCCATATTTTATGCTTCATAATATGAACTTTTGACCCCCCCCCCCCAAAAAAAAAGGGAGGATGGAACTTCTTTACTGCAGCCATAGAACGTGAATAAGGTTAACAATTTACATGAGGGAGTTTACCTTACAATTCTCATCATACATTGCTGAATGCTCATGCCCATTTACTGCTCATCAGTTACTAGACGTCACTTGTGGTGCGATCAAATTTTAAATCTGCACCCTATGCATTTTGTTGCATAAGGTGAAGGGGGGGACCATGATTGTGATGAAGGATAACACACAGATAAGCTCTGCCATATCATAGCCCAGTATACAAATTATTGACATACATTCATTCTGTAATCTTAAGTTACAATATGATGTGATAGAATTTAATGCTTTGACTTGTCCATTGTGAAGATCTATAGCAATTTGAATCTGCCCACAAAGTCATAAAAATGTCTTTGGAATAGAAAGGCCTCCACTTCAGTACATTTTAAGAACAAGCCGTAAAAGTTGGCAAGTATCGTAATCCAATATAAATGCTAGTATTATGTGATAGGTATACGAAAGGTACCTACATTTCCAAATGATGGGGGGGGGGGGGGGAGCAGCTATTGTGAAAGTGAAATCAACAGCAGGATGTCTTGTTATTTTAAATGTTATCTTAAAAGCAGAAAAGAATACATATCCAAGGCTCCAGGCATGTGCTGCATATCATCTTTCTACCAATTTTTATATATCTATGTATGGAATGGGTGCAATTCCTATATACAAACACATACATAGTTACAACAGAGTCATAAATTATTAACTTGTTTTTCAAATGCATGATGCAGAGCTCCTAAATCAAAATACTAATGCTATTCTCGACAGAACAATGGTTTCTCTAAAAAAAAAAAGGGGGGTTTTCTTTTTCTAAGATACCTTTAGTTTAGGAACTTTATTTGTATAAACTGGACGTTCAATAAACTTCTGTGGGTATGAGTTTGAATGTAATTACATCAAATTTCACAGATCTTGAAATTACATAAGCTTGTTAATGGTGCCACTGTAGCTGAAACTATGAATGATGCAGGTCATTCTTTATTGTCCCCACATGTACAAACATTAAATTTTGTAAATTGCACAATGCCATTAGTTCGAAGAAAAGCTTGAGTTTACTGACAAAACTTGATCTGCATGTACTGTTATTTTTGGTAATGGTAGCTTGGTGTAAACAGAACAAGAA
Source organism: Deroplatys truncata (assembly GCA_030765065.1). Lineage (NCBI taxonomy): Eukaryota > Metazoa > Arthropoda > Insecta > Mantodea > Mantidae > Deroplatys > Deroplatys truncata. Next base: position 53,490,639 of record CM060985.1, read on the forward strand.
GTGTATGTCTTAAGCTGAAGCTCCGAGCACTATGTTGGAGAGGTAATTTAGAAGTGTAGGCTTTTGGGGATGAGTGTAACATTCAAGATGCTGCAAGTACAATTGCAGAATAGACATATCACAACTTAAATAGTTTCAAGCAGGGAAAATTAATTTTAAATATTGCTTTTAGTGTGTATAAGATGTGTACCTATAAATTAATATAACAAGCAATGTTATTTAAACCACCATAAAGGAAACTAAACCTTGTATTATTATTGATACAAAATAATTGTATAACATTACTTTACACACAAATATACATTTTGTTAATTAACTGGCAGCACTACATTTCAAATGTAATAATGACTATTTTCAGTTGTCAGTCTCATTCCTTTTCATTACTTCAGACATCTAGAAAATGAAATCCAATATGCCCATCCCTGAACAGGGATGCAATTGCACTGTTCCAAAAAAATTATACCTCCTAAAGCAGGTCACCAATCTTGTATTTGTCTATATTGAGCCACCATTGGTTTATACACAGAGATACTTCTTGTGGTGCATGAATAAACAGCAAAGTAATGTATTAATTCTAGAATTGGTTAAACAGAGTTTTTATACACTAGTAACCAGGGTGTTACTGTGTATAAGGTCCAAAGGAACAAACAACTCTTAAGAATAGAAATTAGCTGAAGGTGTATAACGAAAAAAGGAGGAAGGTTTATTATTGTGTGAAATGTAATCCAATATGGTGTGTAATTAATGACAAATTCTATTACTTCATTCAATCTTGAAAGCTTTTTCATATCCCTTAAGCACTACTTAGCAATATTCACCATTTGTTTTAATATGGATATTTTCAGTAGTATTTAATGCTCATTCTTACTGCAAATGGCACCACGGACAGTGGACACTGATGATCCATGAAATTAAATGACAATTGAGAAAGGAAATTTGGGAAGGAAACGTTCCAGATCTAAGTTTAGATCTCGGCTACCCATGTTGGTATTTTCACCAAACATTTTTGTTAGTTTCAAACCCATGCTCACAAAAGTCTAAAAAAATGAACATCTGATAAAAACAAGCGCATATGGAAAACTTGGATTATGTAAATGGATAACCATGGATTAAACTTCCAATAAAATTGACAGGTACTGAATGTGCTAATATAGTTACACCAAGTTGTATGGTATTAGAAATTAAATTTAAGTAATAGAATTCCTTATGAATGACGCGAGTATTCTTCTCAGCTGGAAATACTAACTCTGAATCTTTCATGTCCTCATCTGTTACCTTGTCGAAACTAAGAAAGAATTTTTTATACTACTACACTACAATACTGCCATTACCTAGGTACCTAATTTTAGGATTTAAAAGTCATACTATACTGCAAAGTTTAATAAATACAATAAAAGTGGGAGTTTTATAATTTTTTAAATTAAACAAATATATAGTATTAGTGTTGTGCATTATCTTGGATTTTTTTAACAAAATATGCCAACATTGCATTTTCAGTAAAGGTTTTTACATTCTTCTTCTTGCACCATATTGGGAATAAATGACACTCTCACTCGTACTTTTTTTTGACTTCTCAGGCAACAGTTCTTCTTTACGTCAGGTGCTACTGCTGCTATGTCAGATGGAGGGCCTAAAAGTTTATAGGAAATACTGTTACTGATGTCCATAATGTTTGTATGATTTAATTTTCAAGGTTTCATGCAAAAATCAACAACGATACAAGAATATCATTCTTCATAACTAGAGCCAGGATGTTAGGCAAAACTACCTTTTTACTGTGTGGTAACAAATAAAAATTATGTAGATATAATCCGGCATTTTGAGGTATTTGGAAGTGATAGAACCACTTCTTACTTTGCCTCTTTTGTCTTTTTAAGGTCTAGCTGTCTATTTAACCATAAACGGCTATTTTTGGCTCTTTTAAATCAGCTTAAACTTTTTCAAATTATTTTTAATTTTTCTATTACACTCAGGGAGCTCTATATGATGGACTACATGAAAATTCTTTATGTTGAAGATCATCTTTTGTTTGCTGAATCTTAAGGATTCAGCATTTTTCTTTGAAAATGGGTTCCACAGTGTCAGGAAGCACTGTAAGGAAGAAATTTTGATGTATAGTGATGGTCAGTTACTGACATGTGAAAGCAGTAGACATCATTTAGTTATGTTGCCTAAATTCAATTAATCATTGAAAAGTAAACTTTACAGCTCTGCTCACGAATTTGATTTGGTGTTCATGTGTTTTCAACTGATGAAATGCTTTTACTGTGTAAAAAGGAAAGAAAAAAAGTATTTTCAATCAACGCATGTTAACAACAAAACACAGAGAAGCTCTTGCTTCAGACTTCAAAGAGTGATAAGAAAATAAGGCTTTTTCCAAGTGCCATTGCTGCATCTAACAGACAGGCACAGTTTTCAGATTTATGTAAATCATTAGTTGATGGTGGCAGTGTCTCACACAAGAAATTTACAATTACAGCAAATTTACACATCTATAATTTGTATGATTTTTGAACCAAATATTGATTATACTACAAGAATTATGACTTTTTAAATTTTGTAATGCCTTTTTCTAAATTTACCTGGTTTTTTACTTTTTATTGCCATTTCTGCCTACCTAATTTGACTGTTATAAATTCCTAAATATCCAAGCTCTATTGATAACCGTAGAAACATACTTCAATCAATCCAGGATGTTTTAGTTTAATATAGAAGACAATGATTAAGTTGCCCATTCACTGTAGCGGTAAAATTAACATTTTAATTATGATTATAAAAATTGTACAAGGCAGCGTAGTAGTATAAAAAACAGTATGTATGCAAAACATGCATAGAAAAGCTCACTGCAATCCTCATGTGTTATGCAGATTACACTGAGATGTGCAATGAGAGCTTTTCTCCACTAGTGTACAATATACTATATCATGATACTGACTTACACAACATAATAAAGCTGGATTCATCACAAACTGTAAAAATTCAAAACTAGCTTCTGTGTATTCACCATAAATTAAACTTCCAAAATCAAGAGTTCCTCTGCAGTAAAAATAATTTCAACTTTGGAATTTAAACATTGAGAAATAAACTATTACTATGCAAATATGTAAAAGTTTATTCTTTTTCATAGAATTTCCACTGCAACATTTCTGCTTTGAAAAATTCAGCTTCATAAAAGTCAGTTTAATATTGGCTTTAATATTAATAGCAACAAAGATGCTTAAACTGTGAATTATTCTTTCCAATGGAGCTCATTCAGCAGATACTGGAATTATGTAAATGACAATCTTAAAATTATACTTTCATATCTAACATTCTGTAATGTTACAAACTTTTATTTTCTTCACCAATGTTAGTACTGTCTACCACAAAGTGCTGCTGTGTGCATTATGTATATACATCCACATATTCCATGGTGGCACACAATTACAATATCTTGAGTGCCCCTCAGCTATTTATTTTCATATCCAATGAGTATAACAAATAACAGCCATGGGGTATATACAATATATACTATTCCTTTATTTCTTATAAAATAAATGTATACCTCCACACATTTGCAGATATGAGGTACCGGAGCAACACTAAAAGCATCATTTGCCAATTACTCCCCCCTCCCCCCCTAAGAAGGCATCAAGTTCATTCTCTGCACATTCAAAATTTATGTATGTACATTTTATTCCACAAAAAATCTGGGCTCTTGCTCGCATGAGGATAGCAAAGCTCTATGTCTAAAACATGGTGCCCAATGCAGGAGAAACTTAAACATATCAGAAACATAAAACAAAGGAAAAGCAGGAAAAAGAAGAGCTATCATATCACCACTGTTCTTCCAAAATCTGCTCTATGCAATTTTTGTATAAGACAACATTTTTTATAATCGACTCCACGAGTTTTATAACCACCTGAATTGTGAAACAACAGCTTCGTAAATCAATTATATTCTTATGAACTGTTTTCTAGGTGCTTAATATTTACATCCATTTGTGAAGTTTTCTTGTGACAAAAGGAAAGTGGACTTTAGAGGTGGTAGTTATTATTTGTTCAATAGCACAGATAAGAAATAATTAGCTCTGTTATTTAGATACTACATTTACACATTTTATTAGTTGCCCTTTTATTGTTTTACAGCTAAGAACGAGGACAATGCACAGCTTTGTTTTACTAGGCATATCATAAAATGCAATACATAACTCTCTGAAACATGAAGTTAGGTGCATTCATTCTGTAAGACAGATTAAGTGCTAGGGCATGATAACTAAATAACTGTGCATTACTTTGGTTCCTCAGTATCATTTTATGGACCACAACCATCAAGGCCATTAGAAAAGTCTCAGTTGTAACAAGCTCTGGCTTTCTTGAAAATGAATTGAAATATCCCATGTGTAAGTTCATGTTGGCCTTTAAGTATAAAGGAAGAGCACTACAGCTCAGAGAACCTGAAAGTTTTTATGTCAAAAGACAGCTTGTTTACACCAGTCTTGTTCACAACAAGTGTTGCTTAAATCACTATTTGTGTTATTTGTATCTTACTCAAAATACAAATTCTTATACACAATTACTGTGGGATATTTATATTAATCTGTAATTGAAATAAAGGCTAATTTACATATTCATATAACGCTTATTTTCTTTTCAAGTAGCTTTGTGGAAATATCTATACGTATAATAAACAAAATGAGGAATAATTTTTTACATAATTGAAACTAACATACATAATGGGCCATCCTGAAGCCAGAAATTATAATTAAAATATTTTTGTTTGTGTGTATGTGCTTTCTTTTCCTTTTTATCTTTTCACACGAGAGGCCAAATTGATTGTTATGAACTATCAAGCAGCTTTAGAACTTTTAGGTTCCAGACCTCATTTATTCTGAAATGATCTATTTGGTAAAAACATAATAAACTTAAACAAATAATAAAGGAACAAGAAACCCAAGTTTGTCATTACAAAATGGAAATTTTATTTGTAACTGTGTCCCATGACTCTACTCAGTTGAGTCTATTTTGAGTGAATAACCAACAGCTTTTCTTGCTTATTTATAAACATTTTGATTTATCTGCACGGGTAATCTAGAAACTGTATGCTTTTCTAAAGTATCATTATCACCAAGTCGTCTTGGAAACAATTATTTTGGGTATTACAAAAGCAACTTAATGTAACATTCAAAGATACCTTAAGGAAAGAGGGACAGAAAAGATCACAATATGAACACTTTTTAAGCTCCACCTGAAAAACCGAGTTTTTCAAACATAGCAGATTTTGCAAGAGCACCAATGATATGTTATGCTATAGCAATGAACTGACATAACAGTTTTAAACCAGGAGTTTAGTTGGGCTGGTACTCATTAAGTAGTTCAAAGGAATTACTATGCAAATACTGTTAATACTGCTATGCACCAGTACTTTCATATTTTCATGAAAACTTTCTATTCAATATTTCAGCATCTGAAAGCTTGGAAAATGTAACCACTTAGATTGCAAATTTTCCAAACTATGCTACAATAAATAAAATTAGTTGGGAAAATATGTGGTGAAAATTACCAAAAACGCAGTTTCTTTTTAATGTTTTGAATATAAAAAGAATTTTATCAATCATATTACTTTTTCTACTACTTATCCATTGTAGGTACTGCATCCCACCCAAAAATTTGATATAGAGATTTCACCAAAAATACACATTTTGTGGCTCCCTGAACAAAAAAAAACACTTTTAGGAAAAGATAGGTGTAGATGTGTGTATGCGCATACAAATATTATAAAAAACTTAGTTAAATTCCAAACTTGGTACTTAAGTTGACCTTCCAAGGATGAGAGACAATTTTCAAGAACTACGCCCCTCCCAAACTACCCTTTATATGAAAAATTGTCTAGTTTTTATTTTCTTAAAAATGGCTAATGATTTTGATTTAAATGTATGTTTAAGATATTTGCATAACAAATACAACGTATATCTTAAATTTTCTGTGAATAGCTTGCAAAGTACTCCATTCTTAATGAGTTTTATGTAACTTTTAAACTATAGGAGATCAACAAAAAATTACTGCAGAAAAAATTTAGATCTCATTAAAACACACAATTTAGGTCAATTTTTTTTTTTGGTACTGATGTTTTTCAAGATATTCTTTATTTTTGTTTACAACTGTCAAATACTTTAATACTTTTTTCAACTACTAAATCACTATTCAATTCTTTTTCTTTCTCCTGTGGTGATACAAAGAGAATGGAATTTCAAAGCCATCACGTAGCCACCGGCTTTTAAAAGATTTAACTATCACTTGAACTTACTGCATTCCCCTTGTACCTACAACAAAGTGCATAATAAAATCATTCTAAAAATGGTTATCTTGATTAATATGAAGCAGATAGAAGATAAGCTTTTGTGAGAATAGTTGACAAATACAATGGGTAGACAAAGTGATGTGAACAACAGATTCTTTTTATTATGAAATCCAATAAATCTTTAATTATTACACACTTGTAAAACCACTGAAAATTATGTTCATGGCAAGGAAAAATTGTACTGTAATGTGTGTACCCATTGTTTTTAGGAAAGAAAAGGATCACATTTTTTACTACTATCCCAGACTTTGAGTGGATGCTATCAGCAGATGATAATCATTGTTTTGTTTCTTATACAATTAAAGCATAAAACTGCATATTTTGTTTTGTGGGCCATTTTCCTAAAACTTTTGTAATTGCATGTGTGTCTTTTTTGCACAGCTGGAATAATTTTATTTATCTTTACAAATGAAACTATTGGACAAAAGGATATATTGACTTTAATAAAGGAATACATGTATTTTCATGTTATTTGTCTGAATTTGTCATAGTAAAGATTTCTGTTCTTCATCATTGCTTATTTTAAAGTTTTTAATTTGCTTTAAGTGGTAAATTATTTTTTAAATTCTTATAAACATGCAAGAGAATCTTCAATTATATAATGAAGACCATACAATAGATAGAAGTATTTCCTGCAAGTTACTCTACACAATTTAGGTCTTATTTAATAATGTATTAAAAGAATTCCGCAATCTGCTTCAAAATTCCCTGCCACTATGCAAATAGTACCTTAAAAGGTACTATGTTGTACCCATTTCAACCAGGTTTGAAATGCATAAAAAAGTGTTATTTAAACTCTACATAAAGCTGCAAGTTTATACATACAATATTTGCCTAGAGGCTCTCCATGTAAACTACTCTTTAATTTTGCAACAACCTCAAATTAATTTGAGAAGCGTTTTTTTTTTCTTCAAACATCTAAAAGGTATATGCCAAAAGGACAGTACCTTCAGATTTTATAATACAAGGTAATATAACCAAAAAATTATATGAGTACCAGTTGTTCAAAATTCCCAACTAAAGCCCTGTTTGAAACTTTCTAGTAAGTTCAATCGTGCTTTAAACTTAGCTCAGAAAAAAAATAAAAACAGAATTATACGATATATGTACTTTTTAATCACATAATTTCAACAATAACAAAATAATGCCATCATTTCTTATGCTTGCTCTATTAAAAAAAAAAAGAAAAGAAAAGAAAAAGAAAGAAAGCTTATAACAGCGAGAACAGAAATAAACAAACATTAAATACATTAGATGCTTTGTGAACAGAGTGTTGACATGGTTCTCTTTCAGACAGTTTACACAATTTGAGCACATATTGATAATGTGAAATCTAGTCTTATCAAGTTTATCTACACTATAGAATTAGAAACTAAATAGCCCCAAATGTATTTCACTGGTGAAAACAGTATATAAGCACTTCAGATTAACAAACAACAAAATGCAATTTGTTTGTAAACAGTATGGGGCAACGAATATTAGTGAGGTGTAAGAATTTGGATTAACAACACAAGTGTAATGAATAATCTGTTTACAAAGACCATTTCTGAATAAAGCAGGACGTTTAGGGCATTTCTTGTGTTTATCTTCAATCTTATAAAACAACATTTACTTGTTACTATGAATATTGTCTTTTTAGAACCATGTAATCACAATCTTTTCTGCTTAAATTCTCTGGACATAGGTTCTCTGCAACACTAAATAATAAAATATCAACAGAATATGGTCTCTGTAATCAGACATGACAGTGTAATAAATACAATATGTACAATGCTTACTAAACAGCTTTACAACTATTGGTAACAATGCATCATTCTAAAGGATATTACTATATTTAACATAAACATCTTGTCCCCATGCAATCCAATTCCTTTTATCATTTTCCATCCCCAAAGAGTTTTGAATCAACAGTGTGATTATCACGCAACGGAGTTATCACCAAAACATTTAAGACATCTCTTCTACCTCTGAATCAAACTTTTAATTGCTTCATTACTAGTTAATTGCCTTGTTCTGTTTAAAGTTTATGGTTCATTGCAATATCAACAGCTGGAGTCCAATATACTGAGTAATATGTTTATTTTCAATACAATCTGCTTTAACTTCCACAGCTGTTTGAGATACATATCAAATTTCTCAAACTTCCTGGTAACACATTCCAGCATTTGGGTATTTATACATATACTTTGGTAAAAACTCTTTTTTATAGAGGCACAATGATACTGTCCTGTATTTTTCAAAACTAAGATTGCATTCCATCTTGAGCTTATACATAGTTAAAGGTGGTAACTGTGCACCACTTAAACTATGGTTACAAAAATAAACAGCTTTCCTGCCTCTCTCTGAGTATCAAACATACATGCTCACTTGCTTTCTTTGCCTCGATTATTATTCGTTGTTGGTACAAAACTCAATTTTATACCATTCCTATCTCCGATGCAGCAAGCATATACATAAAACCAAACGCATATTTAGGCCCATGAATGTTACTATCTCTCATCAGTAGTTTAAAAATGCACTTATCAGTCACAGTCTTCATTAACTAGACATGTTCTCAGCTGGCTGATGTTACTCTCGCAATTTTCCTGTTGAATTCCTGAAAACAGTGCCTTAAAGTGGATGCCACCACCATATATGAGGCACTGAAGTGAGGACATCGCTAACTAGAATCCTTCCCAATATGTGATCTTGTACAACAGCAATATATATATCCATTTTTTTTTTTCTTCTTTTCTTGCATTTTTAGCTTCCCATTTTCTTAGCAGGTACAGTATAAAATAAATTAAATGTATGAAAATCAGGTCAATCTCCCATTCTCAATACCTCACACTCATTCTCACAATAAACAATTTTAACAGCAATGCATAAAAAAAAAAGAGAGAGAAAAACTGGTTGAGTAACTGAAAATGGGATGGCTTCTATAACATCCTTTTTACTTCAGGGCAAGTACAAACCATCTAATAAAGCTGCATCTTTCTCTCCATTATTTTAATCAGATTGCTATTATAGATTCGAGACAAACCCTATTGTAGTTTGCTATGCAAACCAAGTTTGTTTTGGAATCTATCTCGCAGAGGGTAACTGGAAAAGCTAATTCATCTTTATCCAGGAATTTCTTCACTAATGGAATGAAACTTTTACATTGCTCACACTGACTTATATAAATGCCCAGCATTCCAAAGTCTTCACCACAAAGTCTTCCTGTGGTGCAAGTGGTTCATTCCCATATGTGCTACATCGCTGAGTTCGTCCCTGATACAGGTCTCCATCCAACCACAAACCAAACTTGCCACTGGAAATAAAGAAAGAAGAAAAATGTTAGCAACCAGGGAATATAAATAGAGCCACTATAACTAATGATATCTGAAAAAGCTTAATAATTTCTCGGATTTTAGCTTCACTTAGGGGAAGACTAAATGGTGAACATTTCCAAAAAATTACATTTTTTGTATTTTGTGCAGTATATATATATTGTGGCAGTATTTTATATCACAAAGAATGTGAATGCCAGAATGATTGTAGTGTAAATTAACATTATTGTATGACAATGATTTGAGATGTTTGTTAATTATAAGCATTGTTAGGAAATAAGTTTACACAGCCTCACTGAAACTGACAATAGGAGCAGGTAACAATGTAGTGAGGGGGTGAGTTGTTTATTAATTAGAAGAGACAAACAAATGACGTCATATTAGCATGCCTTTCTTTAGAAATGGAGGAAATATTTTCCCTAGAGCATATGTGTTCGTAATTTTGATTGGATATAAAAATAGACGCTAATGTTGGCGCGCTTTATTAACCAATAGCAGCTCTGTTATAATCTTTAGGCATATCAGGGTGAGGGAGTATAAAAAGCTAAAGCCAGAGACGGGTAACGCGCAGTTCTACAGAAACATTCACAAGTTACACGTCGCTCAGTTCAACAGAATCATTCAGAAGTTACACGTCGCCCAGTTCATCAGAATCCTTCACGCGTTACACGTCGCGCAGTTCTACAGAATCTCTCGCGTCGTAAAGTTAGTTAAAAAATGTGAAATACTCAAATTAATAATGTGCGGTAAATAAGTGATAATAGTTACATTCGAAAATACAACAGTTTCAGTCGGGCATGTATCAAGAGTAATTATGTGAAATGAATAAAGTGTGACGGCAATAAAAGTGTAAAAACAAATTCTTTTATCAGTGTTATCTTTTAGTAACAACTCCTTTCCGTTTACACATCCTATTTAAGAGATTTGCTCGACTGAGTGATGATAGCTAGCCGGAGGACAAAGAACTCAAAATTAAAAATAGTAAAACAATAACAGGTGCTCAGCAATTAAGATAACACGAAGTAACCGCGACAATATTTTATCATTGTAGACAACTACTTATATTTAAAATATTTTTAAAAGTGGTGCTGCATCTGCCATTTTGTACTGTGTGAATTCTGTACCACTTCACAAAAAGAAAAAGGGAGGGGGGAACAAAAGCAATTATCGAGCAAAAACAACTCTCACACACTTTGGAGTAGAGAGATAAACTTTAGCCCTTCTTTTAGGGGAAATATTGCTCTACAAATTGGTACCACTGTTAAGTATGGTAGCTTCTGTGTGTTCAAGCTATGTGGTTTCTTTCTTTGCAAATACATACATTAAAGTTTGTTTTCTCCAGTTTTGCTTTTAACAGTCTTTTCTGTGAATGACATTTTCTGGTATAAATGACCCATTTTCTCAGAAGCTATTGAAGATAGATAAACTAAATTTTAGGAGTATAAACACAACCTGTAAGTGTTGCTGTGCATCTACTTTGGTGTTGACATTGTTTGTTATTAAAAAAAAAATAATTGCCACTAAATTTTAATCAAAAGGAGGTATCATTAAGAAAATAATCATATCTTCCTTAATAAACAAACTTATTGTGCAAAAGTAGATCAGTGAACTTATAAGGTAGGTATTAAAACTACATCCTGTAAAACTTTCAATTTGGTATCTTAAATAGTTTCTGAGATAATGGGTCTTGAATTTAGCATATATGTAACATTGGCAGGATAGAGCTCTTTTAGTTTTTGTTTAATTGGCTTTGCACCAGCTTTGAAACACTAAAAAATCACAAAATGGTTCATAGACCTAAAACAGACATTTTTAAACAATAGCAAAGTCTAAAATTGCTGCAAAAGTTGGGTTTTCCCTCAATATAGTGAAACTTTGATTTCCTTTCAAAACACAGCATCACTCTCTTGAAGAGAACCATCCATAAGTCATATGGCAACAGCATCACATTGGAATACAGATAAACTTTGCCTTTACTTACTGAGGTAAGTAGAGGTGAAGTTATCAAGGAACATAGGAACTATCAAAAAAATTTTAAACCGAATTTAAGATGAGTCCCACATTTAAATCAGTTCTATACAACTGAGAAATTCCATGAATTACTGTCTGCTAAGAAATATATAAAAGTAATATAATTCCCTGTAAAATATGCATTTAACAACCTTAAACCCATTAAAGATGCTGTGTTGTTGTTGTTATCTGTGTTTCAGGTATCAAACATATTGAAAAAGCTTAACCCCAATTGATTACATATTAAACAAAATTGTTACATTTAATCATGCACATTGCTTTAGCTTTAATACAGTATTCGGATTTGTGCCCGTTTTATGTATTCACATGTACACATTTCATGTATATAATTTATCATTTTGATATTGTATAATTGGCTCTTGTTTTGGTGAATTCCAAAACCGTATCTGTTACTATGAAATTTGCACTTCTAAGACCAGAAGTAAACAAGCATCATATTAAAAGCTTTAATCACCAGGAAAATTAATAGGGATCGTTATGTTATAGGGTACATCTGCTCTATTTAAATTACTCATTATAGATATAAAAACTAAACAAAGAGAGAATAAAAAAAAATTTTAGAATGAACAATACTCCATGCAATTAGAATAAGTATAATTTACAGTGACTTATGCATGGGCAATCTCAAAAAATTTGTATTACAATTAATTGCACGAATACAGTATAACTTCAGTTATATGTTTTCAAAGGCAGATGCTAAAATAATATATAACTGAAAAAAATGTGAAAGTTAATTTTCTTATTTAAGCGAAACTGTTTCATTAGGTTATTACTTAAACTAATAAATATAACACATGATTTAGAGTACTATATGCATGCCAGTACTGTTATTCATAATTCAAAACTAAAAAAATAACAATAAATAATTCAAAGTATGACACTTTATGCATTGATTCATAAAACTTTGTGAATTTTTCTTTGCTTCCTGCACAAAGTCATACACTATCTGATCATATATACTAATCCCAGAAATTCTGTTATCGTTTAGGATTTGCAATGATAGAAATCATTGTGTAATCTTAGAGCTTGAACTGCCTCATGCACACTGGGAACACTTTCATTATTTAGGTCTACTTCTTCATCATTGTCAGTACCATCAGATACCACCTGGGGAACAATGACCTTGTCCAAAATATTGCTAACATGTGCATAGCACATTGATGCCTTGCACAACATGCCTACTGTTTTGTGCTGCGACAGTAAGGATACGGTATACAGAAACCATGCATACTAAATCTGAACATAGCATAAACATAATGTAGAAATGAGCAAATAAATCAATATATTTCATACATGGGGGCCAGAAAAATGTGACATTAATGAGAAAACATCCTCCTCAGAACTGAGTTCAGTTGCTGTTAAAGTCAAATTTTGCAGTGTCGTGCCACATAAATAGGCCTTAAGGACCCGAGTTCATTTGCTGTTAAGGTTGAATGTTGCATGTGTTGTCACACAACATACCAGACTTTTAAGGGCCCGAGTTCGGTTACTATTAAGGTTGAATATTGCAGCTATGGTCACACAATATAAACAAGAGGTCTGAAGAGGATAAAACAAAAAAATGTATAATTGAGCTAAATATTAATGGACAAAACTTTGTGCCTAATAATTTTACCGTATATGTGCGCAAAACTTAGAAGTGAATACGTATAGGTTCGAATGTAATTAATTTATCAGATGACATTTGCTTTTTTGCATCTATCCCATGTAAATTCACCATGCTGCCAATGCCCTGCCACCATTTTGCCAATCACTGCAGCAGAAAAGTACAGTGTACACACTTTAATGAAATTCTGTACTGAACTCATGATATAAGATTGTTCTCATTCTGCAGTTTGAAAAGTTTACTTGACTGGAGATAAAATAAAACGTCAATAAGAAATTACTAATAATAGACCATCAGATTTATCCGCCCTTTATCACCAGTTGGTTTAAATGAATGATGTCATTATTAGTTCAGCGGGCCCCTCATCTCAAACAGGAGGTGCAGAATTGCAGACTTCTTAAACAGGATGATGTAAAGCGGTGGTGCAAAATTGTTTTACACTAGGACATTTTGTTTGTTCTTTGCACGGGAGGTGGAAGTGACCACCAATAAAAGAATTTGCATGGTTGAGTGCTACTTCCAAACTGAAAGAATATGAGGGGGAGTCTATTGTTAGAATATTGCTGCTGTGTGAATTTTCTCCATTCTTGCCCAGAATTTCATCAAGTCCCTAGACAAAACACAATTTTTTTTTAAAAAAAACTGTTTTTTATTAACAAAATAGGAGAAACAAAAAAATTTAAAATACTTATATTAGGTTACTTCAGTTGTCTTTCATTAAAAATGTTAGTAGTGCCATTCAAGCCAAGACAAACTATAAACAGTCCAATTATTTGAGTTACCTAACAGCATACATCTTCAGATTGCAAGTTTACGAGACGCAAATGAAAAAAGTTCCAAATGTAAATACTGGAAAGGTATGATACACATCCCACTTCACTAAAGGGACCTTGAAACTGTTGACATCCACCCCTTCCACTCATGTTTCCTTGGTCCTCTGCCAGAGGCAGTAGTGATAAACTCACTTCAAAGTATTGTCATCAAGCATAGACAACCAACTGGCAGCAACGGCCGAATAAATCTGAAGACCCCATATAACCATACATTAAGTTACACAATCATCTTTGTTTATACTGCTAAAACAAATGCCATCAAGGCAAGTATTCCAGGTGATATAATTACAGTGATACTGGGTGCTGTTGTCAAACTGCTTTTTCCGATAATTATTCTTTCATACATATTGTGAGTAGCTTCAAGTTGGAAAGGTAGAATCAGACTAAAAAATTCAATGTTATAGCCAGCATGTCATGGTAGTTCAGTTGGTTAGAGCAGCAGTATGGTACACCAAAGATCTATTGTTCAAATCCCAGTTATGACATTGAACTTTTCAGTCTGATTCTACCTTTCCAATTTAAGCCAATACTAGCATGTGTGAATGAAGAATAGTTATCATTGACTGACCTAACAGTGGTTAACAATTAAGCTTGGGACTTAAAGTACAAACAAGATTTTAAAATGCCATTGGGATATATAACCTCAAAATGAATTTGAAAGCGCATTGGCTCACCAGGAAAAATGTGAACCAGTTACAGGAAATTATGTTGTACCAGCATGTTATCATGGTAGCTCATTTGATTAGAGCAGCTGCACAGTAAGGCATAGGTCTGTGGTTTAAATCCCAGATATGACATGAAAGTTTCAGTCTGATTCTACCTTTCATTTTGTCACAATTAAACCAAGTTTAAATGAAATGAGTTCGAAATTATACTACATGAGCAGAAAAACAAATTAAGATTTTCCCATACCTTTGAATAAAAAATTAAACATGGTTAGCAAATTTTATGCAAACAGCCTTAAATGTTTCAATAATTTTGTGGCCTAAACAGCATTTCAGTAACTCTGTATATACCTATAAATCCTATTAATTTTGGGAATTTCTGACAGGTATACTCACTCTCCTGCTCCGATGGCCAAGCTCTCATTGTTACCCTTGATAAAGTACATATTATCACCAGTCCAGTTGAAGACTTGAAATTCTGGTGTAAACCTGAACAAAAGTGATTCCCCTGTTCCATAAAAATGGTCACTGACTTTGAGTGCACATGATGTCAGGGCCCCAAATACCTGCAACAATACAAAGCATGTGCACATTAATAGATGAGCAAGAATGTAAACATGGTGGCATGTATGCCTTCTAACCTAGAAGGCTCTGAGTTTCAATCTTGGCAGACGTGAATTGTCTGGAAAAACTTTTTTCTGGAGTTTTCCCTTATCCCTTTTTCCTTACACCACAGGTTCACTACAGTTGTCATTATTTTTATTCTATATTAATATTATAAAGAGAGAACATTTGTATGTATACATGTGTATGAATGTAAAGTAATCTCAAAAAACACTCAAGCAATGATGGGCATGGGCTACAAAATCCCTAATTTCATAAGTTACTAAGAGACTTAAATGGATTTACAAAGCCTATGTACTAGAATATGTACACACATTGAGTTATACAAGAACATACATGTGAGGAAGGCTTTGACTCTTTGCTAAGAATACCATGGAATATAAAATAGTTATTACTCCACAGAAAATGCATGTAAAATAAGATAAAAACTTCTCTTTCATTACATACTCTATATATAGAGATGATCACAATTTAGTAACCAAGACACAGCAAAACAAAAGAAAATCGAACGGTACAATATGTACGCAATACCAATCCAAAAATATTTTAATATCCCTCATGTGAAAAAGTTTTGCTTTATTTCCTTTGCAAGTTGTAGTCAAGTTCATTTGCAGGACATGCTAAATAACTGTATAAAGATAAAAAATCTTGTCCAGTTAACATTATAAATCAGGCAATCAATATTTTATAATTAACAATTGAGATTATTTTTCTCGATGGTTGCAAACTATGTGTA
Source organism: Deroplatys truncata (assembly GCA_030765065.1). NCBI lineage: Eukaryota > Metazoa > Arthropoda > Insecta > Mantodea > Mantidae > Deroplatys > Deroplatys truncata. Next base: position 53,506,785 of record CM060985.1, read on the forward strand.
TTTTCCAAAGTGGTTAACTTGTCAGCCTGGTAGTAGAGAATCTTTATATTTACCAGCTTCACCTCTATTTCGTTGTGTATTTTAAGTGTGTCTGTATTATTTAAAACTATGTTGCATTTATGATATAAAATAACTATGGGACAAAGAGAAAGTACAAAGGTCTAAAATTTCACCTACTGTGATTATCCCAAAAATTACTCAGCTACTCCAACTAATAATTGTTGCACCGTCAAAGGGTACTTATAGGCTATGCAGCAATTCCAGAACTTCGAAGACTGTTTGGGGAAAGTTAAAGAAATCAGAAATCCCACTGATGTTTCCTGCATAAATATCAGGGGAATAGCTGGGGCTGTATGGAATTACAATTATTAAGGGGAGGATTCGCCACAAAATTCTTCTAGGTAATTTTACAATAATTCCTCAAAGAACAAAGGAAGGCAAACAAATTTAATGAAATCATCATTCGAGTTTGAAAAGCTTTCCATGCAACATTGTTTAAGCCAACTAGTTCATTACAACTTGATTCATAGTCTCTATAGATACACAACACTAACATTATTTAAAAACTGTGCTTGGAAATATTAACGATTGGGAAAATGCTTTAAGCAACACTAGGCTTTGTTTTGTGAAAAGAAAACGAGAGAAAGAAAAAAAAATTATATTAACCTTCAGTGTTGGAATGTGGGCAGAACCACAAGCATTGAAATAACTTTATAACATTTGCATTTATTCATTTAATAATCCTGTAATATTGTGAATGTATTTCATCCACTAATTTTTTATAAAACAAAATTATATAACTTAAGAAATTAATTTGCTTAGTTATGAGAAAGAATATGAACAAATTCTTAACTGCATGGAAAGTAAAAACGTAATGTATTTATCAAACCATTGGTGTTGGGATATATTTCAAAACAAGTTAATATTATCAATAGTATATGGCATTCCTCTACTGTGGCAGAAGAATATGTCGAGGAATCTGTAGAAAATGAGATATCCATCGACAGAAACTTTGTGCTAAGGGAAAAATTCAGGAAACTGGAAAAGTGTTAAGTCAGCAATGTGGTACCAAAATCAGAGTTTCCTGGATTTTCTATCTAACAAACTGAACCTTCAGTTCAAAACAAACCTATGAGAGCAACCATGAGCACTATTTTACTACTCCTGTGCATAAAGTAATTTACTGCTTTAATTATTTTAGATAAATCCTTATCAGTTACCATTACAGTAAAATATATGTTTGATTGTGTTTAAATTACAGAATCTTATCATATATAAAGCAATTATTTCTCTTAATCTATTACCACCTACACCTGAAAAAATAAAAATTTCTCCACTTAAATAAAAATAAGAACATGTTCACTTATCAGTATGAAATTAAAGTTTAGGGAATCAAAACAAAGTTTGATTTAAATAACTAGATTTAAAGGTTTTAGAGTTATGACAGCTTGAAGTTGGGCATTTAAGGAAGATACAATAAAACTGACTAATTTTAATTGCAAAACTATGAAGTTCTGAGTTTTACGAGTTTTCATAAAGCATTGTGTCTAGCTTGTTTCCAAATACAAAAAGTTTGGTTATGTTTAAAAAACTCCAAGGTCGATTTTCCTCCTATTTCAGACAATTTGAAATAGAATGTCCCTTATGCAGCCGTTAAATAATGTACTGCATTTTCTTATGAGCGAGATGTTTACAACTGAAAATTAACAAGGTTGGAATTTCAATATGAATAAGAAAATGGTACTGTCTTGTGTAGACACAACCAGGGCTGTCCACGAGGGGGGGTGGGGAATCATTGTCCAAGTTGCACCATCAGGAACTTCTTTTTGATAGAGGGGGAATTAAAAATGTTGTGGAATACAAAAATATTTAAATAAATTAAAGTAGGTAATACAAACACATTTATTACAATTTTTAATTGAGTACTGTAATTGTTAACTCAGTTTGTATCCTTAGTTTGTTAATCTAAACACGCCATATCCTCCCAAAAAGTAATGCTAAGTACAATTCATACTGTATGGTATAATGTGGTGTATCAAATGATAATTTTTGGAAATGTATACAAGAAACTATAACATTATAGATAGGTATATAGTTGTTCAGAATGTATAGTGTTGTTATACTTACTATTTGGTCTATTTAGATAGATACAATAGGATGCACTGAAATATCTAGTAATAAAATACACCACCTGTCATATATTTTATTTATAATTTTTTGCTGTAAATATTATGATTTTTTTATGATTTTTGATTTTCCAATTACCTATTTATTTAAACTTTTATTGTGTACCAGTATCACAATAGCTACTATGGTACCTATAAGTCACTCTCTTTGCAAAGGTTTCCAGCGGCATAAAAAAGGAACTAAACAGTTGAAATTAAGCTCTCAGAAAAATTAGGGGGAAAAGATTGTTTTTTGGGGGGGGAGGGATGCGTTATAGCCTTTTTTGGGGGGGATGGGCACCCATGGATACTAGCATGGCTTCCTTTGCATGGGAAATAAAGCCGGTGGTCCCATGTTGTTAGATTTATGGCACGTAAAAGAACCTCAACCTGAAAGAGGCCTCTGAACAAAATTACTGGTCTTTCACGCCCACAGCAGTTAAAGAGCGTCCATAAATATAACTCAATTTAATTTGCTACCTGTAGACACAATGTATTTATCCTACAGATTCAGAATACCACATTATTCTGATTAAAATTTGGAAATAGAATATATGAAGATAGTCACGTATATTGTTTATTACATGCTACCTAAATAATACGAATGCTATTTTGTCTTCTAGAAGTTGTATTTTGCCAGCTTTAAGTAGAATAGCTGTAAAACGTTATATTATAAAGCTTTACACAATGATGTATAAAATGTAAAAGATTAAGCGAAATGAGTATGTAACACTTAAGGTTAGATACCAACCTAACAGTTAGAAACCACTGAACAGTTGATGAACATGTAGTACAAGATCCTTGCTGGAAGTAGCATAGTTGTCACATGGTTTTAATTGAGGTTAATTGATGTATGGTATTTAATGATTAAGTATGGTTTTAATTTGTGTAGCTTTAATGTGTATCATTGGTACCATTATATGTGTATATTACATGGGACAATAACCTTACTCTAGGTTTGGTGTCGCTGTTATCATGTTTACATGTAGCGGCTGGTAAGCCATCACTCAAAATATGCGTAATTCCTCCTTTGGCCATGGATAAACAAATGCAAAGCTATCTGTCTCAGGTAGTATATAGGTATTTAAATATCAGTGCTAACAAATGAAAATTATATTTCCAAATGGGTAATTACCTAATAAGCTGTAAGCTGAATCTTAGTTTTAAATGTAATAAACATGGTTAAATTTAAATACGGGCACTAAAAATAGAATATTTATAATGTATTACCATGAGACATACTAAAATATTCCTTTGTTGGCTTTTCTCTAAGTAGCACCTATACAAGATTCCTTGCCAAATAAAGCAAACATTATCCCCATTAAAACGTGGTAAGATTAAGACTACTTCTCTGTGTTTTCCTGAGCACCCAACATATAATTATAGTCATATGCATTTTATTAATGACATTTCTAACCTAAAATGTCCTTACATAAATAAACTACTGTTCATAATCATCTGCATAAAAAATATCTATTTAATTTATTTAAACAGGTTTTCTATAAAATGATAAATAATGTACACTGCATCAGTATGTAATACAGTCTCTCAAGATCAATAACACATGGGATTTTTAATTGGATTTTATTTAGTAATATCATTAGCAGGTTTTGGAACTTTTATTAGCCACTATGCCTATGAAATGCAATTTTAATATTAGCTTGTTGACTAGCTAGAAATCATTTTAAACAAATATGTTGAAATATATGTGCAATTTGCACATGACTCTTGCATCTTTCATGCTCCAAATGTGACAAATTTAATAAGTTTATTGCCACAAGGTTCCCAGCTTGACATTGCAAATGCAGGGGTACATAATCAGCAACATTAACTAACACTGTTGTAGTACGAAATGTTCCAATATTAGATCGGAAAATAACAACTGAAGCTTACAGTTCCACTTTCTGCAAGGTTTCTAGTTTGAAAATAAGTAAACATCAACATAATATGGAAGAAACAAAGTTTTCTGCAACAAAACACCAAAAAGCCATATGCATGTTAAAATGTTGACTTACATTGTGTTCTGTATCCTCTATCACCATAAGAATTGGACTTTCAAGTCTGTTCATCTTACGATACATGGAATTAAGACTGAACCCATGCTGTGAAGTGCTGAACACCAGAGTCCATACATAACCTAAAAAAAAATTATACTTATATTACAACAGTAATAATTCTATTCTGCAAGCATATTCTATCCATTTTTACTTTCTCTATTACATACTTATTAGGTAGCGAAGATATTGCTTCTCACCCAAAAATTTGATAGATATTTCACCAGAAATACATATTTTCAGGCCTCCTAAATTTTGGTCAAAAAAATTAAAAAAAAAATAAAGAGAGAGAGAGAGAGAGAGAGAGAGAGAGAGAGAGCGCAAGCAAGAATTTTAAGAAAAAGTTCCACAAGGTGTCTGAACAGCATAACTCAAAAATGAAGTGTTGCATACACACAAAACTTGGTATTTCAGTTTAGTATCTTCCAAAGATGCAAATCGAAGATTTTCAAGTAAATTCCCCCACCCCAAAATACCCTTTACAACGAAAACTTTTCAACATTTTTATGCTCACAAAAATGTCTTAACGATTTTGATTAAAATAACTACAAATATGATGTATAAATTGAATTTTCTGGGAATAGCCTGTGAAGTTCTTCTTTCAGAAGGAATTTTGTGCATTGATTAATGGAGATAGACAAAAAATATAAAACACAAGAATTGTAGATCTCTTAAAAACACACATTTATTTCAAATAGCTTTCCTTGTGGCAGTAGCCATTTTTGAGATTCCGTTATTATTGGTTTGAATTTTTCAATGCTTAGATTGCTGTTGCTCTTTAGTTGTTTCTAACAATGCTGTGTAAAGAGTACAGAATTTCAAGGTCAGAGTATAGCACCCCAGTTTTCAAACATATGACTATCAATTCGATTTCCTTATCCCCCTTGCACATAAAACAAATTCTGTAATGCAATTATTTTTGCAAATGTTTATCTCAATTAATAAGCAGACAGAAACAAAAAAATCTGATGTGTTACACTCACATGACTTTCTCTACTCTTGTACAATCTAATTTTACAAACGCCTATTCTCCATATGCTTCATGTTAATCGAGATATCGAAATGTCAATCTTATTGGTAATTTTCTTGTAGATGCAAGGGGAATATGGTAGCTTTTAAGCGATAGTCAAATATTTTAACGCTGGTTGCTATGTGGCGCATTCCATTCTCTTTGCATGTCCAGGACATAAAAAAATGAATAACGAATTTGAGAAAAAGTATAAGTATTGCAAAATTTAAGGAAATAACAAGCAATATCTCGAAAACGGTTCACTCAACAAAAGAAATGTATATGACATAAGTTGTGTATTTTAACGCGATCTATATTTTTTGTGTAGTAAAATTTTGTCTATCTCTTATAGTTTACCAGTTATGCAAAAGTCGTTCAGAATGAAGAATACTTTTGGAGACATTCCCAGAAAATTCGAGATATACATTTCATTTCTCATGATATTATCTTAAACATATGATATTTTCATCAAAATCGTTAGAGCCATTTTTGAGAAAATTAAAATTTTCGAAAAATGTTCCATGTAAAGGGTAGTCTGGGGTGGGGGGATTTTCTTGAAAACCTTCGTGTCGCATCTCTGGAAGATACTGAACCTAAATACCAAGTTTGGTGTTTATCCGACTGTTCGTTTTTGAGTTATGCTGTTCACACACACACAGACACACAGACACACACACACACAGACACACACACACACAGACACACACACGGACATGTTTCCAAAAATGCTTTTTTTGGATTCAGGAGGTCTCAAAACATGTATTTCCGGTGAAATCTCGGTATCGAATTTTTGGGTGGAATGCAATACTTCCCCTACTTACTGTACGTAGTAGAGAAAGTAAAAAGGCTTTCGTAAAAATAAGCCTAGAAGCTGTATAAAAATAAATGAAAGTGAGTAGAAAAAGTCAAGTGAATGTAAAATAATTTTTAAATCTGAATTGTAGCAAGATTAGTGTTAGGGTTGAAATGCTGGTAAAACCTCTGTTCTAAAGTCTGTAATTTCTCAACAGTTTGAAATGTCAGCTACTGGGCTCTTAAGCATAAAATTACTGTTCACAGCTGCTCAGATGACTGAGCAAGTTGCAATCTTGGGAATTTAAGTTTCAAATTGTCCCTGCAAGTTGCTTGCAGTCAGAAAATTTCCACAACTATAAGGTAAGACATCCAGTAAAACTTGACAAATAATCACTTTCAGGATCTTTGGGTGTCGTGAATATTTAAAATGCGTATAACAAGAATGTGTAGTCAAAATGCTAATTTTAAGTATGCAAGATAAGTTGCATATTAATGACAGTCATGGGGTTATGTGGAACATGCTCCTTTCTACATACTTTTTTTATATGCCTAAATTTGCTAAAATGCAAAACACAGATTTCTGCACTCGCCTGAAGAGGAACCACAAGAGAACCAAGGAAGGCAGTGAGAACCATCCTGAACTCTCCTAAATAAGTCAGCGCAAAGTTTTTTGATAAAATCTTTCAACCTCTTCCTCTCAGTTTAATAATGTGTACCTAAAAGGTACACATTATTAGTGTACTAAGGATGCATACTTTTAATATCACTGTAATAAGTGAAACTGTGATGCAATTTTCTTAATTACAAACAGTAGTTTTCCTTAAAAAGATCTGTTTAAAAAAGTAACAGCTTTTTTTTAAACAAAAACCGATTCATATTATTACAAACAAAACCTGAAAGTTAACCTACACAAATTTCATGAATATTCTAAAAGTTATTTAATAAAGTACACCAGAAGTCCGTGAAAATAACATGGGCAACAAAGGGAAGTTGTCTTGCCTTGCTAATATGCAATATGATGACAGATGGTAACAAGTTTCAGTAAGAATTAAAAGCAATACAACAAACCTTCTGCACGAGCTGGAAGGTGACGACATAGTTTTTTGCGATGCTCCTCTGATAGGATTTCTGTGGTGCCAACAAGGTCTGGAATGAAGAGCTCAAGATCAAGACTGGCTGCACTGCTGGCATACAATGCTCGCCGTAGCTCCTCGCTCATAGACAGAACCTGTAAAATAAGAATAAAATTATTCTAGGATAAAGTGTTACAGCTGTGTGACATTTATGCACACTACTTTGTTCCAAACATGCTGACATTTTTCTAATCATTTACAAACACAGGCAATAACAGAGTGCTACCTAATCTATACAAACATATATACAATTTCAGGCAACACAACATAAAAGGAAACTTCTCAAAAGGTACCTTTAATCTGGTTCTCATAAGTACTCATCTTCAAGAAGTACCCTGGAGCTTCTAATAGGATATACAAAGAAATTAAATAAAAGCATGCATTTCTCAGATGTTTTGTAGTAACTGTAAAAACACTGAAGAGTACTAAGTTATTAATTTCATCCTTGATTTTTTCACTGTCAGCTAGGGTAGACTACAGCAGTTTCTTTAACAATCTAAACCTGTGATATGCACATCACTGTATTCTCTATGCTTGCTTGCCAACTTCCTGAAATTAAAAACCATAAAATGTTCCCTCGTCCAGCAAAGTTTAATAATTTCCAATGACATGAAACTCAGAATTCATAAAATGTTCATTGCAGTAAATATACGAAAACTAGAAAAATGAATTGGAAATTCCATTTCATAAGAATCCATGAAAACCATTTTTTTTTCTGTCGCATATGCTGAAATTCTTCTCGGTGCCACGATAAACATGAATTAAAGGAAAGACCACCACTTCCTATGTTACAGTCAGATTTCTAGTCCATATTTTATGCTTTGTAACATGAACTACAAACAAACACTGTCATCAAAACTGGGAAACTCTTATTCTGCAGCCACAGAACACCAATCCGATAATTTACTTCAGGGAGTTGACTTTACAGTTCATGTTGTCCATTAGTGAATATTCATGTCCATTTACTGCTGGTTGCTAGCCATTAGTGGTGCAATCAAATTTTAAATGTGCACTCTCTGCATTTTGTTCTGCCCAGTGAAGGGGGACCATGATTATGATCAAGAATAAAAATCTGTAATACTTTGAATCTACCCACAAGGCTTAAAAATGTCGCTTCTCCCATAAATTTTACAGACAACCCGTAAAATTTGATAAGTAAGCCTATGTATAGTACAGGATGATCAAATTTATTTGGAAGCCTGTCCATGTAATTGGTAGTCGATGCATCTCATTTTATGGTGCTGCTCTGAGGAACAGAAAGTTCAAGTGTGTGGTACTGTTGAGGATTTTAATGGTTGCTTTAAGAGGAACTAACACAATAAGTTTTGTGGAGAAAATTACTTGTGCATGGCTGCATCATGCTCAGTTAAATTGTTTGATGAGCATGATGTTTTCATATAGACAGTTACTATTGCATTAGAAGAATAATACAAGGTATTCCTCACTATGATGATGGTTACTGCTGAAATGCATTTCTCCTGAAAATTTCTAGACAAAGGCTTCAGAAATGATAATGCACCCCTGAATTACAGAAATAAAGAAGCTACACAAAACTGAAAACTTAAAACTTTAAGAAACTTCTCCTGGCGCAGTATCATGAGTTAAAGAATCTAGACCTTCCACTCCATATCACAAGAGGTACCATGCAACAAGGTATAAAATACAGACACTCCCACTCATTTTGCTAACTGAGGCACTCCCAACTCTCACCCTGTATGAGAGTTCTTCATATTTAACAGGTGGTTGTTTACACTGAGAGAAACTTGTGCTCAAACAAAATCATCATCAATTCAAAATGAGTAAATGAATTTGATGTATTCTAAATGGAATAAGGCTCTTCAGTCTGTTTGCTTGTACTCTTGACTAATTTGAAAACCGTTATCAATCTACTCAAAACAAATTTTGACTTTTTGGGTTCAAGTCATTGTGCTGAATTTTCTGGCCCAATTTTCAAATTTAATTTGGGTCCAGAATATCTGTCTTATGCTATGTTTAAGAGAAAGACTTGAAAACAACAATACGTTTCAAAAACCTCATGTTTATTCCTTAGGCCATTACTACGGTCTTTAAAAGATTTCATCAAAATTGAAAGTATTTGCTATACAGATGAGGGACAAGACTATGTCAAAAAGAAAACCATAGTAAACTAACTTCCAAGTTAGAAGAATGTTTATTAGATCTTGGGAACAAATAAACATTGACATTTAATGTTATTTGTAGACTGAATTATGAAAAATGTCTAACTACTGTGATTATGCATCAAAGATACCAGATGTGAGAAAAAATTTACAAAGTATCAGATTTTTCAACCCAGGTTTTGCCTTAAGGATAAATTGTGTAAATGCTCAAAATGTTTAGCAACAGATTACAATATACATTGTGTGTAGTCTATGAGAAGCAGAAGAAAAATATGATATGCACAAAATATAAATACCATTAATTACAGTTCATCTTCACATGTTGCGGTTCATGCTGTAATGTATTGCTCTTCTTTTGTAGAACTTATTGAAATTACCAAATTGTGAGTAAACACCATTATTATTGTGAAACACTAGTAGCACCTTGCTCACAATTTCATCTTTTTTAAATCCATTTATTTCCCCAGGGGTTAAACTGTCTATGGAAAGTAATCTCCAGAATAGTATTTAATTGCGATTCTGAAAATCTGAGACAGTAGTTTACATGTGAAACACAGAATTTAAAGCCTCTAAATTAGATTAAGTGTATATTTTAATATTGCTCGTTTTTATTAAATGTGCACATATGCTTGTAAGGTATAAAAAGAAAGTAAGATTTATTTCATGTACTGACTTCTTACATTATTTTATAAACATATCATAGCAAATGTTTTTGAATACATGCCGTACTAAATGCAACTGAACATGCCTATATACACATCTGTGATGCTATCAGAGATACATATTATTACATTGGAGAGTAAAATGAAAATGTTATGAAGTTAATAAAATCACTTTTTGTTATGTATTAATACAAACAGCAGAACATGACGATTCTACATTCAAAGATTGACAATGTTCACAATGAATCCAGGAGTTCCACCTAATATATGTGCTTCATACAGGGACAACAAAATAACTAATAAATGTATAGTATGTTATTACTTGTAAATTACAATTTGAGAGCAATGCAAATAAAAAGAAAACTGTTTTACCAGAAATTCTAAACAATGAACTGAAATTCATTTCATTCTTAATAACATAAGTTTATGGAATTATTTTTTCATCTGTTAAGAAACGCTGGACATTGAATAGAATAAGAATATTAAATTATGAAATAAATACATTATGATTCTCTTCCTTTGGTAACATCTTTTTGGAAAATGTAATTGTTATAATTGCGTTCATTTAAACTGCTTATTGCAAGTACTTTAAACTGCTGTCATCCATATTTAAATTTTAAAATGTGTCTTCTAAACGTCTATGGTACACGAAATAGAAGTATATTACACGATTTCGTTTACCCAAATTCACTGCTGTAACATAATCACTTCACCCACATTTGTTCCCATGCTTGTTGTGAAAGAATAGATTTGTCCATGTGGATTAAAATAGATACCTCCTCGAAGCTTCAGAATTCACAGCAGCTGACAACACCGAAAGAATCTTACGCAATGTAAAGCACAACACACGATTTTGACGGGTGCAGTGCAAATCCAGCACAGTCGTACGTTAATCTTGGAGTGCATTCGAAGGCACTTAATTCTTTGCAGTGCACATTAAACGAAATTAATACTGAAGATGGCAAGCTTTAGTGCGAACCACGATCAGTGCAAAAGAAACTTCCTTAAGAGGTACGGCAGGAGTATCATCACCTGAAGTTAACACTTACCCTAATATGTCTTGTCATATGCACAAAACAAACATTTATATTTGCAACGTTTGCATTGCAGCTTAGCCGTGGGACGTGTTACAAAATACTACGGCTCTAGCGCGGCAGTGGGGTTCAGTCATCATTCAAACTAGCGACCATAGTCGAGTGCAATAAGGTCTTAAAACGCACACAAATTTAGTACTGACACAACGTCCGCAAGCCTTTCCAACGTCTCTGGGATGTTTATCCATAACTCTCTTGAATTCGTGTACCACCTGATGGATATTTCATAACGTTTCTTTTTTCGTCTCTGATCTGGAGCATAATGGCTATTGGTATCTTATAACAATTCCAACGTTAATAATTTCCTACCTTTTTTGTTCCATTTGTATGCCGCCTTTAACATCTAAGATCATATTGGCGGCTTTGCCTTTGGAACAATTGCCCATTGACAATGATGTTTACTCGTTAACTAATGTGTTAATCTTTGGGTTTTCTTTCTAAACATTAAAGTCTGTCTGTCTCTCTCTCACGCACACACACACCCTCACTCTTGCTTCCAGATTCAAGGGGGAATAACCCTGATTAAAGAAAAATCCTCAACCTCCAGCCGAGAACGGAATCCGGGCCTCTGTATTTTGAGGCTATCATGCTAACCAATAGACCACAGAGGCAGTCCCTACTGAAATTTCTAATATATGTATTTGTTATCAGATTATAGTCATTTTTGGACATACGTAATCAGTGTTGTCAGTCTGTTTGAAGTTTTACACACTTCTGCCTTTAAGTTATCGTACATCCCGCTTCTAGTTCCTCACTGTTGTTCGAAATCGAAATCAGTCTGTACTGTACATCCCTCATCACAAAACATCCCTATACTTTTCATTCATAGCATCTTTGTTGGAATTCTTTACCTAGCCATGTCAGAGATTGTTGCAATTGTTTATCCAACAGAGTAATACGCAATCATATTGCATATCACAGCATTCGTATGTAAGTGCATTATGCTTTTCCTGTTATTTTCAACAAGTAGGTACATTTAATTAATTTAGAATTTTTAAGGGTTTAGGTTGTGGATGCATGTATATGTGTAGTATAAGATATCTGTTCCTCTTGTCATCCTTTTAGAAGACTATTTTTATAGTTTATAAAACGCCTGTACCTTCCTTTTTTGTATTTTCTAAGGTATGGAAGAGAAGATACGATGGTCTTTAATTCCAGAATAAATAAGTAAATAAATACAGCCGCCAATTTCATTCAGCTACAGTAATAGTTCACTTTATATGTGAATATAAACAATAATTACTGAGCAATCAAATTGCTTGCTCACAGTCAAATACAACAAGCTATCTCATTGCTTATCGTTTATCCAAAAGTCTATTTTATGATTTCTTAATGTCGCTGTAACCTCTTGGTCATATAATGACGGTTACTGTGGTTCGTTGGTTCAATGAGTCAGCGTATGTCAGACAGATGGCCTTAGTTGCGTAGTTGCCTTCCTATATCATCTATTTTTAATTCTTTTGCTCGGTAGGTGGAGCTTTGGCCGTAGTACTGAATACTCAAATCCGGTATTTACCTGGCAACTGAGGCAAATCACGAGGGGGGGGGGGTCACATTGGGCGGTACATAGGATTTGAACCCGTGACCTCCCGAATGTGACCCACAGACCCTACCGCAGGATCTATCTCGCTTGGTTCTATAGAATTGTGGATTTGGTTTTGGTGAAGCTTTGGTTCAAGCATTTAATAAAGAATCAAGTCTTAATTTTTTATTTTTCCCTCTGTTCTGAGGTAAAAAAAATGTTTGAACAACATGAATCATAAAAACTGCAGTTTGCAACTTTTTTTTCCACTATGAATTACGTAGGTATGCTTAGAATGCTGCTGGTGTAAACTGGTGTATTAGGAAGCAGTTTCCAAATTATGATTAAGAATTTCCAAAAATATTCCTTATTGCGTAATTTTCGAATTCTTCATGAAGAATTGTAATAAAAATGCTACATGGGGAATATTTTTATATTCTGTTTTGTATTCGTTTATTCCTTTTTTAAAAATTAATAGTTTGCACGTATTTGAACATAACAGCTCAGCACTTACATTATTATATTACATAGCAAGTTTCAATTGGTATGTATTGGGGAGATTGCAAAGTTTTCATTAACAACTTCTACTTGAATTATTGCGTGAAAGGATAAATTTTTACACACTTTACACAAGATAAAGGTAGATATATCAGCATGTTCCCAAAGAACCATAGTAAATAAACTAAAATTTGACCTTTTGTAATTTATCATGCATCAGTTGTCTTAGGTAGAGCAAAATCCACCAGTTTCAATATTTCTACATGTTCTAAAAGATCTGTGTAAATTTCATGAATCTATATAAAATGATTTAGGAATAAAATGAAGTACCTGAAGATATTAAAATACATTAACAGATAACTGAATTCCAAGTTACATACCGAGTGTACCCCAGTTAGATGGAATATTTTGTATTAGCTTTTCAGCACTGAATTCTTCGTAGATCCAGATACATTTTAATGGCTGCATACGTAATCAAGAACAAATGGACTTTTTTTTCTTCTGATAATTCAGAGCATACTGACACAAGGTGTTGGCTTGTAAGCCCTTGGGGATGTAAGTTCTCCAAAGAGGAGGGTATTCTGAGGATGATTTCAGGGCACCAATCCTTGAGGAAATATGGAAATGGCTGACATATGATAAGCCACCACAACTTCCTTCCTTAATCTTCCTTTGTCTCTAGGAAGTACTTTCAAACAATGGAATATGCAAGTTTTGTGATGTTACTTTAATATTTAACACATGCTTAGTGCATTCAGATCCTATTTTAAACGAAGTATTACGGCCTTATTTTAAAATGCCTCTCTCCTAACGCTCACGGTCAACCCTTGTTTCAATTTTTATTAAAACTCCAGAAAAAATTCTAATGTCATATTTTTGTGACTCTTTCTACACATTCTTCTATAGGTAAGATACAAGGGGAATACAGTAGGCTTAAGAGAGTCAACTTTTTTTTAAGGCGTGTCGCTATGAGATGATTTTGAAATTCCGTTCTCTTTGAATGACCACGAGGGAAAAAAATGAATAGCGAATACGACTTACCACGAGAAATAAAAGTATAGCGCATTGAAAGGTTCAAACTAATAATAAAGAATATCTCGGAAACGGTTAATGTATTTATTTTTAACGACATCTACATTTTTTTATGTGGCAAGCTTTTGCCTTTCTCTTACAGTTTACAAGTTATACAAAATCTATTCAGAATAAAGAGGACTTCACAAACTATTTGCAGAATATATAGAATATTTAAGTTACACATTTTGTCGTGAAGATATCTTTTATTTTAATCAGAATGGTTAGTCATTAAAAAAAATAAAAAATAAACATTTTCATGTAGAAAGTAGTTTGGAGTAGGGGGATTTTGTTGGAAATACTCGTGTCGTATTCTTGGAAGACGCTGAACTTAAATACCAGCTTTGGTATTTAACAGACTTTTTGTTTGAGTTATGCTGTTCACAGGCAGGCAGGCATGCATACATATATACATACATACAGACCTTTTTTTAAAATGTTTTTTTTTGGTGGGCGGGGTTTCAGTGTGTCTCAAAGCGTGTATTTCCGATGAAATATTCCGTATCGAATTTTTGGGTGAAATGCAATACTTTCGCTTACTATAAATAAGCAGAAAAAGTTAAATTTATTACCAGTTTTCAAAACATCACATGGCATATACATTACAGATGCAGTGAGAGGAAAAAGGGGCGACAGAGAGAGAATGGGGAATCTCAAGTTCTGTTACGTTTAACAGAGCAGCGGTTCTGTTAGTGATTTATACACATACATGTAGATATATAAAAATCTTATTATTACATTCTGGTTGGTATAAGTGCGCACGGCCGTATGTTTTCTGGATGAACGTAGCGTTTCTCAGACTGCAGCATTTTGTTGCTGGTCTTGGGAGACACAAAGTTGCCAAACGTGCACTTTATCCCATTTTTCCCTGTCGTTATTTTAATGCACTGTATTTGAAAGAGTAAAACAAGGTAGGTTTGAAAGTATCTTAATAAAATTTAAGTAAGACTTTTCCCCAAAACGTTCAGTGGTTCCATATCCTGGTTCTGTGTTAGCTAATCGGCATTGTTATGTAACTGGCTGGTTTGGTTTCTGTGATATACATCACAAAAACAGTAAAGATGCTGGAATGTTCTATGCGGCAGACATGTTATATTTAGCTGTGCAAATTACATAGCCGTCGGATGGTCGGTTTTTACTCTCGCACAACTACCTTACCCCTTCCCTTCGACCTTCCTGGTGTTCCACACAGCCTCCCGCGTTCCCTTCCTTTCACTGTTCTACTATCTTAGTAATAAACATCGGGTGCGTATGTTCATTCACTGCATAACATTCCCAATCACAGCTTTCACGGTGATGGTGGTGTTGATATTGTTGCAAGGTGTGGAAAGGCCGATTCACAATAACCGGCAACAGGTGTGACAAAGTTAAAATAGGTACCTGTATTACAATATGAGTGCTCACAATTAACGAAAAGCTTACTCGTGGCCGGGAACGAAAAGTTATTGTTACCCAGAAATGAATCCATAGCTGCCTTCACGATAGGAATTGTTCAAGGGGGCCGTGAATTAAAACAACAGAAGCAGCATGGAATAACGAACTGTAAGGTACGCTATTTATTACGTACAATAGGATGCAGTTTTCGCGAGAGAAATCAGAAATAATAATGACGTATTTTTTGGAAAATGTTTATTGCGTGATTTTCGCAGCTGGTTAACCTGCACTGCGCTGACTGGATAGCAAACAGGAGAAAAAAAGTCATTGATCAATCGCAAACAAATGACACACTAGTGCGTATAATCGACTTTCAGGTTGCTCTCGTTAAGCATTCCCGTTTCCGTTCCCGTTCCCGGAGTATTGTGAAACAAAATGACGTACCTCAGCTTTCCATTCTCGTTTTCCCGGTTAATTGTGAACCAGTCTTTAATGTGCAAATACATTCGTAGCTGATGCAGTATGGCCATTCAAAATTTCGAAAAATCTACATTCCTAAGTAGTAATACAGCTCAAGTTTTTGAGAGTACTGAGTTCCATATCCACAGTATTCATCTGACACATGAGAACACTTTATTAACCGAAAAAAAATTGTAACTGTTCATCAACTTTGATGTATCATTTTAATGAATTGCAACTCAAACGTCAGAAGTAGTCTACCTGAAAATTATTGTTGTGGCACAGTCGAGTTCATTAACAATAGCTTAATAGGTTATGTTGTAACTATGAATTGAGAAAAACGCCGAAATGCTACATCACGATTTGGTTCGGTTACCATTTCTTTAGGCAATTCCAGCCAACAGACTAGCACAAACTGAGTAAATTGGCAAGTATCAGGTAAAAACGACATTTTAAACACTGATAATTATTAGAAAACTTATCACGAAATAAATGCAGAACGCATTAAAGATAGCCAGAGAAGAACTGAAACGATTATTCTCGATGCAATCGTCACTGTTATTCAACTACAAGGAACCGCGTAAGCGTCCATTTCCGGTCTAATCTCGATATAGAATTTCTGGGTGTAATACAATACTTTACTCACTGTAGGTAGGTGATAAGAGTAAAACTACAGCGACATAGCGCCGATTATTTAGTAAAAAAAAGGTCATTAAAAGATATGTAGGCATGAAAGCTTAGAAAAAAGTAAAATTAACAATCAAAAGCACATAAATGAATTTCCGTAACTAAGTAAACGAACTGAAAATTCCAACATTAAAATATGCTTGTACTATCTGAAGTTAAACTTTTCACTGGCACATGATCAAATATCAGTATTTGAGTTTTAGTGTTTTACGGTAAAATTCATATCTCGAACGCCTTTATATGCAGGATTTGGGAGAGTTTTGCAGAGCTTAATTTACAATTCATATTCCGAAGCCTAGATGGAATATGATGTCCTCCAGAAAATAGTACGAATTTAATACTTTCTATAACACGTTTCACAAATTGGAAGTAGTGCGATGCAGCATCTTCTAGCACGGTCCTTGTTTTACGTTTCATTACACTTATTAATCTCAGTGAAATCCCATGTTTAAAAACTGAACTAATTTTCCAGTTTCACGACCACATCAAGCTGCAGTTTTCTTGCGCTTGTTTCTTGGAAGAAAAGGCACTACACTGGCATTGATATACCTCTCATTTCTGTTTTGAGTTTAAAGCTAAGAACCATGCTTTCGAAGATCTCATTTGTAGTTCGCTCTTGTACGAAATACACCACGTGAGTATGTAAATATTTGCCTTTGGTCTTTACACATTTCAAAAACATTTAAAGAAGGCTTATTCAACTCGTTTGCCTTCCAATCAGTGTTGTACAAGGTTGCATTGGAACTTATCGCTTACGTTCATTATGCATAATCTGTTTTTATGCAACCGTCCTTTTCAACTTTGTATTATACACAAACAATTAGGATATCTCTCCATTTTTGTTTTCTGTACAGACGCTTGCACAAAACTGTACAAGTTTATGCATTTGTAAAAGTACTGTTTTCTACAGATTGACATTTTAGTTCTTTTATTTTCACTTACAAAATACAAATTATACAGGATGGATTTGATTTCTACTGACAAAATTTCAGAAGTTTCTTATGCATGTTTACCGAGTGTTTTGATATTCCACGAATAGCGACTGCATTACTGAGTAACTGTAATTCGTTTCTTGAACATGCCCTCCCCCCTACATGGAAGATGTGTCGCTAATAATTCAATTACAACTTTGCGTGCCGGCATATTTTATACTTGTTAGGTACCACCTTTGACAACCCCAAATTGCGTCGGAGGAACTCGTGATAGTTCATAAAAGCTATGCAAAGTTAGGTGCGGAACTCCTGAATGAAACATTACAATCATTGCTAGCGGGTTTACCGGACGTTGCAGGATGGGTTTTTAAAACCTCGAACAATGATTATTGTATAATGATTTAGTAGGGTTTTTTTGGTGGATTTTTCCTTTACCCCTCATAATTGTAATTTTGTAAAATTCCGTGATATTCCTAATAGATGAAAAATTCTGATATTAACGGAAATGGGTATAACATGTGAGGGAGTCTTTCTTCTCTTCTATCTTTCTGTGGGAGAAGATTCAATTATCCGTGTGGGCTATCCCCCCTCCTCCTCTGGAGTGCAACATGCGGCCCACGATGGAACGGAGCTGTTTAAGTTGGTAGTGAGGAAACTAGCCCGACCTCCTTCCAGCTGGCCACCTATGTTTTTCAAGCATAATTCTAGCCACTGGGTTGGCAGGGTACTTTACCTACCCCAAAGTACGGCAGAACTTCCGAAGGGTAACATTACAACCTAAACCTTTATTTTCATGCCACGAGGGCTCTCCCAGAAGTACCCGACCTAACAAAGATAAAACAAAAATTTTGGGGAAAAAAACATCTTTATTTCTCTACATAGTCTCCTTTCAGCTCGATGCACTTTTCCCAGCGATGTTCAATAACTTCGATACCCTGTTTATAGTGAGAACCGTCGAGTTCTGCAAAAGAGCCATCAACTGCAAACTCCACCTCTTCATTGTTGGCAAATATTTTACCACAAAGCCATTTCTTCAACTTTGGAAACAGAAAATAATCAGAGGGGGCTAAGTCTGGCGAATAGGGTGCATGAGGAAGCAATATGAACTTTAACTCTTTGATTTTGGCCATGGCGATAATGGATGTGCGAACTGGTGCATTGTCTTGATGAAACAGAACTTCTTTTTCGCTAAATGCGACCGTTGTTGCTTGATTTCATCACTCAAACGCTGCAATAAGTTTGCATAATACTCGCCATTGATTGTTTTTCCTTTTTGAAGATAATCAATGAAAATTATCCCACGCGTATCCCAAAAAAACTGACGCCATGACCTTGCCTACAAATGGAACTGTCTTCGTCCTTCTTTGGAGCCGATTCTCCCCTTTCAATCCACTGTTTTGACTGTTCCTTCGTCTCAGGTGTGAAGTTATGGACCCATGTTTCATCCATGGTTATGAATTGACGTAAAAACTCGGCTTTATTACAGCAAAACGTCGCCAAACACTCGACTGAAACATCCTCACGATGCTGCTTTTGTTCCGTTATGAGTAAACGCGGCACCCATCTTGCGCACAGCTTCCCCATGTCTAAATCTTCAGTCAGTGTGCAATGTACAGCACTTTTTGAAATGTCTACGATGTCTACTAGCTCGCGCACTTTCAGTCGACGGTCATCCAATACCATTTTGTGGATTTTCTTCACAATTTCTGACGTGGTCACCTCATTTGGTCGACCACTGCAATGTTCGTCTTGGCAGTTCGTACGGCCCCCTTAAACTCTGTCACCCAATATATTACTGTTGTAAACGAAGGAGCAGACTCCCCAGAGTAGAATCTAGCTCAGCTTTAATATTAGTTGGACTAAGACTTTTCAAATGAAAGTACTGTATCACACAACGATGGCCAGTTTTATCCATGTTTACAAATTCCCCGAGTGTGTTCACTATTGATGGCTGCCTAACATTTACTAAACAACGTAGTATCGTCAAACTTCAAACTTAAGCTTTATAAGGGTAGTACTTTCTACCATAGACATTTGTTTGAAACAACAACCGCTATATATACGTCAGGTCGGGTACTTCTGGGACAGCCCTCGTACACTACCGTTTTCTTATTCCGTTTAGTAGCAGCAATAACAAACTTCGTCTCCATTTCGCTGATGAAATCTCTCATGTATGTTAATGTCGTATCTGTCGTTCATTATAAACACACATGCAAATGATTCTTAACCCCTTCCTCTAGAAGGTCGAATTATTCGCAATTGGTTTTGCCTTTCCTTGTGTCAATCGTAGCGAAACTCGCTCTTAGAGGTGGTATCCGGGCCATTCTTTTTATTCCACATAGGTTATCATTCATTGGTTAGTTTGTTATATTCCTGTATTGCTTTTCAGACCATTTATATAGGGAACTCATACTGGCTGGGTGGAGTCAAAATCTGGTTGGTGGAAGGAAACCTTATGGAGGGAAAAACACTATGGCGATATAGGGGAATTGGCTACTTTTTATGCAAGAGTGTATTTGCCCGTAGCATTTGTAACCGTATCTTCTGCTTGTATCTCTGTTCTAATAACACCATTCTTATTATGCTATAGTTCGAGACACATTCATTACTTCTACCTCCCAATCATTTCTGCACCCTCCAACGTTTTCTTCCATCTATTCATCTGTACAATAATTTGGACCAAGTATAAGGTATATCTACACCATTGTTTTCAGGATAAGTTCAGATTGATTTTTTTAATTGCCACATCGGTTTGTCAATGTCGGTTGACTAATTTCTGATATTAAGCCGAGCATAATTTCTTTTTGACGTAACTAATAACCTTTAGAGACTTTTACCCGAAGGTTGTTGGACCACTCATACAATTTTTTAAAATTTCTGCGTATATGTTCCTGCACAAAGAATAGCTATAAATGAATTGTTGATTAATCCATACGCCGTGGACAAAATACATTATATGCGTAATAATAATAATAATATTATTGGCAATTAGGTAAAATAATTACAATAGCACACAAACATCAAAATATTCAGCAAGCATCCCTGATCAACTTCTGATGTTTGTCGGCAGAGTTCATATTCACCCCCTTGATATGGTTTATGCCGGTCACAAAGTATACTTACAGATGCAACAGTCACGCCATGAAACATGGATCACGGTCTGTTTATCCTGTGACACACTAACAACTTGTCTGCACTGTGAGAAAACAGATGTCATTTCGCTCAATATTTTGTTATTCTGTTTACGAGGATTCTTTACATCCGGGAGCATGGTTCTAACTGATGCGTGTTTAACACACGGCACGAAGCACTAAAGGGAATACAAAAGGCATCAGGTACATCTGGAGACCTACGTTTTAACTTTTACCCAGCAAGAATACTTCCGACACGTGTAGATATTTAAATTTTATTTCCTGTAACAAGTCGGCATCAAAAATATCTTCCAGCTGTTTTTATTTACAGGGCTTTCATTTTGTAATTACCTAATCCAATTAGCTTATTTAAATCTACTTTAACAAGAACCTCAACTCGCATATTTAGAACGTAACTTTGCAGTTTAGGTTGCACCTCTTCTCATTCCTTTAAAACTACATAAATGGCATGCCAATATAATGATACTGTGTTTGAAAGTGTACTCACAAAGGAAGTATCAGAGCTCTCATACCGAAACCCACTCTGACATTCATATGGCACAAGCGATACAGACCACGCCCAAAATATCAGCTGCCAATTTTAACTGCAAGGTGCCGAAATCGAAACCGGAACTCTTCAACGGCAAGATCCAGATGCACATCCCTGCTTCATTGTAGCGCACGAGTACCCTGTCCTCACACTTCTCGCGAAACAGAACCCGGTAATCTGAACCCCTGTCCCCACACCCCGTGTCACAATCCAGTAAGCAGTCAGAGCTTCCAATCGAGCTATTTAACAGAATTATTTGCATGTAGTTTATAAGCAAGATTGGCGTTCGTTTTCGAGGGTTTGCAGTTAAAACTGACAGTTGGTGTTTTGGGTGTGGCCTACTTATACTACATCAAGTATCACATGAATTTCAGAGTGGATTTTGGCATGAAGGTTCTCATAATTCCCTTGTGAGTTGTGTACAAACTGGATAACTTTATGCCTGGTAATTGTTCTTTCACACTAGAAATAAGTTGCCTAAAAGAATGACGCCTTGGAGTAATGGAGATCTCTTGGAATTTACAGGGATATTATGATCAGATGAGAAAGTTAAATACATGTTAACGTGTCTGATCACGGTAGCTCAGCGGTATAGCTTCGGCATACATCCCTGGTTGGAGTTCCAGCCATTGCATTTAATTTTTCACTGTACTTCAACGTTTCATGTCATTTAGTTCTCAAATCAACTGTCGCCTGACACCTGGATTATTGCTTTTGATTACAGCTGCAGAGACTAAAACTATAAAAGGCTATTGAACATTTCCTCTAACGGAATAACAGTGGCGGTTCGGTATACTAAATTACTTAGACAACACATTAATTGGTGACACCAGGCTTAAAAAAATTGAGTTTTATTTATGGACGTTCTTTAACTGCTGTCCGTAGTCCTCAGCATCACATTCTATGCGTTCAAGACCGGAAATTTTCCTCAGAGGCCTCTTTATCAGGCTTGAGGTTCTTTTACGTGCCATAAATCTACGACACGGGACTACCGGCTTTACTTCCCTACTGAAGGAAGCCATGCTAAGGATTTTTACGTCCGAAATCGCCCTCCGCCGGTTTGAACCCGCGACCTCGGGAACTAGAAGCTAGCATGGTAACCATTACACCACGGAGGACGACCAGATTAAGTCCACTCATGAAGGGGAAACATGAAGTCATATTCTGGCAAAGTGCAGAAAAACAAAACTACTAAGAAAGTAATATTTACCACTACCGTTTCTGGATTCCAGTAGGGGAATGCAGGCTTGCTTGGATGTAATGCCGAAACTGGGGCCAGTTTCAGCTAAGATTCGGCAAAGCAGATTGTCATGGAGGACGGAAGCGAGGGAGAGTACATAAGCGCGAGGGTTCTATTGTTCTTAAGGGAGACAGCACTGTATGTATTTAATGCTATGTTTGTAATTTTATTTCATTTTAATTCATTTTTATTCTTTTTACTTTCTCTATTACGTAGTATTGTAGTAGGGGAAGTATTGTATTCCACCCAAAAATTCGATACCGAGATTTCACCGGAAATATATGTTTTGAGGCCCCCTGAATAAAAAAAAACATTTTTGGAAACATGTCCGTGTGTGTGTGTGTGTGTCTGTGAACAGCATAATTCAGAAATGAACAGTCGGATAAACACCAAACTTGGTATTTAGGTTCAGTATTTTCCAGAGATGCGACACGAAGGTTTTCAAGAAACCCCCCCCCCAGATTACCCTTTACATGGAACATTTTTCAAGAATTTTAATTTTCTCTAAAATGGCTCTAACGATTTTGATTAAAATGTGATATGTTTAAGATATTTTCATGACAAATGAAATGTATATCTCGAATTTTCTGGGAATATCTCCAAAAGCATTCTTCATTGTGAACGACTTTTGCATAACTGGTAAACCATAAGAGATAGACAAAATGTTACTACACAAAAAATGTATCGCGTTAAAATACACAATTTATGTCATACACATTTTTTTTTGTTGAGAACCATTTTCGAGATATTGTTTGTTATTCCCTTAAACTTTTCAATACTTATACTTTTTCTCAAATGGAAATTCGTTATTCATTTTTTTTGTGCTGGTAATGCAAAGTGAATGGAATACTCCACATAGCAACCAACTCTTAAAATATTTGACTATCGCTTAAAGCCTAGCAATTCCCCTTGCATCTACAAGAAAATAACATCTCGATATCTCGATTAACATGAAGCATATGGAGAATAAGCGTTTGTAAAAATAGTTTGTACAAGAGTAGAGAAAGTCATGTGAGTGTAACACATCAGATTTTTCTGTATTTTTTACCCCGCTCCATGATGTCAGAATGCGGTAGGCAAATGTAGACCTTTAGCACTGTACTCCCACTGTAACATTCCAGAGACAGGAAAGCATATACAGCCATGAGGCCCATGCGATTGTTGTATTTTGCAAGTGTAGTCGGAAAGCATTTGACAATAAAAGCCCTATTACTGCAACTTAAATATCGCAAGGAGTTTGAAAATAGGTTAATACTGTCTAGCCAACATTCAATCAAATTTAGAACACTTAATAAATGTAATTAATGATATATAGGGAACTATCTAAAATAAACCACCAAGTGAGACACATTTTGTTCTAATTCAAATCGTTCCCGAACGCCAAACAACGACAGAAAATAGGAAAATTTTGAACAAATTAATGAAATGTTTAACCAATACCCTTTCAGACTATATTATACTACGGGTTATCCTTTGCAAGTTACTACAGTAGCATGGCTGGGAGTGAAGGAGTGGAACCTATATGTAACTCACTGTTTAACTTTCCGCACAATGTTTAAATTTGTGTTTCAATTACACAATACTATGGTGATACAATGTAGACCACGACTGCATTCAACTTCTTAAAAGGCAGATGGAAACTATATGCTAGCCATGATACTACGTATTCTTTGGATGAAATCATTAGAAATAAATGAAAGGCCACATTTCAAGCTATTGAAAAAGTGAACAAATTAAAATGGACAACACTGAATGTTTCCGAAGGGTCATGCAACAAAACTTATATATGACTGAAATATAAATTTTTCCTATAGTAAAATTTTGTCCATCTCGTGTTTTCCCAATCACAAAAAAATCCAGGAGTATCTCAAAGCTATTTAAAATAAATTCAAGATATTTAATATTACTTATTATTACTCTAGTATCTCAAACATTATAATGAAAATCTTCAGAGCAATATTTATGAAAGTAAATAGAGGGAAAGTTTACACTTAAAAGACTCTTTGAAGAGGGGGAATTTCCTGAAAATCTATGCATTTTAACCTTGAAGGATCAGATTTGGTGTCTATCCGGCTTTTCCCTTTTGGTATATGTTGTTCACGGACAAAACATACTCTCCGAAATTTTTTAAACAGCATTCTTCTTCATTCTTTTTTATTCAGATCTCAAAACTCTTATTTCTGGAAGGATTTAAATCAAATGAATGCAATACTTTCTGTACTTGTGTATCTAACTGTAGAAAAAGTAAAATGAAATTTACTTCCTCTGTTCATTATGTATAGCTACAAACAAAATCCCTATAGAATCGACTTACAAAGCTTTGTCGGTCCAACCTTTACATACAGCTGCCGTACGTGATCTAGGGATTCACGTAGTGAAGTAATGAGTTAATAAAAACGTTTCCTGCCTCATGGCATGCGCGAAGGACATCATCTTGCAAATAGCGCGTGCAGTTTCATCCATTAACATGGAACAGCAAACATGTTTTGATGATGAATGCAAGTGTTGGGCGTTTTTCTCTATTCATTAATATGGAGAGCAGCATCTTCACTATCACCATTATATAGAACAACATATTTACCTAGGTCTGTTTTAGCTTTTATATTACAGAATCTATTAAGAGTATTTCAAAACACCACCAACACCCATCAACCGTATTTCAAACTTTCTTTCAGTATATACTTTCCGATGATATATTTACATTCTATTATGAACGGTGTTAGTCCGCTTTCATTCCTATTCTATCAATGAGCGTAATCTGGACATTTCCTTTATTTGGTTTAACAAATATTGTTAAAAAAATCACTAAGTTGCGATCTGTTTCTCCACAATAAAAGTAAATATTAAGCTACTAATTTGAAATAGGTGTTTATCATCAACAGGCTGCAAGGATGTAGGCCACTGTAAAATGTTTAAAAAAAAGTATTTTCAAAGTACTTTCAATTGTCTCACTTAAATTTTGAGTTATTACAGCCGAGTTTGTTTTAGCCAAATGCTGGAATCCTTTCCTTCTTGCTCTCAGCAATTGTTTTTGCTGTTTCCGTATCCCTTTAAGGTGATAATCACGAGATTAACACAATTCATTAACTTCAGGTTTCAATTGTCTCTTAAAATACAAAATCGCCTTCTTCTACTTCACGGTTTTAGGCCGTTTAGCCTGTTCCGCTCCAAAATCTTGTTGTGTCCATCTCTTTTTTGGTCGTCCTGGGTCTCTGTATCCTTGGTGTCTGTAGTTCTATGTTGCTCGGGGTATGCTATTTAATGACATTATTTCTAAGTGTTGTTTCCAGTTAGTTCTATATTCTATTATTACTGTATTTAACTCTTCTATTTTTAACTTTTGGCTTATTTTGTCGTTTGGCTTTTTATTCAGTCTTGTGTATCCTGCTATAGGTCTGAGAAATTTCATTTCAGCTGTCGGTATTCTTCTTTTATTTTCTGCTGTCACTGTCCATGTTTCAGACCCATAAGTTACTGCGGGGATGGCCATTGCTTTATACAACTTTATTATTGAATCTTTTCTAATTTTATTTTTTAGTGTTATCTTTATGGTTCCCGTTACGTAGTTGAATTTATTTAGCTTTTTATTAATGTCTATTTCAGACCCATATGTTATGTCACATCCTAGAAATCGATTGTTAAAAATACAAAACACAAAATCGATTGTTAATTTTTAGAAAACATTCCAACTGGAATACAAGTAGAAACCATTCTGGAAAATAAGGTTCTTTCTTGTCAGGCTGCAAATTCAAGATATAATATTGTTTGGATTAAACTCCTTGTTAATGTTTTTATTTGGATGTTTTTTCCTTTTTCTCAAACGCTGAATGAGCATCAGGTGGCTTTGCACTTCCTTTCTAATCCTCTTTATTTTTAAACCTAGATGGGTGCCTTCTGCTACTGGCAGATGAAATTCATCGATACTGTTGATAAAATCTGATATGGAATTTTATTTATATACAGGTTCAAAAGCTTAACCTGTTACTATTACATTCTACACAAAACAAGCAACAATCCTGCAAAACATGGATGTTTATTAGCACTGAACTGAATGTCCACGCTTAGTAATGGCAGCACATGCATTTGCGCAGATAACCTTCTCCACTTGTACGGAAGTTCCTTATATGCTTATTTTTAGAATCCAGAAGAAATCCAAACTTGGTCTGCTCAAATCCTGACTTACCACACATAGGTTGCACATGCACGTTTAATTTTTTTCAAGCAAGTTCTTGAATGTAATAACGTTAAAATGTTGAGCAATGCAAGAATACTTCCTCGATAACAATGTGTCATTATACAGAGCGTTGACTTAACTCGTTCGTTAATACGACTAAGGACGTTGCAAAGGCATTACTACTCGTAAAAGATGTTTTCTGGGTACTCTAACTATGCACAACCTATCATTTAAATTCTCTTATCTACTATTGTAACAAAAGTGCGCGATTAGTTGATCGTTTCCAACAAAAGCTCGTCTTCAAAGATGTTTTACGTTTATAAGAATATAACGATTAGCTTTTGTTTGCTGGAAACGATGTATAAATATATTGAAATAAAGACTTCTAGATTTTTCGCGCAGTATATCGAAAGCTGCATGTTCCACTACTTCTACGATTGCAGTTGAACTGTCAAATTCATCATCTCTCATTTTCAGTTTTTGAAGCGATAAAGCGAGATCTAAAATGGAGACTCAAGCAAAAATCACTAGTTTCTATGGGGAATTGAAATCCATTTGAGCCCAATTCCATACTAAATAAGATCCGCGTTTCCATGTTAAATTCAATACGTATTGAGATCAATTTAGGTACACAAAGCTCGAGAATAAGATAGTTCAAGCTTTTATGTTGATCAAGTTGGATTTAGGTTGCCGAACTTGTTAAACATATTTAATTTGCTTTTCTGTATATTTTAGGTAGGTTTTGGGGTTAGTGAATGTTTTCGAGGAGAATAAATTGCGAATTATGGAAGCGATAAAAGTGGCTTTGCTGTGTGTTTTATTACACATGTGATTAACGATTTCCGCTAATAAAAACAAAAATGACGGGCGTGCATCGTGTTACGAGTATAGTAGAGGATATTATCTTTGGCGTATTCAAAACGATTTGAATACGGTAGGTGTTTCCATGCAACAAATTTCGAGCCGATTCTACTTTCTAAGGGGATCGGATCCAGGATTCAAAACGATCTCAATACGATTCGGATCCGCGTTTCCATGCAGTATTCAATACGGAAAGTGTACTCAATCCATTTCAATTCCCCATGGAAACGTAATAATTGTTCGTCGATTTCTCTAGTTACCGGCAAACTATTCCTCAATCATTTAAACGTAAAGAGTTGAGTAGGGTTTGGCCGAGTCGAATAAACTGCGAATTATAATAAATTTATTTCCTATTTATAACTAGAAACAAAAACTTCTGAAATTTCCCATGTTGATCTCCAACAGGAGGACAGCTATACAACAGCTTCTGCAGTACCAGACGACTAATGTAATTGCGATTAAGATAGACATGCGACCGTGACCTGAAGTCAAGGTGTCGTGCCCACGCCGAGAGACGGGAGAAATTTATTTTCCACTTCATTACAGAAGTCTTAACCGCATCTTCGCGAGGCAGAACCTGTCGCTTGTTTAGAAATGCTAAATACTAACAGCCTTTTACAGCGGTAAAACTTATGGGACTGGTTGCTTCATAACGTCCATTTGCTTGTGTTCCATCTATCAAACACAACAAGAAGATACATTCAAGGAAGTTGAAAGCAAGACTTGACTGTCAACTTTTTCGACTTCTTTTATTATTGTTGCTTTAAATACGAAGTCTCATTGCGGCGGCTTAATTTTATTTATTTTTGGTGTACCAACTCCTTATGTAACTTGCTGAAGGATGTTCTTAGTTGCGTAGTTAGCTTCCTGTGACGACTTCCTACTACCTTAATTAAAAGATAAACTTCTGCGATCTCGGAAGTGCAGCGTTCCGTGATACAGCGTAATATTCGACATTATATATAATATAGTTATATAGTATAGTATAGTTATATTTTCCATTTATTTTAATCTAGGGTGAAACTTTGGGGTTTGTCACTGAAATGTACAATATAGCATTTAAAGAAACAGAACACACCAGGTTGTCCCTTAGGGGACCCTTCGATTGCAATTACGTTGTTCTATAATTTGAAGTTATTTAGTAGCAATGCATGTGCAAAATTCCAATTCCGTATAAGTGAAAATATTGATACAACTTTGAAAACTCCATAATAAAAATTGAAGTACGGCAATAAATATTTTTAAACGAACAGTACTAGTTACTAGTGTTTAAATTGTATATTTGCTTACTGGGTTATAAATTTATTCTTTTCAGAATTATTTTCATTAAAAACTCCTAAATGTTCTGCAATTGCTTCTTGCCCAAAAAGTAACATTAAAGAAACTAGGGTTATGAATACGCTTATGAAGATAAGGCATACAATTTTTACATTAAAGATATTCTTTACACTAGAGATAAACCCTAGTGTGTACATTAAAAACGTTTATGAACACTTACGTTCTTTCTTTCACATATGCATAGGGAGGAAAGAAAAACGAACAAACGCTTCGAAAGGCAAGAGGTTTCCAGGCGGGTGAGAAAATCACACTTGAGGGTAAGGTCAGGTCCGTCGCTGAGTAGAATATACGCTCTGTCTCTGGGAATCGGTTACCATTAACAGAACGATATTAGCTGTGCTGATGTTTAATTACCAATAAATGTCTTTCGTGTACTTACAGACGATTCATGTTTAATGAAAGCAACTTAAACCGAAACATACCTTTTTAATTATTAATTAAATAAAAGTTTTAACTTAAACGTTACTTATTGTGCACTTAATGTACAAAAACAAACAGGTGCAATATTTTATAACCATCAGATAAAAACAAAATAAGTTCAAATCTTATAGAAGAATTAATTTAAGATAAATAAGAAAATGTGGAATTTTATTTAAAATTCAAGGTAAGAAAGTAATTGTTTCATTTAAACATTTAGAGAATAATAATTGAACCCTCTCTTTTTTTTAACATTCAATAAAAGAAAATAAAACATGGCATACAACATTGGTAAAGATCTTTATAAGGAAGATATGAAGGCGTGATAACGAGCGATGAGGAATACCATAGCTGTGCGATTGTATGTGGGGCGTCGGTTATTCAGCCGCCATTGCGACCTCGTAATTTTAGCATACATTACAATTTGTGCAAAATCGGAAATGCTGAATTGTGGCGCAACCAGAGGAAGAAAGTGAGTATAAACGAAAGATTAGATTAGTTGCTGTTTATGATGGATACTTCATTAAGGTTTGCCTTAATCGTTCCATATGAATTACGAGACGAAAAGCGCGGAACTTTTTTCGCATAAAATAAAACATTCACAGATTAAACTAACATCATTTTTCACTTTTCGCGGATAAAATTACCTTCTAAGATGGCATTTAAACCCTTCCACCCGATAAAGGAAATATGCTCCTTTAAATATTTACAAACGTTTATTATTTGATACTTGATGAAAATATTGTAGGATTATCTTACCCACTCTATCGACAAACATTAGGAAATAAATGTCTTTATTTTGTGACAAGTGTGGTTTGTGCTAGAAATACCTGCATTTTCCAAGTCACTAGCATACACCTGCGCCTGTCCCATCGAACTTCATTGTAACCGTAACAAAATTCTGCAGGAAGCTGTATACCAACAAGTCTATCAACTTTCTATAATTCAAGGTACAATTACTTTCTCTGCTACCTGCCTGTAGCAGGTTAAGAGGAAGTATTGTATTCCACCCAAAAATTCGATGTCGGAATTTCTACGAAAATTCGTGTTTTAAGGCATCCTGTATCCAAAAAATGGGCATTTATATATAAAAGTGTGGGGGGGCAGCAAAACTCTAAAACTGATAAATAAACTTGGTTTTTAAGTTCAGCACCTTTCAAAGTTGAGAAAGATTTTCAAAAAAATTCACCGCTGCAACCTACCCTTTACATGGAAAGGGTTTCAAAATGTTTACCTGTATCAAAAATGGCTAAGGATTTTGATTAAAATACCATATATTTAAGATATTTTCACGACAATTAAATGTATGTTTTGAATTTTCTGGGAATAGCCTGCGAAGCCCTCTTCATTCGGAGGGAATTTTATATAATATAGTATGACCAATAAGCGTTAAGAAATAGAAAAAAAATTACTTTACAAATGGAGATCTCTTTAAAACACACAATTTATTTCACATAACTTTTTTGGGTATGTCATCAGATATTTCCGAGATATGCGTTATTATTGGTTAAAGTTTTCAATAATTTGTTATTTTTAGACTGTCGCTATTCGGCGATATCACGGGAACCATATGAAATTTCAAGACCAGCATATAACCAGTTGATTTTTAACACCTGACTATCGATTGGGTTCCGTCTCTGCCCCCTTGTACCTACTACGAAATGTGTAATGAAAGTATTTCTGCAAAAGTTTATCTCGATTAGCATGAAATAGAAAAATAAGCTTTCATAAGAATGGTTTGTAGAAGCTCTAAAAAGAAACGATAGTGATAGGGAAAGTCATAAGTGTGTACCTACGTGTTGGACTGAACATTCGTAAACAGTATTTCTTACGAACGTTAACCTACAAGTTCCATAAGACAGACTGACTGATTATAACCACTCGTTGAGTATATGGCAGCTTGTTAAAAGCTCGTTACCAGAACTAACTTGTTGACTACAACTTCGACCCGGCAAGTAAAAACACGTCTGTTCTCCAAGTGTTTACGCTGATGATAGCTCTTTCAAAGAAATCTATTTTGGATCCCAAATTAATGATAATATATTGGTCCATCGTCACATGGCTTTTGACGATCAGCTGGGATCGTCCTAGCCTAAGTCTTGTAACAACATATTTGTGTTCACGTGCACGACTAAGGGCAAGTCTACATAAAAACACAATTACCTCTCCGCGTACGTCAGCTCTGAATAACACAAGCTGACATTGTTACGCACGAGGAACACGAGTATTAAGCAATTGCTATAAAAGAGCATCGTAATTCACTTTATCCGCGACCATTTAATAACAGCTACTTATTCATGCTAATATCACCATGGTGATGGCATTCATTATAGCGCTCATTGCAATAATGGATTAATGTATGTACATGCATAGATTAACATGTCCACAGACACGAATGTTCGTAAGATGGTGATAAAAGCTCATATGTCAGCTTTGTTGTGCAATATTATTCATACTCTTAACTTCGGAATTCCACTTCATACATTACTTTCGATTTACTTCGTAAAAGCGATGCAACAACTGCCAAAGCTACTACTTCATCTGAAGGGATACTTGCTTCAGAATGACTCGTTCAGAACCAATTAGCTGACGTTTCTTCATTCCGATAATGTATACCATTCTAAAGTTATTATAAAGAAATTAGTATCGTTTCATCAGTTCTCTTGTTTCTAGACCAACTTTACTATGAACAACGGAACAATATTAACTAGGCTTTGGTTTAATTGCATCAAAATTAACACAATTTTATTGAATGATGCTATTATTTATAAATCAATGATCTTGACTTGGACGATTAGGTAATTAGCCACTATTAAACGATCGCAGATAAAATACTGTATGCAACAACTAGTGGGATGAACATAATAATCACCGCTCTCATGTAATTACAGAATGCGGCTTACGCAAAACACTTCGAGTGGCAACGATGCTCATATCTCACTAGTTGCATACAGAACTATTACCTGCTCGGTGTGGAGCCTAGCATTACTATGAATTGCTAATTTCTGTTATTATAAACTCAATGCTAATCAAAAAATTCGGACATTGTTTTCATTTATTATATTGTTTATAAGACTTTTCTTCCACCCCAACAGAGATTACGAAGTCATAAATGTTATGTAGAAAATACTAGTTACTAAGAATGATAGCAAATTATCTTAAGACAGAAAATTTTTATTTCCGAAAGTGTCCAGCAACCTCTTATGTATGAAGGGCACGCCGGATTCTGAAGTGGAGAGAAAAAGAACAGAAATGAGATGATATTTTTAAGGCGGAGAATCATTGTGACCAAGAGCCAAGCACATGCAAGTCGAGAGAGGGAAAGCGTAAGGAGAGGTTGAAGTTCGCAGCCTACTATACTTGATTAATAAGATGAAGATTCTGAGTTCCATAAGTAGAAGGTATAGCAGCGTGTTGAGAGATGGAGCTATAGGAGGGGACATCAAACATAAACGAGGCTTTGGTATATCTTACTGAATCAATAAATTTCAAAACAAACACAAAACCATATTTCTACATAGCTTCCACTGTTTTTACTGCTTTTCCATCATCGTACCGACAGTTTTCTTTCTTCATAAGAGTTGCACAAGCAACTCATCACTTGAAATGTTTTACACCGCCTAGTCTTTTTAAGGGTACAAAAATGACAAGCACAAGGTAGCTTGTGTAGGAGATGATCCAAGATTGTCCAATGCAGTATGGAGCCAAGCATTATTGTGCAGAAGCACCCACCTTGCATAGATTTCGCGTAAATTTAACTCCTTTCTGTGTACTTCTATTACTTATGTGGTTCCAGCAGTAATTTCAAATAGTTATTCATAGATCCTCGCGAATAACTAGCAAACTTTTCTGTGGCGCAATGACACTTCTTGGAGGACAAGCTTGAGCGAGATCAAACATTTCTTCCCGACCTTCAAAGGAGATCTTGTGCCACTTGAGCCTTGAAAAGTGAATCATTTCCAAATTGTACAAATAATATAAGCAAAATGTCTGTGGCTTTAATACCCTTACGTGCTAAACGCTTTAATAATTACACTTTGAGCGAGAGAATTAAGACGCATCCTTTTCTCCCATTACAACTGCTCAAAGAGTAGAGAAATGAACTAACAGCGATACTAAATAGATACTACCAAGTACCCAATATTGCTACAATAAAACATCCTGCATCAATTTTAAAAATCAGCCCTTATGAGCAGCAGGCTTCTTATATTACATACGAAACAGCATAGACATTATGCATATGTTGTAATATGTTTGCCTTTTGATCAGTTAGGGCAGTTGAGAGATCACAGCAATATAAGTTTAAAATTCATACCTTCAATTATGTTTGCCAAAATGGGTCATAAAGCTCTCAAACCGGCATTTAATCCTCTAATGATTGCACGCAAACTGACAGAAGAATGATTAGCACCAAGTCATGAACATCACAGCATCTACGATGATGAATGAACAGGAAATACCAGAGAAAAGGAAACAATTCTCTGACAGCCCAGATTATTCGTCGATGATGACCAGACAATGAAGAGGAAAGGTAGAGAAAAAGGACAAATTCTCTGGTAGCCCAGATTGTCCGTTTATGTGAGGATGATGGAAAAGAAGGCGGTCACACAATCAACAAGAAATACCAAAGAGGAACCAATATTCTGGGAGCCCAGATTATCCACTCTGCTTGGAGGAAAGATTGGAAATATAAATAACACACATTTAATAGAAACCGCAAGAATCAAGCCACCGAAAACATAGTGACTCACTGGTATCTACTGAAAGTTTCAAAGACCCTCTCCTCGCTTACTGAGTAAAGCAATACTGTTTTAGCAAACACACTGAATCATGCAAACAGCACATTCAAGTGACAAATATACAAACCAAGTTGATGTACAAGAACCTAAATCTTATTGGTCAATACAGTGAACTTGTAACCGAATTTTGCTAATATTTAGGAGTGCAAAATACAAGCTTCTTGCATAACTGCGAGGCCAATTTATATAGCATAAGCACCAAGGTTAAATGCCCTAAGTTAACCTCCAGTTGATGGAGTTCTTTGTACAACAGGTTTCTGTATTTTTTTTCCAAGTTCACACATGAACCATTCCGGCGGTTAAAAACATTGCGTCTGCCTGTTTACGTAAGTGTTATACTTCTTGAATTTGAACATCTTATCAGAAACAAAAGGAATAAAGTATCTTTGCAAACATGTTATAGATAACCACCTGGAAGGAAGCAATAATTCTTAAAGCTATTTGTTTGCTAGGAAAACTGCCATTTCCACGAAGCCTAGCAATCCGAACGTGTGACAAATTTAACCTCATTTTACGCGAAATCAACTTAAAAAGCTCAGGATTATGCAAAAGAAAATGTGAACCTAAGCAGGATTAACAGCTATGTCGTCGGTTACTGCCTTTAATCGTAATTTTTTTTTATCAAAAACCTTCATCTCCTTCTACAGCCCCAATGTCTACAGTGACTGAATAAGTCTTATAATCACAGGATCTGGTTAATTATCGGTTCTTCTAAATCTAGGCTTTTTTTAAAGTTGCAGAACTGGAATTCCACATTGACAAAACCTGTGTAGACAAAAAAAATCCTTTATACACTGAAGTTAGACAAAAGTTCATACAATGCAAATCATCAATGGCGGAATTCTAGGTAATTACCACCATAGAAATTTCATGTTGCTTAACAAAAGATGCTTTATACTATATATTAGAAGAAAAACTAAATTGCAGTGCCTGCTGAAATTGCTCTAGCCTGTGAAAAACAGCCTAAATCTGCCAGGTGATATCATTACATACATCATAAATAGAATCTTGTAAAGACATGATACATTTAGGTTCTTTCTTTTCAGACCTTGTAACTAACTTTTAGTTGTTTTCAACTGCATTGTTTTCCCACATTGTTTTCCTATCGTGCTTGATCTTGAAGTACTTGCCAGCATAATTTGGATGATATATCCACAATGCAATCAAGAAAAAAGATGCACCCCTTTCAAGTGGTGAAAGATTCCTGAAAATACTTTCGTTGGTCTACTGTCGAACTTCAATACTGTACAAAAATTAGTTCCCTACATCGAAGTTTTTAAGGACACTGCGTGCAAATAAAAGTACATTAGCATGAATAAGTACATCACTTTGGGGCGCGGAGTGTTTATAAGTTTGCATTGTATTAAAGCAAATAATTTATGAATACTTGACTTGCACGCGTCATACTACTTTCCAGCAATAACATGCAGGGAAACGTCGAATTTCAACCCATCGTGGCTGTTCGTTGCTATCAGTTCGATTTGGAATGAGTATCTCCAAGGCTTTTGCTTTATAAAGATTCCCAGTAGATGCTCGAGTTGCAAGTCTGGACATAACTTTGCGTAAACGCTGGATTTACGTTTTTAACAAATGAATCTTTTAAAATGTTTATTCGGTTTAATTACCTCTGCGATTCTGTAGACTTTGGACGTTTCTGTTAGCTTCTCCTATGTTTGAGGTTAGTCATACTCATTTCATAGCTTGTATTGGTTCGTTTCCGCGATGTTTTAAACACGAGAAGTGCTATTTGAAACTGTTTATTTAATGAGGCATGCAAGCGTTTTTGAGATCTCTTATGAGGTACTAGAAACTCTCCCTGTAATGCAGGTGTTTTCAATGAGGCGTGTTATCTCGCAGGGAGCAAGCGCAAATGTTCCTATTTATTGTAGTTCACCTGTCAAGTTTTATAGTTAAAAGTTTTCAAATACCTCGTCTTCATAATGTAATATTTCAGAATATATGTTAACCAAAACATAAATTATCCATTTTACAATTCGTATATGTACTTTTATCGGAATGTAACTCTCACCGCTATAGTTTATACCGTACTAGGAAATATTCTTGAGCTTTCGAGCTGGTTCCGAACCGAATTTCCGGAGCTTCAGTTGGCTCCGGTTAATTTTGATATTGAATTTAACATAGCTGTATTTGTTCCCTTGATCTTTGGGTCTTAAATTATGGTTATGTTTCAAAATATTCCATCTATATTTGATGTTCGAAAAAGATAAACAAAGGAGAGAGAAGGTGAGGAAACAAAAGTTGAACGTACAAGTAATGTCCTCTAGAAAATTTAGCACGAAGCAAATTTAGGGACAAAACAATGCAACTATACATTTGTTTAGTTTTCATCATCCATGTCAAACATAATTTTAGGCTTTGGTTCATTTTAAACTATGATTTGATGTATTTTAAGCCGTTTTATTGATAAGCGCTAGAAATAGGGCATTATGATATCCTGTAAAACATATATTTTAAACAATACCTACTGCAGAAGTAGCAGAGAGCTTTGAGAAGGAAAGACGTTGTTTATTGGAGAGTCAACGCCTCCTCTGGGGTTCAAAAGTTTGGGAAACAAACGGACAGATTCAGGAACCGACTCACTCTACTAAATAACGGTTTGTATCATGACCTTTCTACTTGAAATATGGACATATTTTAGCGCCGTTGTTTTGGAATTTTTGAGTAGCTATTAAAAAACACAGTTCAGATTCTCCTTTATAGAAGTGAATTGTGGAATTATGGTAAACATGAGCCGCAGTATTCCAAGTTTCCTAACCCCTATTGCAGCATCACTTTTTTTTTCACGTGTCAGCCTCTGTGCAAGTAAATACTCTGTATTGTTCGTGCCTCTTTTGTCAGCTGTTTGAATATGAAACAATTACTTCGTGATCCCTAGGTCAGTGCTAAGAGATAAGCCGAAGCTCCCGTGTAAACAACAAAAAATTTACTTTCCTGATAAGCTGAGCGGTTGTAGAGAGCGCACACGATGTTGACCAGCTCCCTGAGGGAGTCAGTAAAACAGTCGCACATCCCCATGACTTTCACACTTTCACACAAATTTCACAAACGAAGTAGTCGCGAGGTAGGTTCGCTGCGTACTGCGACCCAACCTCTTTTGAGGAGTGTCATCTTATCGCCAAACAGTGCTGGTTTGCCACATTCACCCGGTAGTCTCGCCACTTGTAAATATCAAAATCAAACACCACGTGCTCTCCCGACAAAGAGATGACACTATAAGGTCAGAACCAAGAGCGACATCTTTCAATCAAACGCATCAAATCAAACATACACGTTCTCACCACAAGGAGTATAGTAATCGTACATTTACTGCGATGTGAGTGTGGGAAGAATAGAGAAATAATTTGAAAAGATCTATTTCCAAGATTCCGTTATGCGTTTCACACACATGTATTGCTCGCTATTTTTGTACGAACCTATGTTTTATTATTTTGAACTTAAAATTACTAAAGAAAACTATTTTTAATTAACTTGCCCATCGTCATCCCGGGTTTTTGGGTAACGCAATACTGCCAATTCAACACCTATAGCTAATATAATGACTTAGTAAAGAAACTACAATTTGGGAGGTTTTGAATCAATTGTTTGATGACTGATACCGGACTCAAAGCGGGTTGTTTGAAAATAATAATATGGATGGTAATAGAGATTCAGTATTTTAAGAACAATTTGAAGTCAGAGACATGTACTAAGCATGGAAAACTGGGTTGTATTTTACTTCTCGCCCTAGTGTATATTGTATGTTGTTATTAGCCACCAAATTTATGCCGGTAGATATGGAGTTCCTTGGAAACGAATTTATGTGTTGAAATCCTGAATTTCCTTCTGTGTAAATATTATAGGAAAGACGTAGCAAACACGTGTGGAAACATATCTTACGCCTTGAAGAATACCATATTTCAACTGAAGTTTCAGCGTCTTACCGATCGTTTTCCCTGAGAACATGACAGCAAGGTAATGTACATCGATGATTAAACTCGCTGAGCTGCTAGATAAGACCTCCATAATAGCATATGCAGTCAAAATAAAATAAGTAATTTACCACAGATATATGTGTACAACTCATCATTGGAAACATACTTCCAGTTGTTAGCTTAACCTTACTTTCACGATTCATATTCACTAATACAGTTGGGTTTTTAACCATCAATCTATCCTGATTTTTCTTTTCTACTAAGCACTTTCATTTAATTTTCATCTCACTTAGCATTTCTTAATCGACCTTGATATATTAATATTACTTTCTCTACTACGTATAGTAAGTAGGGGAAGTATTGTATTACACCCAAAAATTCGATACCGAGATTTCACCGGAAATACGTGTTTTGAGACCCCCTGAATAAAAAAAAGCATTTTTGGAAACATGTCCGTGTGTGCGTGTGTGTGTGTGTGTGTGTGTGTGTGTGTGTGTGTGTGTGTGTGTGTGTGAACAGCACAACTCAGAAACGAACAGTCGGATAAACACCAAACTTGGTATTTAGGTTCAGTATCTTACAGAGATGCGACACGAAGGTTTTCAAGAAAATCCCCCCACCCCAGATTATCCTTTACGTGGAACATTTTTCGAAAATTTTAATTTTCTCAAAAATGCCTCTAACGATTTTGATTAAAATATCATATGTTTAAGATACTTTTATGACAAATAAAAGTATATCTTGAATTTTCTGGGAATGTCTCCAAAAGTATTCTTCATTGTTAACGACTTTTGGTAAACTGGTAAACCATAAGAGATAAACAAAATTTTACTACACAAAAGATGTAGATCGCGTTAAAATACACAATTTATGTCATACATTTTTGTTGTTGAGTGAACCATTTTCGAGATATTGCTTGTTATTCCCTTAAATGTTTCAATACTTATTTTCTCAAATGGGAATTCGTTATTCATTTTTTTGTCCTTGATATGCAAAGAGTATTAATCTGTGGAAAAGGGAATGGTGCTGCACCTAGCAACCAGCTATTAAGAGATATGTGTGTGCTTAAAGGCTACTGTATTTCGATACTGCCCTTGTAAATATATATTCCCCTTACATCTACAAGAAAATCTGCAATAAGACAGAGTCTGCAAATGTTTATCTCGATTAACATGAAGTAGATGGAGAATAAGCGTTTGTAAAAATAGTTTGTACAAGAGTAGAGAAAGTTATGCGAGTGTAACATATCAGATTTTATTTTTAATGAGACTCCTTTTATTGCCTGTAAACCTTTCCCTTCCGTTAACTTTCTTCTCCATTCATTCGTCCGCGTACATTCGAATATAATTGTTCATGTTCATTTCCCTCTTCCCCCTTAATTTCATCACTAATCGAAGCTAAGAAATCTCTCCTTCCACTTTTACTATCTTTATTTCCCTGTAAAAGTTACGAGACCAAACAACACCTATGGATCCTTATCTTCCAATTTTACACCTCTTCCGAGATTACTGATCCAAATATCACATAGCCCCTTCCTGAACACCTTTTCCCTAATGTTCCCTAACCATAAACTAATCCTCAGATTTTCTTCCTGATCTCACATTTTACGGATATCTCCAACAGATATTTGCTGAACTCGTTATTCTGCCATTTTATATCCCCTAGGATTTAATTTATATAACTTCAATAAAAAGCCTGTACCCTCAAAATCCGTCAAACAGAATCCCTGCTTCCCCATTCACCTTTTTCCCATATTTCATCGCTACATATCCATCGAGGTTTTACTAGAGCACGATAAATGCTTTCAAACTGTTCTGCGCTCATCATTTATAGACATCTCATAGTCACCTTGGGCAGTCTTCCTATGCAAGGGCCGTTAGGATCCTTAGTTATTAACTATACTTAAACCATTACTGCTTTTATCATCATATATGTTTCTCCGTTCAATTTTTCTACTATGTATTCTGAATATGTCATTCTGATAACTCCGTTTATACGACTTACAAACCATTACTTCGAAAACTCAAACGTGCTTTTCCATGATCTGTATTCAACATCCTCATTTTTACATGTCAAAATGGAATTGCTGATATCTTATAAAACAGACAGAATTCGACATCTGGATCACTGTGTCAAAGTTGTTCATCCCAGACATGCCAAAATGGAATACAAATATGTGCCAAATACCGCCTTCTATATCCCCATAAACGCCACGTTATGGAGTGTATCGCTTACAGTATCTGTAATTCGCGACTCGCTTATGAAGATAAGTTCCAAGTCGTTGAGGGTGGTATGCGGGGAGAAACCCATTCCTTTCCCTTTCTCTCGCCCCTTCTAAAACATTATTCCACTGCACTGGAAGAAAGTTATTTGCATCTCGTGGACCACTCAGACTTCCAGCACAAGAGTATATTTAGTATCTAAAAGGCTGATATGCTATTTAGCCACATGTATATCGATTTTTCCCAAAAAGAGACCTTTGCGGTCAGAACCAAATCAAGGCTTTGGCAATTAGCATTCAAGACCGTAGAAAATGTCGTCATCCAACTATAAATCTTCACGCTATACTACTATAACAAACGTTTCCAGAAGGTCGCAGGAATGTGGGACAGCTCACGTGTCTGAACTGTGTACGCCTAATAAGTAGACAACAAACAATTCCTCAAGGCGGCATTATCTTACTTCAGCCTGCGGCCCATAATACACGTTCCCAGAGAGACAAAACACCCGGGTGTCTGAAAAATCAGGTGTAATTTGGACAAGAGGATCAAGTGGGATTGTCATGCTTACACGATAATGGCCTGCCCAACCAATGACTCAATTGCGATGTTAAAATCAACCAACCTTTTTCGTTTAGCAATAACCGGATGTTGTATATCTCATGATAAAAAAAACGGCTTTACTTTCCCTACCCTCTAACGCTTGTTAGTGGGTAAACAAACTATTCTTACAAGAGTTTATTTTTCTATCTACAAACAAAGGGAACAGCGAGTCAAATATTTAAGAACTGGACGCTATATGCTGGCCTTGAAATTTCAATACTCTTTCCATGTAATCGCTTGGAACAACTGAAAATCAAGGGGACATTAAACGAATGATAAAGTATTGAACAAATCGAACCATTAATAATGAATACCTCGGAAATGGCTTATGCCACAAAAAAGTTATTTTAAACAAATTGTGTTTTTTAAAGAGGTCTACAACATTTGTGTAGTACGTTTCCATCTATCGCTTAAAGTTTACCCGTTATAGGTACAAGATTACACAACATTTCTTCCGAATGAAGAGGACTTAAAGGTTGTTCTCAGTAAATTCACGATATACAATTTGTCACGTAAATATCTTTAATATATCGTATTTTACACAAAATCCTTAAAGTCAGATTTGCGATAAACAAAAATGTTCCATGTAAAGGGTAGTTTGGGGTGGGGAAATTTCCTTGAAAATCTTCATGTCGCACCTTTAGAAGGTATTGAACATAAATGCATATATCCGACTTTTCCCTTTTGAGTTATGCTGTTCACACGCGCGCGCGCACGCGGACCTTTTCATAAAAATGCTCTTTTGGTTCAATGGGCCTCAAAACAAGTATTTCCGATGAAATCGTACAGAATTTTTGGGTGGAATGCAATGCCTTCTCCACCTACTATGTACGTGGTAGAGAAAGTAAGAGGTATACTGAAATGTCAGTTAACTGAACCAGAGGAATATGTTGACAATAGTAAACAAGCAAACACACAATAATTGAACCGAAATGCTGTGTATACGTTGTATGATTCTTTATGTTCCATTAATTTCCAACAGAACCACCTTGTGAAGTTTTCTCAAAAATGAACGTCTTAAGATGCGAGTTAAACGTATGCACACTTTACTATAGATTACACTAGTCTGCATGATATCGAATGACTGAAAACTAATAAGTGATTCTGACTCACTTTTTATGGCTGATTTCAGAACTGCTTTTAGTTTTTTTTCCATCACGTACAGTTTTTTCAGAATTTCACTTCAAAAAATAAAGATATTGCTTCGGCTACTACTCATAAAATCGGGCTTGATGAAGCAATATGTAAGGGCTGTACCACAGAATGGACCCTGCTTCAAGTACCTTTCCAAGAAATTTCCCTTCATTACACAAGACAAATTAAAGGCTGGAATTTTTGTTGGTCCTCAAATAAAGAAATTGATGAAGGATGAAGATTTTGAGAAGACAAAGCATGAGGTAGAAATAGAAGCATGGACCGCCTTCCGATCAGTTACTGAAACTTCTTAGGCAATAACAAAGATCCTAATTACAAGGCCATTATCGAAACAATGTTGGATAATTTCAAGAAGATGGGTTGTAACATGAGTGTAAAGGTGCATTTTCTGCATTCACATATCGACTACTTTCCACAAAATCTGGGACATTATAGTGAAGAGCAGGTGAACGTTTTCACCAAGATATTAAGGAAATGGAGAGGAGGTACCAGGGGAGATGGAATGAAACTATGATGGCCGACTACTGTTGGATGTTGAGGAGGGACAGTCATCTTCAAGGATCTGCAAGGAAGTCAAAGAAGAGAAAGTTTGAAACAAATTAAATTAAACACTTTGGCTTCTTGTTTTGTTAAAATGTAGTCGTGAAATAAATTAGGGGAGTTCTTGAGAGTATTCTTAAAATGTTTCTTGAATAAAAACTTACCTTGTGTGAAATGGTATTTGAATACTTTTCTACGCTCATTTGTAAAATTGTCAAAACATTACTTATTTTGTGTAAAAACCTGACGTGATAGAAAAAAAACGGAAGTTATATCTGGAATCAGCATAAAAACTGGATTCAAGAACACCTACTTTTAAGAAATCATCTGACGAAAAGTTTGAAAATGCAGACTAGTGTTATCACTTCCAAAGTTGAAAGATGAGGATAAGAGTGCCAAGAAAGGTACATTCAAGGATTTTGAGGTTCACAGTACACTGTAAAATGCCTTCTTGTTATAAATACGAAACTATTTCATTATACAATCATAATTTTATACACTTTAAACTGGAAAACGCGTAATAAAATATTACAAAAGCATCGATCATTAAAGATGGAGTTTAGCGTTTTAGTTGTAGGCTTCCTATAATATTACAATGGATATTGATTTCTTTTCATAACAATTTCTTGTTGCTACATGTACATGCCAATATTTTCTCATTTTGACTGTTTGTTCTCAATCATCTTGGTGAGTATTTTCATAGCATAATTTCAAATCGTCAAATATCAGCGGAAAGCAGAAGCGGAAGAAGTGGCGGAAGTGATAATTCGCGTCAAACAACTCGACCACCTAACCTTTCTGGCATAGCTCCAGATGGTAAATGGTAAACTGGACGACGGCACGGACAAGAATATTACTCGAGCTCTTAAACCATCGTAACATTATCTTTGTTCGACCACACTATAATACGCTAATTACATGTGACGTAACAGAACTGTTATGGGATCTATAATACTTCAGCGACTCATATGACCTTACTCGGCAGCGCGCCTAGCTTCCCTATCGCTCCTACCTTCTAACGCCTTCAAAGCAGCAGTCCAAGATGGATCCATTCCCCAGATAAACAATGAAATAACGCAGTATAACACAAATTCTGTTCATTATAAGTATAACATTTTAATAAACTGAGTTCATTCCATTTGCTTCAATGTGTTGCTTTTACGTTACCTGCAAAAAGTCCAATAAATATGGCGTGGACTCAACAGTGTTGCCATCGTTGCATTACTCGTTAACACGCTCAAGGTCCGGCCATCAGCATTTAATTACACACATTTAACAAGGTAAGATCTTTTTGTAAAAACTCAAAGTTTTGAAATTATGGTGTGGTCGGCAAAAACAGTCGTATGCAATTCGCTATAGTGGTAATTAAAACGCTCGTATGAAAATTATGAAACTAGCTACCACTTGTTTCATAAACAACTCGCGTCTTAATTACTGTCATTATAATCTTGTCGCATAATATACTATTAAATAGTGACAGGTTTAGGAAACAACGCATTTGCAGGACAATGAAGGGGTTTCAAAATGCTAGATCGTTCCAAAAAATTCGATTGCTTGGTCACTAAGGATATTTAACGAAAATGCAAGTATGAGCGGACTTCCAGTCAAGTAGTAAACTCATCAAGTGATAGAATTCGATCAATCAATCCTGTCGATCCAACTTTATGATACAGAAACTTATATCGGGGTTTTCTGTAATCATTCAATGTTCTAGCAGTACCTGCTGTCTGCCACTGGAGTCCGCAGTGATGGGCCATCAGCTCAATAGATGCGAAATGGCGCTGGGGTAAAGCAAGTTCTTAATGGGTGTGAAATGGCCGATGTGCTTCTGCTCAGCGATTCTTTCTCTCTTTACTTGTGGCCGACGACTTGC
The DNA here is from genome assembly GCA_030765065.1 of Deroplatys truncata. Lineage (NCBI taxonomy): Eukaryota > Metazoa > Arthropoda > Insecta > Mantodea > Mantidae > Deroplatys > Deroplatys truncata. The sequence goes on from CM060985.1 coordinate 53,551,210, forward strand.
CTCCTTCCTAAAGGAAGCAAGTGGTAGAATTGCAACACCAAAGGGGCAAAGCATGTTCCGTATGGATTATATACACTACAAAGAAAACAGGTTAAAGTTCTAAAGGTTTTTATCAAACTCCTTGGAACGGTGACACTCTGATGCACAAATGTGCATATTGTATTCCTGTGTTAAATGTATTTTCCATACTACCTAACTACATTCAGTTAGCTCATAAAAATGAAGACTCTGATAAAAAAAAAGCCTTAAGAAACACTGCCATGAGAAGGTCCTAATACCTAGTTGTTTACTTTCTCTACCACCAACCTGTAGTATGAAGATAAAGTATTGTATTCCATAAAAAAAAGTCACAACCTTAGCCTCCGTAATACAACTTTCACGCGCTATTACATCACGTAAATATACTGTGGCCTTCAGTCTTGTTTTAACAGACGGTGGATCCGTTATCCTAAAACATTCTTTTCTGTGAATCGTAAACCATAATAAAACCGTTCATCGAGTATAAAAACATTAAAACTAACCTAAACCCGATAAGCGAGGTGCTATAAAAACACTTTTTTTAGCTTTATATTCCGATTGACTAAAAGAATTTAAAGAAAGTGCAACCAGCAAAGGCATAATAAAACGGCTTTGCCGTTTTCTCTTATTCCGCGAGAAACTGACCCTTAAAGGTCTGCTTAAATGAAGACGGCTAGAAGCTCCGTTGAGCTTTCACATCTCACCCTCTGGGAGGGTGAGATGTGAAGACAGAAGAAGAAATGAGTGCATTAGGAGTGATTTAGGTGTTTTTAAACTTACGGATTAGTATATTGCGATACAAGTGCAAGTCTACCTTTGTAGAACTAGGAAGAAGTTTGCAAATACGAGACGAAATAGAGTATTTTCACTTCCGCGCTTCTGCAAAGCACTTAAAGCATGCTTTTAGACGACAGTGAATAATAAAAATGCTTACGCGAAAATAAAACTAATAACTGTCCGCTATTCAAAAGCAGTATCAAGGTCAACCGCGCTAGCCTCTGTGATATGCTGATTGGTTAGTCACGCCTGACTAACCAATCAGGATTGAAGGTGAAATGGCTGCTTGCGCCCAAAATAGTTAATTTAAATGCTGTTCAAATTAATCCTAAGATCATCGTAACAGAATGAACGTAGACCCACCATCAAATCTCTTAATGAGGTACAGATCGCGCGAAAGGAGCGTTGGTCGACCACAGTAGAGATGGACTAAACAAAGTTAACTTCCGTTAGACCGGAACATGCCAGGAGGCATAATCCTTCAAGATGCTGGTAATCAGCAACTTCTGTAAAATAAACTTTACTAGATTAGCAGAATCATCACATAGTATTTGCCAATCAAAGCAACTGTTGTGTTAAATAATGCTTCCATGTGCTTTAAGCGATCAAGTTAGTGGTAACACTCGATTACGCATCCTTTCACTTTGGGCCTAAAAAGGCCTAATTACCCTCCCTTAATCTGAGAAAAATCGACTGCTATAACTGTGACCTCACCCTGTGCTTTTATTACCATCAACATATCGTATTATCTTCGAAATGTGAAATGCAATATAAATAAATACTTAGTACGACACATGTCTGAACTCGAAGCTTTAAGACCATTAACCACATTTAGACTATTGCAGATAGTGGAGTGAACTTACGCTATTACAGACAACATGAATGACAATTACTGACACCTACAGCAATAAGAGTATGAAAATACGAGAGGAAGTCGAGCATTTTCTACTATGAGATTCTCCAATGCACTTAACGCATTGTATCGTGTTCTACTTTTTCGACGATGGTGAGTAATAGGAATAACACCTCGAAAAATAAAATTACTAACAGCTGTTGAATATGGTGGTTCCAGTAGTAAGGTCACCAACATTAACCTTGGTCGCGAACTGGCGATCGACTATGATTTAGTCTGGTTGTTAACATTAAAAGAACCAATACCTTGCAGCTCATACTTAGCTGCTGCATGAATTAAATTGTATGTATTTAAAGGAAAAAAAGACCCAGGTAAGATCTGAATGGTAAAATTCAACTATCAAATGTGATCATATTCCACGTTTGCAATAACAAATATATCAAAAGTTAGAGGATCTAATATAGCCCATGCCCACGCGTGCAGTAAAATAGGCAAAACATCCAAGTAGGTTAGATTACCAGCACTGAATGCTGGACATTCAACTTGCCTCCATGACAACATGAACGGAAACTGGAACAAAAAGCACTGTCGTCGAATAAGATAACTGAATAACTGGGCTACCCTCAAAGCCCACGTCTTTCCGCACACGAATTTGGGTTCTTCAAATAACTAGTTCGTGCACAGGAACACATCTCACATTAATAGCGATTTTTTACCGCACTTCACGTAACAGTACGTGAAATACTCAACAGATGACAGGACATCATCTTTTGAAAGCTGCTAGATGGCAACATTATCCCAGAGTCAATCCAAAAAAGCTATAAGGGACGAACTTGCTCTCTGGTTTTAAGTTAGTTTTCCGATCAAATATGCGTATTCACTTCATTGTTAATAATCATATTCGATTTATGATTACAGTGAACTGAAAAAGGGAAAATACATTATGACTATGATATGCGTGATGGAGAATGTGCAATTATTCCACTATGCCTTGCGTACTACAAGCCCGACGAGCCTGTAAGCTTGCCATTGGCTAGCAATGACCTTTTTGTATTAAACTAATAAAAAGGCAAATGTATGAGAATTTGTTATTTTTAACCTACTTTATCGCACAGGTAAGTGGCTAGGTACTGTGGCGATTTTCATTCCAGCCAGCCTCCTTTCACCCTCTCAATCTCATTCTCATCCGTCACCTTACAACTCCATCCTACCCATTGCGGGTAGGTAGGCCTATAACCATTGCTTACTAGATATTACAAGCTGGCGTATTCTCGTTCCTGGTCGGGTCCCTGCACGTATTTGCACTTACTGCTGCTAGGATCACTCGATTACACCCGAATGCTGCCATTGATTTGTATCACGTAATTGTCAAAGTGATTAAGAAGAATTGTACCTACGTTGTGAAACTTAAAAAGAAACGGAGAGTATATTTGTGTTTTTTCTAGGATTCCAATACTGTCGAGACAAAATACCTTGGTAAGTTCTCTGTGCTGTGATTATAATGGACCCAACATTAAGTGACATATTTGGAGGTTAAAACAGCTTGTAAATATAGCTAATGAACTGCATGCAGAACATGAAGGTATCAAGAAATCGGGTTATGTTGATTTTATTTTAACGTTGTTAACCGTATTCGAAAATTCTCAAGTTAGTTATCTATAATGGTCTTATATATGTCAGTTACATTAAGATGTTAAAGCTCGTAAATTTTGCTTACACCATATATAAAATAACATACACTGAAAATGTGTTATGCAATCAGTGAAGAATCATCATACCTATTAATCCGATCCTTGATTGGAAGAAAAATTAAAACCTGCTGCTGTTAATTCACAAAGTATTCCAAGGAGAATTTAACTCAAACTGAATAGCATAATGGTTAATTCAAGTATCTCTAAGTTTTAACTTTCGCACTTTTCTGTTTAGTGGCTTTTGGTTAAGCTTTTCCACTGTTTCGCTTTGGTATGGCACATATTTTGCAATGTTAACAAGCAGTAGAGCAAATTGAAGTGGCATTGAATGCCATATTAGATGTACTCGCTACAGAATATTTAATTTTCTTTATGGGACAGTTTTCATTTCCCATTTCAGTATTTTGTTTTGTTTCTGCATCTTGAAGATTGAATTTATGTGGTGGGAAATCTTCAAAAATTGATGGCAGAACTTGAAACGCCTGCTACAGACCAGCTTGTCTCCTTGGTGAGAAACTACTATCTCTTTCTTAGTTCATGTCCTTTGGGAATGCATGGAATGACAAACCACATGCTTTCTCTTGTCTTGACTTACGGTAAAGTACACAGTAACAAACAATTTTTACTCAATTATCGACTAAATGCAAATATTACACATTTCAGTTAGAGAAACACACAACACACACAGACCTGCACACTGCAAAAACTATTACTTAACTGAAAGATGTATCTAACGATACGTATTTTTATTGGAAAGCTCAAAACAATGCGACTATTTCCAGCCGGTTCAGTGATTTGCGATATACTTGAGCTGGTACAGTAGGGAGAAAGGGAAAGTTACTTGGGGGATGGATTACCATAAGATAATATTTATGCATTATATTTGTGAATCTTTGGACTTTTCTAGGAAATAGTGTAGGCACAAAACAACCCAACTTTCCTCCCTCCGTCTTTAAAGCGCAACGGAGTCGGTAGCAGGAGGTAATTTCAAGCCTGGTTGCAGTGCCGATGTTTACAATCAGCAGTCCCGCAAGACGCTTGGTGTATTTTCTGCTGTTGCCTACGCAAGGTCGCTGCAGCCAGGGACGGAGAGTGAATGGCGAGGTCTTGGGCGCTCACGCAGGTCCATCACTCCTAATGGCTTTTTCAAAAGAGGGAGGAGGAGGTAAAGTTCAGCAAGGTGTGTGTCAATGTACATAAAATACTGTCTTGCATTACTGTCACATCGATTCGCACCAGTACCGAACCTTATTTTCTCACTGTGCTTTGTGAATGCTGTTTCGCTCACTTTCTCCAGTACTGGTGCTAGTCTCTTGGTATTTAAGCTAGCCTCTTCCAAATATACAAAATTCTCCACCTCAAACTACCTTTTACATGAATACTGTATCAATATTTTTAATCTTTTCAGAAATGGCTCTGATGATTTTGATTAAAATACCACACTGGTATGGTTTATAATATTTACGAGGTGTGATAAAGTAACAGGAGTTTTAGTTTTTCTTAAAGAATTTTTATTTAATCATCAACATCAACTTTGTCCCCTTCAAAGTAATCCCCCTCAGATAGAATACACTTGTGCCAGCGCTTTTTCCAATCTTGGAAGCACTTCTGGAACTCCCTTTTCCTTATAGTGTTCAACTCCTTCAGCGATTCTGTTTTTATCTCATTAATGGTGGCAAAACGTCGTCCTTTCATAGTTCCCTTCAGCCTCGGGAATAGAAAGAAGTCGCAGGGGGCCATATCCGGCGAATACGGTGGCTGAGGCAACATAACGGTTTTGTTTTTTGCCAAAAAGTCACGAACAAGCATTGAGGTGTGAGCGGGTGCATTATCGTGATGCAATTTCCACGAGTGGTTTTGCCACAATTCTGGTCGTTTTCTTAGGATTGCTTCACGCAAACTACGCATAACTTCCAGGTAGTATTCCTTATTGACCGTACGACCATAAGGCAGAAACTCCTGATGCACTATTCCATTGTAATCGAAGAAAACAGTGAGAAGAACCTTCACATATGATCGAACTTGTCAATTTTTTTTTGGTCTTGGCTCTTCAGGCAGTTTCCATAGGGACGATTGGGCCTTAGCTTCGACGTCATACCCATATACCCATGTTTAGAAGTTCTGGATCGTTTTCGACTTCATTCAGTAATTCCTGAGCGTGTTTACGCGACGTCGTTTTTGGTCGAAATTCAAAAATTTCGGAACAAACTTTGCTGCTACATGTTTCATGCCCAAAACATCCAAAAAAATTCTTGGCATGAGCCAAAGGATATGTCGTCATGAGCAACCTCTCTAATAATGATTCGCCGATTTTCCAGAACCATTTTCTTTACTTCTTCCACATTGTCGTCAGTAATTGATGTGCTAGGGCGTCCAGGGCGGTCGTCGTCTCCAACGTCTTCTCGGCCCTCTTTGAAACATTTATACCACTCGTAAACTCTTGTCTTACTCATACTAGATCCGCCAAAAGCCACAGTCAACATTCCGAATGCGGTGCTGCACTTTATTCCGTTTAAGCAAAATTTTATGCAAATTCTTTGATCCATTCTTTTTCGAAAGTAAAAATTCGCCGAGCACTTGAAAACACGTATAACTTTTTCAACGTTAACAATAAACTAAATATTCAAGACAGCTGAAAATGTAAACATACATCAGGAACATATGTACCAACAAGATAAAACAAAAATTTTGAACATCGGATGTATAAAACTCGCGAAATTAAAAAATTCCCGTTATTTTTTTATCACACCTCGTACATCAATAAAGCGCAATCTTCAATTCTCTGGAAATAGCCTGTGAGTCCTCATCGTACTGAATACAACTGCTAAAATAAACAATTAATTTCAAATAACTTTAAGAGTAAAGGAATTTCTAAGCTACCGAGATATAACCACTTGCTTTTTACACGCCAGTCGTCTCCTGCAACATTTTCCCATCTACATTAATAGAAAGGATATAGATAAATTACTGTAAAATCTATTTGTAAACAAGATAAAAAATAAACAATAGTGGGCACAGAAAGTAATGTGAATTATATATAATGTATCGTGCTAATGCAACCGCAAACGATGTCCCACAATATTTGCAAGCTTCCTAAGTCCAACGTTAACCGCAAGTAAAGTAATCACACGCATCTGCATGCTTTTTGGATGAATTTGTACACAAAAGTTACTGGGTCGCCTGCTAAGGATAAATCTTAAAACAATTGTCTTCTTGCAATAAGTGTAACAATGTTCACGTTAAAGCCGCACACAGTTAAACTAATTAGAGGGAGCGGATGTCATTGCACTATTCCCCACAAGCGATGACAAACCTACTATCTAACTTTGGCTGGTTCACTGGACCAAGTGTAAACGGCAAGCATGAAAAGAGATCTGGCGTGACAATGCGATAGAGTTCACACCTTCTTATTCACTTTTTAGGGCTATTTGATGATGATAACTCATATTTGGAGTGTTAGCGTGTGACATTACGTTCGTGGAGATTAAATCTGAAAGCAACATTTTCGTGTTGTGAACAAAAACTCTTACTTAAAATCATATTTTGTTGGACTTGATTCTTCATCAAAAACAAACGCACGTATGTACTGCAAGACGCATTTTGTAATTATTTTCTTTTAGGACGGCCGATAGACGTACGATAATTGTATGCTCCCTTCTCTTCCTCTCGGACTCCCCGCCAACATTCAATCATGCTCACGCGAATTAGTAACGTGGTGCTGTTTACAGGAAACATTACACATGCGTTACTTATAAATTACAATTGCTGCTCAGTAATCTCACTTAAAGTCACATCCATCGCAACCTGTGTTCGTAGTACAACATATAACAGACGTTTATATTGGGGATACTGGTTATATAAAAATTGCCTTAAAACAGTAAGAAGCAGACATCCATGTTGGTGAGCTCAACAGTATAATTAAATTAGATTGCCCGGAAGATTTCTAAAGGGCGTTACCATTACCAGTGCGCATCCAAGGCCATCGGCATTCCTATATAAAAGCTGCTTTTGAATGACTTATCTTACAGAAATTCTTTGATGAAACTTTAACTTGTTTCACATATGATTAGTCCTTAATAATACAAAACTGCATCCAGAGGCGGATCCAGGGTTCCTTTAGGGAGAGAAGCATTTTGAAAGGTCTACCAGTGAGCAAATTGTAGTCAGTAATACAGCATTTTCATTTCTAAATTTTAAAACATCATGCAAGTGATCCACAAATTATCATTTGGATGCAAAGATAAATATCAATTTTTAGAAAACTTATGAAATTATTTATTAAATAAAGATGCATTTAAAATAGTTTGATTTCTCAGTTTTTCTGTAAGTTACTGCTCTTTATTGTCTGAGAGCTTAATTGTTATTCAGCAGTTATTTAATAATACATGTAAAGCATATTTAATTATGCCTAACGGTTCTTTACGTTCTTCTCATTCATTCATTCTCTGTTTATCCTCATCTTATGTAGGACTTACACCCCCCAGGACTTACAGGCGGGTGCCTGAGGTCAGAGGCCCGTCGAGGAGCAGACAGATGAGCCAGGATGGGTGATCAGCCCGATGCCTGGCATGGGATGAAGGAAGTAGATGAAACGAAATGAAGGCGAAATGGACGAAAGGAAAGGTGATGATGCAGCAGTTGGTGGAACGAATGGCGGGGGAAACCGGAGAACCCGGAGAAAACCCGCCCAGACCCGCTTCGTCCACCACAAATCCCACCCGTGCCGCCTCGGTGAGAGGCGAGCGGTCTAAACACTCGGCTTTACGTTCTTCTCAAAAAATAAATTGAGTTTTATTTATGGACACTTTTTTTTTCTTTCTTTCTTTCTTTCTTTCTTTCTTTCTTCTAAAGATAGTGGAATATCTTTTGAGATATAGTCCAGCACTATTTAAGGTCACTGACTGATTGAACTAATAGATGTAATCTGGAAGTAAATAAAATAGAAATAAAAGTGTTGATTTTATCTTTACCAAAGTAAACGCCATTTGTATGACTTTTTCTACGGCTAAGGGGCTCTATGGCCCTTCTTAGCTCCTTCCTGTGTGTGCCTATGATTGCATGTCCTTTTCAGATGTTGAAGATCGACTTTTAAACTAGGGGGGGAGGAGGAGGAGGAGGAAATCTGCCATTCAGAAGGATTGTGTGACGACCAAACCTGGCAACCCCACATGGCCAAAGCCGTGGCTTTGATTAATTATTCACTAAAGTGCTTATTTTCGTTTACAAAGCAGAACACTACAGAAATAATTATAGCAAAGCTCGTGAACGCATTGGCTCCGCACGAAGTACACCGGCGCCAGTCTGCCGCCGAAGTAATCGATCTTTCAGCTGCCCCACAGTTACCAGCAACTGCTTTATGGGAACCATGAGGGAGACGAGGTTAGAACCCACGAGCTTTAGTTCGCCAACTGCTTGTCCTTGTAAGCGTGTCAACCGGTAACGTCTAATAACATAAAATTAAGCAAGAGAGTAACAAAACACACGTGGTGTGAGAGACTCTAGGTCTGAACCAGCAAATTGGTCACGGAAAGGTCAACGAGTGTCCTTGGAAACAATAAACACGTGTGCCAACGCGTGCCGCATTCTTCTGTATAGAAGTAAATACTGCTTTTGTTGTAAGAGCTAGAGGCAACAATGCTATCTTCGCGTATTCATCAGAAAAGCCAGATGCTATAAGCTGAAACACTGCTAAGACATTATACTTCGCGCGAGCATGATCTATCCCTGCCAGCAGCGTAGCCAGAAAAATATTAAGAGGGGTTTAGTAAGGGATCCATTTTTTAAACAATTTATATCAAGACAGGCGGCGTAAATATAGCGCTACCATAGATACGCTCAGAAAGTATCTCGTCCTTACCAGCTTAGAACGATGCTATTGTTTTAACGAAGCTACTTTTGCTAATAATTTTTACATGTTTTTAGCAAACCCCCCTAGCTACGCCACTGATCTCTGCTATATTGACATAATTCGATTGTTTTATGGATGTGAAGCGAACATGAAATACAATACTTTTGTGTAATAAACATTTAAGAACTGTGTTAGATGCCAAGAAGCTGATAAAATATCAGTTCGAAAAAAAGGTTTTGCTAAAGCTAAATCAAATTTCCTTCATTTTGGACTTGAATTTGGCAGCTTTTGAATCTCCCATTAACGGTTATTAAAATGGTATAACAGCATTTTTCTCGTTTTAAATGTTAAAATCAGTATCCTCATAACGACAAAAAAGTATTTCTTCTGCAGACACGAGGACATGACCAAATACTCTGTTTCTTCATTAGAAATTGGAAACGCATTGAAGCAGTGTCATAAAACTATGATTATCACTATATATTACAGTTTCATTTAAAACTTAAAAACAATTTGTAGGTATACTGCCCAACTTTTACTTTCCGTAAAACGTATATGGTAGGTGGAGAAGGTATTGCATTCCACCCAAAACTTCGATCGAGATATCACCGGGAATATATGTTTTGAGGCCCCTTGAGCACAAAAGAAGCACTTTTAAAAAAATGTCCACGCACGTATGCGTGTGTGTGAACAGCATAAGTAAAAAACGAAAAGTCGCATAATAACAACGTTTATGTTCAATATCTTCCAAAGATGTGACACGAAGATTTTCCAGAAAATCCCCCACCCTAAACTATCCTTTACATGGAATATTTTTAGATGTTGTTTATATGTGTTTAATACATCTGAAACACTAATAACTGCCTACTGACCGAGAGTAATTCACGTAGTTATGCATCTCTTCCTTTGCTTTATCTTATCTCCTATAGCACCCTTAAAATTCGAAGGAATGTTTTAAATATATGTAGCAAAGAAACACGCTAAAAAGATTATGAATAACTTTCTTCTACATTTCATATGTTTGTGGAAAAGCGATTATTAAAAAAAGAAAGAAAGAAGAAGAAAAAAATACGTTTAGCGACCGCGCGTTTTGTTTTTTGTTTTTTTTAAGATGGGCGAGAAAAGTTTCCTTCGAGGGGTAAGGTGACGGCTGCTCTAAAGCAGAATATGCCCGGGTTCCGAAGGGGACGAAACTGCATCACTGGATTTTTAACTTTAATGGTAAAAACATATGTGGAACTACAAGAAATTTGAGAAGCGTAACAAGAAAAGATATTGAGCTAAACTTTTATAGTTATGACCTTACCATCTTTATAGAAGTGAAACATAAGCGAACATAAGGATTTCTAAAGATGAAAGCAGTTGAGACGAGATCCCTGAGAGCTAAACACCAAGAGGATAACTTCATTTAGAAGCTGTTCATTAATAAATAAATAAAACAACTGTAAACACCGAGTCGATAGGATGACGTGATGCTAAAGTATCACCTATTAGGACGCCGCAATATGGAAGACGGGTGTAATACCGTCGAAACCTTCAAAGGACGACGGCGATGAAAATATTTATATTTATTCTCCAGACAGTAATTTTTCTGTGTATTTACAGTGGAACTTTTAACGTATAATGAAAATAACACACACATTTGTTTTAGTTTTGAATGAAAGAACGAAAATTAAACAAATGGTTTAACTTGAAAATTTACTATTACCCACTTACATATAGCTGCAGTAGTTTCTATTTGACACAATAAAGAAAAAGAAAAAAGTTCGCATGCTTATCTAAGCATTCATCAAACAAATAAAACGGTTGATTTTTAAACAGTATTGAAAAGTACAACTAAACATGTGTTTAATTTAAAATTTAATAAAAGCGAAAGACCTTAAAATGATGTACATCAGCAACGACACCCGCAGTGCGCGATACCAGAATTCTCCAGGGGAATCTTTGCGAGGTCAGGAACATGCGACCTAAGTTTTGTTGCATGGTTTTACATGAATTACTTCTAAGGTAAATTAGACTTCTACGAAACAGAAATGGAAACTTGCTTCTTTTCTGCTGCAATAGACGTTAACAAACTAAAATACTAGTATTTATTATTACTTTGTCTCTATGCAGAAAGTCACAATAAATCATACGTTTAGGAAAAAGTAGGTTTATAAATTACGAAAGCGACAGAGTGGAACGCAGTTCTTTCAAATTACCTGTCCCCTTAACAGTGTGTAGCCCGATAAGCAGGAGTGAACCTGTTTATATACCGTACTGCACTCAACTTGTGTAATCGGTCCCCAAGAGCCTAAAAATAAGCAACAGCAACAAAAATTCGCTATGACAATTATATTTTAAACAGTAAAACAGTAACTGCGACAGTTAGGGCTTATATGGTTAAAGGACTTTATTAATTTATAAGTGCTGTGGACGCTGTTTAATTTGGGATATTTCTAAAATGTATGTAGAAACCAGAGTTGCTTTCGCATGCTAGGTATCAAAAGGAGTGTCAAAACAACACTAATGGAACGGAAGTGTGAAGATGAAACAACATGCAAAGTGAAGGTTAGATTAGTATGAAAGAAATTCAAAAATAGAGAGAGAGAAAAAGAGGAAGACACCATTAAGCAGGCCAAGGTACAAAAAGTCACGGACACGCTGCAGTAATAAAGAATGTATAGGAGCACTGCCTTGCTAACACTCACGGCTTTGTGTGCTCTAAGCGAGATCCCTTAAGAATTCTGCTTGTAATGTTCTTTAATAATTCCAGCTGGCGTGCAAAAATGTAGAATAACTGCGACACTCTGCAGCGTGTCCTTAGCTTGCCCTTCGGCGGTGCGGCGTTTTCGAACTGTCTCGAGTTCACAAAGCTTGGTATCTCTGTAGATCCTGGCGTACATTTAGTACATTCCTTGTACTTATTTCAGGAAATTCTCTTACATTTTGATTTCATAGCTATCCTTTATAATATTCACATCAAAATTATTTTTCTGTTCATGTTAATCACGATAAATTACTGTTTAGAACTGATTTGAAATTATGCAATACGCAAAATTCGAAGACAAAATCGTATATTCTCAACCCAGAAGTCTCGGATTTGATTTCCGGTTGGGTCGGGGGAGTTTTCTCTAATCAAGAATTATTTCCTATCCTCCATAGTCCGGCAGTATGAACGTAAAGTGAATGCGACTGCATTTAACAATAAAAATAATAAAACAAAGGTTAAGGACACCTAACATAGTGAGTAAAAACATCCTCAATTCTCAAGTCCAAAGTCTCCAACAAGGTCATAGAAGTTAAGAGGGGCTATAGAAATAAAATGAAAAAAGAAAGTCAAATTTTTCTCAAATGGGAAAACTTTATAGAGTAACAATAAATATTTCGGAAACGCTTAATGCTATGGGAAAAGTTAGAACACAAACTTTTAATGAGCTCGACATTTTTATGTAATATTTATTGTGTATCTCTTAAGGCATTTAAGTTATCTTCACATAAATATTTCAAATATAGAGTCGTTGGGAAAACAAAAATATGAAGCCCTTTTTGGGGTGATCTTGCGTATATCTAAAAATGCTCTCTTTGTGTTCTAGTATCTCAAAACATGCATTTGCGGTGAAATACCTATTTTGTAGGTGGGGGATAATGCCTATCGACATGCGGTAGAGAAATAAAAAATATTTGCTACTTAATGTTTTACGAGGTCACTCACGGCAATGCCGGTAGGCTCTTTTGGTACCCAAGTGTCTGTGTCTGACAGAATGGCTTTAGTTTTGTAGTCGCCTTCCTATACCACCTACTCAAGCAGCGTGTAATAGATGACCTTAGTTGTATATTCACTTCCTGTACCTTTTAATTTATTCCCGCTTTTTTCATTCTGTGGTTGTCAGTTAGGTCGCGGTATGAAATATTCATTTACCTGGCAAAGGAACAAATAACCCAGTTGGACTACCCTACACGGGAATAAAACCCGAGAATTACTGAATGTGAGAGACAAACTCTATTGTCTGAGCCATCTCGATCAGTTATCGCAGTATTGTTTCCACAGAAATAAAGTACACAAGAGGTTTGGCATATACGCAGTGTGCTGTTTTAAGCTTAAAACAAGCTCGTACTCTTATATGTACGCATAGTTTTACGTTTTATGGGTGTTCATTTTTTTTTACTTTCTCTACTACGTATAGTAAGCAGGGGAAGTATTGTATTCCACCCAAAAATTCGATACCAAGATTTCACCGGAAATACATGTTTTGAGACCCCCTTAATCCACAAAAACTATTTTTGGAAACATGTCCGTGTGTGTGTCTGTGAACATCATAACTCAGAAACGAACAGTCAGATAAACACCAAACTTGATATTTAGGTTCAATATCTTCCAGAGATGCGACACGAAGGTTTTCAAGAAAATCCCCCACCCCAGATTACCCTTTACATGGAACACTTTTCGAAAATTTTAATTTTCTCAAAAATGGCCAACGATTTTGATTAAAATATCATATGTTTAAGGCATTTTTATGGCAAATAAAATGTATATCTTTAATTTTCTGGGAATGTCTCCAAAAGTATTTTTCATTGTGAACGACTTTTGCATAGCTGGTAAACCATAAGAGATAGACAAAATTTTACTACACAAAAAATGTAGATCGCATTAAAATACACAATTTATGTCATATAGATTTTCTTTGAGAACCATTTTCGAGATATTGCTTGTTATTCCCTTAAATTTTCCAATGCTTATACTTCTTCTCATATGGGAATTCGTTATTCATAATTTTTTCCTGGTAATGCAAAGAGAATGGAATACTCCACATAGCAACCAGCTCTTAAAATATTTGACAATCGCTTAAAGCCCACCAATTCCCCTTGCATCTACAAGAAAATTAGCAACAATATTAACATCTCGATTAACATGAAGCATATGGAGAATAAGCATTTGTAAAAATAGTTTGTACAAGAGTAGAGAAAGTCATGTGAGTGTAACACATCAGATTTTGTTGTGGCTCATATGAGGCAGCATTGTTAATATGTATTATTTTGAATATTTTGGAAATTATACTTAGTTTTGCCCAAATCTGAAATATGTCGACAAATCTAATTCCACTTCTTACATACAAAATCTACTCCCTACATCCAGCTGCAGCAGTTCGGATCTATTTCACGCAAGTTCCTACACTCTTACACAGATTTCGACCAAATTTGGCGCACACACTTTTTAGGACAAGTAAAAATTCTTTGGGGGTGGAAAATTTTCAGCGAGAATCAATTCTGAGGATTCTCAGCCCGAATGGATCCGTTTTCTCAATACTTCGGTGAAATAAAAATACAAATCATGTTCTCTAAATTTTTAGGGGTGGTATAATGAAAACATCACCCAACGGAAGAGAGGGTGGAGAATGTTCGGCGGGGGCAATTTTGAGTAGTAGTAGTAGTAGTAGTAGTAGTAGTAGTAGTAGTAGTAGTAGGCTTTAGGGCACCCTATGCTGAGGTCATTAGCCCCTAACAAAAGCATAGAAGTAAAACATCAGGTAGGGTACTAGACTGCGTTCCAGAATTGCAGAAATTATAGCTTAAAGCCAGGGAAACCATCGCAACTCTTATACCTACACAGAAAAGGGCAATTTTGAGGATATTCAGCAGGAATGGGCTTAAATTCTCCTTTCAATCTTTGAGAGGTGGTAACTACCATTAACGGAGGCACGGAGTTGAAAAATGTTGGATGGGAGGCAATTTTGAGGATTGTCAGTACAAATAAGGAGTTTTTAAATTGAGTTTTTTTTATTTATGTATGCTCTTTAACTACTATGGTCCTTAGCGTGCCATTCTATATTGGGCGTGAAAGATCGGTAATTTTGCTCAGAGGCCTCTTTATCAGGCTTGAGGTTCCATCGCCCTCCGCCGGGTTTGAACCCGCGACCTTGGGAACTAGAGGCTAGCACGGCACCACTAGTTCACGGAGGACGACTAAATAAGCAGTGAAGTGATTAGTTAAAAGAACTAAATACCAGAATATTCTATCATTGCTTTAATTCCTATACGTGTAATTAAATATTTGTAAAATTGATGTTTAAACGTACGCTTTAACTCCTTGTCCTCGAAGAGATCAAGATGACACCATTTGTGTTTCCAAGATAGTATCAAGGAGTATAGGAGTGTCCTTTTAAATTGCAGCTTTCATCAGTTGAAGAGTTCAGGGTTTGGTCATCGACGCCCTTAGTTTCAGCACAAACTGCCATGAAATGTGAGAGGTGGGTGGATATGCTATTTGTATTTGCCTACGAGTTTCCCAGAAGGTCGGAATGCTTGGAGGGACGACCTAATTTTCGAAACATTCTCAACCTCTTATAATTTAAAGACACAAAGAGACCTTTACAAAGATACAAGAAGACTTGAAAACCAAATAAACTTCCCCTGTAGTCAGCGTCCTGGCTTCTCATCCCAGGAAATGGCTTTGATTCCGGCTGAGTCAGTTTCATTAGTTGGAATCACTCTACATTCGGCACAGTATGAAATTTTGAATGTGGGACCTACAGTTCAACGAGTTTCTAATGCCACCAGTTGCTTCTCAGTCAAAGTCGCCGTTCATCGCAAACTGTAAACGGGAGGAATTTTATTAACTGTACGTACAACAGCGAAATTAGTTCTTTAAAGAAAATTTCCACGGGACATATGCCATTTCAAAAGTAATACTACACGGTGAGCCAAAACGACAAAGCCGATTAAAGTTAAGATGGAATACAGATTTCCGAACACATGAACTTTTACAGATACTAGCAATGGCTGCCATATGAGTACACATTTTGCTGTAAACAAAATCTCCGGAAAAGATGGAATGATTTGGAGTTCGAATCGCTTCACTTCCGTTACGGCTCCCAGAAGCATAGGACCAAACAAAACGCTACGTGCAGGGAACTCCTAACAAATACAGCACCATAAAAGCACGCAGCGTGAAGGCGTGTGAACTCCATCCACAGCATGCTTCCGGTTCATTAAACGTTTTGAATGCTAATAGGAAGAATAGCTGGAAACGAGTTCACGCACCAAGAGGCCAAAGCAAACCATTTTATCAGCGCGATGACCTAGCTGGTTGGAGGGTTCAAATTCCCAACTAATGTGGAGAATCCAGTTGGCTGTAACTGTACCACAACAAAGCAAAGCTATGCGTCTGCCATCAGTCGAAAGCTACCATCATAATATGAACTATGCAAGTAAAGAACTATTTTAAAACTAATACTTACAAAGCGACCTTTATCCCCGTTATACAACAATTCTTCACATCCAAAAATGCAAGTGATGCAGCCGAAGGTGCCAAGAGTTAACGAGAGATCTCAAAAAGAAGGCCAAGGTCCAAAGGTTCGCTCCGCGTCCAAAAATAAGAACCAGAGAAAGATGCTTTGTTCAGCAAAAGCAGAACACCTATAAAATATGCGAGGGAGTTTCATCTTCCCAACGCTCCCGCATATTGGGTCATCAGTTATTTCTGTTACATGCACATAAGATGTCTTCTACGCAGTGTATGGCGATTTCTGAGAAACACCACAAGCTTCCGACAGGATCAGAAGAAACCTGTGATGATCATTATCGTAAATTAAACCATAGGCTTGTTCAGCGGTAACTTATACCTGTCATAATCCCATAGCCAAGAAGGAAATATCCAGCTGAATGCTAAAGAGGACATTTAAAAGAATGATTCAATACGTACATAATACAGTCCTGAACAGGGAAACGGTATGTGCCTAATCTCGTGTTATTCTGTCTTCTTAACGGGCGATGTATACTTTTTAGGATAAAAAAGACTGCATTTTTTTTTTTCATTTCTCTCTCCGTGCAGAATACCCTTTCCTTTTTTAATGTGGTAAAACATTTTAAGTATCCATGTATCGCACTTACTGTAAGTCCATTCAGTTGAATTTGGTTATTTGTTTTCCATAACTTTCATTTCAACCCAAGGTTAACATATATTTGGATATTTTGTATGTTAGTGTATGTTACTTAATATGCAGTACGTTATTTGCTGGCACAAGTAATTTATTAATACCTTCATTTTAAAATAATAATAATAATAATAATAATAATAATAATAATAATACAAGTATTAGACAAATATAAAGCTTTTCTCCTGAAGGAATATTCTAGAATTTGTGATTTGATGTCTTTAACTTGTTTCAGTAAGAGAATTAAGCAAATATTCATCACTTACGGTGCTAAGCGCATTTCGATGCAAAAGTTAATACGAATTGAATAAAAAATACGTGGGAATTATCAGCTGTTTAAAAATTTAATATCAGAACAGTTTGTAATTGTTGAGCTATAAATATTGGAATTTTATTACATTTAAACTAGAAGAGAATAGTATGCATTGTCCATTAAGTAGCCAAAATAGATACAGGACTATTGTTACAAACGTCTAATAGAACACTCGTATTTGTGACAACAAAGTTACGTATTGCAAAACGTCCTCTTCAAGCATGGCAGAAAATGTGGCGTGACATGTACTACATCCTTCCCCTCAAGTTAAGGACATTTAACAGAACATCTGTTCTGGGAAAAATATAAACGTCAGTAAACAAATAGTCATTCATTCGAGACAATGCAAAAGCGTAACTACAAAGGAATGCTGCCATTTGTTACGCTTTCCTAAAAGGGACGTCAAGTAACCGGCATACCGACACGAAAGCTTCAAACGGCGCCAATATGTACCATGCAGGTGAGATTCCAGATAGGGCCAAGCAACTGCCCGAACGCACGCAAGAGATGAACCCGTGAACTGCTGAAAGTTTAAACACAAGAATTAGAAGAAAGCTCAACAAAATATTTAGAGTTTGGTTGAAATTGGTTCAACATTAAAAATATTTCATATAGAGAGATACCCAACAATTTACAACTTATATTTAGACGACAATCCACACAAATACTTATCAAATCTCTCCACCCGTAGTACCGTATAATTGCAGTGGAACACAGGTATCGCGAGAAATGAAAAAGCTGATGCCCTACCTCTTTTATAGGAACAGAGCCTGTCTGCGAAATAAGTACTTAAGAAGCAAGAAACAATAAAACGTTTGATTCATAAAAAACTAAAAGGAAATGGAAAATAATTTCCACAGAAACAAACTTTACAGGCAAATAATAAGCCTCATGAAACATTAAGTAACTCACTTCCATTTGTCGCCTGTATTTACGAACCAATAAAACAGCAAGAGATACCAGGTTCTTGGAGCCACCATGCAACTTGAAACAGGAACTAACCTAGTGGGACAAATACTACAGCTAATTAACAATGCAGATATAGATGCCTAGATTGAAAAACAGGAAGGTCGCTTTGGGCTGAGGTGCTTATGGGAAACCTGTTTCCAAATTAGCCATAGTCACAGGCGATACGCCACATATACGAATACATTTTCGTACAATCAAATTTTTTGGATACGCGTAAAATTTGGTTCATAACGACAAAAAATAAATATACATTATTAGAGAGAGTCTTACACAAGTAAGACTTTTAGGATTACGGAGGGTTGCCCCACTTAAGCTCGGACGACTTTGAATCAATCACCCTCCCACTTTGTCATTGGTCAAACAGCATCAGCTCACTGCGAGTGCCAGCTGTCTGCTGGGTCAGTCTGAGCCAAAGTTTACTCGTAATGGCTTTTCAACAATCGCTGACTTGTGGCAGGGGTACATTGTTGGGCTTTTCGATGCCGGTTACAGCCATTCAACGATAGTGGAAAGGCGCAAACACAAAGGTCTTACCATAAGCAAGTCCTGTGTGGGGCGTACAACACAGCTGCATAAAAATGGATTCCCACCTGAGGCCCAGTGTGCAAAAAAAAAACTAGCAATAAAAGGGTCACAACCAACACGACCTAAAGCAGTAGTAGCCAAGGTGAGTGCAACGGTGACTCAAGAAAACCCACCAAACCAAAGAATCATTTCTAGCCGCATTGAAATATCCAAAGGGACCGTCTATCGCATAATACACAGCAATATGGGTCTAGAACGGCGACATAAAGCACGTGGACACGCCTTGAAAGAGCGGCACATCAGAGAACGATTCACCAATGCAAGAAAACTCTATGAACACCACCTGGCAGGTGAAAAGTGGCAATGGGCGATTTCTTTAGATGAAGCATGGGCGTATCTGCCATTTATTACCATCAAGTGGGCCAAAAGGGGCACTCCAACTTTATTTGGGAGAACAAGGAAAAGTTTTCCAAGGGATTCATGGTGGTTGCTGGTTATTGCTCTCAGGGGAAACTCGCATTCACAGAGTTGCCAACAATGTAAAAATTAATGCAGCCTACTATCAAAGGAATGTTATGGACCCAATTTTTGATGAAGAGATTCGTCGGTTGTATGGATGCACCAAATGTGTGTATCCACATGGATAAAGCATCCAGTCACCCCTCTCGGTCTTCTAGCATTACTACCACTGGAAAGCTATGGAAATGGTTGTCAATGTCATACCATTTAAAAGGATCCCTGTGAAGTCACCAGATGCCTCGCCAGTGGATTTTTGCAGATTTGGTATGCTGAAACAGCGCCTTGCTTATCGGCGTCCCGCCACAATTGAAGGATTCTGAAACGTCTACCAGGAGCAGTGGGCTAACATCCCCCTTCCTGTTCTTAGACGAAGTCCTCTTCAATGGAAATTGCGCTGCAGAGCCATAGTAAAAAGCCCGTGGAAATCACACTGGACACAATAGGTGATGGCGAAAGGGAATCTTGCCATGAAAAGACATAAGCAAAATCATCCGAGCTTAAGTGGGGCAAATACACAAAGGCTAGTCATGGCTTTCGAGGGCAGATATCCAACCGTCGTCCTCCGTGGTGTAGTGGTTATCACGCTAGCCTCTAGCTCCCGAGGTCGCGGGTTCAAACACGGCGATTCTTCGGGCGTAACAATCTTTAGCATGGCTTCCTTCGGAAGGGAAGTAAAGCCGGTGGTTCCCCATGTAGATTTACGGCACGTAAACGACCCTCAAGCCTGATAAAGAGGCCTCCGAGCAAAATTACCGGCCTTTCACGTCCAATATAGAATTGGACGCTAAGGACCACAGCAGTTAAAGAGCGTCCTTAAATAAAACTCAATTTAATTTAATTTAGATATCCAAACAGATCAAAAATTGTTTTGAGAAATACAATAATACACGTAACCAGTTTTAAGTATTTAGGTTGCTGGATTTCTTATGGGCAAGAGGAAGATGCTGACTAAGTTGAATAAATTTAAACACATATTGAACTATTCAGAGAACTTTAAAGAGAAAAACAAGAAAGGAAGAATTATCCGATTTTATAAAATATTGACAGACACACTATTATTATGCGGAAGTGAAAATTCGATCCTCGGCATCCGAAATGTAATTTCTCAGGCGTATATCAGGATGTACATGGAAGGGTATCGCTAATGCACAAATTGAAATTATATATATATATATATATATATATATATATAATTAGAAGAAAAAATTAAACACATCAAATGGAGTGGTCCCAACATGTAGAAACAATGGATGATAATAGGATGACCAAACGAGCACCAGTACAAACCAGAAAGTCCGTTCGGTCGGACGACCAAGTCATAGTCATAGGCAACACTCTAGATGTACGAATACATTTCATACAATGACATTTTTTGGATACGTGTAAAATTTGGTCCAAACGATAAAAAAATAAATATGTTATTGGAGAGTATCTTAAACATTTATGACTTGTATTATTCCCAAAAGACACAAAGGTTAAAGTCACGAGAAGATATTTTTGGCGGAAAAGGCTTTATAACTTAATCTTACAGTAGAAGCAGATCTTTCCAGAATACATATTGTAATAAATATAACAATTGCTATCGCATTATTTCCGCTGCAAAACGAACACCAGAACTTTTAACTATACGCACAAATCTACGAGCTTGATTTTTCAGTGTCATTTAGCAGAGAATTTCATCTTCCTTACGCAATGGAAAACAAAATGAGCTGTCAAGTAAATGAACTGTATCTTCCCAGCTGCTCAAATTCTAGCAAGGGTAGAATTTGAGGGTAGCACTTCAGTGTTCACATTTCAAACTACGCATGTCTTCCGCAAGTGATGCTTGTCAATTCTTATTGTGTTCTGCAACGTAATAAGCTCCAAACATCCGCTTCCAGAACGTTCCTTTTCAATTGCTCATCAATCAACACATTCGCATGCCAGTCTTGTTTCCTAAATTAGTAATCTGCTGATTGTTTTGTCTGTCACAGTTGCACAGTTGACGTCATTTGCACTTAAATGGTTAAGAATTAACATTGCTGCCTGCATGAGCGAAGTGCTAAATGCTTAAATTCGCTTGCCTATCAAAGGAGCGAAGTTCATCAAAATTCATATAATGTTGCAATACTTTGCAGGTCTCGGGGCACTGGAATGTTTCTGAATTTCTTCCCCTTCAAAGACAAGATTTGTTGAATGTAGCATCTCTCTTCATGCTATGCTTATGGAACGAAGCATAGAAGCTCAGGAAACTCAGTATAGGGAGATGATCTCTTACGGTGTAAACGAGCATTTACTAGTTATGCCCTATTTCTGCACAACACAAGTCGAAACAAGCGGGTGGACTTCTAGTTGGAGTCATCACGACTGTTTCAGTGTCAATCAGGTTCTCAAATGCTTATTTCATATTTCAGGGAAGGAATTTTCTTCGGTTTTCCCAATGATGAAGCATTTCCGTATTCATTAAACATATATTATTACTATTATTAACATATTTGCAGCTGAAATTACTTTCTTTAAAACGGGGAATGTATCTGAAATATGTGACGGTATTAGTTATATTTTAACATTTATCTCAACTGAGTCTATGTTACTTGCAGCAGAA
Source organism: Deroplatys truncata (assembly GCA_030765065.1). Taxonomy (NCBI): domain Eukaryota; kingdom Metazoa; phylum Arthropoda; class Insecta; order Mantodea; family Mantidae; genus Deroplatys; species Deroplatys truncata. The sequence continues at coordinate 53,573,220 of CM060985.1, forward strand.
AGTATATGTTGAAAATTGCGGATATTACATTTGATGAAGGAATAACTGAAGTACAATCTGGTTACTAAAGTCAAACATTTTAAACAGTATTCATTTCCGTAATTTGAACCTTGTATAGCACACAGTAAGCCCATAATATTATTTGTCGCTTCATGTATTATCGGATTAAGTATCGAACGATTAGCTTCCTCAATACTTGCATTTAATTCTGCCATAGATTACTAAAAATGAGTTTATTTATGGACGCTCTTTAACTGCTGTGGTCCTTAGCGTCCCGTTCCATATTGGGCGTGAAAGACCGGTAATTTTGCTCAGAGGCCTCTTTATCACGTTTGGGGTTCTTTTACGTACCATAAATCTACGACCGGGACCATCGGCTTTACTTCCTTTCCGAAGGAAGGCATGCTAAGGATTTTTACGCCTGAAAAAAATCCATCGCACTCTGCCGGGTTTGAATCCGCGACCTCGGGGCCTAGAGGCTAGCGTAGTAACCATTACACCACTGATTATTTGATTCGAGGATCTATATTTTAACATTTACGCACAGTACACAGAGTCAAAATGCATGATGCAGGACAAATTTAACCTGGACAAGAACTAAATGTTTTTGTAGTCATTGTAAAGTTCTAAAATATTTGTAATAGGGAAGCAGAAAATTAAGATTTACGACGACATAAGTATTTAAATGTAACTTTCTACAGTTAAGGCGCCAACAGAAGATAAACAAACAAAAGAATATCCGAGAAAAACAAGTAATAGATAAGTAACAACCAGTTTTAAGGCCAGCCAGAAGAGCGGAATAGGGCATTTAGAAAATTGTAGCACATAATATATTTGTATACGGAGGAGAAGCTTAGGGAATTGGCCGAGAAAGAACTGCTGGTATCAAAACCGGATTTCATTAGAAGCGGCTGCAGATCTCAAAATTACTACAAGTGAAAAATAAATAAAAATATAAAATGAATTGCTAAGACAAAATGCATGAAACTAAAAAGGACATTGAACTAGTACGGTGATATTGCGATAGCCAAACAGGATTCTAGAGTGGAAGGCTCCAAGAGAAGAAAAACACGAAGAACTGTAGAAAACCCGTAAATTCAAATCCTGCAGGACGTAGAGACGAAATTCTGAACAGGACTTTTGAAAAATAAAACAGATACGAAAGACTAGATACCGGCTAAGGTATCCGCAACTGAAATACTTATTTGGGGAGGGTTGGTGGGATTATATTCGCATTCAGCTACTGCTTAACGCCTTGATTCTACATATATGGAGTAAATAGTGATAAAAGGCTATGTTAAAAATTGGCGATCTAAATGTGTTACAACGGTGCAAGTTTCCCCATGTACAGATTTATTTCACAAACAATACCATGAGGAATATTGGGCGTTCAGAGCACTCCCATCCGGTCCTGTCACCTTTACGTAACCGATTAATTGCGGAGTCAACTCTTAAGTGCTTAGGATGCGCGAGGCCCAGTCTTATAATGAATTAAAAATGCCTACGTGCAGTTAAAGCAACAGGTCAAATGCTGGCACCGTACAAGAACATTTACACTTTGGCAGCTGATACAGAAGAAACCCAAGTCAATGACATTTGCTGACGAGTTCATTTAACCCAACGGAGTACAGGCAATTTACAAGTGTAATGCATGCAGAATGCTGCATGTAATTCTTGTAGTACTGACAACCTGTTCCGTAGTTTAACATAAGCACACCCCAGAAAGTTCCAAAGACGTTTTGTCAAAATATTCTTCCTGAAAATTTAGGTTTCTTTTAAAACTGATCTCGGATTTTCACTTCGCGACATATGCATTGGAAATTGCAAGAATCAAGTGCTGCTGAGTTAAACTGTAAAATTGAGGAAATGACACATTTTTAGCGGCGAATGTTACATGATAGTCAGAAACCCTCCAGTATCTAAGATAAATGGTATTCATTCAGTCACAATTTCTTCACAGATAATTCAAGATATACTTACATTTCATTCGTCATGCTATCCCAAATACATGCTATTTTAATAAAAAAAATTGTTAGGGCCATTTTTGAGAAAAGGTAACTAACATTTTCTCATGTAAAAGCTTGTTTGCCCGGCATATCCAAACGGAGTACACAAGATAAAATTTTACTTTTATTCACAATTTTCGGTTTAGAACATGCTGCTTGCTCTCGCTCGCTCTCAAACACTACACAAATGAACCTTTTTCTGTTATCTCAAGATGTTCAATTCCGGTGAAACCTCGACACCGGCATTCACAACGACGATATATTCGAGCTATTCTAGTTTCCTCTTAATCTGCAAAATCCCAAAGCCTTTAGTATCATCGCCTTTTTTATTCCTTCCCATTCAGGTTGGTAATGATGGAAACGATGGCTCGTGATAGGATGTACGTATATATAATCTGTGGCACACAACCCTGCAGGGTCTGGATAGACCAACTTGACTGCCGACCTCACGCCCACATGCGCACAAGATGTGGACCGTCATACAGCCGATGTGGGGCGATGATGTGATCAGCGACATGCTTGCTTCCTCCAATCGAATGTGGATTCCGTGACCTACAGATCGCTACCTGGTAGCTCTTCAAGTTCCTCACGATGCTGAGTGGATCGAAGAATCCGCAACCCCACGGGTGGGCTCGAAGCCACGAGCATTCCGTGGCGGGGAACCACTACGCTTTAACGCAGTGCGTCATGCACGTTAGGATGTATAACCGACATTGGTTTTTATATGAAGATAAATGAAAATTAGATTGTCAGAGCTAATAAAGCCATGTCCCCTAACAGATTTGTTTACATTCACTGATCCAACATTCCACAATGCTTTTCCGGAAAGCAGGTCACTCGCTTCACCGGCTCCTCGTAAATTCTCTAGACTTGTTTCTTTCACCTCCTTGCCCTTTTGTCAACAAGGACAACACTTTCTTTACAGCCATTTTCTGTATATCCTTCAATTCAAACCGGTCTAGACTCTAGGGCAGTAACTTCATTATGTAACACGATTACAAGTTATTTCAAAGTTAACGGAATTCTGGGTCTAAACTTCTGAGGGGCATTCCAGGGAGAGATGGAGCGTTTCTTTCTGCGCGCTAATAAATAATTTCATTCAGCTCCAGAGGAAGAGAAAAGCTCAAAAACAGAAAAACATACACATCGTTTCTAAACGTGCTGTGTTTCTTAGTACGTGCAGTGTGTCGCAATTCCTCTAGAAAGCCAATGCAATTACTTAATGAGCAGACAGTCCACAGACTTTGTGCGTTTGCACAGAAAAACAGAACTAAAGAAAAATAAAGAGAAGCTGAAAAAAGGAAACCCTTTGACAGACTGTTTCTTTTGGATTTCTTCGAAATGGGTGTCGAATTTCCGTGAGGTGGTTTGCAACGAGCAATTCGGTAAAGTGAATTACACTTGATGCTTTGTGGCAGAATTAAACCATCAAAATACTATGTAATTCTTGTTGTTTATTATCTCTAATAAAATGTACATCTATTTAAAGTATGTTAGGTATTACTATGATAGTCTAAACGTCTGGAATTGCACCTCTGAACGCATAGAAAGTTATCACTGCCAATTAATGAACTAGCTGCTCCACGTAACAGCATCATACTCTTGGTGCAACTTAAATAAAGTCCTGATTGATTATTCGTCTCAGCATAGAAAAACGGGTTCCCACTCCAATCATGCATGCGCGAATTCGTGATTTGCCAGTGATAGCAATACACCTATCTCATACTTGCCAACTTCCTTAAATTGAAGCCCATAAAGCTTTTCCTGGTCCAGCAAAGCGTTATTAATTTTGTGATGATATGCAACTCCAAAGTGCTTAAAATTTTCAGTGCAGTAAATATACAGTAATCACGTGTAAAATAAATCGTTTTATAAGAATCCTTGAAATACTGCTTCATTCTGTCACATCTGCTGAAATTCTTCCTGGTACCACAATTAACACGTATTAAAGCAAAGAACACTGTCCTCTTCCTAGGTTATACACAGATTTCTAGTCCACACCTTACGCGTCATACAAAAAACAAAAGCTGTCATAAAAATGGGAAAAGTCATATCTCGCAGCCATATAACGCGAATAAAATAAACAATACTTTATGCGAGGGAGTTGGCTTTAAAAATTCACGTTAATCATTACTCAATGTTCGCGCCCATTTACTTAGAAAGTGACTAGTGGTGCAGCCAAAGTTTTAATCCGCAAATTATGCATTTTGTTGCATCAGGGTGAAGGGGGCTATGATCGTGATGAAGGATAGGCACACAATTTATCTCTGGTCTATCGTAGCATGTAGGATACCAATTAGCGCAGTATATTCAGTCTGTAATCCCAAGTTGAAATAGAATACAATATAATTTAATGCTTTGTCGTGTCCCTGGTGAAAATCTCCAGCACTATGAATCTGACCACAAACCTACACTACGTGATCAAAAGTATCTAGACACCTGGCTGAAAATAACGTACAAGTTCGTGGCGCCCTCCATCGGTAATGCTGGAAGTCAATATGGTGCTGGCCCACTCTTAGCCTTGGTGACAGCGATCACTCTCGCAGGCACACTTTCAATCTGGTGCTGGAAGGTTTCTTGGGGAATGGCAGCCCATTCTTCACGGAGTGCGGAACTGAGGAGAGGTATCGATGAGGCCTGGCACGAAGTCGACGTTCCAAAACATCCCAAAGGTGTTCTACAGGATTCAAGTCAGGACTCTGTGCAGGCCAGTCCATTACAGGGATGTTATTGTCGTATAACCACTCCGCCACAGCCCGTGCAGTATTAACAGGTGCTCGATCGTGTTGAAAGATGCAATCGCCATCCCCGAATTGCTCTTCAACAGTGGGAAGCAAGAAGGTGCTTAAAATATCAATGTAGGTCTGCGCTGTGATCGTGCCACGCAAAACAAGGGGTGCAAACTCCTCCAGGAAAAACACGACCACACCATAACACCACCACCTCCGAATTTCATTGTTGGCACTACACACGCTGGCAGATGACGTTCACCGGGCATTCGCCATACCCACACCCTGCCATCGGATTGCCACATTAGTAGTAATAGTCCCGGATGAGCCAATTGTTTTTAACGATAATCCTGCCGCTAGGGGCGCTAGTGTCGCTAGTGTCGCTGCGTGCGACGGCGGCGGCGGTAAGTTTGAAAAGCGCCCTGAGCGTTAGGATTATCGTTAAATCGGTTGGCTCATCCGGGACGAGTTGAAAGAATTGAGGAAGTGACGTGTAGTGTTTTGATTGGTTCGTTAATTTGGGGTGGGAGATGGAGGAAGGGAGATGGAGGAGTATGGAGGTCGCGTGATGGAGAGGAGCTGGGTGGCGAGGTGTTGTCTGTGCGGAGGTCGGTACTGAAAGAGGGGTAAAGATGGGTAGCGAGGGATAAAAAGTGTAACAGAAAGTGACGTGTGAAGTTGTGATTGGTGGGAGTAAGAAGTGATTTTATTGGTGGAAAGGAACAAATGAGAGTTGTTGATTGGTAGGAATAAGAGGGATTATGATTGGTGGAAAAGAAAAAGTTGTGGGAGTGGGTTATGTTGGAGGTGATGGGAAAGGTGAGTTTTGCTAGCAGCAAGATTTGCAAAAGCCTGTCTTGAACTGATCAGCAATTTTTGAACGTCGGATGGTAGTTTTCTTGAGTGGATAGAGAGATGGGGGCGATATGAGATGCGGTGGCGAAAATGGGAACTAGACAAGGTTGTTGAGACAAGAGGTTTAAGGACGAGGAAATTTGGAGGTTAGTGGTGAACACGGCGGTCGCAAGAGGTGGGGGTAAGGAGACGCGGTGGTGAGAATGGGAACTAAAAGAAGATGGCGGTAGCAAGAGGTTAGAAGAGTAGATTTTGAGGTTAAAATAGCGGGAACTAAAAATGGCGGAGGGTCTGCGACAAGGAGATGCGGTGAGAACTAAACAAGATGGCGGACGCAAGAGGTGGGAAAGGAGGTTTGAGGTTACAGTACCAAAACATGAAAGGATATATTCCTACGCCAAGCAGGTCCGAAAAATAATTATGCGTGTGTTACTTACCTGTTACCGGTGTGGATGCGTCACCAAAAGCGCGGCACGCGACGCGAAAAAATAAAAGCAAACTGTTTTTGAAAATGCTTAACCAGCTTTAAGATCAACCAACATCACTACGCACTGATATACCTAGGTTTTTAAAGCGGTACAGACACCCTTTGCAGAGGCGTAATTTAACTATACCAAAAACCTGGTACTGGACCATCGTGATGGTCGCTAGCGTACGTAGGAGCAGGGTTCTCAAGCCGGTCGAAAGCGGTCAAAAACGTGTACGACGTAGGTGTTCGCAGTAGCTGCTGTCGAGTCAACCGTCGAGGTGTGAATAAACGAGATCTGTTCTCGCCGGCAATTTGGTTCGGAGATGTGAGCAGCGGCGAGGTGTTGTCTGTGCGGAGGTCGGGACTGAAAGAGGGAAAAGATGGGGAGCGAGGGATAAAAAGTGTAACAGAAAGTGACGTGTGAAGTTGTGATTGGTGGGAATAAGAAGTGATTTTATTGGTGGAAAGGAGCAAATGAAAGTTGCTGATTGGTAAGAATAAGAGAGGTTATGATTGGTGGAAAGAAAAAGGAGTGGGGTATGTTGGAGGTGATGGGAAAGGTAAGTTTTGCTAGCAACAAGATTTGCAAAAGCCTGTCGTGAACTGATCAGCAATTTTTGAACGTTGGATGGTAGTTTTCTTGAGTGGATAGAGAGATGGGGCGATATGAGATGCGGTGGCGAAAATGGGAACTAAACAAGGTGGTTGAGACAAGAGGTTTAAGGACGAGGAAAGTTGGAGGTTAGTGGTGAACATGGCGGTCGCAAGAGGTGGGGGTAAGGAGATGCGGTGGTGAGAATGGGAACTAAAAGAAGATGGCGGTAGCAAGAGGTTAGAAGAGTAGATTTTGAGGTTAAAATAGCGGGAACTAAAAATGGCGGAGGGTTTGCGACAAGGAGATGCGGTGAGAACTAAACAAGATGGCGGACGCAAGAGGAGGGTAAGGAGGTTTGAGGTTACAGTACCAAAACACGAAAGGATATATTCCTACGCCAAGCAGGTCCGAAAAATAATTATGCGTGTGTTACTTACCTGTTACCGGTGTGGATGCGTCACCAAAAGCGCGGCACGCGAGGCGGAAAAATAAAAGCAAACTGTTTTTGAAAATGCTTAACCAGCTTTAAGATCAACCAACATCACTACGCACTGATATACCTAGGTTTTTAAAGCGGTACAGACACCCTTTGCAGAGGCGTAATTTAACTATACCAAAACCTGGTACTGGACCATCGTGATGGTCGCTAGCGTACGTAGGAGCAGGGTTCTCAAGCCGGTCGAAAGCGGTCAAAAACGTGTACGACGTAGGTGTTGGCAGTAGCTGCTGCCGAGGCAACCGTCGAGGTGCGAATGAACGAGATCTGTTCTTGCAGGCAATCTGGTTGAGAGATGAGAGGCGCGGTGGTAAAAATGTGAACTAAATAAGATGGCGGAGGCACGAAGTTGAGGTTAAGGAGCGGCGAGGCGTTGACTGTGCGGCGGTTGGGGTCTGAAAGAGGGGGAAAGATGGCGAACGAGGGATAAAAAGTATAACAGAAAGTGACGTGTGAAGTTGTGATTGGTGGGAATAAGAAGTGACGTTATTGGTGGAAAGGAACAAATGAAAGTTGCTGATTGGCGAGAATAAGAGAGATTATGATTGGTGGAAAGAAAAAAGGTGTGGGAGTGGGGTATGTTGGAGGTGATGGAAAAGGTGAGTTTTGCTACCAACAACATTTGCAAAAGCCTATGCAGAACTCATCAGCAATTTTAAATAACTAGTGTTTCGGGGGTTTTCTCTGGTTGGTAGACGAATGCAAGCTGTTTCTACCATACTTATATTATTCGTCTTTTTCCTTTTTTTTTTTAAAATGACTAGTTTTTTTTTTTTTTTTTTTTTTTTTTTGGGAGTTTTCTGCGGATGGTAAACAAATGCAAGCTCTTTCTGCTTTTTCATAGGTTTTCCCTGGTTGGTAGGCGTGATCGGTAAGCGTTAGAATACTCTTAGAGCTTTTTTCAGGTTTTTTAGCGGTTGTCCCTGGCCGGTAGGCAAATGATAAAGTTTTTCTATAACGTCGTCGTTTTGGCTTGTGGCGCACGGATACTAGGCACGTACTCGCGCGCGCGCGCGCGCGCACACACACACACACACACACACTAAAATAGTAGCGTATAAAAAAAAACTGATGTGTTACACTCACATGACTTTCTCTACTCTTGTACAATCTAATTGGTAGCTTTTAAGCGATAGTCAAATATTTTAACGCTGGTTGCTATGTGGCGAATTCCATTCTGTTTGCATGTTCAGGACATAAAAAAAATGAATAAACGAATTTGAGAAAAAGTATAAGTATTGGAAAATTTAAGGAAATAACAAGCAATATCTCGAAAACGGTTCCCTCAACAAAAGAAACGTATATGACATAAGTTGTGTATTTTAACGCGATCTACATTTTTTGTGTAGTAAAATTTTGTCTATCTCTTATGGTTTACCAGTTATGCAAAAGTCGTTCACAATGAAGAATATTTTTGGAGACATTCCCAGAAAATTCGAGATATACATTTTATTTGACATGACAATATCTTAAACATATGATGTTTTAATCAAAATCGTTAGAGCCGTTTTTGAGAAAATTAAAATTTTCGAAAAATGTTCCATGTAAAGGGTAGTCTGGGGTGGGGGGATTTTCTTGAAAACCTTCATGTCGTATCTCTGGAAGATACTGAACCTAAATACCAAGTTTGGTGTTTATCCGACTGTTCGTTTTTGAGTTATGCTGTTCACAGACACACAGACACACAGACAGACACACACACGGACATGTTTCCAAAAATGCTTTTTTTTTTTTTTTTTCTGGATTCAGTGATTCTCAAAACATGTATTTCGAGTGAAATCTCGGTATCGAATTTTTGGGTGGAATGCAATACTTCCCCTACTTACTATACGTAGTAGAGAAAGTAAAAATGAATAACGCATTTGAGAAAAAGTATAAGTATTGGAAAATTTAAAGGAAATAACAAGCAATATCTCGAAAAACGGTTCACTCAACAAAATAAATGTATATGGCATAAGTTGTGTATTTTAACGCGATCTACATTTTTTGTGTAGCAAACTTTTGTCTATCTCTTACGGTTTATCAGTTATGAAAAAGTCGTTCACAATGAAGAATTCTTTTGGAGACATTCCCAGAAAATTCGAGATATACATTTCATTTCTCTCGACATTATCTTAAATATATGATATTTTCATCAAAATCGTTAGAGCCATTTTTTAATACAAAGAGAACGGGATTTCACAAGTGAAACAGTACTGTGATAACGATACCACTGAAACAAAAAAAAAAATCTGATGTGTAACACTCACATGACTTTCTCAACTCTTGTACAAAGTATTTTTACAAACGCTTATTCCCCATCTAGTTCATGTTAATCGAGATAAACATTTGCAAAATCTATTTTATTGCTAATTTTCTTGTATAAAAAAAAAATCTGATGTGTAACACTCACATGACGTTCTCTACTCTTGTACAAAGTATTTTTACAAACGCTTATGCTCCATCTAGTTCATGTTAATCGAGATAAACATTTGCAAACTCTATTTTATTGCTAATTTTCTTGTAGATGTAGGGGAAAATATATTTACAAGGGGAATATAGAAAAACAGTAGCCTTTTAGCACATACATATCTCTTAATAGCTGGTTGCTATGTGCAACACCATTCTTTTTGCCACAGATTAATACTGTTTGCATATCAAAGACAAAAAAAAATGAATAACGAAGTCCCATTTGAGAAAATAAATATTGGAAAATTAACAAACAATATCTCGAAAACGGTTCACTCAACAACAAAAATGTATATTACATAAGATGTGTATTTTAACGCGATCTACATTTTTTGTGTAGTAAAATTTTGTCTATCTCTTACGGTTTTTCAGTTATGAAAAAGACGTTCACAATGAAGAATACTTTTGGAGACATTCCCAGAAAATTCGAGATATACATTTCATTTCTCACGACATTATATTAAACATACGATATTTTTCATCAAAATCGTTAGAGCCATTTTTTTTTAATACAAAGAGAACGGGATTTCACAAGTGAAACAGTACTGTGATAACGATACCAACAAAACTAATTATTATTCACCCACTGAAACACATAAAAAAAATCTGATGTGTAACACTCACATGACTTTTCTCATCTCTTGTACAAAGTATTTTTACAAACGCTTATTCCCCATCTAGTTCATGTTAATCGAGATAAACATTTGCAAACTCTGTTTTATTGCTAATTTTGTTGTAGATGTAGGGAAAATATATTTACAAGGGGAATATAGAAAAACAGTAGCCTTTAAGCACATACATATCTCTTAATAGCTGGTTGCTATGTGCAACACCATTCTTTTTGCCACAGATTAATACTGTTTGCATATCAAAGACAAAAAAAAAATGAATAACGAAGTCCCATTTGAGAAAATAAATATTGGAAAATTAACAAACAATATCTCGAAAACGGTTCACTCAACAACAAAAATGTATATTACATAAGATGTGTATTTTAACGCGATCTACATTTTTTGTGTAGTAAAATTTTGTCTATCTCTTACGGTTTTTCAGTTATGAAAAAGACGTTCACAATGAAGAATACTTTTGGAGACATTCCCAGATAAATTCGAGATATACATTTCATTTCTCACGACATTATATTAAACATACGATATTTTTCATCAAAATCGTTAGAGCCATTTTTTTTAATACAAAGAGAACGGGATTTCACAAGTGAAACAGTACTGTGATAACGATACCAACAAAACTAATTATTATTCACCCACTGAAACACATAAAAAAAATCTGATGTGTAACACTCACATGACTTTTCTCATCTCTTGTACAAAGTATTTTTACAAACGCTTATTCCCCATCTAGTTCATGTTAATCGAGATAAACATTTGCAAACTCTGTTTTATTGCTAATTTTGTTGTAGATGTAGGGAAAATATATTTACAAGGGGAATATAGAAAAACAGTAGCCTTTAAGCACATACATATCTCTTAATAGCTGGTTGCTATGTGCAGTACCATTCTTTTTGCCACAGATTAATACTCTTTGCATATCAAAGACAAAAAAAAAATGAATAACGAATTCCCATTTGAGAAAATAACTATTGGAAAATTTAAGTAAATAACAAGCAATATCTCGAAAACGGTTCACTCAACAATAAAGATGTATATGACATAAGTTGTGTATTTTAACGCGATCTACATACTTTCGTACTCACCTATAAGATATAGAGGGTAGAGGTCGTACGAACGTAGCACTTTGAGAATCTATATTCAACAGTTGGTGTTACTCCTTAGAAAGGAAGTATCTGCTGATTTTTATTTAATTCTTTACATTTTACATAACACGTATGCACTGGCACAGCACAAAAGCACTACACACAATACTCAGTTTTAATATTTGCACTAATAACATCAGGAATAACTGAAGTCTGCAAACAGTCATTTCCCATGGGCAGCCTTACGTACAGAAAACGTGTGTGGCTGATCTATGCGTAAAAAGAGCCTGAGAGCGGATGTACGTCAGCGGTAAAATCTTTTAAATGCATTTTTATTGGCGATGGTAGAAAACGTGCAGTGGTGGATCGTGAAAATTCATATAAATGGATGTATCACCTCATAATAAGCCTCTATATACCAAGAATATTGAGTTTTTAAAAAGTCAGCAACTGTACCTGTGTTTCTATACGTGAACGTCAGATGGCAGCTTCGATACGTGTCCACGGAGACCTTAGTGCTAGGCAACTGTACCTCTGTTTCTATACGTGAACGGCAGATTGCAGCTTCGATACGTGTCCACGGAGACCTTAGTGCTAGGCAACTGTACCTCTGTTTCTATACGTGAACGGCAGATTGCAGCTTCGATACGTGTCCACGGAGACCTTAGTGCTAGGCAACTGCACCTCTGTTTCTATACGTGAACGGCAGATTGCAGCTTCGATACGTGTCCACGGAGACCTTAGCGCTAGGCAACTGCACCTCTGTTTCTATACGTGAACGGCAGATTGCAGCTTCGATACGTGTCCACGGAGACCTTAGTGCTAGGCAACTGTACCTCTGTTTCTATACGTGAACGGCAGATTGCAGCTTCGATACGTGTCCACGGAGACCTTAGTGCTAGGCAACTGTACCTCTGTTTGTATACGTGAACGGCAGATTGCAGCTTCGATACGTGTCCACGGAGACCTTAGTGCTAGGCAACTGCACCTCTGTTTCTATACGTGAACGGCAGATTGCAGCTTCGATACGTATCCACGGAGACCTTAGTGCTAGGCAACTGCACCTCTGTTTCTATACGTGAACGGCAGATTGCAGCTTCAATACGTGTCCACGGAGACCTTAGTGCTAGGCAACTGTACCTCTGTTTCTATACGTGAACGGGAGATTGCAGCTTCGATACGTGTCCACGGAGACCTTAGTGCTAGGCAACTGCACCTCTGTTTCTATACGTGAACGTCAAATTGCAGCTTCGATACGTGTCCACGGAGACCTTAGTGCTAGGCAACTGCACCTCTGTTTCTATACGTGAACGGCAGATTGCAGCTTCGATACGTATCCACGGGGACCTTAGTGCTAGGGAACTGCACCTCTGTTTGTATACGTGAACGGCAGATTGCAGCTTCAATACGTGTACACGGAGACCTTAGTGCTAGGCAGCTGTACCTCTGTTTCTATACGTGAACGGCAGATTGCAGCTTCGATACGTGTCCACGGAGATCTTAGTGCTAGGCAGCTATACCTGTTTCTATACGTGAACGTCAGATTGCAGCTTCGATACGTGTTCACGGAGACCTTAGTGCTAGGCAACTGTACCTGTGTTTCTATACGTGTCCACGGAGACCTTAGTGCTAGACAACTGTACCTCTGTTTCTATACGTGAACGGCAGATTGCAGCTTCAATACGTGTCCACGGAGACCTTAGTGCTAGTGCTAGGCAACTATACCTCTGTTTCTATACGTGAACGGCAGATTGCAGGTTCGATACGTGTCCACGGAGATCTTAGTGCTAGGCAACTATACCTGTTTCTATACGTGAACGGCAGATTGCAGCTTCGATACGTGTCCACGGAGACCTTAGTGCTAGGCAACTGTACCTGTGTTTCTATACGTGAACGTCAGATGGCAGCTTCGATACGTGTCCACGGAGACCTTAGTGTTAGGCAACTGTACCTCTGTTTCTATACGTGAACGGCAGATTGCAGCTTCGATACGTGTCCACGGAGACCTTTCGCTTCAGGTGACAAAATAACACTAGGCACTTGTGTGCCGTGGTGTAAGCCGCAATCACGGTATTGGTAGCGTGGATCTCCTTGGGGCTCTCCTCGGAGTTACCTCAACACCACGTACATGACCTGGTTCGTCACGGGTACGCAGGTCTGCACTACCACTTCCTCGGCGTTGAGCAGGCCCAGGAGGCGATCGTACCGGTACACCAGCTAGCACGTGGACATGTTATCGCGCGGTGGTGTTGCGTGTGCGAGGTATGGAAACTCAAGGACGCAAAACATGCACGACCGAGGGTTAAAAAGCAGAACAAGTAGTGACGTGGAGCGTTGTGATTGGTGTAAATAAGACGATCTCTGATAGGTGGACAAATTGAAATAACGTGATGTGATAGGCGAAAATAAAATCAAAGGTGATTGGATGAAAAATGACGAGAAGGAATTAGCGGTGAATTTGTGAACTAAGATGGCGAAGATTTTTTTTTTTTTTTTAAAAAAAGGATAATATAAGTACGGCAACTGTAACGGTTTACGGCAAACGCGCGCCGCGCAATGCGTCACGCCCGGGCAATAAAACAAAAATCATATTGAGCAAGATGCCCGGCGTGACGCATTGCGCGGCGCGCGTTTGCCGTAAACCGTTACAGTTGCCGTACTTATATTATCCTTTTTTTTAAAAAAAAAAAAAATCTTCGCCATCTTAGTTCACAAATTCACCGCTAATTCCTTCTCGTCATTTTTCATCCAATCACCTTTGATTTTATTTTCGCCTATCACATCACGTTATTTCAATTTGTCCACCTATCAGAGATCGTCTTATTTACACCAATCACAACGCTCCACGTCACTACTTGTTCTGCTTTTTAACCCTCGGTCGTGCATGTTTTGCGTCCTTGAGTTTCCATACCTCGCACACGCAACACCACCGCGCGATAACATGTCCACGTGCTAGCTGGTGTACCGGTACGATCGCCTCCTGGGCCTGCTCAACGCCGAGGAAGTGGTAGTGCAGACCTGCGTACCCGTGACGAACCAGGTCATGTACGTGGTGTTGAGGTAACTCCGAGGAGAGCCCCAAGGAGATCCACGCTACCAATACCGTGATTGCGGCTTACACCACGGCACACAAGTGCCTAGTGTTATTTTGTCACCTGAAGCGAAAGGTCTCCGTGGACACGTATCGAAGCTGCAATCTGCCGTTCACGTATAGAAACAGAGGTACAGTTGCCTAACACTAAGGTCTCCGTGGACACGTATCGAAGCTGCCATCTGACGTTCACGTATAGAAACACAGGTACAGTTGCCTAGCACTAAGGTCTCCGTGGACACGTATCGAAGCTGCAATCTGCCGTTCACGTATAGAAACAGGTATAGTTGCCTAGCACTAAGATCTCCGTGGACACGTATCGAACCTGCAATCTGCCGTTCACGTATAGAAACAGAGGTATAGTTGCCTAGCACTAGCACTAAGGTCTCCGTGGACACGTATTGAAGCTGCAATCTGCCGTTCACGTATAGAAACAGAGGTACAGTTGTCTAGCACTAAGGTCTCCGTGGACACGTATAGAAACACAGGTACAGTTGCCTAGCACTAAGGTCTCCGTGAACACGTATCGAAGCTGCAATCTGACGTTCACGTATAGAAACAGGTATAGCTGCCTAGCACTAAGATCTCCGTGGACACGTATCGAAGCTGCAATCTGCCGTTCACGTATAGAAACAGAGGTACAGCTGCCTAGCACTAAGGTCTCCGTGTACACGTATTGAAGCTGCAATCTGCCGTTCACGTATACAAACAGAGGTGCAGTTCCCTAGCACTAAGGTCCCCGTGGATACGTATCGAAGCTGCAATCTGCCGTTCACGTATAGAAACAGAGGTGCAGTTGCCTAGCACTAAGGTCTCCGTGGACACGTATCGAAGCTGCAATTTGACGTTCACGTATAGAAACAGAGGTGCAGTTGCCTAGCACTAAGGTCTCCGTGGACACGTATCGAAGCTGCAATCTCCCGTTCACGTATAGAAACAGAGGTACAGTTGCCTAGCACTAAGGTCTCCGTGGACACGTATTGAAGCTGCAATCTGCCGTTCACGTATAGAAACAGAGGTGCAGTTGCCTAGCACTAAGGTCTCCGTGGATACGTATCGAAGCTGCAATCTGCCGTTCACGTATAGAAACAGAGGTGCAGTTGCCTAGCACTAAGGTCTCCGTGGACACGTATCGAAGCTGCAATCTGCCGTTCACGTATACAAACAGAGGTACAGTTGCCTAGCACTAAGGTCTCCGTGGACACGTATCGAAGCTGCAATCTGCCGTTCACGTATAGAAACAGAGGTACAGTTGCCTAGCACTAAGGTCTCCGTGGACACGTATCGAAGCTGCAATCTGCCGTTCACGTATAGAAACAGAGGTGCAGTTGCCTAGCGCTAAGGTCTCCGTGGACACGTATCGAAGCTGCAATCTGCCGTTCACGTATAGAAACAGAGGTGCAGTTGCCTAGCACTAAGGTCTCCGTGGACACGTATCGAAGCTGCAATCTGCCGTTCACGTATAGAAACAGAGGTACAGTTGCCTAGCACTAAGGTCTCCGTGGACACGTATCGAAGCTGCAATCTGCCGTTCACGTATAGAAACAGAGGTACAGTTGCCTAGCACTAAGGTCTCCGTGGACACGTATCGAAGCTGCCATCTGACGTTCACGTATAGAAACACAGGTACAGTTGCTGACTTTTTAAAAACTCAATATTCTTGGTATATAGAGGCTTATTATGAGGTGATACATCCATTTATATGAATTTTCACGATCCACCACTGCACGTTTTCTACCATCGCCAATAAAAATGCATTTAAAAGATTTTACCGCTGACGTACATCCGCTCTCAGGCTCTTTTTACGCATAGATCAGCCACACACGTTTTCTGTACGTAAGGCTGCCCATGGGAAATGACTGTTTGCAGACTTCAGTTATTCCTGATGTTATTAGTGCAAATATTAAAACTGAGTATTGTGTGTAGTGCTTTTGTGCTGTGCCAGTGCATACGTGTTATGTAAAATGTAAAGAATTAAATAAAAATCAGCAGATACTTCCTTTCTAAGGAGTAACACCAACTGTTGAATATAGATTCTCAAAGTGCTACGTTCGTACGACCTCTACCCTCTATATCTTATAGGTGAGTACGAAAGTATGTAGATCGCGTTAAAATACACAACTTATGTCATATACATCTTTATTGTTGAGTGAACCGTTTTCGAGATATTGCTTGTTATTTACTTAAATTTTCCAATAGTTATTTTCTCAAATGGGAATTCGTTATTCATTTTTTTTTTGTCTTTGATATGCAAAGAGTATTAATCTGTGGCAAAAAGAATGGTACTGCACATAGCAACCAGCTATTAAGAGATATGTATGTGCTTAAAGGCTACTGTTTTTCTATATTCCCCTTGTAAATATATTTTCCCTACATCTACAACAAAATTAGCAATAAAACAGAGTTTGCAAATGTTTATCTCGATTAACATGAACTAGATGGGGAATAAGCGTTTGTAAAAATACTTTGTACAAGAGATGAGAAAAGTCATGTGAGTGTTACACATCAGATTTTTTTTATGTGTTTCAGTGGGTGAATAATAATTAGTTTTGTTGGTATCGTTATCACAGTACTGTTTCACTTGTGAAATCCCGTTCTCTTTGTATTAAAAAAAATGGCTCTAACGATTTTGATGAAAAATATCGTATGTTTAATATAATGTCGTGAGAAATGAAATGTATATCTCGAATTTATCTGGGAATGTCTCCAAAAGTATTCTTCATTGTGAACGTCTTTTTCATAACTGAAAAACCGTAAGAGATAGACAAAATTTTACTACACAAAAAATGTAGATCGCGTTAAAATACACATCTTATGTAATATACATTTTTGTTGTTGAGTGAACCGTTTTCGAGATATTGTTTGTTAATTTTCCAATATTTATTTTCTCAAATGGGACTTCGTTATTCATTTTTTTTTTGTCTTTGATATGCAAACAGTATTAATCTGTGGCAAAAAGAATGGTGTTGCACATAGCAACCAGCTATTAAGAGATATGTATGTGCTTAAAGGCTACTGTTTTTCTATATTCCCCTTGTAAATATATTTTCCCTACATCTACAACAAAATTAGCAATAAAACAGAGTTTGCAAATGTTTATCTCGATTAACATGAACTAGATGGGGAATAAGCGTTTGTAAAAATACTTTGTACAAGAGATGAGAAAAGTCATGTGAGTGTTACACATCAGATTTTTTTTATGTGTTTCAGTGGGTGAATAATAATTAGTTTTGTTGGTATCGTTATCACAGTACTGTTTCACTTGTGAAATCCCGTTCTCTTTGTATTAAAAAAAAATGGCTCTAACGATTTTGATGAAAAATATCGTATGTTTAATATAATGTCGTGAGAAATGAAATGTATATCTCGAATTTTCTGGGAATGTCTCCAAAAGTATTCTTCATTGTGAACGTCTTTTTCATAACTGAAAAACCGTAAGAGATAGACAAAATTTTACTACACAAAAAATGTAGATCGCGTTAAAATACACATCTTATGTAATATACATTTTTGTTGTTGAGTGAACCGTTTTCGAGATATTGTTTGTTAATTTTCCAATATTTATTTTCTCAAATGGGACTTCGTTATTCATTTTTTTTTGTCTTTGATATGCAAACAGTATTAATCTGTGGCAAAAAGAATGGTGTTGCACATAGCAACCAGCTATTAAGAGATATGTATGTGCTTAAAGGCTACTGTTTTTCTATATTCCCCTTGTAAATATATTTTCCCCTACATCTACAAGAAAATTAGCAATAAAATAGAGTTTGCAAATGTTTATCTCGATTAACATGAACTAGATGGAGCATAAGCGTTTGTAAAAATACTTTGTACAAGAGTAGAGAACGTCATGTGAGTGTTACACATCAGATTTTTTTTTTATACAAGAAAATTAGCAATAAAATAGATTTTGCAAATGTTTATCTCGATTAACATGAACTAGATGGGGAATAAGCGTTTGTAAAAATACTTTGTACAAGAGTTGAGAAAGTCATGTGAGTGTTACACATCAGATTTTTTTTTTTGTTTCAGTGGTATCGTTATCACAGTACTGTTTCACTTGTGAAATCCCGTTCTCTTTGTATTAAAAAATGGCTCTAACGATTTTGATGAAAATATCATATATTTAAGATAATGTCGAGAGAAATGAAATGTATATCTCGAATTTTCTGGGAATGTCTCCAAAAGAATTCTTCATTGTGAACGACTTTTTCATAACTGATAAACCGTAAGAGATAGACAAAAGTTTGCTACACAAAAAATGTAGATCGCGTTAAAATACACAACTTATGCCATATACATTTATTTTGTTGAGTGAACCGTTTTTCGAGATATTGCTTGTTATTTCCTTTAAATTTTCCAATACTTATACTTTTTCTCAAATGCGTTATTCATTTTTACTTTCTCTACTACGTATAGTAAGTAGGGGAAGTATTGCATTCCACCCAAAAATTCGATACCGAGATTTCACTCGAAATACATGTTTTGAGAATCACTGAATCCAGAAAAAAAAAAAAAAAAAGCATTTTTGGAAACATGTCCGTGTGTGTGTCTGTCTGTGTGTCTGTGTGTCTGTGAACAGCATAACTCAAAAACGAACAGTCGGATAAACACCAAACTTGGTATTTAGGTTCAGTATCTTCCAGAGATACGACATGAAGGTTTTCAAGAAAATCCCCCCACCCCAGACTACCCTTTACATGGAACATTTTTCGAAAATTTTAATTTTCTCAAAAACGGCTCTAACGATTTTGATTAAAACATCATATGTTTAAGATATTGTCATGTCAAATAAAATGTATATCTCGAATTTTCTGGGAATGTCTCCAAAAATATTCTTCATTGTGAACGACTTTTGCATAACTGGTAAACCATAAGAGATAGACAAAATTTTACTACACAAAAAATGTAGATCGCGTTAAAATACACAACTTATGTCATATACGTTTCTTTTGTTGAGGGAACCGTTTTCGAGATATTGCTTGTTATTTCCTTAAATTTTCCAATACTTATACTTTTTCTCAAATTCGTTTATTCATTTTTTTTATGTCCTGAACATGCAAACAGAATGGAATTCGCCACATAGCAACCAGCGTTAAAATATTTGACTATCGCTTAAAAGCTACCAATTAGATTGTACAAGAGTAGAGAAAGTCATGTGAGTGTAACACATCAGTTTTTTTTTATACGCTACTATTTTAGTGTGTGTGTGTGTGTGTGTGTGCGCGCGCGCGCGCGCGCGAGTACGTGCCTAGTATCCGTGCGCCACAAGCCAAAACGACGACGTTATAGAAAAACTTTATCATTTGCCTACCGGCCAGGGACAACCGCTAAAAAACCTGAAAAAAGCTCTAAGAGTATTCTAACGCTTACCGATCACGCCTACCAACCAGGGAAAACCTATGAAAAAGCAGAAAGAGCTTGCATTTGTTTACCATCCGCAGAAAACTCCCAAAAAAAAAAAAAAAAAAAAAAAAAAAAACTAGTCATTTTAAAAAAAAAAAGGAAAAAGACGAATAATATAAGTATGGTAGAAACAGCTTGCATTCGTCTACCAACCAGAGAAAACCCCCGAAACACTAGTTATTTAAAATTGCTGATGAGTTCTGCATAGGCTTTTGCAAATGTTGTTGGTAGCAAAACTCACCTTTTCCATCACCTCCAACATACCCCACTCCCACACCTTTTTTCTTTCCACCAATCATAATCTCTCTTATTCTCGCCAATCAGCAACTTTCATTTGTTCCTTTCCACCAATAACGTCACTTCTTATTCCCACCAATCACAACTTCACACGTCACTTTCTGTTATACTTTTTATCCCTCGTTCGCCATCTTTCCCCCTCTTTCAGACCCCAACCGCCGCACAGTCAACGCCTCGCCGCTCCTTAACCTCAACTTCGTGCCTCCGCCATCTTATTTAGTTCACATTTTTACCACCGCGCCTCTCATCTCTCAACCAGATTGCCTGCAAGAACAGATCTCGTTCATTCGCACCTCGACGGTTGCCTCGGCAGCAGCTACTGCCAACACCTACGTCGTACACGTTTTTGACCGCTTTCGACCGGCTTGAGAACCCTGCTCCTACGTACGCTAGCGACCATCACGATGGTCCAGTACCAGGTTTTGGTATAGTTAAATTACGCCTCTGCAAAGGGTGTCTGTACCGCTTTAAAAACCTAGGTATATCAGTGCGTAGTGATGTTGGTTGATCTTAAAGCTGGTTAAGCATTTTCAAAAACAGTTTGCTTTTATTTTTCCGCCTCGCGTGCCGCGCTTTTGGTGACGCATCCACACCGGTAACAGGTAAGTAACACACGCATAATTATTTTTCGGACCTGCTTGGCGTAGGAATATATCCTTTCGTGTTTTGGTACTGTAACCTCAAACCTCCTTACCCTCCTCTTGCGTCCGCCATCTTGTTTAGTTCTCACCGCATCTCCTTGTCGCAAACCCTCCGCCATTTTTAGTTCCCGCTATTTTAACCTCAAAATCTACTCTTCTAACCTCTTGCTACCGCCATCTTCTTTTAGTTCCCATTCTCACCACCGCATCTCCTTACCCCCACCTCTTGCGACCGCCATGTTCACCACTAACCTCCAACTTTCCTCGTCCTTAAACCTCTTGTCTCAACCACCTTGTTTAGTTCCCATTTTCGCCACCGCATCTCATATCGCCCCATCTCTCTATCCACTCAAGAAAACTACCATCCAACGTTCAAAAATTGCTGATCAGTTCACGACAGGCTTTTGCAAATCTTGTTGCTAGCAAAACTTACCTTTCCCATCACCTCCAACATACCCCACTCCTTTTTCTTTCCACCAATCATAACCTCTCTTATTCTTACCAATCAGCAACTTTCATTTGCTCCTTTCCACCAATAAAATCACTTCTTATTCCCACCAATCACAACTTCACACGTCACTTTCTGTTACACTTTTTATCCCTCGCTCCCCATCTTTTCCCTCTTTCAGTCCCGACCTCCGCACAGACAACACCTCGCCGCTGCTCACATCTCCGAACCAAATTGCCGGCGAGAACAGATCTCGTTTATTCACACCTCGACGGTTGACTCGACAGCAGCTACTGCGAACACCTACGTCGTACACGTTTTTGACCGCTTTCGACCGGCTTGAGAACCCTGCTCCTACGTACGCTAGCGACCATCACGATGGTCCAGTACCAGGTTTTTGGTATAGTTAAATTACGCCTCTGCAAAGGGTGTCTGTACCGCTTTAAAAACCTAGGTATATCAGTGCGTAGTGATGTTGGTTGATCTTAAAGCTGGTTAAGCATTTTCAAAAACAGTTTGCTTTTATTTTTTCGCGTCGCGTGCCGCGCTTTTGGTGACGCATCCACACCGGTAACAGGTAAGTAACACACGCATAATTATTTTTCGGACCTGCTTGGCGTAGGAATATATCCTTTCATGTTTTGGTACTGTAACCTCAAACCTCCTTTCCCACCTCTTGCGTCCGCCATCTTGTTTAGTTCTCACCGCATCTCCTTGTCGCAGACCCTCCGCCATTTTTAGTTCCCGCTATTTTAACCTCAAAATCTACTCTTCTAACCTCTTGCTACCGCCATCTTCTTTTAGTTCCCATTCTCACCACCGCGTCTCCTTACCCCCACCTCTTGCGACCGCCGTGTTCACCACTAACCTCCAAATTTCCTCGTCCTTAAACCTCTTGTCTCAACAACCTTGTCTAGTTCCCATTTTCGCCACCGCATCTCATATCGCCCCCATCTCTCTATCCACTCAAGAAAACTACCATCCGACGTTCAAAAATTGCTGATCAGTTCAAGACAGGCTTTTGCAAATCTTGCTGCTAGCAAAACTCACCTTTCCCATCACCTCCAACATAACCCACTCCCACAACTTTTTCTTTTCCACCAATCATAATCCCTCTTATTCCTACCAATCAACAACTCTCATTTGTTCCTTTCCACCAATAAAATCACTTCTTACTCCCACCAATCACAACTTCACACGTCACTTTCTGTTACACTTTTTATCCCTCGCTACCCATCTTTACCCCTCTTTCAGTACCGACCTCCGCACAGACAACACCTCGCCACCCAGCTCCTCTCCATCACGCGACCTCCATACTCCTCCATCTCCCTTCCTCCATCTCCCACCCCAAATTAACGAACCAATCAAAACACTACACGTCACTTCCTCAATTCTTTCAACTCGTCCCGGATGAGCCAACCGATTTAACGATAATCCTAACGCTCAGGGCGCTTTTCAAACTTACCGCCGCCGCCGTCGCACGCAGCGACACTAGCGACACTAGCGCCCCTAGCGGCAGGATTATCGTTAAAAACAATTGGCTCATCCGGGACTATTACTACTCACATTGTATACCGTGATTTGTCACTCCACACAACGTTTTGCCACTGTTCAATCGTGTAATGTTGACGCTCCTTACACCAAGCGAGGCGTCGTTTTGCACTTTCCTGCGTGATGTGTGGCTTATGAGCAGCCCCTCGACCATGGAATCCAAGGTTTCTCACCTCACGCCTAACTGTCATAGTACTTAGAGTGGATCCTGATGCTGTTTGGAATTCCTATGTGATAGTCTGGATAGATGTCTGCCTATTACTCTTTAAGACCCTTTTCAAATGTCGGCGGTCTCTGTCAGTCAACAGACGAGGTCGGCCTGTACGCCTTTGCGCTGTACATGTCCCTTCACGTTTCCGCATCAGAAACAGTGGACGTAGGGATGTTTAGGAGTGTGGAAATCTCGCGTACAGACTTCTGACACAAGTGACACCCAATCACACGACCAGGTTCGAAGTCCGTGAGTTCCACGGAGCGTCTCATTCTGCTGTTTCACGACGTCTAATAACTACTGAGGTCGCGGATAATGAGTACCAGGCAGTAGGTGGCAGCACAATGCACCTAAGATGAAAAACGTATGTTTGTGGGGTGTCTGGATACTTTTGATCACATAGTGTATCTCCTTTGCCGTAAGTTGTAAAAAGCACTCAGCTCCCGTACATTTTGCGGGCAAATAGTAAAAGCTAGCAAGTTTGCTATCTTACGATTACTGCTCACTTAAACCATGTAAAAAAAATAAATAAAAAATAAATAAATGATCGTCAGCACCAGTTCCCATGTTCCAAAATAAGTTACGTTATTTTTTCCTTATCTTTATATCTGCGTTCACCATTGGCTTGCAGACGAGTGCTTTCACAGAAGCAAATCCCTGGTGTGAGATACGGAAGCCTTTAAATTAAATTATAGAGTATTATTTATGGACGCTCTTTAACTATGTTTCTTAACGTCTCATACGTAAGCCTGGAGGCCCAAATACAGGCGCATCCTGTTCAGCATTTTCATCGTTTAAGCCCTTTACAACGCATATCCGACGTATGTTCATCAAAGTATGCACCAGCATACTGTCTGTTTTCATTTCCTAGCCAATAATACATTCCTTAAGTACACTGCTTAATTGAATTTCCATCCACTATGACAGCCACATTTTTACTTTCTCTACTACGTATAGTAAGTAGGGGAATATTGTATTCCACCCAAAAATTGGAGGTCGAGATTTCACTTGAAACACATGTCCAAAAAGCATTTAGAAAAAGGTCCGCGTGCGCGTATGTGTGAGTGTGAGAGAGAATGAATGAATGAGTGAGAGAGAGAGAGAGACTCTAAAGCATAACTCAAAAACAGAAATAGGATAAATACCAAACTTGGTAATTAAGTTCAGTATCTTCCTAAGAAGCGACACGAAGATTTTCAAGAAAATCCCCCCCACCCTAACTACCCTTTACAGGAACATTTTTCGAAAATTTTGATTTTCTAAAAAATGGCTCTAAGGATTTTGATTAAAAGAAGATATATTACAAATATTTATGTGACAAACAAAATGTACATCTTGCCTTTTCTGAAAATATCATGTGAAGTCCTCTTCATTCGAAAGGAAATCTGTACAATCTTGTATAACTGATAAACGTTAAGCGATAGCCGTAAACGTACTATACACAAAATTCAGATCTCTTTATAACACACAATTTATTTCAAATAAATTGTTTTATGCCATAAGCCAGTTCTGAGATATCGGTTGTTAATGGTTGGAATTGTTCATTTCTTGTTCATTCTCTTACAGTATTGTCAACATTCAGTTGTTTCTCGCGATTGCATGCAAACAGTATGGAATTTTAAGGCAGCGTACAGCGTCCAATTCTTAAACATTTGACTGTTGCTGTTTCCTTTGTATGTATAACGAAATGTGTAGTGTAGCTATTTCTGCAAAGGTTTAATTGGATTAAAACGAAGTAGACAGAAAAATAAGCTTTAGTAAGAACAGTTTCTATACCCACCAATAAACGATTGAGGGTAGAGGTCATGTGAATATTAAATCAGATATTTTAATTGTATGTTCGTTAGACGAAAAATTTTAAATTTATATGACTTTCTCTGCTCACGCTTCTAAAACATTCTTAAGAGGATTATTCTTGCAAATCGAGAACACATGTGCACATTTCGTTGTAGATATAATAAGGATATAGCAGGCTAAAGTGGTCAAATCTTTAGAAAGCCGATTGCTTAGCGATGGGTTTGAAATTCCATGCAAGAATAGCTTGTAGTAGAGCGAGTAGCGAAAATATTGTGAATGCAACCCATCAGATTTTTAAATATACTTTCGTTGCATAGACATCGCGTAATTGTTTAAGCGTGACTACATTTTGCAAAAGTGCAGCGAAAGTGTTACAAGACCTCAGTAAAGAGTTGAGGGCTCATGTAAATGCATGTACACAAGAAGTCGTGACTGCAAGGATGTGACCGTTGCGTCAACATCTGTCCAACCCTGCTGCTCTAAGGTCACAATGGACCGATAATGGAGCGGATTTCCTGTCGATGCAAATCAATAGCACCTGAATGAGAAACATCTGCGCTCGACGACCCACTGGCTCTTCTCGGAGACAGCGAATGGCTATTACTACGTTTAGAAGTAGTTCATCAGTGTTTACCTCGCTGTAGGTAGGTAGGTCACTCGCCAGGTATATCGACAGGGATCTCCAATGTGCCATCTAATTTTATTTATAAACATGTTTAGGCGGTATTACTCACCTCGACTTGCAGACAGGGACTTAACTTTCTAGTGGAGTATGTAAACAGGAAAATGTGTCACATCTGCATATGTAAACAGTCGTGACAACTTTCAAAACCTTCTCGACCTCGTAACACCAGCAGCAATTCTAACTTCAACGGCTATTCGTACATGGATCAGGTGCCGTTGTTCATATATAAGCCAACCCAGAGAAACTCTTGAAAGTACAGTAAATGTTGGTCAAAAATCGCCTAAGGGTCACACATATAGTCTTCTTTTTGTCTCATGGCATATAATTTATACCTAATTCATCTGTCACCTTAAGAATGTGAAGTACATAATCATTTCAATGTTTCTGGCCACCTGCCATTTTTCTATTGGTTGATTCGTCACTACACAGAACAAATACAAAAACTCGCGAACCGCTGCAAGTGCAGGTTTTTATATGTATTTAGGAATCTGAAGAAAATCTCGAGAAGTATTTCATATTCTGCTGAAATTTATACAATTTTTTGAAAACCCACAGCACCTATGAGGTTGAAATTCCATGTACAAGAGTCTAAAGAAACTTTGTTGCTGCATTTTAAATTTCATTGAAATTAGAAAACTATTAGGGTACATGAACAGTCTAAACATTTAGGAGTTCTAGTTGACTGCTGCATGCTTGGCATTAACATTTTATTAACAGTTTAGAGCAAATCTGTCGATACATGTCAAATTTGACACAAATTGGTACAAAATTATGAGTAGAAGACATTTACTATATTAAAGAGTACTTTAAACAATATTGCGGTAAATTCTGCCACTGCCGTTGCATTATTTCGACCAGAAAACGAACGCACTGAAATTTAACTCCAAGCAGACATTTACAAAGATAAAGCGTGTTTCATATCAGTAGCTCTAAACCAGATTCCTTTCTCCTCTTCC
Organism: Deroplatys truncata; assembly: GCA_030765065.1. Lineage (NCBI taxonomy): Eukaryota > Metazoa > Arthropoda > Insecta > Mantodea > Mantidae > Deroplatys > Deroplatys truncata. The sequence goes on from CM060985.1 coordinate 53,599,615, forward strand.
ATTTCACTAGGTTAAGACAAATATTTTGAAACTCACAATTTTAACACAGTCATTGCAACAATTCGTTTTCTCTTACGTTAAGCCAGACAAAAGCTAATGCTAGAAATAATTCTTGATGCGACATCATGAGTAAACCAAATTATCACAGGCTGGTTTTAAAATCATTATGCATGTTTTTATAAAACAAACTTTGAAAATTATTCATGCAAAAATTAGAAAATTTGCGTTTACTTACACGCCAAATAACAACTCAACTTAAAAAAAACTGACAGAATTCACAGTTTAGCTTAAATTATACTTTCTATGAACAAGACTAAAATAAAAAATAAACTTCCAGAAACTTCTTGTCATTCACAGTAAGTTTTAAACTAAGCTTCAGTGTGTTCCAGTCCAGTGACTCCTCTTCTTCTTCCTCTCCTCTTTAGAGGACTTACACTCCAAGGAATCACAAGGTCAATGCCTGGGGCCTGTTGAGAAGCAAGCAAACTCTGGAACATAGCAGATCCGGGATAGGCGATGAGCCCAATGCCCGGTATAGCGGTGAAGAATAAGGAAAGGAAATTTAATGATGAAGGGGAAGATGGAACCGCAGATCTAATTAACCAACCCAGCATTCGCCTACCGACCGAGGAAAACTGCGAAAAAAAAACCTTCGGCCAAATTGGTCGGCCCCGGGGGTTTGAACACGGGACCTCCCGAATGCGAGTCTCAGACGTTATCGCCTGAGCCTTTCCGCTCGGTGTCTGGGAACCCAATGAATATAACACTGAAGATTGAAGTCAAAGTACGCCGAAGGTTAAAAAGGAAAGAATGTCCAAGGTGTATGACGACTAGTGATCATAATTCCAGTAATATAAAGTGTTTCAACTTCTATAAACAAAAACTTTACAGTAAATGTTTGTCCTATGTACGCAAAGACAAAATTTAACTGGACTACAAGTCTGCGTAGTATTTCACTATATATTTATATTTCACTATATACTCTTCGTTCCGAATACTTGATGCCGTGATCGCGGGGGATATATGGACTAAGTTTTGGAAAACTTTACTGTTTTCAGCCCCGAGTATTTTCAAATGAGTATACAAAGCTACCCAACACATGCGTTTTCCCTAGTATCGTCATTCACTTTTTTGAGTAAATAACACTACCCACACTGCTGTTGGCTCAACGATTTTGAACCTTGTAGAATACGTATTACGTCTCTAATATCGCACATTGTTTAAACAGGAGACTCGCAACCAGAAAGAATGCATGTATCCATCAAAGCGTAAAAGTGGAGTGTGTAATATAAAATGTTTAAGTTGGGAGCGAAGTTTGCTCTGGGTAAACTGCCTTACTTTTCTCACCGAGAGAGTTATACGGCACAGGTTGCCGCGATCATGCGCAGCTTCGTGCCGTATAGTTGTCATTTTGAAAATAGTTTGCTTATTTATAATTCAGTTCCGTTGTTCAATCATTGGTAATATGCTGGCCATATTTCGACCTGTCATCACGGTGACAAGATTCGATTTTCACCCTGGGAGGTTTGTTTATGCCATACACACACTGCGAAAAGGAGGAATTATATTCATTCTACGTGTACAGTTAGTATTTAAAGACGAATTTCAAGTTCAGTTAGGTCTAGTTTAGGTCTTCCAATACATTAATTTTCAAACAATTTTGGTTTTATTGTATCTGAAAAACATAGGTGACAATGGAGGGGCACTTCGCATTTCGAATAGGGTATTACCTACGACCTATGCTGTGTTGCTGAGCATGATCCCTCTGTAAAACCTCGTGCACAAATAGAGAGCAACGGCAAACATTTGGATCGCCCCTCTGAAGCAAACTTTGGCCATTCATTCGACAAATATTAACCTAATTCGGAACCAGTTTTGTACAATACTGTAGCAGTTACCTGCTATAGATACACTCTTGCAACACTGCAAAATCTATCCATGTGGCATGATCTGAAGGATTGAAAATCGATTCTGGAATGCCGTGCACATTGGCATCACACCACAACCGGAGATAACACGAGACCTTTGTGTGGGAAGCAAGCACATTCCTTCCCGAAAAAGAACTCGCCCACAGGCTCGAAACCGCTCCCGTGCCATCCTTCGCCGACTTGTACTTTTATCATTCACGTACCAGCTTGAATCAAACATTAACATGAGCATCTAAATTGTTAAAACAATAAAACTGCATTAATCTTTTCTATATTTTCTGAAGACTAAGCAAACCAGGAGCTTATCTTTGAAAAATAGCAAATATCTACAGTCGTTTTAGAGCAAGTTCACTGCCGCTTAGAGGATCCGCCTCAAAAGGTCACCACGCCCTTTTGTTGGATATTATGACGTGCGCCAGCAGTAACCAGACTGTGAATGATAAAATAAAATCTATTGTTTGCATGGATCTGATAAAACCACCTGACATGCTAACATTGCCTGTGTGGCAATGACCTTTCCTCACCATTGTCGGTATTCGTCTACAATTGTGTTTTTTTCCACACTCGAATCTCTCAGAGATCTAATATATGCTCCAGTCATGTTAGTTACAGGCTCGCTATAAGAACAGAAACGGCGAATATTGTATGGGATAAATGAGACAAACGAATTAGAAGATAAAATGTTACTGTCACACAGAACTGATTGCAAAAACAGTATTTCTAATTATGCTAGATTTTTTACTTTCTCCACCACGTACATAGTGGGTAGAGAAGGTGTTGCATTCCACCCAAAAAATTCGATACCGATATCTCACCGCAAATACATGTTTTGAGGCCTCTGAATAAAAAAAATCACTTAGAAAATACCCTGTGCGTGTCTGTCTGTCGTGAACAGCATAGTTTAAAAGCGAAAAGTTGGATCAACACGAAACTTGGTATTTAATTTCAGTACCTTCCAAAGATGCGGCACGAAGATTTTCAAGAAAACCCCCCACCCCAAACTAACGAGTTTGATTAAAATACCATTTATTAAAGGTATTTACATGACAGATGAAATGTGTCTCTAGAATTGTCTACGAATAGCTTCTGAAGTCCTCTTCATTCGGAAGGAATTTTGTATAATCTATTTTAACTGGTTAACGTTAAGGATAGACGAAAACGTACTTCACAAGAAATGTAGATATCTTTAAAACACTCAATTTATTTTAAGTAAGTTTTTGTGGCATCGGCCATTTCTGAGATATTCGTTATTAATGTTCGAACTGTTCAATACTTGGCCATTCAACTTTCAGTTGTTTCTCGCGATTCCAGTGAAACAGTATGGGATTTTAAGGCAGCGTGGAGCGTCCAGTTCTTAAAACATTTGACTATCCCTGTTCCCTTTTGTCTATAATGAAATGTGTAATGTATCTATTTCTACAAAAGTTATTTGGATTAAAATGAAGTAGATGTAGAAATAAGCTTTAGTAAGACTATTTTGTATACCCACTAATAAACGATAGAGTAGAGAAAGTCATGTGAAAGTATCACACCAGACTTTACTAAACAGAAGAACTTTCCATTTGAAATAAACTGAAGGTCCGCTTAAATATGGTTAGTAAAATGATAAATATTTAAAGTTCTTGTGTGCAAGGAATCTGCATCATTGGAGAAACTCGTTACATTACGGAGGTAAAACATGAGATAGATTGATTAAACTAATGACGTGTAAATGTTAAAATTAAATTGAGTTTTATTTATGGATGCTCTTTTAACTGCTGTGATCCTTAGCGTCGTCCCATTCTATATTGGGCGTGAAAGACCGGAAATTTTGCTCAGAGGCCTCCTTATCAGGTTTGAGATTCTTTTACGTGCCGTGAATCTACGACACGGGACCACCGGCTTTACTTTCCCTCCACAGGAGCTAAGGCTTTTTACGCCCGAAAAAACCATCGCCCTCCTCCGAGTTTGAACCTGCGACCTCTGGAACTAGAGGTAATCATAGATCACGGAGGACGCCACGTGTAAATTTGCCTGCTATGTTGTGAAGATTATATGTAGCATTAAACGGTATCCCAAGTCGAAGTTTAGCAATAGAAGTTCGAACACCATCGTGAATACTAGTCCAAAGTCGCTTACCTTCCTGGACGGCATTTTTAGAAGATAATTGGACAATTTTACAAACACGAAAGGTGTCAGGGTTACAACAGAGTAGTAGGCACAAATTGATTAAAAGAAAATTAAGCGTTTCATACGTATACGCACCGAAGACAAGAGTGCGCCGTTCTGAGCAGCAATAAAAATGTTGCCTGCGTTACCGCAAACTTACATCAATGGATTGTTAAAAAATAAATAACTGTAGAATTACTTTTAAATGGACCAGTAAAGTCTTTATAAAACTACTGAAGAACTGAAAGCTTCTATTACTTTTACTGCTTTATTCTCCTCTTCCTCTGGCAAATTCTTTAATACACTTTACTTTCCACTGTATCGTAATCCTTGCCTCTGATAAACATGAAAACTTACCTTCAGAAGTTTTCTAGGAGTTCAGCCATTTCTGCAGAAACGTAACCACGCTTGGGGCCGTTTGCATTAATACGCAGTACTAATGGCCGGAAATCAACAGTGTTAATCAAAGGCATTCCACACCTTGTCCTAGTTATTTTAATTTAAACAAAGACTGGCGGGACACTTTAAGCAAGATATTCGTACTTAATTTAGAGATTGCCTAAAACTTAAAATACAGCATTGTTTCTGCAATCGACCTTAAGAATTTCACAAAAAATTTAGGATTACTTTTTGTTCATTTTGATTCTTTGGTTGCTCCTAGCAAACGTGTTTGTACTGGGCGGAGTTATACAGGCGGCGGAAAAGTAATGCGCAGAACTTAAGTATTTTGAGGTTAGGACAAAGAGGTCGCTGATGTATTAACATCGCTCAAATCTAACTATATGAAACATCATTTGCCAATCAAACTGCAATGTACCTGCACAAGTGTGTACGTACTAATGAGTATTGGTGCATAATGAGAAACTAACCATTATATGCGCGTACCGCACTGAGCAAGAGGGTATTACGGTACCATTCAGTAGGCTTCATTCAGACACATCTAGTGACAGTGGCTTGTATAAGAGAGCGTTTTGTTTACAACTGACATGTCACAAACAGGTTTCAAAATCGAAGACTAACAACATAACGTCGACACATACAGCGCAATAAGAAAGCCTCTGCGACCCCATTTTTAAATCGCTTATTTTGGTGCTGCCTTTCTGCTCTACGACATTTTCCGCACATTGTCTTTCGCCGTAAGTTTTGCCGTTTAGCGAAAAATGCTTCATCTGTAGGCGCACAGGCTTCAATTAAATGTTTGTCAGAAACTTATTTGTATAGAGGGTGTATGTATGTTTCTTGCTGCTTTTAGTTGTTTACTTGAGCTGATTCTTTTAGGGCATCTAACGGATACTATTCTCAAAATCTCAATTAGAACGATGCTTCGATACTGAAACTCCAGTTTAGAGAAGAACCAATCGACATGACGATGTAAGATATACTTTGAGGGTTCACTTGAAAGACCACTAAAAAGCAAACATAGCCAAATCTACAGTGAAACATGTTATTTATCATTGCTATCGCAAATCCATACTTCAGTCTTTAAACTTTCGTGCGGTGGATAACTGAAGGGAGCTGGTATTCCTAAACTAAACAGGTTAATTCCTAAATGCAGGTTGTACGTGACAAAAACTCAGTAAGATTAGTCTACGCTAATTCATTGGATGACACAGGCATAATATTTGTTGCAAACAGCAAAGGAACTTTAAAAAGTTGGCCTGGCTACCAATAAACTTATATATTATCACACGTTCAGGGAATATTCAGTTCTCTCCACGTTTTTCCTAGCACCACTGGGAGTGACATTTGCAGTCGCACCTGCAATTTGCCGATAAACAGAAATCAGTCACTGGAGTCCTGTAGACGTATTTTGAAGAAGTAGAATATTTGCTTTAATTTAACTGCCCCACGTATGGGAGCCAACTTGATGTTATTTAGCTCCACGTTTGGGAACCCAATGAGAAAGTTATTGTTTTTGGAGTTTATTTATTTATTTATTTGCCTCACATATGAACGTCAATTTGAAGTGGATTGTTTGTTACGTAATACGCTGCTACGTATGTAAAGCTGACTTGAAGATGTATTTTTGTTGTTACGCTCCAAGTTTAAAAAATATTATTTTAACTTTGTTATTAAACTGCTTCTATAGGTAGTATTTATGTTTGTTTTCCACGGCTGCGTCAGCATTGTTTGAGTCACGTATCTCTTAGGCAGGGCGTGGTACTACAAGAATGTAGACTTACACAGATTTTAAGTTTAAATTCACTTCTTTTTATTAATCTTTGACACAAATTAAATAGCACTACACTGATATTAAGAGCTGTGAGATTCCTTAATTTAAAACTTGTGCTTTGTTAACGCGCATATTTAATTTTACGATTCAAACGAATACGTAATATTTCTTTAGAGAACACATCTTCCATCTGGTCACTACCAAAGTCTGCAGGCAACTGAACATTTTTCAACCATCAAATTCCGTAAGCTTCTGTATTTCAAGTCTCTGATTGGCTAATCCTAGTCCAATAGAATACCTGCATTTAATTAAAGCTTTTTCTGGCTGTTGATTGGCTATTTTAAACTGTCACAAAATTTACATTATCGTTGCTTTAATCATGACTAGTAGTATTCAAACTCTCAAACTCATTATTGCCTCAAGGTTACCTCATTATTAGCAACTTTAAACTTATTATTCTCACAGCTCTTACATTATTAAATTACATAATGCATCCACATAACATTTTAAAACATGTTTACAATAATATAAGCATATGCAATGACTGTTACATACATTTGTTTTATAAATTATTACATACATATTGCTTCAAGGCGGGCTGTTATTGAATTATATATTATATAATTTAATTGAAATTATTCAAGTATTAAAAATACTGCCTCAATTTCTGATCTCCATAAGTGGCAGAGATATGGACTCTTCGCTAAAATCTTCCGCAGAAATCCACCGTCTTTATAGATCTTCAACAGCATCAAAACGTGTAAGCTTCCTCTGTCATTTGCTGTAAACGCCATTTTCATAATTGTATTTATCAAGTCACTCTACTTTCTTATTGCTGGCTTTTTTCCTCGCATACTCTATACTTAAGTATACCTGTCCATTCTACGTCAATTAAGGTAGTATTCTCTACATCAAGCCCCACATTTAACCAACGAAGACCACACAGTTGTGCAGAACAAGCGATTATCAAAATGGACACTCAAATGACAAACAAATTTGTGGATAAAATTAAAAGAGTAGCAGATATTTCGCTTTTATATGTGACTTAACAAGCAGAAAAAGTTACTTGATTTTTGTTTTTAATCATATACACATTTCGTTGGGCGCACCTTCGGACAAAATCAGTAGCCAATTACGCTCCTCTAAATTAAGTGATGCAAATTCCCTCATTTCAGCTGGTTCACATTCTGCCTAGAAATTCCAGGTATTCGCACTCGGATTTCTTGAGCAATATACTCAGTGAATGCGTCTATACTTGATGCTAAAAGGATCAATACAATTATATGAATCATACCCGCTATCGTGAAGTGCCGGAGTATGATGGGATCGGTGAACGGAAATTTCGTGTTGTTAATAAGCAGGAGATCCATGTATATCTTAAACTATCTGGTTATTAACCGTTTTCATTTAAGCTGCCCTTACAGTTAATTTTAATTCGTAACTCAGCAGCAAATCATATTATTTCGGATACTCAAATATGACCGGTATAATATTTCAAACACTGAAGCCTTCGACTGGAAAGACAAAACAGCTATTGTTTTTTCAACAATGTGATAGATTCAGGAGCACGTGCATGGAAATTCTGATGACGTTCAGGAACAAATACACAAACCGCGATCTCAGAGTCATTGAAATAACCTTGACATTTACAGTACTATGTATAGAACACTCGCGCCCCACGGCATATTTTATGAACAAGTTAGTACCCTGAAGGGCAGATGCTGATGTAATGAAAAGGGAATGCTCATTTCTACCTGGAGTTGTTTTTTTTATGGTCAACAATGCCGGTTGGTGTCATATGGTCTGTCCAGGCGATTAGGCAATGACTGCATCTTCCTTTAAAACCAGTAGTGATCGTCAATATGATTGTTGTCCGGTACCTAGTGAAGAATCACAAACTGCTGACGACTGTTCAAATGGGAAATGCAATGTCTTATTGGGGTGTACTAATCCCTATGTCCAGACTTTAAACATGGCTACTGCAGAGCATTAATAAATATAATTGTAAGGAAACCTTTTGATTCCTGAAGTATCTGTCTGAGAAATGAGAAACGTACTTGCCAAAACTGGTATACGGAAATTGTAACGATATTTCCACCTGATTAAGTACACATAAAAAGGAACTCTGTAATGATTATAATATAGAAACTATTGATAATTAACTTGCAATTTGATAATTTTCCATAACTTTAAAGCAATATAAATTCAAAACTGTATCAATCGAAAGCCCTTCACAAGCTGTAAATATGTTTTAAGTTTCAATAATATTGTTAAATAAATAAAGACGCAATTGCCTAAGAAAAACTGCAAGATTTAGGCAAAAACAAGAGTAGCTTCGCTTCAGACAGTCCATTATGTTTTCCGAACGTGGGGCCATAAAAATCGAAACCTTCTTCTGTACTTCATGGGGATGAGGCAAGTTTTAAGAGTAAGCAGACGCTATGAGGCAACGGACTTCTCTTACAGTTAGGCTTTGAATTTTCAACTAGGGAACCAATAAACGTAGAGGATAAGCATTAGAACCAATGAAAACATAGGAAGACGCAGTGACATGTACAAAATTTGGATTGTTATATGTGAACGCAAGCGTGGATTTGGGACAGTTTGTCATGATTCTTCGTTAAGGTAACACGTAGCACTCCGGTCAGAAAAGGACGCTAAGTTCCGTAATTTCCTAAGTACCGCGCAATTATGCAATTATAAAGTGATTTAGGTGAAATATTTATATAATGTGCTAACAGTATTCCTCGATATGATTATAACCAACTCATAAACGAGTTAATGTTAGTGAAGGGATTACTTCTAGTTCGCGCGAATCTAAAGAACGATGATAGAGCACCGAGATATTAAACAACTAGCCAGAGCAAACTTTAGTATTCCAAGAGACAATAGTGGGAAGATAGTGTTAAAAGAATCATATGGTTAGGGAATACCAATGAATCATGCAGAGTTTCTAGCATAAAGAGTGAGAAAAGTGAAAACGTGTTTTCTTCAAGAATAATTTCCCCATTGTCACCACGCCCGCAATCCAACGCTACAATATATATATATATATCTTCAGCAGCGAACGAACTCATCTTCGAATACATGTATGCTGTCTCAAGGGACAGGATAGCTTTATTAAGCTCCTATGTGTTAATGCTGTATTATTGTACTCCCAATTAAGAGTTACTTGTATATTTGTGATATTTATTCTATAGAAAGTTCACTTAAGGGGAGCTGTAGTATGATTGACCGCTTCATCACACAAACTTAGGAAACAATGAGGGCAACGTAGATTGGTTCTATTTTCTATGAATGTAGATGAAAGGGCTACGGTGATTTTGGATATTGATTAAAACTGCATCATTCTGATTGTGTAATGTAGTACTTACATAGGATAAAACAAGAAGTAGTATAATGCTGAAATTTAAAAGACCACGATCACAGTAACTTTTGGTACTTAGCTCAACTTAAAACCTGACTTCTCCAGTTCATTTTTACTTTCTCTACTACGTATAGTAAGTAGGGAAGTATTGTATTCCTCCCAAAAATTAGATACCGTGATTTCACCGGAAATACATGTTTTGAGACCCCCTGAATCCAAAAAGAATATTTTTGGAAACATGTCCGTGTGTGTGTGTGTGTCTGAACAGCATAACTCAGAAACGAGCAGTCGGATAAACACCAAACTTGATATTTAGGTTCAGTATCTTCCAAAGATGCGACACGAAGCTTTTCAAGAAAATCCCCCCACCCCGGGTTACCCTTTACATGGAACATTTTTCGAAAATTTTAATTTTCTCAAAAATGGCTCTAACGATTTTGATTAAAATATCATATGTTTAAGATATTTTCATGACAAATAAAGTGTATATCTTGAATTTTCTGGAAATGTCTCCAAAAATATTCTTCATTGTGAACGACTTTTGCATAACTGGTAAACCATAAGAGATAGACAAACTTTTACTACACAAAAAATATAGATCGCGTTAAAATACACAATTTATGTCATATACATTTTTTTTGTTGAGTGAACCGTTTCCGAGATATTGCTTGTTACTCCCTTAAACTTTCCAATACTTATACTTTTTCTCAAATTCGTTATTCATTTTGTTATGTCCTGGACATGCAAAGAGAATGGAATGCGCCACATAGCAACCAACGCTTAAAATATTTGACTATCGCTTAAAACCTACCATATTCCCCTTGCATCAACATGAAAATTAGCAATAAGATTGACATCTCGATTAACATGAAGCATATGGAGAATAAGGGTTTGTAAAAATAGTTTGTACAAGAGTAGAGAAAGTCATGTGAGTGTAACACATCAGATTTTTTTTAGTAATGCTCTTAGCAAGAAATTCTTTAATTTTAAAGTCTTTATGAAACAGATTGTTTTCATAAATGTGCAAAAAAGATTTTCTGCACTGGTAAACCTCTTCAGAGCTTCTTTTTTAATACACAACATTTGGGGAGGGCTGTGATAAAAGTACTAAGTAACGCATTTAGAAAGAATGAAGATAAAAGGTTGAAATGTATGTTGCATTCATTCGGAGTACGAGTCTACAGAAAAAGTTGCAAGAGTATTGAAAATGAATTGGCGATTTTGGAAATCTATCGTTCCATAGTGGCGTAATGCCTTAATTTCGCCTGTATTAGCTGTTTGCGTCAGAAGCACGTCTGAAGAAGGAAACGCTATTATTTAGCTTAATCCTGTAAAACTTTGGTCACCGCTACTTAAACGTACAACCTTATGTCACAGATAATTCCTGCATTGGATGTTTGGAATTAAATTCCCGCAACTGAATTCTGAATGATGTACCAGAAGAGATCCCTTTCGAAATGAAGATATACCGGAAAAAACTGGGCATGTATAAAGTAAGTGAGAAAATTGATGAGACAAAGATAAATTGGAAACATTTGATAAAAACGAATAATGAAAGAACACACTTGATGATACAAGAGACATGTTGAACGCCCAAGGAAAAGGTTGGGCTGAACTAAGGTAGACCAAACATGCAATTTGCCTAATCCATTCAGTGAAGAAGATAATTCCTGCAACTATTAGCATCATATATGCAGTTTTAATAGCCCTCGTGGGTCTTCTGTTGTCGAGAAAATAGCTTTTAGACATCAGTAGTAGTCTGGCAGGCACAAACATTTTAGTGCCACACTCCTGTGTTTTAAGGAAGGCACTTACTACGTGTCTTTTGTTGATTGTCCCAAAGATACTCGCTGAATAGCCCGAAAACTGTCCGACATTGATCCAGGAGTTGAACAAGAAGAGTGGTTGAAGTCTCAAGAAGGATGCCAGCAGGAATGTGCTAATTTTGGAACGATGCCCTAACAAAAACACGGAAATGGCTCACGCAACATGAAAACAGCCATTAACATCCACTTAGGCGCTGAGTGTTGCCCACGGGAAGGAATTCCTGTGGGTACATCAGTCATCCGAGTGGAAATAACTACTATATATGATGAGGATCATTATGCATGGAAGTTTCAGGATTAATAGAGAACATAATTTACATCTCATAAGAGGGTACAATTAATGATAACTGTAATTAGCATTTCAATCATCCTTATAAGGAATTATCTCATTGACCGAAATGGCTTGTTCCTTTATGGAAATGCTTAGCAGCTCGATTTGCTTTACGATGATTGGCTTAAAATACCGGACTAAAGAAGCTATCCAGACGGTACTCCCTGGCGAAGTAATAAATACGATTTCATTGACATTAAGTGCATTTTTTTATTTGTAGAATGGATTTAAAATCATTATAAAGTAAGTTTAGTTCCTTTCCCAAACGACTTCTTTATACAAATTTGATTTATTTAATTTTTGCGTGCAAGTTTTCAATTCGTCCTGGACATGCATTACCTTAAGACGTCAGCATACGCCGTGGGTGTTCAAGGCTATACTTGCTCCAGTTTTACATTCTTATTGGCAACACTTGAGTGTACTTCATTATGCATTTTAAGCGGAGGTATTTATTATAATATTATACCACGTAGTAAAGTTTACTTATTGGCTCTAAGGCAGACGTTTTGACGTTCAACTGAAACTTAAGTACCTTTCTGGCGTATCTAATGACAAAAGTATCTACCCTGGTAATCTGCAAGCATAAAGCAACATCGTTCACCTTATCAGTATTTCAGTGATGTAGCCAAGTTTTGGTTCTGGGAGGGGTTTGAGCATTTTAGGAACGTTCACTATTGCAGAGCGTCTATTAGTATTACTTTCTCGGATGAAACAATCCATATGTCAACATGTTTTGATTACGTGCGTTGCAATAAAGTTTGCCATGACCTTTAAAATGTTATTAAACATTTAGAATAGTTCATATGGCGGGCTTCTCGGAAATGATCAGACTTTCAGGGGAGCTGTTGCATGCGTGGAGTTGAAATTTTATATTTCAGAATTTGTAGAACATTTCTTGACATTTCTGAGGTCATAGTTAAGATTTTTAGGCGAGCTGGTGCACTTAGGACTCTGAAATCTTGTACATACGATCTTGAGACGCATTTGTGGATACACTTCGAAAATTGATGAAATGGAACAAAGCTAAGGACTATTCCTATCCGATAGTTATGGGGGAGTAAGTCAACTAGTACTGTGTTTAAAAGAGTAAATACAATCTAAAAATGTATTTCCTTATGAATGGCCAAATTATGAATTGTGAGCAACTCTTTTTTAGTATGATTTATTCTTGTCAATCATTTTTCTGTCACAACTGATTTAGTTTCACGGAGTCTGAGACTATGGTTTAATCAACTGCCTCGTCAGAAAAAGTAGTATTAGTAACTAAACGTTTGTTGCGCATGACGATCAATACTTTTAGTGGATGTTTCTTTCCTAGGTTGTTAGAAACTGGTGAGTAAATGTTCAGGTTATATTATTTCCTTTAGAAAGCGATGCAGTACTAAGCACAATGCTTTAGGAGAGCAGTTGTGGCAATACAGCTGATAAAACATCGTCATTGTCACGGCTGTCATTGTTCTAGCTTGCGAGGGCCAAGAGAATGATTCAGATATCACGACAGTGAATTGCTGATTACTCTGCTGGTTTCCACTGAATGAGTGTAACCAAATACAGGCTAACTATGGCTGTTCTAGGATATGTGGCGTTTTTTTTTAATGCATTGCTAGAGTTTTATATTGTTTTAGGATCCTTTAATTTTAGTTTAAATTTAAAAGGTGTGCAACCTTATTCGGAAAGATCCATCGACGCCTGTAGATCTACACGCCGAATTATGTTATCTAAATTTATTAGCACGACTGTTACACCAAATTAACTGGTGATGAATAGACCCTAATTTTACATTTTTAATTTTGCAATTAGTTAAGCTCTGTGAGAATTATACTCGTAGATACAGAGGGTGCATATAGGGGTTTGAAAACTTCATTTGTTTAATTTTTCCCATGTCTTTATCTCTCAGCTTATTTATTTCTTGTTACATTTACCAAAACCTTTTCTGAAAATGTGTATATAGACATTCCATTTTGTATGTATTCTTCTGTATCTATTGCATGTACAGTAGTAAAATAAAAAGGCCAACATTCGATAAAACCTCTAAAGAAAAAAAAGTCTTAAGACTGTTTTTCGCCAATGATTGTGATGAAATTGATTCCCATTTAGTCATAAACAGGCTGTTGATAATTTCTGCAATCTAACTGGCTGTAAAATTCACTGCAGCAAAAATATCTCCTAGCTTAATTAGCAGCAATGAAACATTACTTTCTCATAAATTGCAATGACAAAGAGGCTGTTAATTCTGTCACTCTGAATCGGAACGAAGTGGAATTTTACGCAAAGCTGTTGTTTCACCTTCCGTCACGCACTGTTACGCGTGGTCAAGTAACGGTTCCTGGGCTATTCAGCAAATTTTGACGAAATTTGTTTTTATGCTCCTTCACTCCTTTCTACGACGCAGTCACTAATCTGAAAGTATAATTGTGACACTGCAGTTTTTATCGCTGTATTAGATCAAGAACCTTGCTTTCATCCCTTGGAAAATTTAACACTTTCAAAAGCGCTAATTTAGCGATAAACTGAACAAAATAACATACTATTGTATGAAGTTTATATAGTCCTAAAAAAATGCAATGCTTGAAAACCTTCTATTTTATTGTAAAGCATGATACAGTTAGAAAATACTGGTGGTTTGCCTGATAGTGCAACAGCGATATAACAAGTTCGACTAATATGAAAGACTTCAACCCTTGGTGCCTAAGAAATTAATGTTGAAAGGCGAAGAAATTTCAGCAGTATAGGAATATTCTTGACAACGCTATTGCGTGTGATGAGGTGAAATCCTGTCCTTGCAGCGTGTTGTTTTGGTGCAGTTCGCAAGTGCCGAACTTCCGAAAACGCGACTACACTGCGCGACGCTGCAACTTGGTGTGATATGATAATGCCAAAACTATGACGGATAAAACAAATTTGATTTTTATCCCTCTAAATGACTTCTGCGTGCTCTTAAAAAGAGCGTATTCTAACTCCTTTCGCGCTGCACATATTGTTACAAATAAGTTTAATGGTTTTCAGACTTACAACAATCATTACAAAACAGCTTCGCATAATTCGATTTTCAAAATTTTTATTTACGAAAGAAAAATTCTATGAAATCCGGGGAGGGTTACACATTTAAAATAATCCTTCCGGAGTAAATCTACTAGAATTACGTTATTTCAACTTTTAATATGCAATTCTCTAAAAGTGGATTTAAACTACACAAATAAAGTTAGCATCTTTTTTAGAACCAATGGATCAACAATTTCAATTATTTTATATAACAATTTCACAGGACTATTTCCATACATTTTTACTAGAACAAGTCAAGATTTAATTTTTTTAAATTATTGTTTCATAAATATTAAAAATTCTTAATTAGTAACGAAATATTACGTTATATAAAAAGCTATTTAAATACACATCAGAAAAGTTTTTAGTGTGTAAGCGTAATAATTCTTCGCTGCTTGGAGATTTAAAATCAAAGGCCAAATTATGGCCTGGAGACATAACTAAATTAAATTTATTTCATGCAAGAAACATTTTTATTGATTTTGGATTACCCCTTTCCCTTAGGTTTTATATAAGTTTATACAGGAACCCCTTACGAAGCACACAAATATTCTTTAAACAGAGAAAGTGTACATTTTTGTCTGTTCGATCGTGTATGTATTCAATTGCATACTCCTAGCTGATTTATTGTTAATCTCTATTACATGTTTGTTTTGCAGAAAGTCAGATTTATTCACGACCGATGTACCGTTACGCGCCCTGAGAAATACGCTGTCTCATTTATCAGATGGTCTAGATGTTTGCCGGTAAGAGCACTGCATCATTTTCTGCATGAACTTTCGTACAATGGGAGGCATCTTGAAACGGTACGACACGAACAAGGAAGTTATGTTGCCTTGGGACCATCTCTCTATTGTTTTCCTTCCACTTTCCACAGACGCTTGCAATTAGGAGGCGAAAGAGCTGCAGGACTCAATACACAGAATAAAAATTTAACTCTCGGTCATTATACTTTGCATCTGCAGCAAAACAGAATAGTTCCTTTGTTTCTAAGAAATGTTCCCCTGTTGGCTACACAGTGTGTTCACTGATAAACCGCAAGATGAAAAGATCGTTTGTGGTCATTCCAAGAATATTTCAACGACTGCTCTTGAACCAAAAATATCTGTGGTACACATACTTAATATTTCTAAGAACATCCACGCACACTAAATGCAGTGAAACATTACATATCATTCACTTGCAAGCTTCCACACTTATTACTTACTTTACTGACTGGGATTCCAAGCTCTCCTGCGACAGAAGTTTCATTGTACTGACTATCAAATAAATTTTATATATGCATATACAATTTGGGGCCTAAGCCTACCAACCCGACTACAGGCTTCTATGCAGGGAGGATCATCCAACCGATACAGGGAGATGTGGCCAGCATCACGCATCCCCCCTGACGAAATGTTGGTTTTCGTGGTCGGGATCGCTACCTGTTGCAGCTCCTGAATTTCCTCACGATGCTGAGTGGGCACCGGTCCTATATCCGGAACTTAAAATCCGCGCCCCTATATATTATGTGGAAGCTGAGTAAATGACCTCATAAGTCCAAAGGTGAAAAAAGCTTATTTAAGGAAAAAAAAAGTTTTCCATACTTTTAATCACATAATTCACATATGGAACCATTAAGGTACTTTCTCTACTACGTATACTAAGTAGGGGAAGCATTGCATTCCACCCGAAAATTCGGAAATTTTTATATTTTACCGGAAATATATGCTTTGAGGCCTGTGAATAAAAAAAAAAAAAGCATTTTTAGTAAAAGATCCGTGTTGGTGTCTGTGAACAGCATAACTCAAAAACGAAAAGTCAGATCAACACCTAACTTGGTATTTAAGTTCAGTATCTTTCAAAGATGCGACACGAAGATTTTCCAGAAAATTCGCCCACCCCAGACTACCCTTTATATGGAACATTCTTCGAAAATTGTTATTATTTCAAAAATAGCTCTAACGATTTTGATTAAAATATCACATATTTAAGATACTTTCATGGCAAATGAAATGTTTCTCTTGAATTTTCTGGGAATGTTCCCAAAAGTCCTCTTCATTCTGAATGAATTTTGCATAACTGGTAAACCGTAAAAGTTAGACAAACTTTTGCTACACAAAAAATGTAGATCTCTTAAAACACACAATTTATGTCGCATACCTTTTATTTCCGAGTGATTTTCTTTTTTTTTTTTTTTTGCATATTCCCATTGCTTATTTTCTTATACGTGCAAGGCGTCAGTTTGCAAATTTTTATATCGATTAACATGAAGTAGATGGAGAATAAGCGTTTGTAAAAATAGTTTGTACAAGAGTAGAGAAAGTCATGTGAGTGTATCTATTTTTTTTTCTTTAAGATCCTCGGTTTCAACAGAATTTAGCATGTTTTCGTATAAACCTTAACTTACGGGGAGTTATATCGCAACAGCGGCCTGAATAACCGACCACATATACGCCAGATCTGTGGTATCTTTCGCTCGTTATCACCCATTCATATCCTGGAGGTGGAAAGGAAATAAAATTTATTACTTGTTGGCCTCGTTTATTAAACGTTTCAATAAATGATTTACTTTGCTTTATTGCATTTTCATAACTTGTCCAATAAAAACAGTAATTTTGCCTTTATTTTCAAGAATACTTTGATAAGCATTTGAACACTTCTGTATCTCATAACAATAATGTAACAATCAAATATACGAGGTAGGTACATTTTTAAGTGCATAATAAGCATACGTTAAGGTTTAAACATTTCCTTTTATTGTTCTATTCAAAGCAAAGAAATCTCTTGGTAATTAAAAACCACTGGCAAAAGTAATAGTGTTTCCGTAACGCAGTAACCATTTCGCAACGGCAATGGAGACGGCGCTCATTCTGCTATGCGGCGGACTCGACCTTACGCATCAAGTGTGATTTTCCCACTCAACTGCATGGGAAAACGCGCTGTTGACAAACGTTTCTACATTTTGAAGCAATTATCTACATATGTATGTATGTATGTATGTATGTATGTATGTATGTATGTATGTATGTATGATAGCGACAGACTGCAACGAGCGCCGAGGACGCGGACAGGAAAAACACCGCGCAACCGGTTGGTAGTTTTTTTTGGCTCTGGTGTACGAAGCCTCTTTTTGCCATCAGGAACGCACAAAAAAACAAACGTTTTATAACTGAATACACAACCATATTTATATTTGATTATGTGCATGCAAATTCACACCGACGATGCTGACTTTGCAAACCAGCAGAGATTGAAAACTCCTAACATGCTCGTGTTGGATGGTGAAACGTAGTCATGTCAAACCTTTTGACGGCCAAATAAAGTCTTTCCGCACATGTGTCTCCTGAAAAATGATAGCGCACAACATACTAAGCATTGTTGCTGTTACTTTGGGTCATCCTGTATATCAATCAGCATGTACAATTTTGAACTTGTATAAAACCTGTGTAAAATGAGTCACGTTGGTCTAGAAAGATGCTCGGTGAACAGGAAATGCGGCCTATATTTTAAAAATTTAAACATTTTGTTTGCTCAGCAGTGGGGCACTTCTGTTTGACTTTCTTTTCCACCCGAGGAATTATAAAATGTATTTCGCCTTAAAGCAAGTTGCTTTTGAGAGGCTACGCTTTCTTTTTAAGGCTGGAAACATCGTAGACGACGCATCTTAACAATACAAATGTAAAACGCTTGCAACAGGAGGACCGCGGCCTTTGTGTTTCAAAAATGAAAGGAGGTTACAGATAAATAATGCATACCACATGGTCAAGTTGTTTTTCAACATAGCAGTCCGACTGACAGTTCCCTAACATATAAAACGAGCCACGGATAATTACAGCACGAGAAAAGATTTATTTCCCATATCAACGGATCACTATCTCTCAGGCTGAGGTAACTTGAAATTTACACGCTTGACCAGCAGATGTTTATGGCGTTGATGAATTAGATATCTATTTCTGGGCTGCTATTAACTTCCCATTTGCATGCCAAATGAATGCCATCACAGCCTCTGCAGTGCAGGAGATAGGTTTCTCTGGGAATCTGCTATTTCTTTACAAAGCAGAGCAGCTTTTAAGATGAATGCTAATGAATGGGAAGTATTTTTGGAGAGCAATACAAGCATTTAAATATGTATCCAAACAATGTAATTTTTAAGTGGCGGTTAATATTAAGATGTGTTGGAACCACGCCAGAGGAAAGAAAGCATGATCCCTAGTAAAGCTTAAATTCATTAACAGGGGCATTCGAAGTTCAAATAAACCACTGAGCACGAAAGACTGCGTAAATCTGCATTCACTTTTAGTAACAGTACATTAACCACTTACAAAATACAGTTTTAATATAAGAAAGTCTATCATTTTCATTACTAAAGAGTTATTTGCTCTAACGCTCTAGCATTTCAGAGTTTAACAAGTCGCAAAATACACTTTGAAAACGCATTACTTTTTCTATTACTTTCTGTAGACTACGTATAGTTAGTAAGGGAAGTATTGCACACCACCAAAAGAATTCGATATCCATATTTCACAGTACATACTTGTTTTGGGGCCCCTGAATAAAAAAAAAAGCATTTTTAGAAAAAGTTCCTGTGTATCTGTGAACAGCATAAGTAAAAAACGAAAAGTTGGATAAGTACCAAACTTGGTATTATGTCCAAGATATTTTCATGGCAAATGAAATGCATATCACTAACTTTCTGGGAATGTCCCCAAAAGTCCTCTTTATTCTGAATGACTTTTGCATAACTAGTAAACCGTAAGAGATAGACAAAATTGTACTACACAAAAAATGTAGATCTAGTTAAAACAGACAATTTGTCATTTACTTCCGAGATATTCCTTGCTATTTGTTTGAATTTTCCAACACCTTTCTCAAATGGGAATTCGTTTATTTATTTATTTTTCTTTTTTTTTTATGTCCTGGACATGCAGAGAAAAAAATTGAGTTTTATTTATGGACGCTCTTTAACTACTATGGTTCTTAGCGTCCCATTCTATATTGGGCGTGAAACACCTGTAATTTTGCTCAGAGGCCTCTTTATCAGGCTTGAGGTTCTTTTACGTGCCGTAAATCTACGACACGGGACCAACGGCTTTACTTCCCTTCCGAAGGAAGCCGTGCTAACGATTTTTACGCCCGAAAAAATCCATCGCCCTCCGCCGGGTTTGAACCCGCGACCTTGGGGACATGCAGAGAGAATGGAATGCTCCATATACCAAACAGCTCCTAAAAGATTTGACTATCGATTAAAGGCTACTGCATTTCCATATTCCCCTTGCACCTACAAGAAAATTAGCAATAAGATAGTTTCTGCAAAGGTTTATCTGATTAACATGAAGTAGATGGAGAATAAGCGTTTGCAAAAATAGTTTGTACAAGAGTAGAGAAAGTCACGTGAACATAACACATCAGGGATTTTTTTTAAGTATACGCCTACATTCTGTTGACACACAAAAGCATATACAAATAGATAAAACTGTTGATTCTTATTATTGCTTTTTTTTCTCCCCCCCCCCCAGAAGTCAATAAGAACAAACATGGACTTATGTGAGTCAGGAATTCTGCCCACCATCAAGTAAATCTGAAAACTAAAACTATCAAGACAACAGAAATGCGGAATCTTCATTCTTGCAGAAGCAAAGACAACCTCCAAATGTAAACAATCTCAACTTACACAATAATGCATGTTTAAACTGTTACTTTTTCACTTTTTATGCTTAAACATTCAAGCAAATTATCCTGGTGACGAAAGGCATACATACTGAACTTTAATAATTTTCCATGTATAGCTAGATCGTAATATTCTCTCACCTCAGCTTTTTGTTTCTCCTTTTTAGGTGCTTTTTATGGGGAAAACTATCTGCATCAGATTTGTTGTCTGTATGCATGAAGCAACCCACGAAATTGTCACACATTCTAACTTCGTTAATCCACCGTAATTCGGGCTTAGGTTTGTACGGATTACATAAACCCCACAATAAAGGAAATAATAAAGAACTAAACGGAATTTCATCATTGTCATTTTAGTAATAACACAAAGCATTCACTTAAAGCACACAAAAATACTTATACCACTCTGCATCTTCCAGTTTGTGTTGCTAGTGTCACCATTCAATCTTTCAAAGTGCATTTACACACATAATATGGAGGTTCTTTTTCATTATTTACATCTAAAACAACTTGTTTGACCATGCCAACTTTCGCATAGTGACACACATATCTTCACTGATCTAAACTTGATGGTCATAATGGATATGCAGCGGTATTCCCTGATTACACCATACAACATAGTCTTCCCAACTATATTTCTATCTATTCCTGTGAATTCGTCGCAATTCAACTCTCATTGGAACATATACTTAAAAAACATAACCTACATAATATTCTCCGACTCGTTCAGTGCTTTAACATCCCTTCAACAAACCTCAACCTCCCAAAATTTGTTAAAAAACTTCAGAAACTATACAACCAAATACTAATCTCAGGTAAATCAGTATCATTCGCCTGGACTCCGTCTCATGTCGGAATTCTGGGAAATGAATCAGCTGATCAGTCAGTCAAAGAAGCCACACATCCCCCTCAGGACATCAAGATCCTACAAATGGACTTCATCAACTTCATCAAAAAGACTTGCATTAATCAAACGAGACAAACATGGATAGCCGCATCTAGAAGCAAGTTACACGATGTCTACATTTCCGAGTCCAAACCTAAACACTATAATTTCAACCACAAAGACCAAGTTGTATTAACTCGACTACAAATTGGACATACACTATGTGAACAAAAGTATCCGGACACTCACACAAACATACGTTTTTCATCTTAGGTGCATTGTGCTGCCACCTACTGTCTGATAGTCATTATCCGCAACATCAGTAGTCATTAGACATCGTGAAACAGCAGAATGGGACGCTCCGTGGAACTCACGGACTTCGAACGTGGTCAGGTGATTGGGTGTCAATTGTGTCAGAAGTCTGTACGCGAGATTTCCACACTCCTAAACATCCCTAGGTGCACTGTTTCTGATGTGATAGTGAAATGGAAACGTGAAGGGACATGTACAGCACAAAAGCGCACAGGCCGACCTCGTCTGTTGACTGACAGAGACCGCCAACATTTGAAGAGGGTCGTAAAGAGTAATAGGCAGACATCTATCCAGTCCATCACACAGGAATTCCAAACTGCATCAGGATCCACTCCCAAGTACTATGACAGTTAGGCGTGAGGTGAGAAACCTTGGTTTCCATAAGCCGTACATTACGCAGGAAAATGCCAAACGACGCCTCGCTTGGTGTAAGGAGCGTCTACATTACACGATTGAACAGTGGCAAAACGGTGTGTGGAGTGACGAATCACAGTACACAATGTGGCGATCCGATGGCAGGGTGTGGGTATGGCGAATGCCCGGTGAACGTCATCTGCCAGCGTGTGTAGTGCCAACAGTGAAATTCGGAGATGGTGGTGTTATGGTGTGGTCGTGTTTTTCCTGCAGGGGGCTTGCACCCCTTGTTGTTTTGCGTGGCACGATCGCAGCGCAGACCTACATTGATATTTTAAGCACCTTCTTGCTTCCCACTATTGAAGAGCAATTCGGGGATGGCGATTGCATCTTTCGACACGATCGAGCACCTGTTCATACTGCACGGGCTGTGGCGGAGTGGTTACACGACAATAACATCCCTGTAATGGACTGGTCTGCACAGAGTCATGACTTGAATCCTATAGAATGCCCTTTGGATGTTTTGGAACGCCGACTTCGTGCCAGGCCTCGCCGAGCTACATCGATACCTCTCCTCAGTTCCGCACTCCGTGAAGAATGGGCTGCTATTCCCCAAGAAACCTTCCAGCATCTGATTGAAAGTATGCCTGCAAGAGTGAACGCTGTCATCAAGGCTAAGGGTGGGCCAACACAATATTGACTTCCAGCATTACCGATGGAGGGCGCCACGAACTTGTACGTCATTTTCAGACTGGTGTCTGGATACTTTTGATCACGTAGTGTACTTCTATAAAGCATAAGCATCTCCTTAACCGTGACCTTCCTCCTATGTGCGACCTCTGCAGATCCAACCTCACAACTCATCACCTCGTTACAGCCTGCCGTCGCTATGTTCAACACAGAGAAAGATGTGAAATCCCCAACAGCCTACCAGACGCCCTAAATTCAGCACAACAAACAACTTTAGACTTTATGAAAGCGACAAAATTCTATAACAATGTGTGACACACCTATTTAGAGAATTTAATGTTGTGTGTACTACAACTGTTTAAAATATTGTATTTTCATTGTAATCATGTTCTGAATTCTTAAGTAGCCGCGACATGACTTTAAAGTTGAAGCGACAATAAAGAATATACAATAAATGAACAACAGCACCATTTTTAAGCTCTGTGCCTTTAAGCTTAGGATCTAGGAGATTTATGTCTATATCTTCCCTTGGCTTGCAGAATGATATTATGGATTTATTTTGCATTAAGAGAAGAGTACGACAGGAGGAGGTTAAAACTTGTATACAGATACTACTTAATTTTCTAACAGATTTGTCTCAGTTTTTCCCTTGCATTGGTACAACATTACCTAAGGGTACTTTGTATGTGCAGGCTCAAAAAAATGTAGAGCTTTTAGGCGAACCCTTCCTGTGGAGAGTTGGCATTTATATAATACGGGTTTGAAGAGCATTTGACAACACGTTTCGTATTTGGCTGAAATGAGTGAAAAATTAAAGGTAGTAAATATGGATAAGCTCCTTAAAGTTGCGACTTTTAGGGTGCTTTCCTAAACTTCCATCAATGCTATATCTTCAGTTCCACCACAAGACAAACACACGTAAAATGTTAAACCATGTGTCTATTTTTAATATTTGTCTATGTATCTTTATCAGAACTCCATTCCATAAAATATTTCCTTACGCTCAACAAATGTTGTTACGAAGTTGCATATTGGAGTGTAAGCGATTGGTTAGCTTTAACAAGCTGTTAATCTCTGATAAAAAGTTGAAGAACCGCTCGGAATGTCAATTTTTTTCCAGTTATTTTTAACCTTACTACCAACACGATGGCCACTGATTACTTTGCTGCATTTGAGAGCTCGCTGAGAGAATCAATGTTTGCAAACACGCCCGATGATGTGCAATGAAAGCGAAATTGCCATCACTGTTTGCAGAGCTTAGTACAGAGCATACAGAATTAGCTTGCTCATTGTTTATATATCCGCCAATGCATTCCGCCCTAGGTGATCTTAAAGCAGAGCCTATCTGATGATGTAATCCACTCAGCTCCGTCACATTTTTTTTTACATTCACAGCACGATGGCTCATGAACGACACAATGAAGCTAAAGGCGTACTCAGAGATGCCAATGTGAATCGTCCGCGGAGGCAAGCGGAACTTGGACGAACTTACGCTTTATGAGTCTGCTGAGCTTTTTATTTTCATTCTTTCTTTTGTTTCTTTCAAGGATGGCCATATTAAAACCGAGAACTTTCTATTTATTTGGCGGCTAGAACTCTTTCTTTTTCTGTGTCCGAATACGTTATTAACTTATTACAGTAATAATGCCTCAAACCTAGACAAAGCACTATTCTGAATTAAAATAGCATACTGTAATACGAGGACTGTCCCAAAAGTTGCCGACCTAACAAAGAAATCACAAAAAATTTGGGAAAAAAACATCTTTAGTTCTCTGCATAGTCTCCTTACAGCTCGATACACTTTTCCCAGTAATGTTCAATATTTCGATACCCTGTTTATAGTGAGAACCGTCGAGTTCTACAAAATAGCCATCGACTGCAGACTCCACCTCTTCATTGTTGGCAAATCTTTTATCACCAAGCCATTTCAACTTTGGAAACCGAAAATAATCAGAGGAGACTAAATCTGGCGAATAGGGTGCATGAGGAAACAATTCGAACTTTAATTCATTGTGATTTTGCCCATGCCGATAATGGATGTGTGAACTGGTGCATTGTCTTGGTGAAACAAGACACTTTTTCGCTAAATGTAGCCGCTTTTGCTTGATTTCATCATTCAAACGCTGCAATAAGTTTGCGTAATATTCGCCATTGATTTTCCTTTTTGAAGATAATCAATGAAAATTATCCCGTGCATTCCAAAAAAACTGACGCCATGACCTTGCCTGCATATGGAGCTATTTTCGCCTTCTTTGGAGGCCATTCTCCCCTTTCAATCCACTGTTTTGACTGTTCCTTCATATCATTTGAGTCGACGCAAAAACTTGACTTCATTGCAGCAAAACATCGCCGAACACTCGACTGAAACATGCTCAGGATGCTGCTTTTGTTCCATTGTGAGTAAACACGGCACCCATCTTGCGTACAGCTTTTTCATGTCTAAATTTTCAGTCAGGGTGCCATGTGCAGCACTTTTTGAAATGCTTACGATGTCTGCTAGCTCGCGCACTTTCAGTCGACGGTCATCTAATAACACTTTGTGGATTTTCTTCACAATTTATGGCGTGGTCATCTCATTTGGTCGATCACTGCGATGTTGGTCTTGGCAGCTCGTACGGCCTCGCTTAAACTCTGACACCCAATATTTTACTGTTGTAAACGAAGGAGCAGACTCCCCCAGAGTAGAATCTAGCTCAGCTTTTATATTAGTTGGACTAAGACCTTTCAAATGGAAGTATTGTATCACATAACGATGATCAGTTTTATCCATTTTTACAACTTCGCTTAGAGGGTTCACGATTGATGCTGCCAAACAATTACTAAACAACTTAGCATCGTCAAGCTTCAGCTTTATAAGGTTGGTACTTTCTATCATAGTCATTTGTTTGAAACAACCACTATCTATACATCAGGTCGGGTACTTCTGGGACTGCCCTCATACAAGTTTGGGAAACGAAATTTACAGGATCCAGGGGAAGTTATAGCAAAACATGAACGTAAGCAGGGTTTTAAAGTTGTTCTTCCTGTGTGTGTATAATAATGTCAGTGACACGCTCTACTCCATAATTACTTGTGAATCCACGTTTTGCCCATGTACCATCAGGGCTCACTTCTATGTTCAACACATTATCAAAATTAATGTGGACATTCTCATTCATATGTACTTCCCTTACAATATACCTTGCCTCAGTCAATATTTTATTAACAAAACTACAATTCTCCCTTTGAATGTCTTTTAGAAGACTGAAATACCTGCCACTGTTTAATGTATGCATACCTACATATATATTTTCGAGCTTCTTTCAAGCAATTCACATGGATGCAGCGTGCAATATCTTTTATATTGTTTTACGAGACAAATTACAATATCGCTATGTAGGTTAGCAAATACAGCTTTTCTATAGTAGAATTTATAAAATCCAATTCCCGTATACGTATCTTTATTTTCTAGAACCATCAAAACTAATCATTCCGCAAAAGCAGATTCTTTCTTACTTAAGGAAGAATATACGTTGATGGAATTGCTTTACTAATATACTCTTTTTACCCCTTTATTGAAAAGTACCCAGAAGTTCATGCTTTGATGCTGAATATGTTAAAACGAGCTGAAACAGCCCACACATTACATACTCCACCGAGGTCTTAGCTCATAGAAGATGATTATATTAGTTTTGCGAAAATGTTTTTAATACCAAGATTTTGAATCAATTTGTATGAGACGTATTCCTTGGTGAAGGATATAGACACAATGAATTGATATTAAAACCATACAGGTGGCACAATAAGTCTTGAAATGTATTCCTGATAAAATCGGGGGGGGGGGAGAAGACGAGACCAATTAGTTCCGAGTTTTTTTAAGATCGTTTTGAATGCTAAGAAATGTAGTCATACGAGTCTTGCAAATGAGAAAAAAATTGAATCCAACTAGATCCCCATGGTGCCAGAGGTTAGCTGATAATTTCACATCTCTGACCCTTGATGATACGAATATGCAAAGATTAGATTAAACGATATGTCAATTTTAATGAATTACCAAGAGAGTATGTTTAACATAGTCGGAAACCTTCAGAGATCACGAATCTCTCTACAGTCAACATATAAAACCATAAAGATCGCGTAAAAACTTATTTCAAACAATTCAGACAAAGGGCAAGCAAATGAATCGACACGAATTTTTACTTTCTCTACTACCTAGTTTAGTGTGGATTGCATCCATAAACTCCATATCGAGATTTTACCGGAAATACGCGTTTTCAGAACTCCCTGAATGAATAAATACCCAAATGTATTTTAGAAGAACGTGTATGTGTGTGTGTGTATGTGAGAGTGAGAGTGAGAGAGAGAGAGAGAGAGAACAGTATAATTCAAAAAACGATAAATCGGTCAAATGAACTTGATATTTAAGTTTGGTAACTTTCAAGGATGCGACATGAAGATTTTCAAGAAAACCCCTACCCCAAACTACCCTTTACATGGAAACAATTGCATTATTTGTGGTTTTCTCAAACTGGCTCAAACGATTTCGATTAAAATACGATACGCTTAAGATAAAATGAATACATTGAACTTTCTACGATAACCTGTGAAGTGCTCCGAATTCTAATGACTTGTGTAATTGGTAAACAGCAAGATATACACAAATTCTTACAATACAAAAACTGTAGATCTCGTCAAAACACACAATGTCAAATACAATTATTTGTATTGTTAACCATTTCCGAGATATTCTTTGTTATTGGCTTGAATTTTCAAGTACTTATACCTTTTCCAAGTGGTAAGTCGCTGTTCGTTTTTTTTCTCGTGGTTATGCAAAGAGTCTGAATTTAAAGCAACTACATGGCGATCCGCTTTTTAAAAATCTGACCATCGCTTTAGACTACTGTATTTCTCTTACATCTACAACGAAATACGTAAATTTGTAATGAACGTTTATCTCGATTAACAAGTAGAAGACAGAAAAAAAAGTGTTTATAGAAGAGCGAGCAGAGAAAGACAGGAGAATGCAACATAAGATTTTTTCCGTTTGCCTATAAAACAATAGGGAAATGAAAAGGACAAGAAAAAAGTTTCACAAACGCCACACACAGTGTAGACAAGGCTTAACCACCGAGTTTTTCAGTCAGCCGCATAATTACGGCCACTCACACTTTTATGAAAAGCAACTCGCGGACCGTTAAATTACCACTGCATAGCTGCGGTTACGAGAATATTTATTAGCTTGTTTGTGTAGGTGTTACAGCTTAGAGTTATTGGAGTTCAATGCTAGCTGGCTTAAATGTCTGCAGTCCACTTTTGCGGAGATTTACTTTCGCACGAATTCAGAACAGACTAGATTAGTGATTCTCAAGTAGTTTTACTTTCTCTACCATCTACTTATAGTAGGTAGAGGATGTATTGCATTCCAACCAATATTTCTATATAGAGATGTCAACGGAAATACGCGCTTTGAGGTCGAATGGAAAAAAAAAAATTTAGAAAACGTGTGTGGCATTGTGCGCGCGCGCGCGTGTGAACAGCATAACTGAAAATCCAAAAGTTGGCTAAACACAAAATGTAATATTTGAGTCAAATACTTGCTGATTAAACATGTCGGGGGGGGGGAGAGAACATTTCCACACGCCAAAATTAATAGCTCCAAATCACGGATGGATGGATAAATTAAACTGAGTTTTATTTATGGACGCCCTTTAACTGCTATGGTTCTTAGCGTCCCATTCTATATTGGGCGTGAAAGACCGGAAATTTTGCTCTATCAGTTTGAGGTTCTTTTACGTGCCGTAAAAGCAGGGACCACCGGCTTTACTTCCCTTCCGAAGGAAGTCATGGTAAGGATTTTTACGCCCGAAAAAAATCCATCGCCCTTCGCCGGATTTGAACCCGCGACCTCCGGAACTGGAGGCTAGCATAATAACCACTGGATAGATAAATAAATAGACAGATAGTTTATCTCGCAAAGTTTACATGCTATAAGATAAGCAATATAAAATTACAACTTAAAAATTAAGTGCATGCAAAATCCTAGGGCACGTTTAAATTACAATTATCTTAAGATTATTTTTAAAATATTTAAGTTGTAGATTTAATATTAACCGTCAAGGAATTTAACAATTCTAAACCAAAGACCAAAGGAAATTTATGGTCAACACTATAACTTAAATACGAAACTGTGAAACGTGCTAGTTACGAGTGTCTTGAGTGAGACACGTCGTATATATTTTAAGGTTGTTTAAATGTCATCATGTTTCCACAAAAATTACAGCTACGCTTTTTACGACGATGTACAGACTGGCTCGGTTTTTCTTTTCACTTCCCATAGCGTTTTACAGTGTTCTTCAAAAAGAAGGAACAGATTTTAAACATTTATTTCTAATGAACGATAATAGATGACGACACATGCGATACATCGCTGAATAGAGGAAAGTTCAAAATTTTATTTTACGTGTTCAAAATGAGCACCATTTGTTATGCGAGGGCGACCAGTGTTTTTTCGTTTGCATACGCAGCCATCTTCTACGAATTTATTGTATCAATTGTAAATTTTTTGTGACGAGGAGGCTCGTTGAACTTACTACGAAATGCACGCTGCAATGAAACAATTGATTCGCTCTTTGCATAATGCAGCACACAAAACGACTTTTCCTATGGCGTCGCCATTTTCTCGTATACAAATACAGCGCCACTGTAGGCACTGAATGGAACTAATAGGTGGGGCTTAAAACTTTGAAGTTTCTTCTATTCAATGATGTGTCATATGTGTCGCTATCTATTGTCGTTCATTAAACATGAATATTTAAAATCTGTTCCTTCTTTTTGAATCACCTTGTATGTTTAGGTTCACAGAAAAGGAATACTAGAAATCAAATTATATCACAACGTGCTCCTAGCCTATTTGCTTGTAATCTAACAATTTATAAAACAGAATTAAGCTTATTCTTAATTGACAATAAACTAGTAGCTTACTATGGGACAGTTAACCCTGAAGATATAACAAAAGTAACGAAGTAAGATCAAACGTATTCATTCTCTAGAGAAAAAGCAGGAACTTGCTCAGTTGTGATCACATTTCTCACAGTAGAAGCTTTAGAAAGCCTTGTAATGTGACCTGAAAGCTGATCCACTAGCAAGAACATGAATAAATGCACACCAAGCTTCTGTACTCATTCTGTATAAAGCATACCAAGTTACAGCACACTGCGTTTGGGGCGCAACTGGTGAAATGTATAGCTCTTGTGAATATTTCGTAAATGGTTAATGCCACTCGACAAAAATTGTGTCCTTACACGGAACTATTATTTTTGTGTAGTATGTTCTTGTATATCTCCTGCTGTTTAATTTATACAAAAGTCATTCAAAATTTAGAGGACTTCACCAGTTATTCCAAGAAAATTCAAGGCATATATTTTTATTTCTCGTGGAAGTATCTTAAACATATGTTATTTTAATCAAAATCGTTAGATCAACTTCTGGGAAGTCACAAGTAACGAAAATTTTTCCATGTAGAGAGCGCGCGCTGTTTTTTAAATATGCTTTTTTATTCAGGTCGCCTCAAAACGTGCATTCCTGATGAAATCTCCATATCGAAGTTTTGGGTGGAATGCAATAATTCTACTTATACTAATAGGCAAGAAGTTGAGAAAGTAGAAATAGGCAGCATAAATTTGTTCTTTAATTTTTGTCACTAAATATCCACTATTGGATAAGCTTCACTGTAAAATCAAGAGTTAACAATTGCTGTAGACTTCCCGTCTGAAAAAAACTATGTTCCCAAACTAATGAGGTCAGATAAGGGCTCTCAATGATTAGGGAAAATTGCATCCTAGCTAGAGGCCACCTCGTATATCATGTATAATGTCTGTAGGTACACATACTAAAGGTCTGCATTCTTAGGCCAGGCCAGGCCCGATTGAACCAAGGCCTAGCATAGGTTATACTGTACTACCCGACCCGGGTTTAGAATAAAATAATTTTGCAGTTAATGGTCTATTATTATTATTATTATTATTATTATTATTATTATTATTACTATTACTATTATTCCGCGAAGCGCTGCTGTCTGTGTTGCGAAAGCACTAGGGTTCGATTTCCAGTGCTGGCCTGGGTATTTTTTCCCTTGCGAGGCAGGGATACACTCAAGTCCTTACGACCATCAAAGGTCCCACTTTACAGAAATAGTGGCGACTGAGCAGCTGGAATCTGCATGCAGTAAGCGGCATATTGGACGGCATATTGCCTTGCTGACCGCATGCCACCCGTGTTATTGCACTCTACCCAGGATGTCCTGGGTGTGGGTAGACGGAGGGAGACGGAGTTTGCACCTGCCAT
Organism: Deroplatys truncata; assembly: GCA_030765065.1. NCBI lineage: Eukaryota > Metazoa > Arthropoda > Insecta > Mantodea > Mantidae > Deroplatys > Deroplatys truncata. Next base: position 53,630,643 of record CM060985.1, read on the forward strand.
GTTGTTTAAATGTTATCGCAATTGGTCGAAACGAGCATTATTTATTATTACTGCACTATGAATGTGTGTATGCTGGGATAATTGCGGTATTCCGGAGATCAACATCACGGATAAACATATGAATTATTTTTTTTTCGTTTTTATTTTCCTTTTATATGGAAAAGTTTTCCTTTTTTACTTTCTCTACTACGTATAGTAAGTAGGGGAAGTATTGCATTCCACCCAAAAATTCGATACCGAGATTTCACCGGAAATACATGTTTTGAGACTCACTGAATCCAAAAAAAGCATTTTGGGAAACATGTCCGTGTGTGTGTCTGTCTGTGTGTCTGTCTGTGTGTCTGTGAACAGCATAACTCAGAAACGAACAGTCGTATAAACACCAAACTTGGTATTTAGGTTCAGTATCTTCCAGAGATGCGACACGAAGGTTTTCAAGAAAATCCCCCCACTCCAGACTACCCTTTACATGGAACATTTTTCGAAAATTTTAATTTTCTCAAAAATGGCTCTAACGATTTTGATTAAAATATTATATGTTTAAGATATTGTCATGAGAAATGAAATGTATATCTCGAATTTTCTGGGAATGTCACCAAAAGTATTCTTCATTGTGAACGACTTTTGCATAACTGGTAAACCATAAGAGATAGACAAAAGTTTACTACACAAAAAATGTAGATCGCGTTAAAATACACAATTTATGTCATATACATTTCTTTTGTTGAGTGAACCGTTTTCGAGATATTGCTTGTTATTCCCTTAAATTTTCCAATACTTATACTTTTTCTCAAATTCGTTATTCGTTTTTTACTTTCTCTACTACGTATAGTAAGTAGGGGAAGTATTGCATTCCACCCAAAAATTCGATACCGAGATTTCACCGGAAATACATGTTTTGAGACCTCCTGAATCCAAAAAAAGCATTTTTGGAAACATGTCCGTGTGTGTGTCTGTGTGTCTGTGTGTGTGTGTGTCTGTGTGTGTGTGTGTCTGTGAACAGCATAACTCAAAAACGAACAGTCGGATAAACACCAAACTTGGTATTTAGGTTCAGTATCTTCCAGAGATGCGACACGAAGGTTTTCAAGAAAATCCCCCCACCCCAGACTACCCTTTACATGGAACATTTTTCGAAAATTTTAATTTTCTCAAAAATGGCTCTAACGATTTTGTTTAAAATATCATATGTTTAAGATAATGTCATGAGAAATGAAATGTATATCTCGAATTTTCTGGGAATGTCTCCAAAAGTATTCTTCATTGTGAACGACTTTTGCATAACTGGTAAACCATAAGAGATAGACAAAATTTTACTACACAAAAAATGTAGATCTCGTTAAAATACGCAACTTATGTTATATACATTTCTTTTGTTGAGTGAACCGTTTTCGAGATATTGCTTGTTATTCCCTTAAATTTTCCAATACTTATACTTTTTCTCAAATTCGTTATTCATTTTTTTATGTCCTGGACATGCAAAGCGAATGGAATGCGCCACATAGCAACCAGCGATAAAATATTTGACTATCGCTTGAAAGCTACCATATTCCCCTTGCATCTACAAGAAAATTGCAATAAGATTGATATCTCGATTAATATGAAGCATATGGAGAATAGGTGTTTGTAAAAATAGATTGTACAAGAGTAGAGAAAGTCATGTGAGTGTAACACATCAGATTTTTTATGTCCTGGACATGTAAAGAGAATGGAATGCGCCACATAGCAACCATCGTTAAAATATTTGACTATCGCTTTAAACCTAGCATATTCCCCTTGCATCTACATGAAAATTACCAATATGATTGACATCTCGATATCTCGATTAACATGAAGCATATGGAGAATAAGCGTTTGTAAAAATAGTTTGTACAAGAGTAGGGAAAGTCATGTGAGTGTAACACATCAGATTTTTTTTTAAATGGCACTAACGATTTTGATTAAAATGCCATACTTTTAGATATTTACACGACAAAATGCTATGCTGAATATGATAATATTCGCCTTATTCTCAAGCCCTACCCCGACAAACATTTTTCAAATAAAGCCCAAACCCGACGGCGGGCTGGGCCGGGGCTAGGCCTGAACCCGTGCAGACCTCTAACATATATCAATGTTAAAGAGGAGAGGAGACAATCAGGAGTCTTGCAGAAGACTTGTAAGCTACCACTACTCTCAATAAACAATTTTCTTTCATCACCGGGCTTTGTCGGTTTACGCAAACGCCTCTAAATCGCTTCTTCCTCGAATATGACTTAGCTTCTGTTCTTATCCATCTGCTATCCTAACACATTACACTTCTAATGTGAGTAAGAGTTCATAAGAAGTATCACAAAATTATTGTAATATAGATATGGCCGACGACGTCCAATTTATTCCTTACAACGCGTATATTGCCTAACCCATGAAGTGGAAACGAAGATCTTAGTCTCTCCTCCTTCATGGTGAAGAATTGAATGCATTAGTTGCAAAAGTTGCATCACTTATGTTTTCGCACAAGAATAAACCCATATCGAACTATGAATCACCGTGTGACTAAAGAGGAGAAAATATCAAGCGTTTTCATAATGAATCAACAGCGCAGCAGAGAGTGAAAATCAGGCAAGGTGGGAGGTAACTGTTATTCAAACTGACGTAATTTAGAGATGCCCGTTACTGTCAATTTTCACACTCGACTGCTTTCACCCGCAATGGTTCATTATTCTCCGAGCCGCAACGACCATCAGGAGTCCTTGTGAAGTTACGCAACATCAAGAACGATCGTTCTTTTAGAGTAACGTTTTGTTTTTTGTAGAGATAACGCAAGGAAGACAGCTGCTGCCTCGGAACAGATTTCGGTTATCTCGCCAAAACGATGTGATGTGAAGCAGAAGGGCAGCCAAAAATAGATGTTATTGCTTTCTTGTTTATTAGAGAGGAAATGGAAACCAAGCAGTCTGACTGAAGGGAGGCAAGCGGATGCTGTGCAATAAGGGAATGAATCACTCGTCATGAACAGTATCATTACTTTGTAATACATCTCGACCTTGGTGTGTCATTTAAGTTCGTTGTCCGGATAGCTGCTCAGAATATAATCCAACTTCATCAAGTGAAAGCTTCACGTGTTATCGAACATTACAACTTCCGAGGCTTTGCCCCCCCCCAAAAAAAATCCGCTGTTACATTCACATGCCTTTCTCTACTATGGTTTTATATACAGCTTCTGCAAACTATTCTTACGAAAGCTATTTACTTCACGTTAATCGAGATTAACATTTACAGAACTAGTTTCGTTACACATTTCGTTATAGGTACAAGGTGGATAGAGAAAACCGAATGACTGGTCAGATGTTTAAAAAGGGGTCGCTATATGCTGACCTAGAAATTCCACTCGTTTTTTATGACATCGCGAGAAAAACTAAACAACACCTTTAAAAATTTACAAAGTATTGAAAAGTTCAAACCAAAAGCATATCTCGGAAATGGCTAATGCCATAAAAATTATTTGAAACGTAACTTTTAAAGAGATTTATAATTTTTGTGTGGTACTATTTTGTCGATATTCGAAAAATATTACATGTAAAAGGTAGTTTGGGTGGGTTTGATTTTCTTGAAAACCTTCGTGTCTGTCTTTGTATGTGTGAACCTGAATATCAAGTTTGGTATTTATCTAACACTTCATTTTTGGTTTATACTATTCATACACCCAACTTATTTTTTTCTTTCTTCTTTAAAAATAAAAGTGTTTTTATTCAAGGGTGCCTCAAAACGTTTATTTCCCTGAAATTTCGATATCGAAGTTTTGGTTGAAATGTACTACTACTCTTATCTACTAGCTGCGCGGTAGAGAAAGTAAAGATGCGTCGTTCGGTTTGGAATGCCCATGCTATAAAACGAGTCTCCTGCGAAAGCCTCAATCGGATTATACAGGAGAGGCTTTTTTGTCCTGCAGGTTCATACAGATATCCTCTGTAGGCGTTAAAATAACTACTTTCATAAGAAATCAAGTCCCTGGTTTACCCTCGTTGACAGGTTTTTATTTACTTTCTCTGCCGCTTACCTACCTGTGAATTGCTTTCGAATAAAAGAATTCAGTGTGCAATTTCATATTCTGGCGGTCCCTCATGCAATACATTAAACAAATGAAATCGTCATTTTAAGCACACATTTTTTATTATATTGATATTTTATTATCAGATAGGAATTTTGTTTTTATTTTTATGTTTGTTGTATGTAAGGTGTGGTTTGTTTGTCTTGTTGGAAAATTTTCGTTCTTCTATCTCTACTTTTGAGAAGACTGGAGTTTGAAAAAGAAAAATACTACGGAAATTGGTGGAAAAGTGACCAACAGATTTTTCATGTCGTAACTATGACGCCCAAAGTTTCGCAGAAACGCACTTTACTGCCTCCTTTAACCTAAATAAGCGCAGAATTGTACTGACAATTTCTCTTGAGCTCGTTATTTTTATTTTGCCCCCTGACATATTACTTTCAGTAGGTATACAAATTGATAGAAACACATTACAACATTTAAGGGTACTCGATATTGAATTTCAACAAACTTTCGAGAAAAATGCATCACTGTTTTAAAATGGTAGAAGTAGGATAAAGAATGTGGTTTTGTCTTTCTGGCCATTTTAATTGCCCTAATGCAATTTATAGGACGTGCGTAGATGTGAGCAAATAGCACGTGAAATTTAAAAGCTGATTTTCTCGTAATCTTGTTTCCATTATGCAACTTTTGTTCAAATTCTTCCAGATATTCAGTTGTTCTTTTAAGATCGGTGAAAGATTTAAAGTCCTTCTTGATCTCAAGCTTACACTTAGATTTAGGGTTGTATTAATTTAATACATGATTGATTTTTAGAATATTCAACAGTGTTGCATACTTTTTGTAGAAAAATACTTAATTCATGGATGTCAGTGTTTGACACCCGGTTAACATTCTCCTTTTTTATCCATCCAACTTAGTGTGTTGGGGGTGGTCGGGCTTCAGGGCGACACAGCTCCTTGGACGGTAGGCAAACCGAAAAACACAACAGGGCGATGGGAACTTCGTGTTCCCTCCAGTGGCAACCCCGGTTTAGTGTTACGTATAATTTAGCTTTTGACCGTAAATAATTGCCCTCGAAGAATGCATAAAATTTAAAGCTTTGAACTCTCCAAATTTTAATCAGTGGCGCAATTATCGCGAGACCCAATATTTACTTTTTAAAATTATTTTCCTGAAAAGTTAGGAACAAGGACCAAGAAAATTAAACGCTGTAATTACATTAAAGAAATCAACGATGTTTCAGCAAAATTGGTTGAAATTTACAGAAATTAGCTATTTTATTACCTAAGTACCCTTAAAGGAATCTCTCTAAACATAAATACGTTTAGGTTAATGGGTTTGCTGGTCCTTATCTAGAGTACAGAGTGGACCCAGGCTATGCTTGTGGACAAACACGTTCGCGTGTCACGTTCCTTCCAAGAAAACACGTGTTTCGTGTCTATGCACGTGAACTGAAAAATATTTAAATTGAGTGAGGTCAGCAAGATGACCTCAATGTGAAGTACTAACAGATTAATTCCATGCTGAGTTAACTGCAGCTAACAAGAGGCAGGTATTACAACTTATATAATTACTGGCTGCGAGGAGCTTGAAGCCCGAGTCTGAGGTTTGATTTTTCTCAAGCTCGGCAAGAAAGATTTTGCCTTTCGAGCATAATGAAACCATAACTAACATTGTTGGATTATTTTCTGTTTTGTATAATTAACTATGAGTTACACCATGTAACCACAAGCGGGGTGAATTAGGCACCCCTAGAGTTTTATATCCATGCAATCCCAAAAGTGATAATAATGGCCTTTTTGAAGCTTCCATTCTTGTAAAACATTTATTTTTGCTTGTGCCTAACCGGCATCAATTGTTGCATCAATGCAAACAATCAGCAGAAAGTTTAGACTGCAGCAAAGGCCCTCGTACTTCTGTCGTAAAGTCGATGATGGATGCCTATAACCTGTTTTTATTTATTCAATTTTAATTCTCTACCACCTGATCACAAGGGTGATCCAAATACTAATTATGATCATATAAATTAACGCAGTGCACGGTATTTGGAGCTGTACTTAATGTCAATTCATTCTCAGATGAATCACGACCTAGCTTAAAAATCTAATCCGGTATAAATTCAAAACTTTCAGACAATTTGTATGCCAAAATATCCGTTCTTAACTCTAAAGCAGTAAAGAAAGGAGAGAATAAATCTAAACTAATATAAGTTTTGTACCCGCGCTGCCACTTCGTAATGCTGAACGACAGATAATACAGCTCCGCTTATTTTGTGCTCTAAACGAATCCCCTTTTAAATACTTTAAGCTAGCCTCAGGTTCCACTTCGAAACACTAAGCCTGTGTTAACCGTTTTAACTTTATAATCACATGTAGCAAGCTAATGTGTACGGTATGCCTAATGTAATTAACGCCAGGATTGAAATATTAATTAAATATCTCCCGTTTGACGTGACTGCACAGTGCCCATTTTGGTTAGAGGTGTGTCAACTGGTTTTAACTTAGTTGTTTAATTGTCATTCTGTTTTTGGCTGATTTTTACTTTCTCTACTACGTATAGTAAGTAGGGGAAGTATTGTATTGCACCCAAAAATTCAATACCGAGATTTCACCGGAAATATGTGTTTCGAGACCACCTGAATAAAAAAAATCTGATGTGTTACACTCACATGACTTTCTCTACTCTTGTACAATCTAATTTTACAAACGCCTATTCTCCATATGCTTCAAGTTAATCGAGATATCGAGATGTCAATCTTATTGGTAATTTTCTTGTAGATGCAAGGGAAATATGGTAGCTTTTAAGCGATAGTCAAATATTTTAACGCTGGTTGCTATGTGGCACATTCCATTCTCTTTGCATGTCCAGGACATAAAAAAAATGAATAACGAATTTGAGAAAAAGTATAAGTATTCGAAAATTTAAGGGAATAACAAGCAATATCTCGAAAACAGTTCACTCAACAAAAGAAATGTATATGACATAAGTTGTGTATTTTAACGCGATCTACATTTTTTGTGTAGTAAAATTTTGTCTATCTCCTATGGTTTACCAGTTATGCAAAAGTCGTTCACAATGAAGAATACTTTTGGAGACATTCCCAGAAAATTCGAGATATACATTTCATTTCTCATGACATTATCTTAAACATATGATATTTTCATCAAAATCGTTAGAGCCATTTTTGAGAAAATTAAAATTTTCGAAAAATCTTCCATGTAAAGGGTAGTCTGGGGTGGGGGGATTTTCTTGAAAACCTTCGTGTCGCATCTCTGGAAGATACTGAACCTAAATACCAAGTTTGGTGCTTATCCGACTGTTCGTTTTTGAGTTATGCTGTTCACACACACACACACACACACACACACACACACGGACATGTTTCCAAAAATGCTTTTTTTGGATTCAGGAGGTCTCAAAACATGTATTTCCGGTGAAATCTCGGTATCGAATTTTTGGGTGGAATGCAATACTTCCCCTACTTACTATACGTAGTAGAGAAAGTAAAAAGCATTTTTGGAAACAAGTCCGTGTGTGTGCGTGTGTGTGAACAGCATAACTCAGAAACGAACAGTCGGATAAACACCAAACTTGGTATTTAGGTTCAGTATCTTCCAGAGATGCGACACGAAGGTTTTCAAGAAAATCCCCCACCCCAGATTACCCTTTACATGGAACATTTTTCGAAAATTTTAAGTTTCTCAAAAATGGATCTAACGATTTTGATTAAAATATCATATGTTTAAGATACTTTTATGACAAATAAAATGTATATCTTGAATTTTCTGGGAATGTCTCCAAAAGTATTCTTCATTGTGAACGACTTTTGCATAACTAGTAAACCATAAGAGATAGACAAAATTTTACTACACAAACAATGTAGATCACGTTAAAATACACAATTTATGTCACATACATTTTTTTGTTGTTGAGTGAACCATTTTCGAGATATTGCTTGTTATTCCCTTAAATTTTCCAATACTGATGCTTTTTCTCAAGTTCGTTATTCATTTTTTTTGTCCTGGTAATGCAAATAGAATGGAATATTCCACATAACAACCAGCTCTTAAAATATTTGACTATCGCTTAAAGCCTACCAATTTCCCTTGCATCTACAAGAAAATTAGCAATAAGATTAACATCTCGATTACATCTAGATTAACATGAAGCATATGGAGAATAAGCGTTTGTAAAAATAGTTTGTACAAGAGTAGAGAAAGTCATGTGAGTGTAACACATCCGATTTTTACATCTGGATTCATGTTATTGGTATTTCACCCATCATGAGGCTTCGCAGTTGAATAGAAAAGTACACGATAACCTAAATGTTAAAAAATCGAATTTGCTCTTCCTCGGAGCTTGTGTCCCTTAAACCGTATTTTCATTGGCTCAGGGACCAAGTTAAACTAAGTGCTTGTTATTAAAATTATCGAAATCAACATTACAAATTTGGGCCTGTATTAAGGTTGCCTTTGCCATTTTACACGGTTAGCAACATCCGTCAGTTACGAGGTTTTACGTTTGAGGTTGAATTTGTTTTCTGCTAAACACTGAATGAGACAGTTTTTTTTAACAATGTTATAATAACTCTTACAAATACCACAATATTTCCTGCACTTTATGACATTTGCTTTTTGTTTCTTCCTTTGTCCAAGACAATCAGTGAATGTGTGTTTTCTTTTCTTTCTTTCTTTCTTTCTTTAATAGATCCCCCCCTGCTTATAGCACTCAAGTGTAGATTTTACAAAGATGGAGTGGAAGAGAGGGGAAGATATACGGGGTGGACCATTTAAATTGAGACTGCACATTATTTCCAAAACTAAGCGCTGTAGAAAGAAATGTCAAAAGTTGCTTGATGTTATGGGGGAAAACAAATGCATTATTCGTGTTTTGTTTGGGGGACGTTATGAAGTCCTTTTAAAGTCAATTTAATTTTTACTTTCTCTACTACGTATAGTAAGTAGGGGAAGTATTGCATTCCACCCAAAAATTCGATACCGAGATTTCACCGGAAATACATGTTTTGAGACCTCCTGAATCCAAAAAAAGCATTTTTGGAAACATGTCCGTGTGTGTGTCTGTGTGTCTGTGTGTGTGTCTGTGTGTGTGTGAACAGCATAACTCAAAAACGAACAGTCGGATAAACACCAAACTTGATATTTAGGTTCAGTGTCTTCCAGAGATGCGACACGAAGGTTTACAAGAAAATCCCCCCACCCCAGACTACCCTTTACATGGAAGATTTTTCGAAAATTTTAATTTTCTCAAAAATGGCTCTAACGATTTTGATTAAAATATCATATGTTTAAGATAATGTCATGAGAAATGAAATGTATATCTCGAATTTTCTGGGAATGTCTCCAAAAGTATTCTTCATTGTGAACGACTTTTGCATAACTGGTAAACCATAAGAGATAGACAAAATTTTACTACACAAAAAATGTAGATCGCGTTAAAATACACAACTTATGTCATATACATTTCTTTTGTTGAGTGAACCGTTTTCGAGATATTGCTTGTTATTCCCTTAAATTTTCCAATACTTATACTTTTTCTCAAATTTGTTATTCATTTTTTACTTTCTCTACTACGTATAGTAAGTAGGGGAAGTATTGCATTCCACCCAAAAATTCGATACCGAGATTTCACCGGAAATACACGTTTTGAGACCTCCTGAATCCAAAAAAAGCATTTTTAGAAACATGTCCGTGTGTGTGTCTGTGTGTGTGTGTGTCTGTGTGTGTGTGTGTCTGTGTGTGTGTCTGTGTGTGTGTCTGTGTGTGTGTGTCTGTGAACAGCATAACTCAAAAACGAACAATCGGATAAGCACCAAACTTGGTATTTGGGTTCAGTATCTTCCAGAGATGCGACACGAAGGTTTTCAAGAAAATCCCCCCACCCCAGACTACCCTTTACATGGAACATTTTTCGAAAATTTTAATTTTCTCAAAAACGGCTCTAACGATTTTGATTAAAATATCATATGTTTAAGATATTGTCATGACAAATAAAATGTATATCTCGAATTTTCTGGGAATGTCTCCAAAAGTATTCTTCATTATGGACGACTTTTTCATAACTGGTAAACCATAAGAGATAGACAAAATTTTACTACACGAAAAATGTAGATCGCGTTAAAATACACAATTTATGTCATATACATTTCTTTTGTTGAGTGAACCGTTTGCGAGATATTGCTTGTTATTCCCTTAAATTTTCCAATACTTATACTTTTTCTCCAATTCGTTATTCATTTTTTTATGTTCTGGACATGCAAAGAGAATGGAATGCCCCACATAGCAACCAGCGTTAAAATATTTGACTATCGCTTAAAAGCTACCATATTCCCCTTGCATCTACAAGAAAATTATCAATAAGATTGACATCTCGATATCTCGATTAACATGAAGCATATGGAGAATAGGCGTTTGTAAAATTAGGTTGTACAAGAGTAGAGAAAGTTATGTGAGTGTAACACATCAGATTTTTTATGTCTTGGACTTGCAAAGAGAATGGAATGCGCCGCATAGCAACCAGCGTTAAAATATTTGACTATCGCTTAAAAGCTAACATATTCCCCTTGCATCCACAAGAAAATTACCAATAAGATTGACATCTCGATATCTCGATTAACATGAAGCATATGGAGAATAGGCGTTTGTAAAAATAGATTGTACAAGAGTAGAGAAAGTCATGTGAGTGTAACACATCAGATTTTTTTAAATGGGAACCTACATTTTGTATGTTGTTTTCTCATTAGAAAATGGTTTATAAAAAGCTGTTTAGTTCGTGATAAGGAAACAAAATAAAATGTTGGTTCCAATTACGAAACGTAACTTGACTCTCAAAGGACCATGCATGGATGGTCCAACACAGTCATTCAGAATTTTTGTTATTTATGTTGGTATAAGATCAATTGTAAAGTGCTTTATACAAATGTCTAATTTTTTATGAGGCGTGAGAAAAATACAAAAAAGGTAGGTTCCCATTTTAAACAATTAAATTGACCCTAAAATGACCATCAAAACGTCCTCCAAACAAAACGACTAATGACATTTATTTCCCCCCGCAATTTCAAGCAACTTTTATTCAAGACATTTCTTTCTACAACGCTTAGTTTTGGAGATATTGTACAGTCTCAACTTAAATGGTCCATCCTGCACATGTTCCTTCTCCCGTTCACGGGCATATAACGACTATTATCTTGCCCAAACAAGCGAGTGGAGAATTACAAACTAGGAATCACACTTTGGTTCGACAAAATCCATAATTAAGGCACCTTCGGTTATGTTGAACGACGCTACGGGATTTGATTCCTATCTTCCGAATGTGAGTCCCAACGATTATGGTGTCTCATGTAGTAAAGAACACAAAAAAAAAAATCTGATGTGTTACACTCACATGACTTTCTCTACTCTTGTACAATCTAATTTTACAAACGCTTATTCTCCATATGCTTCATGTTAATCGAGATATCGAGATGTCAATCTTATTGCTAATTTTCTTGTAGATGCAAGGGGAATATGTTAGCTTTTAAACGATAGTCAAATATTTTATCGCTGGTTGCTATGTGGCGCATTCCATTCTCTTTGCATGTCCAGGACATAAAAAAATGAATAACGAATGTGAGAAAAAGTATAAGTATTGTAAAATTTAAGGAAATAACAAGCAATATCTCGAAAACGGTTCACTCAACAAAAGAAACGTATATGACATAAGTTGTGTATTTTTACGCGATCTACATTTTTTGTGTAGTAATATTTTGACCATCTCTTATGGTTTACCAGTTATGCAAAAGTCGTTCACAATGAAGAATACTTTTGGAGACATTCCCAGAAAATTCGAGATATACATTTCATTTCTCATGACATTATCTTAAACATATGATATTTTCATCAAAATCGTTAGAGCCATTTTTGAGAAAATTAAAATTTTCGAAAAATCTTCCATGTAAAGGGTAGTCTGGGGTAGGGGGATTTTCTTGAAAACCTTCGTGTCGCATCTCTGGAAGATACTGAACCTAAATACCAAGTTTGGTGCTTATCCGACTGTTCGTTTTTGAGTTATGCTGTTCACAGACACAGACACACACACAGACACACACACGGACATGTTTCCAAAAATGCTTTTTTTGGATTCAGGAGGTCTCAAAACATGTATTTCCGGTGAAATCTTGGTATCGAATTTTTGGGTGGAATGCAATACTTCCCCTACTTACTATACGTAGTAGAGAAAGTAAAAAGAACGCCTGTACCAAATCTCTTACCTATGTTTTGATTTTTAGCAATACTCCAGGAAAGGAAACAATTTATTGCCGGCTTTGAAACAACGTGCATAGTATCGAGGATCAAATAAAAAATGCAGCGATTTCTTTTGTGGCATTTAAAACTCCGCTTAATGCCACCGAGTGTCTACTTCGCATTTACTTTCGACCGAATATTTCATAGACCTGTATATTACGCAACCAACTTTCCCAGACTTAACAGCTGCTTTAACTTACTTTCTTCAGCAGGAGAGAACAGAATCCCAAATCATAAATTACAGAAAAATGTTTATACATTTAATCAAAGCTTTTGGTTTTAATTAACATGACGAAATCTTAAACTACATCGAAAGAAGGCCGAGGATGATGGTCAACATCTCGCTGACACAAGTTTGCCTTAAAACACTTTAATGAAATATTATTTACCACGTGTGCGCTGACTGCTTGTACATAAAATGAATTTGGGTAACCTTGTGTGTACCATCTTCACAATTCTGCGCACCCACTAAAGACGACCTCGGTAACTGCACCTCATGTTGTCAAAAGAAGGTTGGATAATTATCTTTAAAGGATGTAATTTTAATTATCTTTAAAGGGTGTAATTTCCGCGGGGAGATTAATGACAATAGCTTCATCACAATTGTCATTATTTCGCAATTAACCAAGCACTCAAATGAGTTTCAAACTATCAAGGCTTATTTATTACCTTAACATGTCCAGAGAAATATAAGTTTTGGAAAAATCATCTCAACTTTAAACTACATTAAAACAACAATATAAAACGCTTTCGTTTATTATACCATTGCTGACAAAATTGTTGATGCCTCTGTGGTTTGGTGGTTAGTTTTAAAATCCAGAGGTCCCGGGTTCGATTCCTAGTGTTTTTCTTTAGTCAGGATTCCTCATCCTTCCCAGAGTCTGGAAATATTACTGAGAGAGTAAATGTGTATGTGAGATCAATGTTTAAATAGAAAGCCCAAAGATTGACATCAATGCCGATGAGCAAAGGCAAAGCCGCCAAAATGACCTTAGATGTTAAAGTCGGCATATAAATGAATAAGGGGGGGGGGACGTTTTGCGATATAAATAGACAATTTTATTGTTGTTTCCGCATTCTGTATATAAGAAATACAATATCGACCCCGCTGGAAGTATTTTAAAAGAAAAAAAATGATGTTTTGCTAAGTATTTCTTTAGAATCTCGCCAAATCCTTCCTAAGAGCAATTTTCATGGTTGAAACAAGCCATTTCAGAGATTTACTTGTGAGATTACCGAGTCCTGATTAGTCAATCATGAATCTTCAATTTCATTATATTATAGATTATTAATATTTACGGCATCATCAACTTATTGGGATTTAGTTTCCACAAAATACTGAATATATGCCGGGATTAACTTTTATCCAATGTCTACTAATCTTTCTTTTAAGCTAGGCACAACAACTTCAGGCATTGTCTTGGAATTTACTGATTTTTGCTGGGGGAAATATTCGGTTACTGTAGCCTTCAAAACTCGTTTTTTAATGTAACCCAGCAACCAAAACCCGAATGGACTGTGAAGGTCAGGGAGATGGAATGTAGCTGCTGACGACACGATCACCAATGTTTTGCAAGGCTAACGTTTAAAAATGAAATACAAGCATTCCATTAAGGGGTGTATGTATAGGCAAAAGCTAAACTAGAAGCATAATATTTTGAAAGCATGTTGATATATTCCAATATTTTATCTCACTTCTATTTCATGCCCTGTATATCTTGGGGCGTTAGCATTTATTTCTTTTTCACCATTTGTTTTTAGGTTTACTTTCAAATGTTTTGGATACTTTGATGTCAAGTTTCAAATAATTCATGTAACAGAAAAATTGAATTTGTGTATAAATTATTTAACCATGCTTGAATCCTTATGGCTTGAAGAACATGCACAGAAAATATTTGTTGAGGCCGAAACTTCTTTTATGCAAAATGTAGGAGGAGATTTAAAGTTGAACCAACTTAATAATATTAGATTTGTTGTGCTTAAAAATTTGAAGCCACTTTTGAAAGGACCTCTGCATATAAAGCACAAACTAAATACTGTCAGATTAATGACATTCATAACGTGAAAAGCTCCATCGTTAATATCCTGACCATTTGCAGCACATCCTCGTTTCTTTCGTCTGTAATATTGCTTGATTTCAAGGTTTCTACAATGGCTAAAACGCGATGTATGCACCGCAAATCATATTTTCCTATCACGTTTCTCTCATGTTTCAACCTGCTGGGGACAAGAGGGTAGTTCACAATTGCAATGTCAAAGCTCATAAAGTTATTTACATATTTTCTCCCATGTCTACAGCTGCTTTTACTATTCTCAACCTGGTCAAGTTCTTCGATGCCATTTATTACTATTTTATTTACTTGTAGAACCCGCAGCTCTGCTCACGTTATTGCGTTAAATGCGGAGATTGTTTCTCTGTAGCTTTCTCACAGGTTCTTCTTCACCAGCCTCCGTTCCCTTCTTTTCTTTTTCTTTTCCCTTGGTAATCTTTTCCTCTTTCTCTGCCCCCGCCTCCACCTCCCTTACGAGGGTCTCTCTCCTCTCCGTGCAAGCAACATGTCATGTGATGTTTTGAAAACCGGTGATACAACTATTTGTTCCTGAGTGTTAACTAAAATCAAATCCTAAATAAAAGACTTAATACAAAAACGTGTGTCTCTTCGTTATGCTTGCAATGTGATCGGAACTGCACTGTTTCTCGTGGTAATGAGTTTACGTACTAGAATAATAGTAACAAAAATTTGTGTAATTTCTTAAATATTCATCCTAAGGAATTTTATAAATAACAAAACTTGCTTACAAACTGTTTAATGTAGCATTTCGATTGTTCTTGTGCCCAATTAGAACGACTCCCTTCGGGCAAAGTAATTAAGATGTCATGTAACCAATTTTCCAAGTGTGTTCTACGGTATTTTGTATACAAAGTTTCAGAACAATCGGGTCATCTATCCTTGCGCGGAGAAAAAAATTAAAATAGTCCATTATATACGTTAGCATTAATTATTCAACCAAAACAGAACATTACCAGAAAATGTTCAGTGGTAATTTTATTAAATGTAGGTATAGAAGTGTTAGATTTCCAATACTGATAAAGGTGTGAACATTGCAAACAAGTTGTAGAGTAAATAAAAAAACTGTATGCTGTTGCAAGTAGTGTTAAGGCATTGCATCTGTAAAAAAAATAAGTTTACAGAATATTCTTTCGATTTTATTACATTTGAACAAGTTGCAGAAGAAAAATGCAAAAGTATAGGATTTTAACGATTTGAGATAAGACTACTTTAGAGCCATTAAATGTGTTTATTTGTAATTAATCGCCATACCTTGTCTTTACTACCAACATAAAAACAAAACATTTTTTGTACGTTTGCTGTTGAACTTTTCAACTGTAGGAGTTTAAGTTGTGCAAAACATTTTATTACAAATAAACTGCTTAATATTATTTTAAATAATTTCACAACAAATTTTAATTCCTAGAGCTACTCTGAACATTTCAAGCATGTAAATTAAAAAACTGTGGAACGAAGATCATTTTGGAATAATGAAATATGCTGGGGTAATTTACAGAAAGAATTGAGACAAATGGAAATGATTGCCTCAAGTTAGATCACACATGTATTCCCCTCCCTTTCTTATAGATGCCATAACTGGTTAGATATTAAGTTTCGTCATGTCGTTAAATTTGAACTTAATAGTGTATTTCTGCACATATTATAGGATCATCTGCACTGCTTTATGAATAATGGATCCTATGTTGATCAATTATAACATTTTAATTACCTTGTTCTAAGAATTTCTAAACTACCATGTCCATTTCACTCAACGTTACCAATCATCGTTTGTGTCCATGAAAGCCTTATTTGCTTAAAATTGAGTATTGAGAGAATTGTGCTATTTACAGCCCAAACATTATTTGAAGGAAAAAAAAATTAATATATTTAATGTAAAGATTCAGGAAAAATAATAGGTGTCCTATATAATTACATTAAACGTATCTAACCGTGTCGTAGATTTACGGCAGGTTAAAGAACCTCAAGCCTGATTAAGAGGCCTCTGAGCAAAATTTCCGGTCTTTCACACCCAATATAGAATGGGGACGCTAAGGATTGCAGCAGTTAAAGAGCATCCATAAATAAAACTGAATTTAATTTAATTTAAAGGTATATAAAAGTGCAGAACCTTATTGTCTATTAACACTTAAACTAGAATTCATGGAAAAAGAAATTAAATTTCTTCTCAACATTTTCATGGGGAAATGTTATTTTTTCAACTCGTGAACACATCAGCATTATTATTATTTGTTATGATGGCATACCTTTGTCCTCATTTTGAGGTATTTGTAGAGCTTGCTGATAGTGGTTGGAGTCTTTGGCTTCGGCATCTTGTTTTCGGAATTGGACTAGACGACGACTAGAAACCTCGTGTAGAATTGCACGTGAGCTAGGTTTAAGATGCTATGTTCAAGCGATTAACAATCACATGTTCAGAAGTACAACTGCACTGCAGAGAACGAACTCCACCACAATTCAAGAGTTTCACAGAAGAAATCCATGCACCAAACACAAATGAGACAACGCTCTTCCGCACAGCCGCAATAAAGTGTGTCGGACAACTTTCACGCAGAATTTTTCTCCGAGCGACGGATGCAATTCGTTCTGTTGGTCCGCGCAGGCGCACTTTACGCAAAACAGTGACAGCTGACGGTGGTTGTCAAAGAACCGGCTAGCCTTGCCGCATGGGATACCCCAGTTATCTGCACCATACTATCATTTCTTTCATCTCTATTGCTTCTCTCCAAGTGTAGAGACAGCTAGGGGAAGTTGTGTATGCCAAGGGTGGGGCACCGTGCAATGCCGGACAGTTCCCAGCAAATCTATCGACTGGATTCTCCCCCTCCCCAACTTGCCTCCAGGCGCCACTCCCACCGGAACAAATCCACCGGAAAGTCTCTGATCACCCGTGCTTTCTCATAAACTGCATTTCCTTCCCCAATAACCAATCAACGCCAGAGTTCAGCTAGCAGAATGTACTCAACACTTCTACAACATGCAAATTGAAAAATCTGATGTGTTGCATTCACAGGACCTTCTCTACTCACTCTTCTGCAAACTATTTGAGGCAGTATTTTTAACACTTAAATAATTTGAATCTAATTATATAATACATAAATTCAATAACAGCCCGCCTTGAAGCAATATATGTACGTAATAATTTGTAAAATGTGTGTAACAGTCATTGCATATGCTTATATTATTGTATACATGTTCAATAATGTTATATGAATGTCTTACGCAATTTAATAATGTAGGAGCTGTGAGAAATAAGTTAAACGTTGCTAACAATGAGGTAACCTTGAGGCAATAATGAGTTTGAGAGTTTAATAATACTACTTCTGATTATTGGAGTAACAATAATGTAATTTTAGTGAGTTTATAAAATAGCCAATCAACAACCAGAAAAAACTTTAGTTAAATGAAGTATTCTATTGGATTAGGAATAGTCAATCAGAGACTTGAAATACAGAAATTTACAAGTTTAGACGGTTGAAATCAATTCAGTTGCCTGCAGACAGTGCTCATAACTGGGTGCGTTGCTTGTGCGTCCTCGAGAGATTTAATACGTATTCGTGAGACGAAAAATAAGTTTACGTGTTAAAAAGTGTAATTAATTAATAAAAATAATCTCACAGCTCTCTATATCAGTGAAGTGTTATTTAAATCGTATCAAGCATTAATAAAAAGGAGTGAAGTAAAATTATAATCTGTGTAAGCCTACATTCTTGTCGCATCACAACCCTGCCAAGATATCTATGTCTCTAAAATAAATACTGACGCAGCCGAGGCAAACACAAATATATAATATTTAAAGAAACAGTTTAATTACAAAGTTAATATATTTTTTAAACTTGGGACATAGGCCACCTGAAAGTACATTTGGGGCGAAGGCTACCGGAAACCGGGTACCATACGTGCGGTTGCAACCAATTACAAGTTCGCTTTCCCAACACTTGAAATATAATACAACTCCTTCAATACAAACTACTTCAAATTGACGCCCAAAGCGTGGTAAAAAAAATAACGTAACACACGTAACAAACCATGTTCTTCAAATTGGCGCCCAAGCGTGGTGGAAATAACATAACAAAATACTTCTTCAATTCTTACTAAATTCTTATTTTTTTAACTAAATGCATCTTGTTAATCAAAATACACTTTCATTACACATTCATATAATTCGTTGTAGGTTTAAGGAACTTACATCAGGCTAAAGGCTAGTCAGGGTTTTAAAAGGCGAATCGCTATGTCACGGCTTTGAAGTTCCATGCTCTTTGCATGACCAAGAGAAAAAACAAATAGCGACTTATTCCTTGAAAAAAGTGTAAGTATTTGAATATTCGAACCAACAACAAAGAGCATCTCTAAAATGGTTAACGCCACAAAAATGTTATTTAACAAATTGTGTACTTTAACCTGATCTACATTTTTGTATAGTAAGATACTGTCTCCTCCTACGATTTACCAATTATAGAGAAGTCATTCAGAATGAAGGGAACTTCACAGGCTGTTCCAAAAAAAGTACACATTTTATTTTTCATGCAAATTTCTTAAACATATGGTATTTTATCATTAAGAGCCATTTTTGAGAAAAACATCTGACGTGTTACACTCGCATGACTTTCTCTACTCTTGTACAAACTATTTTTACAAACGCTTATCCTCCATATGCTTCATGTTAATCGAGATGTTAATGTTTTGCTAATTTTCTTGTAGGTGCAAGGGAAATATGGTAGGTTTTAAGTGACAGTAACGAATTCCCATTTGAGATAAAGTAGAAGTATTGGAAAATTTAAGGGAATAACAAGGAATATCTCGAAAATGGTTCACTCAAAAAAAAATGTATATGATATAAATTGTGTATTTTAACGCGATCTACATTTTTAGTGTAGTAAAATTTTGTCTATCTCTTATGGTTTACCGGTTATGCAAAAGTGGTTCACAATGAAGAATACTTTTGGAGACATTCCCAGAAAATTCGAGATATAAATTTCATTTGTCATGAAAATATCTTAAACATATGACATTTTAATCAAAATCGTTAGCCATTTTTGAGAAAATTAAAATGTTCGAAAAATGTTCCATGTAAAGGGTAATCTGGGGTGGGAGGATTTTCTTGAAAACCTTCTTGTCGCATCTCTGGAAGATACTGAACCTAAATACCAAGTTTGGTGTTTATGCGACTGTTCGTTTCTGAGTTATGTTGTTCACACACACACACACACACACACACACGGACATGTTTCCAAAAATGCTTTTTTTGGATTCAGGGGATCTCAAAACATATATTTCCGGTGAAATCTCGGTATCGAATTTTTTTGGGTGGAATACAATACTTTCCCTAATTACTATACGTAGTAGAGAAAGTAAAAATAACGAAAAATGTTCCATGTAAAGGGTAGTTTGTGGTGGGGAATTTTTCCTGAAAATCTTCGTGTCGCATCTTTGGAAGATCCTGATCTTAAAATACCAGGTTTAGAATTTAAGGGACATTTTTTCACACACAAGAACCTTTTCTAAAATGCTTTATTCTAATTTTGTTTTACCTCTACACTTGCATTTCCGGTGAAATCTCAACACGGAATTTTTGAATGGAATACAATACTTTCTCTTACCTACTTATAGTTCGATGGCAGAGAACTCCCAAAACATCCGTTCTTAACGGGCCAGAAGTATTTGATACTAATTTAACTAAGGAGGAGAAAAACTTAATCCTTTCTCCCAAATAAACCTACTTGGCAATGTCAGACAGTCTTCAAGAAGCATATTTGCTTTTACTGAATAGTTTGTTGGTGTTCACTACACGCTGGATCAACCTCTCGGTGTTTCCATGAAACCCCAAATACAGGAAGACTAGGTAAAATACCGGATGGATAGCGCCTAGCAGATGGCTATCTCACCCTAGTTAATTTACTGCATCATGGATGTGACGTCACAGACAACTTTTGCAGTGCTGGAAAAGCTACTTGCAGTTGCAGCAGCCGAGTCCTGAACAGGTTCATTGTCCGACTGACCGACCAGTCAAGAGAAACTGCCAGCAACAACTTGTTTCTTTTTTGTTTCAAAATGGACTAGGTACAGGCTGTGCCAAAATAATCCTTTATCTAGGTCGCGGTACGCGGTTTATTCTTCAAGTTGTCACGTGGCAGCACAGCTGATTGTATTTGTATTCATGCAAGTAGCCTCCAGTCTTCTCGACCTTGCTGGGGGGGGGGCCTCGATCTCTAATTTTAGACTCGGGTCAACTCGCCTGTTCAATGAATGTAACCGCTAGGCTTTATTCATAGACTGCATTTATTTAAATGCTGGCTGAGAGATGCTTCCGAGCAAACTATTTCTAAGTTATAAACCTAAAATGTCTGAGTTAACGTATTGCGTGTATCACATGCAGTTATGCTCGAACACATCTAGTGTTGATGGTTTTCATTTTCTTAAGGCAATATATCCATGAAAACCCAAAAATTCAGTTTTCTTCAGTTTGCCTTTGCCTTGACATTTTTCTAAAAACCATATACTCTGAAAAAATAGAGCTGTGTCAAACCGATGAGATATTAATTTTTATTCGTAGTTAATTGCTTTTTGATATGGTAATATGAAATGGTCCTTGGATCCTACGGTTTATCGTATTGCACCTAAATTTTTCATTTGAGCTTGGTATACAGACAAACGGTTGTGCAGAAGTTTCCTAATGTTACTAGTTTAAAGGAAACAATTTTAAAAAATCTGACGTGTTACACTCACATGACTTTCTCTACTCTTGTACAAACTATTTCTACAAACGCTTATTCTCCATATGCTTGATGTTAATCGAGATATCGAGATGTTAATCTTATTGCTAATTTTCTTGTAGATGCAAGGGGAATTGCTAGGCTTTAAGCGATAGTCAAATATTTTAAGAACTGGTTGCTATGTGGAGCATTCCATTCTCTTTGCATTACCAGGACAAAAAGGGATGAATAACGAATTTGAAAAAAAGTATAAGTATTGGAAAATTTAAGGGAATTACAAGCAATATCTCGAAAATGGTTCACCCAACCAAAAAAATGTATATGACATAAATTGTGTATTTTAACGCGATCTACATTTTTTGTGTAGTAACATTTTGTCTATCTCTTATGGTTTACCAGTTATGCAAAAGTCGTTCAAAATAAAGAACACTTTTGGAGACATTCCCAGAAAACTTGAGATATGATATTTTAATCAAAATCGTTAGAGCCATTTTTGAGAAAATTAAAATTTTCGAAAAATGTTCCATGTAAAGTGTAATCTGAGGTGGGGGATTTTCTTGAAAACATTCGTGTTGCATCTCTGGAAGATACTGAACCTAAATACCAAGTTTGGTGTTTATCCGACTGTTCGTTTCTGAGTTATGTTGTTCACAGACACACACACGGACATATTCCCAAAAATGCTTTTTTTTGGATTCAGGGGGTCTCAAAACATGTATTTCCGGTGAAATCTCGGTATCGAATTTTTGGGTGGAATACAATACTTCCCCTACTTACATACGTAGTAGAGAAAGTAAAAAAAAAACATGTTACTGTATTTTTCAACTTTTCCAACTTGAGTTATGGAAAATAATTTCAGCAGAACTATTTAATATTTTAATTAGCACATAATAATTTTTTAATCCATATTCCTGAAGTCATGAACTGTGGTCGAAGGAGCATTCTGAATAGTGAAAAATTCTGAAATGAAGAAACTGAAAAAAAAAAAGAACTTTAAAGTCCAGCACAGTGCTTTACATAAATGATACAGGACCGATTAGTCGTTTGCGACTTTAAAATTGTGGACATTAAAAAAAACTATTATGTAGCATGAAAATGCAAGTATAATAAAAACACAAAAAACAGAAAAGTTTATATTTTTTGCCAAATAGTACATTGTCTAAGATGTACAAGCTGTAACGCACACAATTTAACTTTCTCTATCATTGCCACGTCAGCATTATTCAAATGCAATGCTTCGAAGACCTTACAGTCTCCCTCGTTAGGAATGCCCGTATCCTGAACCCTGATAGAGACTGCAAAGTCCTCGAGACGTACTTAAATAACATTGACGTGGCAATAACCTAAACGTTTAGTTATAACAACGGCTGTGAATTGTAGCGCAAATTAAACTAAGAGCCAACCTCCGTTCTGTGAGATAGCATGTCTGCCTCGCATTCAAAAGGTTCTGAGTAGGAATTTCGGTTGGAGTGGTTTACTTGGATATGGATTCTTTCCAGCTTTTCCCTTATGCTTAGAAGGCGAATGTTTGGCAACACTAATCTCTACAGTTTCAAATGTTTCGTTTCCTTTTCTTTTTTCTGTGGTTTCAAACAGCTGTCAGGCAAAGACCGTATTGGATATTCAGCTCCACGATCGAAGTTAAATTTATACGTTAAGGAGATATTAAAATTCCTATTCCGCCAATGTTAAATCTGCAATATTTATGATCTAATAGCTCAGAAACCATTTAAGACATCAGACTGAAATGTTTACAAGATTACGAGTAAATGAATGTCTTCTAAGCTCATTGATCAACTTCTATCCAGTAAGGTTATTAAAGAAGATGGATTTTACTCCTCAGTTATACCATCCTTTGATTAAAACAGCAATTATTTTTTTTAAATAACCTACCATGTTATTTTAACATGGTAGGTTATTAGATCCACATCACTTGGAGGTTGTTTTTATCATCTTAAAATTTAATTTAACTATTTTCAATGTTTTGTAAGCAAACTGGCAATTTATACCAGAAAATGTAATTCACAGAAAGAAAAAAAAGATTCAAAGAAGGAAGGGGGAAAAAACTGATGTGTTACACTCTCATGACTTTCTCTACTCTTGTAAAACTATTTTTACAAACGTTTATTCTCCATATGCTTCAAGTTAATCGAGATGCTAATCTTATTGCTGATTTTCTTGTAGATGCAAGGGGAATTGGTAGACTTTAAGCGATAGTCAAATATTTTAAGAGCTGGTTGCTATGTGGAGTATTCTATTCTCTTTGCATTACCAGGACAAAACAATGAATAACGAATTCCCATTTGAGAAAAAGTATAAGTATTGGAAAATTTAACGGAATAACAAGCAATATCTTGAAAATGGCTGACTCAACAAAAAAATGTATGTGACATAAATTGTGTATTTTAACGCGATCTACATTTTTTGTGTAGTAAAATTTTGTCTCTCTCTTATGGCTTACCAGTTATGCTAAAGTCGTTCACAATGAAGAATACTTTTGGAGACATTTCCAAAAAATTCAAGATATACAATTCATTTGCCATAAAAATGTCTTAAACGTATGGTATTTTATTCAAAATCGCGAGCCATTTTTGAGAAAATTAAAATTTTCGAAACATGTTCCATGTAAAGGGTAATCTGGGGTGGGGGGATTTTCTTGAAAACCTTCGTGTCGCATCTCTTGAGCCTAAATACCAAGTTTGGTGTTTATCCGACTGCTCGTTTCTGAGTTATGCTGTTCACAGACACATACACGGACATGTTTCCAAAAATGCTTTTTTTTTTTTTTTTTTTTTTTTTTTGCATTCAGGGGGTCTCAAAACATATATTTCCGGTGAAATCTCGGTATCGAATTTTTGGGTGGAATACAATACTTCCCCTACTTACTATACGTAGTAGAGAAAGTAAACAGACAACTAACATTTGCAAAGAAAGAATCCACGTGGTTTGAGACACAGAAGCTGCCATATTTAACAGCAGTACCAACTTGTAGAACATAACATCCTAAAAAATGGACTAAGTTTGCCTCTTTATTTAAAAAAGTGTAGGAGTTATGATTTGTGTGTATGAAATGATGCACAATCCCGAATCCACAATAAAGTAGAAGATGCAGTACCATTTTTAAAAATAAAACGTTTTTAAACATTAACCATTTTTATAAATGTAAGTATTGTATTATATAAGTATTAAAATGATTATATATACTCCTTTTCGCTAAAAAGTATTACTTTTTAGCAATTTTCGGCATTTAGTCTCCCCTTGAAACAAATTGCAATAAAGTAGATATACGGCAGTGAAGTCGACAACACTAAGGTCATCTATCTGACAGACATATCGAGTTATTTATACCGAAATGAACCTACAGGTTCTCGTGGTACGACCTCGAAGTTAGAGCGACTTTAAGCAAAACATGTAAGACAACCGTTCTTTCAGTAGGTCGCACAATTATATTTGAAATTTAAACGCAAACATGAAAGTTGTTAATATAATGCAATGGTAGGTACGTAAGACGCTTAAGGATCCAGATAGCGGAGTTGATGGGACGGTCGGACAGGCTTGGAAGCCTAAAGGCCCTTGTACACGATCAAATGTTTGTCAAATTCAAATTGAGGCTTTCAAGAGTTGTCACAACTTTTCATGTCCAATTGCGTGCAATACTTTTAAACTCTTTGAAAGTCTTGAAAGCAAACAAGGGCATACTCTAAACGATCAAAGATTTGACAATGATTTGATGGCTTTAGCCAATGAAATGCGAGTATTTACAGTGCGTCACGAAATCTGCAACATGGCGGAAAGCGAAAGTAAACAAAAATGGCTACCCGGCCAAGGTATGTCGTATGCGAACTGAATAGGTTATACATAAGCTGATCATGTCCGCATGTCTAGGACTCTGTGGGTTAACACAAGTTGAAGCAGATGAAGGCATATGAAGAAATAATTGCCAGGCAGATTTCCGAACTAAGTGTACATTAATGCAATGTTATATAGTGTGGTTAACGTACCAGTTGGTGTTATTTGCATTGTATCACATAATCGTAACGTGATTTCATTGTATATGATACGCGAAAGTGCTACACAATATTAGCAAACAACAGTATTTCATTGCAAACTGTTATACCGTGACGCAAATATAAATTGCTTTGTGCGTCATAAAAGTATTTGTGTGTTCTGAAGGGTTTCAGACAACTTGTAAATACACATTTATGACATTGTCAAGTCTTGTCCAATCTTGTCACATATTGAAAAATGTTTGCCAATTTTTCTTGTAAACTCTTGAATTGAAGAAAAAAAGTTTGATCGTGTACAAGGGGCTTAAGATCATGGAGTGTTTTGAATTAGCTGAATCCAATTGACCTGGGAGTACTTTATGAAACACATGGGTTATACAAAATGAGGATTGACTGGGGACTCGGCGTTGTACCCGAGAAATCCTGCAGAGAAATAATTTTTTTTCTACAATATATTTACCAAGTGCACCATAGAACAGCGATGAGACGCGGGCAGAATTACTCGTATTTCGTCTAGCTACCTGCACTCAATTTTTCTTGGGATTACCTTTGAATGCATGTATCAATTATTCTTTGAACACAATTATATTGTCCTTTTTTTATACAGAATATAAGTTTGTTGCATTAAAATAATTCGTTGCTAAAACACGTTTCATATTTTTAATTCCTCACATACTGCTTAGTTAATTTTTACTTCCCTATATATTTGCTAATATCCTTTAAGCGAAAAGTCTGGCATGCAGCAGCCTTATTTCACAGTATTTTAAATCAAGGACTTTTATACAGCAAGACGCTCAATGAGCTTGAAATGACAAAGTAAACTAGAAGCTGAGAATGAGCGATACGGAGGATGTATTCGTCAAAGTCAAGATCTTGAAATAGTACTATACACGAGCCAGAATACACAAACAATGGTATGAGATTCAAGGCTAGAAAAAAAAAAGCAGCACATGACGCTCTTAAGACGGTCCCATAAATCAAGAAAGTAGTTGGTGTATGTGGACAGAGAGACAAAGAAATTTCAAGATTTCATGCAACAGGGAGAACGACAAAGGACATTGAACGTTCATAATTAATGTCAATATTTAAAAGCTAAACTGTATTAGGAAAAGCAACTAATTGGGACAGACTTACCCTGTTAGGTTCTTCCAGACAGATCCCACCTAAATGTGGGAAATACTTGCTTGTCTGTCTACGTTTGGAACGTTTCAGTTTGCTGATGCAAACCTGCTTTAATGACATCTTACAAAGCGGCTGCTGAAGCCGATTAGGAAAATTACGCGATGGAATCGTACTGATAAACAAACAGTAAGGAAATAATTAAGTTGTATTTATTAGCAATAATGAAATAATTGTGGAAATGAGAATTCCAGAAAGTCTTTACGTCCTCCTTGGTGCCAAAAAAGGGCAGACAGAGGCTGCAAAAATCCCAACGTATCGAGATTTTTAACATTTTCAACGAGAAAATGAAGTTTCAGCCAAATTGCACCACCTGCTGTTTCCTTCTGCATTACAAAACAGTCTTCCGTCTCCAACCACTGTGGCTTAACAAGTAGGTTAGAAAACGTTTTAACATTATTGTCTAATCTACCAAATCCTCCAACGGCTACTGCATTAATTGCAAGATCTCAGTATACTGACGTGTCACGATCAGGTTTGGCAAAATGATTGATACCATTCTTAAACATATGATCAGACCGGTTCCGAATCTGGCACGTGTTGTATCGCGGTGGCGGTTGCTGAAAATCAAACGTAGATGATAATGGAGTTGTCTTGTGACGAATCAGCATGCTGAACTGTTATTACAATTAAAAAGAGGAGCAATCGCAGTCCAGTCATTTGAGATGTAAATTCAGTGAACATTGGCAGCCTTTCCCGAAATAAAAATATTGTTTTTTTTTAACATCTGGAATAAAACAATTCTACTCAAGTATAAAAAGAATCAGTATACCGTATTTCCAAATTGCAGATTGTCTCTATTTATGCAACATTAAATGAGCTGATACCACATGGCTATCACAGAAGTTAAACGTATGCCAAGTGCAAACATTTCGCCTAGAAGTGCTGAAATATAAGTCCAAAGTCGACCTTTCGTCGCTCACAACACTACGCCTATCAACAGCTCAAATGTGCCCATTTTGTAACTCCAGAAAAAATGAACAGGTCGCTTCTTGGTGATGCCTAAACACTTTCGTGCAAATGATCGTCTGCTAGAGAGGGTAAAACAATAAATACACTATATATATATATATATATATATATATATTAAGAAATTTAGACTTTGGGATAAATATACGGGATAGCAAACACCTGTTTAAGAAATCTGATGTGTTGCACTCGCATGACTTTCTCTACTCTTGGACGAACTATTTATACAAACGCTTATTCTCCATCTACTTCATATTAATTGACATGTAAATCTTATTGCTAATTTTCTTGTTGGTACAAGGGGAATATGGTAGGCTTTAAGCGATAGTCAAATCTTTTAAGAGCTGGTTGCTATGTGGCGCCTTCCATTTCTCTTTGCATGTCCGGGACAGAAAAAAAAACGAATAACGAATTCCCATTTGAGAAAAAGTATAAGTATTGGAAAATTCAAACAAATAACAAGGAATATCTCAGAAATGGTTCACTCAAAAAAAAAGTATATGACATAAATTGTGTGTTTTAACGAGATGTGTATTTTTGTGTAGTAAAATTTTCTCTTACAGTTTACCAGTTATGCGAAAGTCATTCAGAATGAAGAGTACTTTTGGGGATATTCCCAGAAAATTCAAGATATACATCTAATATGCCATGAAAATATCTTAAACATATGATATTTTAATCAAAATCGTTGGTCATTTCTTAGAAAATCAACGTTTTTCGAAAAACGTTCCATGTCAAGGGTAGTCTGGGGTAGGAAATCTTCTTGAAAAAGCTTCGTGTCGCATCCTTGAAAGATATTAAACTCAAGTACCAAGTTTGGTAGTTATCCGACTTTTCGTTGTTGAGTTATGCTGTTTACAGACTGATCGACAGACACCCCCCTTCCCACACACACACACACACACACGCACGCACGCACGCACGCACGCACACACACGTTTCCAAAAATGCTTTATTTGGATTCAAGGTTCCTCAAAACACGTATTTCCGATGAAATCTCGATGTCGAATTTTTATGTGGAATGCAATACTTCCCCTACTTACTATACTAGTACAGAAAGTAAAAAAAGGATACAAGGAAATGTAAAGTTAAATCCTATTCCATTAATTTTGCTCCGTACCTCTTAACTGTCACGTGCACTAGTCACCTCTCACTGGCTGCTGTCGTGGAACAGGTTGTTGTTCAAAACAAACTAGGTAGTTCCTTATTTAACATGATCATTTATCTTAATATGTCTACTCGAAAAGAATTGTCAAATTTACATTTTCAATCTACAAATAAAACATTACGTAACAGAGATAACACTAGTCTATTTTCAAACTTTTTGTCAGATGATTTCTTAAAAGTAGGTGTTCTTGAATCAAGTTTTTATGCTGATTCCAGAAAAAAACTTCCGTTTTTTCCATCACGTCACATTTTTACACAAAATAAGTAATATTTTGACAATTTTACTAATGAGCGTAGAAAAGTATTCAAATACCATTTCACACAAGGTAAGTTTTTATTCAAGAAACATTTTAAGAATACTCTCAAGAACTCCCCTAATTTATTTCATGACTACATTTTAACAAAACAAGAAGCCAAAGTGTTTCATTTAATTTTTTTCAAACTTTCTCCCTTTGACTTCCTTGTAGATCCTTGAAGATGACTGTCCCTCCTCAACATCCAACAGTAGTCGACTATCATAGTTTCATTCCATCTCCCCTGGTACTTCCTCTCCATTTCCTTAATATCTTGGTGAAAACATTCACCATAATGTCCCAGATTTTGTGGAAAGTAGTCGATATGTGAATGCAGAGAATGCGCCTTTACACTCATGTTACAACCCCTCTTCTTGAAATTTTCCAACATTGTTTCGACAATGGCCTTGTAATTAGGATCTTTGTTATTGCCTAAGAAGTTTTCAGTAACTGATCGGAAGGCGGCCCATGCTTCTATTTCCCTCTCATGCATTGTCTTCTCAAAATCTTCATCCTTCATCAATTTCTTTATTTGAGGACCAACACAAATTCCAACCTTTAATTTGTCTTGTGTAATGAAGGGAAATTTCTTGGAAAGGTACTTGAAACGGGGTCCATCCTGTGGTACAGCCCTTACAAATTGCTTCATCAAGCCCAATTTTATGTGTAGTGGCGGAAGCAATATCTTTATATCTCTATATTTTTGAGAAATTGTGAAAAAAACTGTACGTGATATAAAAATACTAAAAGCAGTTCTGAAATCAGCATAAAAAGTGAGTCAGAATCACTTATTAGTTTTCAGTCAACCGATATCATGCAGACTAGTGTAATGCATGTAAATTCTAATCAGCAAATAGGTAGGAGGATTCTTTGGTTTAAACTTGCCTCTCAGAATGACGAAAACACGTGCATCAATTCTAACAGTGTGTTTATATCGCTTTTATCGCCTCCATTGCAGTTTGCATTGCACAGGGCATTTACATCGTCGTTCAAAGGAGTGCATTAGCCAATCAGAGGAAGGGTAAGTAAAGGGAGTGCGGAAGACTGCATGTTAGTGGGGCAAGATTACAAGAAACAGGGTTAGAAGGATCCATACGTTACATCAATAATGTGGTTTTACATACATGTTTCACCTATTAAACCCCGTCTGCGTTAGATGCTCCAAAATGTCCCTTGTGTTCAAGTAAGAGAGTAAGTCAGCAAAATTTGTAGTAATTCCCCCCCCCAAAAAAAACCTGCTATTTTATCATTCTTCAGGTAGACCATTTGCTTTTCAGTGCACTTGGTGGTCTTCCGTGTGCTTCCTGACGCCCTTAGAAATAAATGTTTTTGACTGCAGAGCAACCCACGCATCCTTTCTCTCAGAGTGCCAGCAGTTATTCGATCGTCATGCTAAGGAAGGTAAAACACTTTATTTAAATCAAAGGACAGAAATTTTGGATCTACATTTTACACTTAAAAGCAAACTCCAGAGCGTGGACTTGGAAACGTCCGGAATCACACGAAATTCAAGAAACATCTGTATGAAAATGAATCTTACATTCTTCTGGGACTCACGGGGGATAGCGCCAGGGCATTACTTGGAGAAACGTTCAGACACAATGTTATTCAACGATTAACTGCCAACTTCTATTTCGGACAAGTATTATTGAATGGCAATGCGCCCCCATACCGTTCAAGCTCCTGTGAGACGCAGTTTAGAACCTTTCGAAAACTCGCTTCCTCGGACTACTTCATTCTGATCAACTTGAAGCCCATTTTTATCCGCCTAGGGGCAGCTGGAAACTTGGGACGCTGTACCAAGTGTGTTTAAATGCAAAATGTCTACGTTGAAAAAGATGGCATTGTAGATTCTCTGCTGTTGTAATAAATTATTACAACTGTGGGCAGATACTTCTTGACTTATCTTAGGTGTGGAAAGCAGAGATGCTGTCAGTGAATTCACTAAAGACATGTGTGTGCACTCATTTAAATTGTTTAATGTTGACTAGGGTTACCAAATTACAAACTGAAAAAAAAGCAGAGGGGGAACTTATACACAACATTTATTCTAATAACTACACTATTAACATGTTTCAAGTTTCCTTTTTGTAGAACAAATATTTCTCGCTCCCTCGAACCTTTCCGAGAAACTCATTTCAATATTTAATATTGTCACAGAATTCAGATCAACTGACATCCTAAACAATCAATGGTTTACACATTATGTTGAGAACCTATCTCTCTCATCTAACTAGTTAATATTTAACAAGGAAACCATCCTTTCCACGGCTGCGTTATGGCCTGGGTTTGAAAAGAAAAACTAAGCAATTTTCAACACTTGGGTGCATCTGTGGTCTGAATGACTGCTTTAAAAACACTTATCCGAAACGGTCTTTCTTAAAAATAAATGTGTAGGTATGCAAGTACGTAAACTGGGTGATTATTCCGTTTTCTGGATTTCTAACCGGGGGTTGAAAAAGAACATTAAAAGTCGGGTGGTACGGGACTAAATTCGGGTGATTTGGTAAACCCAATGCTGACGATTTTATGTAATCGTTAAGTTGAATCACCGTTTGATACACGTGTCAAAGTAACAACCGCCCTGAAGATTGTTTGATGGAATAAGCCTGGGACATCATTCGGACATTTCCAGATCATACTGGTTATGAAGTAGATATCTCTCTGAGATTATTTGATTGGAAATTTACTGAGCCTCCAAAGCACGCAGTAATTCCCGGATGTCTTAAAGGATTAATGTCTTGAGATAATCCGAAAAATAAATATTAAAACGAATAAATGCACGTGCTCTCGTCAACGTTACAAACAATATCCGAAAGCTGGGTTGTATGATGCACATGTTATCGACCGTGATGGTGTTCAAACGTGGGTCATTGCTAGGGCTCGGAAGTTGATGACCCATAAATTGCCTAAAAGGGCCTATAAATAGACCTAAAATATCCCAAAAAGGACCTAATACCCGAAAAAAGAACGTATAAATGTAATTCAGATTAATATTTTAAATAATTTTAGTGTTAATTACATACTTAAATAATAAATATCATGCTCGATATCAGCCATTGGAAAAATGGAATATTTGTCATTTTTTCCTAAAATTGTGTTATGGACGCTTGATATGCATTAATCTTACATATTGCAGTGAGAGATTGATGCATTTAATTTATCATGTACATTATTCTTTGAGGCGGTATCAAACACACAGTGCGAGCAACTTTATGAATAAAATGCTGCTTTCAGCCACATTCTTTAGATTTGTTATGTTAATCTATATAAATCATTGTCTGTTCGAATTAGGAAAGAGGATTAAAAATGTAGTTGAAAGAAGATAAACTTGCCCCCCAAAGCTATTAAGAACTAAAAAAAGTCTAAAAAGGGACCAATAAACACAAAAGAAAAACTAACAAGGCAAAAAAAAAACACAATTTTCTGACCTACGGTGATCCAAAAGGAACACATACCCCCCCTCAAGAAAGTATTCGTCTGCACTTTAAAAAATTCTAACATCCAAATTAATGGAGAGAAAAATTTATATTGTTTTTAACATAAAGATCAAATGGTAATACAGTTTACATGTTTTGGCGGTTTTTCAAATCGTTCATTTTATCAGTTTTTAAATTAAAAAAAAATATATGCTAAAATTGTCACTTTTTGTACGTAGCGTTTTCAAAATTATTTTTCATGCATTGGGTAGAGCATCTTTTGTGCATACATCCGCACACTTTCATCAACATGTAACTTAAACTGGTGTAGAAATAAATTTGTGAAGTCGTAAAGTGAGCCGAAAATTAAGGCAAAAATCTTAAAAATCCGTCAAATAAAATCCTATCTTCACCACAAAATAAAGTAATACACAAAAAAATTGCTCTATTCAACGCATGCAAGATAATTTTGAAAACATCGCGTACGAAAGAATTGCAATTTCGGTATATTTTTCAAAAATTTATAAAACTGATGAAATGAACGATCTGAAAAATAGCCAAAACACGTAAACTGTATTACCATTTGATCTTTATGTTAAAAAAATTAATTTTTTCCTCCATTAATTTGGCTGATAGATTTTTTAAATGCAAATGAACATTTTCTTGAGGAATGTATAATTATGTTGGGCTCACTCGAAGAGAAAAGAATTTCTCCGGAACTTCCGAGCCTTGGACACTAAAAACACCTAAGTGCTTATCACAGAGCTTCAACATTGAACCTTACACCTGCACCAACTAGGTTATTCCCGACTTCGATCCTGGTTTGCATTAAATTAGAGGTATTGTTGCTGCGAAATTCATGGAGCCGTTATTATTTTACTATTGAATTGCAATACTCGTATCAGTATTTGCTATCTGCTACCGGCTATCGTAGTGCGATTGCTTCTCGTCTAATTGTCTGTACACGATGTTTTAAAAATAGATGGCATACATTACGGTGTACATTACCTATACGTAGGCCATAAAAACGTCTATTACAACATGTGTCTGGAAATTCTAGGTTTCTGAGTTGTGGCCCTCAAAACAGTGATATTCACCGGAACGTTTTTCTTCCAGCAGGTAGTTGCTGTGACAGAAGATATCAACAGGTATCTGACGGTTCATTCCGAGGCGAAGGGTACATTGGGTGTTGTGTTAAGCGTTCGACTGAGCTACATGTACTAAAAGCAGGAGCTGGCAGAAATGCACTTAATGTACGGTAAGGCAGACGATAATGCTGCGCTGGCTGTCGTTTGTACCAAGAGAGGTACCCACAGCGAAGATGTCCAGATCGGAAGACATTTGAACGTCTCCATCGCCGTCTGTGCGCTCATGGGAAGTTTGCTTCTAATTTGGGGAGGGGACGATCAAGATCTAGAATTCCAGATGTAGAGGAGGAGATTCTGGATTCTGTGCAGACGACTCCTTCTATCAGTACACGAAGGTTAGCGTTGCAAGTGAATGTTCCTCATACGACTGTCTGGAGACTGTTGCGGGGGCAACAGTTGTATCCTTATCATTTGCAACGTGTACAGGTCCCGTCACCAGATTACCCTGCTCGATTGATGTTCTGCCAGTGGCCTGTGGAGCAGTATGATACAAATCCGTACTTTCCTGCCTTAGTATTATTTACGGATGAAGCACAGTTCACACGAGATAGCATTGCAAATTTCCACAATCAGCATGTATGGGCATACGAAAACCCACATGTAATTGTTCCATCTATCACCAAGCGCGGTTCACTCTCAACATGTGGGCCGGTATCATTGGTGATCGGTTAGATGGATCCCATGGATCAGACTTACGGGGCAGGCGTACACAAGCTTCCTGGAAAACACCATACCCCATGTGTATGAAGACACTCCACTGAGCATTCGTCAACAAGCTCACTTCTTGCATTATGGCACTCCTGCTCACTTCAATCGCACCGTTATCCGGTACTTGGCTCGAAGATTTCCTTATCGATGGATAGGTAGAGGTTGCCCAATTGCTTGGCCACCACGCTCCCTTGATCGATTTCTACTTGTGGAGCCATTTAAAAGCGTTGGTGTATTCGTCTCCGGTGTCTGACATGGAATCCCTTCAGAATCGTATTGCAACAGATTGTGAGGAAATACGCAACATGAGACCTGATGCCAGGCCTGTATACAAGCAGGACGTGGACACTTTGAACATCATATGTAAAGAAAACTACCTGCGGTAAGAAATGCGTTCCGGTGAATATCACTGCTTTGAAGGTCATAACTCAGAAACCATGCATTTCCGGAATATGTTGTAATTGACTTTTTTTTTTATTGTCTACATGTGGGGAATGCATACTTGAAATTATGTCCTCTATTTTTGAAACACCCGTATAACCGAGTAGAAAAAGGTGACTTTCTAAACATACTTATTAGTAATATTTGCTTCTATTGAATCACTTAGACGTTTGTTTTCGAACATTGAATCAAAGGAGTTTACGAGACCTTAGAAAAATCTTCAGAAATGGGTGAAACTAACCCACAGTATAATAGCTGCGAAGGTCAATGCTTGTCTTGTGCGAAGATGCTGGCTAGTTTTGTCAATTTGGCCGATAGTAGACCATCCCTTTGTAGAATGATAAAATTTCCACGATATACCTACAAATAAATAAAACGCAACCTTTAATAAGTCTCGTTTAAGTATTCTATGTAACAGTGTTTACTAGCTTATTTTGCATAGATCTGCAGCGAGTATTTCATGTATCTTTCTTGGTCTTCATGGGTAATATTTTCCCCCATAGTAGTTCTCAGTCTTCCAGAATAATTCTTTGGGGTATACTGCTACGTCTGAAGAATCGTGGATGATACGGATAAGCTTTGGGAGTATTGTGACCATTTTATCATACCGAGGGTCTTTTCTGTCTTAGTTTAGATACACAAGAAATTTACAGCTCTCTTAGGAACTAGCTTAAAACGATTTTTCTATCTTTATTTTCCCTACAATTTTATGGAGAATACTGGGAACATGCCTGTGAATTCCTTCCTTTCGTTTGCCACTTCACAGCCTCTTTTCAGAAGTAATGCTCATCCACTGCGTCCTTGTACTTTATTAGTGCAGGAGCTAATTTGCATTCTGGTTTATGCCAGTTGTTCACGTAGCTCAATATTGGTATCTGAACTCAAGTCTACCTGTGTCTTACATTATCAGTGGAAATTTGACCCGCAAAAGCGTGGCCTGCAAAATACTTACGAAACTTCATTGAACAGTCTCAGACTACTGTTGTATATATTTCCTTGTTTAGAGCAACAGAGCACCAAATAAGAATATGAAAGTAAGTCACGTCCGTTTTAAGAACCACCTGACATTCCTTATATAATACTGTTTGGCAAGGTATACTGAAGAGAAAAACATCAGTTTTCAAGATCACTATGTTTTGACAACAATTTTTAACTTTTGTCATTCAAATCTTTAACCTCACACGTTTCAGAACCAACTCTTCCATGTTTGCCTGGATTTAAAAAGCTACACTTCCACCAGATACAGATTTGTATGGATTAAACCTCTTATAGTTATTATAATTATGAGCATAAAATTTAAAACGTATTATTCTATCGTGCTATGAACATTTTTAAAAATGTTTTCTTCACTCATATAAACGTTTTTGGGTAAGCTTCGTTCTTTGCCATATTATTCTTTAAAAAATGTCGAAAATATTTTACTGGTGTATATGATTATAAACAGCAACTTAGATAGAGTTTATTGATTTGAAAGTCCTATCTTAAAAAGGTACCTATAGAACCTCGAAATTGTAGGTACTAACAATACCCAATGCTTGTATGTACGGATACCCTCCAAAACTCTGAAGCAGCAATGAAAACTACGACGTGCTTTTAAGTGTTCCATTCATTTAACTGCTTACCTATGTACTTTCGCTGCTTTTTATCATATTCAAGTATTCCCAAATAGTTTCATACCTCCTATAACCATTAACATCCCGAGTGCGTGGAAAGTTTTTTTTTTGTACCGTCTTTTTACCATCTAGTGAGAAAACTCGTGATTTACATCTTTTGTATCTTGCTTTGTTCATGTAGTTACACAAGTTCTATAATTAATATGGTGTTTTCAAGCAAATCCGGTTAAAATGAACGTTCTTGTTGTTATTATTCTGCATAAACTATCGTGCATTTTCCTTTGGTTTAAAACGCCAGCAATGCTAACTCTCCGTCATTAGCGCAACAACATGAAACTGCTTCAACTTTCTCATGCATATGTCGCATTTAGCCGCAGGACAACATGCTGGAACAAGTATCGGCGTTTTAATGAGTTTTACGAAAATTTAGACGAGTACAACGCCTGTAGCGTGAAATCCATTAACAGGATTATAACAGCGCATGTTGAAGCATGAGCTCGCCATCAGGAAACTAAAAGCAGCCTTGTTCAGTGCCAACTGACACCGTGCATTTGCAATAATTCAAGAAATTACGTTCCAACGTCTTACAAACGAGCGTTGTCGAGTTATCGTCGAGAATGGCAACGAAAGATACAGTATAAACGATAATGGGTCAAAATAGCTTTTCGCAACCGCCTGTAGACCTCTCAAAAGGTCAAAACATCTGCACATCGCGCGCCTTCAAACTACGAGGCGCGAGGCGGAGCCCTCAGCAACGCTGGGCATATATGTCAAAGGACGAGACGTTCATTCGTGATCTGGACATTAATTCTAATGGACTGGATATTTGCAGCCTTCCTGAATGTGTTTCAATATCGTGTTATGCACTTGGGTGAAACTAAACTGTGCTCCTATCACTGGCTTCACAAGGGGCGTATGTACACAATGGCTGGGGGCTACAAGACTCGCATAGAAGCACTGCAGTCTCGCTTTTGTTTTCTGTTACTCTTTTGGTTTAATATACCACATTGCTCCCGTTAATAAGCAGGTAAATAAAAATACTACATACATTAAAACATTAGCAAATATTGAGGAATGACAGGAAATTTAATAATAATTCTTTACGAAAATTATCATTCCATACATTGGTTGGCAATATCGATTAAACGGCTCGCTCCGCTCATTTTACCATATGCATACGCTTAGTCACAGTAATAGACGGTTACAAAGCACCTCCTGTAGTTGTGAAGTGAGTGGATCTCCCCTAAGTCTAGTGGTTAACACACTTGAATGGGTATGAATCCTCACTGGAGTTTGTCTCTATGTACTCCTGTTTTACTTTTGGTCCTAAAACTACTTAAAAATGTGGTTGTTGGTCATGCTGACCCATCAAATACTACATGTAGCCAATATACCCACTTCAATGATCCAGTCGGTATACCCCTCACATGGAGAAGTCTCAAAAGTGACCATGGAATTAGTATGATTGACTTCTTGTGTTTCGTTTACTCCTGTATTCGGTTACAGGAGTGAGTAAATGAAATTATATCTTCCACAATGAAAGTGTATCTTTATTAGCTTGTGTACTTTACCATATCCTTTCTATGCCGCGTGAGAATGAAGTACTATCAAAATGAGATCCATCTAAATGGATCCGGATCCGAATAAAGCTTATCTATACTTAAAAAATCTTACATACTCTATCTGCTTCAAGTTAATCGTGATAAAAATTTATAGAAATGCTTTTATTATACACGGAGAGCCAAAATACTACGAACCGGCTGCGCGGTGCTTTTCCTGTCCGCGTTCTCCGCGCTTGTTGCCGTCTGCCGCTATCATAGAGAGGCGCGGATGAAACCATACATTTTTAAAACTACTTTTAAAGGCTTTACTTAACAACTTTATGAAAGTGTGTTTGAGGACAGAATTATTTCTAGAGATTTGTTGCCCCCTCGGTCCCCCGACCTAACCTCTGCGATTTCTAACTCTGGGCTAACTTAAAACAAAGTGTACAAGACAAACCCACACACCTGGAAGAATTAAAACAAAATATCCGCCAAGAAACTGCCAGCATTTCCCAACGTGAACTACGGCGAGTGATGGATAGTTTACTAAAGAGGTGCCAAAAATGTATGGACAACGACGGTGGCCAGTTTCAGCATCTCCTTTCATAAAAATCTGATGCGTTACACTCACATGACTTTCTCTACTCTTGTACAAACTATTTTTACAAACGCTTATTCTCCATCTACTTCATGTTAATCGAGATAAACATTTACAAACTCTATCTTATTGCTAATTTTCTTGTAGATGTAAGGGGAATATATATTTACAAGGGCAATATAGAAATACAGTAGCCTTTAAGCACATACATATCTCTTAATAGCTGGTTGCTAGCTGTAGCACCATTCCCTTTGCCACAGATTAATACTCTTTGCATATCCAAGACAAAAACAAAATGAATAACGAATTCCCATTTGAGAAAATAAGTATTGAAAAATTTAAGGGAATAACAAGCAATATCTCGAAAATGGTTCACTCAATAAAAAAAACTGTATATGACATAAATTGTGTATTTTAACGCGATCTACATTTTTGTGTAGTAAAATTTTGTCTATCTCTTATGGTTTACCAGTTATGCAAAAGTCGTTCACAATGACTACTTTTGGAGACATTCCCAGAAAATTCAAGATATACATTTCATTTGTCATGAAAATATCTTAAACATATGATATTTTAATCAAAATCGTTAGAGCCATTTTTGAGAAAATTAAACTTTTCGAAAAATCTTCCATGTAAAGGGTAATATGGGGTGGAGGGGATTTTCTTGAAAACCTTCGTGTCGCATCTCTGGAAGATACTGAACCTAAATACCAAGTTTGGTGTTTATCCGACACGGACATGTTTCCAAAAATGCTTTTTTTTTAGATTCAGGGGGTCTCAAAACATGTATTTCCAGTGAAATCTCGGTATCGAATTTTTGGGTGGAATACAATACTTCCCCTACTTACTATACGTAGTAGAGAAAGTAAAAATGGCAAGTAAAGCCTTTAATAGTTTTAAAAATGTTGTATGGTTTCATCCGCGCCTTTCTGTGATAGCGGCAGACGAGCGCCGAGGATGGGACAGGAAAAACACCGCGCAGCCGGTTCGTAGATTTTTGGCTCCCTCTGTATATTTCCTTGTAGATATAATGAGAATAGGGGACTGCAGTAGGTTTAATCGATAGTAATATCTCTTAAAACCCGGCGGATGTGGTGAATTTGAAATTCCGTTCTCTTTGTTTGACCAGTAGAACAAGGAAGAGCTTTCCATTTGAGAAAAGTATAAGTATTTTAATATTGAAACCAACTGCAAAAAAGTCTCAGTAATGGATATCACCCCCCCAAAAGACAAATTGTGTGTTTTAACAAGATCTACATTTTTTGTATAGTAAGATTTTGTCTCTTGCTATTTACGGGTTAGCAAAAGCCATTTAGAATGAAGAGGACTTCAGGGGCTATTCCTAGAAAATTCTAGATACACGTTTTATTTGCCATAAATTTTCTAAACCATATTTAATGTATTTAATCAAAATCGTTAGTCATTTTTTAAAAACTCAAAATTTTCGAAAATTTATCCATGTAAACGGTAGTTTGGGGTGGGGGATTTTCTTGAAAATCTTCGTGTCGCATCCCTGGAAGATGCTAAATTTAAGTAAAGACTTTTGTAAAACTGTTTTTTTTTTATTTATTCAGGGAGTCTCAAAACTCTCAGTGTATTTCCAGTGAAACCGTAATATCAAATTTTTGGGAGGGCTGCAATATCTTCTCTATCTACTATGTACGTTGTAGAAAAAGTAAAAAAAAGAAAGCTTTAAACTTTGGAAGCTTCAAAACATCAGAAGGTAATATTAATCAAATTACGTAGACCAATCAAGTATAAAGAAGCTGCTAATTTTAACAAGAAAATATTGAACCTGGCGGAATATTAAAAAATCTTAAGATTTCCACAGTTCTGTAGATGAAATTTTTAAATTTATTGTTGCGATTGAGATTTCTAACAATACAAGAAATGAACTACAGGACGCTTATTTAGGACTGCACCGTGTCGAACTTAAGGAGGAAAAGTTTTAGTGAAAATATGATAAAGTTTATCTTTATGGTCCAAGTTACGACGGTCATAAACAACATAACACGAGCGGAAGACCAGCGGTCAACTGTTTACCTATGCAAGTCCAAAAACTGTTTTGAAAATAGCTAGATTCTACAGAGACTTGAGTGGAGGTACTACTATTTAAAAACCCACTGGTTTTGGGAATCCTGGGCTCCGTGCTTCTTTTATATATTTTGATGGGTATTAGCAATCCGTATTCTTGCTGTTATGTGTCTACAAGCACTGTATATTTGCTAGGTAGCTAAGATATTAAAGGCACAATCCATCTATCAATGTCCAATAAAACAGAGCTAACTTCCCTTGACTCTTCTTCTACCTGACCATTTATTAAATTTCACCGACTACAAAATTGATTTTGAATATCCGACCTCCACCATCACCAAAGCCAGGCAACACCCGCTTTCAACTGATTTTCTAATTGTGGATAAATCAAAAGCTTAATTTATTTTTAGAACAAAAACAAATAGAATTTTAAAGATACGGAAAAAAATACAGAATTGAATCTAAGTACTCAACAAATATCTTTGTCATTCAAACATCAGATTTCTACAGCTATAATTCTTTAACCTTCATCTGCAACTATCTCCTTTATTTTCTGTCCGTTTCAACGTTTTCCCTAGTATCCTACAGTTCTTTGCGGTTCCATTAAAATGTTCCCTCTCTGATTTGCTAATGGCTTAACTTTCTATTATTTTCAGCATTTTACCTAGATTTTAATCACCCTAGAGCTTACCTACGCTGGGTAGCGAAAGTGCATTCTATCCAAAAATTCGGTATCTAGATTTCGTAGCATCTACATGTTGCAATCCCTGAAATCACTCCACTACAAAGCGCTTTTAGAAAAACAGTCCCTGTGCGTGAGAGAGAGAGAGAGAGAGAGAGGTGTGTAACTCAAAAACGAAAGGTCATATGAATACCAAATCTCATTAGTTCGGCATCCTTTAAGGATCTATTTATATTACATAAGCATATTTTTAAGCATTAGGTGAATGAGAATGTTGATCACCATTGGCGCTGGGGATTAATTGATCTGCATCATTTTCCCTCTGGCTTCCCAATATAAAGTCTGTAAGTTATCACTTTTAAGGTCTTTGCATTTGACGAGATACTGTTTGTTCAGGATGAAATCTTCAGAGAGAGTGCACTTAGGTGTAGATAGGCATTATATCTTGTAGAGGTGTTCTGCGAGGCAATCGTAACCAGTTGCCATCCTAAATAAGGCCACTGCAGCTTTCTTGGCATTTTTTGTATATCAACTTTATCTTTAATATTCTTATAATCTTTATCTTTTAAAAGTTTAGTCTAATGAAATGAGAAAGTTTAGTCTAATAATTTGACTATGTATTCACTTTTGTCGACATTATTCATATTCAAAATGAATATTTGTAATAAGTTTACATTTCGATAGAATAGGCATTGGTGTAAAATAATTGTGAAGACAAAAATATTTTGTTTTAAAAGGAAGCTCGAAAGAATTCTAATTCAGACCAAAAAGTAGGTAAATGCATTAAAATCACTTTGAACCTCCAGCAACTTTTATTTTTAGAGGTAAGTAATACATAAAAATAAAAATTATTTAAAGTTTCTATAAGCATGGATTCATATTTCATGATGCCTCATTTATGCGTTGGCAATACGTGTTGCAACCTCGGGAGAAAAAAAAAAACCCTGACTATGCTCTACTAACTACTCTTGCATTTGAATGAAGATCACAAACATCCGGTTAGGGATTACCTATCTCTTTGTCACTCTAATAAGCAGCATTTATTAACAAAAGATCCAGACGTGAATGAGTCACTGGGAGCAGTAAGGATCTTTCGTTGCCACACCTGCTGCGCCGCATTACATCTGCCTCACAGTTAGTTGAAACAGCAATTCATTGTTATGCAATATTTCCTGGTAAGGCGGGAAAAATTCTAACACGGAACATTGTAGCTGTTTCAGGAAGCTGCTTTCAGTTGTTTTTGGGATAGCGGAAGTCACGATCAGAAAAGCGAGATTATCAGATATTAAACAACATTAGGAGCTGAAAAAAATGAATAACGAATCTTCAAATGGAAGTATCGATGCAATACAGTTTTATACAGAACGATAATGTAAAATCCGGATGCTTCAATAGCAGGTTTCTGTAGATGTCAACGTAACAGACAGAGGTTGATCAAATAAAAGCTTTTTGTTCAGAATTCATATACCGGAGTATACCTTAGGCTGTCTTTACACTTAGAAGACTTCAAAAAACGGTTCACACCAGTTTTATTGGCAATTGTTTCCAATGGTGAAATGTTTGAAACACAGACTACATAATATAACGGTTAGCTAGAGCGTAATGTGGATGAGAACATTCTTAAATGTGCTTGTCAACGTATGCAACAACCTTAGTTAAGGAAGGGTATTGGTCCAAGAGGAAGGTTTAGGATGCGAGCAAGGAAATTCAAAGACACTTTTGAATTGACTTAAATTATTCCACTTTCTTTCATGCCATTTTCTGGAGTACCACGTTAGTGGGAAAATTAACTAAACAGACAAACTTCAACTAGTGGAGATATTTACAAAATAATAATTCTCAACATTCTGTTGAGAAAAGTTTTTCAAGCAGTGTCGTTGAAGTTTGTTTTAAGTGTAAGGGCATCGACAAGAAACATCCATAAAATAGGACAAAAGTAAAATAGCAGCTAACTATAAAAATTACATTACATCGGCAAAATATAAATTGCTATGGCATTACACTCTTGAAATTGATAAAACGTATAGGATCTGTATATCGACATGAAGTAGAATATTGCGATACAAAGATACAGGCAATAATGATTATTTGAAGACGACGGAATGTGTGGTAGGTCAGTTTCCTGGTTTACGTTTTGGATTCGTGACTACAATTCGCAAAGATCCACCTTGCACTTCGCATTTAATATAACCGTGTTCGGCTAGGTCTGACAATGAAAAAAAAAGCTTTAGGCTTGATACTTCGTTTGTCTATTTTGGATGAATAATTTAAACTAATGGGTTATTATGTAAGCATAAATAACGTTTTTTTTAAATTGTTGTTGTTGGATGTGTGTTAATAAGAATAGCTAAACCGATTGTTATGAAACTAGATGTAAAATATAACGGTCTCCCTTAGAAATACGCATAATGGTATCTTATTTAAGAGAGGTGATCCTTAATGATTTACAGTTTGAAATTTCCCACCATCCATGGTCGGCCGCTTGGCTTGATAATTACAGTTGCAAGTATGTAGTACTTACATATTTGCAACCGTTGGCGCCTTAAAACAAGATAACTGTAATCTCTGCAAACTATGGCGCGTTTCTCCACTGCTGTCAATCACCTGTATTACGTGATTGTACAACATGGACAGTGATCACCGACAGCACTGGACGACAAGGCTTCTGTGGAAAGAGGCTGTAAACTGCAGATACTCCCAGTCAATTGGTGGAAGTGTATGGAGAGGATGCACTGTCAAGAACAGTGTGCAAATGGGTAGAAATATGGCTGCACATCAACGGAGAAGAGAACCAGTTCTGATAGGAAGTAACTGTGACAACGCCGGTCAACATCTCTTTGGGTAGGGGCTTATTCAGAAAAGGTGCTTCATGCTCTTGGGAATGTAGGCGGTCACAGAACTGTTGTTGTTCACCGATGACACTGGGGATTAATTGATTTGTATCATTTTCCCTCTGGCTTCCCCAATATAAAGTCTGTAAGTTATCACTTTTAAGGCTTTTACATTTGGCGAGATGCTGTTTGTTCAGGATGACATCTTCTTCACAGAGAGTGCACTTGGGGGTAGGTAGGCATCGTATCTTGTAGA
Organism: Deroplatys truncata; assembly: GCA_030765065.1. Classification (NCBI taxonomy): domain Eukaryota; kingdom Metazoa; phylum Arthropoda; class Insecta; order Mantodea; family Mantidae; genus Deroplatys; species Deroplatys truncata. The sequence goes on from CM060985.1 coordinate 53,674,647, forward strand.
GGTATTCTGCGAGGCAATCGTGGCCAGTTTCCATCCTAAATAAGGTCATTGAAGTTTTCCTTGGCATTTTTGGTACATCAACTCTATCTTTAATATTCTTATAGTCTTTATCTTTTAATTTATCTTCTTCATCCAGTCTCTACTGTGGGGAACAACGTAGTCCGCTTCCACGTGGTGTTCTCTGTGTAACGCTAAATGGACTACAACACAGGCATGCTTCCCAAGCCAAAAAAGTCAAAAGAAGAGCACTTCTTAGTGCTATTTTGGAATGCCGGTCACAGAACTTGCCAGAATCATTCTGCACTACATAGTGTAAGAACACCTTAAAATGGGGCAGGAGCAGCACAAACGGGCGATGGATTTTTTCGGGCGTAAAAATCTTTAGCATGGCTTCCTTTGGAAGGGAAGTAAAGCCGGTGATCCCGTGTCGTAAATATACGGCACGTAAAAGAACCTCAAGCCTGATAAAGGCGCCTCAAAGCAAAATTATCTTTCACGCCCAATATAAAATGGGACGCTAAGGACCAAGCGTCCATAAATAAAACTCAATTTCAATTTACAAAAACGACAGCACAAGGGCGTGAAGACAACGCCAAAGGCAGGGTCCAGAAGGTTTCATATCCAAACTTATGACTGGGGATAAGACTTGGCTTCACTGCCATGAGCTGGAGACCAAAGCCCAAGCAATGCATAAAGACAGCCCCTCCCGCAGTGGTTCCGGATAGCGCCCTCAGTAGGCAAACGCTTAGCCAGTTTTTTGGCACAAGGATGGAATCATCCACACTGACTGACTGGAACCACCACTAACAGCAAGGCGTAAGAAGCGACCCTTCAGAGCTTGCGCCACGCAATTCCAAAGAAACTGCAAGGAAAACCGGCAAAAGGTGCGCTCCTCCAACAGGGCGACGGCTGTCACCGTGAGGGCCGGGAAACCACGGCTCCAATCGCTGAGATGGGGTTCTATGTGCTGCCACATCCCTGGCCCCTTCTGGTTACCATCCATTCAGGGCTTTGAAGAAACCTCTGTGCGGATATCATTTCCCGACTTGCAGAAGCTGCAAACAGCTGTCCTGACGTGGGTGCAACAAACTTCGAAAAAGTGGTTCCAGGAGGACGTAAAGAAGCATCGGTAGCGCAAGTGTGTGCAGCTTATTGCAGACTGGATATATTGAGAAAGTGTATCTCGTAATTCGCCCAAGAGGGGGTTCTAATAGGGGTATAAAATCAAAATACCTAGTTTATTATTAAGTTTATTGAAAATTGCTAGATAACAAAAGTTTGCAAGCATAATATTTCTAACAGGTTTTGTTATCTGCAAAATGTCAATAGAATTAATGCTTTAGCTATTAACATTTTTCGTTACTATTATTCGTACGAGGAACATTGTACTGTGTGTACCGTTAAATCTTTTAACATGCCTTAATTTTTATTAACAAACGTTAGTAAATGCCTATACTTGGAAGAAAAAAACTAAGCCGCAAAAAACATGAAGTAAAATGTCAACATTAAATTTTTAATAGTTTAAAATAAAGCATTGGTCTTATATTTATAGTTCTACTTTTAAAACTTCAAAGGAAAGAAAATCTTGTCATTAACGCAGAACTGTTATATAAAATAGACTGCCTGCAGCAAAGCTAAGGCAAAGTTCAACCTGAGAACCGTACTCCCAAAATTAAATAGAAAAGAAATGAGTTAGAAGCCTGTAAAACATTTCTATTCTATTTATACGTTACCGAGGTTTTAACTAATGAAATTAATTATCATGCACACTGCAAAGGATACTCGGAACACTCTCGGCGAGGACATGCATTCAACTTTCCTTCCGTAAATCCTTTGCTAAACTATCGAGGCTTCAAAACGTGTTTTCATTTGGAATTCAAAAAGAAACTATGCAGCTGCAGAACCGTCTGAAGAGCGCAATATACACGCACTTCGCATATGGATCGTAGTCGCTATTCATTTAATTCACAAAGAAATTACTCCGAGCAGCTTGGCTCGCACTCCATGCTAAATTGGAAAATCTGAAGCTTTTATTCACTTTGTGTTCATCCAACCTCTGCAAATTAAGTCTGTATCTTTACCCATCCATTGCCATCACTGCCGTCAGGGTACAATCAAGGGGAGATGTCAAAGGGTTGGTTCTTACATCAAGGTGGTGAAACATTAATATTATGCACATAAAGCGGGAGGCAACATACAGTAAAAATCTGACATTTGCATTATTCATATGACTTTCTCTGCTCACTCTTCTACAAACTGTTTTTCCGAAAGCTTTTTCTTCTATGTACTTCTTGTTAATAAACTTTCGCTACAATTTATCATTTAGTTAAATTAATTAAATTGAGTTTTATTTATGGACGCTCTTTAACTACTATGGTCCTTAGCGTCCCATTCTATACTGGGCGTGAAAGATCGGTAATTTTGCTCAGAGGCCTCTTTATCAGACTTTAGTTTCTTTTACGTGCCGTAAATCTACGACACGGGACCACCACCTTTAGTTCCCTTCCTAAGGAAGCCATGCTAAGGATTTTTACACCCGAAAAGCTCCGTCGCCCTCCGCCGGGTTTGAACCCGCGACCTTGGGAACTAAGGCTAGCAAGGTAGCACTAGTCCACGGAGGACGACACCATTTAGTTGTAGGTATAAGAACAATGTAACAGGCTAAAACGATAGTCAAATTGTTAAAAATCGAGTCGCTACATGATGGCTTCGAAATTCCATGCTCTTTGCACGACCTCGAGAGAAGAGGAATAGTGGCTAAGCGATTGGAAAAAAAATTTGAAAATTCAAGACAGCAACAAAGAATGTCTAGGAAATGGTTACCCTACAAAAATTTTACTTGACATATTTTAGAAAGTAAAAAATATGGAACATTTTCCCATATAAAGGGTAGTTTGTGGTGAGGAGACTTTCTTGAAAACCTTCGAGTTGCATCTTTGAAGGCTACTGAACTTAAAAATTAAGTTTGGTATTCATTGATTTTACAGTTACGTGGTTCACATCACACCGCGCGCGTACCTTTTTTCCAACAATTCTTTAACTGTTAGGTACGTGATAAAGTAAAACCCGATTATATCTATATGAAACTTGGCACAAGCTTTCTTCAGATAATTGAGGCAATTCCATGTGAGAATTTCCGCTACAATTGCTTAACTCTGTACAATTCTGACTTTGACTACCGCTTTACCCAAGGTAGGGAGAGAAGGTATTGTACTTCACCACAAAATTCGATATCGAGATTTCACCGGAAATACAGATTTTGAGATCTGCGCGCGCGTCTCTGAGCAACATAAAAACGAAAAGCCGAATAAATACCAAATTTAGTATTTAATTGCAGCATCTTCGGATGCAACACTATTTTCAACAAAAATATCCCGCCCTAAAACAATACTTTACATAGAAAACTTTTCCTTATCGTATTTACACAAAAATGATCAAAATAATAGATGTTACGATATTTACAGTTAAATGTATATCTTGAGTTTTCTGTGAGCGACATGTTAAGTCCTCTTTATTTTGAATGAAGTTTGTATAATTTCGTGTAACTGGTTAACTCGTATAATAGACAGAAACTTACTCCACAAAAAATGTAGAGTTTCTTGAAATATACAATTTATGTCAACTTATACTGCAGCATTGAGGCTTTACATATTTGTTTTGTAACTAGCACATACGACCTATAAAGCATCTTATGTGATTCTGTTTCTTTTCCCGCGCGTGAAAGAATATTTACTATATGAGAACAGCCCCCCCCCTTCAAAGTCCCAAATGTGGCACTGACTTTTTCAATTCTGATTCTGTCAGAGTCGATATTGCTTGCTTTGCTAGAAATAATCTCAAATTATTTGTCGTGTGTAACGTTACTTGAATAGCAATACCATACTAAGGGATTATGTGGACCTAAACTGGTAGAGAAAGTTATTTAAGTGTGAAACATTAGATTTTTTAAACAGTGAATTCAGATATATTTTCAGTTCACTTTATACTTAGTGAAATATACAGCCTAACATTTCCTTATATGAAAATATTTACTAAATGTGTCAAATTTAAACACTCCATAACTTGTTTTTGATAAGTTTGGTACATTACTCTCCTCCCAAAAAAAGCTTCACAAAGTGAAGAATTAAGTTGAAACTTTCAATATTCACACAGCTGCAGCTGTATATGCTTCTGCTTCTAGCCTTACTTGTAAATATTTTTCAGTAAGAAACAATATAAATCTTCCTTTATTATTAATTTAATGTAAATCACTATAGAATGATCCTTATACTCTTATAGAAACCTATGCATAAATTAACTTCCGCTTCCTTCTTCGCAGCAGGTAAACGGAAACAACCACCTTCGATAGTGATTTTACTGGACACTTGGTTTCGCCATTGCATAGCTCACTGATGTTATGACTGACTGATGCGTAAGATTGAAGGGTTATTTAGTACAACAACGAAGTGATTTTAGGACATGTCTTTGAAAATTGGGTTACGCTCATTCGTGTAAGACAGGGTCAGGCAGCTGCATGTTCTGTGACATCAGCGAGCAAGTCTCTTCTTGCTCCAGGCTCTCAGGTAGAGCTGAAGGGCCAGTGAGGCAAGAAGAAAGGCGATGCCACTATCTGCGAAGGATTATACTTTGTGCCTAAATGGTTGTAAGGCTCAAAGCACGAAAACAAATTCAAATCCCGACCATTTTGCAGGAAAATGCCTATGCTTAAAATTCACTTTCAGGTGGAATTAAATTTTAACCCACACTTCGGTATTTAATATTCCAACTAGACAGCACATGCAGCGGCTTCAGAGCCGCTCCCAGTTTCAAATGTTATTTTGTTTCCCGCCCCCTCACCCGCTAGCTCATCCTAGGCTTTGGACAAAGGTATGGCGAGTAGCGAATAGATTAACTACAAAAATTGGCGGCCATGCGTCCTCTGTAGATTACAGGTTAACTCGGAATGTGTTGTAGTAGGCGGCGAGTTCAATTTTGCTTTAATATTCCGATAGGATGCAAAGGATCAGTAAGGAATTGAAATGAGGCAGCTCGCTACAATGCTGACCTTGCCGATGACCCGTCTGTCATTGCTGATGTCGACAAATGGTGTGAAAGACATCGGAATTCCATTTTCGAGCGAGTTCATGCAGAATTCATGGCTACTATTTTCTGGAAACGCTCCAATCAAATGGATGTAAGAACTGCTATGTTGACAATTTTACAATATCTCCCAACTCCTTCGTTAATGCATATTTGCGATGAATTACTTTAAAATACACTATCTCGTCTTTTGTATATTTTTCTTTTTCTTTGAAGGAAATATTGCGTATTCGCTTGATAACTCATTTGGCAAATACTATACTATGAATACCGAATAGACGCCTGCTTCTAAGAATGAAAGCGAATTATTTTAAATGAACAGTTAGGTTTCAGGAAACGTACAAAGGGATTGGATTGCTAGGATGTAACAAGGAACACTACATGAGGAAGATAAATGCCTGTGCCATTTATGAGTAAAAAAAAATTCATTTTGGTGTGGACTGGAGAAAGAGAGATTCTACTAGTTGCAACTAATCAGAATAAAAACAGGATCGCATGTTACGATCCTGAGGAACATTCTAATGAAGCAAAACGACTACGATGAGGAGTGCGAGCTGAAGATAGACGCAAAAAGAAAATTTCTGTGGTTATCATAACAAAATTAAATAAGATTAATCTGTAACTTAGAGGACACAAATTGCAAGGGAATGTTTTACTACAAAAATAAAGCTTTACTTTGCATGAAAATATTACAGCTGACAATTTCAAGCACGCTAAATACCATACTGCCACATGTTGCATCTATGCGCTGAGTTTGCGATTTTTTGGCATAATAGGTAAAAACATCTCAGTTCAGTATTAATTATCTAAGCTTGATATGTTTTCATCGCGTTTGTTCTTGTGGCATGGGCATATGACTACACACATTTTAACAAAACTGCATGAAAAAAAGGGTTGTTTTCTAATTTTCCTGTAGATATTGCAAGACATCATTGTATTTTCTTGCATGTAGATACTAAATTTGGTGGGGTTTTGTTTTTTGACTAGCCGCAAAACAACCAATCACATTAAACCTAACACAAAACTTTTATCATAAATGGATGCAAGCGTTAAACTTCAGATGAGTTAGTATTCTGTCAAACACAATGTGACAGCATTTTTACTTTATCTGCTATGTGCCTAGTAGGTTGAGAAAATATTGCGTTCCATCCAAAAATTCGACATAGGTATTTCACAGAAATACATGTTTTGAGGGCCGCAAATGAAAAACTCTTAGATAAAGGGCCGCGCGCATGTGCATGAATAGCATAGCTCAAAAACGAAAACTCGGATAAACACCAAATTGTATTTAAGCTCAGTACCTTCCAAACATGCGGCAGGAAAACTTGCAACGCCACCACAAACTTCTCTTTATAAAACATTTTTCTAAATGTTTTATTTTCTGAAAAACAGCTCCAACGATTTTTATTAAAATACCGCGTGTTTAAGATATTTATACCACAAATCACACAAACACACACACACACACACACACACACACATATACACACACATTTGGCTCTGTGAAGTACTCTTTATCCGGAAGGAATTGTGTATAATTTTGCATAAATGGTAAAAGTTAAGAGATAGACAAAAAAAGCTATTACCCAAACTATGTAAACAGATCTCTTTAAAACAGTTTATATCAAATAACTTTCTTTGGCATTGGTCATTTCCGAGATTTTCATTATTATTGGTTTGAATTTTCCAGTATTTTGCGATTTTTAAAGCTCTGTTGCTTTTCAGCTGTTCCTTATCACGGAAGGAGTATAGAATTTCAAGACCAGCATATAGCCACCCGCTTTTGAACATCTGACCATCGATTCGGTTTCCTCTATCTCCCTTGTACATAGAACGAAATGTGTAATGAAACTATTTCTGATAAGGTTTATTTCGATTAACATGACGCAGATAGAAAAGTAGGCTTTCTTAAGAATACTTTGTAGAAGCTACAACAAAATAAACCATAGTGGGTAGAGAAAGCCGTGTGAATATAACAAAAGATTTGTATTATTACAAACATTTTGAGAAATACTTCTCTATATAAACTACTCAATTTTATTCCGATTTAAACAAAGTTGAATGTGTGACCGAATATTCCTTTAACTCTTACAAATTATTTTGTCGATAATTTTGTTCCAGTTTCGACCAATCTGGAATGTGTCACATTTTTATTCCACATCTAATACACAAAATTTGTATTTAGGTGTGTATGTTGCTGTTCGTAAGCTGTTTCATGTCTACAGATGGACAAAGCGGCGCTCACTCTGGAGTAGTGAAAGCATCTAAAACGCCATTCTTTCCTTCCTCCCCCTCATCCCGTTCGATTTCACATGGAGTAAGGTATATTGCAAGATGGAAACGTTGGAAGGTCACAATAAAGGAAATTATGTGCGTTTTGCCTTAGGGAGGAATTTGCATGAATCAGATTTCGTGTCTTCCTAGACGGGGAGTAAGCAATTCCCATTATTGCATCATAAACACGAACGTGCCTTCAAGCACGTTTAACTTGCAGACCAAATTGCTCTCAAATAGTTCATTACCCAACACAAAGTATCGCGTAGTTAATTAAGGTTGCGTTTCTTAGAATAGGGCACTTTTGTTTTGCTAGATTGCACCAAACGTGCAATATTTTACATCTAATACGCAGAGCACATTGCAATACAGTTTTTGGTTAAGTAATACAAAATAAATATATTCAGTTGCTGAGCAGAAAAATAACAAAGCATTCGCAATGCTTGTGACCAACGTTCGAGGATACAGACTAATTAATTATGCCCACAGTTGAACAGTAGTAATGGCTCCCGCTGACGAAACCAAGAATTTTCCATTCCCGTGCATGCCTATGTAAAATCCTGCATACATCATTATACCATATACCACTATGTCGCACCTCTTTATTATTCTGTTAATCCCTTCTCCGAATTTGAGATATTCGCTCTATCCCACTTAGAGTGATTGAAAATGCGTAAATTAAAATGCTACTTATTGAACTCTGGTGAAAAAAATCTGATGTGTTATACTCATATGGCTTTTTCTTGCCACTATCCTTTAGTTTTCCATCCATTCTACAAATTATTCTAACAAAAGCTTATTTTTCTATCTACTTCACATTAATGGAGATAAACGTTTGCAGAAATACTTCGACTACACACTTCGTTGTAGGTACAAAGGGACTGCAGGAGGCTAAAGCGATAGTCACGTTTTTATATGCTGGCGTTGAAATTCCATAATCTTCTCATGTGATTGCAAGAAACACCTAAATGGATCTCAAAATGGCAGATGACACAAAATATATGAGACATAAATTATGTGTTTTAAAGAGGTTTACATTTTTTCAGAAGTCTCTCCCTCTCTCCCCCTCTCTCTCCCTCTTCCTCCCTCTCCCTCTCCTTCTCTCTCTCTCCCGCGATTTACAAATTATACAAAATTCATTTCGAATGAAAGGCACTTCACAGGCTATTCCTCCAAAAATTCAAGATGCCTATATTTTATTAGTTATGAAGAATATCTTAAACCTGTGGCATTTTAACACAAACTCGTTAGCCATTTTGAGAAGATACAAATAACGAAAAATCTTCCTGTAAAGGATTGATTGAGGTAGGATTTTCTGGAAAAGCTTCGTGTCGAATCCTTGGAAGACGCTGAACTTAAATGCTAAGTTTGGTGTTTTTTCGACTGTCGTTTTTCAGTTATGTTGTGCACCTGCGCGAGGATTTTCTTCTTCTATTCAGGGATCTCAAAGCATGTGTTTGGGTGGAACAACATATTTCCAAGAGCTAACGAAAGTCAAAATTACCCCAAAGAGTGGTTGATAACTAAAGGTTACGAATTCAAGTCTCATCTCGGTCATGAATATGCTGTAATGCATTTGTTCAATGTTGCACTGCGTTGTGACCATGTATAGATCGATCATAATTCATTGGACATTCACGCGGCGACCCTCATAAGGGTGATGAACACGATAGCACACAATTGGATAATGCTGAAGGCAACCAGAATATCCACTCTACCAGCAAGTAGCTTACAAATTGTATATAATAGTGCATAAGGAAGTCCCGTGCACTTGCAATATGTTGTACGAGTGTCTGTCACCATTTTCCTCATATATAAACTGAGGAGGCTATGAAATTATCCCCGACCTTATTCCTCACAGAAAGAAAGAAAGAAAGAAAGAAAGAAAGAAAGAAAGAAAGAAAGAAAGAAAGAAAGAAAGAAAGAAAGAAAGAAAGAAAGAAAGAAAGAAAGCCTGCTAGACATGCCAACTTCGCACATTAATATCCTTTGCCTCTCGGCAGTTTTTCATTGAATGTTTACATACCATATTTGGTTTCTTTTCTTTCCATAAATAAATGTAACAATGTCAGCCTCCTAGAAAAAATAGTTGATAGTTTAAATATTTTGAAAAATACTTTAAAGATAATGTATCCTATACTATTCAAAATCAGTGGTAAAGCTTTGGTTTTTATAAGCTGAAAGAAATGTGCCTATAAACAGGAAACAATTACCAAAATTCAGATTATATACCATGGAAACTCACGTGCCCCTTTATTGACACATCACTGGCTAGACAAGGAAAATCTTCAACAGATAGTGTTTCTTGCATACGGTCTGTTTAACGAACTGTGTACACTGTATTCAACACACACTCATATCTTCACTGATGAATTCAGACTTCATGGATGTGCAGCGGTATTCCCTGATAACACAATACGTATAGTCTTCCCAACAACCTATCTATTCTTGTGAATTGTTCGCAATTCAACTCTCATTGGAACACATACTTAAAAAATCTGATGTTACACTCGCATGACTTTCTCTACTCTTGTACAAACTATTTTTACAAACGCTTATTCTCCATATGCTTCATACTAATCGAGATGTTAATCTTATTGCTAATTTTCTTGTAGGTGCAAGGGGAATTGGTAGGCTTTAAGCGATAGTCAAATATTTTAAGAGCTGGTTGCTATATGGAGTATTCCATTCTCTTTGCATTACCAGGACAAATATAAAAAATGAATAACGAATTCCCATTTGAGAAAAAGTATAAGTATTTGAAAATTTAAGGGAATAACAAGCAACATCTCAAAAATGGTTTACTCAACAACAAATTGTGTATTTTAACGCGAGCTACATTTTTTGTGTAGTAAAATTTTGTCTATATCTTATGGTTTACCAGTTATGCAAAAGTCGTTCACAATGAAGAATACTTTTGGAGACATTCCCAGAAAATTCAGGATATACATTTTATTTGCAATAAAAATGTCTTAAACATATGATACTTTCATCAAAATCGTTAGAGCCATTTTTGAGAAAATTAAAATTTTCGAAAAATGTTCCATGTTAAGGGTAATCTGGGGTGGGGGGATTTTTTTGAAAAACTTCGTGTCCCATCTCTGGAAGATACTGAACCTAAATGCCAAGTTTGGTGTTTATCCGACTGTTCGTTTCTGAGTTATGCTGTTCACAGACACACACGGACATGTTTCCAAAAATGCTTTTTTTTTATTCAGGGGGGCTCAAAACATGTATTTCCGATGAAATCTCGGTATCGAATTTTTGGGTGAAATACAATACTTCCCTACTTTCTGCACGTAGTAGAGAAAGTAAAAATGGAGAAAATAAACTCGCAAATATTTGCAAGGAAAGAAATCATATGGCTTGAGCACACTAAAAAACTGTCACACTTAACAGCAGTACCAATTTATAGAGCAAAACTTCCTCTAAAAGATGGGCTAAGGTTTGCCTCTCTACTTTAAAGTGTATAGGAGTTATGAGTTTTTTCCTGAAGTGGTGCAGAATTCACATTACAAAATGACATGCAGTGCCATTTTAAAAAAAATTATATCAAATTAAAAATGAAATTTCATTATTAAAATGTCATTTATTGGCCATTTTCGCCATTTAGTCTCCCCTTGAGAAAACGTGGTATTCAAAACTTTGCGTATCCACTGTCATCCTTGGGGAGTAATAATCCCAAAAATTGACGAATTTGGAAACGGGGCGTTCTTCAATTCTAACGTTCAACTGTTTCCTAAATTACTACTTTTGCATTAATAACTCAGCGAACAGTCACTCAAAAATAAAATAAGCATTCTATGGAGCTATGCCAATATTCGGTGGCAGATAATGTACTGTTACTTTCTAAAGAGTTGCGTGGATTCCACTTCCTATGTATCAATGACCGTTTTTGCAACATTATATCAAGAGGCACGGCACGGCTGACAGCACTAGTGCGATCCAGAGCTGCCTGTCAGGATCCGGTTCGAAGCTGAACAGGCCCAAGCGCATCTACTAAAGATGAGGTTGATTTCTTGTGTTAACAGTAATAAATGGAACACTTGAGATTTATTAACTACGCTAGTAGATGGCAACCGACGTATAACATGGAGACAGGGTGGACGACAGATGTATTATACAAGTTAGTGTTTCAATATTGGCAAATTACTACGCAATGATTCACAAAGACTCTTAAGAAATGAATAACGCTTTCTACTCCTTAAGTGGGAGTACACACAGAGTTTAATTCCACGAATTCTCCGAGCAGAGGAATTGTTTGTCGAGTTCCTTCCGTTATCTATGATGGAAAATTTAGGTCTGCAGTAATAGCTACGGAAAATGAAAGATACCCAGAAAAAGAATGGTTCCCAATATATACAGAAGGATCCCTCCATCAATAAAAAAAAGTTCTGGTGCAGGAGTGTACTGTAAACATTTTGCACAGTATCTAACATTAGATGAAACGTCAAGCCACTATGGAGAATTAACAGCTATAAAAGCAGCATTACAGAACATTTTATATAGACCATACATAAAACAAAAAAATAGTCATCTTATCAGACTCAAAATCTGTCATAGATGGGATAGTAAATTACAATAATAAAACAACAGGAAATATTAAAGAAATAAGAAGCCTAATTAAAGCAGTTGAAACTAGAGAGCACGTCACTCTAGAATGGATTCCAGCTCATGTTGGACTTTTGGGCAATGAACATGCGGATCAATTAGCAAAGAAAGGTGCAATACAACAAATAGAACCTGTATGACAAATAGAAATAAATAAACAATTAAATAACATTAAACAACATTTTAAAAGACAGTAGAAACTTGATGAAGAAGATAAATTAAAAGATAAAGATTATAAGAATATTAAAGATAGGGTTGATATACAAAAAATGCCAAGGAAGACTGCAGTGGCCTTATTTAGGATGGCAACTGGCCATGATTGCCTCGCAGAATACCTCTACAAGATACGATGCCTACCTACACCCAAGTGCACTCTCTATGAAGATGATGTCATCCTGAACGAACAGCATCTCGCCAAATGCAAAGGTCTTAAAAGTGATAACTTATAGACTTTATATTGGGAAGCCAGAGGGGAAAATGATGCAGATCAATTAATCCCCAGTGCCACTGGTGAACAACTACTTTCCTGGTGCTTACAATTTTCTTGCAATTTTTTCATTTCATTTCCATGCAGTTGGAGAGATTATCTTTACACGGAGTGCAGCAGAAATGTGCGCCGGAAATTTAGGAGCACATTCCTCTAACGTAAATGATTAAATAATGGTTTAATATAAACATGGGTCCAGAAGCACCTCATTACAGTTCCCCCATTTACAACCCCGCTTACATATGATGCGCAAGCTATGTTTCCTATGGAATGGGGTCGCAGATACCGTGTAACAACCACCCCATACCAAAATAGTCAGACTGCAAGTATTATATACTTGTTTACCTCTAATTAGAACACAATTGCTACAATTGGTTCGCCACCAATGCTCTTCTAATACGTTGCCATTTTATCGTGCGACTTACCAATACTCTCTATTCTCTTACCAATATTCTCTAGGAATACATCAGCATATCCGGGATTCAATGCGATGGTTTGATGCTTCTCCCCGTACTAACGGGAGTCATTTTAAGCCCTTCCAAGACAGATTTCCATGTGGTATGCTGCTTTTGATTTTATAAGCACTGCATCATATGTGTAGAGTTGTAGAGAAAGAGCCGTAACAAGGCATCTAAGCGGTTCTGGAATCGTGTTCCTATAATTGCTTTGCGTCTTTTGCACGAAAGGAACACATCCCTAACGACCTCGCATGCATGTCTGTTAAACATTCTATTTTCAATAAGAGCCATTCACAAATGTTAACCACAAGTCAAAAATTCTGATGTGTTACACTCACATGACTTTCTCTACTCCTGTACAATCTAATTTTACAAACGCTTATTCTCCATATGCTTCATGTTAATCGAGATATCGAGATGTCAATTTTATTGGTAATATATGGTAGCTTTTAAGCGATAGTCAAATATTTTAACGCTGGTTGCTATGTGGCGCATTCCATTCTCTTTGCATGTCCAGGACATAAAAAAATGAATAACGAATTTGAGAAAAAGTATAAGTATTGTAAAATTTAAGGAAATAACAAGCAATATCTCGAAAACGGTTCACTCAACAAAAGAAATGTATATGACATAATTTGTGTATTTTAACGCGATCTACATTTTTTGTGTAGTAAAATTTTGTCTATCTCTTATGGTTTACCAGTTATGCAAAAGTCGTTCACAATGAAGAATACTTTTGGAGACATTCCCAGAAAATTCGAGATATACATTTCATTTCTCATGACATTATCTTAAACATATGATATTTTCATCAAAATCGTTAGAGCCATTTTTGAGAAAATTAAAATTTTCGAAAAATCTTCCATGTAAAGGGTAGTCTGGGGTGGGGGGATTTTCTTGAAAAGCTTCGTGTCGCATCTCTGGAAGATACTGAACCTAAATACCAAGTTTGGTGCTTATCCGACTGTTTGTTTTTGAGTTATGCTGTTCACAGACACACACACACAGACACACAGACACACAGACACACACACAGACACACACACGGACATGTTTCCAAAAATGCTTTTTTTGGATTCAGGAGGTCTCAAAACATGTATTTCCGGTGAAATCTCAGTATCGAATTTTTGGGTGGAATGCAATACTTCCCCTACTTACTATACGTAGTAGAGAAAGTAAAAATAAACTACAGATTCTTACATGTGTGCTATTATTGTTAAAAAGAAAAAAAGAGGAACTGATAAAATAATGTTGACAAAATTCGGCCAAATCCAAATAACTTAAGGTCATGGTCTTGTTAAATGACAAAATATTCGACAGCAATAAGCAGGTACCCATGACTTTAAATCCAAAACTATTGAAGCTAACAACGATTTTGTTGACTGATACACACATGGCACAGGTATACACAGGTTTATAAAGTAACTGATCTCCAAAAACACCGTAATATTTTTTTAGTTTAATGGATGGTATCGCCTTGAGTGTAGGCTTCCTTGGCTGTTGTTATTTACAATTTAAATCATTTCCGGCTGTTGCCTAGTAATTATTTTCGAGACCGTTATAGAACAGATCTCATTAACAAGGCATAAACATTCCGATGAGATTTCCATTGGTCTAAAAACGTCGGCATAAACTGAAAATTTTAATTCTGGATGGTCTCATGTTTCAAAATTTTAGAACCAATCTCAATCTAGAAGGACCATTTAGAAATTATTAATACAAACAGTTCACACTGAAGAGTACGAAATACTTACAACTGTGTTAAAACTCTTGTAAGTTACATTCTTTAACGCCTAAAAGCTTTATTCGCAAGAATTACAGTAAATAAAGTAATGCATTACTTCTGCATGAATATTTTTATATCTGTAAAACGATAATATTATTTCATTAATATTCCAGTATAAACAAAATCTACCTGATGCATTCACAGTGAAAACAATAAAGAATAGTAAATAACGGAGCGAAACATAGTGATACATTTTCGGAAAAGTCCCTTAAGGTAGATTATACACTTTAAAAACAAAACATACCCATGAAAATTATGTATGAAAACCATAATTTATAAAACTGCATTTTGCTGTGTGTGAAGCTTCAGGGGATATGGCAATCATCTGAAACCCTTGGTCTGCTATTGCATCTGTGCTTCGTTGCTCAGATTAATGGCAAGGGCATGTGATGATTTGTTTTACTATTCATTACGTCAGGAACAAAATTTTTTGCTCAGATTATATCAGAAATATTGCGATAGGCATTATCATCTCTTAGTGTTCGTAAAATTATGTATCAGAGCTTGTGGCTGTTTTTAAACATGCATAAAATAGAACAATGCACTGGACTTTAAAACTGTCCACCCATCCGAATTAGATTTCACGCTATGTCCAAATAAAAGAGGCTAATTAAGCTACTGAATAGTAGCACCGGAAAGTGCTTCACGGTGTATTCGCCCCCAGAGGACTCAAGGTTGACCAGTACTCTAGTTGTGAGTTCAAAATGAACGACTCACTACTAAGAAAGGAGAACTCCTATAAACTAGTAGTTCATCACTCTTCGCAAACAGATTCGACTGGCGTTCGTTCTTTTTTCCCCCTTCCTACCTGGCTCAGCATCTTGAGGCAGTATTTTATATCACAACACTGTGAATGCCACAAT
Organism: Deroplatys truncata; assembly: GCA_030765065.1. Lineage (NCBI taxonomy): Eukaryota > Metazoa > Arthropoda > Insecta > Mantodea > Mantidae > Deroplatys > Deroplatys truncata. Next base: position 53,690,205 of record CM060985.1, read on the forward strand.
GATTGTAGTGTAAATTAGCATTATTGTATGACAATGATTTGAGATGTTTGTTAACTATAAGCATTGTTAGGAAATAAGTTTACACGGCCTCACTGAAACTGACAATAGGAGCGGGTAACAATGAGCGAGGGGGTGAGTTATTTATCAATTAGAAGAGACAAACAAATGACGTCAGAGTAGCGTGCCTTTCTTTAGAAATGGAGGGAATATCTTCCCTAGAGCATATGTGTTCATAATTTTGATTGGATATAAAAATAGACGCTAATGTTGGCGCGCTTTATTAACCAATAGCAGCTCTGTTATAATGTTTAGGCACATCGGGGTGAGGGAGTATAAATTCTGAAGCCAAATACAGGTATCGCGTAGCTCAACAGAATCATTCACGAGTTACACGTCGCGCAGTTCAACAGAATCATTCATGGGTTACACGTCGCGAAGTTCAACAGAAGCATTCACGAAGTACACGTTACGCAATTCTACAGAATCTCTCGCGTCGTAAAGTTAGTTACAAAATGTGAAATACGCGAATTAATAATGCGCGGCAAATAAGTGATTATAGTTACATTCGAAAATATAACAGTTTCAGTCGGGCGTGTATCAAGAGTAAATATGTGAAATTAATAAAGTGTGACGGCAATAAAAGTGTAAAAACAAATTCTTTTATCAGTGATATCTTTTAGTAACAACTCCTTTTCGCTTACACACCCTGTTCAAGAGATTTGCTCGACTGAGTAATAATAGCTAGCCGGAGGACAAAGAACCCAAAATTCAAAATAGTAAAACAATAACAGGCGCTCAGCAAATAAGATAACACGAACGGTTACCGCGACGATCTTTGATATCTGCAGTATTATAGAGGGGGACTACGTATGTTCTTTCTATGAGCTTGTCCACTCCCAAGATCTGACAATATTCAACCTGTCAGGCTTCAATACTTCATGCAAGAACTACTTCACTGGAATGAATTGGTTCGATTCATCACTAACTTCTTGTTTTATAACGTATATGCTGACTGAATTTTGCTCAAACAAAAAAAAAATGTTCAACAGAAAGAATACTCCTAGAGCAAAGTTCTACAGTGTGTTCGTGATCAAGTAAATTAAAGAAGAATGAAAGAAAACTGCAGTAGAGATAACATACATCAGCTGTGCTGATCCGAAATGTGAAATAACGTATCAGTTGTGCTGATGTACGTTATCAATGTAGAAATTAGATAAACAAAAAATCAGTAAAAGTTCACTGAACACGCCTACTATTAGTTTTCAGTATTTAAGACAACACCTTGCCCGATTATGATTTAGATAGGATCAATAACATTTAATCAAATATGTGAAGTATTAAAAAGGACAAATGGCTTAACTAAATACTCCAATACAGAAACAAAAATATCCTTTTAGTCTACAGATACGCCTGAATTGTCTAAAACTATGTAAAGACATTAATGTCTGTCCACGTAAATATCCATAGTTCCCAAAATTGGGACTAATATGATGACACACGCATTTTCCTTTTTGTGCGAGGGTATTTCAAAACCAAGAATAATGGACTGGGAAAAAATTTCCTCTTTGACATAGTTCAGCTATCAAAGAAACGAAGTTTAAAATGCTACAAAGCAAGCAGTACCAACTTCAGCTAAGATTCTAAATCTTAGATTATAAAAACTGTACGTTTATGTTTGGTTAAAAGCCGCAAACGAAATAATGAAATACCGAATTAGAAAAACAAGAATATTTAAAACTACTCGTAACAAGACAAATTAAAGGACTGGAAACGTCAATTGATAAAATGGATCAGAGTCATGCACTAAACTGAAATTTATGTTGAAAGTTTACATTACAGCAGAGAAAACAGACGTCTGCAGACAGCAGTCGGAGCAGACAGTTAAGGAAGCACTACAAACAAAAATGAAAAAGCATTTGGTGGTTATCCAAAACACTTTACTGTGCTACATAATCATTCCTCTATATATGAAGGCAGAATTCGCCGCTCGAGGCACGTCCCTCTTAATTTCTAAGAGTTTACTAAAGCCTACGTGTTTGGATGCATGTATGGGAGGAAGATGCTGCAGACAACGTGGCGACGACCTCGACCTCCTTCTTGGTCAGCAGCTGCCAAACTGACGTGTTTCATACTGGGTGCCTGCCATGATTGTTTCTTAACCCCGGGTCAATGCTTTAAATACACGCTCCATCTTCACTCCAAGTGTAGCATTTAAAGTAGAGAACCATTATATTTTATAACAGTGCAGTGATGCAACGATGCAAAACTGCACCTTGATATGTGCTGCTACCCTGAAAAACATCAAACTTCTAAAAGCATACACCATATTCTTCTGGTCTTCAGCCTTTGATGGTTTAGGTCATTGGCCTGTTCCGTTCTCGCTTCCATCTTAACATAGGTCTTCCTATCACCTTCTCCCTTTCGGCTTTTAATTTAGCATATTTATTGCTAGCCTGCTTGCAGCCTTTCTATTAATGATTTTTTTTTCGTTTTTGTTTAGGTTCTATAGTTCCTGTCAATAAGAGAACACCTAATCTGTAGGTCTTCTCTTATTTCTTCATCCGTTAATATGTCGGTCGATCCTGTTGCTTCCTTGACAGATCTCAAAAACCTCATTTCTTCCGCCTGATTGACTTTTATATTTCTGTTTTACACTCTGTTCAGCGATATTTTAGCTAGTGGGTGGGAGAGCCCTTCCAAGCAGGTCGGGGGTTTAGCTACTGGAAGGAGGTAGTGTTTATAATTGACGCAACAGTTCTAAACATGTGAAAATCTTATGATAGCTATGAAGCGAATTATTTACCAGATCGAGAGGTGACCGGTCGTCTGCACGCTGGAGGAGTGCGTGGGATAGTCAATGTTAAATATGCACTACACTGCACTGATCAACTTATAGTTATATACAGTATATTTAAATCCATCGCTGTAAAAAGTGCTTAATATAAAAACACTGTCAATCATCTGCTTCCAATTCTTCCACAACTGACAGCCCTTCCTCTTCTGCGGAATCGCACACATCATTGCCGTCATCACTGCTGTCACTACTTTCAGCACCATTATCTTGAATGAGAATTCTTTCCATTTGATTTGCTACAATTTCATGTTTTTCGAAATAATAATTCTCAATTTGTTCAATATGTCGATATATCTACATTTTCCCATTCTGGCCTTCCAATTTCTGCAAATCCCTAGCGACATAACTCCTCATCTTTTAATTTAAAAGTGATATTTCTGCATGCCACACATTTTTTTTACTTCGGCCCAGATTAATTCTATTGGGTTTTATCTAGGCGATATGGTGGCAGTATAAGACATTATGGGCATGTTGTATTAATATCCGGCCAAGTATGTAGGACTTCTGAAGCGGTTTGTTGGACTAATTAAGTTATATAGCTTTGTTTTACTCATGCTATCATCAAAAGCTATATTATGCCTAAGTAACCAAGCTCTCATTTCTTCTTTCAAGGAATTTGAGGTAGGTGGTTTGTCAATTTCAGTGTTATGGTAAGAGGCATTGTCGATAACCAGAACGGACCTAGCAAGTATATTAGGTATCAACATGGTGTTGATCCACTACATGTAATTTTCTGTATTCATTTCTCCATGAATTTTTTTTTTTTTGACTTGTAAATGAGAAGGGCATTTGGAACGAAGCCAACCTTTCCATCAGCTTGAACGATGATGTCTTTGCCCTTTGGCAACAGGTGTATGAAAACCTAATTTACTATCGTCACTCAAACTTTTACATGTTGTATGACTACAGTGTATGACTCATCTTCATATACTATAGTTCGATCCGCTGATTTGTACCTCCGGAGAAGAGTAAGATACTCCTCCCGCTAAGATCGTATATCATGCTTTTCTATTAGAACTATTCGATTTCGTTTTCTTTCACTTCAACCCTAAATCTTTTATAATTTTTCTGAGACTTGTAGCACCACCTTGAAAATGCATGCTGTCTTTCAGCTTGATGAGCAATCTGCTTATTGTTGGCACAGTTTTTTCTTCCACATAGAAATTGTGAATCGTGTGCCGAATGACGCATTTGTCGAAATCGTCTATTTCTGCAACATATTTAGGGGCCTTGTGTTTCTTCCCAGGTGTGTCAAATGATACTCCTTCATCCACGTGTTTTTTCTTATCTTTGAAAACTCTGGAAACGGAACTCAGTGAAACACTAGTTGCTTTGGTTATTCTTTCTTTCACTCTCTTAAGGCTTTTGTGGAATTCGGGTTAACATATATTTTCTTCCTTCATCTCTGCTTCATGCTTCATGAACTCTAGGACATTTGCAATTATTTTCCTGCTTTACTATGTAATACCTTACCACTTAACTTGAAAACGTAGGAGCTATGGTTATAAATATCACAAATAAGCACCATTTAGGTACTGCTCTCTTTGAAATTACAACCAGGTGCGGAACACTTTCTATGCAGACTGTGTTATGCACTGCGAGTAACCAAAGGTATTATATCGCTTTCATTGAGTAAGCTAAATATAAACCACTCCTAGGCTTGGCAGCTGGGGGTGGCAATCAGAGTAACGATTTCAGAAGTTTTGCGCGAGCTATACTTGGTATGAGGCAAGTGAGGAGTAAAGATGCGCGATAGCGAAAGACTGTTGACTGTTTTCCACTGCACGTCACATGCGGCAGAAGTTCAGCATACTGTGTACCCCTCCCACCTGCTAAAGCTTTAGCTGAGAGACAAGTCATCCCACCCCACTAGCTAAAACGTTACTGAACAGGCAATAAAATCCAACTTTCACTTCCTGGGATATTACTGGGGTGGCCACGATTTTATAACATTTAAGTTCTTGTGTTTTTCATATATCTTCATATTGTTCCACATGAACATTGGTACTATGTTATTAATTATATTATTATATTTAAAACTCTTATCACAGCCACAATAGCTAAAATACTGTACTTGCTCAATTCTTTTTCTGATTAATCAATAATACCATAAGGTTAACAACTTTGTAATTTAAAACCTCTAAAACCAGAGAACATATTACTTTCCTTTCCATAGTATATTTTCAGCTTCTAGACCATAAGGTGTTTAGAAAAAGGGCGTGCGTGCAACTTCTCTCGAGAATACACCACCAATATATAAATCAAATTCCTCCACCTCTAAATTACCCTCTACATGAAAAAACTTTGGTTGTATTTTATGTTCTAAAAAACAGAGATCACGAGCTTTGAGATAATGGCATGGAAAATGAAATGTGTATCTACAATTTTCTGCAAGTCCATATGGAATGATTTTGCAAACACCATGTGTGTTAAAACATTTTAACCACCAGTTAAAAAATCGGTGCAAATTAAAACTAATAACAGGGGGGGAAAACACGCAAACTGTAGCCTTGTTTGTTCTTTCTGCACTAAACAAAAATGAAAATCCAATAAAATGAAGTTTCTGGGCTTGTAAGCCGTGGTCCAGTAGGTATTTTAGCACCTAACGCTTCGCCCTTCTCTCCATAGGGCATCCGCAGAGGTAGTCGTGGCTGGAATAGCATGCCCTTGCTAGACATCTACTGGACCACGGCCTACAAGGACAGAAACTTGAGAATTCTCTCTTCGTTAATTGTTAGAGATTTTTAAGTCTATACGAATATTTTTGGAGTCCCTGTATATACTACACGACAAACCGACCAAGAGTATATGCAAGTGTAATATCCTCACACAATACTAGTACACACGTTGCCTAGTATCTAGAGAGTAAACCGATGCACCCGAATGGAGGGACAGCAGGGGCAGGTCCTAGCTGAAGTGCTATTCCCTTTATGCCCCTTTCACTTCGCCACCAACAAGTAGGTACAGCAACCCTTCCATCCCCTCGCTACCTTATGTTCATTGGTCGTGTAAGCCCCTCTCTACCTAGTATGCAGCTGGCATTTTAGATACTTCCACAACCATGAGCCCGGAAATTAGGTAGGGACCAAGCGTAACGAGCAGTGCCATATCTCCATCCTTGTCTCTCTCAGACAATACTTCTCAACGAACTTGCCTGTAAGCAAGCACCACTCTTAACTGTGTTTACTACAGCGCCTTCGTTTTATGCCAAGGCCACAACCGCCTTATATGCGTATCGGCCGAGACGGCAGTGACGTCGGTATTATGCCATTGCGCAGCAGCGGCGCAGGACGTGTCAAGAGTACGTTTATCAGTTGTGAGCTGTCTCAGTCGTTGCTTTGTCTTCGTGCTGTGAAGTGTTTTGACAATATGTGTTGTACGATTTCCTCAGAATGTTATTCTATTAGTTTCACGGAAATGCCTGCCAACAAAATCACGCTTAAACAGCGTATTTTAAATACCATACATACGTGAAAACTGTAGACAGATGTGTAGACAATTTCAGCAGCAATTTCCTGGTTATCCGGTTCCGGGTAGAGACACTGTGAGGTGTTTGCTCAATAAATTTAGAACAATGGGATCCATAAACGCTAAAAAATAAAGTTTATAGGAACAATCCCTTTCACCATCGATTGGATTAGATTCTGCAGAAATGAAGTTCAACTTAAGGACAATATAAAAACAGAAATTATGAACATTGCGCAACAAGAACTTATGTGTGTGAATGGTAATTTCATCCGATGATGTCAAGAGTGTCTTCGCGCAGATGGACACCACTTTCAACAACACGTATAACAAAGTTGGTAATCATTACATATATGTTACTAACACTCGTAAGTAACGCGGGAGTTACGGAACGGAAAACCCCGCAATGTAGACTGTGTGCGGAGCACGCATTCGCGCGATCCGCGGCCTTGGCATAAAATGAAGGCACTGTACTATTGCACTTCCAAGGAGAACGAGAGTAGTAAACACTGCAGTATTATGTACACTGATAGTCTGGTTGGTACGTCGAATACCAAGCAAGAGAGCACTGCATATCGCCAGAAGGGAAGAAAGCGTTGGTACAGGACGCACCTAAACTTTTCTCAGAGCAGTGACGTAATAATAATTCGTTTTAGAAGGAATGTATGACAACTGTACTCTCTCCCTTTCTTTAAATAACACAGTACTTTGTAGCTTCTTTGCAAAGTAAAAACTATAAGAGATCTCTAAATTATGCGACCACCTATAAAGATTACATCTCCCAAGTCATATTTATGCTCGGTCATAAGCTGGCACCGTGCTATGAGAACGGCAGCAGATTAGAAAAGAGAGACAGGTTGCCTCACATGCTGGGTCAAGAATTTTCATGCTTTATGTATACAAACGAGTTTGAAACGAGTTGAAGTAATATCTTAGCAGTTAGATTCTTGCTAGTTTTTGTACTAAATACCGTTAGCCAATGCAGCATGGAAGGGAAACGCCGGTTGTCAAGTTGTTTCTGCAGTTGACTATCGTTCAATGAGTGGCATCACGGAAATCCCGATGACTTTTAAGAAAAGCATTGGAAATACTAGGAACCTGGGCGCCGCAGCAACTATAGACCTGCGTGGGTGTGACCAGGGAGTTCCTGTTTTCTTCGCTGCAGTGAGGAGTATGGCATTCAAAACATGTTACGTAACGTAAGATGTGGGTGTATTAGAATAGTATTTAGAAATGAAAAGAAAAGGAAATTAATCATATCCGCTTGAACAGAATGCGTGAAGTTATTTTAAATGTCTAAAATCTTTGCAAAAACAGACCAAACTTACTCGTATATCCGCACCTGTGCTGGAAACACATCCATCTTCTGGGAGGAGGGAGTTGGTCCCCGTTTGGTAGGAAGTATGTACAGTGGATTGAGAAGGTCTGAATAACTTAGAAGTTCAACTGCCCTCGCAATGAGCTTTTAATCACATTTGCAATTTGTTTTTACTTTCTCTACTACGTATAGTAACTAGGGGAAGTATTGTATTCCACCCAAAAATTCATTCCGAGATTTCACCGGAAATACATGTTTTGAGGCCCCCTGAATCCAAAAAAAGCATTTTTGGAAACATGTCCGTGTGTGTGTCTGTGAACAGCATAACTCAGAAACGAACAGTCGAACAAACACCAAACTTGGTATTTACGTTCAGTATCTTCCAGAGATGCGACACGAAGGTTCTCAAGAAAATCCCCCCACCCCAGACTACCCTTTACATGGAAAATTTTAATTTTCTCAAAAATGGCTCTAACGATTTTGATTAAAATATCACATGTTTAAGATATTTTCCTGACAAATGAAATGTATATCTCGAATTTTCTGGGAATGTCTCCAAAAGTATTCTTCATTGTGAACGACTTTTGCATAACTGGTAAACCATAAGAGATAGACAAAATTTTACTACACAAAAAATGTAGATCGCGTTAAAATACACAATTTATGTGATATACATTTTTTGTTGTTGAGTGAACCATTTTCGAGATATTGCTTGTTATTCCCTTAAATTTTCTGATACTTATACTTTTTCTCAAATTCGTTATTCATTTTTTTGTCCTGATAATGCAAAGAGAATGGAATACTCCACATAGCAACCAGGGCTTAAAATATTTGACTATCGCTTAAAGCCTACCAATTCCCCTTGCATCTACAAGAAAATTAGCAATAAGATTAATATCTCGATATCTCGATTAACATGAAGCATATGGAGAATAAGCGTTTGTAAAAATAGTTTGTACAAGAGTAGAGAAAGTCATGTGAGTGTAACACATCAGATTTTTTCCTTTGCTACACTCTTAGATTGTCTTGTATTCCATAGAAATATACAATTGTCCTCCAAGATATCCATCATAACGGTACTTTCAACAGCGCTAAAATTCACCATTCCCAACATTTGCCCCCCCCATCATGTTAACATAAGCTAATAAAAATACATAGAGGGTTATAGTTCAACACGAAGAACTGAAGCAAAATAAGTTGGCACATCATTGCTAAAGGCGTTTGTCCATCAAATTGAGAGCTGCTCGGTACTTAAGGCTGCAACTATCCCCATTTTGGTCAGGACTCTTCAAGTTTTACTACCGATGTCCAACGCGCAGATACGACGCTGAAATTTTTAGTCAGTTTCTGTGCTTTCAAACAAAGATTTCCCAAGGTACGCACAACAAATCTTTGTCCAACGCCAGACGTCAGGATACGTCATTCGCACCCTCTCCGAACGTCATTCTGGCGGGTGGGGTTTCAAGGGAGTTTATAATTCGCCAATAACTTGATTGCTGACGAGAAAGATGTCACAGTCTCTGCACAGAATGCAGTCAGAGCATAAGGCCTCTCTTATCTTCCACCTCTATCTTTCAAGTTCTGCTCTCTGCCAGAAAGGTACATAGGTGTTATTCGGAAGTGTTTTAACTTTGATTCTTCTCTTTTTAAATGCTACTGTGCTTTATATTTACATAAACTACTAGCATCTGAAGATCTCTGAAATATATTATTGCAATGATAAGCTGACCACTGTTGGTTTTGAGCTCTTTACAACGAAAACACTGTAGGTAATGGTGTGTCTCAAGAACTGATGGCTACATCGACGATAAAAAAATCACAAAGGAATACTTTCAGCAAGTGCAATGAATTTGCCCCCAATTTAGTTAAAATATTCAACTACATCCTATTCCCATGAGCAATACTCGGCATTTTCAATTATGAAAAACCTGTGAACTGACGAGTGGAAACGGTTTCATAGAAACACAATGTTGTAAGGTATATTTCAAATATAGTACTGAATTCTTTCCTTCAGTCACACAGGTATCAAGGCATTTCTATCTCAAAAGGTGGCAATCCTATCGGGGCTATTTGACCGAACAGAAATTCGATAGAGCTTGATGGTTAAAGCAATGACACATCATGTGATTTCAGATCAAGGCCTGATCTAACTAAGTTTATGCAACTTATCTATAATGTTTTGCAAACATCATCAGCATAGAATGCAGAGGTGTACGGTCGAGTGCCAACATTCTATGCAAATTAGTAGTGAAAAGAATTTTCTACCACTTGTAGGAAACAAGTTCAAACAATGGCTTCCAAGAATTCTTAGTAACATTTCTCCGCGATAGTGGATCATGGAGCACTTCATTTCCAACAACTGCTGTATTGCCAAACTTGCTGACAAATGCGATGTTTACATCTAATAAATCATACTTCTGGGGGGGGGGGGCTTTTCTGCGTCGCAGAAAATCGGAATAAACAGAGATAGAGCGATCATTAGCACGCAGAAAACAGTTCCCATGATAACATCTTTACGGTTCAAGCAATGCGCTGTGTGACAAACGGGCAGCTTTCCGCTCCCCTCTTTGTAATTCCTTCCGTGCAAGACAGGAGTCGCAGGTTAACTCAACTTTTCTTGGTGTTGTTTCTTTTTATGTAACAAGAAAAATAATTTAACGGACAAGGAAAATCAAACCCATTTGTTAGTATTTGCAGCAGTCGAGCCAGAGCTTTCAAACCTATGGGTGGGCACAGGGAAAATAATGTTAGCTAGGAGAAGGGCTTCATTATAATCATGTTAGTTTTGATACAAGTATTTAAACGTTTCAGCCATTTTGTACAACACAACCAAGCGACTCTGCATGACCTGTTTTGAATCAATTGGTACTTTAAATCGAGTTACGGATGCTAGTGCATTTGTATGTTTCTCGATGTATTATAAGGAACACCTATATTCCGGTAATAGTATCGCCTACCAGTTAAAATTTGGTATGTAATAAGATGTATTAAACACGTTACAGCAGTAAAAACAATGTGCAATCAGATGTGGAAGGATAGTTTTGTGTAATAAAAATGTTACCTCAAAGAAATTTAATCCCTCAATTGTTACAGATCTCAGCATACATAACTTGGGTGGTGATTCCTTCACTGCAATAATAGAAAGATTAAAAAAAATCTGATGTGTTACACTCACATGACTTTCTCTACTCTTGTACAATCTAATTTTACAAACGCCTATTCTCCATATGCTTCATGTTAATCGAGATATCGAGATGTCAATATTATTGGTAATTTTCTTGTAGATGCAAGGGGAATATGGTAGCTTTTAAGCGATAGTCAAATATTTTAACGCTGGTTGCTATGTGGCGAATTCCATTCTCTTTGCATGTTCAGGACATAAAAAAATGAATAACGAATTTGAGAAAAAGTATAAGTATTGGAAAATTTAAGGAAATAACAAGCAATATCTCGAAAACGGTTCACTCAACAAAAGAAACGTATATGACATAAGTTGTGTATTTTAACGCGATCTACATTTTTTGTGTAGTAAAATTTTGTCTATCTCTTATGGTTTACCAGTTATGCAAAAGTCGTTCACAATGAAGAATATTTTTGGAGACATTCCCAGAAAATTCGAGATATACATTTTATTTGTCATGACAATATCTTAAACATATGATATTTTAATCAAAATCGTTAGAGCCGTTTTTGAGAAAATTAAAATTTTCGAAAAATGTTCCATGTAAAGGGTAGTCTGGGGTGGGGGGATTTTCTTGAAAACCTTCGTGTCGCATCTCTGGAAGATACTGAACCTAAATACCAAGTTTGGTGTTTATCCGACTGTTCGTTTTTGAGTTATGCTGTTCACAGACACACAGACAGACACACACACGGACATGTTTCCAAAAATGCTTTTTTTGGATTCAGTGATTCTCAAAACATGTATTTCCGGTGAAATCTCGGTATCGAATTTTTGGGTGGAATGCAATACTTCCCCTACTTACTATACGTAGTAGAGAAAGTAAAAAGTGTTTTTACGCCCGTTCTTACTACACATTGGGCGGCGTGCACCAACCTGGAGTAAGCTCTACTTTCATAGTAAACCATTATTCAAGTCAACACTTGGCGACTTCCATATAAGAGTATACTACTTCCGAAGAATTTTACTCCTTTCAGATACTCCCAGATTAAATTACCGCAGAAGTAAATGTCGGAGAGCACCATCATGTAGTACGTTACTTCGGAATTAAATAAAGCACAAATATAGGTTAGAATTTACCCATGCGACCTGGATGGAGTAACTCACCTGTCGATTGAATTAGAATACCATATCGTATTTGCAGGAAGATATTTTTGAAGTGTTCATGGATTATTTAGATTACATTGATGATCTCGATGAAGAAAACAGCGATTACTTAGGTTACATTGATGATCTCGGCGGAAAAAACAACGGGAATGCGATATTGATATGCGAGAACCATATAATACTTATACAGAGGGAGAAAAAGTTCAATGAACATTTCGGTATTAGAAAATAATCTTATACACGCCTTTTGAACCTACCTTTGGAGAACATTTCAACAAAACTCAGACACAAATTCAGCTCTATAATCCAAACTGCAATTATTGTTATGGGTTCTATGAGTGTTTGGTACTGGAATATTTCAGAAGCTTGAGCCGGCATTACGATGGATTTAACCTAATGTGACAATCTTACACTGCATGGAATGGAGATATTTAGAACTGACTTAACGCGATGTAACTTAAAAGTTTGTAATGTCAAACTTTTCCATCCCGTTACGTCAAGTTTGATTTCACCTGGTAATTAGAACCAATCGGTATTAGCTCGAAGTAATAAAAGATCAATCAATCAAGAGTCATTCCCATTACGTTAAGTGCATGCCAATTATGCCTTTAGTTTACCAGCATTTCCATGTCACGTTAAGTAAAGTTCATCGTAATGTGTCTGCTGATCGTGTATTTCATTGCGTCGATAGAGCGCTTTTGAGGTTAAGAGCAAGATACCTACACATATAAATATACACGAGTGTTCAGAAAATAAAAGGTAATACTTCTTCACTTTTACAGATTTCCCACACATTTTGTATGGAAATGACTGTACGCATGTTACTATTTTGCGCCCTTCTGTGAGTATAGTGAACCTTTCCTAAATCAGAAAGGGTACTTCTCCATCAATACGCAAGTGATCTGCGATGCAAAATGAAGATTAGAAACATTGTTTCCAGAATTTAAAGTTGCTCTTTAGTACGTTTCCCATCGCTCGAATTATTACACTCGTCAATCACGGCTTTCGAGCACTTTTCTTCCGGCATCTTTATAACACTTTTTTACTTTCTCTACTACGTATAGTAAGTAGGGGAAGTATTGTATTCCACTCAAAAATTCGATACCGAGATTTCACCGGAAATACATGTTTTGAGACTCCCTGAATCCAAAAAAAGCATTTTTGGAAACATGTCCGTGTGTGTGTCTGTGTGTGTGTGTGTGTGTGTGTGTGTGTGTCTGTGAACAGCATAACTCAGAAACGAATAGTCGGATAAACATCAAACTTGGTATTTAGGTTCAGTATCTTCCAAGGATGCAACACGAAGGTTTTCAAGAAAATCCCCCCACCCCAGGATACCCTTTACATGGAACATTTTTCGAAAATTTTAATTTTCTAAAAAATGGCTCTAACGATTTTGATTAAAATATCATATGTTTAAGATGTTTTCATGACAAATGAAATGTATATCTCGAATTTTCTGGGAATGTCTCCAAAAGTGTTCTTCATTCTGAACGACTTTTGCATAACTGGTAAACCATAAGAGATAGACAAACTTTTACTACACAAAAAATGTAGATCGCGTTAAAATACACAGTTTATGTTATATGCATATTTTTTGTTGAGTGAACCATTTTCGAGATATTGCTTGTTATTCCCTTAAATTTTCCAATACTTATACTTTTTCTCAAATTCGTTATTCATTTTTTTATGTCCTGGACATGCAAAGAGAATGGAATACTCCATATAGCAACCATCTCTTAAAATATTTGACTATCGCTTAAAACCTACCATATTCCCCTTGCACCTACAAGCAAATTAGCAATAATATTGATATATCGATATCTCGATTAACATGAAGCATATGGAGAATAAGCGTTTGTAGAAATAGTTTGTACAAGAGTAGAGAAAGTCATGTGAGTGTAACACATCAGATTTTTTACACTCATATTGTTTAAATTGATTTTCTTTATCTCCATCGACAAACATTTCTCTCTTTCGCTGAAGTTTCTCCCTTTTCCTGTCGCACATAACTTTATTCATGATCGAATCAAGTAAATCGCGCAAACAAAACAATACCTTCGGGAGTAATGAGCTCTTACTTCCGTAGTCGTAACTAAAAGAGTAAATTGTAATTGAGCTCTCCAACATGGTGCACGCCGTCCTTAAGCTTGGGGTACCTCCCTGCCATTTGCCAGGTATGAGGAAAACCTGGAATAAAACTCAATCAGGGATGACGGTCCTCCGCGGACCTGCCCTTGTAGCAACACCCATTTCATTTCTCAGTAACGTCAGTAAAGTTTAATCCCTTATAATTGGAAATGTTCTTTCGCGCCCGACATCGATCTATTTGCAGTTATTTTGAACAATTCATGAAATGCCAAACTCAACTCCTCGGGAAACGCATTTAAGATACTTCTCCCATCTTCCCCATATCTCTCCCTTGCTTTTCTAATCAGGCAAAAAACGGAAAATAATAATCTGTGTTCTTCCTATAGGATTAATCCTTATAGATACTTCTCTGGAAAACTCTTTACGATGCCATTACTAAGCTTTATTTTAAATCACAGTTTTATTACACTTAGGTTCTTCAATAATATTTGCCATCCATGAGGTTAAGAGTGGGCTCAAATTAAATCCATCCGCTGACTCCCTACGTTTCTTTGGCCTACCTTGGGGTTTTGAAGAACACAACGCGTTTTTCGGATATCACCTGCTGCCTCCAGAGAGAATTTTGCAAACAGGTGTCAAGAGTACCTGCTAGTAAGAGTTGGTTATTTCTCTAATTGTGTGGTTGCTGCCAATGGTGTAGCCTCAGAAGTCCAATAATTAAATAAATACAATTAGTCTAGAAATAACACCATCGTCTGCACTAGCCAGCTAGTGTGCTTTACCTGTGGTGCCATATAAATGGCAGCATATTTGGGTTGAAACTGGAATTTTCGGAGTCTCAAGTATGAGTTAAACTTCACCACAAAACCTTTAACTCCTCATTGAGGGAAGGCAGTTTATTAAAAATCTAAGTTTGTGTTTATTTTATGGTTATAATAATCATAAAATGAAATCAAATGAAATTGTCATTACCCAAAAATAATACGTGAATTCACTTTTTAACTTCTCTACCACGTAGGTACATAGTAGGTAGAGAAGGTATTGCATTTCACCCAAAAATTCTATACCAAGGATTCTAAAAATATGTAAGAGTGTGAACAGCATATCTAAAAAATTAAAAAAAAAACGCCAAGCTTGGTATTCAGGTTTATACCTTCCAAAAATTCGAAAAATATTCAATTTTAGAGTAGTTTGGGGTGGGGCATTTTCTTGAAAGTCCGACACGTAGACTTTCAAGAAAATTCCCCACCCCAAACTACTCTTTAAAACTGAATATTTTTCGATTTTTTTTTATTTTCTAAAAATGGCTCTAAAGGGTTCTGGTTAAAATGCCAAATGTTTAAGATACTTACATGGCAAATAAAATGTATATCTTGAATTTTCTGGAAATAGCCTGTGAAGTCCTCTTCATTCGGAAGGAATTTTTATACAATTCTGTATAACTGGAAAACGTTAAGCAATAGACGAAAACCTACTCCACAGAAAAAAGTAGATCTATTTATGACACAATTTATTTCAAATGACATTTTTGTGTGGCATCCGCCATTTCAGAGATATCCGTTATTTATGATCCGAGTTGCTCAATACTTAAGTCATTCTTTTAAAGTCCTGTCGATTTTCAGCTGTTTCTCACGATATCATGGAAAGAGAATGGGGTTTTAAGGTTATAGTGTCCAGTTCTTTAACATTTGACTACCGCTATTTCCTTTGTATGTATAAAGAAATGTGTAATGCAGCTATTTCCGGAAAGGTTTATCTCGATTAAAATGTAGCAGACAGGAAAATAAATTTCCGTAAGAACAGTTTGCATACACTAATAAACGATAGAGGGTAGAACTACTCATGTGAATGTAACACGCCAGAATTTTAGTTTATAGTTTACCCATACATTATTGCCATGCCACGTCACTGGCATGCCACGTCACATTCTGAACTTATGTCCTCCTTTGTTTTCATTTACATAAACGCCTAAAAATATCTTGCACAATTAAAGTAGGAATTGCTTTAACGTATCTATGCTGTTATTACGTTTTCAAGGTGTAAACCATTCGTTCCAAGATGTGGAGCCTGTCACGCAGTTTACTCGCTTGTTGGAAAGACTTGCAAATAAGCTGCAATAATAATACATTGTTTTCATTACATCTAACCGTGTATTATTTGTATATATGATGACATGCTTATATATTATACATGCACGATTTGAGCGATGGATTTGGAGGACCGTTGTGGGAATGGAACGAAGCTAGCTAGAAGCTCGGGTGCACATATATCTGAGTGGCCAAAAGTCGTGCGAAGGCCCTGTGTGTGATGTTAATAACGGGTTGCTCCTCCGCGAGCCCTCACAACTGCAGCAATACTCGAGGCATTGACTCTACAACATATTGGAATCGTTCTGGAGGGATATGGACCCATACAACTTGCAGTGCTACCAACAATTGTTCTTGTGTAGTTGGTGCTGGGTTCAGAGAACGCACATAGCATCGACAGCATCCCATAAATGCTCGATTGGATTCAGATCGGGTGATCTGGAAGCCAAACCGTGGTCGTAACTTCACTGGAATGCTCATCAAACCACCTGCGTGACACCAAAGAGCGGTGACATGTCGCATTGTCCTGTTGAAACAGGGCATCTCCATCAGGGTACTCTAGTGCCAGAAAGGGATACAGATGGTCTGAAAGGATGTTCAAAAAGCGTGCACCTGTCACCGATCCCTGCAGCCGGACAAAGGGACCTAATTGCGACCATGAGAACGTAACTCAGACAATAACTGAGCCACCTACTGCCTGGACACAACCCTGTTGACACGCAGGATCCATAGTTTCATGGGGCATACGCCACACTCTCACGCGCCCATCAGCTCGATACAACTGGAACCGGGATTCATCGTACCATACGCCGCCACCGTTTCATGGTCCATTGCCGATCTTTGGGGCTATGCATGTCTTTGAGCTCTATGTCGAGGAATCAGCAATGGGACACGAGTTGGTTGTCTGCTGTTGAAGCCTATGCAATGCATGTGTCTCCTTACAGTCTGGTGGAAATGGGTTCCTGACTCCCAACATTCAACTGACTCATAATGGCCCTTTGAACGCCTTGTATGGTTCTGCTGAGGTGATGTGATGTCCATTCGTTAATCACCTGTGGTCTTCCTGTGTGGCGGTTTACGCGTGAGGAAACATTCTCTCTGCGATATTGAAGATCCACTCTAGACAATGTTGACCTCGAAAACATGAATTCTAGCGTAGTGTCCGATATGCTATGATCCATGCGTCGTGCACCGATTATCATCACACGTCCAAAGTCGGTTAATTCGGGACGTGTTGGCATATTCACCACACACGTGTCAGTAACAGACTACTCAGATATCGCATCTACACACACGCCATACGCCTCATCTAGTCGTAACACTCGGGAGTCATACAACCCTTCCCGTGACTTTTGGCCACTCGGTGTATGCGCTGGAGGACTGGGAGCCGAAAACTCTAACGTACCCATTTGTTCATACGCGAAACCTATTTCTCACTAAATATAAAGCTTTTACTCGGGCAAAACAAAGCGACATTGATGAAAATTGCCTTGAGATTATGCACAAATAAGCAGAGTCGGCAACAATGCCCTCCTATCTGCAACGCATGCTTTCAGTGTGATTTTCTCAAAAATGGAAAAAGAGGTAGGTCTTTGCTGTGATCAATTCTGGAGAAATTACGAAATCTTACTACCTCAACACCCACTTCCGTCCAATTCATTTAAGTTTCCATCAATGAAAACCTCAGATTCCTTAACTTTCAACTTTGAAAATGCTATTTAAATCAGTGCACATTCAAGTAGTTCGAATAATTTCGAAATAAATTATGCCCTTGAAAATAAAACTATCAATTTCTGGTTTAAACTTATGTTAATTTTGAGGTTAACCATTTATCACTCTCACTGCTGGTAGCATTAGTTAGTATTCCGCAATACATTCGATTATTCATTAAGCATGCTATGATCTGACAACTGATATATACTGGTTTGATTTTAAACACAAATATGAAAGTAATTATTATTTATACAATTGTTACGTTTTATACATGGAATGGTCTTAATAAATCCTAATCGAGGTTGAGTTTTATATTACAAATGATGAAATTTATGTTGTGGCTTTCGTGAAAACTCAAAATTGTGATATATTTAGGTGTCATGGACCCTACAGTATACATAAATAAAAAGCTTAGCATGAATTTCGGTTGTGCGATCAAAGAGTAATATATTACAGAAGTTTCAAAAAGCTGTTATTTCTTTCATAACAGTTCGATTTATTGGTCAGTGTCAGTCTTTTATCCAACACTAACATTATTGAAAGCGTTATTTTCTATCGGTTTCATTATTCGGTTATTTTTCAGCAGATAATGGGAAAACGGCAGAAGGTAGTATTGCACGGTAGATAAAAATGTGCTTTATGTGAGAATGGGAGCGCAAAGACAGTTGCCTCACGATATCACGCAATATTCTTACGGTGAATGAGCGTGGGACACAGAAAGGGAGAAAACGTTGCCCGTATGTTGAAATTGAACGAGCCACTTCCACAACCCACTTTCTGTGTTATAACTCCCGTAGTTCCTAATCCATTATTTTTCATTAGGATATGGGACAAACTCATCCACGGATCCATCTACGTCATAAAGTTTCCATCAGTGTGTTCTTAAGCCGATGCTCCTAAATCAATTTAAGCACTAAATAACTAGAGGTTACAGTAACTGATATTTAATGCCCTGAACTGTGAAGGCGTTAGTTGTACCAGGATTTGAGTTAAGCATGCTGACGACATAAAGGCGATTAAAGAGAATGTATGATGTACTAGCAGAATGACAGTCTTTTTATCACTTACTGGAGGGGCCGAACTTTGATCTCGTCCTCTAAGGGGATCAACCTATTTAATTCGGGAATTCTGTATTTCTTAAGAGATTCGTTTGATTCTTTACTAAGTATGTGATGCGTTCATTAGCTCGGGGTAGGGGAGACTGCTTCCTAAGGACGTACAGGAAAATCTCTGTGGCACAGTTCTCAAAATTATGGTACGAAATTTCAAACTTCGGTTCCAAATCTAGCTTAAAAATTATTACATGGTTTGCAAATAACACAGAACAAATTCAAAAGTATAAATTTGTTTTTAATCCTTAGAAATGCTTCTTAGAAGACACGCGACCTGGATATTTCCCACGATAACTTCTATGCATTTTAATCTTAATTATCTGCCGAGAAGTTCCAAGTAATTTGTGAAAATCTGCACCGCAAGGAGTACTACGAGTTATAAACAGCAGCGAAAAACACACCCAAGAAATAAATTTCTTTTAAAGATAGAGAGATGATTTTATACTTTAAAACTTCATTCCTGTATAGCATGGTACTTTTATGATTTCAGTGTCTGCACCGTTGTGTGCCCATTCCATCCCTCTTAAAATTACTAACATTTATTAATAAACAAAATCAAATGTTTTTCAAAATGTTCAACAATTATCACAAGTTGGTCTTTTGAGTAAGGTTTTATCCCTAGCAGGGAAGGGGAAAAAACATTTATGCTAAAATCTTTGCATTTATTTAAAACAGAATACCATAACACACATTAATTCTTCAAGGTCCTTTATTAAAGTCGTGAACCACTGACGTTTTAAAGGAATTGGTATTGAAAAATCACAGTAACGATTTAGAATCACAGTTAGTGAAATATAGTTCACTTCTAAAAGCTAGTGACGTCCTGCGAATTTTACTACTCGAGAACGGTTATTTCAGAATTTAATTTCTGCTTATGCTTTGTACTTCTGATGTTATTATTTTGCACCATGCTCTTACTAGTGAGCTTCGTATAATTAATCGTTATAGTAAATATGAAATAATGTTGACTAGCCTAGGAATAAAACCTTACTTTATTACGATTATCATTTAAAATAATGAGCGAAAGCTATGTACATATCATTTTTGCGAGTATACAACAATCGAATGATCTTCATTTGGTTACAAACTGTCAAACGATTGATTTATTTCAGTAACTATATTAAATTTCAGGGCCACAGATAAAGTTGTGAATAACTGAAACATCCCGGGCCTCTAATCGGGAATTGAACCCCCGATGGCAGGTTAAACCATACGTTTATTTCATAAGAACTGTATCTCTCTGCTTGTGTGCCAGATCACAGGAGTAAGCTGCTTTAACTTCACCTTGATACAGGTTGGATTATTGCTCGACACGTGTGTCATAGTTTGTTTACCAACATCGGCAGTACGAGATGGGAGATTAGTGCCAGGCACGCCATATGTTGCTGCATAACAAACAAATGACAACTTGCCTTTGGGGTCGGAACAGAATTATAGCGACTTTTCATGTGGTCTTGAAAACGAAAATTAATAACACAGTGCAAAATGTCGGCAAAATAACGCCCCTTAAGCGGCGCGATATATAATTAGGAAGTGCCATAAAATCTCTTCTATGCATCTAGATCATAGGGATCCCTCTCCAAGTGAAAATTAAATTCTCCGTCACCAACAAAGGCGGTAAATGACAGTTGTCACTGCCAGCAGCATTGTAAGGAGGGGGAAGTGGAGTGATCGCAAACAGGTGACGGTTTGGTGTAAACTGGACGATACATTATTTTGTTGTTAAACGTTAATGCGCTACACAGTACGTATCTTACTTATTCTTCATTGTTGGATTCTCCTTCAGTCAGAATCCCCAAAGTAAACGCACAATCAAGTCGAAATTATAAAATCTCACTATTAAACAGCTAGCAAATTCACACTAACACTCTGAAACAGACAACTGCTGGTTGGCTAGGATGCGCTTTACAATTACATCGCAGAGTTTTTGCTATTGTGCAATCTGCTATTTTGGTGACAGAACTTATGGGAAGGGGAAACGGAAAGTGGAAGCTCTAATACAGCCATCGTAGTAACGTAAAAGCGAAATGAATGGAACTTGAAATAACAGCAGTTTTCATGGGATTTGCACATTACTTTCCTAAACACCTGCGCGAACTTGCTCTCAAGACTTAGGAAATGCACATTGTATGTGCTTTAGAGGGAGCATTTGAAGTTTTTCATATCCTTCAGTTTTCCTCTCATTCCGTCAGGAGTTTGATTTTCAAATCAGTATAATGTGAAGTTTAGGTTAATTAAGATGCAGGAGAGGGATTTTAAAGGAGTATGCAGTGTGTATTAACATCAGGCAGTAAAAGTTAAATTGGAGACTGCCCCAAATTGGGGAAAGGCGCAGGAAGCAAATATATTTGCGAGTCAACTCTTGCCAAGCCCTTTTATAGCAATGTCAACCAACTGAATGATCTGTGAAGTCGGCGAAAAGGTACCTTTTTGCTCCCGGTTCACAGCAAGGAAATTAGGTGTTGGGTAGGCGAGCAGAGGTGAAAACTATTGCCTACGAATACCCGAAACGATATTGCGTCGCAACTATTTGAGTTGGCTGATTGTGTTATGGGTTATATGGGGTGCGGGCGTCTTCCTCCACGCCTCATATTTCGATGAATACAGGAAATACTTTGTTTCAAAAGGATTTCAGGAAGTTCATTACTAAGGAGAAAGAAGGGACAACGCATTACGTTATTAAACTTCTCGTAGTATTGAAACAAATTTGGATCATTCTTTCACTGCTAACATATTCTAGGCCTTTCTTTAAAACTGAATGATATTGCAATGAAGCTCAGTAAATCTGTTTAAAGGAACGGTGTCCACAAACTAATGGAAGGGAATTTATAATTTAACAACTAATTTAGATTTTGGATTCAGGTGCAAATTCTGTTCCACAGTTTGTATTAGTATTCTGCTGAGAATGCATATACGAAACTTGGCTGAAACATCTTCATTAACTTTATAGAAATTAAAATTAAGTTTATAGAAATATACTTATTTATGCACTGTGAACAAAGAGAGTCTAATAAATGTTCATTGTTATTAAGAATGTTTGGTGCATCAATTCATGATCATTAACCAAAAAGAGGCGTTATAGGAAGATATTTGTTGAGTTTTATTCCCGCGTTAATCCAAGAGTCTTACTTTGAGCTTTTTCTTTCTTTTTTCCACCTGCCTGAAGGATATGGAAATGTATTGCTTATATTAGATAAGCAAAACGTGGCTGCTATTTCCATGCGTGATATCACAGAGTGCCCTGCTTGATGTAATTAATTAATGTCTTCTGACTTGTGAAGGCCATCTCGGTCATCAAAGTATCCCGAGGTGCAGGAGCAGATGCAGAGCAAAAAGCAGGAGGGCACCATCGCCTTGGAAATGGGCGCAAGGCCAGCTTCGCACGCAGCTCATCATTACCAAGATGTTTTGAAGATAGTATGCTTTATGTACACCCACGCTACTCAGTTTGACACTGCGTATACTAATTTGCCCTTGGATTAACAGATT
The DNA here is from genome assembly GCA_030765065.1 of Deroplatys truncata. Classification (NCBI taxonomy): domain Eukaryota; kingdom Metazoa; phylum Arthropoda; class Insecta; order Mantodea; family Mantidae; genus Deroplatys; species Deroplatys truncata. The sequence continues at coordinate 53,712,622 of CM060985.1, forward strand.
ATGAGAATCTTTGGGAAATTAATAACTAGTGTTGGTGGGCCATCTTACCGCTACCACAGCTCTTTATACAGTATTCTCGACCTTACGGCCATAATTTACGTAAATAATGCAGAGTGATTTGAATTTACCTTGTGAAACAATCATTTATGAAGGTATTCCACGTATAAAATATAATAAAGTATACAACAATAGTATTACTGACAACCTCTACACCAATATTGTAAAGAGAAAATTTGTATGTACACAATGCATGTACGGTAATCTTAAACCAATTTCGATAATTTTTTTCACCATTAAAAAACCCTATTCTTCTGGCAGACTTTGACTATAAAACACCTTCGAATCATAAATTACTAATAGATTAAAAAGGATTTATAAAGCCTATGTAACAGAATACGAACATTGGAGTTATTAAAGAATATACTTGCGAAGAAGGTTGTCGAGACTGACATGGAGTAGAAAATAGTTGTTACTCCACAGGAAATGCACGCAAATTGTAAAATGAGGTAAATACAGCGGATAATTCACTCCGACTAATATAGTAGATGGTCACGATTTAGCATCTGACATAGCAAAACCAAAACGGAATCGAATCCGCTTATAACGGTAAGATAACAAATATATATAAATCCTGGAGCATGGAATTTTTCACTTGATTCTGGGTATTTTGGTACTGCTGATTCCAAAAATGCCTTCCATTTTATTCTAGCAACTCTAGTTTGCGAGGTACTGATATCATTTTACATTGCTCTTATGATTACTTTGTTTTTACACCGCCTTTACTTTTACTTGTTTTTACTTTGTAAATTGATTGTTTGCATATGTACTTTAACTATTCTGTCATTTATTTCTCCTTTCTACAGACACTGATATGGCTTCATCACGAAGAAAATGTGTGAATAATTCTCATGTGTTTTGTTTCATCTATGGGGAGTACACATTCATTCAGCAAAGAAAACCCATAACTGACTTTGTAAAAAGAGCTTATTTGGCCTGTTTCAAAGTAAAACTTTGAGACTGAGATAAGGCTTAGCTACTTTATATTTATGTGACATGTGCACAGAGCATCTGCACATTGGACAAATGGGAAACCGAAGTGCTTGAAATTTGGGGAACCAAAGATATGGCGAGAACAAATAAACCACAGTGATAACTGTTACTTTTGTTCAGTGAATGTAAAGGGCATCAATAGCAAAAACCGGAATATGTGGATATATCCCGATCTACCTCCGCAAGAATAAGTTTCACATAAAGAGAAGATACCTGTTTCAATATTTACCAATCTGCCAGTCATCAGAAGAAGAGGATGAATCAGCTGAAAGCTGTGCTGAAGAAAATGACTGATTTCGCAGGACCTTCATCGGTTGCATCCGGTTTTAATCAAGCGGAATTGAACGACCTCATTAGAGATCTTAAGTCTTCCAAAGAGGTCCTCGAAATTGTTAGCTTCCAGGGTGGTAGAGAAAAAATATCTGTTACCGGGACGAAAGTCAGTCTATTGTCAAAGAGAAACAGATTTCCTGCCATTCTTCAGAACACAAAAAACAATTTGTTTTTGCACTAATGTTGAAGAACTGTTAATGGAACTGGATATAAAAACACACTCACCAAGTGATTGGTAGTTATTTATAGATAGGTCCAAACTCAAACTAAAACGTGTTCTTTTGCATAATGGGAACATTCTGCAAAAGAAGGCTTTATATGTCTATGGGACTCTAGAGCTAAAGATCAAGACTGGGTGAGAAGAAGGTGCCTCTTAGAGAAAGCATGATCGGTGAAGAAAAAAGATCACAGAACTTTTGGTTGACAGAAACAAGATCATATTGGCGTATCAAAATTGGATTATGAAGCAGTTAATCAAGGCATTGATTAGAAATGGATCGGGAAAGGAATGGATACATACAAAATTTCTTGCATCGAGTATGGGAAAAATAAAAGCATGTATATTTAATGGACCATAAATCCGCTAACATAAAAGTGACCAGAAATTTCAAGACCCAATGAGCGATACTGAGGCAGCCTCATGGTCGTTCTGTATTGCTAGTGAAGAATTTCCTTGGAAACTATAAGGCTCCTAAATATGATGAGCTAGTGGAGAATATGATCGCTGCGTTTTGTGCACTTGGTTGTAACATGTCCATCAAATTCAAATTACAATACCTGCATAGTCATTTGATCGATTTCCAGATTGTCTTGGAGATGTAAGCGAGGAACAGGGTGAGCGTTTTCACCAGAAAATAAGTACAATGGAAGAACGGCATCGTGACGATGGAATATACACACTCGTATGATGGCAGACTACTGTTGGAGCATTCAGGGCAAATGTCCAAGATCATTGCATCGGAGGAAATCGCAGAATCGAGGATTCAGCGACCTGATGGAAGAAAAGTAATGAACCTAAGACGACCATGTATAAGAACATAATTGTGGTTAGATACAGTTGCTTCATGAAAAAAAGGGCTTGATCCATCCTAATGTCTGCTGTATTTAATTGTATGCGAGTGATATGGTTGTATACGCGAACCAATATCGTTAGATTAGTATATAATGTGAATAAAATAATATTGAATAATATCAAAAGAAACTACAGCTGATGGGCAAAACTGAAAGCATTTTTGGAACAAGTGTCCCAAATATACTCAGAAAAGGTCAAAATTGTAAGGCACCAAAATCACTGTTCCCCAGTGTAATACATGCGATTCCGATGCCAAAATACTTTATAACCTTCACTTAAGAAAGTTCTGCTTTATTTGCTTTGTACTTATGTTTTAATCAAGCTGGTTAGCAGGATATGCTAAACAACTCCACAAAATGAGAAAATTGTTAATATTAGCAATCAGTCAACCGATACTTTATAATTAACGACTGAGAAGATTATTTTTCTGAATTTTTCCAAAGAGGTTAATTTGGTGGTATCTTCATATTTAGCACTTCACTTGTATTCCGTTGTATATGTTAAGGGTTTCTGAACTATGTGAAAAGTATATAGATTTTATTATTAAATAACTATTGAGGCAGTATTTTATATCACAACACTGTGAATGCCAGAGTGATTGTAGTGTAAATTAACATTATTGTATGACAATGAATTTAGATGTTTGTTAGCCATAAGCATTGTTAGGAAATAAGTTTACACGGCCTCACTGAAACTGACAATAGGAATGGGTAACAATGAATCGATGGGGCGAGTTGTTTATCACTTAGAAGAGAAACAAATGACGTCAGGGTAACGTGCCTTTCTTTAGAGATGGAGGGAATATCTTCCCTAGAGCATATGTATTAGTAATTGTGATTGCCTTACAAAACAGACGCTAATGTTGGCGCGATTTAGTAACCAATAGTAGCTCTATTATAATGTTTAGGCATATCGGGGTGAGGGAGTATAAATTCTTGAGCCAAATGCAAGTATCGCGCAGTTATACAGAATCATTCACGAAGTACACATCACGCAGTTCTCAGCAATCTCTCGCGAGGTATACGTCACGCAGTCTTGAAAAGTCATTCGCGAGATACACGTCGCAGTTATTTACAAAATTGTACGCGAAATAATAGTGCGCGGCAAATAAGTGATTGTAGTTGCATTCGGAAATATAAGTTTGTCAGGCGTGAATAAAGATTTAAGATGTGAACTATTAAGTGTGACGGCAATAAAAGTGTGAAAATATATTCTTTTATCAGGGTTATCTTTTAGTAACAACTCCTTTCCGTTTACACGCCCTGCTCAGAGATATTTGCTCGACTGAGTAACAATAGCTAGCCGGAGGACAAAGAACCAAAAACTCAAAATAGTAAAACAATAACAGGCGCCAAGCAAATAAGATAACACGAGAGATTACCGCGACACTATGGGACCAAAGAGAAAATAAGGGTTTAAACTTTCATCTACTGTGATTATCTAAAACATTACTTGGCCATTCCGACCGATGATTGTTCCAACGCCCAAGGGTATACTTATATGCTATGTATCATTTCCAGAACTTGCAAGACTGTCAAGTCCTTGGGGGGGGAGTTTAAGGAAACTATATGTTCCGCCGATATTTCACCCCCTTTTGGTGAATATCAGAGGTTTTAAGGGGTAAAGGGGAGGACTCAACATAAAATATTCTAGATCGTTGTACAATAATTTAATAAAGCACGGGATGAGATAAATGAAGGACCTCAAAACATATTTCCAGTGAAATATCGCTATCGGATTTTTGAGCGAAATGCAATGTTTTCTGTACATACTATAGGTAGTTCATCATCAAGATCATCTTCCACCACTTAAATATGGAATAAAAGATACAGCATATGAGTTTGAGTTTAAGTTGGAGGATTACATTGGACGGATATTAGCAATTAAATTGCTGGAAAATCTAGTATAATAAAGTAATGTTCCAATCTTAAGTGTACTGATAGATAATGGCTTTTAAGCAATATCACAGAAAATATAAACAAAAAGTGCTTGCGTTTTGGTGAAATACTTTGAACTCAAACTTTGTCATTCAGTAACTCTTAAAGACAGCAGAACTTTTGAGAACCCTTTCCTGCAAATATCTAACAGAGGCTCAACGTTTAATTGGGGCTGAAGTCTGAATTTGACACCTTTTTCAGAAATATGTGCTATGCTAGTGAGTTTAACTTTTCTCCCCTACACTGTTTGTCCTTGAAAGCAATTTACATTTCTTAGAACGTCAATTTTTATTCCCCATTTTCAGTCATCCACTTCTAAATCGACAAACTAGTTTATTTCGGGATTTTTATTTATTTATTATAACCACTTCACGGCTGAAATCTTAGATGTATTTTGGAGTAGAAATATTAACATTTCACGTTAAAGCCTACAATAATGATAAACAATTAGAAACTTTACAATGCTTTAAATATCGTTAACAATTTTGCACCTTTTGATGAAGTTGATGACTTTCCTGCGGCATTGTTGATCGCCCAAGGCCAGCTGTAGGCGTTCACAATTAAACTCGCTGAGCGGTGTACCTCGGGCAAGCGTGATATCACATGATGGACGGTGAGAGCAGAATTACATAGAGTAGGTATAGGCATGTAGGAGCAGGTGTAGCTTTGAGTAAATGCTTAGATAATGCAGGTACAAGAAGCTATTCTTATTCTCGTTTCTTCTGCAGCTTCATATTCCGGAACTGATTTACTTTGGATGATCACATACGTGAGATTACAGGGTGTTTATAAAAACAATAACTGATGAGAGCTTTTGGAATCCTACCGCAATGATTAGGCTTTTAAAGTGAGAAGCTTCAGCCTGAAAATCCTGTGTTGGGTACCGATGTTACAGCATGTGTCCATTTATTCGAGCCACATTTAACTTATCTACTCTCAAAGAACTAATCTGACATTTCCTATTTTCTCTGCTTAGAATCTTTTGTCATATGGTTTTGTAGGCATTATTAAAGTGTATGACCTTACCTAGTGTTCTGTTTTGTTAGTCAAAATGAAGTAAATCACTCTACAGAGAAATGTAGATTGGATAGAAATGAGATACTAAACGTTTAGCCATAGTTTAATATACAAAAATCAGTATTTATTGAAACTTGAGCATTTCTTCTCGTCTGGAGGAACCTAATGCACCGTGGAACATTCGCTGGTATTTTAATACCAATGCATATTATTGCTATCATACAACTACTAAGCGTTTGTTGAGTATTTGACCTTCGGTCGGTTTACCGGAACTAGGTGTAAACATCATGCAGTTAGTCTAGGAACAGCATTCTGGTTTGTAGGTTTTGGCTTCTACAGAAATGTTTCACTTAATGCTTTGTATCCGATTAATAAGCATACATTCGAAGACTACTCTCCAATACAAGACCACGTCACTAAGCCACCTGAAACTTCAATCAAATCGCAAATTCCTTATTTAGAACCAACATGGTGCTGGGTTGTGAAATGGGTTTTATAGTATGGAGGTAAATTCTTATGACACGAGCGACGCGAGACTTTCCCCGACATCCTGTGAAGCTTTTCACAAACATGGTTATGCAACATTTGTTGCATCGTGGTAAAATTAAAAAATACGAACTATTTAAATACAAAAACAAGCCTGGCTTAATCGAAATCAGTTCAGCGATTAGCACAGCGCTGACAACCCGATTCAACTGAGTGGAATGGGTTTCCACTTACAAACCACGACAATGTGTGGTATTACGGTACCGTTATGTAGTGGCAACCCTGGATTTTCTATACACACGGATTCTGCACTTCCTGTATTGACGACTGTCGTAGTGTTAATAGCTTGTCTTATTTGTCTAGAAATGTCATGCAGACGTAAAATGTCGTAAAGGACCATACAATTATACGAGTATCAGTAATACTGAATTTTCTAGTTTGGCCAGACATATACCTTTTATTTATGCAGGAATGCTAAATTATATATATATATATATATATATATATATATATATATATATATATAAGAAACCGAGACTCAGAACTGACAGGACTTCTTGAAAAGCGTAAAACAAGAATGGGCTTTCATCAACATGGAAGAATCCCTTACATCGAGTTTTCCTTTCAGAGGAAAGGAATGTTTGGAGGAATCTGGTGGGAAGACATATTGTTTAATACACATGCTAATTTGTAAAAACAAAATGTTATTTCACATTAATTTTGCTGACTCATTATTTTTCCCCTCTCTTCTATGCAAACTATTCTTGCAAAACATTTTTCTATCTGCTTAATGTTAATCGAGATAAAAGTATGCAGAAATTACCCATTTCGTTGTGGTGCAAGAGGGATGCATAATGAAAGTTTTGTTTTAAAAAAATCGGGTAGTTACATGTTGGCTTTGAAATTCCGTACCCTTTGCTTGACATCACGAGAAGCAAATATAAAGTATAATATAAGAAGATAAACTTTTGCAAGAAAAATGTGCATACCACTAATAAGATGTAGAGGTAGAGAAAGTCGTGTGAATGTAACATCAGATTTTTTAATCAAAATCGTTTTTGCGAAAATCAAAAGTTACGAACATGTTTCCAATTAAACTAGGATCATTTACGCAGGGGGACTTCTTTGAAAATCTTCCTGTCGCATCTTTGGAAGAAAGTGAAGCTAGATAAGAAGTTTGATAATTATCGTACTTTTCGTTTTTAATTTATGCTCTTCACAGATAAGACACCTACAGCTTTTACTAAGAATTTTAGTTTTTTTTTATCCAGTAACCTCGAAACATATATTTTCGGAAAAATCTCTATTTCGAATTTTTGGGTAGCATACAAAACTTTGTCTACTTCCTATAGTTAACTGGTAGAGAAACTAATAATAAATATGCGAAAAACTGTAGTTTTTAATAAATAATCTTAGGTAGAAAATTATTACACGTAGTAATTTGTAAAATCCACTCCCAATTTGTGTAGCTGTACTCTCAAAGGCCAGGAAGAAACACGACCGTGTATAATCATTACGAAATGTGCGTTTTCTTGTACCATATCATGCAAGGAAAGTAATATCCTTCTCCAGAAAAGAATGTGTTTTAGAGCATAGTGGCTCGCCGTTACGCTGTGCATGAGGAGTGTCCCAGATTTGCATGGCATTGCGTTCCACTGGTGCATATAACGGGCTCGAGGCCAACTCGGTCACTAACATATATGCATAGAGAATATAGATAAACGTATAGGTGCTCATTAGTGGTGTTAAGGTAATGCATCTGTGAAATTTCAGAAATTCACAACACACGAGATGCTTTCTTGAGTAATTTACTTTAAGATAACGTTATGCCAGTTATACAAAATAACAGTAAACTTTTTGCCATTTTTCACAATTCTAGCTTGAATGGTTATTTAAATATTAATTTTTTATTGTGTAAATTCCTTGTTCTAATAAACATTCTATGCATTATGTACTTAATAAAATTTACATAAAAAATCAGATTTTACAGTAAATGAGTATACAAAATCATCTATCCTTTCATATATTGTTTATATTAACCCCTAATTAATGCAGAAAATATTACTTTTTGTACTCTCCAAAATTCTTTATTTATATGGTCCTTTTCTAAGTACTTCTTAGAGACATTACAAACATTTTTAAACAAATTAGTAAAACGTTTAATCGTGTGGAGCATTTCGGGTATGGAAAAATGCCGAAAGAAAGGTTTACGAGAGTTTTAAAATTGGGTGTGGCCATTAATAAGGATGCACCTGTCCATTTATAGCTTTAGTTAACTGGAGTTTAAATGCTCCAAATGGGAAAAAGCAATGCTTTCTTCGAGTTTAGAATTCATATTTTATTATAGAAAACTCACTTTAATTTTTCACAATGAAGCCATTAGTTTCATAACAACGCAAGTCCACCTTTTGGAGAGAGAGAGAGAGAGAGACACACACACACACACACACACACACGCGCGCGCGCACGCACACGCACCGGCTGCGCGGTGTATTTCCTGTCCGCGTCCTCGGCGCTCGTTACAATCTGCCGCTATCATAGAAAGACGCGGATGAAACCATACAATATTTTTAAAACTACTTTTGAAGGCTTTACTTACAACTTTATGAAGGGCCAATTTTTTTCGAGTCAATAGTTGAAGCCCGTGAATACAATTTTGTCCCCTGTTTTTAGAGAATTGACAGGAAACGTGATTTTGTTTTTTCAACAAGACTCTGCAACAGCTCATACGGCCAATATTTCGATGAGAACAATTGAAAGTGTGTTCGAGAACAGAATTATTAGTAGAGATTTGTGGCCCCCTCGGTCCCCCGACATAATCCCTTGCGATGTCTATCTCTGGGGTAACTTAAAACAAAGTATACAAGACAAACCCACACACCCTGAAAGAATTAAAACAAAATATCCGCCGGGAAATTCCAGCATTTCTCAACGTGAACTACGGCGAGTGATGGACAGTTTTCTAAAAATGTATGGGCAATGACTGTGATGAGTTTCAGCATCTCCTTTCATAAAGTAGTCTCATAAAGTAGTCTCATAGAGACTATATATATATATATATATATATATATATATATATATATATATATATAGTCTCTATGAGCTCTAACCAGTAGTATACAAAACAACACAAACTCTGAATACGTCCATGCTGTGAGGAGGCTGAATTCAAAACTGCACAAGTCCGGGACCTGTGTTGTTATGGAAAACAGATAGTATAAGACTAGAGCGTGTCTGACATTCATAACAAGAAAGTAATGCGCTAAGCTTGGAAGTTGCCGCACGGCGGGAAGCTAGCATGTCTTCATTGTTATACTGCAGCTGGAGAAACGTTTCAATTTGGAAGTGTGAAGGAGTGAAGATCCTTACCAGTTTTATTAACTGATAATGAATGATTCAGATAGCGTTGTCCTGGTGCTACGAAAGAAACCACGACCAAATGAATGGAAGAGAAATGTACTCAAGAATAAGATTACTTGCGGCAAAGTAATGCTCAAAAATTAAGGAGCCAATTCTCATTGCAACGAAACAGGACAAGTGGAAGGTGACCACTTACGCATTTTATTTTGTAATCCAACTCAAAGTAGCTAAAACTCAAGATATTGGTAAATCAGTTCAGCCTGAAAAGCATCCTTATTTTCTAAATCTTAAGGGTAACTATGGCTAGGATCACAGTGATTATGTTGAAGAATCAGGGAGGGAGGTCTGTGACTCGAATTAAGAAGTGGTTTAAGATGTGAGCCAGATAAGAATTCATTGAACTCATGTTTCCATATATTGTTTAAATAAGCTATGATTAGTATATTTTTTATTTGGATAAATAAAATATTTCTGAAAAAATTATTGTATTATGGCCTCCAGCTTTGTCATGTTATTTACCCAACGTACCGAAAATCTTATTACTTTTATTGTTGGACCCTAAAAATATATAAATAAGTTTCATAACGCATGTCCATCATTATTCCATTTATTACACAATAACGTATAATTAAAAAGTCATGTCAAAAGTGTTTCTAATAATAATGCAAAGATTCTGTATGAAAAAAATTATGAAGCTGAGCGCTCAATTTGAAAAGTTATTTTTAAGTTTTCTTTAATTATCTCAAAACTTTATCAACTGGACTTGTGTTACGAAATTAATGGCTTCAATTTTTATCGAATTTCACAGAAGACGATACTAAACACGGTCAAACTTCGCTACTTGTCCGTCAAAAGCTCAGAATGGTCGGGAATTGACACGGCGTGGACTCATTTTTTCTTTCTCTTCACTGCTTTGGCTGCAAAGCTTGTGTAGAAAGTGCTTTTTACCTATGATAAATACTTCTCTCCCTCTTAGCCAAATGCATCTATCTTTCATTCTCCCTAAAGCAGCCTTGATCAACTGCACAATATTGATAATGCTTTATGGGCCATAGGGATTGCTGAACAATGCAACTTTCACCAATGCTCTCGAATGTCGACAACCTGTAGATGGCGATATTAGCCGCCGTATCTATTACTTCACACTTTTCAGGCCAGTATCAAGTTTCATTTCCGAGACAGTTTGGAGTATCGAGTACGAAACAGGTCTAATTTTCAAGTGTGCCCCAAGAGGACACAAGCGACCACTTTCGGCTTTACGCGGAACATGATACGGAATCGATGTCAGGAAATCGCCATTAGAAAACCTACATCACTGGCACTGTTGTACAAAAGTTGTGCCGAGAATATGTGGGTGGGTGTTAATTTGCATTTTATTGTCAGTGGCGATTGCTGCACATGAGCACGTGCGGATTTATTGGGGTTTTTTTTCTATGAATGCTATTAAACGTAACGTATATGTATACGGTAATTTAAAAACTACGGCATTTAAACCTACCGCGCTACTCCTCTAAACTCGACGAGACATGGCAACACAGTAGCGACGCTAGCACATCTTGACTTGTGCACGTTTCAAGGAGCTTTTGCGCATGTCCAACTGGATGACGTAATTACCTTATGAGACGAAATACATATGAAGAAAAGCACTAGCGCGCGAAGCTTTTCCCACACTCAGTTTCCATAGTCACTTAATTTAGCCAATGTCACTATTATCGCTCCACTCTTAGAACCAAACTTGATGTAAAGAAATGACGTTACTAACTAGTCCGCAATACGCGGGAAACCAAAGCATAACATATAGTACCTAAAATATGCTGATTATCTGGGGTTTTCAAGAATATTATACAAATATGGTTCGAACTTTTGATTAATATGAACAGCAAGACTAAAGAACGCTGTAGTTTCCTTCACATCTGTGTGGTGTCTCCCATCCTCTTCTGCATTTATACTATCAACGATGAGCAGTCGGTAAGGCGATAAGCATGGCTGCTTCTACAAGTGGTGTTACTTATACCCCCGCCGTTGAATCTTTGCACTTGACAGTTCGTGTGGCTTCGCGTAAGGTTGGCTATATTGTGGTTGCGACGTTGCCAGAGTTGTTAGTAAACAACAACAGCTGATCGTTCTCCTTTCAATCGTGTCTAAACCGCATACAAAAAGTGTACGTAAGTAGCGAACATCGATGAGTAATAACTATTTCGTATTATTAGTGTTAATTGAAAATAACTCGGCATAAACATTGCAACGTATGTAGAATAAATTAGCCCTTTTGACAATATAGAAATAAAATAATGCAAACGTGTCTGCTACAATGAGGAGAAATAAAACAAATTATAAGCTGTGATAAAGTTACTTTCACTCACGTTGGTTCCAGATGGTTCAGGAATTTTGTCCTCTTTCTCTTGGAGTTTCACCTCCTTGTAAATAACAGTTCTCGTGATTAGTTCAAGAACTGCTGCAGTTCGCTGTACGGCTTTATCAGCAGGAATAGACGGATGCCCATGAACCTTTACGTAATCCTCCTGTTCAAAGAATTCCCGGGACCTTCTTAACAGTTCCAATGCCTGACTATTAAGTGGCACATCTCGACGTAGTCATCACTCGGTGATCGGCGTCCTTTTTCAGATATTGTCGCACTTCAAATATTGTATAAATAATATGAATGAAATATATATAAATGTATGTATAAACGAACACCAACAATGATCACAAATATAAATAACAATGAACAATATTAGCTTGCAAAGAACAACTCGAGGCACGTGGTAGAGATTCACACGTGTTTGGGAATAGCTACATCCGGCAACAGAGCCGCTTCCAGTTCCGCTTCCGCTTTGTCATAGACCACCCGAAATGCTGCCTTGTGATTGGTTTAGGAAGTCTAACGGTTAAAGCTTTTCATCTGTTTTTTTTACGTGTACCAACTTAATCGCTAGCTGTCAAGTTCAACGTTTCAACGGCGGGGGTATAGGCGGGTGAGAATAAGGGTGAAGTAGTGAAACATTCTAAAGATAAGCCGTTAAAAGCGACGAGAAACGAATTGTGTTGAATGTTTTTAATATAGAAGAATCTTACTGTCGTAAATAACATTGTTAAATTAACTGCACATTACACCGGTGTTTCCGTGTGGAGCTTTGTGCTTAGAGAACATTGCAAACACAAGAAAAGAAGCAGACATAAGCTACACTTAGAAAAAGCAGATGAATTATTTACCAAAAGTTCTATTCGTATGGAAGTGCACGAGTTTTTCTTTAATAACGAACCGCTAACATTAGACAGTCCTAAAATTCTGTCAACAAATTTGATTTAGATTTGGGAAGAGAAATGAAGGGAGTATAATTGTTGACAGAGAGGATATATCGTGTAACCAGATAGTAATGCAGCTACAAATTAACTGAGTTTTGTTTTAATTATCCTGTATTTAAATTCGAGTCAGTTTTATTCGGGCGGTTATAATAATGATTATTATTATTACCATTATCATCATTATTCGAATAGTACACGATTCTATTGCATTATAAACACGAGACATAACTCCACGTGCTATTTGCTTGTGTTTCTCACAGCTGATATGAACACGAGCTTAACGTGGAGAGATACAAAATGTTTTGTTTACTTCAAGTCCGCTTCTAAGGCTGGATTGACTTTAGGTGGTAGCACACTGCGGCAGAAGTCAATAATCACTATAGCAGAAATAGGTAACTTGCACAAGCGCGGAAACTTCTCCCGGTTTCTCGACACCATCCATAATCTCAACTACAATTTAATTTACACATTACTTCGTTCTTGCCCTAACACGGCGTACTTAATTATACACACAAAAAAAACTTTCTTTCGTCAGATGAGTTGTGCATAATCATCATCATCGCCATCACCAGGAGCCGCCGCAGTTTGTTCATAATCATAACTATTATGCAGAAACGTTATTTCACATTTTCAGGGTTGTCCGACTAAACTTTTGTGAACACCCAAAATGTATATGCACGAGCCGCTACTGTTTGTTACACAATTTAATTTATGAAGTACGTATCCGATTCATAAGCTGGCAAATATTAGGACGCCAGCCAATCGGGAAGAGCAGGTGACCCATACCATGTGAAACAGTACATTACAAACAAATCATATTTACTTGATAGTGGGAAAGTGGGAAACCTCCCTTCATCAGGAGAAAGTGCGTTATATATACATGGCATATGGATATGGTGTGTTATATTTATGTACTTGGTATAAGAACAAGGGAGAAAATCCGTTTCCAGAATGACGAGACATACGAATAAGCAGTCGCATTGAAGTCACGTGCTACTTTCTAGAATATTCGACAGATGAGAACACCTGACTGGAGGGTTTCAAGTATTGGACTGTTGACGGGCATCATGCCATTGTCAATCCGGCTTCGCTCCGTCAAAGTGTGCCTAATCTGCATAAATCACTACAAACTGAAAATGTTTAAACTTGCGTACCGATTACTCAGATCGGTCAATGAAGCAAGAAATCATACAACCATTTTGTGTTCAAAGATGTTAAAACGACTAAACATATAATCGCGTTTCAAGACGTATACTGATTCATGTGTTTCACAAATTATATATGAAAAATAAATTTCGTTGCAATCTTCACAATTATTACTGACTTGCCTATAATATAGATTCTTATGAAAAGTAAGCGAGTACACAAAATAACACCGCCCTTAGTCCAACTGGCTATGCATTTTTGCTCTTCCTAAACACCCAAAAAGACTTCATCGCAAATGCACGTCTCGAGATCCCCTGGATCCGCGAGGGCGAACTAAAAACGAAAAGTAAATCCAAACTTCGTATTTATATTCAGCATCATTTAAGGATGCAAGGCGAATATTTTCACCAAATTCAACAGCCATTAACACGAAAAGGCATTAGGCGCCCCCCCCCATTAAAAATGGCTCTAGCGATTTCATTCAAATGCCCAAGTTTGAGTTTTTGACATGAAAAAGTCTCATCTTCTTCATTCTTATTGAATGTTATATATGTAATTGGGAAACCACGTGATGCAGAACAAAAAACCTTACTAAAAATGAAATGAATAGTTCATCTTTCATGTAACTTTCTGTAGCACTACCGGTTTCCGAGATATTTCCTGTGTTCACTTCGTCTGGCTTTCCTACATGTCTGCAATTTTATGTCCGTTCTTTTATTTCTCAGCCCTACAAAGAGTACGCAATGTCAAGATTTGAACATTGACTTGCTCTTTAGCATTAGACTGTCGCTCTAAGACTCCTATGTGCCTATGTACCCCTAATAGCAAACTGAAGCAACTTGAATGTGATTGCTAGACATTCGATATTTTTTCTTTCTTTCTCCCAAGAAACAACACAGACTTGGATATTCCGATTCACCTGCGCGCACTATATGGCCATATTATGAAAGTTACATGCGGCAGTCCAGCTTTCACACGACTCTAAACCTGACATTTGATCCCAAGTAGACGTCATCACTGCGATGGTGAATTATTGTCCATCTCGATCGCGAAGTCACAGCTTACCTAAACATACTCTATTTTACATATCTACCCACCCTACAAAAAACTAATTTCGGCAAAAATTCCACGTAACTTTCAAGTACTATTCTAAATAGTCTGAGTCAAATTATCATAGCTATATTTGGGCAGCAGAAGTTTAAAAGAACAACGTATCTACAGTTGTGCGTAACAAGCCTTGCGGATCCCTCCGCGATATCCATAAAGTAGTCACAAATGCGACCCGCTATATATCAAAGTTCTAAAGGATAGAGGATGCATAAGTAGCATAAGAAATATCTTGGAATGCAATGGCTTAGGTAACATTTGGAGAAGGGAAGAAACAAATACTAAAAGATTTTGGAAAGGGGCAAGATTACTATTTGAAGATATAGAGAAACAGAAAACTTGTTTGGGAGCTTAACAAAAAAGAGATAATTGGAATCTTATGTTGAAATGTTCTTGGGATAGGGAAACATATATTGATAAAGTAAACAAGGAGGAAAGAGAATACATAGCATGGGCAAGAACTGAAGTGTGGAAGTTGTCAGAGAAATGGTTAATATACAGGAGGAGTACCCATTACGTGGAGGGGAGGAAGACCAAGAGCACATGTTTGATACTAAAGGAATTAAAAACGGGAGGGAAAAATTTATTAATCACAAGTATTTGAAAAAGACAAGAGAATCAGTTTTAAACAGAATATTTCGAGAGAAATAGTATATAAGTGTGGGTCAATATTTATACATATAATGTAAAAAACAATGTGAAATGGACTAAGAAGAGAAGGAGAGAATTTAATTATGGATAATAATATTTAGTCATTAAATTCGCATGAATCGTCTACTGAATGAGTGCCAGGTCCAAACTTCAGCACACAAATCAATTGTAATTTTTTCTTAGCACTGCACCAAATAAATAAACAAATAAAATGCGACCCGGCCTAACCATTGTGAGTCTGTCTGATAGGACAGAGTAAATACTGGAAAATGAGTTAGCCGATAAATAAATATCACAGAAGCAGAAGGATGCTAGAAAGTTTGCTGCAACTGGATATAAATGAGATGTTCCAATTTGTAGCCTGAACGGCGACACTTTATAGAGTTGAGGTGAAGTGCTCAAACACGTTGCACCAGTTCGAAAGCCAGGAGCGAGAGATGGGGGTTGTTTGCTATTTCCACATTAAAATTGCCCCGTATTGCAAAGCTTTTTTGTACGAAACCGTATACCATACACTCCGTAGGAGAGAGGTTCCGACCTCTTCAACTGCCGTGGTGAGGACACCGCGAACTCCTAGCAAACGTGGTGCTTCTGTCGTTAGTAGAAGTACGTCGGGCCGAATATAAGAACGCCTCCTGAAAGGCAGTTTGGGTTGAACTCGGCGGGACAGTAATTCTCGATACCCCGGGAGATTTGGTACGTCGGTTAGTCAGGCGGGGTTTAGAGACGCTTCAATGTCCTCCAGTACCCGCCAAGGAGTTGGGAAATCGCGAGCTAGGACACTGTCGGCCTACCGAGGTTTTCGGTAGTCTCCCCTTTGGGATTGGCAGGCCTGCGTGGCGTATTCACCTCTAATCCTGCACAACGGGGGCCTATTGAAGCTCCAGGTATTGGCCTAATGGAAAAACCCACGGAGGTGAGGGACTTCAATCGGCGCCTTTACCTGGTCGAACGGGAGATTCGCTACAGACAGTCTTTTGTCCTAAACTGTACATCATGCACACGTCGTGTCTCTACATGAACACACCGTTACCCTCCATTCCAAAGTTGAACACAAATTATTTGCAGATGCATTATTAAACGGAAGTTCTAGCATAAATCAATATACAAAATTATCTACATGTAAAATAACACCATATGTAATTACTAACAATTTTCGTATGATTACTCAGTTTAGAGTTCGTGAACATACTGGTTGGTTGGTCCGTGAGATAACAAGCCCTCCAGTAAACAACTGTGTCAATTATCGTGGTGTAGTAGTTACCATGCTTGCCTCTAGTTCCCGAGTTTGCGGGTTCAGAACCGGCAGAAGACGATGGATTTTTTTCGGGCGTAAAAATCCTTAGCATGGCTTCTTTCGAAGGGAAGTAAAGCCGGTGGTCCCGTGTCGTAGATTTACGGCACGTAAAAGAACCTCAAGTCTGATAAAGAGGCCTCTGAGCAAACTTGCCGCTCTTTCACACCCAATATAGAATGGGACGCAAAGGACCACAGCAGTTAAAGAGCGTCCATAAATAAAAATCAATTTTTTGTGTGTCAATCATAAGTAAATTTCTCTATACTGTTGATAACTGTATTTAATTAAATTCCAGCGATAACTAGTGGTTCACAGATACAATGTCCCCATTAATTAATGAATCATTAAGTTCAGTTTCACCATACCTAGACAGAATGCTATCTAACGAAACTATTCTGATTTCCAGCATTCAGCACAAATGCTGTAAGCTTCAACACTTTTCATTGACTTAATTTAATTGCAAGACAAATCAAATCAAATTCTTCCATGCAGCGTAGTTCTGTATTATGTGCTGCAGCAAATGCAAATGAATGACCTAAAAAGAGCGCAAGCCTCTCAAGACTTACATAAACTTGCAGAAATTATATCTGTTACAAGGATAACTTATTATATGTGAACTTAAAACTGAATAAAATGATCTTTAAAATGAGCAGAACAATAACTCTATTTGGTGAAATGTTGCTGATTTATGCAATTTTGTAAATGAAAATACAGGGAATCTTAGCACTTTCAGCCATTTTCAAAATTTTGTAAAAAAAGAACTGCAAATTTAAAAAAAATAAAAGATTTTTTACATCCTCCATAGATACTGAAACAACAAGGCTCAGGCCCCTGGTTGATTCAGCACTGTACAATGTTTCAAGAGGGAATAGTTATCACATGGCTGAATGCAGCACTTATAATGGTCTACAATTTAAAGAAGGAATAACTTAGAGATTCATACAATTCATAAAACAGCTTATGCTATGCAGTATAATGAAAGAAGTGATACATAAGTACAGTTTACAAAGAGAATCAGACCGAGAAATTCAATGCTATAGCTGGGATTTGAACCACAGATCTTTAGCTTTCCGTGCTGCTGCTCTGACCAATTGAGCTACCATGGCAAATACCAGCAAGACACTAAATTACCCAACTGACTCTTATTGTTTTGTTCCGCTAAACCACAGGGCATTCTCAAATTCACTGAGGTAACATATTCCAATGGCGACTTACAGTCTCATAAGTCCTGGGCTTATAGCTAATCATTGTTAGGTCAATCAACGACAATTGCTCTTCCACATATGCTACATATAGACTAAAGTTGGAAAATTCTGTCTGATTTTACATTTCCAACTTTAGCCTACACATGACATGTGTGGAAGAATAACTAATAAGCACAGCTGGTTTTCATCATAATGCTGTAAAAAAACTTTTCAGTACACTGGCATTCATGTATTAATGTTTGAGTTCATGTTATAACAACAATGATAAAGAATTGCAAAAGCTACAGGTATTTACATAGACGTAAAACTAGAATCACTATTCGCCCAATGAATATGCTACACATTAAGTCCTTTGAGAGTTCTTACCATTGCTTCTTCATTTCCAGAAGGATTCTTCGCAGCTGCACCTGTATTAAAACTGACCTAATGGTAGTAATGTGCACAGTTCTAGTCTAATGCAGTGAAGCAACACAGTATGGCATCCAGTGCAGAAAGTGCCACAAGAGCTTTGTTAGCTGACTATTCTATTGACAGAGATCTACCCACTAACAGGTTCAAAAGTTGTGTGGTTTGAAAGTGGTGCAGACAACACAGTGCTACTCAAGACGCATAAATATACAAAGAGTATAGGAGAGCAAGGGTGCTAATGGCTACAACATTTTCCAGTATCAAGGCTACCACTAACTTCACTAACTAGAGCCACAACATCTACCACAACTTGCGACTCAAAGCTTCCCTCACCAGTATGGAAATGACCACCCTTTGTTCTTTAAGCACCTTCACTCACAGGCACCAGAACATGGAGCTTAGGCTCCTTAAGCCTGCCAGTTATTCAAGTTCTCATTATTTCAATCCTATTATTACAGTAGGTTTTACTCTTGTATCTCCTCCTTAACACTGATTCTCACTGAAATATCAAGGTTTATTTTATTGTTGAGGGTAGCTTATTTTAAACATCAAACCATATGTGTATCTTGTACACATTTTTCCTTTACAGAGTAGGGACGAGATGATCTCATTTAACTTGTGCTTTGAAGCAAAATTGTTGCTCCAACAAAATTAAAATCTGTTATTCCTCATGATAATGGATCATTTTTAATAAGAACAGAGAAAGGCAAGCATGTAACTTTGGCTAGAATGAGAAGTATTTTTGAGATCTTGGTATACATTTTTACAACCTCAAAATAAAAGGGATTAAGTTAATGGAAAGCATGACATATATAACTTAAGATGTCAGTAACATACATTTAAAAGGCTGTGAATAGTATTATACAGAGAAAATTGTAGAGTATACAGTTCTATGTGCAGAAAATTTTAGATTAGAAAGGCATTACCAAAATAAGCATTTTGAGGTTAGGAATATGGGGTCGCAGATAATATGAACACTGCATGAACATTATTGAAATCTGGCACTATGAAACGAAGTACATTTTCAATCAAAATAAAATTTAACTCACACAGTAAGTGTATGCGTGTTTTCTCAACTAATGAGTGTACTGTTACACAAAGAGAACTTAACCATTACATGTGCATACTGTTACTCCCTGTATTGAACAAAATCATTGCTCAGTATTACAAATGCAGCACCAAACACGATGGATTTAATGAAGCATGTAGCAACTTCTGTGACCCCTTGTTCCTAACCTCAAAATACTTATTTTAGTACTGTCATTCTATTCAATAGTTTTCTGCCCATTGTTTTTACCCACCCACTATATTTTAGTATTTAGCAAAACATAAATGCCAAAATACTTCATTTCATTATTTTCAGCATTTCTTAGACCATGAAATGCCCCTTGCAAGAGAGTTTGTTTGGTTTTAATAAACATTCCAATACTGTACTAAAAATGCTTGTTTAAAAATTATGCATTTAGGTTTTTAAATTATATTTTTTTCTCTATATTAAGTTTTCATGAAACCATTCCACTTTTGTATTTTCTTTTTCCAAATTTAAAAAAAAAGATACACCTTTCTTAAATTAGCTTCCAAAATGAATGCATTGTATTCACATTTTGAAACATATCAAAGAGTCATGAAAATAGTCATCCTGAATGCAAAAACTTTCACTCCATTCCTCACATCTTCACATCCACATATATGTCAAATGGGCAGCAATTTTCAACACACACTTATCAAAAGATTACTTACCTAATTAGAAAAAGAAAAAATGTGTAAATTAAATTGTTTTGACTTGAGTGTATTTACTTGTATTTATCATGTAACTTAATCATTAATTGTATTTCTTTAGTTAAGATTGACGAAGCCATGAATATTGTATATTTTTATGGTGAATAAAAACATTTAATTTAGCTTATAAAGCTTTCTTATGGAATATACTATGTTTTACAATGCCAAAATTTACTTTAAGCCTACTCATGTAAGAAATTAGGATTTGTGTATTACATCTAATTATACCTGTTCTTTCTGTACTAATAATTGCATTGTTAACAAAGCCAATATTTCTGTACTGAAATCAAATGGTGAATAAAGATAAAAGATAAAACAGCACTTATGGGTTTTAAATAGCAGATCATTTTAAACATCAAATATAAATTCTAATTTTAAACTTTGCGCACGAAAAGAAAAACTTTACAATGTTTTATTGATTTTAATCTTCCAATTATTTACTTAAGCCTTTATTGTGTACTAGTATCACAATAGCTACTATAGTACCTATAAAAATAACTCTTTGCAAAGCTTTCCAGCTGCATTAAAAAGAGAGAGAGAGAGAGAGAGAGAGAGAGAGAGAGAGAGAGAGAGGAGGAACTACATAGCTGAAATAGAGATCTCAGTATAAATTGGGGTGACTGCTTTTAGGTGCAATGTGCTATAGCCTTATGGGAGGGGGGGGGATGGACACCCTGATTTGAGACCCACCACATTTCATTTGTAATGTACCTATTTCATTTGTATTGATGCACATATGCACATACTTAAAACATGTGCAAGGTTGTTTACTTATTAACATAGATTTGTAATTTGCATTTTTAACATGTTCACCGGTTTTCAATAATATTACTGGTAAATGAATATATTATTGCAATTTTGCGCACCTCCAAGGTTGAAGCAAAGATGTATGATGATAAGCCAAGGCCAGAGGAGTGGCTGGTAACTTGTCTGTGAAGTAAGGAAAAACTACTTCGCAAGCTGAAAGGATTGTCATCAATGTTAATGTGTGTTGATTATGCAGAGATTTCCTGCATTTCTTTTCATTTTAAAGACTGTTGTGACTTTTCATTTTGAAAGCAAGTACTGAAAGTAAATAACCTGGAAAGGGAGCTTTATACAATGTATAAACTGCCAAGAATGTAAAAAAACAAAGTGGAGTTAGCTAAACACCTCTAAGATTTAACTTGCCATACATATGTTGCAGGAGCATGCTTTTGTAGGTTGTTACATGCACAGACAGCAGTAACAACCTACGAAAGCCTACTCTTGCAGTATATTTATGGTATCTGAAACCTTATGAGACTTTAGTCAACTCCAACTCTTAGTTTTTACAAGTACAGGTTTATTCATTTAAACAAAATTTTATTTCTGAATGTCCTTTCTTCTACCAAGGTTAATCAGAGGGAGGATGTCCAAAGGGTACTCGCATATCTTTTAAACTTTTCTTCTTTTTCTGCCCTTATTTCTTCATTTATTTTTTATAACACACTTTAACATATTTAAATGCAGTGCTAGATGGAAACAAAACACATTCAATAGTAGCCCCTAATCAGTATGGTTAGCACATGGACTGAGCATTTATAGCTTGATGAAAGTGAAACTTTAATTCTTGAACAACTTTAACCCTCAAAGGACAACCTTTATTTTATGGCCAGAAATAAATTGTAGATGGAAGAATAGCTAAGTCACTGGTGCTAAATCTCATACATGGTTTTGGAGGGTGGGCCTAGTTTAAATACACAGTATTATTACATGCTTGGATAATGTCAGGGCAGCAGAAGCACCCAGATATTAATTATTTCTTTTTTAAAATCAATTTCTGTTTCACTCCTAAGAAGCTTTTTTTTTTTTTTTTTCAAACCAACATGGAACCCAATATTTGGGTACTAAATTAACATATGTCATAGGGAGGGATGTTAGCCACCAAGTTAACATCCATTCCTCCATGCATGCAGCTTAAACATTTTAAATGATATACCATGGCTTAAATGTTGCTTACATGCAATCTTGTTACCTATTACGCAAAACAAGTTAACTGTTATGTTCGAGGTTAGAATATAAGAAAATCTGTTTTTTCTTATTTTAGATTTGATCAATGAGTTTCAGAATGCATCAGGAGTGAGTGGACAAGAAGCAAGCCCAAATATTTGAATAATTTTAAAGATACACCCATATCACTTCACACCCAGTGCTTTTGTACATCCAAAATTAAGTGATGTATACTCGTACATGACAGTGTTAATTACTTCACTTATTCCAATGAAACATGACCAGAAAGACACCAATTTCCTAAAATAAAGAAAACTTTAGAATATTTGGTATTAAAACTGCTTTATATACATTCAGGAAGCCTATGGAAAACCTCCACATGATTAACAATTTAAACATTAAAAAAAAAAGTTGAATCTTTCATTGCTTAAGAATTACACTCTCTTCAAACATCTGTGATTTTTCAAATTGCTTCCCTGGCTTAAAGCCCAGGAAAGCCTACGGCAACTTAAATATCCCCTTAAAATACATTCCTCCCCAAACAAATGCAACATTTTATTTTGCATTTGGCACTTGTTTCCATGTGACATTACCAGGGTAAGCACAGTTATTTTTCAGAATGTAGAAAGATGCAGAAGTGCCATGCATTTTCTCTATATATTTCCTAAGAGTGTCATACCAATTTCTCTCCATTGCATCAATTTTTTTTTATAACCTCACATTTTTAACGCAAGTCCTATTAGAATATTTTGCATAGTTAAAATTTACTTTAAAAAGAATGCGGCTAATGTTTGTGAAAGTGCTTTTAGGTATGTCTGCTCACAAGCTGATCAATTGATTGCTGATGAGAACCATTTATAATACAGTTATGGTTATTGTCAATTTCCATACTTGGGAAGGAAAGCCTACTGTCACAAATCAATCAACTCCCACCTCCTCGCCTACTGGCTCGCTCTCAGACTCGGACATAGTCTGTGTCTTCAAAATAGTGTACAGCTTAGCATAGGGGGCCTTGATCACCTGCATCGCACCAACAAGAGAAACAGCCAAAGTTAAGTCCTTTATCTACTCCTGGCTTTTATGCTTCATTAAAGGAAATCCTACTAAATATGCAGTTCCTAAAAATATTCTCATTTTTGAAGATTATGAAGGAAGCAATAAGTTTAAATACTATTTTTATTCTTAAAATTAGTAACAGCTGTGTGTAAGTTAGCAAATTATAGGCCAGTAATACAAGAAATGCTGCAGTTCTACAAGAAGTCCTCTACAAGCTTCTAAAAGAAATGCAGAAATCCTTGATGATTATAAACCGAATAAAATAACAAGAAACAGAAACAAAACAACATTTTGGAATATGAAACTAATACCTACAAAAAGAGTTAGATGGGAGGAAAATGGTAAAATAATTTTTTAGAATCACACAGAGTGACCCAATGAGATGTTAATCCTGCGCTAGTATTTCTACTGCTGGTATTTGTGAACCTGTGCTGCTGCTGTGGAAACAGTCAAGGTACACGAGAGAGAGATGAAGGCAAGCAAAGAATTTTATTTCTTACAAGTTATGATCTTTTTAAGTGAAAGTATACAATAGCTCAGCATGTGTTTTCTACTGCCCAGGGTGTCTGCTCATGAATTTGCATGTCAGGTTCAGGACATTTGAATTATCATTTCTAGTGATGGGTAATTTATGAATAAGTTGTATTTTACTTTGAAATGAAACTAGTCACTTATTTTTAATGGAGCAGTATTCAAAAATTTTGCAGTGCTAACATTTCATTATTCAGAACTTATGAATCGTGCAATTTTCTCTCTGCTGTTATTGCTTATGCAAGCATTAGAACTTGGCTAGTATGAAGTTACAGCTTTTGCCAGGCTTCAATATTCCATGAATGAGATACCTCATTTGAATGCTTCACAGTAACTGTAAATGAGTGAATTAGCTAACCAAATGAACTGGTTAAACCCATCACTAGAACCCCTGGTGCAAAAATTTCAACCCGTAAAACAATCCAGGCTATCCAAGGAGATAAAATATGTTCTGATTAAGAAAAAAACTAGACTAGATGTGTTTCTCACAGAGGAAACACTGAATTATATTGCCCATTACTTGGAATCATTTTTGTGGCCTTCACAAGTAGCAATTTTTTACTGCTCTGTGCATGACTAAACTCCTGATATTAAACATAATTATGGGGTATACTC
Source organism: Deroplatys truncata (assembly GCA_030765065.1). NCBI lineage: Eukaryota > Metazoa > Arthropoda > Insecta > Mantodea > Mantidae > Deroplatys > Deroplatys truncata. Next base: position 53,736,949 of record CM060985.1, read on the forward strand.
TTCAGCTGGGAGGTGCTATACATAGGCACAAATTTTGAATGAATTCTCAATAAATATTCACAGCAGAGAAACAAACTCCTATTTAATTTAATTTCATTTAAATCTTCTCCTTTTCTTGGGGGGGGGGTCCTTATTCCATATCAACAGCTACAATGATGAAGAAATAAACCGTGTAGTATGCCTTGAGTTGCTAAAGAATAATAAGATTTACAGTATACAAAAACAGTGTTGCTGTTCATTTAAGGAGTAGAAAACCTTGACTTAGCCCTACCTCACCCTACTAACCACAGAGTGACGGGAACCTTTGAGGTTAACTTTTCTGGTTGCTACCATTTTACTGTAAAGCTGTTTCCCTCTCACTCATTTCCTTGTCTTGAAGTGCATCCTTAGGATTTTTTCACAAAAGTCTAGAACAGAACTGCCACAATAGAAATTTTTATGACAAACTAAAGGTATCTTCCAGTAGGACAGAATTAGTATTAAAAATCTATGGCCCATCTCTCTGACTTTTATCTCTGATATAAATTAACAAATCATGTATATAAGACAAATACATCACTGACGGCCTTAAGGATATTGCAGGAGATTGCCAATCTCAATGAGAACTACACCAAGCAATGGGCAGTTTCCTAAAAAAGGTCCCATAAAGGTATCAGCTTCAATGGCAGCCAGTATCAGTACTACCTTTAATAATGATAAATATTCTAAAACAGTTCAAGAAAATCATTGCATTGGCTGCACACAAGCACCATGCTACCAATAACAGAAACACCAGCACAATGGTTAGCAGCTCAATGGATCACTCTGTAGTAATAATAAAAAGCCATTGTAGAAAAAAATTCATAAGCTTCCCATATGCATTTTCTGAAGTCTGAAGGTGGAATTTTGTTAAGAAAACAGAGAAAATGGCATTCACTGAATAGAAAATGCACAGTCATAGAAATGTACTCAAAGCATGCACATTATTAGCAGCTTAACTGTTTTCAAGAGAACAAATTCCTAAACATTTCCATGCATGGGTAATATGTAAGAGAAAATGTTAACTCCTTCAAAATATTTCCATGCCATGTATTGTTTTCCATTACTTCCACTATTGAAGTATTAAGCATAATGCAAATAGCATGGCTTTTTCCTTGTTTCAAGTGATACATAAATTGGCAATTATGCTTGACACTAATTTCCAACAATCATAAAACTCTCGTTCACAATATAAACACTTTATGCAAGAGAAAACTGAGAAGAAAAAATATAACAAACAAACATCAGCATAGATTTTGCAGCAGAACATCAGAATATAAAACGTATAAGAAAAATTTATCTTTTTTATTTTTTTCAAATGCTTCGGAGACTATCACCAACATGCACAAACAAAAACAAGTTAATGCAACTATGCAAGCTTAAAAATTATATGAAAAAGTTTATGCAGACCAATTATCTGCTTACTAAATACACAAGTTGCATTCAAATAAAACTTAAGCTCTTACTTCAAGTCCATTGCTTACCACACATTTTCTTGTTATGTACTTAAGCTTCCTTTATGACAAAAACATTTTGATTTTATATGCTTCTTTCCTGATATTTCATTAAAATTCAAGAAGTCACCAGTATAAAGTGCCTAATATGACAGAAATTCGGCTTCTCTTACTAAGTTTTAATAAGCAATTTTTCCTAGTACCTTTAATATAAGGAACTAACTGATTTTGGAAGCAAAAGAATTACTTAATGCACAACAAATCATTTTGGCATCATTTGCATTTCTGGTAACACCTTATATGCTTACAAGGGTAGAGAGAGAAGACTATTACTGAAATCTTAGCTGGCACATTTGACATATTTGGTCTCTATGAACACGGAATATCCATAAGCATCAGGAGAAAGCCCATAAAAATTAAGGGGCAGTAAAACAGGAATTGGTCAGATGACAATATGTGTCATTGAACATTTATTGCCTGAAAAGTTAACTATACTGACTCACAATCTACCCAGTCATTAAAGGAAGACTGAACTACATTTTTAGACTTCTAACAATAAAACACAAACAATTCTGAGCACATTGTTGAAAACTGGTTGTTCTATGACCTCGCATTTTATTCTGGAAGCACTTTCATGTTTAATGCTCACCTTGCAGTGACATCATCTTGAGGCCTAGGATTGCGCCACACTACTGAATGTGCGCGCGCGCACACACATGCACACACAGTGCACGGACAGCTACTCCCCAGGATTTTCTGCTAAATATGCGACACATTCTTAATGAATTTGGCAACAAACATGATATTAGACTTTGTAACCTTACAGAGAGCAACTGTAAGTAAAAAAGAAGTATGAGAAAAAGTTCGTAATTGGAGACAAAACCTTGTAACACAATGAGTGAAGTAACTGAACACAAGTTTCAATAGAAATATGTTGTACCAGCAGTTACTGACTGTAGTGACATTCCTTGTAATGTTGGTTCACTTCAGAAAATTAAACCTAATGAGCAGAAAATTGAAGGCTGGTACTTCTCTCGGTTTAGATTACCTTTGTGAGAAAATGGTGAAAAAAGCTAATAAAATACGTAAATAATGAGACAAGTTCAAAGAAGTGACATTTTAAAGCATGAATATTCAAGGAACTACAGTGAATAGACATTCCTGTTGAAATTTAAAGCTATAACTGATCAGCTGCTCTGGAGGAGAGAAACTTGCTTCAACAATGCTGACTAGTTGCATGCCATCATCACAGTGCACTGCCGGTGTGGAAAATACCCTGCGGATCCTGAACAATAAGTCGCACATTGTTCCAGTTTACAACATTATTATGCACAACCCAAGATCCTGTAGAATGTTACATAAAATAGACATGTGAATTTTTAGTTCAGTCCTGCTTAAAGTTCAAGTTTAAAAACTGACACGGGTGACATAAACTTGTAAATGGAGAGTTCTGCTGTTCAACTCCTGCCAGCACAAACCTCCCTGACTGAAGTTTTTAACGGTTTTTTTCAGTCCTCATAACTGGCAAATACCAGGGAGGTACCCTAAAATTAGACCTGAAAGCATTTCCTGTCCAAATTTCCTTTCCCAACTGTCATTTAATTTCATGTATCATCAGTGTTTGCCAACTGCAGTGCTGTATGAACTAAGAATGGGAATAAATACAAAGAAACAAAAAAATAAGTTCAAACCAAAGCCTGCTTTACAAGACAATTACATGGAGAAAGCTTCAAGCCTTAGGATGGATGTCAATGTGCATTCTGACCAAATTGCAAATTGATTATGGCATTTTCAACAAGCTTTGGATTATTGTTGTCGGAGATCATTTTGACTGTGAAGGTTATGAGAGATTTCAATAAAGTGTTCTCTCTATGCTTGAGGGAGGCATTTAATATTTATTTTAATATGCATAAAGTTAAAAGGAGGAATGTGCATTTCAAAAAAGAGATTTGGTTCATAACTTCATAGGAACTGAAAATTATTGCAAAACATGATGTAGATGTAAAATAAATTTTGTTTAAGGCAATATTTTGGATAAATTCTTGTAATAATCGATACTAAAAACCTAGTACATCTATCAATAATTTACCTTCCAGTTCCTCAAACCACAGAAATGTTCAATATCGCAAATACGCTTGCAGTATGAAAAAAATCTTTACATCATGTACTAAGTGATGCAGAATGTCTGTACTCACCTCCCATGATTCTCGAGTCAGCTCAGTCAGTTCTACTTCGTCTGATGTTCGACGTTCATCCTTCCCACCATGTCCTGCATCACCAGCCTCATCTTCCCACAATTCTGTGTCAGACTCCACAAGTTCATAGCCTCGTGATTTTGGATCCATTTCCTCCAACTCGCCGTACAGGTGAGGTACCCACAGCAGTAAGAAGTTGTACAGATCATCTACCCTGTTCATAGATGGCACAATTTAAAGTATATTAGTGCTAAAACAACTAGTGCCTTACCTATCACTGCTGTACATTATCAAGATAGAGGCATTAAGATATTATTGGCACAACCTTAATTAGAGTTTGACCTTTGATGGCAACGTGTTCTGGAAATCAAGGGAAGTGGTAATTATATTACTGTGGCAGAAATGGTGGTGGGAAGGCACAGAAATTGAGGTTGTCAAGAAAATTTATTATCTTGGCAGTAGACTGTCTAACAGAAAATTAAGGAATCAAAAGAAGAAAGCATTAATAGAAAGAAAAATGGTTGAGTGTTATTAGATCTGGTTTAAACAAAATACCAAACATGCAAGTAACATGGTTAGTAAAAGTGGTTCAATAATGGAGACCAAAATTATGTATAGAATACAAATTTGGAGGCTAGATGAAGGATGAAAGCAATATATGTGATAAGCCGATTTTGTAGAGTGGTACTAAGCATACCAATCTTTACCTAATGGAGTTTTCAGATTCAAATTTATTCATCACTATTTATGATTTTACAAGGTTTTGTCATATGAAATAAAGTATACAAGTTACAATTTAACCATAAAATATGAGGAAAGGTGCTCTATCTACATGTACAATTTTAGCATACTTTTAATATGTTAACCAGTAATTGCTTGCTGTTTTATACTCTTCTACTGTGTAGAAGGCAGCGAGGTAAATAATTATACCAATCTTTTGCATTTCTTTCAATACATTTAATTCTAGGGAGCCTCTTAATCGGCTTCTAAAGTAATTTTTCTTTTATTAATTTTCCTTTATTATGTTTATGAATACTATTCATATTTTCATCTTTATGGGTTTTTACAACATATTTTAGACTTTCATATACATATGTATAGACAAGGTAGTGTTAGTACATTGAATTTCTTTAAAAGCAATTCTGCGTTGTGCTGTGCTATCTTCATTCATGATTTGTGAGAGCTGTGTTAGAATATATACAAGGAGTAGTCATAAAGTTTAAATTATCATCTCAAAAAAAAAAACAAATCTAAGTAATTTGTTGTTTGTTTGCATGTACATGTCTGCAGTTCTAGTATGCATTGAAATACCTGCACCACAGTACCATAGTAAAGCCACTGAGTAGCCAAAACAAAATAATGCAGCCCTTTGTTAGGGTAGAATATTGTGCAGTAATTCGTTTTTTTGAAGGGGAACAACACTGCAACAATCCATGCTGAATTGGTAGAAGTGTACCGCAACCATAAACCATTGTAGGATATAGTGGTTAAGTGGCGCAGATGCTTTCAATGCAGCCAAACAAGTCTGGATGATGAAAAACAAACTGACAGACCATCTCTCTGTGAAGTACTGGGAATTGCAAGAGAAGTGGAGGCCCTGGTGCTCCAAGACCGGCATATCACAATCAAGGCGATAATGGAAAAAGCAAAAATCAGTCATGGATCAGTTTTCAACATCTTGCATGACATTTTGAACATGACAAAGGTCGTAGGAAGCTGTCCAAGGGGGCCTTTTTGTTCCACAACGTCCCAGTTCATACTCCAAGGACACAATTATACATGCTGCTTCTTTGGGCTATCAAATTTCGCCTCACCCCCTATATTTCCCTGACATGGCACCCAATGACTTTTTCCTCTTTCCTTGAATGAAGAAAACATTGCGTGCCAAGCATTTCCAGAATGACAAGGTGATTTTCTAGGTGGAATGTTTCCTGAACAGCCAAAATGCAAGCTTTCACAACCAAGGTCTCCGCCAAGACACCCATCATTGGAAAAAATGTGTCGCATTGAAGGGTGAACATGTAATCACTGAATTTCACAGTTGCAGCTTGGGTTTTTCAAAGTGATAACTAAAACTTTATGACTACCCCTTGTACACTCTTATTGATTTTCTTAGGAAGTTTTTCTATATATCTGCTCCATTTAAAATTGTTATACATGACTAGTCCTAAAAATTTTGTTCGCATAACTTCCTTTATTTGGTCATTTTATTTTTAAAAAGATGTTAGCTTGCATTTTGTTACTTATACTGATTTGCATCCATTCTGTTTTATTTGTATTCAATGGCATTCTTAGTTCTGTCAAGTATGTACTAAATGTCTCTTAATAATGTGTTTGCTTTACTTTACACACCTCGCTATGTTGCCAGTTACAACCAATCCACCTGCTTTCTGAATTCTTTTAAACATAACACGTAGCTTTAATGCAATTAGAAAGACTAGGTTATAAAAGCAGATAATGGAATGAGTAGTGAAATATATGTATGGAATATGGAGGCTAGATGATCATCCATCATTGTCTGATAGCACAAGAGAGGACTAAGAGAAAAGAAAATGTAATATTTAAATAAAAAATATTCTGCAAGAAGTTGGCATTGGATTAAGATGGTTTTAAAGGGAAAGAATAGGGAAAGCATTTTGGAAAGATATAAAAACAAGAAGCGAGGATATAGAAAAGGAGGAATTATCAGTTAGGATCTTTAAAGCTACACAGAACCTTAATGTGATTGGGGGTTGGGGAATATATATATTGAAATTTATGATGAAGCAGTGAGGGAAGGATTGACATGATTTGGAACAGGAGTAACACCTATATTGGATAAAGAATGGAACTGTTAGGGGAAAATGCTGTGTATGAAGAAGTAGATAGTACCTGGCATTGCATTTTGAAATGTAAAAAAATAAAAACTCCAAGGGAATAGTTCCTCTTAAGAGGATAGTAAAACTTGTCAAATGAAATAACAGGTAGGAAGTCTTTAAGTCCCAGGCTTTAGGCTTCATAGATTACCACTATTAGATCAATCAATTTTAATTAAAGTACTTATGGGATAGTAGGTTGCCATTGCAGTATGTTATCTCAAAATGAATTTGAGAGTGTGTTATAGTTTGCCTACAATAAAAACAAAAAGGGGAAGTCAGAGTTTAACGTTGCACCAGCATGTTACCATGGTAGCTAAGTTTGTTACAGCAGCAGCATGGTAAGTCGAAGATCCAAAGTTCAAATCCTGACTGTAGCATTGAATTTTTCAGTCTAATTCTATCTTTCCAACATAAGCCTACATACAGCATGTGTGAAAGAACAATTAACACTGACTGAAAATTTTTCCCATAATAAAGTAGTACTTCTTGAAGATGACACCTATGTGAATTATCTAGTGTTGATAGCCTGTGATTCAACAAGAGTATTTTATAATAAACTACACAAATTTGCAGCTATTGTTTTACCAAGGATTTACTAGTTTTAAAACTATGCACTTGTAAAAAACAACCCCGTAATTATATTAGAATAGGAACCTTACAAAGATAGAAAAAAGATTAGGACTGTAAAGGTTTTGCTGCACCAGCAAAATGAAAATAAATAAAAGAAAAGAAACACTCTTTAAGCTCACCGGTTACGAGGTACACTGAACCAATATTCAGGCCTCATCTTCTTTTTGCCATACGACATAATAGGAGTAGATTTTGGTATCTTCTTATTTATTGGCTTTCCCATGCGCAGCCGCAGATACAATGGAGGATCCTCACAAGAACGAGCCGGCCTTGGGATCAACTCTGTCAACATAGCAAAACATACTACTTAGCACCAGTGGGCTCAACTTGTGCACTTCATTTGCAGTTTGGTGTCAAATCCACTATTTCAGAAACAGTACTGATAAAGTAATTACAATTACTGCTATAAGGGTAAGAACACATCATAATATAAACAATAAGTGCATTTTTTAACATTACAGAAAAAAGGCTTTAGAGTTTTATTTATTTTCACAGACAGAAGTTGTGTGTGTACTATTACTTCTTGTACACCATTAGACAAAAAAATGACCAGTCCTTTGAAGCATAAATTTATGCTCCATCTGTGACTTTGGTGTCAAATGCAGTACATTGGAAAACAAATTTTTGGCTCCACACTGACATCTCTGTTCATTTTGTCATTATCATAATATTGAGTTCAAAATGTCAAATGTGCTCAGACAGCTGGGTAGTTACAAGCAAGTATCAAGATTCAAATCCCACCCATGGCATCCCTCCCCCACTCCCCAGTAAATGCAATGATAATACAATTACCAATTACAAAGACTTTTCTGAATTCAAAATATTTATGCTCACACTCAAAAACTACAGTACTCTTCCTCATTTTCAAAATAAATATGAAAATAGTAAATACTCCTATATGAAAAACCAAATAAACATACTATACGGAACCTTTGCTTCTATTCCTGCACTCATTCTTTGGGTATTTATTTGAAAAACACAGACTAATTTACATCTATGTTTAAGCATGAATGCCTTATAGTTTTAACACATATTGTCCATTAGAAATGTACAGTACTTACAAACTGGGTGCAGAAAATTATAGAGCAAAAACGCAGTACCAAAATAAGCATTTTGTAATTGGGAACACAGGGATCACAGAAGCATTATAATAAGAGGAGCCTGCATGAACGTAATCGAAATCTGACTTTATGATATATTCATTTGGCAGTCAAAATTAAATATAACTCGTGCAACAAATATGTACATACTTGACTCAACTAATGAGTACTAGTACACAATCAGAATTAAACATTGCGCACATGTAATTACTGTACAACACACCTTAAAAAATCTGATGTGTTACACTCACATGACTTTCTCTACTCTTGTACAATCTAATTTTACAAACGCCTATTCTCCATATGCTTCATGTTAATCGAGATATCGAGATGTCAATCTTATTGGTAATTTTCTTGTAGATGCAAGGGGAATATGGTAGCTTTTAAGCGATAGTCAAATATTTTAACGCTGGTTGCTATGTGGCGCATTTCATTCTCTTTGCATGTCCAGGACATAAAAAAAATGAATAACGAATTTGAGAAAAAGTATAAGTATTGAAAAATTTAAGAAAATCACAAGCAATATCTCGAAAACGGTTCACTCAACAAAAAAAATGTATATGACATAAGTTGTGTATTTTAACGTGATCTACATTTTTGTGAAGTAAAATTCTGTCTATCTCTTACGGTTTACCAGTTATGCAAAAGTCGTTCACAATAAAGAATACTTTTGGAGACATTCCCAGAAAATTCGAGATATACATTTCATTTCTCATGACATTATCTTAAACATATGATATTTTCATCAAAATCGTTAGAGCCATTTTTGAGAAAATTAAAATTTTCGAAAAATGTTCCATGTAAAGGGTAGTCTGGGGTGGGGGGATTTTCTTGAAAACCTTCGTGTCGCATCTCTGGAAGATACTGAACCTAAATACCAAGTTTGGTGTTTATCCGACTGTTCGTTTTTGAGTTATGCTGTTCACAGACACACACACAGACACACACACAGACACACACACACACACACACAGACACACACACGGACATGTTTCCAAAAATGCTTTTTTTGGATTCAGTGGGTCTCAAAACATGTATTTCCAGTGAAATCTCTGTATCGAATTTTTGGGTGGAATGCAATACTTCCCCTACTTACTATACGTAGTAGAGAAAGTAAAAATGCTGATGGAGAAAATCAAATGTTTGTGCGTAATGTAATTACAATGTTTAAAAAAGCTTCTGCAACCACTTATTCCTATCCTCAAAAGCCTTATTTTGGTACTACCTTTCTATATACTACAATTTTCTGCATGTTTTTCACCCAGCATATTAAGTAAATTGTATTCACAAAAATAATAATATAACAATAAAATTATTATGAAATATACAGAAATTCTTAATTCAGGTAGCTCTCTCCAATTAAGATGTGTGCATTTGGATACTCATCCATCGGAGTACATGGCCAACATGGTCCACTTTTTCTATTTTACTGCATATCTTGAAAATAAATATAAGATGTCATTGTGTGCTGTGAACATAGTGTCAGGAACTGCTTTCAAAGTTTTCTGAATTGATCTCACTCTCTGGCTGTTCTTTTCTTTTTTTGTCTTAGGGTGTACATCATGAATAAATATGAAAATAAGTTTCATCTTACATTTATATTATACTGTACAAGATTATCAAGAAAGTAAATACTTGTTACACAATTGTACGTATTAGAAAAACCCACAATCCTCATTTTCCAGTGTTAAACGATCAGAACGAAGTATTATAATAAACTATTCCATTTTACATTTATTACTGCTTCCAGGTTTTTGCCAGGTGGAAGCTGGAAATTATTTACATGCTTGCAATCAAACCTAAGATTTTTAAACTGAACATTTTGATTCATACATGTGAATTGCTTTTGAAATGCATTTTAATAGGAAAAAAACAAAGTGCTCAAAATGCATTTTACCACTAATGTCATGACGAAAACACAGGCAGCTTCATTATTCATAATTGATGTGAAATTGGATTAATGAACAGTTTGGTCCAAAATGATTAGGTGCATGCAAAAAGGTTACAATTTAAATAGAATAATGCATATAATATAAATACTTTTAAATCAGAAGACATAGTGAACAGATTAAATATAATATATAGAAGTGGTTGCAAATATACAATTTCACTAAAATAGGTTCAATACCTCAGAACTAGTTTCGAGGAATCACTTCCTCATTGTCAGCTGATTGCATCTGGTTGGCTTTCCTCTGATGGTTACATACGTCTCTTGTCCCTCTATTGGTGGTTCTACAAGTTTAGTAATCAAATTTTTGTCCATAGGGATGCTGAAATTCATTAACCTTGGACAAAATTTTCAAAGAAATATTTTCTCCCAAATGTTTAATTCAGTAGGTTTTTGTGCCTGCTTGACAAGTGTTACTGTGTCCTCAATTTCATGTCCTTGTATCAAAAAATGTGCTGCAGCTGCTGATCTTTCTTCTTCCCTGGACTTGATGTTTCGAAAATGTTCCTTAAGCCTCGTTTCTATGTTATGCTTAGTTTGACCAATATAGATTTAATCACAATCCTGGCAATATATTCTATAAATCCTGGATTTTTTTATGTGCTGGCGTTTTTTCTTTTTGGTTTGCATTTATGAGGAATTTTATGCTGAATTTATTTTCGGGGATGAGTGCCACATTGCTATCATTGAAAATTTTCTGGAATTTGTTATGTGCCCATGGGTGAAATGCGACTTTTTTGTATGTTGGATTTTATTTGTGTGGTTTGAGAGTTGTATTTTCTTTTATCATTTTTTGTTGCTTGAATTTTTTGATCAACCTAACCACCATATCTGTTTTGTAGCCATTTTTTCTAGCTGTTTTTAAAACTTCTTGATATTCAAAGTTATATTCCTTTTCAGCAAGGTGGATGTTCACCAATCTATGGGTCAAGCTGTTAAAAACTTCACTTTGTGTGATGGGGGGGTTGTAACTATTGTTTTTTATATAGTTAGCCATATAGGTGTTTTTTCTATATATTCCAAAAGCTAATCTATTGTTCTTCGAAATTTTTAGGTCCAGGTAGGGGAGCTGGTTATCCAATTCAGTTTCCATGGTAAATTTAATATTACTGTCTTGCAAATTCAATAATTTAAGAGCATCTTGTACATGTTTCTTGTCAACTATTGTGAATACATTGTCGACATATCTGGCCCAAGTTTTAAATAACCAAGGAAAGGCTTTTACTACTCTTGTCTCAAGAGCACTCATGAATGAATCAGCCAAAAAGGGCGACATTGGATTTCCCATGGTTAGGTGATTTAATAAATCACCTGGCAAAAACTGTTGCAGTACCTCCTTATACTAGTTCTAAATTAAGCATGCAATGCATTCTACAATAAAGCACTACCAAGCAGAGTGTAAGAGCATACAATCCCATACTCAGAAAAAAGTGTAGAGAGAAATCACACATGCCATATGAAAATCATTTTATGTGAGCTAGATAAATTCAATACCACTGGTCTAAGAAAGTTGGGAAACAAACTCCTGTATAAACATTTTAGTAACTTCATCTGCTTATCAAGCATAGAATCCATCAAAACTTAAAGCATCATTCTGCTCCTATGTGTTTCTTTTTCCCTCCTACACCCTAAAATATTAATACTCATACCCCAATAAATTTACGACCTGCTGCTTATTAATGCCACTTAATGTTTTTCTGCTTGGTGCAAGTTTTATATTTGTTCATTCCGCCCAAAATGTAAAGCAATTTTAAGCTGCTATTATGCTTTATACGTTTGACCAGTGTAGTAAATCTGTTTGTAACATAACTAATGTGTGTGATGCTTTAAATGTAAACTAGCTAAGAAACTTCTTCATACTGACGTCGAGATCATAACAGTAATTTTTGGAGTGGAAATGCGTAAAAAATAATTAAACTTTTCTCAGAGTTCCCTACAAGCCCTATTAGGCAGAAAAATATTTAAGTGTTTCAAAGTATGTTGAAAGTAATTAAACCACACTTTATTACAGTTTCCTAGTTATACAAAAGTATACAAAATTCAATCAAATAAAGGGAACTTCACAGCAGAAAATTGAAGATACGCATTTTGTTTCTCATGTCAATACATTGAACACATAATCAAAATAGATAAGAGCTGCTTTTGAGAAAATTAAAATAATGAACATTTTGCCATGTAAAGGGTAGTTTGAGTTGGGGATACTTTCTTGAAAATCTTCATTTTCTCCTTGGGATATGCTGAACTGTCTTTATAGCTGTTGCTTTGAAGTAGAACACAACTTATGATTTTTGTAAATTACATATACTTGTGGAGAATACCACAAAAGTTGTAGTGTGCAAAGAGGAAAGGTTCAACATTGTTTCCTAAGAAAGAAACTGTCCATTAAGTAAGAATCCTTTTCACCTTCCATGGTAGACAAGGAAAATACAAAGGATAGATTTCTTCAGACATGTAATTTGCTCACCATGAAAGGTTTTTTTGAGAGGTAGTTTTTCTCAGAGGTGTTCTCTGAAATTGAGACCCATAAAACTTTCCCTCGCATAAAGTTTTTTGACGACATAAAATTTAGAATGCATAATGAGTTTAGCATTGTAAATGTATAAAAATTACATACAAAAATAAATGGGAACCTCATTTTATAAGAATCCTTTAACACCTGTAGAACTACTACCACTTTCTGTTGCACATGCTGTAATTCTTCCTGGTACCACAATAAACACACATTAAAGAAAAGTAGGTTATACACGGTTTTATAGTCTATATTTTATGCTCTTTACAATAAACAAAAACTGCCACCAAAAAAATGAGAAATATATTTCGAAGTCATAGAATGCAAATACGATTAACAATTTACATGAGGGTGTTGACTTTACAATTCACGTAATCCATTACTGAATCCATTAACTGGTTATTAGAGGTCACTAGTGGTGCAATCAAATTTGCAATCTGTACACTATGTGCCTTTTGTTGCAGCCCAGTGAAGAGGACCGTGATCGTGATGGACAAACACACAAGATTTAAGCTCTAGCCTATCATAGCACTGTATACCAATTAGTACGGTATATTCAGTCTGCATCTAAGTTAAATGTAATGCAATAAAATTTAATGTTTTGTCATGTCCATGATGAAACTCTGTAACAGTTTCAATCTGCCCACAAAGCCATAAAAATGCCTCCTTTGATGTAAAGTTGTAAAAGAGCCTTCATTCCCATAACATTTTACGGGTTAATCATAAACACTAGTTATGTATGGAATGGGCATAGTCTGTATCTGAAAATGTAAATGAACCAATTATATAAAAGTGCAAGAAAGAAGTCTACTTCAGAATCAGGTGGCTCAGTATCAATAAGACAGCCACGATTATAAGGTTTCATTCTCATTGCTTCTTGTTTTGTGTTCATATGCATTTAATTATGCAGTGGAGGATTATACAGGTTTGTAAACACAGGGAAATATGTAGGTGAAATGGGTTTAAGTGATGGGGAGCATAGTACATTATTTTTGTGTATTAATAGGTATTTAAAACCCATTGTTGTTCAAAGAGCAGATGATGTAGTGATTTATGTGCTCATCATGCGAGAAAGAGTTGCATAGCTGGAAGAAGACAAATCTACCTCATGCTCTAATCAACAGCATTCAATTTCAGGCAAAACCACCTCATTCCTTACCTACCCTGATCCTACATCCGCAAAATCCGTGCTCCTAATAAGAATAACCAGTTATATTTATATGTATGCATCTCATCAAAAATTACTGTTTCATAGTATCCATGTGTAGGATATGTCTAAAGAGTTTAATCACATTTGTAACCTTCAATGCCCCAGCCAGGAGTCTTTAAGCACAGAGCTTTGGCTTTCCATGCTGACACGCTAGCATGCAACAAACTTCCCATATCTGATTCATATTTACATAACCTAGCAAGCTGCCAAGTGTATATCATGCGCAAGACAATATCTGATGCATGTTCAAAGCACAGCATGATTTTAGGTGTTCTATATTCATGGTCTCTGCCCTTGTAAACAATGCACAGTTGGTAATAGGCCAATTCTATGAAGATTGCTGCTCAAACATTCACGGCCAGTGATGAGATGCTTTTTGTGATAACTCTGGAACTATTCTAGAGTTTTCTGCAATCTTTATCCACTTAGTCTTTGTTTTCTTATGCTATTTTATGGACATAATTACAATTTATTTTCCTTTTAGGATACATTTGATTGATTACACTACTCTGCATTTTCAAACTTTTTATCAGATGATTTCTTAAAAGTAGATGTTCTTCAAAAAGTTTTTATGCTGATTCCAGAAATAACTTCCGTTTAATCAGGTTTTTACACAAAATAAGTAATGTTTAGACAATTTTACTAATGAGTGCACAAAAGTATTCAAATACCATTTCACACAAGGTAAGTTTTTATTCAAAAAACATTTTAAGAATACTCTCAAGAACTTTCCTAATTTATTTCATGACTACATTTTAACAAAACAAGAATCCAAAATGTTTCATTTAATTTTTTTCAAACTTTCTCTTCTTTGACTTCCATGCAGATCCTTGAAGATGACTGTCCCTCCTCAACATCCAACAGTAGTCGGCCAGCTCCCCTGGTACCTCATCTCCATTTCCTTAATATCTTGGTGAAAACGTTCACCCTGCTCTTCACTATAATGTCCCAGATTTTCTGGAAAGTAGTCAATATGTGAATGCAGAAAATGCGCCTTTACATTCATGTTACAACCCATTTTCTTGAAATGTTCCAACATTGTTTCGACAATAGCCTTGTAATTAGGATCTTTGTTATTGCTTAAGAAGTTTTCAGTAACTGATCGGAAGGTGGTCCATGCTTCTATTTCTCTCTCATGCATTGTCTTCTCAAAACCTTCATCCTTCATCAATTTCTTTATTTGAGGACCAACAAAAATTCCAGCCTTTAATTTGTCTTGTGTAATGAAGGGAAATTTCTTGGAAAGGTACTGAAGCAGGTTCCATCCTGTGGTAGAGCCCTTACAAATTGCTTCATCAAGCCCAATTTTATGTGAAGTGAAATTGTGAAAAAACTGTATGTAATAGAAAAAACCTAAAAGCAGTTCTGAAATCAGCATAAAAAAGTGAGTCAGAATCACTTATTAGTTTTCAGTCATCCGATATCATGCAGACTAGTGATTATAAGCAGGGCTGGCCTTAGTTGATGTTGGGTCATGTGCAAATCTTCACCACAGGTCTCCTACAATTATGGATATATCAAAATGCCACTAGCAGCAGTCTTAGAGTGTACTGTGGTGGTATGCAAAAAATTAATGAAATCTTAATAGGTAGGCTAATTAATAAATATTAGTAATATAGCGAAGCCACTTATTTGAGATTTCTTCAAATTTTATTAAAATTCAAGATAAAACAAGGTTCAGTTATTGTTTAGAATACACTGTTATTAACATATCCATTCATTACAATTTATTTATTTTTAGATTTAAGAAATTAAAATTTTTATATGCATACTTAAATTTTGAAGAAAATACAAAGAGTTTACAACAAAAACATTATCAGTACATTTTGAATACACAAGCCATTTGCAATATCTTTTCTCTCCATTGGGTAAAGTTCTTTTGCAAAAATATAAAATTTTCTTTTGTTCTCATTTAAAGGATAATAAAAATTTATAACTTTAGCAGGACCTTTTCACAAAATTTCGTCAATGATGGGGGATGTTAATGTGTTGGTCCAAGTACCTGGATTTGCATCTATGACTGTCTGTCACTTCTACTAAGGCTCTAAGGGTACCTGAGTGATGGACAGCAGGTGGGTCACAGTCCAATACTTCATTTTTTTTACAGTTAAAACCGCCAGATGAGAAATCACTACCATTAAACATAAAACTTTCGGTTTCACAGCAATCCATGTATTGTGTGCATACTCTATGTATGCTTAGAATTAAGAGTATTTCTTTGTTATACTACAAAGCCTCCAAAAGCGAAATGTCTCACGAAAGGGACAAATTTAAAAAATACAATTCATGTGCTCAAAAAACCAAGAAAAATTTAAATTGTAAACAGTTTTTAAACTCACAAAAAGGTGCTTTCATAAAGTTTCTTCAACCTAAATCTTCAAAAACTGAGAATGAAAGTGAAGGATGCCTAAAATTGATGACAGCCTTAAACACACAACAATCCCAACAAATGCGCAAAAAAAAGGTGATGAATAACAATTCCCATTTGCTACCTTGCAGTGTTTCTGTGATAACAAACCAGTCACCAGTAGCATGTTACTATGACTGCTTAACTATACTATGCTGTTGTTAAAAATAAAAGTTCTTTCCATAATAGCTAACTTCATTATTTCCATTTCCTCTGTAAGACAAAAAATTCGGCTCATTCTTTTTGTTTTTTTATTTTTAAATTCTTTGCGCAGGGTCCTTAATAGCCTAAACCCAGGTGCGGCCGCACCGGTTACATGTGCCTAAGGCCAATCCCTGTTTATATAGAAAATGTACGCAAGTTGTTTTGTTTAATTTGATGAGGCCTATCTTTCCTATATTTTCTCTATTCAAAATAACATCCTAATATTGGTTCATTATGCACTACCAGCATCCCGTGGTAGATTAGAGAAGGTCAGCAGATACATATCCTTCTGGCTAGGTCCAATGGGCGCACTAATCAGACAAGTGCCACCCTACATTCATACTGAAGGTTATGCATAGATGATAATGATTGCCAAAATTTAAAAATCTAGTGTCTATATTACAACTTGCTCATTAAAATATATCTATAATAATATTGGAATAATCCTGCACCAAGACCCAAACTAGTGACCATGAAATTGTGTAACATATCAGAAATTGTTCAAACCAGAGCAGGTCAGGAATTGGTTACAATAGAATGCTGCTATGTTTGTTAGTCAGCACCTAAAAGAAAAATAAGCTACCTCCAAATAGGTCACACTCTTATTTTCTCGCAATACCTCTCAGTGTCTGTCAGTTGCGCCGTTGCTATTGGTCATGCAACGTTTATTTTGTGAACATCAAGACAAGCTAGAACTCTCACAGGTGTGTATATTTGCTGAAGTGGCTAGAGAAGGCCCTTAGGGATGATGACAGGTAAAATAAACCTCTTGGGCTTAATGTTAGATGCACTCTTAGTTATTCTAACCTCTAGCTTCAGCCCTTGGTGAGTAGCCTCTACCCCGAGCTGCCCTCCTGTGTAGGATCTGTGCTTAAACAACTAGGGCTGCTACAATATAACCTCTATTTCTTCTGTGGAAATCAATTTTTCATCTCCATCCAGCTTTAAAATATGAGAACACAATTTTTTTGTAACAATTCTTTATTTTCCCCCCAAAAAACAAAACAAAAACAGTAAAAGGCATCCAATTTGTGCTGTACAGAAAGTGACCTGATCTGAAAACTTCGTATGTATGGTGCAGCAGTTTGCGATTCTTGGACAGTAGTCTTAAAAAAGCAAAAAAACACAGCATAGTTTGAACAAAGAAAGGTGTCAGTGTTTCAGGAACAAAGTCAAACACCAACCAAATTCAAAGACCTCATAAAGGAATAAAGAGTGGTCACACTGGGACCTTAATTGCAATCTCTGCAGACACAATGGACATTTTTCGTGATCCAGAAAACAAAACCCAGTTCTCCTTTGTTTCTCTACCACTTAGTTACGTATGACAAAGGATGTAGCATTCTACCCAAAAATATACTAAGACTTCATCAGAAATGCATGTTTTGATGTGTCTTAAATGCATGTAGAGAGGAAAAAGAAAAACAGGAAAAGAGAATGGACAAAATATATGTATACAAAAAGGTCTTTTTGGAAGATAAATGTAAAATTTCATACCTAAGTTGTGCACCTTTTAAAAATGCAAGGTAACATCTTCACTAAATTCCCCACACAATCTTTATGCTGTCATTTATTCTCTTCTCAAAAACAGCTAATGATTCTGATTAAAATATTGGTTGCTTAAGATATTCCCATAATGAATACAGTGCATTTCTTGAACTTTTTATGAATAGTCTATTAAGTCCTCTTCAGTCATTGAATTTTGTGGCAAACCTGAGGGGCCAAGCCAAGAAGTTCCCACCAAAAAAGAATTAAAATTAAAATAAATAAATAAATAAATAAATAATAATAATAATAATAATAATAATAATAATAATAATAATAATAATTATTATTATTATTATTATTATTATTATTATTATTATATACATATACATTTTCATGTTCATTACACACATTTTACATCAAATGACTTTTCATAGGATAATCTGTTTTGAAAATTATTTCGTCATATGATTTTACCTAGTTTTGCTCAGCTCATTACTGTTAAAAAAGGACTTCTGATGTAAGCAGCTGAATTTTTATTTATACTGCAAATGCAACCAAGCTTCTGCCTAAATTGGATCCAATTCTAGAGAAAACATTTTTAATGGTTTGTAATGTGGAGAGGAAGTGGAGTGGAAATTTCATATGAATAGTACAATAGTAATGGATAGAATAAGTTATGCAAAGATTACAAATCAGATGTCCTTTTTTATTCTTTCTTTCTTTCTTTCTTTACGCATAAATAAAGAAAATTATGTGTAGTAATACAAAATTACAGCATAATTCCCAACTACTGTACCTTAAATAAACAATAATAAGTGCCTTAATTGTTAATTATGACTATAAGAACTAAAATGCAGTGTAGATACTAAGAGACATCGCTGTCCCCTGCTAGCAAAGATCAAAACACGCAATTCAAAATTAGATGCTATTAGAATTAAGCAAAGAGAACTATCAGGCCAATATGCAGCAACATTAGCAATCACAATTATAACTTTCTCCTACAGAAATCACATAGTCTAGAAGAACAAAGAAGCTGAACAGAAATGTTCCAATGTAAAATGTGCTTTTAAGTTTAAGATATGACTACACCCCATTCCAAATACACTTTAATTAAAGCACATAAAAGCATATGGTACTGCATTAATATGAATTACTTCCTGGTCTGTACATTCTAACGGTTACGAAATCTGGCTCGCCTTATTTGAGTGTGCTGAGTCAGCAATAGCCTTTCTTACATCAAGCCAAACATTTAGTCCTTCTAAAACTAAAATATTCAGTGATATTTCTATTTTGAATGAATTTAACAAGGTTGCATACAGCTGGTTGCATTTCTGAAAAAAAGCAACTGCATGCAGTTATATACGGTGGCCAGGGAAACTGAAGATATTTTATCTGTAATAGGTTCATTATAATAACAATTGGGTTCATAGCGCACTCATCAAATATTTAAAAGCATGTAATTTGAGTAACAATGGAATAGTGTTGAACATTGTGCTTTGGTATTGAAAACACTTTTTACTTTCCCTACTACATACGTAGTAGGTAGAGAAGATAGTGCATTCCACCCAAAAATTCAATACAAAGCTTTTGCCAAAAATACATTTCAGAAGTGATTCTTCCAAGCAGTTTATAATACAGCTTGCACATTTTATCAAACTCTCAACTACTTCTAAAATGTTTAACTTTTATTCTAGATAAAACGGCTTTCTTTTACTTTTCGCTTCTCCGTTGGTTGATGTTGTTTAAACCAGACTTGCTCTGAGCACACTGAAATTCCAGTCTTGCATAGGTTAAACCACATGAGACAACAATAAGCAGATGAAACAATAGTTTAACATTAAACGGTAGCTTACAGATTGCCAGACTACAGAATTTGATTACACAAAAGAGACCTCTTATGACAAAAGCTGAGACAAAATATTGTATGGTTAAGGATGAACCAACCGCTCTCTGAATCAGGAAACAACATTGTAATTGTTCCGAAAATGTTTTAAAAATTTGCTCAATAGGACTTATATTCATTAAAGGGAATTTTTTATTTTTGCATACCAAGATTTTTGTTGTACTGATGTTCGTATAATTGAGATAATTTATCACAGACACTTATGGAGATATAGAAGAGGATTGAGTTTTTTTTTTGGGGGGGGGGAGGGGGTTGAAATATTCACCAAAGTGGCATTCGTTAAAGCAGTATCTGACTGTACTTGGCAAGCAGTGGGCTATGAAATTCGAAAGTGTCTCATTCAGAAATGTAACAAAAGTTGTATTCTGTCTGGAATGCTCAAACGTCAATGGAAAGACATGATTATGCTAACCTAATGATTGTAACTTCCTCCTATTGCTTATTTTGATAAATTTGTATACATTACACACCTACATAAATTAAGAAGGGGTGGCCCTCAAAACATAGCAATCAACAGCATTTCATTTTGGCATAAATATGTTCCTACTGCATCATAATAAACTATCTACAGGTGCTTTTCCTGCTCCACTTAAATATCCTTTCTGGCTTCAGTGTTGTTTGTCAAGAACATTACAATTGCAAAACATGGCTCTCAATCTTCTGTAGATGGGCCCAGTAAAAATGATAAATTCAGGAAAGAAAAGTACATTAAAATTACATTTGAGTAAAAGCAGGTTAAGAATAAAAGGTTTATGGACCATATATCTGCTCAAATGGAATGATTAAATCTGCCAGAAAGCCTACGACTCTAGTAATTGTGAAAACACAATCTATGTAGAGATGCTATTATTTTGAATCTAACTGGTTAATTAAGATTCAATAAACTGTTTAATACCTATTACTGTATATTTCATTACATTTCTTAACAATTAGTATTTATAATATACATTGAGGCAGCATGCAAATTTCTGCAAGTGCACTTCTTACATTTCTATTTGCGAAATATGTCAGCAAAATATGTAACATTGATGTCTGATTACAGTACTCCATTTCTTTTTCTGCATTTTTTTTTAGAAAAGGTGTTACATATTCTTTTCAGTTTGAAGTGGAGTTTATTTTGGTTGCTATACATGGTCTTTCCTCGATGTATTAAGAAGTACTTTTTTTAAAATCAGTAAATTTTAGTTTTGTCCTTTCAAAATATGGGATTCTTTAACTTCATTTTATTAAGTAGGGATTCAAAAAAGGGAGTTTTCAGACATTCCTATACTTTTTGGATAACTCTATTTCTATTTCAATAATAGCACAAAAGTGTTACAAATGCATACTTTGATTCTGGGGTGCTGGAGTAAAAGAACACGACATATGCATATATCGACATTTTTCTACTGAAGCAACCAAAGTGTTGAACCAAGGTAAATAAACATTTGTTATAAACACATACACCTACATGTATTAAAGTGAGTCGCAGCTAAGGATTCTCACCAACAATGATTGTAGAAAACGTGGGTTAGGGATAAAACATTTTTTCTCCTACCTGAAAATTTCTCACAATGTTGGTTTAACTTTTTTAAATGCACCCATTCAATCAGTATCTATTTTCCTCATGATTTATTTATTTATGTGCTATTTACAAACATTTCTGGCATTTCATTTCCTTTAAAAACAAACTACATCATTGAAGTTTCTAACTGCGAAGTAAACACATATTTGCTCTCGTAAATTGGCTTCCAAACGCGGAGCTACAATTAATGTTAAATACATTGTAACATTAATACCGCAGCAAATTGGTGCATCAACGTGGGGCTAGATGACTAGGAAAGGAACAAGAATAACCAGGAAGTAGCAGAATTAACTAGGAAAGGATCAACATAACCAGGAATGCAGCGGTGAAATCATCTACAAGACCCAGATTCAAGAAACAACAGGGACGACAGACTTCGATGGTAATTCCGAGATTACGAGGCAACAAGGAATTCAACGCAAAAACATCGAGACGACGTAGATTCATCACAACACACAACGCAGAAGCGACATACAAACATAGGAGAATGGGGCAGAACGCTGGACATCAAAGTAACAGCAACGGACAGCATAAGTAAGGTTAGAATATCTTAATTTTTTTGTTAAAAAAAAAAAAAAAAAAAAAAGGTAAATAAATGTTAATGAGGAGTGGTAGGATAAAAAAAACAATGGCTACCAATAATACAGAAGAAATAATTATGGAGGGAGATGATGTAACAGTTAGTTGTAATTCAATACAGGTTACAGGAAATAGCCCAGATTTTTTAGGATTTGAAGATGAAAATGTTAGTGCAGAAGGTGAGAATAGAATAGCAGGAAATGTTAATCTTGATACTATTATGATGATGGAAATGCTGAGAAATATGAGTAGGGAATTGAGGGAAGATATGCAAAAGAATAATGAGAATATAGAGAAATTAAGGGAAGATATTGATAAGAAGTTAGATCAGAATAAGAAAGAATTGAGGGAAGATATTGGCAAGAGTATTACAGATCAATTAAGGGAAGAAATTTGTAAGAATAATGAGAAATTAGAAAAGAAAATAGATCAAAACAGGGAAGATATGCAAAAGAGTCATAGGGAATTAAGGGAAGATATTGGTAAGAGCTTAGAACAAAACAGGAAATCAATTGAAAATATTGGTAGGAGTAATGAGGTATTAGAGCAAAAAGTAGATCAAAGCAGTGAAGAAATTGAAAAGAAAGTTACGAAGCTAGATAGTAGTATGACAAAAATGAGTGATGAAAAGGAAGTAATAGCAAGTGAGATAGGAGAAGTTTCAAAGAAAATGTTAGATATGAGCAGGGAAATAGGTAACAAAGAAAGTGAGGTTAATACTAAAAGTGAGGTTAATGTAGAATGTACAGAGTTAGGAAGTCAAATGAGTAGTATTTCAAATGAGCTAAGAGAGATAAATGAGGTTATGAATGTAGATGTAAATCAGGCGCAGGTTAATTTCAGAGGGGAAATATCAGAAATACAGAAGGAGTCAATAATTCAAAGAAATAAATTGTACCAAGCTTTTCAAAATGAAAACTCCAGTCCAGTACAGTTTAGTACAGATTTGTCAGAGTATTCACAAATTAAAGAGATAGTTGAAGAGTTGAAAATGAAAGTTGTTAAAAGATGTGTAGTTCAAGAAACTGTAGAATGTTTTCAAATATTATCAGGGAACGAAATGTCATATGAATACATGAGGTTATTCATGAACAACAATTTGAAGGTTAGGTTACGGCTACGAGTAATGTTTAGCCACACACAATTTGATCCAGGAGGGTAAATAGCAATGAGACGCAAAGTAAATGCTGGATAGTTAAAGACGACTCGCAGAGAAATGTATTGGAACGTAAGAGGGTTAACTATTTATATATATATCATTTGAAAAGAGAAATAAATTATAAAATATATATATAAAAAAAAAAAAGAGAAATGTTTTAAAAAAAAATATATATATAATTAAATTTTTAGAAACTATAACAGTATTTGAGAATTAAGAATGCAAAGATTGAAACTTAATATAATATTAAATTAAAAGTACGTAAATATAATTCCAAGAATTAAAAATTAAGAATGCAAAGATTGAAACTTAATATGATATTAAATTAAAAGTACGTAAATACAATTTCAAGAACATTGTTAAGATAAAGTACAAAATAACAAAAATTGGTAAATATAATTAAAAACAAATACTTATGTTGAAAACAGAAAAGGTGAAACATTGTCTAGATTTAAGAGATGTAAATATTTGTGTAGAGGGTAAATATTTTGGTAAATATGTATAGTAATTACAAAAAAATTCTTGAATTGATAAATTTTTGGTAACAATATAAGAAAGTAAACCATTTTTTTGTAACACTAAGTAAATAATTTAGGGTAAAGTAATTGCTATATATAAAAAAAAAAAAAAAATTTTTTTTTTGTGATGTCAGATTAATATCTAAATTAATTAAACCAGAGCCAGTAATTAGTAGCGAGATAAAATATGTCGTGTGTTAAATGCGTGTGAAGTGTTAAGTGAAAGTGATAACGTATGTTCCAAGATTTAGGAGACTAAAAACACAATTTTAAAATTCCTAAACAAGTTATAAATATTTATAATTATGTTTCTAGTGGGGCATATGATACGGTAATTTGTATCACAAATTACTTTAATGTAAATATTGATTGTAATATGAATATGTATTTTTATGTGACATTGATTTCAGAGGTTTATTAATTGTAATTATTATTGGTAAATAATAATATACGGCTTTACTGAAACTGTCAACAATAACGCAATAATGCAGCGAGGGGATGAGTTGTTTATCATTACCGGGAACCAGGAAGTTACGTAATGTTTCGCGCCTTTTCGGTAAAAGCTTCTAGAATGTTCCTTAAAAGAAATATGTATTCGTGGTTTTCATTGGATATTAAAATAGACGCTAATGTTGGCGCGTTTTATTAGCCAATGGCAGTTCATTTATAATCTTTAGGCGTATCTTGAGGCAAGCCTATAAATAGTGTAGGTTCAAGGGAGCGTTCTCCCCAGTTCAACAAGATTCTCAACACATAACACGTCAGCCACCAGTTCTACAAAATTCTCCGTACTCTCCACGTCGGTATCGCAGTTCATTTATTTCGCCAAGTTACGCGCAGCAGAATTACGAGAATCTAAATTATTATAAAGTTAATTCTACACGAAGTTGAAGTATGCAAGTTAAAAGTGATAAGTAAGGAGTTATTAAAAACAGTTTCAGTTTGGCGAGTATCCAGATTAATTTGTAAAAGTGTTTGTGAATGTGTTAAGCAATAAAAGTTATAAAACCAATTTCTTCGTCAGTATAATTTCTGGATAAAAGATTCCTTTCTGATTCACACCCTGCAAGAGATACAAGTTCTACCAAGATAAGATGATAGCTAGCCGGAGGACAATATACATAACCTTAAATTCTTTCAGAAAATAATTGATACAAATTGCTACGTCAGAGGGAGCTACGAACCAAACAAGGAGTGACGTCACAAGGAGGCTTCAACACACGTGATGTAAACAACATTACGAAAAGCAGCAACCGTTGCATATTGGCTTCCAAACGCGGAGCTACAATTAATGTTAAATAATTATAACATTTATACCGCAACACTTTAGATGGTGCTGCAGGTAAATGATTGGGTTGAGGAGTAAAAACAGTTGTCTTTTGTAGCATTCTCAAACTAGTAAGGCACACCCGGTTTCATCTATTTTTGAAATTTCACACCCAGAAGTATCCCTTTAATGCCCATATTAACCATGATGGCCTTATGCTATGTATAGACAATGGCAGGAATGTCTTAGACATTTAAAATCCAAAATGCTTACTTCTTTACAAGATTTGCAATAACTAATGCAAATAGTGAAATGGAAAGGAAGCAGTTCTAATGCTTTTTCTTTTAAAGAATTTGTTGTACCTGCATGCTTTAAATTTCAGGAGCGCTTCAGATATTAAGGAATTAAAAATTGCTGTCCAGTTATTAAAGATACTGAGAAATGCATTTGCAATTAGATATTTTCCATAAACCATGTCAATAAAATTTAAGAATCCAATAAAGTATACAAGAATTTTATTATAAACTGATCAACTGACCTGCACAATTTCTCTATTTGTTTTTTCATGTTAAAAAATTAAGTTACAGGAGAGTATAATAAACTATTTGGTATAAGCAGTACTTTGTATTAGCACATTAAAAGCAATTCATTATAAACAAAAAAATCAATATCTTATAAAAGTTAGAAACAAAAAATTAAAATGTATGCTCTACTGGGTTTCTCTTGAATGATGCGACTTGCAGCCCGCCTCTCCCATGGAACTGCTATACAAATCTGTTTGCGTAGTAGTGGTGGACTGGCCCATCTTTTTTCCCCCCTTAGATAATCTTAACACTGAAAAAAGATATGAATACATACATATCTTTCTTTATAAAATGTATTCAAAACAATGGGCCTCTGTGTCTATATAGGTCTGTTGAACACATTATCGAACATTCTATTTATGAAGCCAAAATATTGAAAAACACATGTCATATACTGTCTTCTAACTTGTGAGCATATGGGAATTTGTTATATGAACTTTATCTTTAAGCAATGCCATAGATAATAATTACATGGATTTATATGGGGAGTAAGCAGGCCAGTCTATTATTCCACCAAAAACATTGTAATACAAGACAACAGTTTTCTTGTATTTCTTTTCACAACAGCCCATATCTTAACTATTTTTTCCTAAAAACTGACTGCTGTCTATGTATGTGATTAACACAGACCCAGTCTGTTTAATTTCTTTCAGCAACCTATAAATTGTGACATCAGGGAATTTCTGTATAAATTCAAGCTACAGTCTACATGAGACTTTGAACAAAATATAATAAAACACAAGCTGTTCTGTGGTATTCACCATGAAAACCACACACATTACACACAATCAACATACACATATTACTGCATTATGCAACATGCCAAACAGCTTGGACTGAACTGTAAATGTTGTTACCTGCTATAGGCACATGAGCTAGGCCACCAAAGAGCAAAATCATTCAACCCAATGCCCGCTACAAATCAGATCCAGTGACTGCCAGTCGCATCAAAGTAAATGCTGCATTTTGCTTTATATTCTGCACACATGGTAAATATTTCAAGCTAGTCAAAAGAAAATTATAGGTCTTTAAATTTTCATTAAGTTAATGTAGCTTACAAACACCAAGATCAAAACACAATCCTTGATGCAAGTATGCCTCATTCCTTGCATAATAAGACAAGGGCATATATGCTGTCACTTATTAAGGCACAGCAATTGGCAAATGGAATATTTCCTTTATTTTGAAATTACGTATCTTGATTTTTATTATTTCGCTAACCTATATATTAATAACCTGTAGATTTAACTGCTGTTTAAAAGCAATAAAAAATTTAAATGTGACCGACATGAATTTTGGTACCTTTTTCTAGCAAAATATTGCCACAAATTTCTGCTGATACTAATTACTAAAGGATTTTTAGCTCTTAAAGGGGAACTCGCAATTTAGTGACAAAATAAATTCTGTACTTAAAATGCAAAATCCATCCCTCAGTATTTTAAATGGAGATTCTAAATAGTCTCGGTTACTGTACTATAGCAGACAGCAATCATTTTACTTATTTTGAAAGCATTTGTGTTCTAGATGGTCCAAAAAATCTTAAAATATGTAAACTATTGACTCTCAAATGGCTAAAGGCAAAAGGATTTTCAATGTTTGTATATTAGAATATGAACATGCTGGAGTTACACTAGAAGATACTTTTTTAGATGGCTTTGACTTTTCATTGTTGTTATTCCAAATAGAATGTGTGGAAAACAAAGTGTATTTTATTCATGGCAATCTTATATAAAAGCTGAAGCAAACTTTTGGATCTGTGGTGCAATATGTTACTGATTTTATTATTGCGAACTTAAAACAGAGAAATCAAAAGGTTACTAAACGCTTTGGAATTTTGCAGGTTAATAGGAAATTAGAATGACAGAGTAGGGGTATGCTTATAGTATGTAGTTGTGATATATGCATGTCCTGTCTTAAAATTTTTGTATAATTTTATGGAAAAAACTACTTCAGGTCTCTAGCATAGCAATATACACAATATACTACAATAACATGCATGCAAATTTTTGCAGGTTAAAAGGAAGTGCCTATCATTATTTCTGTAAATTAATATTTTTAAAATATTTCTAAAGTGTTATAGAAAAGGTGTGAATTTAGATAAAGTACACCTTCTAACTGAGCAAGCCCTAATATCTTAAGAGCCTGACCTTTGGAAGTTCCTTACTGATGACTCCAGGAGTTTATTACCAAGTTTGTGCTAATAGGTTTGCTTCAAAATGAGTGTTTTTATGCATGGTTTATACATTGGACATAGTATGTTTAATTACTGAGACTTAATGTAACTTTAGTTAACAGGATGTAACATGAAAGTATTAAATGGAGCTATTTAGGGTTGACTTAATGCGACTTAACTTTTAACTTGATGCGACATAACTTAAAGAGTTATGGTTGGAGCAATCTCATTTATTGCTGATACTTAAGTTTCTGACTAGTATGTGTTTATATTGTATTGAACTACTAACTTCCTTTCCTTTTGCTGTTTTAAGTACAGTTATAAAGGCCATCATGAAAGAACAGCATTTGTGATAGAAATGTGTGCGTATTAGTCCAGGTTAGTCTAGTATGTCCTGGGCAAGACATTTGATATAGACTTAATACATGGATGAATAATTGCAAGTGGAACTAGTCATTGCACTGTGTTTTTAAGCGTTTAACACCCATTCTTACTACATATGTCACCACAGGTGGTGGACACTGATGATACATGAAATGAAATCATAACTGAAGCACATGCGCAAACAAACATTATTACATTTTGTCTAATTTGAGATATGCACAGAACAAACTTCTATAAAGTGTCCTGGATCCATATCCCAACAGTTGGCTTCAGTGTTTTGGATATTATAAAGTGAAATGCACTTTAAAAATCATGGAACAAAAGTATGGCTACATTGCTTTCCGCCAAATGTGGCAACAATGTTACAACTGAATAAAATATAGTGAACACATTCTATACCCCCGCCGGTATAACGTTGCACTTGACAGTTCATGTGGCTTCGCGTAAGATTGGCTACATCGTGGTTGCGACGTTGCCAGAGTGGCTAGTAAACAACAACAGCTGATTGTTCTCATTTCTATCGTGTCTAAGCCGCATACAAAAAGTGTACGTAAGTAGCGAACGTCACTGAATAATAACTATTTCGTATTATTATTGTTAATTGAAAATAAGCGATATAAGCAGCTTTGGTATGGTCGAATACTCCTTTCTATGATAATAGGCATAAATGTGTCTACGTATGGCGTCTAATTGGAAAGCATCAATATTTGTGACTGGACGAGGCTTCTTTTTTTTCTTCCCTGGAGTTGATAGAAATACCTGTTGTGTTCCAGATGGTTCAGGAATTTTGTCCTCTTTCTCTTGTAGTTTCACTCCTTTGTGAACAACAGTTCTCGTGCTTAAACCAAGAGCTGCTGCAGTTCGTTGTACGGCTTTATCAGCAGGAATAGAGGGATTTCCGTGAAGCTTCACGTACTCATTTTCCTGTTCAAAGAACTCCCGGGTTCTCCTTAATAGTTCCAATGCCTGACTATTAAGTGGCACACCTCGGCGCAAAGGATTTTCACTTCGTGAATCATCACTCGGCGATCGGCGTCGTTTTTCCGACATTGTCGCACTTAAGTTTTGTTTAAATAAATAATATGAATGAAATATATATAAAATAGATAAATATAAATAAATAAATGTATAAGCGAACAATAACAAAACTATCAAACAATAACCACAAATCTAAATAACAAATAACAATGAACAATATGTAGCTTGCAAAGAACAACTCGACGCTCTGCTAGAGATTCACAAACTGAAGCACGTGGTTGGGAATAGTTACATCTGGCAACAGAGCCGATTCTAGATCCGGTTCCGCTTTGACATCGACCATCCGGAATGCTGCCTTGTGATTGGCTTAGCAAGTCAAACGGTTGAAGCTTTTCATCTGTTTTTTCGCGAGTGTACCAACTTAAACGCTAGCTGTCAAGTGCAACGTTATAGCGGCGGGGGTATAGTAAAGAGGTTCTTCTGGCATTTTCAGCTGTATGTTGCTAAGCTTGTTTAGGTTCTCATCAACATCATGCAATTATATAGTACTGATCATAATGTACTGTTTTTCCCAAGAGATGTACACAAGCTGACAAAAAGCAATGCATTTAAGTGTTGAAGTCTATGTCACATCCTACCATGTAGCCCTACCCTGCAGACAATAATTGTTATTTCCATTTTTCTCAACATATACGGAAATGTAACATGGGCATTTGTTTGCACATGCGACTCAATTGGAAAAGGAAATTAGGAAAGGAACTTCCAAATCTAAGTTTAGGCACCTCCCCAGCATTTTCCAGTTATGATTGAGAAAAACCTGGGAAAAATCTGCCAGGGAGGATGTCCTGGCAGGCTTTGAACCACAGATCTCCCAATCATGAGTCCATGCCTTAATGACCTCAGCTACCCACTCTGTTCTTTCCTTTGAAGGGCAATCAGGACCAGTTACAGAGAAGGTTTTGCAGCACCCTAGTATCCACAGTTTTATTAGTGCTACTTACACTGGAAAAGGTAAATGTAACTGTAACTTTAAAACCATGGTAAAGAACATTTTAGAAATGTTAGACAGGTATGAACAAATATTAACTAGTTGAAGCAATTGATTCGTCATGAACAGTAAACTTGGAAGCTAAGTTATTAAAACATTTAAATAGAAATACAGGATGAACAGCATTCTAAATTTTGAAATACCTACCATTTATTCTGCAAAAACATTTGTTTTACTTCTAGTGAATGGCTCTAATATAAAACATGTTCTCTGATTAATTACTTTTAAAAGAATTTAAGAGAATCTTTGAGTTACTCACTAAGTCAACAGAAATTATACATTTGCCTAACCAGGTAACTTGTCCATACCAGCATATCCCCTACAGCAGCTGTAATGCCAAACATTAACTACACGATGCACAAAGATCACTTGCACAGTCTCTTTAGTTTTTGAGGGATTTTATATGTCCTGCATGAAATAATTTAAATTTCATAACACTACTGAAGTTGCTCTGATAATCTTTCATAAGTTTTGATAGTAATAAAGTGCTAACATGAACGGCCATCTACTAGTTCCTCCTTTCTCATCCTCTTTCAGATTTATAAAAATCTATTGAATTGAGCACAATTGTTTATTAACTGTGCATCATTTTTCTAGCAAATTCTACAATGCCTAAAGTTTTTAACAAATAAATGCAGTATGCTTTCTAAAACACAGTACTGTTCCTTTATTTAACTTTCTCTCAAAACTGAAAAGGGCAGCGAAACCTACAAAGTCACTAAGTTGCACTGCTTATAAACATACAAAAGAAGAAAGCTTTGTGGAAGAAGAATGGGTTGTGCTAAGAAAAGTAGATACAGCAAACACACAACACAATCACAATGACAAACACACATACAATTGGCATTAGTAATAATAGAATAATAATTGAAGATAAGGTGTAAACACCTACCCAAACCTTCAAGTAGAGGAAAATTGGGTGCATGGACTACAATGAAAATAAAAGTATAATAAGTGAAAAAAAAAGGAAAAAGAAAAAAGAATGTAACTATTAGTTTCTGTTTATGAACATTAAATAATAACACATATAGGTATGCCTAATACTATTTTGTGTCTTTGTTTTTTTGGGATTAATGTAAAAATATTTGTTTTGCTCTGTTCAATAAGGTATCTTTGAGAGGGTAGTATTTTACACACTGAATCAGTCTAAAAAAGGTGCTAATCCTATGTATAACTGCATTTGAATTTTCTAAGTAGTTTCAGGGATCAAATATGACTTGTTGAATGCAAATGTGTGTGCCAGTTTTGCACTACAGTGATTTTAATTACTAAATACTCACAAAAACTTAAATAGCACTACACATAAAAATAGGAGCCCAGGAAGCAGATTTATTATTTTAGCACTAGTTGAAAGTGCATTTAATGCGGAAAATTTGAAAGTAACTATTGCAGAAACAAATGGGCAATTATGTTTCTCAGATTTGTATATGAGTCACAACATTTATTATTTTGCTGATATTTAATGTCTTGATTTCAGTTTACTCACTAGGTTAGTCAACTTGCAGGTCATATTACTCCTCTGGCCTAAGCATCAATTTTTTATAGAGATAGACTTTAAACAATTTTTTTATTATCTCTCAATGCATTGGCTATTTGAAGAGCATAACCACATGTTGCAACTTCTCTTCCTTGGTAGAGAGACTCTGAAAATAACTAATTCCTCTTTATACAAATACAAGGAGCAGTGCGTATTCTTTGACTTGCTTTATACTAGATGAACAAATTTATTCAGAACTTGGCATTTAGTGGTGCCAAATATAGGCTTAGTAAGCAAACCTTGGCTTGCAGCACTCTTATGGGAAGAGAAAACATCTGTAGAAGCACAGCACAACTGCATAATCTAGTAAGTGCCTCAAGACCCATGGGAGAGAATGAATATCTTACAAATTATAAGATATAGGTTACCTAGAAACCATAACATTATTTTAAAGGCACAATTGCTTATGACAAAATCGTTCTGTAAAGTTACCCCATCATGCAAGTATTTTCATGGTAGAAAGTTGCTTTTGAACTGCAAGAATAATCCAAGGTACTCAGCATTATGATCATGGCTGCTGCACAAAGGCTTTTTCCCTTGCTTTCACAAAATTTCAATGAATTTACAGAAAAAAAAATTGAAATAAGGTTAACGGATAAGTTGGAATTGGAAAAATTTTAACTGTGAGAGCAAAACATGTTTTTATTCATTGCCTCTTCTCGTAATACATATGTCACTTGCTTTTGCACAATTGGCTCTGTTACATGGAAGAAGACTTCAAAATCTTAGCAGACAGAATAAAGGAAATTACAATAATCATTATTACAAATCCGCAGAGAAACTAATTATTCTATGGCTCATGCCATATAGGCATATGTATTCATACAAAATAATATAACTTTGTCAGTTGCAAGAAACTGACCTGCCAGCACATACAGTTTTTGCGTATCACGAGGTTTGAAATTATGATTCTCTCTCCTCTTCTCCATGGTGCTTTATGCCGTCCTCAAGGAAGTTTCTCAGGACTAACAGGACCAAGTATATTGTTTACACTTTCTGTTAAAAAAGATGACATCTATGCAAAATACTAGTGGGAAGTACTGAATAAATTTCATCATCCAGTATATATTTTAACAGCACTGAACTCAGTATATCAAATAAATGAGACAGTGAATGTTGAAAAAGAATCAGTAGTTCTGTGGGCTAGCTATCCCTTAGAAGGAGAAAGTGAACTAAATCTTAATGCTATGAGCAGTTAATCTTCCATCCCCTTCTCATGACAGAGTTTGGGAAAAGGCAAGAAGGTGTCCTACATATATTTTTTCTTGTATCTTATGTATTGTGGGCATTGTGGATCCCTGACATTAGTAGTATTTCTGACATTACTAGAAGTATGTCAGTCACACAACTAAGCCCCTTTCAGGGAGCTGTTTGAATTGAGTTGGACTCGGCAGAGCAGTTGTTCCTGATGCCCTTGGTAGTCTGGGTATGTCTGGGCAGTGATATCCCGGCAGGATTATGAGATGCCTCAATGTCCTATGTCCTCTGGTGTCACCTTGAAGAGCTGGGAGATGCTAGAATGTTATTGACCCTACACGGTTTTCAGTAGTCACCTAATGGAAAAACTCATGGAGGGAGAGCCACCCAATTGGCGCCATTCTCTGGTCAAAGAGGGGAAGCGTAGACTTTGCTCTGAACTGTACCATAGTACCGCATGTTGGATATGCTTAATGTAAAATTTGATAATGGCAAAA
Source organism: Deroplatys truncata (assembly GCA_030765065.1). Classification (NCBI taxonomy): domain Eukaryota; kingdom Metazoa; phylum Arthropoda; class Insecta; order Mantodea; family Mantidae; genus Deroplatys; species Deroplatys truncata. The sequence goes on from CM060985.1 coordinate 53,770,358, forward strand.
TTAGCCAAATCAACATATTCGCTTCAGGCACGTTCATACACAATAATACATTTGCCAACACACTCCTTATAAACATAGGCATTTCTATGCCAGACTTATGAAGCCATTCCTCCAATATGATGCATATCATTTTTGTTATCAAGAGCAGTTATTTTACGTCAGTATTTTCTAGGTACATTTATGCCCACACACTGCTCATATTGTGCCATCAAACCTGTCACTCAACAGAAGTTATCAGTAATCAATCAATTTCTAATAGTGTCATCATCTACCACTAGAACTGTAGTGATAAGGAACATCTGTAATATGGTACTTGTTGGGTGTGAAAATTGTGGACAATTTTCTGCCAAGACCCTCTTCACAGGATACTGGAAGTCTTTTTTATGTTAATAACCCATGGGATCAACAACTTGACTTCTCTTCTAAAAGAAGCCATATTAAGGATCTTTAAAACTGAAAAAGTCCATCAGCTTCAGTCAGGTTTAATCCATGACCATGGGAACTAGGGGTTATCAGCATGGTTACTACTAAACCAGGAGGAAGACATTTGTAATTCAGCATGATTATTCAAATCAGACGGTTATGCATCTTGCTTCCACACTCAAATGATGGTGCAAACAATTATTATGCAGCTTAGAATGTAAACTATATTTTATAGTAACATAATACTTACATAATTAATTTTGTAATTTATTGCACTGAATATGCAACGCTTTAAAATGGCACACCTTTATGTTGAACCATATTTGATCCCTGAGTTTTACTAAATGTAATGTTACTTACTAGTATGAGCATAAGATAGATTAGATATTCCTCACAAAGGTTTTGTTAAAAATGTACTTGTCCCCCATGAAAATAAGTTAAATAAATACCAGCACTTCTTCCTTTCCATTACATATAATAAAATGTATTGTACATTTTAGGAAAAAACATGCACAAATTTGATTTTCCATAGCATAGCAGTGCATCTGCCTTTTGAAGATCTAGCAAGAATCTCATTTTATACTTCACTTTCCCTAATGCTCAACTTTATCCCCTCTTTACCTAAATCATAATAGTAATTTAATCCTATGTCTTAATATGGCTAGTTATTGATATTATTGTGAAATGTTTTAAATTAGCAGCAGTCTGACTTTTCTTTATGAAAACTTCAAATAAATGGCCTTTGGGAGTACAATGATTTTGGTTCCTATAGCTTTGTTTCCCAAATTTAAATTATCATATAACATGAATTAAGGGTTATTATTAAAACACACACACATCCACACACATGTACACACTCACAAACACACTGTGTTAGCTAAATAGCCACTATCTAATGTGCTAATGCCAACTTTTTCTAACAAGGCCTGTTTAACAATTAGGTTATGTCTAATGTTCTCTCTGTCCTCATCAGCAGCGCACAACTTGAAAGACCTGATATTTCATGCATTGAAAGGTTCACTCTCAGCATAACCTCTAATTGATTTACTCTAACAGACAGAAAGTTGTCACTGCTCTTTCTTTTCTGGAACAGCTATTGTATTTTCTATAAACACCAAAAAATTCAAACTACAGTGTGCTCAAATAGTCCTTAGCAATATGAACCGATTATGTGCACTGGACTGTTATATGAAAGTGTTTTCCTTTTATCAGATTTAATCCCCATAAACCACAATCTTATACTCGTGAAAACTGTGTATGTTTACACATAAATTTCATAAGACAATTAATTACATGAATATCGCTAGACTTCCGATGTTAGGCAAAATACCTTTTTTACTGGATGGTTATACATCAACAGATATAATCATACGAGGTATTTGGAAATGATAAAACCAGTTTTTATTTTGTTTTTTAAGGCCTAGCTGCCTAATTGAATTATAAGTACCAATTTTTGTTGTTTTAAAATCAACTTAAACTTTTCCAACTTATTTTCTGTGGGAACTCTAGATGATGGACACACTTGGACATCTTTTACGTTGGAATGAGATTTTCTTTTGTACTGTAATGTTTGTAATCTGCTAAGAGTTCAGTATTTCTCTTTGAAAGTGTATTTTCCAGTACCAGGAAGTACTGTAGGGAAAATGCTTTCACAAATAGTTATTTGTGCTTTCAGTTATTGTTGCCTGAAGTCAGAGATAACTTCATTTAGTTACATTTAAACCTCACAGTTACGTTGGTGAATTTGGTGTCCAGGAGTTTTCAACTGATGGAACCATTTTTTATTGTGTAAGGTTTGTGAAAGGACAATCAGAAGATAAGAAAAGGATTTTATCAATCAACATATGTTAATTTACAAAGTATAAATCTGCTCTTGCTTAAGGGTGGTGACAAGAAAATAACACTACTTCCAACAGCCAGTGCTACTACATCTAGCAGAAATTAAGTTTTCATTAGATTTGTGTAAATTGATGCCAGCAGACACTAACACAAGAACATTTACAGCAAGACCTTGTGGTAATACGTAACAATAAAAATGCATAATTTGTATGATTTTTAAACCAAATATTAATTAAATATACTGTGATTATGGATTTTTAAAATTCATAATGTCTTTTTAATTTACTGTGCCTTTCTTGCCTATTTTAAATGTCTAAATATCTGGGCTGTAACCATCTTCTAACAGATTTTAGCTGGTTCTCTAGGATGAAACTTATACTCCTGTATTAACATGAATTAAAAATTAAAAAATTCACTGCTAACCCTATTTGAATCATGAATCATCTTTCGCCTAATTCTCTAAGTTTAACCCAGATGATTATCTTACCAGCAGAAGAGCTGTATCTAAAGTGGTAAGATGAAGAATTACAAATAAATTTTGGAAACTTGAACTAGATTAAAAAATATGATGTGTTACACTCACATGACTTTCCCTACTCTTGTACAAAATATTTTTACAAACGCTTATTCTCCATGTGGTTCATGTTAATCGAGATATCGAGATATTAATCTTATTGCTGATTTTCTTGTAGATGCAAGGGGAATTGGTAGGCTTTAAGCGATATTCAAATATTTTAAGAGCTGGTTGCTATGTGGAGTATTCCATTCTCTTTGCATTACCAGGACCAAAAAAAAGAAAAGGAAAAAAAAAGGAAAAAAAGAAAAAGAAAAGAAAGAATGAACAACGAATTCCCATTTGAAAAAAGTATAAGAATTGGAAAATTTAAGGGAATAACAAGCAATATCTCAAAAATGGTTCACTCAACAACAAAAATGTATATGACATAAATTGTGTATTTTAATGCGTTCTACAATTTTTTTGTAGTAAAAGTTTGTCTATCTCTTATGGTTTACCAGTTATGCCAAAGTCGTTCACAATGAAGAATACTTTTGGAGACATTCCCAGAAAATTTGAGATATACATTTTATTTGCCATGAAAATATCTTAAACATATGATATTTTAATCAAAATCGTTAGCCATTTTTGAGAAAATTAAACTTTTCGAAAAATCTTCCATGTAAAGGGTAATCTGGGGTGGAGGGATTTTCTTGAAAACCTTCGTGACTCATCTCTGGAAGATACTGAACCTAAATACCAAGTTTGGTGTTTATCCAACTTCATTTCTGATTTATGCTCTTCACAAACAGACACACACATGGACATGTTTCCAAAAAATACTTTTTTTTGGATTCAGGAGGCTTCAAAACGTGTATTTCCAGTGAAATCTTGGTATCAAATTTTTGAGTGGAATGCAATACTTCCCCTATTTACTATACATAGTAGAGAAAGTAAAAATTCAATGTCATGGTCGGGACTCAAACCAAGAAACCAGAGCTCTGTGTCGATGCTCTTACTGTAGAGCTATCATGGAAAGATTATCCTATGTGCATTAAAATGTCCCATTCTTGATAAGCTTTGATGTGATCTCAAATACTCAAAATATTATACCTCAAAGCCAACTTGAAATGCTTTAAGTGCTTTCAATTTTGGGCTTTATAATTAACCATTATTAGGATTAATTATTTATCTCTGATGATATTTTGCACATCTAATTTTAGGCACAAATTTGATTTGGAAAATGTTATTTTTACAAATAAAACAAAAATTAAGGAAAATGTGAACGGAAGTTTATAGCAGATCCTTAAAATAATGTTTACTTTCTCTACTGCCTATGTATATTCTATATCAAAATTTCACTGAAATATTTTTTGCTTTCACGGCTCCCAAAATAAAAAAAAAAATTTTAGAAAAAGGTTTAATTGTGTAGTATGTCTGAACAGCATAACTCAAAAACAAAAAGTCAGTTAAACACCAAACTTGTTATTTAAGTTCAGTATGTTTGAAAGATGCAACACACAGATTTTCAAGAAAATCTCCCCATCCCAAACTACCCTTTACATGGAACATTTTTTGAAATTTTTGAATTTCTCAAAAATGGCTCAAAGAATTTGTTTAAAATACCATATATTAAAAATATTTACATAACACATAAAATGTTTATCTTGAACTTTCTGGGAACAGCCTATTAGTTCATTCAGGAAGGAATTTTGTATAATCTTGTATAACTGGTAAACGTTAAGCAATAGATGAAAACATACTTCACAAAAATTGTAGATCTCTTTAAAACACATGATTTATTTTAAATAACTTTTTTGTGCCATAAGTCATTTCTAAATCATCATTATCATCATTTGAATCGTTCAGTATTTTGTCATTCTTTTCAAGGCCTTTCAATATTCAGTTGTATCTTGCGATTACATGCAAAGAGCATGGAATTTTAAAGCCAGTACATAGTGTGCAGTTCTTAAACATTTGACTACCACTATTCCTTTTGAAATGAGTAATGTAACTATTTCTGCAAAGTGGATAGAGAAATAAACTTTCATAGGAATAGTTTGTACACTCACTAATAAATGTTATAGGGTAAGGAAAAATCATGTGAATATAACACAGATTTTTCATTCTTTTACATTCTTGTTCAATTCTAAAGCATTATTTCTTGTTCCACAAGACTGTAGTTTTAATTTTCTCTACATTATACTGATCTTTCAGTGACCCCCTAATGTTTTTAACTTTTCCATTGTGTATCCCTCTTGTCAAAGCTGACACTCCTGAGTTCGGCTAAAGAGAGAACATCAGACAACAAAACATGCAGCAGCATTAACAGGCAGCCAGAAGCCAGTCCGACTACCGATACTCATATGTGAAAATGTTATTTCCATTCTCTCAACCTTAATTATATACAACCTAAGTGGCACACATATCGGATAATCCTTTAATGCAATAAAGTCTTGATTTTTATCAAGTTCAAATGTTCACAGTTAAGAATAACGCCATTCCATAATAAACCGAGAATGGTAATCAGAACAAAAATGGCAATACGAGAAAAACAAAGGTACTAATCTTACACAAATAATGGATTATTGGAGCCAGGTGAGTAATGATAGGTTTGCTGAAATTTCAGCTCAGTCGTTCCCATTCTCAATCACAGGTTATGTACTGTGTGCTTATTATACACAGCTCATTTGTTAATTATAAACACTCCAAATGTGCAAAATCAATCAATAATATTGTTTTTTATATTATACATATTCATTGGCCAGAGATGAGAATGTGAAGGAATTTCATATCATTCCAATTACCATTTCTGACAATTTAAATTATACTTTTTAAATGGAACAAATAATAGTCTCAAACCAAGTTCTTGTAACTGCATTTTAGCCTTTGTAAAGATTACAGTTTTTTTTTTTTTTTTTTTTTTTTTTTAATTTTTCATACAGGTGGATTCTCTACCATTTCTATTAACTACTTCCTTTATGTATCAAAAACTTTTTGTAAAAGCACAAATAAGCATACCATGTACCATTTTGGTCCATATTGAATCATATGTTCACAAAGAACACAATTGCCACATTACTAAGCTGGCAACCCACCCCCCCCACTTTCTTTTTTGCTTGCTATGGATGTGTGATGTCTACTTTAATGTAAACAAAATGCAAGTGATGAAAGGAACAAGTGATTAATGATAACACGTATAAGTTGTTAATGGATGATGCTGAAAGTTATAAGACTTTTATAAGATCTTTTGAGGGTGGAAACCCTCCCCACCCCACATTACTCCTCTCGAATGGGAAATGTACAGGTTAGAAGGGCAGTATATTACTCTCGCACCATTGCAGAGGAGGAGGAGGAGGAGGTGGTGATGGTGGTCTTGCCTGTATTGAATAGTTCGCAACAGTAGTCATGTTAAAAAATAAATATATAAAAAGTCATTTATATAGAACTCTTTGGACCAGTTGCAGAAGCAATATTTATACATGGTTAAAGTTAACAGTGCCTAGATAAGAGCTACTTTGTCAAGAAAATATATGTATCATTAAACGTGTCTAAAGTCAATGTTTAAGAACTGATGTTTAAACACCAATGAGAAGAGTGTTTAGAAAGAGAAGAGGCTCAAATCTGAAGTTAGATGATATATTTGGATGCTTAATTGACAATCTTAGAAACACAGGAGGAGTTTGTAAAATTAAAGAAAATTAAATATTTCATATACATGGAAGGCTGCACCCAACTACCAACCTTAACCAAAAAACACAATTCCATAACTGGCATCAACAAACATTAAAAAAAAATCATTGCAGTATTTACTTACAAAGGTTCTGGCTCTGTAGAAAATTATTTTTATGTGCCTATTATTTTCTACTTTCTCTAAAAACTGCTATTGCAGTATTTAGTTTTCATGATGCTGCAATCCTCAACAGTATTGGATAATACAACATTTCCTTCATTAATTATTGTAAATTTAGCCATAAATTCTGCAGAAGTCTAACCTCATAAACAATGAGGTTTTCAGATTTATGTAAGATTTTAATTGGTGGAAACCAACTTCATTTTCTTAATCTAACCTGGTGTATGGATTTAATACCAGCTGAGCACTGTTTAAGCAACAGAAATTACTGTCTCGCTCAAATCAACTTTAAAACCAAAACTGAGCTACAGTTACAATCTTGTACAAGATTTGTTGATTGATTGGTGGTTGAGGCAGAGAAAAATAAAATAAATTAAAAAAAGCATCTGGAGTTCAGCCAAATTCCAAATCACCAAATTAAATCTAAGTACTTCTACAATTTTAGTGCAAATTTGAAGAGTTTTGTGATTAATACAAATCACAAGATGCAAAGCACGACATCTTTTTTTTTTTTACACAAGAAAGTAACAGTGTTCTCCTTGAAATTTTGGTTCAGAACTTTAAATCTAGGAAAAAGTAATGTGTTAAGACAATGTATTGAATACGAAGAGAATAGCTTAATGAATGATGGATGGGTAAGTAAATTACGGAACATTTTGGAGAAAAATGGGTTAGGAGATATATGGAGAAGGAGAAATTTTTGGAAAAAGGCAAGGAAAAGACTGGAAGATATAGAAATACAAATCATGTTCAGTGAGATTGCCGAAAAGAGCTCATTAGTTTATTATAGGCCAATGAAAAATACATGGGGTAGGGAAAAATATATAGACATAGTAAATAAAGAAGAGAGAGAATCTATTGCATGGTTAAGAACCGGAGCATGGAGGCTAAAAGGGCTAAGACAGGGTATTCCTCAGAACCAATGTCCCGATATGTGGTGGTAATGAAGACATTGAACACACAGTATTTAAGTGCCAAGGAACAGAAAATTGGAGAAAAGAATTTTTTAATAAGAAGTGGTTGAAGGGGGATAGAAATACACTTATGATTGAAATGATATGCAAGGACGCTAGAAGCATTGGACAGTTTTTGTGTAAAGTAAAAAATAAATGGCTTTGGACAGTGGAAAGAGAAAAGTAAGAGGTAGCGCGTCTTACTTTGAATGGAAAACTATAGTGAATGTGTGATGGTTAAGTAATCAATAAATGAAAAGTGAAAAACAAGTGGAAATGGGACATGGAAAAAAAAAAGAAAAAAAAAAAAGAGCAAGATAATTTATTGACAAGAAATTGTAAAATGTAAATAAACTGTAGTGATTGTCTACTGAATGAGTGACCAGGGTCAAAATTCAGTAGACAATCAAATTTGTCAAACCTTAGCACAATAAACAATATAAAGCACACATGTTTTGCTTTCTCTTTCTTCGTATTTTCTGAACAATGTCATTAGGTGGACTTAAAATAAAATACTACTGTATTACAATAGGATACAACTTTGAAAACTGTTACGACCACAATAATCTCCAATCTACCAATCAGTTTATTCCTGCACCATCCTTTAAGTTGTAATAATTTATCATAATTATGATCCTTTTAACACGTGCAGTCATGAGAAAATCATAGAAATTATCCATGTGTGCCACTTACGGATAATGAGATATGTTTTAAATAGATGCCTGCTATTCTGCAAATTATGGTTACATATATAAAATATAAAACCTATTTAGATACTTACTATCAAAGGAAACAAACAGCTCTGGCATATCATCCACTGAAACCATGCTTCGGTAGTCTAACTTTGGTGCAGCAGGCTGCTGAGGACGAGACTCTGAGGTTGCTGATGTGGAGGTATGCGGCCTTATAAACGTACCAACTGATGATCGCCTAAAAATTGGATTTATAAGACAACTTGAAATATTTATACTGGCAAACACTATTCAAACTTATTATGCATATTATCACTCTCCCTGGTTCGGAATGAACAGGCACAAAAACAGACTTGTTTATTTAGATGAACATATCAGTGTAAACAGATCACTAAGCCCACTTCTTGGTGGCAGTATAACTGAACTCTCAACTTTATTGGTATATGAAAGGTTAAGTCAATTACGCATCTGCACACAATTTTTATAGCATTACATAATTTTTCAAAGTAGGCTCCTTGCTTTCTAATACACTTGATCAAGCATTTGAAATCATCTCGGCATCCTCAGAAAAAAATGCTTCTGACTGGGCAACAAGCCATTTAGGCATCACTTCCTTTTCTTTTTCATCTAGGCAAATCAACTTAAGGCACTTTAAACAGGCACAAAAGACAGTACTTTGCACAGGCGAAGTCAAGAGGCTGAAACTTGTACTCGCCATTCTGAATCAAAAAGGAAATATTGCCAGGAAATGGAAACACGCATGATCTTTATTGAAAAAGATATTAAACAGACAACCTTTCTTATTTGAGCATTATTTCAAGAGAGGCTAAAAAGCAAACAGTTTACATTAAGGCTAAATCCAATAACTTTTACTGGTAACTAAGCACAGGTTTACGCCACATCTGTGTACTGTGGCTGTAAGGTCCAGAAAAAACTACCAATAACAGTCAGGAAGTGTCAGATTAGTATTAACAAAGAATGTTGTCATTTCTAATGCTTCCCATATGGGGAATACCTCATTTCACCAAGGTTCTGAGGTGCTGCCCAGCAGGCAGAAGCACAAATAATGTATATTACAGGATGAATTAAGATAGATTTTCACAATGAATCCTGCATTCCAACTATACACCCACTGTCTCCCTGCTGTATGCTGAAATTTGGTATCCCTATGGAACAAATCCCACTTAATTAACTAAGGGATTTCATTATTACTTTCTCTGCTAGAGAAAGCATTGCATTCCTTCCAAAAATATGATACTGAGTTGTCACCAGAAATGGACGTTTTGAGACTCCCTGAATCCAGAAAAATCATTATATAAAAAGTGTGAAGTGTGGTACATAATGTGTGTGTATGTGTGTGTGTGTGTGTGTGTGTGTGTGTGTGTGTGTGTGTGTGTGTGTGTGTGTGTGTGTGTGTGTGTTGTGTGCGCACTCGCACAAGACCTTTCACATGGGAAAATTTGTTATTTCTTACTATCTCAAACATGGTTATAATGATTTTTATTAAAATACCATGTTTAATATAAATGCATGAACAAAATGCATATCTTGAATTTTCTAGGAGTAGTTCATGAAGGCCTCTTCATTTTAAATAGCTTTTGTAAAATTGGTAAACCTTACTGCTCAAAAAATGTAGATCTCTCAAAAACTCACACAATTTATTTCAAATAACTTTTTTGTAGCATCAGCCATTTTCAAAATATCCATTATTATTGGTTTGAATTTTTCAATGCTGTCATCATTTTTTAAAAAGTGCTGTCACTACTCAGCTGTTTCTGTGATATCATGGAAAGAAATTGGAATTTTAAGGCCAGCACACAAGAGTCCCACATTAAAACATCTATCGATTTGGTCTCCTCTGTTCCCCATGTACCCACCACGAAATATGGAATTGAACTATTTCTGCAAATGTTTATCTTGATTAACTATATCAAAAATAAACAATAGTGGGTAAGAGAAAGTCATTGGAACACATCAGATTTCTTTCTGAAGATATTAGGGTTCTAAGTTGTAGAACACTGGACCAAGCACACTAAAAGCAAGGAAACTATGTTGAAAAATAAGTACTATGCTGTCATCAATTATAAAAACTCTATGTAGATACTACTGACTTGCCAGTATATATGTATTGCTCTACTCCTACATTTCTGTATTTTGCAGTTTTCTTTAAAATATCAAAGAACATGAGTTAATAATCCAATATCTCAATATACTTTCGCTTAAATAACAACTGCAACAGAATGATGTTTTTTTTATTCACTTATGGAATAGCATCCTCTATGGCATTCAACTCTTTATTTGCATGGAAAGCAAACACATTATATACATATTAGTAAATTTGCAATTACAGACAAAATTCCTTTGAAAGTTTTTGAACAAAAATGATAATTATAAAATTAGTTTTAATCTTGTAAAATAACAGCCAATCAAGATTAATTCTAATGCTGCATAAAGTAAAAGTTAATGCTTTCTGGTGAATTTCATTCAAGTGCAATGACATTCTTATAAAGCTTGCTGCAGAAATGTGGATTTCTTGCGAGTGATGAAACAAATATTAAGTATTGTAAGCAGCATAAATGAATCTGCAATAAAGCACAAATGACACTATTACCATTTCTGGATAACTGTAATACATGCATGCTGTTTGAGACAACACAAAAAAATTCCATTATTCTTCTTAAACTAAATTACATATATTTATGGAACTGTGTGTTAAATGTGAATGTTCTATCTATTTTAATACATAAACACTTTAGTTACACACCAAATTTGATTTATCTATTTTAGTTTAGCTATTAAGTTGATATGTTTCAGATAATTTACTACAGTGAAACTTAAATAAACCACAATCCTTATTTCAAAAAATAGTTTTTGATTCCAGGGAAAACATCACATGTTAGTCAATTAAATAAGTAAATATTTACAAAAAATCCCACATATGTCTGTGTTAAAATTGAAGCAAGCTTCCAGAGAAATTCTCCTCCATCCTCAGCAATTGGTCCTCATGTCCTTTGCGATATAACAAATTGTATGTATTCTGTTTTACGTAAATTATTATATCTTGAAGATCTTATAGTTAGCTCCACGTTGTGGTGCCAATTTACGAGAGCAAATATGTGTTTACTTCACGCGAAACCATCTTGTGTGACATCATACGTTGGTTGGTTCATTTGTTCTGTTTGTAGATTCCTCTGGCGTAGCAATTTGTATCAGTTTTAAATATCCACCGGCTAGCTATCATCTGATCTGGGTAGGCATGTTTTTCTTACAGGTTGTGAAGCGGAAAAGGAATCTTTTATCCAAAAATTACTAGTGAAGAAATGTGTTTTATAATGTTTTATTGTCGAACACGTGCACTAACACTTTCACAGATTTATCTAGATAATCGCCATATTGAAACTGTTTATAATAACTTCTTATCACTTTTAACTCACGCACTTCAACTTTGTATATTTAACTTTAGAACATTTTATAAGATTTCTCGCACTTCTACTGCGTGTAACTTATGACGAAAATGAAAGACTTATTGGTGACATGTAGTTGAACTGCGGGATCGACGTGGAGCGTACGGAAAATTTTGTATAACTGCGGGGACGATGTATAATGTTTTGAGAATCTTGCCGAACTGGGGGACCCGCTACCTCAACCTGGCTTATTTATAGGCTTGCCTTAAGATACACCTAAAGATTATAAATGAACTGCTATTGGCTAATAAAACGCGCCAACATTAGCGTCTATTTTACTATCCAATGAAAACCACTAATACATATTACTTTTAGGGAAAATTCTAGAAGCTTTTACCGAAAAGGCGCGAAATATTACGTAACTTCCTGGTTCCCGGTAACGATAAACAACTCATTCCTTGCTGCAGTATTGTGTTATTGTTAACAGTTTCAATAGAGCCGTATATTATTATTTACCAATAGTATTTACAATTAATAAACCTCTGAAATCAATGTCACATAAAAATACATATTTATATTATAATCATTATTTACCTCTGAGTAATTTGTGATACAAATTACCGTCTCATATGCCCCACTAGAAACATAATTATAAATATTTATAACTTGTTTAGAAATTTTAAAATTTTGTTTTTAGTCTCCTAAATCTTGTAACACACGCTATCACTTTCACTTAACACTTCACACGCATTTAACACACGACATATGTTTTATCTCGCCACTACTTACTGGCTTTGGTTTAATTAATTTAGATGTTAATCTGACACAAATTTCTTTATAGCAAATACTTTACCCTGAATTATTTAACTAGTGTTACAAAAAATGGTTTACTTTCTTATATTGTTACCAAAAATTTATCAATTCAAGAATTTTTTTTTTTTATAATAATTATACATATTTACCAAAATATTTACCCTCTACATATATTTACATCTCTTATATCTAGGCAATGTTTCACCTTTTCTGTTTGCTACATAAATATTTGTTGTTAAATTATTTTTAATTATATTTACCAATTTTTTTGTTATTTTGTACTTTGCAAATATATTTACATCTCTTAAATCTTGACAATGTTTCACATGTTCTATTTACTACATAAATATTTATTTTTAATTAGTTTTAACAATTTTTTTGTTCTGAATTTATTATTATTTTAACAATACTTTTGGAATTGTATTTACGTACTTTTAATTTAATATCATATTAAGTTTCAATCTTTGCATTCTTAATTTTTAAATGTTGTTACAGTTACTGAAAATTTAAATTTTTTTTTTTTTTTTTTTTTAAACATTTCTCCTTTTTTTTTTTTATAATTTATTTCTCTTTTCAAATGATATATATATAAATAATTAACCCTCTTACGTTCCAATACATTTCTCTGCAAGTCATCTTTAACTATCCAGCATTTACCTTACATCTCATTGTTATTTACCCTCCTGGATCAAATTGTGTGTGGCTAAACATTACTCGTAGCCGTAACCTAACCTTCAAATTTTTGTTCATGAATAACCTCTTGTATTCATTTGAAATTTCATCACATGATAACATTTGAAAACAATCTACAGTTTCTTGAACGACACATCTTTTAACAACTTTCATTTTCAATTCTTTTACTATCTCTTTAATTTGAAAGTACTCTAACAAATCTGTACTAAACTGTACTGGACTGGAGTTTTCATCTTGAACATTTTGGTACAATTTATTTCTTTGCATTACTGTCTCATTCTGTATTTCTGATATTTCCCCTCTGAAATTAACTTGCGCCTGATTTACATCTACATTCCTAACCTCTTCTATCTCTATTATCTCACTTGAAATACTACTCATTTGACTTCCTAACTCTGTACATTCTACATTAACCTCACTTTTAGTATTAACCTCACTTTATTTGTTATCTCTTTCCATGCTCATGTCTAGCATTTTCTTTGAAATTTCTCCTATCTTACTTACTATTACTTCCTCATTTTCATCTCTCATTTCTGGCATACTACTATCTAGCTTCATAACTTTCTTTTCAATTTCTTCACTGCTTTGATCTACTGTTTGCTCTAATTTCTCATTCCTCCTACCAATACTTTCAATTGATTTCCTGTTTTGTTCTAAGCTTTTACCAATATCTTCTCTAAATTCCCTATGACTCTTTTGCATATCTTCCCTTAATTGATCTGTAATACTCTTACTAATATCTTCCCTTAATTCTCTAGAACTCTTTTGCATATCTTCTCTAAATTGATCTCTAAAATTTCTCAGCATTTCCATCATTTCCTTCATCATACTAGCATCAAAATTAACATTTCCTGCTGTTTTATTCTTAGTTTCTGCACTAATATTTCCTCCCTCCAATATTACATTGTTTGAGCTTTTTTTTGTAACCTGTATTGACTTACAGCTAACTGTTACACTATCTCCCTCCATCATTGTTTCTTCTGTATTACTTGCAGCCATTGTTTTTGTTTTCTAAAAAAAAATTACGATACCTTTGTGATGCTGTATGTTGCTGTAGCTTTGATGTCCAGCGTTCTGCCCCATTCTCCTAGGTTTGTATGTCGCTTCTGCGTTGTGTTGTGATGAATCTACGTCGTTTCGATGTTTTTGCGTTAAATTCCCTGTTGCCTCGTAATCTCGGAATTACAATCGAAGTCTGTTGTCCCTGTTGTTTCTTGAATCTGGGTCTTGTAGATGATTTCACCGCTGCATTCCTCCTTTGGTCCTCTTAATTCTTCTTGGTTATTTCTGATCCTTTCCTGGTTACTCGAGTTCCTTTCCTGGTCGCTTCGCCTTCCTTTCCTGGTTACTTCGCCCCACGTTATGGGTGCCAATTTGCGAGTATAACAAATTGTATGTTGCAAATAAATGTTTGTTTACATAACTTTAACTGCCCCACGTATGGGAGCCAATTTGCAATATCAATTTTACGTGTTTATAGCACCACGTTGTGGAAGCCAATTTGCGAGTATAACAAATTGTATATGTGTTTATAGCACCACGTTGTGGAGCCAATTTGCGGCTGTTTTAATGTTTAATATTAATATAGCACCACGTTTGGAAGCCAATTTGTAAGAGAAATTTTACGTGTTTATAACACCACGTTGTGGAAGCCAATTTACGAGAGCAAATATGTGTTTACTTCACGCGAAACCATCTTGTGTGACGTCATACGTTGGTTGGTTCATTTGTTCTGTTTGTAGATTCCTCTGGCGTAGCAATTTGTATCAGTTTTAAATATCCACCGGCTAGCTATCATCTGATCTGGGTAGGCATGTTTTTCTTACAGGTTGTGAAGCGGAAAAGGAATCTTTTATCCAAACATTACTAGTGAAGAAATGTGTTTTATAATGTTTTATTGTCGAACACGTGCACTAACACTTTCACAGATTTATCTAGATAATCGCCATATTGAAACTGTTTATAATAACTTCTTATCACTTTTAACTCACGCACTTCAACTTTGTATATTTAACTTTAGAACATTTTATAAGATTTCTCGCACTTCTACTGCGTGTAACTTATGACGAAAATGAAAGACTTATTGGCGACATGTAGTTGAACTGCGGGATCGACGTGGAGCGTACGGAAAATTTTGTATAACTGCGGGGACGATGTATAATGTTTTGAGAATCTTGCCGAACTGGGGGACCCACTACCTCAACCTGGCTTATTTATAGGCTTGCCTTAAGATACACCTAAAGATTATAAATGAACTGCTATTGGCTAATAAAACGCGCCAACATTAGCGTCTATTTTACTATCCAATGAAAACCACTAATACATATTACTTTTAGGGAAAATTCTAGAAGCTTTTACCGAAAAGGCACGAAATATTACGTAACTTCCTGGTTCCCGGTAACGATAAACAACTCATTCCTTGCTGCAGTATTGTGTTATTGTTAACAGTTTCAATAGAGCCGTATATTATTATTTACCAATAGTATTTACAATTAATAAACCTCTGAAATCAATGTCACATAAAAATACATATTTATATTATAATCATTATTTACCTCTGAGTAATTTGTGATACAAATTACCGTCTCACCTTAGCCATCTTGTCTTGTGCGATACAGATTTATGACATTAATTAACTATAGCCTTGGGTTTATTGTGCTACCTGTATCATTTTAAAGCCAATTCATTATGCCTGCACCCTTTACCAAGGAGTACAGTCTCATAACAGATATGGTTTCAAAATTTTCTGGTTCTAAAAACGTATTCCCAAAAGCAATATATCTCATGTGAGCCAAGGCCTCACAGGAGCATATAATGTGCTGGGCTGTTTCAGTGCCTTTCTTGCTCTGCAATCTACTTATTCTGAAACACACTCATCGTGTTAAGATGCTTTTTCACAGTCTGGCAAGAAATGCAATAATTGTTCTCAGCTGAAGTCTGTTACATTTAAGTGAGCTTTTAGCTCTTTTCTTACAGGTTTTCTAATAAATACTTTACCATGTTTGTTTTCTGGTGTTTTAAGCCAGGTTTTACGATGTTTTACTTTGGACCAGTTCTTGATAGCCTCTCTTATTAGGCATCAGGATGTTCCAAGAGTCGGCTCTGGCCCAATAAATTGTAAAGCTGCTCCTGTGTTGCAAGTTCATCAGTTTTTTCATTTCCCTCTATGCCACTATGGCCTGGCACCCAGATAAGTTGAACCTCATTCTGTTCTGCCAAGCTTGTGAGCATTTTTAGGCAGTTTAAAACCAGTCCTGGCATTACCTTATGACCATTTAGATCCTTAAGGGGCTATCTGAGAAGATAAGGATCTGTTTACCAGTGTAAGCTCTTCTTATGTTTTCATGTATGCATTGAATAATAGCATAAAGTTCAGTTTCAAACAGTAGCATATTTGCCCAAGGGAAAACCTTAGTTGTCTTGGTCTAACCGCCACTTGACTGCTCTCTGGTAGATATTTTAAAATACTTGAAGATGTCATTAATCAGCAGAATTTCAGATGACTGTAGTTGAGGATGGTGAACATCTCCAAAAACTTGGTTCAACTTTAACGGACATAAAAGGAGTTTCTATGTCGAAATATCAACTCATGTAATTAACTACAAAAGTGAATTCACTGTTAATAGTGCTTCTTTATGTAACTTATTACATCCTGGTTTTCCAGAGTAAAGCAGAAACTGCCCACGTGAAAATGGAAAGTGTGAAAATGCATTAATACAAGTCCTGATGCAAAACAGCTAAGCATATTTCCTATTAAACTGCAAATTTAGATCACTGAAGTACAAACAAGATTTCTTGATAAATATACTGTTAGGGAGTGACTAAGTAAAAGATTCTAGTTGACCGCAGCCAAATTTCTATTTCAGTATGTTTACTTATAAACGTTTCTTGCAATGGTTGAACACCACCTGAATGTGGCAATTTACTTCTTGTTTGCTACAGTTAAATTTAAGTCCTATTGATTAGTTACATGCTTAGTGCATGACATTTTTTTTCTCTCCATCAAAAATAACAATTTTTTGTTTTTTAACCCCCTGACATTTATGTACAAACAACATTTATAGGGATGCTGATTTCCCTGGCAATGAGAACTTAAAGAGTAGGAATTATACAACAAAATTTCAGCAGTTGTTTGTACAGTAGTTTTTAGATTCGAGAGTTCACAACAATATGTTTTGATACTAGCTGGCTTGAATCTTACATGCTAACAATATGAAGTCAATAACTGGATAAAAAGTGCATATTGTTGAAACCGTGCCATAATAAAATGAGGTTGGGGCATGAAACCACTCTGTGTTCAACTCTATATCAAATATGACTTTTATAAATTATGTGTCTTAAATAAATGTTTACTTTTGGACCGTTTTTAATAAATCGTAGTAGGTTTATATTTCTGTGATTAGTAATCCTGTAACCTCGAGTTGTGAATGTTTTGCGTATGATATTTAAGAAATGTTTCAAATAATATACATATCAAATCATAAACTAATCATTTAATGACATTACTTCACTTACTTGCTAACTTAACAGTACATGTTTTGAGGATACTTTGTCCTCATCGTCAGCTTAGACTGATTGCCAGGATCAACTTAAAGTTCACTTATCACCCATTGGCACACAATAGATTTAATAGAAATATTAAGGACAACATAACTATGGCTTCATACAACAAATACAACATAAAGCAATTACTGAATGCTTCCCCTAAAGTCAAAACCCCCTTAGTAA
This sequence comes from Deroplatys truncata, assembly GCA_030765065.1. Taxonomy (NCBI): domain Eukaryota; kingdom Metazoa; phylum Arthropoda; class Insecta; order Mantodea; family Mantidae; genus Deroplatys; species Deroplatys truncata. The sequence continues at coordinate 53,788,252 of CM060985.1, forward strand.
AAAATCTAGAATTTATCAAATAGACAGCCAAGATTGTGACAGTTTATATTGGAAAAACCAAAAGGAATTTGGATATTACAGCTAAAGAACATTTTTGGAACATAAAAGTTTATGCAGTTGCAAAAGTTAGTCATAGCTACACATTTTTGGACATACCACGAAATCAAAAAGGAGGCAAAATTGTTGAAACCCCTACAAAATGAAACAGGAAAAGTATCTTTACTGTAAAAACTGTGAAAAAGTAATAAATTTCAAGATATCGCTATTTAGTGAACTCAATAAATTCACTGCACCACTAGATATCTCCTAACACACTCATGAAGTGGATGAAACCACTGTTTCCAACGGTCGGTCTACAACTAATGAAAACAATGATTTCTCAAAACATGCACTGTTATTTTAGCAAGTAAGTGAAGTAGTGCCAATAAATTATGTTTTATGATTTTATTCTAAAACTTCATTGTCTCTAGCTTCAAAAAATAAAATTATTGCAGAATACATGTGTTTGATTTCTTCACCTTTGGGAAAGATGGTTAAGCTTTTTGACATATTAAATACCTCAAAATTAGTTTTTAATCACTCTAACTTCACTTCTCCCCTTACAGAAATGAAGCTAGAGTGATTAAAAATTTGTTGAGTACTTGATAAGCATATAGGTTTATGATACTTTAGCAGCTCTGTTGAGTGTAAAATGCTAAAGATATAACTGACAATCAATATGCTCGTTCCACTCAGTACAAATTATTTTAATTACTAAGAAAGATGAAAAAATTTGTGAAAAATTACTTAAAGACTGCTGCTTCACAAAACTAGGAAAGTGGTTACAAGTACAGTTATAGTGAATTTCTTAGACACAAAGCCTACCACACATTTCACAAGATACTAAAGCTTAGTTAGATCCAAAATCACATTCATATTCAAGCAATCACAATGGAAAATTGTTGAACAATGCCAGAAACACAATGCTAAGAGCATGCACATGTGGAAGTGCTGTGTGTGTGTGTCAAGTTTCAACCACATCACAAGATAAGGAATAATGCAAAAAGAAATTTTTCTTGAAGGAAAGTCAGATAAGCATTCCTTGGGTAAATACATTTTGAAAGTAGCAAGTTCTAGACATAAAGGTCCTAGCCAACAAAAACAAATTTGGCACTATCTAAGTAGTATATATAAACTGACATTAAAAAGTTAATATTTTTCTACACAAAGGTACAGGAAGAAACATCAAACTATCTTTGTAAGAAAAACAGAACCTTGACATTCAATGTTCATCAGTAGTGTATACGTGTCCTTTAACTGTTGTACATAGGGTAGCAACATGACATTAGGAATACATTAGAGGAAGTTCCTGCTCTAAATATGCATTTGCACATTTCAAAACTATGTATGGGATGGAAATTTGGGATTCAGAGAGGGTGGGAAAATATTGATACGAGGATCACTATTTAATTTTATGGATTCTACTCCTTAAAAGGCCAGGGCTGTAACTCTCAAGTCACAACTATACAGTAACACAGGTCAATAGCTTTCAATACTCCCTAAACAGTTGATAGTGACTTACTGTTTAGTGCCTGTTTAGGACACAGGCATTCTATGCCCAAAGCAACATTCCTATTTTTATTTATTAGGTTTCAACATCCTTTAACTTTGTAGGTCATATTGTACAGTGAACAAATAAAAGGTTGAGCCAATGCCTAAAGGGCCCAGGTTTCCTAGAACTTTAGTAGACTGATATTCATCTTCTCAGGATAAGGGAAAACCTTATCCAAGTAACTCACCCTAAATGAGATTTGAACTTGAGACCTCTTGAATGTGAGGCAACATGCTACCCCCACACCACAGAGGTGGTACCATCCATATTGTAACAAGGGTTGTGAATGATGGTCAGTGTAAAGACTGCCTTTGTCAAGTGTACAAGTGTGGTTTCATATAAGTTAAATTCAAAAAGGTTTTTTACTGAATAGTATTTATTTTTCGTAGAGTATGGTTTTAGAGAAGGTGGTAAATATACAGAAAAAATTAAACAAAAATTTACAGAGTAATTTCCAAATTACCTTTTCAGGATAGTGTTTACGATTTAATAAATAAATTTTATGAGACTGGTTCTGTTCTGTTCATGACACTGCAAGAAGTGGTAGACCCCAATTATTTCTTTTGTGGCACCACAAAGTCAACAGAGTATAAAGATAGTATTAAAACAATAGATGAATTGTAAATACCAATAATAAGTTATCCTAATTCAGTAACAAAATAAACTTTTAATCAAAGTTTTTTAGCAGTAAAATTAAATGCATGGATCATATTCCCATATTTCGTTTATTCTACCACTGTGGAGGTACTTGATCACACTATATTTCTTTTCAAAGTATCTCTCTACACTCTTGGTAAAAAGTTGCGTTCTCCAGAGAAAGTCTTGGAAGCAGCCATGCCATTCTTCTTTAGAAATTGCACCAAATTTCTTCTTAGCATACAACAATTCTTCTGGATTCTGAAACTTGAGGCCTCTGAGCTTTTACTCGAGATCTGGAAATGAGTAACAGGAAAACAGATATGAGGTGGTTCACCAATGTCACTCCTAATTCTTGCAGAAATGCCAGTGTTTTCAAAGCAGTGTGTGCTGAGGCACCATCATGGTGAAGTAAAATTCCTTGCAATCCAGATTCAAATTTCTCACTGTTAAGTGTTCTGAATACTCCGGGGAGGCAGACTGTGGTATATAGCCAGCACTGACCATGTTTGTGTTTTGTGGCAAAATGGTTGCAATATGGCCACTTGTAAGGAAGAAACCCGCAGCACTGCTTAACCTCCATGGGGAGTTATCATTTAGAAAAACTCAAATTGCGTACCTCCTTGATTCACGATTGGAAACCCAGCTCTTATCACCATCATTGGAAATTGGCACCATTGATTAGACAAACCATTATCTAGCACCATTCCACTGTCTTTTGTTCTTCTGCAACATTGTGGGGCTTACTCCCATGATGATCTTTGTGCAGAATTTCTGACACTTATAGAAAATAAATGTTTAGGGAATGCTCAAATCCCCATAGAGAACTCGTGGATTGGTTTTTCCTGAGGCACTCTACATGAGCAGTGTTTTCATCTGTGACTGCTGATGTCAGATGCACAGGTATTCATCTTTCAAGACTTTTCAAGCCTTTTGTTCTTCCTCATCTACTCTCCGCAATCGTTCCAGATATTCTTATTGGTTCTGTCTGGATTTATAACAGTAAAAATTCACTGTGAGAAAATTCTATAATAATAATAATAATAATAATAATAATAATAATAATAATAATAATAATAATAATAATAATAATAATAATAATAATAATGATGATGATGATATCCGGTCTGTACAATATTATATTTACAAGGTAATGTTTTACACTATTTTTAAAAGACTGGATATTAATTTTGAACTCTGTATAATTCAATATCGCACACGCACACGATGCTTCTTTAACTTAGATTTAAAGGAATTAATTTGTAGAGGTTTAAGTTCCATTGGGAGTTTATTATACAATGTCGCTCCTATGTTTAAGGGATCTTTGTCAGAGAATTTTTTTGTATGTACAGATCTATATACATTAGTCTGACTTCTAGTGTTGTATTTATGCATATCACAGTGTTTTAAGATGTCCTTCAATCCATGTATTAAAAGTAGTATTCGATATACATACAATGATACAACTGTGAGAATTTCTTTCTTAATAAATAACTCTCTGCATGGATGGTCATATCTTGCATTTGATACCATCCTTGCACACATTTTCTGCAATGTCAACACTCTATTTATGTATACATTTGCAGCTCCACCCCAGAGTTCTATGCCATAGAGCAAGTGAGGATATATTACTCCATAATAAAGTGTGCGTAAAGACATCTTCATTTCAGTACATTAGACATTAAGTATGCTACAAGTTTTGCTTTGGCTACAACAATGGATGAAGATTGTCAGCTTCAACAAAGGTTGCTAATCCAGATATGCCCTTCCCAATAATGCAAACAGGAAATTTACATATCTTATAGTTTCTTAAAATCCTGAAAATTAAATAGTGAACCTTGTAAATCCATAGAACATTCTCCTACATAGTACTAAGTGTACATAGAGCAACTCATAATGTAGCAGCCCTAGCTGAACTGGGAAGTTTTAGTAGAAAAACATATGTTGCACAAAAGAAAGGAAGTACTTTCAAAGACTATTAAAGAGCATAAGAAATGGCAAAACAGAGATGGTGTTCCTTATTTCAAACACAGAGAATAATATTGGAAACTGGAATAGGCAATAAAGTTAATAGGTGGGTAATTAATCAATGGTCAAAGCTAATGGAATAAAGTCAAATAAAGAATGTCATTGGCAAACAGGAAATATGTAGTACCTAGCTTAAGAGAAAGAGTACTTTAAATATTAGAGACATTTTAAGAAGAAATGGGATATGGAAAGATACAAGTCATCGTTTGTGATTGAACTAAAAGGAAGGAATTTGTATGGAAAAAAGCAGGAATAATATAATTAGGTAGGATTAAAAATTACAAAAATATATTACATGTATTTTTCATTGACTATGTGAAAATACATCACAAGTCAATGATTTGTCGCTTTCCACTGTATTGTATCCTATGGTGCTTGAACTGCCTGCTTTTGGAAGCAAAACTGCACGTTCTCAGATGAAACACTAAAAACCAACTGCGCTATAAAATATTTTTCCAAAAATGTTTTCAGTCAGAACAACAAACCCAACTGATGCAGACTATGTAGATGCAATTAATATGGTTATGCACTATATACTTCTTGACTAGCTTCTTTTCAATGAATTTATTCTCATAAATATGCTTTTAACTGATTGGTGACATGTCTGAGGTGACAAAGTTTATACAAATAGTCACATACTGCTGTGTTTCCTAAAGAATATTTGTATTTATAGAATACATAGCCACTATGATATCTATAAAGGCTGATACTATGCAATCAAAAATGAAGTTTGGTCATTTGTTAACATTATAGTCCATTCTGCATTTGTTTCATTCTTTGTGCTAAATTAGAAAGAAGTATATTATACAGCCATAGTTAAAAAATGTTGTGGGGTTTACTGCTCTACTTTTAACACAGGAACTGGGAAATAAGTTGTCATGAGAAAACCATTATAAACCAAATTGAATGGTTCAGGCAGTGCAAGTACAGTAAGATAAGATCCAGCAGGCCAAAGATCCATCTTAAAGGGATGAAATTTGGGTTATTTTTAGCTAAAATGATAATTTTGTATTTTTGTATTGAAGTACAATGGTCACCTTATTCTATATGTATGCAAAGTTTTAAAGCACTATGACATCTGCAAGCTACCCTCATATTTAAGGTTTTTACCTATCCACTGTCGAACAGCACGCAAACCTTTAAAGCTGTTTTTTGATATATAAATTTCACTACATTTGTATACACGCAAAATCTGATGGGATCTACAAAATAGATGCTAGAGGGATGAAATTTTTACTGGATTTTCTATTATCTATGGAAAAAAATAGACAAAACTTTTGAATTTTGGGTATGCAGTTTATATAAAAATATTTTTCTCCATTTGTAGAAAATATTAAAAACCCAAAGCACCTTTTTTTTTAATTATTATAATCATTAATATATTTCACTTGTACTGACAAAATCTGCAATAATAAGCGACTATGCCTTTGTTTGTTAGTCCAGTATAGCTATAACAAATGCAAGACAGGGTGGAATCTCATGCTTGCAAACAGCTGCAGTTTGCACATTCCAGAATTTCAAACAGTTGATCTGCATTGCACAATGATGCAAATTGGTGTTATAAAAGATCATTAGTAATTCAAACTAGTTACTAGATGTACAATTTTGCATCCCCCCTCATTTTGTTCCATGTATGGTAGCTTAACAGTATGCTGAATGTTCTTACCCTGATATCTTGCACTTTAGTATACCATTTTTAAAATGCTTGCAGTTTTCATAAATGATTGCAAACTATTTAACAATTTTTGGTTCCACTCAAGAATGGCAGGTCATTACTATCAATTCCAATCACATCCACATTAAGTCATTATTAATCACAAAATATAAATCAGGGTTATATTACAACAATGGGGGTTATGAAAAATCCAAGATATATTCTTCTTTAATATTCTGTGAAAATGAGCTCAAAAGTGCCTGAGGAATTACACAGGGGCAAACATTAAGCATACTTTCTTTTTTGTTTTAATCTAGCTATAGTATTACTTTTTTAAAAAAAAAATCTATAATCTAAAATTAAGTATTAACTTAAAATGAATGCAAAAATACTGTTTAACCTTAAGTCTTTCACTTAGGTCTTCTAAATTAAATTGGGCAAGCAAACTTGAATGTTTTAATAGCATGAAGTTTTTTATTTTCCTTTTCTTTTTATCAAATGAATTAATACAGAAAGAATTCACAGAAATTATATCAGTATTGGCAATAAAACAGACGGATAGAAGATTTAATAAATAAAAGGAACAATTTATATACTTGAACAAATATCTTATATATTAATGTAATTTATTAATTGATTCATTCTTTGAATGGCTGTGACATTTCATTTTCATTTTGTAAAGTAAGGAAGCAAAATATGTTCCTTTTATGCAATTTGAATATCTGGCAATCTATTCCGAAACTATACAAGATACAACAAAATAGATAATAGAATTTATGTTTCTCTGTTTGATTTACAGATGTTCTTAAAAGGAGCATGTTCTAACTTCTTCCACTGTCTACTCTGTTTGCTATAATCTTTGGAAACCAAAATGTGAGGAGAGGAAGTGTGGAGGGAATAATTTATAATGTATTGGAAAAATAGAAAAGAGGTTTTAAAAGAATATGGTGATTATGTGTTGATGTTAAGAAATAAGATAGAAAAGTTATAATAAGGATTAATATATAGTAATAATTTAGGAGGGAGAATGTTATAAATAATTAGATAAATGTAGTATAAATAGTTACAACTGATGAACATAAATAACTATACATAGAGAATGCTGGATCATAATACATAACCAACCAGTGTTAAGTCTGTAAGAATCATCTAATATCAAGCAAGTCCAAGAACAGTAAAACATATTGTACTGTTAAATGCAATGTAATAGGTGAAGGAATTAATTATCGATTCAAATTGCTATTTTTATTTCAATATGCATGTTTCATAATTTTTGTATAAACTTTCTGTATACATGTGATGCTCCTCACAGGGTGGGTACTTTGTGATCACAGTTACAAGGAAACGAACACAAAACTACATAAAAATAACAAAATTATTGGGTGTAGAGGTAACATTAATAACACAACATCAAGACAAGCCACATGGGCTTACCCCGTGGCTCCGGTGGCTACCTCACTTGACTCGAGGTCTGGGGCAGGGGTGGGGGGTGGAGGCCCAGGGCCAGGGGACTTGCTACTCTCCTCACTCGGGGTCTTGGTCAGGAACAGGCCCGTGCTGAAGTCGCTCACAAGGTTGATCGGGGAGCTGCATGATTCATGTTCACAATGGGAGGGACAACTTATTTATACACTTTTTAATGCATGCTGTATAGTGCTTATGAAAAACCAAAATGTGACGTCAATAATTGCTACAGCTTATAGCCATTTCAATTTTTAAGCATTTCAGGAATATGATCTAATCCTATGGCACTGTACTAACTTTGAGTGTATGTGATAGGTAAAGCTATGCTTCACAGATTGCAAATATTAGTCTACTTCATTGCTCTCTCTCTCTCTCTCTCTCTCTCTCTCTCTCTCTCTCTCTCTCTCTCTCTCTCTCTCCCATGAAGGTGTTAATGCCTGTATTAAAAAAAACTTAAGGGAAGAAACTTTCAACAATACATAAACAGGTTGATAAAGGTCCTTCTGGTTGAAAATTTTAGTCACTGAACTTTCTCTTGAATGCAGAATCTGTGGGTTTATCAGAAGAGCTGTTTTTACTACTATTGAATGTTGTCTTAAATATCTTAGAGTCACAAATTTACTTATCGAGTTTTGCAAGGTCAATTTATTTAGCACAACTGAAACGTAACTCCCCACTGAGCAATTATTTTCATGAAAGTATTGGATAGTACAATGTTTTAATTAATTGAATCTACTTATTTTTTAAGAATAATACTTAGGAAACTACAAGTTATATATGACAATAGGTTATGGCTGCCATTCATCTCTCGTGACATTAGTGCTCATATTCTAAACTTGATTACTGTTAAGTGGAATGATTACTGGCATGTACATTATGTCGGCAAAGCTTTACAACTAACATGGTACAATTACACCCTCCCATCAAAGAAAAAATAAAATGAATTTGTATTATACAGTTCTATTGTAATTACTATCAGAAACTTCAACTTTGCTTGCATTATTGCATTAAATTCAGAGATTATTCTTTCTCCTGCTTTCTGTCACACACTCTATATCTCCATCTCTCCCTCCCCTTTATTGCATTCGTCTCTCTTTCTCCTCTGTGCAACTTACATGTCATGTAATGCTTTGAAAACTACTTTTTCTGGAGTGTTAATAAAATTAACACTTAATTGAAAGGTTCTTGAATACAAACTTGTGCCTCTTTCTTATACTTGCAATGCTGATTTATGTACATGTGTGACAGTGAAAAATTATTACAACTTTAAATATTGTATTCAACTTCTGTAAACTCTAAACTTGTTAGAAATATCAGGTTTCAAACTTTTGATACACAGTGTTTTTCAAACCAATAATAAGCGAGATATTTCATTTTTTTTCATTTTGTGAACCATTAAACCCCTACTCTAGGCAAATTAAGATTTAAGTGGGACTTAAGGTATGCTATATACAAAGTATCATGCTTGTTTGGCCAATCTTGTATGAAAAAGCCAACATACACATACAAACAAAAATTGTAAAAATGCAGTTTCTGGCTTCAGGGGAGAGAGTGAGAGAATGTGTTATTTCAAAACTGAAAATCACCAGAAACATTTTGGTCAGTTTTATTATACATATAGATGCCGTAAGCTTTGTCATGGATTTCTCCATTACAAAAGCTCTATGCTTATAATTCTACTGGAATATCTCAAAACATTTTATCAGCCTGTATATGTATTAAGCTGCAAGTTACTAGTAACAATCCATAAATCAAAGAAATGAGTTGAAATGAATTATCTTCCACAGATCACAAAAAGCTTAATGTAAGTTGTAATCAATAGCTACTGATCACATTCCTGAAACACATTTAGTCATTGAATACAAGAAATAAAGAGAATACTGCTGGGGGTCATTCAAATGGGGAAGACAAAAAAAACTACTTACCTATCCTATTAAACTCAAACATATAGACATATATACAATTTTTCAGGTTATGCATGAATAAGCACATTTTTTAACACTAAGACATTGGACCATAATTAATTTTTCAAAATATGTTTATAGAATTCTCAAGAATCTATCACCTCTACTCATGAACATTTAATATCCTTATATGTGTATAACAGCTCTCAAAATTTTAACGGAAAATAAACTTTATGCTAGAAAAGCATTAGCATACAGTTTATTAGTAATTAAAATATTTTATTTTATATTAAATATTTTTATAAATTATATAAACACAGCTCTTAAGTTTATATTTTAGGCATATTTTTAAAATTATTTTACTGAAGTTATATTAGGAGAATTATTTTAAATGCTCTAGGAATGGTCTTGTGCAGTGCACAAAACCTCATAGTGTTTGCATTTACTACATAAATGGGAATGATAAATACATTTTATTTGCAGAAAAAACAACTAAGCTGTAAAAACTGAACCAGAAATAGTCTACCAATTAGGCATCATCTCTTGTTTATTGATTAAAGCCATGGAGTCAAGTAAATTATGTACAGAGAGACGAAGTTAAAGAAAGTTATTTACCTTGAAAATACTTTTGAAAACATTGAAGAATGGTGCTGACTATCTGCAGAAGATGGTACTGATGAAGATGACAAACTTTCCTTCTCATCCTTCTCACTGGTTAGGCCCTCCATCCACGCTAATGGGTATGACAGGCGCTTTAGCATCTGCAAATAACAATCACTTTTAAGGACATCGCTCTCTTACACATAACTTCATTTAGATGGCAGGGTACATTAAAATCCACTGCTGAAATGTATTAAGTGGTGCACTGCGTCCCAAATGCGAACTCATGCGCTACCATGAAGCCATCGCATTTGGTTGAAATAAGGCCTACAAGTATTGGAAGAAAAAAAGACTGCAATTTTAGAAAAACCAATAAAAAAGTATTAAGTGATGTGATGGTTGATTGAGTCACACTTTTTGACACTCACCTTCACTAATTAAATGTTGTATAAAACAGAAACGTTTTCGACTGACCCAGTCACTGACAATGAGGATGAATTCCCTCGAAAACGTTTCCGTTTTATACAACATTTAATTAGTGAAGGTGAGTGTCAAAAAGTGTGATTCAATCTACCATCATGAAGAATACTTCACGGTTAATAGTGCTTCTGTTTTTAATCATTAAGTGATGTGTTGTGTATTTAATTTGACTCAATTTCTATTAATTGATAATTACATCACTGCACACATCTTTCAAATATACGAAGTATGTGAAATGGTAGATTTAGCAGAAAATAATATTCGGGGACATTTTCACGAAAATTAAATTAGTGTACACAAGCAATGATCCTCTGGAAGAAATTTCTTAGTCAAACAAGGAAGTCCAGTAAGGCAGTTTTCATTTCAGGATTGACTGAAAAACAGTTTTTGGAAGCAATTACAACTAACCCCTTTGTTATGGAAGAAATGGTTTTGCCACATGCAGAAACCTTTCACCTGTTATTGACGAAATGTTTTTGCATGCAGATTAGAGCTATGTTAATTTAAACAAAATACTGATTTGCAGTTAACTTGTGGACAATATCATTACACACTGATGTAACAACTTAAGCATGCTGTGAAAGAGTTTTACCCCTGTTAGCATAATGTTACATGTAATTTTACAACTTATGTACTTATGAACACTGTTTTTGCTCCTGCTATTATATCACAGTCTGCTTAATCTAATATATTGCAAAACAAAATCCATTAGAAAAGAAGTTGGAGTTTCGAGAGCCCCTGTGACATCCCATTATATTTGGGACTAGCTGCTGATTTTGTTCTTCAGCTAACTTGTATAAAGTCGAGTCCAAGCAGAAGTGAAGTATGTAACAAGTTTCTCTACATATTAAACCCAAATTAGCTACCTAGTTATTGGGGAAGGAAAAAAAAAAGAATTAATAAAGTTTCTTTCACCAATATCAAATACAGCTGCAATCAATTCGTATCTTTAGTATATTTATCCTTATTGGTTACAATTTCAGTAAATATGCAGTTATTTTTCATTCAAATATCTTAATAAATAATGGATTAATTTGTATTTTAACCAACTCGTGTAAAGTAAAATTGCCAGCTGGGATTTAAACCAATAATGGCTGACGTATAGCAGTCAGGCATGCTTTAAATGTCTAGTAGTTAACGGATTAAGACAGATAAACTTATGGTGCAATAGTTTGCTTACAATGATTCCTCCAGAGCACCATTACTCCTCCAACAACCGCAAATGAAAAGAAATTGTGCACATTAAGAAATAGAAATGGATAAATGATATTCTGTGTGACACACATGTCAATTTTTTTACTTTCTCTACCATGTACATAGTAGGTAGAGAAGGTATTGCATTCCACCCAAACATTTTATACCAAGATTTCACCGGAAATACGTGCATAAAGGCCCTCTGAATGCAAAACAGGCATTTTTAGAGAGAGAGGGGGAGGGGGAGAGAGGGGAGGGGGAGAGGGAGAGAGAGAGAGAAACTTAACTGTAAACGAAAAGTCTGCTGATAAACACCAAACTTGATATTTAGTTTCAGTACTTTCAACAGTGCGACACGAGGATTTTCAAGAAAATACTCCCCACCCCAAACTACCCTTTATATGTACAAGTTTTCGAAATCTTTTATTTTTTAAAAAATGGCTTTAACAATTTTATTAAAATACTATATATTAATGATATTTACACGACAAAATGTGTATTTTTGGGAATAGCCTTGGATGTCTTCATTCGGAAGGAGTTTTGTATAATCTTATTTAACTACTAAACGTTTAGGATGGATGGAAAATATGTATCTATTTAAAATATACAATTTATTTCAAATAACCTTTTTTGTGACATAGGCCGTTCCCGAGATATCTATTATTAATGGTTTGAATTGTTCAACACATAGCCATTTTTTTAAAGTTCTGCCAGCATTCAGTTGTTTCTCACAATTCCATTGAAACAGTATGGAATTTTAAGGCAGTGTATAGTGTCCAGTTCTTATTTAACTACCACTGTTCCCTTTGCATTTATAACAAAATGTGTGATGTAGCTATTTCTGCAAAGGTTTATTTCGATTAAAATGAAGTGGATAGAAAATTAGCTTTAGTAAGAATGGTTTGTATCCCACTAATAAGCAATAGACGTAGAGAAAGTCAGGTGAATGTAAAACATCAGATTTTTTAGAATACTTAGGTGCTTGATATAGTGACTTGTTAATGTTTACATAGTTTATTCCTGTTGCTAACATTCTTGATTTCTGCAAACTGTACTATGTACACATAATTTAGGATTTGGAAAGATAATTAAGAAATATACTTATGTTCTGCTTCAATAACTAATATGCATCAAGATATTACCTTATTTTTTCTGCTTTCATGTTTCTCTGCATCATCTGACTTTTGTCCAGCACCATCTTCAGAACCATCCTTGCCTTCACTACCATCTACACTGCCATCTACATTTGAGTCCAGACTGAAGGATACTGAAGAAGCTTTCTTCCTATTCAAGCTGTCACTGCCAGTTGATGTAGATGATGAATCTATCACTGCTGTCAACTGTGTAACTGTTCGTGGTGGCACCCATTCATTAGCAGGTGCATTAATAATGTCAGCATCTGAGAATACTTTCTTAGTTACCGGTGGAACAACAGGTATAGGCTCTTCTTCTGGCAAAGGCACAGCAGGAGTTCCGCCACTGCCTTCAGACATTCCAGCATCTCGAATGTCAATTCCCGAGTCATGACAGCTCAGTTTTACTAGCTGTCCCCGTCGGTCACTCTCATCCTCTATAGCAGCAACGTCAGCAGCTTCTGCCTTAGCACTGCTACTACCACATTCGTCTTCACTTTCCTTGTCTATTGAGCGGTCAACACTAGGAATTGCCCAATGGTGGTCCAAACAAGATCTCCGCCTTTCTTCTGCTGCTTTCATAAGCTCTAAGGGATTCTTCTCAGGTTCTTCTTCTTCATCCTTTATGATGATAGCATCTGTACCGTCAGAGAGACTCTTTTGGTGCTGAACTGAAGAGCAGGAAGACGACTCAAAGGACACTTGTCGGCTATCGTTGTCGGAGAGGGTAAGGAGATTGGTCGGTGTGACTAGGTCCCGCTCAAAAGCCTTTGGGAAAGCATCCCCTTCGCGGCTGATCCCGCTGCCACCAGCTCCATACGAACACACACTTTCATTTTCGTCATCATTGTCGGACGAGGAGCGAGCTCTGGCTAGCTCAGGAAATGTCTCATCCTTGACTAGCAAAGAGTCCTTACCAGGAGAATTCTGAGGATTGTCAGCCCCTCTGTGACGGCTACCACGTGCATGGTAGATTTCAGGCTTCGGTGTATCAGACCTGAGGAAAAACAGATCTGGATAAATAAAATGAACAATAGTGTCAATTAGGACTTTTATCATTTACCCATAAAGTTGAGCTAATGTGATACACAATAGTAACTCTGTATTTTAATGATGAATATACCTTTTAAACTACAATAAAGTCAATTTAAGTAAGAGATTTTAGAGGGTGGGGAAGGCTGCTTGAATAAAAGCTTTTCTGTTTGACTTTAAATACTTCTTTTTTTTTTGAGAACTTACGCATCAATATACGCAAAATAATAAGAGAATTAATTTATTCAGAAGAAATCAGTATGTGTTTAACAGACATATACACTTAGAATTTACAGACTATAGGAAGTAATGGGTTAAATGGATTACATTCAAAAAGGTTATTATGACATAATAGTTGGGGCTAATATGATACACTTTTGTATCTAATTTGCAACTTTTTGTTTTTTGCTGACAACCTATTACTTGTATAAAAGAGAACTAACACAGTATTATAATGGTGAATCATAAATGTAAAGAGAATAGAAAGAACTATTTACATAAAACATTAGATTAAGCTAAACAAATGATAAATGGAGATAAAAACACTTAAATTGATGAATTATATAACTAGATCACCTATAAATTTTCAGGCTACATTGCAGTAAATGAACAGTAAGTTTAAGGCAATGTTGTTATGCCTTATACTTGCACCTTCATAAATTTTCTTAAAAAATTATAGCAAACCGTTAATGGTAAAAATTACATTCTCACCTGGGAAGATCTGAGGTATGTCCTACCCTCATATGGGCAATATCGTAATATATGGCTGCATTTACAACAAATTCCATAGGTGCTATAACACCATAAGATTCAGGCCCATGCTCTATAACAAGAGGATCTGAGACATTGGGGTCAAACATAACAGCATTTGGAGTCACCAGCAGCACACCACCTACAACACCCTGCAATAGAAATGAAAAATCCTTATTAAACATGTAGATACAAATAACAACAGCTACTTAACACTTTCTTCTTAGAACTGCTAGATTATGTATAAATACAATTAGATCTCAATTTTATAGATCCCTCAGTGAATGGATTTCCAAAATAACCTATGAGATATACACATTACTACAGCAATACTATGTGCATAAACACCCTTTTAGTTTGCTGCTAGCAACTGGGCAAAAGAGTGGTCATATGTGCCATAGCTTTCCAGAAAAAAAAAGAAACAATATCCTCAATGCCTGTGAATTTGCTCTTCTAGGCTGACTTGTACAGTTATCTTTCATTTCCTTCACTTAGTCACTCCTTGCATTCATTTCATCTTACCTTCCATTTACTTTGTTTTTTATTCTACAAAGTTCTTCTTTCAGTGTTGCCTTTGATGGCACGAAATAATGCTAGAGCCATTATTTTATTTCTGTCCCACATCTGACTCTGCAGTAACTGTTTTTACATTTCTTTCTTCTATTTACAATTCCTGGCTAACAAACATTTCAACTATAGTAACATTGCAATGGGTACTTTACTGTTTTACCTTCTTCTTTTATTTTCTCTTATACTCTTTGTTTGCTGTCAGTGCTCAATTCTTACAACTTACAAACTGATAAATTGCACTGAATCCAGCACATCAGCCAGAGTATTCTGCTTCTGTAGCTGACAAAGGCTTCTGATAAAAACATTCTTTTCACAACTTTTTGTTTTACAGTGATTAACAAAATTGTTCAAGCTTTCCGACCTAACCCTATTGTTGGAAACAGCAGATGATAACAGAGGATGCTTCTGCGCACCTTAAGACAAACTTGAATATACTTTTCATTGTCATTTCAAATTGAGATGTAAAAATAATAAGGAAGTTATTTCGTTCTTTTGAAAAAAATTCTTCAGATACAGTTATGAGGTTTTCTGGAAGCTAATAATATGCACAAGGTTTAGAAGTACTCTGAACCTCCTTTAGAACAAGCCTAAATACATATTCTTCCATGCGACTATGGTATTTTTAAAAGATATTCCAGAAGTTTCTCTATCAAAACTTATTTTGATTTTAATGCTGTTTTAACTGGCAGATGACTGTGGTTTCAAAAACCACCCCTGTATCTCATATTTTCAGAAATACTCATTAATAAAACAAAGTTTAGAGCTAAACATACTGAATAACATAATTACAGAATATAGCTACAGAATAAATTAGTATTTCCACAGGTTTATTTAATTTGTTTTCCTTTATTATTCAAAATCCTTGTAAACTAATATTTTAAAGAAATTTGGAACTTCTGTTTCAACAATCCCTGTTTTGGTTCATGCTCTCTAGCTTTTCTGTGCAGGACACAAACATAGAACGAAAAGTTATAATAAGTGAAACAAATTAGAAGAGTGATTTACCTGACCATCCGTAATATGGCGCACATTGATTTTGAGGAAACGTGCTGCTGTTCTGTCTTCTTCGGAAGGATCTGCTCCTGTGTGAGTTGCCAGGGGAGAAAGTGGCATCGGCACTCGCTCAATATGTCCTGGCAGCAATGGCTTTGGTGACACTGGTCGAAGGTTATCCAGGATATCTGTAAAGATTGTGATATATTATTCATTTGCAATAATGGAGTCATTCATGACTAAAACTTTAGCATTTTTAATTTATTTTGATATGAACTGCCTTTCAAGCCATAACTCAGATTTTACAAAACTCAATGCTACAAAAATTGCTACAAAAACCTGGGGCCAGATGCTGATGACCTAGAGCGTTTAAAAATTACAGGTAGAATGCCTCAATAACCTTAAAGTATAATTCAAAGTAACATAAGAATTAACTAAAATGACAAATTTTCTGATGATCTTGTGGTAGAGCGAAACATTAAAAACATGGAAAAGTGATAGGTATTATGAATGACTTAAGAGGACAATAAGGCACAAACTTCCACAGCCTGTAATATAGGAAATCCAATGCAATAAGGGACAATGCAACCCAAAGATGAATGTTGCATTGTATCATTGCAGCACTAAATTAATAACAAAAAGAATGAAAGCCAATGGTGCAATTCTAATACCATTTGCCCAACCTATGCAATCTACTTTCAACAAGTACATGGGAACAAACAGCTGAAATTGCTAAGAGGTTGCAAGAGTGTCATATGAATAAAAATCTGATGTGTTGTACTGAAATGACTTTCTCTACTCTTGTATAACTATTTTTAAAACGCTTATTCTCCATATACTTCATATTAATCAAGATAAACATTTGCAAAAATTATCTTAGTTAATTTTCTTGCAAGTGCAAGGGGAATATGGTAGGCTTTAAGAGATAGTCAATTCTTTTAAGAGCTTGCTATGTGGAGCATTCCATTCTCTATGCACGCCCAGGACGTAAAAACAAATTCCCATTTGAGAAAAAGTATAAATATTTGGAAAATTCAAACAAATAACATGGAAATCTCGGAAATGGTTCACTCAACCAAAAGAAAAAAAAATTGTGTGTTTTAACGAGATCTACATTTTTTGTGTAGTAAACATTTGTCTATCTCTTATACTTTATCTGTTATGCAAAAGTCATTCAGAATGAAGAGGACTTTTGGCAACATTCCCAGAAAATTCAAGATATACATTTCATTTGTCATGAAAATATATTACACATATGATATTTTAGTCAAAATCGTTAGAGCCACTTTTGAGAAAATCAAAATGTTGGAAAAATACTCCATGTAATGGGTAGTCTGGGGTGAGGGGATTTTCTTGAAAATCTTTGTGTCACATCTTTGAAAGATACTGAATACCAAGTTTGGTATTTACCCGACTTTTCGTTTCTGAATTATGCTATTCACAGACACAGACCTTTTTCTAAAAATCCTTTTTTTCTATTTATTCAGGCGGTCTCAAAAATGTATGTCCAGTGAAATCTCTGTATGAAATTGTTGGGTGGAATGCAATGCTTTCTCTTAACTCTATATACGTGGTAGTGAAAGTAAAAAATGAGTACTCTCTCCTGAGTAATTGAGAGTTTCTTCATTCTACAAGTATCCTCTCCATTCATAAAAAATATTGACATGTGAAATGGGACAGTATTTTATGAAATTGAGAGATCTCATACTGTGTACTTATATGGCAATAAAAAATTACATGATGGAAACCTGTGTCCATTTCTCCTCTGTACAAGAATGAACCTAACACTACGTAACACAGGTACTTATGAAGGAAAAGTCTGCATCTGAATCTAATCTTGAATTCATAAATACTCTCAAAAGCATCCTGTTATTTTTAAGAAATCCATGTTGCCAGGGTCTAGAAGGAGAAAAGCAGCTATTTTGACTCATTAAGGAAAACACAAGCCTAAGTTTTTGGTCCACATTAATGAAAATCAGTTCATATTTTCTTCAGTATGAGGGTGCATCCTCTTTATTTCAACATAGTTGCTATCTAGTTCCAATAGCCAAAGAAAAGATTTAGTACAGTGTCCATTAACCTTTAACATGCTTAGCAGTGATTGGAAATGTACCCACACATGAGTTTTCTGCACCACTGCAACTAAAACATTTGAAATCATGTTCAATTTGATCTACCTCAAGATCCTCAGCTACTCCTGTTTGAAATTGAACTTACAAACATCCTAAGAAAATTTGGTTTCTTCTTGAGCTATAAATGCTCTTTCTCTAGTCTCTGGTAGTAAATCCACTGACAGCCATTACTTTTCGAAATCTTAATAAACCTTCTTTTCAAGAATCTGTTCATATTTAGTAGATATGCCGTCATCTGACTCGATGGTGATTTGATTTTAAAACACAAGTAACAAAGTAATTATTATTTATCATCCGTTGCATTTTATTTATAAAATATGTAGTACCGTACATAGCTATGACTCCGGCTATCAATTGAGAGGCGCCGACCGGCCGGCCGACCGACCGTCTGAGGAGATAGAGGAGGTAAGGGGTAGCACTCTCGCCCAGCATAAATACCAGAAGTGGTAAAGAGGGATAACCAGAATCTTCTAGAAGTTACTGAAATAGTGAGGCGTTTCTGATGCTACAAAAAGTGCTGCCCTGCGAGCGAGTTTGTAACTATAGTAACATATAGTGAGTGAGTGCTGCTATTGCAGGAGATTAGAGAAGTCTTGTGTTTTGCTACTCAGCGAATGAAGCGAGGAAAGAAAAGGGTGCTTCGCCGGTATTTCATTACGACTCTAAGCCACGAGAACCAGTGAAGTGACGGTGAAAACGGAGTGAAGTGACAGTGAAATTTGAACTAGGTCACATTTCAGTCGAAACTGGACAGTCACAGTATTAATAAATCCCACCGGAGGTTATGAGTTTCATCGGATAAATTAGTAACATCTCGTGGGATTACTTATGGTAAAACTTGGGTTAACCTCGATGAATATGGCTCACCTTTCTCCTCAGATGGTTCCGCATCGGCACTCCCCTCCGAGGGCAAATGAGTGGTTGTTGACGGAGGAGTGGAAACATCGGCAGACTCCAATGGTGCCGTTTGGGAACCGCGCTTGTCCGGGACATACAGCACCTGGCCCGGGAAGATGAGGCGAGTTGTCAGTCGATTTAACTTCGTCAGTTCTGATGGCGTGGTGTCGAAACGCGCAGCTACTGATGTCAGTGTATCCGATGCCTCCACCTGCAAAAAAGATGATGCTCCAGTAAGTACACTTGCAGTTATTATTTCATAATGAGTCCCATTAGGTAAGAACACTTTAAAATGACCTGAGTTCACCATTTTATGTGCATTAGCTTCTGCAGAGAAGCTATTTGCACCGGTTTGCCTTTCTGCCTCATGAAACACCTCAGAAACAGCTACATGTGGGAGCTGAGATTTTAAATACAAGAATTTGGATAATATTAATTGTCGTATATCTCAAATTTGATTGGAATCAGTAGGAAATTAAGGGTACTTTATTTACGAGCCTTTTAAAATGTATTATTTTAGCTCGTAAATTCTGTGCCGTCATTCGTACCATTAGTGGTGTTGATTCTAGCTTAAGATGTCTCGATACATGTACTCAGATATTCCTGAAGTTGACAGACAGTCCTAGGTTTCAATTTATTGGGCGCATTGGCAATCAACCGGTATAAGCGCGCGCGTACACACAAATCTGGTCATATCAAAGATCAGATTTTTTGGAGCACAACCAGGAGACGAACTTGGATCGGTGAGTGATCCACTATTTAGGATTAGCATTTTAAAATATTTTAAAAATTACACATTTCAAAGACTGAGTTGCACGAGACTTAGGAGGGTGGGGAGGAACTGAAAAGAAAGCAGGCATAAAAGTTAAGATCTTCGAAACGACTAGACACAACGCTGAAAATCTTGCATCTTGCATTCATTTATATCTGAAAGTTTAAACCAACTTGTGTGCTCACAAAATCATGGCAATGCAGAGAACGTTACACGTACTGGATTTTCACTGGAAAAAATATACCAAATCATAATTTTTGGTAACCCTTGTCTAGCGGCGGTGTCAGAACCTCCAAGTTGGGGGGGGGGGCTTTAGGGTGGTCACTGGGAAACTAAAAATCTGGTGTTGATAAAGGAGAATATTAGTTTTTGCACAAATACATATTACCTTCAGTCATTTTGCAGTGAACAACCAAGCAACCTTATAACATTGCGTTATATTACTCTGTTTTTGTAGCACAGGGGGTTTTGGATCGAATTAATCTACGCTGATGCACATTCATGAACATACAAGGAAAATCCACGAAGGCCTTCCCCCCCTCTATTTGGGAGATTTTCCCATATTTGAGCTCCCTATTGCTTCATCATTGATGTTGAGAAGACATTTAAGTTCTATTAGATGTGTAATTGACGGCTTTTTTTTCTCCCCCTCTTTGACTCCGAGGTTTTTCATTGAATGCCCAGGAATCATGTTCCTCAGCATATTGTGCACATTTTACGAATACTTTACTGGTGAAAATACTTACAAAATAGTGCTGACGGTCTAGTTAACTTTTTACGGAAATCTACTAGCATTATGTAATATGCACAAGAAAACTGAAAGCCTTAGCTAAGTGAAATTTATTACGCCGGCTGCTGTGGGAGGAACTGAATTCATCTGCGATAGCTTCAATTTTTCCACTGTAATAAGAGCACGATCGATGAGACGATCACCCATTTTATTTCCCTGGAACTTGTCTCATTACTGAAAAAACGTTCTTTAAGACACTTGATGCAGGAATGGTTAAAGTAATTTTGCCATTTTGAACCATTCATGAAACAGAACTCCTCAGGGACCTTGTAAAGCACAAGATACTTTCGCTCTCTCTCTCTCTAACTAGGCAAACCGGACAGTGATGTTAATAGTTCTGTCGAATTGAACACTTATTAAGAAACTTACCTACATAATAATGACACAATGGATTTTCTAAGTATTATTTTAACAATTAATTTGTTATGCATTTTAAACAATACATAATTGTTCTGTTGATATTCGTTTTCAACGCGGCAAGGGGTCTTGAGGGTGGGCTACAGCCCACCAAAGCCATCCGCTGGCGTCACCCCTGCCCTAATGTAGCAATATTTACATCGAACGGGATTGCCCCGTGGTAACGTGCGAGGCTCGCATTCGGGAGGCAGCTGGTTCGATTTCCGGCGAGCACCCAATCTGACTATGGGTTTTTCGTGGTTTCCCGGGTCGGTAGACGAACGTTGGAGTGGTTGCTCTTCCACTACGACTTTCCTGTCTCTCATTTCCTATACCCATTATTTCCATCATCATATCTGTTTCAGGGTTGAAGGATCAGGCGACGGTGTTCGGCATATTGCAGCTGGGCAGTGAAGATACGCTTTGTAGAGGTTTCTTCCTGGCGTCGGTCGGACTACTCGGCTAGTCCCGCCCTACGGGGGATCCCCAGGGAGTCAGGGGCTTAATTGTGGGCGCGAGTGGCGTCGGTGCGTTCGAACTGGAAACGTCAGGGACCCGCCCATGCTTGCGCACGTCGTCATTCGGATATGGTTGCCTTTAGGGTCTCTCCCCTCATTCCTCCCTCCCAAGGGGTCACGGTAAAAGCAGAAAAGGCCCATTGGCTTACGTGCGGTGGTGTGCCCCGGTTGCGGAGCTCTACCCCTCCGTAGTATGTACCTTTACCTTTTACGTACATTTACCATCTGTACCCGTCGAGTAAATTATTTACGAGAAAGTAACCTAAAATATTTGGAATATAAGTAATGAAATACAGTCTTTAAAGTTTTACATACACGAGAGGGGGGAACATACACTATTCCCTAGGCAAATTTAGTTTCATCCTCCTCGTACCACTAGCATTGAAGGTAAGGGCACACTTAAAAATGTCAAATTTATTATCCCAGTTATTCAGATCTCATCAAGCTGACTAATAAATATCTTACTGTTTATTTAGTCTTCTGTTTATCTTACGACACAGTTTTCCAGCCTGTATTTAACATGAAATGTCACGATTTGTGTCTTTAGCACATGCCAATCTACTTTATAAATTATACATTTGATACTAACATGGGAAGCTCCCCCTCATAATACATATATTTACCTCTGAAACCTTAGGCGTAAACAGTTCTTTCATCTGCTTCTGTAGACATTACATAATATGCGGTCTGTAAAGTAAGTGCCTTATTATAAACTGTACCGAAAATCAGTTGTACATACAGGTGTGCAATCCAAATTCAGAACGGCACAAAAATGGCAACACTGGGCATATTTGAACATCTCTTTATAATAATTGTTGGAAAATGCGCCTAATTTTAGTCTTTTAGTCAGTGTTCGGCGAAACACTGCAAGGGAATGAACAAACATAAATTGGTGCTAGCTTGAAGACTTTCTTCAACATTAAACGTACTTATTCACTCAATAAGTTTTGCGTCATAAAATGTGTCGACACTTTTATGTAGAAGTCATCATTTTTAAACGCACTTTATAGTATCACCATATGTAAGGTAAGCTTC
Organism: Deroplatys truncata; assembly: GCA_030765065.1. NCBI lineage: Eukaryota > Metazoa > Arthropoda > Insecta > Mantodea > Mantidae > Deroplatys > Deroplatys truncata. Next base: position 53,810,821 of record CM060985.1, read on the forward strand.
AACATCAGGCTGGTTCGGTAATACTCTCGTATGCGAGAATCATTTGGACTCGCTATACACACAGTACGCATATCCATGATTATTTTGTTGTATATATATATATATATGTGTGTGTGTGTAATGTATTTTAAAACACAAATTAGATAACATACTTAAAACATTTATCAAAATTATTTACAATTCATTATAACCAAAGTTCACAACGCATCCCAACCAAGGCATTACGGTAACATTCCTTCCGCTACCAGCATCTCCCAGAGTTGAGTGCCTTAAGCCGCAAAGCGTAGTCGAGGGATGGCTTTTTATTACGTAGGGGAGTGCAGACTCTGCAGAATGACGACAGCGTAGTCGTAGGATCTGTGAAGCTAAACCTTCACATTACTTTCGCAGCGCTTTCAAATGCTGGCAACATTGATTTGGACGCTTTTTAATTGCTATGCTTCTTAGCGTCCCATTCTATATTGGGCGTGAAAGATCGGAAACTTTGCTCGGAGGCCTCCGGCTTTACTTCCCTTCCAAAGGAACGCATGCTAAGGACTTTTACGCCCGAAAAAATCCATCACCCTTTTTTTATGTAAAACGTTCATTCACATATACGGGAGTGGTATGTACCATTTATTTACCTTTTAGAGGGGAACTTCAAATAACTGCTAAGTCACTAAACAATATGTTGTACCTACATGCTGTGTACAATTTTGGAACAAATTCTCTACCTACCTTGCAAATGCTGGGATAAAAGTTCTATATTATTCATGAATTAATCCACAAGTTCCTGTGATTCATAGTTCAAAGCAACAAAACATTCGGTGCTTGTTCTAATCCCAGCAAATACAAACAAATAAATAAACGAAACCGAATCTGCCCTTAAACAACATGTAATTAACTCTTCCATCAGTGATATTTTCTACTTGCTCTGAATAATTTGCTCATTTTTGAGGTTATGAGTTCAGGTGATCAGTAAAATAAATCTATTTTTGCAAGTTCACTTATAAATTCCGTGCAGAGCACTGTAGATCTTACCCTTTCCTGCATCCATCCAAAAGCGAAACAATCAAACATCTTGCTATGTACAAAATTTGCACAATCGTGACTGTTAGGACCCACTTACCACAGAACAACTAAACTAATACGTTCTTCTTTTTCTTTAGAGACGTGCTGAAGTCACTGTAGCCCTCTTTGAACGTCTACTTTCCCCATCTATAAGATTAGGCTAAGTAAACCTAAATTATAATTTAATTTTGCATTTAAGGATATGGATAATGATTTTTTTAAATGCCCTTAAATTAAAAAATAAATTTAATTCCGCCTTGGACGGCATACGTTTAAAAGCAACAGCTGAATGTTTTGGACATAGCTTACTTACGCTTTTGGAGAGGACTGCCCCTTATTGAAATGCACATACGGAAAAATATGCATGCTGTTCAGGCGGCAGCGTCTTTAGCATTCAAGGGGTCCCGGTTCAGATCATATGTATGGTCAATCTTTTCGGTGGTTCCTTTCAAACGACAAGGAATAGCAAACTGTCTTCTTCAATGCCACGTAACAAAGGTTTACCCACATATTAAATGAATAAAATGGGTGGCCCTCCAAGGCGGCAATGCAAGTAACGTCATCTATCAGCAGGTTACACAAGGAGATGCTACGTGAGGACGATTGGCTCCAATTTCATTTAAGATACTAACAACATTCCAAAAAGCGATGGCGATATGGGCTGTAACTCTGTGTAGCCGAAACGTATTTAAGGTCCAAACCGTGTAGCTTATGTTGATGACAATCACAACATCTACTAACATCTACTAACATCTACTTCAAAAACTGTATACTTTGAAATCAACATTGGAATGTCGCAATTTAGGCGTAGGGCTTGTCTTCAAATCATTTACCACACCTTTGAATCTTAAAGGAACTGGAATATGTAGCCTCACTCTTCCGATTATGACAATACTAGCCAAAAGAAGAAACAAAAAAGAGAACTAACAACGAAGATAAATAGACACTATTGTAAGCCTTAAGCAAAACTGGAAACAGTTCACTTTCTACTTCATGCTCATACCAATTTCATCATACAATCAAGGTTGGAAAGGACAATAAATCGGATTGGTAAAAGCTCAGTTTGGCCTTCCTTACACTCCTGATTATTAGCAATAATTCAGTTAAGGCTTTGCCCTCTTGAATGTTCACTGGAAACCTCACTGAAGTAGACTTTCCTTATACATAGAATATGTACAATGTAGTAAGTCACATAAAGCCATGCAATTCTTGCTCAGGTGTTCAAAAACAGGATAAACATACATATTCCGTAGCATCACCTTTAAGAGGCATTAAGTTCTAGAAGGATAGAGGTAGTTCAAACACAGAGCTTCTCGATTCTGTTCGAATTTCATTTTCTTTCACGCGGCACATCATTTAATGGAACTCTGCTGCTGGTGGGTAATAGGTTTATCTACGAGGGCGAATCGAAAAGTAACGCACAATATTTTTTTTTTTTTTAACAAGAAAGCTTAATAGTTAAAACAAAAAAATCACAAATGACTTTACCCTTTTACCTAGTTTTTGACATAGTCATCAAGTTTCTCAACACATTTCTCCCATCGTGACACCAGTTTCAATATGCCCTGTTCGTAGAAGTCCGTTTCCTCGGAGTATAGCCATCTGCGGACTGCTGATTTCACTTCCGCATCTGTCGCAAAGCGTTGACCAAACAGATGAAAGTCCGATGGTGCAAGGTCCGTACTGTATGGTGGATACTGGAGCAACTACCATCCAAATTTGATTTTCTGACCAATAGCAACATGGTGGCGAGCAATGTCATGAAGAATTTTGACATCGTCAGCATTCAAGTTGTGGTGTTTGTCACGAAGGGCACGACGCAACTTCATCAAAGTTTTCATGTAGGCTGCAGCATTCACAGTGGTCCCGTGTTCAGCAAAGTCCACCAATACAACACCATGCACACCACAGAACACCGTCACAAGCACTTTCCTAGCAGTTTGAGTCACTTTGAATTTTTTCTTCATTGGGGAACCAGCATGTTTCCACTCCGCACTTGCCTGCTTGGTTTCGGGCGTGTAGTGGTATGCTCAGGACTCATCACCAGTGATGTTTCCTTTCAGAAAGTCATACCCATCTGCGGTGTACCGCATTGGGCGAGCCAAACTCATCATTCGCTGGCCCTTGTGGTTTGCCTGTCAGGTTCTTAGGCACCCAGCGAGCACTAACTTTGCGAAATTCCAACGTGTCATGAACAATATCGTACACTGCACCATAGGAAATGTTGAACTGTTGCGATAAGGTTCGCAATTGCACACGCCGGTCGTTCAAAATTGCCGCCTCAATGCCTCTGACATTCTGTGAGGTTGCAGCTGTTTTTTTTTTTTTTTTTTTTTTTTTTGAAAGGGGAGATAGTTGAAGAGTTGGAAAGGAAGAAAGATTTGGCTTATTTCGCCAGGTCAAGGAAGTTCAGGTGGTAGATAGGATTGTGTTAGGGTAAGGATGGTGGAGTTCCGCGTAAGCACCTCCGTCATTCTCGCGATGTGGTTGCTGCCGGCTGTGCCGGTCAGGCGCATTGATTGGGTTCTCAGGTGGACAGCCATGGCGCTAGTCCCTGACTGTCACCTGGGGGATTTGTGGTGAACATTTATTTGTATTGTAAAGTGTGGTTTCATCGGTTGAAGCGTCTCTGTGAGTGTGGTTGTCGAAGAAGATGTGATTCTATGTACGATCCTATGAATGTGTTGCTGTCGTCAAGTTTGTTGCAGTTCTCCTCGAGTAGCTGGAGCTTCTGAAGGACAGTGGCTTCGGTATGCTGGTGCTGCTCTCGAAGTCCAGCGATGGCGGCCTCTAGGGCTCCCAGTCGCGTGGGCCGGTCGTTGCAGCTGCTGTCTGTGGCGTCATCTGATTCCAGGAGGTGAGTTTCGATGCGTGCCAGCTTGCGCTGACACGAGTTGACTACTGGGTTCTGCTTGTCCTGGACGTTCTGCCGAAGTCGCAGGAACTGTGAAGCAATCGTTGAGAGGTGTCTGATTGTTGTGCGATGTTTGGCCTCCATTGCTGCCAGGCGTGCATTGGAAGACCGTTGCAACGCCTCGAGGCGGAGGCCGATGTCCCGTAGGCTGAGTTGTATGCTTTCCACAGCGGTCTGCAGGCTTGATGCTGTGGAAGCGCAGGAAGGCTCGTGTTGATGATGAGATGTTGATGTTGTTGTCTGTTCGTCGTGATTTGGCGCTGATGGTGCTGAAAGGTTTGTTGGTTGAGCTGGCGGCGTTGTTCGTTGAGTTGCTGTTGCCCTCGGATAGAGCGGGCACTGCGCCTGGCCTGTAAAGTGGCCGTGGCCACTACAGGTGGCGCAGTACCTGCGGCGTCGGCGGAGATCGTGGCTTGTGCAGTGTGCAGTCAGTGTTGCGGCACCGCAGTAGTGGCACCTGGGAGGTGCGGCGCAGGAAGAGGCGTCGTGTCCATAGGAGCAGCATCTTCGGCAAGGCTGATGACCTTCCGTACGACTAGCCTCAGCTCGAAGGACCTGCCCTAGCAGGGGCAGGCCGGAACTCAAGGCTGCATCGCGGTCGGCCAGGTCAGCGAAGATCAGGCGAAACAGCGTTGTTGGTCCCCGGGATGTGATGATCCGTGTGGCCTTCAAGGTTGAAGACCACCGGTGTTGTGCGGCGGTGAGTACGTAACGTGATGGAAGGTCCCGGGGTACTCCTGATATCACGACGCTGCATCGTGAATACAGCGTTGCTGGTGATGTAGGTGGTGTTGTTGGCTGCTGCGTAGGTTGTTGAGTTGCGATGGCTGGTGTTGTTGGCTTCTGCGGTGGGAGGTGATGTGTGATGTTGACTGGAGATGAGATTGGCTGCTGCTGTTGTGAATGCCGGGGCGAGGCAGCGACCGTTGCCCAAGAAGGCACGGCCACCGGCGGCGTAGCTGCAGCACTCCCGGCAGATGCCGGGGGAGCGGCCGGTGATTCGGCGGCGGCAGGTCCCGGTGTAGTTCCAGCAGCGGACGGCGTGGAGGCTTTCCCTTCGGCGGGTGCAGGAGGGTCAGCGGCGATTTCTGCTGCGGCGGTCCGGCGAGTCCTCCTCTTCCCCATCTTGAAGCTCTTCTCCTCCCCCCTTTATCTGCAGCTGTTACAGGAGCGTGGCGAATCACTAAGGTTCACACGGACCTCTGGGAAGAATGCACACCACCTGGAGACATTGCTACGGTCCATACAATCATCCCCATACACACTACGCATGTCCCTGTGACTATCACTCGGTTTATGCCTTTGGCCCACAAATATCGAACCACAACTCTGTGCTCTTCACACGTGGACAGTAACATGCGCAACATCTTTGTTGCGTAGTTCACGCTTCTCTCGCTAGAGCTGCACATGAAACAAAAAAATACTGAAAACTTCAAACTATATCTGTGTGAAATTGCAACATTCCAGCAGCAATACCAAGGTAGAAGAAAACTATTGTGCGTTACTTTTAGATCCGCCCTCATATATTATAGATGCGAATTCACACAGAGCTTGTTGCAACGTCGCTGCAGTTCTGGAAGCCGGTTCATGCGTACATCATCAGGTTTTGTTTTCTTTCTTTATAGTGTTTAACGCCCGTTCTTACTGCATACGAAACCACAGGTGGTGGAAATGATGTTGCACGAAATGAAATTATTAGAAAAGATATTTGGAAGGAAACGTTCCAGGCCTAAGCTTAGGGAACCTCTCCGGTTGAGGACTGAGGAAAACCTGGAAAAGAAACCTCAGTCTGGGAAGACGGTCCTAGTTTTCTTAGGTACATATATTTAAAAGGATGGCGCATCCAAACATTTGGAAATTGTGGTAATGTAAACACTATATATACATAAGAGAGTTAAGCCCTGTATTACTTTCTCTACTACGTATAGCAAGTAGGGGAAGTATTGTATTCCACCCAAAAATTCGATACCGAGATTTCACCGGAAATACATGTTTTGAGATCCCCTGAATCCAAAAAAAGCATTTTTGGAAACATGTCCGTGTGTGTGTGTGCGCCTATGTGTCTGTCTGTGAACAGCAAAACTCAGAAACGAACAGTCAGATATACACCAAACTGTATTTAGGTTCAGTATCTTCCAGAGATGCAACACGAAGGTTTTCAAGAAAATCCCCCACCCCAGACTACCCTTTACATGGAACATTTTTCAAAAATTTTAATTTTCTCAAAAATGGCTCTAACGATTTTGATTAAAACATCATATGTTTAAGATATTTTCATGACAAATGAAATGTATATCTCGAATTTTCTGGGAATGTCTGCAAAAGTGTTCTTCATTGTGAAAGACTTTTGCATAACTGGTAAACCATAAGAGATAGACAAAATTTTACTGCACAAAAAAATGTAGATCGCGTTAAAATACACAATTTATGTCGTATACATTCTTTTTTGTAGAGTGAACCATTTTCGAGATATTGCTCGTTATTCCCTTAAATTTTCCAATACTTATACTTTCTCTCAAATTCGTTATTCATTTTTACTTTCTCTACTACGTATAGTAAGTAGGGGAAGTATTGCATTCCACCCAAAAATTCGATACCGAGATTTTACCGAAAATACATGTTTTGAGACCGCCTGAATACAAAAAAATCTGATGTGCTACACTCACATGACTTTCTCTACTCTTGTACAATCTAATTTTACAAACGCCTATTCTCCATATACTTCATGTTAATCGAGATATCGAGATATCAATCTTATTGGTAATTTTCTTGTAGATGCAAGGGAAATATGGTAGCTTTTAAGCGATAGTCAAATATCTTAACGCTGGTTGCTATGTGGCGCATTCCATTCTCTTTGCATGTCCAGGACATAAAAAAAAATCTGATGTGTTACACTCACATGACTTTCTCTACTCTTGTACAATCTAATTTTACAAACGCCTATTCTCCATATGCTTCATGTTAATCGAGATATCGAGATGTCAATCTTATTGGTAATTTTCTTGTAGATGCAAGGGGAATATGGTAGCTTTTAAGCGATAGTCAAATATTTTAACGCTGGTTGCTATGTGCCGCATTCCATTCTCTTTGCATGTCCAGGACATAAAAAAAATGAATAACGCATTTGAGAAAAAGTATAAGTATTGGAAAATTTAAGGAAATAACAAGCAATATCTCGAAAACGGTTCACTCAACAAAAGAAATGTATATAACATAAGTTGTGTATTTTAACGCGATCTACATTTTTTGTGTAGTAAAATTTTGTCTATCTCTTATGGTTTACCAGTTATGCAAAAGTCGTTCACAATGAAGAATTCTTTTGGAGACATTCCCAGAAAATTCGAGATATACATTTCATTTCTCATGACATTACCCTAAACATATGATATTTTCATCAAAATCGTTAGAGCCATTTTTGAGAAAATTAAAATTTTCGAAAAATCATCCATGTAAAGGGTAGTCTGGGGTGGGGGGATTTTCTTGAAAACCTTCGTGTCGCATCTCTGGAAGATACTGAACCTAAATACCAAGTTTGGTGTTTATCCGACTGTTCGTTTTTGAGTTATGCTGTTCACAGACACACACACACACACACAGACACACACACACACACACAGACACACACACACAGACACACACACGGACATGTTTCCAAAAATGCTTTTTTTGGATTCAGGAGGTCTCAAAACATGTATTTCCGGCGAAATCTCGGTATCGAATTTTTGGGTGGAATGCAATACTTCCCCTACTTACTATACGTAGTAGAGAAAGTAAAATGAATAACGCATTTGAGAAAAAGTATAAGTATTGGAAAATTTAAGGAAATAACAAGCAATATCGAAAACGGTTCACTCAACAAAAGAAATGTATATAACATAAGTTGTGTATTTTAACGCATTCTACATTTTTTGTGTAGTGCAATTTTGTCTATCTCTTATGGTTTACCAGTTATGCAAAAGTCGTTCACAATAAGGAATACTTTTGGAGACATTCCCAGAAAATTCGAGATATACATTTCATTTCTCATGACATTATCTTAAACGTATGATGTTTTCATCAAAATCGTTAGAGCCATTTTTGAGAAAATTAAAATTTTCGGAAAATCTTCCATGTAAAGGGTACTCTGGGGTGAGGGGATTTTCTTGAAAACCTTCGTGTCGCATCTCTGGAAGATACTGAACCTAAATACCAAGTTTGGTGTTTATCCGACTGTTCGTTTTTGAGTTATGCTGTTCACAGACACACACACACACACACACACACACACACACACACACGGACATGTTTCCAAAAATGCTTTTTTTGGATTCAGGGGATCTCAAAACATGTATTTCCGGTGAAATCTCGGTATCGAATTTTTGGGTGGAATGCAATACTTCCCCTACTTACTATACGTAGTAGAGAAAGTAAAAAGCATTTTTGGAAACATGTCCGTGTGTGTATCTTTGTGTGTGTCTGTAAACAGCATAACTCAAAAACGAACAGTCGGATAAACACCAAACTTGGTATTTAGGTTCCGTATCTTCCAGAGATGCGACACGAAGGTTTTCAAGAAAATCCCCCCACCTCAGACTACCCTTTACATGGAACATTTTTAGAAAATTTTAATTTTCTCAAAAATGGCTCTTAACGATTTTGATTAAAATATCATATGTTTAAGATAATGTCATGAGAAATGAAATGTATATCTCGAATTTTCTGGGAATGTCTCCAAAAGTATTCTTCATTGTGAGCGACTTTTGCATAACTGGTAAACCATAAGAGATAGACAAAAGTTTACTACACAAAAAATGTAGATCGCGTTAAAATACACAACTTATGTCATATACATTTCTTTTGTTGAGTGAACCGTTTTCGAGATATTGCTTATTATTTCCTTAAATTTTCCAATACTTGTACTTTTTCTCAAATTCGTTATTCATTTTTACTTTCTCTACTACGTATAGTAAGTAGGGGAAGTATTGCATTCCACCCAAAAATTCGATACCGAGATTTCACCGGAAATACATGTTTTGAGACCTCCTGAATCCAAAAAAAGCATTTTTGGAAACATGTCCGTGTGTGTGTCTGTGTGTATGTGTGTGTGTGTGTCTGTGTGTCTGTGAACAGCATAACTCAAAAACGAACAGTCGGATAAGCACCAAACTTGGTATTTAGGTTCAGTATCTTCCAGAGATGCGACACGAAGGTTTTCAAGAAAATCCCCCCACCCCAGACTACCCTTTACAGGGAAGATTTTTCGAAAATTTTAATTTTCTCAAAAATGGCTCTAACGATTTTGATGAAAATATCATATGTTTAAGATAATGTCATGAGAAATGAAATGTATATCTCGAAATTTCTGGGAATGTCTCCAAAAGTATTCTTCATTGTCAACGACTTTTGCATAACTGGTAAACCATAAGAGATAGACAAAATTTTACTACACAAAAAATGTAGATCGCGTTAAAATACACAACTTATATCATATACATTTCTTTTGTTGAGTGAACCGTTTTCGAGATATTGCTTGTTATTTCCTTAAATTTTCCAATACTTATACTTTTTCTCAAATTCGTTATTCATTTTTTTGTGTCCTAGACATGCAAAGAGAATGGAATGCTCCACATAGCAACCAGCGATAAAATATTTGACTATCGCTTAAAAGGTACCATATTCCCCTTGCATCTACAAGAAAATTACCAATAAGATCGACATCTCGATATCTCGATTAACATGAAGCATATGGAGAATAAGCGTTTGTAAAAATAGATTGTACAAGAGTAGAGAAAGTCATGTGAGTGTAACACATCAGATTTTTTACTTTCTCTACTACGTATAGTAAGTAGGGGAAGTATTGTATTCCACCCAAAAATTCGATACCGAGATTTCACCGGAAATACATGTTTTGAGACCCACTGAATCCAAAAAAAGCATTTTTGGAAACATGTCCGTGTGTGTGTCTGTCTGTGTGTCTGTGTGTCTGTGTGTCTGTGTGTCTGTGAACAGCATAACTCAAAAACGAACAATCGGATAAACACCAAACTTGATATTTAGGTTCAGTATCTTTCAGAGATGCGACACGAAGGTTTTCAAGAAAATCCCCCCACCCCAGACTACCCTTTACATGGAACATTTTTCGAAAATTTTAATTTTCTCAAAAACGGCTCTAACGATTTTGATTAAAATATCATATGTTTAAGATATTGTCATGACAAATAAAATGTATATCTCGACTTTTCTGGGAATGTCTCCAAAACTATTCTTCATTATGAACGACTTTTTCATAACTGGTAAACCATAAGAGATAGACAAAATTTTACTACACGAAAAATGTAGATCGCGTTAAAATACACAATTTATGTCATATACATTTCTTTTGTTGAGTGAACCGTTTGCGAGATATTGCTTGTTCTTCCCTTAAATTTTCCAATACTTATACGTTTTCTCAAATTCGTTATTCATTTTTTTTATGTCCTGGACATGCAAAGAGAATGGATTGCGCCACATAGCAACCAGCGTTAAAATATTTGACTATCGCTTAAAACCTACCATATTCCCCTTGCATCTACAAGAAAATTATCAATAAGATTGACATCTTGATATCTCCATTAACATGAAGCATATGGAGAATAAGCGTTTGTAAAAATAGTTTGTACAAGAGTAGATAAAGTCATGTGAGTGTAACACATCAGATTTTTACTTTCTCTACTACGTATAGTAAGTAGGGGAAGTATTGCATTCCACCCAAAAATTCGATACCGAGATTTCACCGGAAATACATGTTTTGAGACCTCCTGAATCCAAAAAAAGCATTTTTGGAAACATGTCCGTGTGTGTGTCTGTGTGTGTGTGTGTGTGTGTGTGTGTGTCTGTGTGTCTGTGAACAACATAACTCAAAAACGAACAGTCGGATAAAAACCAAACTTGGTATTTAGGTTCAGTATCTTCCAGAGATGCGACACGAAGGTTTTCAAGAAAATCCCCCCACCCCAGACTACCCTTTACATGGAACATTTTTCGAAAATTTTAATTTTCTCAAAAATGGCTCTAACGATTTTGATGAAAATATCATTTGTTTAAGATAATGTCATGAGAAATGAAATGTATATCTCGAATTTTCTGGGAATGTCTCCAAAAGTATTCTTCATTGTGAACGACTTTTTCATAACTGGTAAACCATAAGAGATAGACAAAATTTTACTACACATAAAATGTAGATCGCGTTAAAATACACAACTTATGTCATATACATTTCTTTTGTTGAGTGAACCGTTTTCGAGATATTGCTTGTTATTTCCTTAAATTTTCCAATACATATACTTTTTATCAAATTCGTTATTCATTTTTTTATGTCCTGGACATGCAAAGAGAATGGAATGCGCCACATAGCAACCAGCGTTAAAATATTTGACTATCGCTTAAAAGCTACCATATCCCCCTTGCATCTACAAGAAAATTACCAATAAGATTGACATCTCGATATCTCGATTAACATGAAGCATATGGAGAATAGGCGTTTGTAAAAATAGATTGTACAAGAGTAGAGAAAGTCATGTGAGTGTAACACATCAGATTTTTTTATGTCCTGAACATGCAAAGAGAATGGAATTCGCCACATAGCAACCAGCGTTAAAATATTTGACTATCGCTTAAAAGCTACCATATTCCCCTTGCATCTACAAGAAAATTACCAATAAGATTGACATCTCGATATCTCGATTAACATGAAGCATATGGAGAATAGGCGTTTGTAAAATTAGATTGTACAAGAGTAGAGAAAGTTATGTGAGTGTAACACATCAGATTTTTTTATGTCCTGGACATGCAAAGAGAATGGAATGCGCCACATAGCAACCAGCGTTAAAATATTTGACTATCGCTTAAAACCTACCATATTCCCCTTGCATCTACAAGAAAATTACCAATAAGATTGACATCTCGATTAACATGAAGCATATGGAGAATAGGCGTTTGTAAAATTAGATTGTACAAGAGTAGAGAAAGTCATGTGAGTGTAACACATCAGATTTTTTTTTTATGTCCTGGACATGCAAGGAGATTGGAATGCGCCACATAGCAACCAACGCTTAAAAGATTTGACTATCGCTTATAACCTACCATATTCCCCTTGCATCTACAAGAAAATTAGCAATAAGATTGATATCTCGATTAACATGAAGCATATGGAGAATAAACGTTTGTAAAAATAGTTTGTACAAGAGTAGAGAAAGTCATGTGAGTGTAACACATCAGATTTTTTTAACTGCGTTTGATCGCATTTCATATTTTATTGCCACCTCATCGAATCGCACAATAGAGGCTGATTTACGCATCTTTGGCTTTGCAGTAGCACGCTTGCTGTTGACACATGTCAGTAGGCAATAGGACCGTACAAAGTTAACAACTCGTGAAAGAACAGCCTGTCTCTTCCAGCTTTGGGGAAACAGTTGGGTAAAAAGTTTATATTAGTAGTGTTTAATTATCCTTTCCGTCTACTTCGTGCCTTGAATTCTAGCAGCTTCTTACGTGCCCTGCATTCTCTGGGCAACGCTTGGGACAAACTTGTATTGCGCTCAATCTGAGCGACTAATCGGAACCGGAAGAAATCATTGTGATTTAACTTCCCAGACAGAATTTGTTGCATGAAATGTCATTTCTTTGTCTTTAGGTAATTGAGAAAGCAGCATATATTAGTGTTCTGAAGTGGGATAATACAATGAATGGGAGGAAGAAGTTCAGGCTTTATAATAGTTTGAAAGGATATTCATATACTATAGATATCTTAACATTTTTTAATCTTCCATTGATTAGCAAAGTTATTGCATATCTTTACTTAAACACATTGATGATAGAACTTAATGGAGTACTTTTAGGACTGTTATTTGCTGAACACTTCACTCGAAATGATAGGCATGCTTAAGGGTTGCCGCAAGGGGTGCGGATGCAACCCTATGAAAGAGTAGGACCAGCAACAATTTCACGACTTTCCCTATCCGTTACAAATTAGCATCAACATTAAGGCATTATCCGAAAAACATGGTGGGGACTTTCGAAGCTAAACAAGCTTATAATTTAATTTTTTAATTCCCTTTTTATCTCAACCAGTATGCGCTGAGAACAGCCAAGCGCTAATATCTTTCTTTTTAAACAAGGGAAAAAATTCGTAATAGATTATCGTTAGGTTATGTTAATTATGTTTAGTAATGCATCTAAACTGTTGCGCACCACACTAAGTCACTGCTAAATATGACTTATTAACTACACATTTTTAACTTTCCACTTCACATTGACTTGCCATGTCGCCTTAATACAGTCCACATAGTATATGACAGCATTCGCTGAAAAGAGATTCTTTATCCACATTACGTTATTCAGGGTTCTTTTTTGTCTTGAAATGTTTCCAGTTAACCCTTCATGTCGCACTCTGAAAAAACTGAATCGATATGTTTTTATTTGGGATAGGGAATGAAGTAAATAAGCTCTCCTGAACACTTTTATATAGCTTCCGGCTTTACTTGATTACTTAGTAAGGAATTAAAAAGATGATTAAGAGGTGAAAGCAAGGTGATTTAAGTTACCTCAATACTCCAATTATTTTTATACAAAATGCAGTATGTTGCTCTTGAGCAACATTTCCCAAACAAAGATTAGCCAGAATGTTTTACTATTACCCTGCTTCGTATTAAAGGACCCAAAACAATTCCTGTTAGGAACAAAACGTATTTCTTGCATAAAGCACATGATAAACTGATGTTGCTTGTGAGCAACATTGCCAGATAAAGGGCTAAGTAGTAAGAGGGTTTAAATCAGATTGGCGCGATGGCTATTGCAAAGTTCGATGCTACGCCACAAAAGCCCAATAGTAGCCTAGGGAGGAATTTAAATTTCTTTAGTGACGATAGATGGTGTATGCGTACGGCCGGCCATCTTTGATATCCATTGCGTGAGTAATTTCTGCATATAATCAGCAGTGAATTGTATTTAATTGCACATACGTAGTTCTGGCATAACTGATTTTTTGATGAAGAAACGCGCCGCAGTCAACTGTGGAGAGCATCTGAGAAAGATGGAAGCAGTCATATGGTTCCAATTTAAAGCAACAAATAGAGAGATAAGTATCGCCCCAACATTATTAATTAGTGCATTAATAAACGAAGCACTCGAAGTAATTCTGAGGCGGCATATGTCTTAATTTTGATGCACTACTTACAGTGCCATTTAAACAACCTGAGACTCCTGACATTTCACTCTAAGCGGAGAAGTGGGAGAGCTGGGTTGCCACGTTGTGTTCCACGCCAACATTGCAACGGGTTATCCCTCAAAGTTCAGTTTGTAGGCGGAGGGAAAGGAGGGTGTTGGCACCTCACTGGCTAAAGCAACAGCAAAAGGGACGTTACCATGGAAATAACCTCCAAGAAGTGTCAGAAGTCTCATGTTCTTGTATAATGTTATATAATCGAAGTTCTAATTTGTTTCAAAATATTTTAATTTTTAAAATTCATTGTAGTCGCGTTATGACTTTAATGTTAAAGCGACAATATAATTTTTTTAAAAAAAAGTATCATGTTATTTAAATTCTACTGTATATATTGTGTTTTGTCCCACGCGATGTCGATACTTCATTGTTGTGAAAACGGTATGTGATATTCAGCTTTACGCTTCAATAAGTTCACACGTTTCTCAGCGTACATTATAAGAATATACAACTTACTAACTAAACTAGAAGCAATCAAAGGCACAAGAATCTAATAGCAAATTTCCGATCACAACAGATAATCCTTCATGATAATATAAAAATTGGAATTACGTATAGGTATATCAGCGGAGTCAAGTCCTAATTATCGTCCACATGTCTGCATAAATAAAACACATTATGATACTTGTACCTGGTAGGCCATTTCATTCTTCCATTAATTACTTTTCATTATCTTTAACAGTTATTAAACACATTTTAGCATTTGTTAAAAACCACAATAGCTCTAACGCAGTGAAACCTGTCCTCAAAAAGTTACACAAAAGGCAAATATGAAGATCACATGCATAATTGAATTATCATTCACGTTCAAGTATGATTCTCTCTTTTCTTAAAACACATTACAACTGGCAGAAATTATGTTAGGTTACGTTAGATTAAGTTAATAATTTTATATTATTGATTAATTATAAATATCACAACATGCGACATTGATATTAATTTGTTTTCAATACCTAAACACATTTGTTTACTATTTATTGCAGCTTTCATTTTTAACATATAATGCCTTCCCAGAATAAGAAAACTGCAAGCTTCAACTCATTCCATGTTTATTATATACATCAACTGAATACTATTATTGAGATTAGGTCCCTTGCATAGGTCCCATCAAATGTGTAAGACCCGATATACCTCAATACTTATTAGCATATATTATGCGACGGTATTCTTTGTTTGTTTGTTACCCCACGTTGTGGTAGCCAATTTGCGACGGTATTAGTGTTTGTTTGAAAGAATGCTACTGTTTATCTGCCGCACGTATAAAAGACAATTTGTTGCGGTCACTTCGTGTTATCTTTTACTGAGCGCCTATTATTGTATTTAATATTTTTTGTTCACTGTCCTCCGGCTAGCTATGATCTCTCGGTCAAGCACTTATCTTATACAGGTGTGTAAACGGAAAGGAGTTTTTATCCAAAGATAACACTGATGAAAGAATTTGTTTTACACTTTTGTCTTAACACATTATTCACTTTCACATATTAATCTTGACACTCGCCAAACTGAAACTGTTATAATAACTTCTTTACTGCCCATTATTAATTCGCGTACTTAAACTTTTTGTGTAATTAACTTACAACACGAGAGATTTTTTATAACATTGCTACGCGTAACCTGCAAATCGATAAACTATGCTCTGTATTCACCATAACTGCTTTCGTTGAACTCCGCGACGTGTAATGCACAAATGTTTCCGATGGACTGAACGAATTTGACTCTGACCTAGCCCTTTTTATACTCCTACACCCCGATATGCCTAAAGATTATAACCGAGCTGCTATTGGTTAATAAAACGCGCCAACATTAGCGTCTATTCCAATGAAAATTACGAAAACATATGCTCTAGGGAAAAATGTTCCAGCAAATTCTATGAAAAACGCGCCAATATTACGTCATTTGCTCGTCTCTAATAATGATAAATAGCTCACCCCTTCGCTACATTATTGCACGCTATTATTGTCAGTTTCAGTAAGGCCGTATAAACCCACTTCTCGACAATGCTTACAATCATCAAACATATCAAATCAATGTCACACAATAATGCATATTCACACTACAATCACTCTTGACATTTAAATAATTTGTGATACAAAGTACTGCATCAATTATAATGTATTTCAAAAGTCGCTTCAAACATTAAACCACTACAAATATCATATATGAGATAAGAAAAAACAAAAACACATCACAAATTGGACAAACAATGGGATTTTATAAAACATTGGATGCTCGCTATTCTCTTGTGTAACGTACCCCATTCTTTCTACGACACCATGCATAGCATTTTGCAAATGTCTTGAAGTTACTGGCAGTTTTTTGCGATGTAACATCTCTCAGTTACAGTGGGGATGTTGGATGCGTCAAGAAAACTCGTTCATTAAGGTAACCAAATGTCGGCCGGATTGAGGTCTGGAGATCATGTAGATGTAGGTAACGGAGCGCCATCTTGCATGACGATTATGTGTTGCATATCGTGATTCCTCAGTTTAGGAATGTAATATATTTTTGTTTGTCAACGACGCTGTCGAATGCCAAAATCATATTAGCGTTGCCGGTGTGCCGGAATTTCGTCCCGCAGTTCTTTTACATGCTAGTAAACCTACTGACATGGGGCTGTCGCTTTCAAGCTCACTTAAAAAAACCATCGGTCTGGGCCGGGTTTGAACCCTGGCATCAGTCGTCCTCCGTGGTCCAGGGGTACCATGTTAACCTCTAGTTTCCGAGATGCGGGTTCATACCCGGCGGAGGGCGATGGATATTTTCGGGCGTAAAAATCTTTAGCATGGCTTCCTTCGGAAGAGAAGTAAAGCCGATGGTCCCGTGTCCTGGATTTACGGCACGTAAAAGAACCTCAAGCCTGATAAAGAGGCCTCTGAGCAAAATTTCCAATCCTTCACCCCCAATACAGAACGGGACGCTAAATGCCATAGTAGTTAAAGAGCGTCCATAAATAAACTTAATTTAATTTGACCTGGGACCAGAAGACCAGCGCCTAACCAACTGAGCCACCCAGACCGACTCAAGTCTCAGAACATGCTGTAGTAGCGCTTCCCGTTTACTGCAACAGCCTGTCTTGTTTCAATTTTGTCTTCTTTGAAGCAAATATGGTCCATTGATTAAATTATGAACTGAAGCCACACCATATAGTAACTTTAAAATCGTAGACTTTGTTGAATTAAAAACAGAGTCATTTTCTGACCAAACTCTGCAATTATGCATGCTAAATCCAGCATTAAGAGAAAAGTGTGCTTCGCCTTTCCAGTCAATCATTATTAATTCGAATCTCTGCTACCATAAATAAAGCAAATCATTTCATTACCGCTTGTCACTTTCTTTGAGTGCAAACGTTGGTTTTAGTTTATATGGATACAGACTAAGATGTTTTCTTAGAATTTCCAAACTGTGATATTACTTGTTTGAAGTTGCCTGGACAGCTGAGCAACACTACTAATTGCATAATTATTTCTCTTATTTCACGATTTACATGAAGCACCTCAGCAACGGAGACAACATTGATACCTTACGTCTTCCAGATTTCTTAACAGCAACAGAATCTGTTTCCCCAAACTTCCTGATTAAATCCCCCTATAACTACGAATTGAACATGGACCTGCTTTTATATTGTTAAAGAACTCTAAATTTTATTAGACCTTGAGAGAAACTCCTATTGCTTTCATAATAGCATACACCAACTGTATTGTAACATTTTGAATGGAAGGCAGTACTGACAAAATCATTAATGTTTTATCCAACAAAATAATAACTAGAGTAACTGTGACATGTAAAAGGAAACAAATGGAAACCAAACCTCATTGTTTGCCCAATATGTGATGCCTTTTTGGATATATTTTTTTTCTGTCCCAAATATTATAGTTATAGCGGTTTAATGTTTGAAGTCAGTTATGAAAGACTGATTGGATATGGACCACGGCCCACAAGCCCGGAAAATCATTTTTATTTTAATGACACCGACCGTGAAAACCTACATAGTTCCATGACTGATACATTATTCAAAGCATACTACCTTTATTTTTTCGCAACAAACGAATAGCGACTTACCACTTGAAAAAAAATCTGATGTGTTACACTCACACGACTTTCTCTACGCTTGTACAAACTATTTCTACAAAGGCTTATTCTCCATCTACTTCATGTTAATCGAGATAAACATTTGCAGACTCTATCTTATTGCTAATTTTCTTGTAGGTGTAAGGGGAATATATATTTAGAAGGGCAATATAGAAATACAGTAACCTTTAAGCACATATCTCTTAATAGCTGGTTGCTAGGTGCAGCACCATTCCCTTTGCCATAGATTAACACTCTTTGCATATTCAAGACAAAGAAATGAATAACGAATTCCCATTTGGGAAAATAAGTATTGAAAAGTTTAAGGGAATAACAAGCAATATCTCGAAAATGGTTCACTCAACAAAAATGTATATGATATAAATTGTGTATTTTAGCGCGATCTACATTTTTTGTGTAGTAAAATTTTGTCTATCTCTTATGGTTTACCAGTTATGCAAAAATCGTTCACAATGAGGAATAGTTTTGGAGACATTCCCAGAAAATTCAAGATATACATTTTATTTGTCATGAAAATATCGTTAGAGCCATATCAAAATCGTTAGAGCCATGTTGAGAAAATTAAAATTTTCGAAAAATGTTCGATGTAAAGGGTAATCTGGGGTGGGGGGATTTTCTTGAAAACCTTCGTGTCGCATCTCTGGAAGATACTGAACCTAAATACCAAGTTTGGTGTTTATCCGACTGTTCGTTTCTGTTATGCTGTTCACAGACAGACACACACACACACACACACACACACACACACGGACATGTTTCCAAAAATGCTCTTTTTTTCAGGGGGTCTCAAAACATATATTTCCGGTGAAATCTCCGTATCGAATTTTTGGGTGGAATACATACTTCCCCTACTTGCTATTCATAGTAGAAAAAGTAAAAAACACTTTTGATCATTTTATTATTTCACTCTCACCCTAAACCAATTTAAGCATAACGTCAACATTTTGCTACACTAACTTCTATAATAATCTTTAACTATGGGACTTTGTAACCATAAAGTACTGAATGACGTGAGAATATTTATTATCGTTCCATTTTTATATCACCACGTCTGCCCAAGTGATGAGAGTGGCTTTCATAATATTTCAGGATGGTCACATAATGCTATATTGACCGCAGTGAATCCCACTTATCTGTTATAGCTTCCTTTATCGCTGTCTTATCTCTGCAACAGAGCAAAACACTTTGCAGGTCGATTTCAAAACTTGCAGCTCAATGGGTGAATCACAGTTTCCGTAATTTCCAGCAGGAAGCACTTTAATGTGTCGTAGCTGCGTGACGAACACTAACCTTGAAGAATTCTCCTACTTTCTCTGTAGGAAACTTTAGAAATTGAGTTTTATTTATGGAGCTCTTTAACTGCTATAGTCTTTAGCGTCCCATTCTATATTGGGCGTGAAAGACCGGTAATTTTGCTCAGAGGCCTCTTTATCAGGCTTGAGGTTGTTTTACGTGCCGTAAATCCACGACACGGGACCACCGGCTTTATTTGCCTTCCGAAGGAAGCCATCCTAAGGATTTTTAAGCCCGAAAAAAATCCATCGCCCTCCGCCGGGTTTGAACCCGCGACCTCGGGAGCTGGAGGCTAGCATGGTAACCACTACACCACGGAGGACGGCATAGGAAACTTTAGGATACACCATCAAATCACCAGTCAACGGTCTACTATTTGCGGATGATCTCACCTTGCTTTGCAAAGCCAAGACAATCGAAATAACACAAAGATTACTTAATAACTGCTTACAACAACTCTTGAACTGGAGCCATCTCACAGGTTTAAATTTCGCTCCATCAAAAAGTGCACAGTCTTCTCCAAGGCTGTAAACACTCACCAAATCCGAAAGTTATCAACGATAAACATCAAATCCATACAGTCAATACAGTTCGCATTCTTGGTGTAGTACTCTTCGACCGGTAGCTCAACTGGATTCATCTTAAACTCCTTAAAGCTGGCTGTGGTCAACGACTCAATATACTGACAGTATTATCAGCAAGATCATGGGGAGTGTGTTACTACGCACTTACAAATCTACCATACAACCTAAACTGGACTACGGATCTATAGTTTGCAATTCAGCAAGTACTACAGCTCTTGAAGTGCTAGATTCAATCCAGTCTTCGGCATCAAGGATTGCTTTAGGAGCCTTTCACACCAGCCCCATAGAGAGCCTACAAATTGAAGCTAACGTACCTCCGCTGCAAATTAGAAGGAAAATCTCAAGTCTATCATACGCAACACGTACTGCAACGAGACCATTATCTCTACTCTGTATTCACTTTTCGGTTGATCCGCGTCAAAACAACCCCCAGGTGACCAGTGCACCGTAATAATGTATCCTTCCGCCATTCGCACTAGAAATACTGTCACACTTTCAGAAGAGTCCTTATTTCGACAACTGAAACGGGGACTAGCATATTCTGCTAAGGGTTAAAGATGATAAGATTGATGGTTGCAACAAAATAAACGTTTGGACATATAATGATAGTTAATTCTAAATTAAATGAGCGAAAAATAAAGTAACAGGTATGCGATAACTTAATTTATTCGCTATCTGGAAGCGGCACTTTATTAATTGTTGGCGGCTCATTTTAAAAAAGAAATTGTGAACTGTTACGCGAATTGCATTCTTAAATTCACCACATTCTTGCATCGCGTATTTCATATGCTTTCTTTTTTTCGGGTATAACCACTTTTCTCGTTTCAGATTTTTCTGCACAAGCACTGTTTATACTTGCACTCGAAACACCAGTGAACTCAGAAGTTAATTTCACCATTTCTTTAGCGGAAAGTGTTGGATATTTCTCACATAACTTATAATAAAGATTCAACATTATTGTTTTCTCACCACTACTCAATGGTTTGCGCGGCTAATGCTTTACGTAATTCGACGAAAACACAAGAGCAAATTCACCGTCCTCCAAGATACTAAACACAACTGCTGGTTTCTGGCTGTAAACAATATTCTGAGCTTACCCGGATGTCAGGTGACTCATACGAATTGCATCATGGGACTTGTAGCTCTGTTTTACGTTATAAATCAGCGTTAAATAAAACCTTAGGTATTTGTATAGAATATTATACCATTTAAGGATAAATTCATTCTAAAATTCAGAGATTAACATGAGACTACTTTCCTGGGCGCATTGCTACCGTGTTGCACCACGGTGCACTGACCACGTGGGTTTGTTTTGCCGCGGATCAATCTAAGAGTGAATATAGTTTAGTCCACTCTTACATCATAGAAAATGCCACAGAATCAACACCACCCTCAGATTTATAAACTCGTCTCTAGACGTACTTCAAGGAATTTAACATTACTCTGCCTTTTGTTTCATAAATTCAGATTATATATCATGGAGACTCATATACCCCTTTATTGATACATTTCTGCTAGACGAGGAAAATCAACAGATCGTTTCCTACAAACGTCTGTTGAACGAATTGTGTACACTGTATTCAACACACACTCATATCTTCACTGATGCATACAGACTTGATGGATGTGCAGCGGTATGCCCTGATTACACCATGCAATATAGTCTTCCCAACTATCTTTCTTCTATTCTTGTGAATTGTTTGCAATTCAACTCCCATTGGAATACATACTTAAAAAAGATAACCTACATAATATCACAATATGATCCGACTCGTTGAGTGCTTTAACATCCCTTCAACAAACTTCAACGCCCCAAAATATTGTTAAAGAACTTCAGAAACTGTACAACCAAATATTAATCTCACGTAAATCAGTATCATTCGCCTGGTCTCCGTCTCATGTCGGAATTCTGGGAAATGAATCAGCTGATCAGGCAGCCAAAGAAGCCACCAAACATCCCCCTCAGGACATCAAGATCCCACACGTGGACTTCATCAAAAAGACTTGCATTAATCAATGGAGACAAACATGGAAAGCCACATCTAGAAGTAAGTTACACGATGTCTACATTTCCGAGTTCAAAGTTCAACACTACCATTTCAACCGCAAAGATCAAGTTGTATTAACTCACTACTAATTGGACATACTTCTATAACGCACAAACATCTCAGCGGTGACCTTCCTCCTGTGTGCGACCTCTGCAAATCCAACCTCACAGCTCATCATCCCGTTACAACCTGCCGTCGCTGTGTACAACATAGAGTAAGATGTGAAATCCCCAACAGTCTACCAGACGCCTTAAATTCAGCACAACAAAGAACTTTAAACTTCATGAAAGCGACGAAATTGTATAACAATATATAGGACACCTACCCGGAGAATTTAATGTTACATGTACTATTACTGTTGAGAATATTGTGTTTTCATTGTAACCATGTTCTGTATTCTAAAGTAGTCGCGGTAGGACTTTAAAGTTGAAGCGACAACAAAGAATATTATATATACATTACACCAAAAATAAAATGTATTACAAACTTCTAGTATTATTCGACCTCTGAAATCAACAATTAGAATGACATCTCTCTACCGCCTACCTATTGTACGCAAAAGAGCTATTGTGTCCGGAAATACATTTTGAGGTACCAGTACACTGAATCCAAAAAACAGCACTTTTACCATATTTCATACCTGGGCGAGCCACTACTTAAAGCATGTAAGGCAAAATCCCTCAATCCAAACCCCAATTATTATTTACACAAACAAATCTTATTTTTTATTTTCTAAAAATACTTCTGAACATTTTGATTAAAATATGAGATATTGTAGCAATTAAAAAAGACAATTCGTGTCAAACATTTTTGTAGCGTTAGCGTTTTCGAAATATTTCATTTTGCAATTCTAGATTTCCCTAACATGCTTTAAAGTCTGCGATCCTCGTTCTTTTTCTTTTTTTATGTAAGAGATTGCTATACCACGACTAAAATTTGAGTGCTGTTTCCGCACGTTACTTGTAACTGATCACATACTGACCTGATATCATTATCAGGTTAAAATATATGGTAAATAACGTAAAGCGGTTAAAATAGTCACTTTTATAGGAATGCTGTAATACTTAACTGATATACAGAGACTTCAGAAAGTAATTACCCTCCCTATTAAAAAAATCAGCCAAATTAACAGAGAAGAAATTATAATTTTTAGTATACGGAAAGAACAAACGAATTCCAGACGTTTGAACCTTTTCGTGCGCAGTATTCAATACTCGTAGTAGATTATTACACAAAGAGTAAAAGTAGGGTTTTATTTTGCGTTTAGGCCTTTGTTTTGCAATCCTACGAGCAGAATAAGACCACTTTTAAGACGTGTGGCATATGCTATTTTTAGACAACGCTCGAATTTGTAAAATATCAATATTATATTGCTTCCTTAAACTAACAGGGATTAAGTTTAAAATGTGATAACTAAAACCTGGGAAATGTTAAACACGAGATGCCGGATGTTTTGACGTTTTGTTGATTTGCTAGCAGTCATTTTCAGTGAAATTATTTTCAACATGTTTTTTGCCTTACACCAGGCAATGAACCGATTAAATGCTATATCATATTGTTTTCTTGATTTTTGGGGGCATTTCTAGAGTTGTTCTTTCTGCTGCTTCTGTAATTTCACCTGGCTCTTCCATTTCAGTTTCTTCTGAATTCATAATTGCCGCCATTTAAGTTTTCTGTACGTTATACTGGATCAGAAGGTTGTCAATATAATGTATAGGTTAAATCTACAACGAATTGCGATAAATTGAAGTATGGCGGTTTGTATTGTGAATAGATAATGCTAGTGCCATGAGAAGTAAATCATGTAAAAGACAATAAAAAGTAAAACCTAATCAAACCAAGTCGAGCTATTAAACGTGCAAATACAAAGGATAACTGCCATGTGATTGGACTTGAAACCAAAGTTTGTCACAATGAAGATTATCGCACTAGTGCTTTTAGCTCGTGTGCATTGTGTTAAAAGTTCTACTTTTAGGCCATGCTGTATAAAAAATTATTTTAAATACACTTAACAGAGCAAATTTTTCGTGTAATACCTGGCAGTGCCTACGATGTGTGATTTAAACGGACAGTGAAATTTATGAAGTCATATTAACTGAGGAGTTAATTATGCTCAGCAAAATCAGTTGATAGTTTTTTACTTATTTTTTTCCGCTGTCAAAACAAAACCCATTTTCATATGAAATTCAGATATTATACCCAAAAGTATTGTTCTACTAAATGAATGTAAAATGATTTTGTAAACATCAAACCAAATCGGTGTAGTTTTAAAAATAATTTGATATGTTACACTCACATGACTTTCTCTACTCTTGTACAAACTATTTTTAAAAACGCTTATTCTCCATCTACTTCATGTTAATCGAGATAAACATTTGCAGACTCTATCTTATTGCTAATTTTCTTGTAGACGTAAGGGGAATATATATTTACAAGGGCAATATAGAAATACAGTAGCCTTTAAGCACATACATATCTCTGAATAGCTGATTGCTAGGTGCAGCACCATTCCCTTTGCCACAGATTAATACTCTTTGCATATACAAGACAAAAAATGAATAACGAATTCCCATTTGAGAAAATAAGTATTGAAAAATTTAAGGGAATAACAAGCAATATCTCGAAAATGGTTCACTCAAAAAAAAAAAAATGTATATGACATAAATTGTGTATTTTAACGCGATCTACATTTTTTGTGTAGTAAAATTTTGTCTCTCTCTTATGGTTTACCAGTTATGCAAAAGTCGTTCACAATGAAGAATACTTTTGGAGACATTCCCAGAAAATTCAAGATATACATTTTATTTGTCATGAAAATATCTTAAACATATGATATTTTAATCAAAATCGTTAGAGCCGATTTTTTGAGAAAATTAAAATTTTCGAAAAATGTTCCATGTAAAGGGTAATCTGGGGTGGGGGGATTTTCTTGAAAATCTTCGTGTCGCATCTCTGGAAGATACTGAACCTAAATACCAAGTTTGGTGTTTATCCGACTGTTCGTTTCTGAGTTATGCTGTTCACAGACAGACACACACACGGACATGTTTCCAAAAATGCTTCTTTTTTTTTTGGATTCAGGGGGTTTCAAAACATGTATTTCCGGTGAAATCTCGGTATCGAATTTTTGGGTGGAATACAATACTTCCCCTACTTACTATACATAGTAGAGAAAGTAAAAAATACAAAATCATGTAAACTGCAATGTTGTTTGTTGGACTTTCTGCATATTAAAAATTAGAATTTTTTCTATCGCTATAATATTTAGATTTGTCATGGGCAGAGATAATTTTTTTCACAACATGGGTTCTTTTTAGTATAAATGAATAGAGCATTTAAATAATACACCTTTTAAATATTTAAGTGTATAATAAAACGTATTCTAGAATCTTATACAAATGTTTTTCCATCACTACAAAGTATCCGCTGCATTATTGGGAAACCATTACATAGATTTAGAATCGAAAATTCTCATACAGATCAATATTGTTTCCTAAACCAGATTAAGGCAAGTGACGCGTGAATTTGGAAACCAATCAACGTTTGCTTTTAAAGTTTATAGTAATGTTTCATATCTATAACCTCTGGTGCAAACACTTATTTTGTTCTAATTTTCAAGTTGTTTTCCTAGTGAAAATATTGCTACGTAGCTGTCTCCAATTCGATCGCATTTTGGAAACTACATTCAACCTATACAGATTGTATTGGAAGTGATGGCACAAACAGTGAAAATGCACATGACAATAGCAGCAAACACTTCTAAACAAACATAGGTTGGCAAATGAACCCTCTGCGAGATGCGAGTGTATGACTGCGATGCGTTATTGACTTGATTGGCTGTACACATCGTATGCTAAGCTGTACATAATAAAACGTGTTCCTGCACCTGTGAGACTGTATCTAGCTCGATATTAGATATAATCCCTTGGTCTCCAAGGTCACTTGATTTAAATCGTTTGTATTTTGATGTCTGGAGTAATGTTGACAATACACGTAAAACACTCTTTATTAGCAGTGGAATTGGAACAGGAATTATCGATGCTTGTCAACTGTCCTGAAATCCATCAGAAGTCAAAGTTAAGTATTGTGTAAGATGCTCGGACGCTATTTTGAACACCACCTTTTAAGTTTAGGAGCCGTTTAAGATTCAACATTTTTACTTTCTCTAGCGCCAACTTATAACAGGTAGAAGAAGTGTTGCATTCCATCCAAAAATTCCAACATATCGAGGTTTCATCCGAAATTTGGAATCCCATAATCCAAAAAGGCATTGCCGGTGTGAACGTTCGTGTGTGTGTGTGTGTGTGTGTGTGTGTGTGTGTGTGTCTGTGAATAGCGTAATTCAAAAAGGAAAAGTCAAATAAGTACTAAACTTGGTATATACGTTCAGTATCTTCTAAGAATGCAAAACCAAGATTTTTCAAGAAAATCCCTCAACCCAAAACAACCCTTTGCATGGAACACTTGTCGTTATTTTTTATTTTTTAAAAATGACTTAATGATTTTTATTTAGCTACATTTGTTTACGATATTTACATGGTCAATAAAATATACCTTGATTTTTCTGCGAATAGGCTGTGAAGACCCATTTCATTCCTGGTGAATTTTGTATAACTGGTAAACCCTAAGAGAACATAAAATACTAGATCTCTTTGAAACATATTTTATATAATTTTTATGCCAACCAGCCCTTCTCGAGACATTCATTTTTATAGTTTGAATTTTTAGTACATTTGAAGTGGCCACCATTCAGTCGTTTCTCAGAAATAATGAATTTCAAGTCCAGCCCTACTTGCCTGCTATATTCTTCTTATATCTACAACGAAATGTGTAATGAAACAATATCGAAAAAGTTATATCTCGATTAACAAGAACTAGATAGAAGAATACGGTTTTGTAAGGATAATTTGTAGAAGAGATACAAATGCAAATAATAGTGGCTGGAGAAAATAATGTCAATGTATAACATCAGGCTTATTATAATCTCTATAGGTGGAACAGAACTACCTTACGTAAAGAAGGCTATTTCTATTAAAGTTACATTTTGCTCCCGTTGTCTGCTATTAGTTTAGATATACAGCGTTCTAGGTACAAAATATAAAATCACATGTGTACTGTTTTAATTAAAATTGTTAGAGAATTTAAAAGTAACTAAAATATTTGCACATAAAAAGGTTGTTGAGGCGGGCGGATTTCCTAAAAATCCGGCTTGCATTCTTAAAAGGGGCATGAAATGGGCATTTTTCAGACTTAGTTATGCTCTCTCCCTCCCTCTCGCAGACATATATGGACCTTTCTAAAATAATGCCTTTTATTTATTTTTGTTCATGTTTTATTTCAAACTTTTATTTTCTACATAGTCTCGGTATCGAATCTTTTGGGCAGAATGCATGGCTTTACTTTAGATACCTTCAAAGATTTAAAATCAAAGAACATGAAAGCAAAATAATGGTAGATAAACATATCTAGTCGGAGACATACTCCTGCCAACGTGTTGTATGGTTGAACCCAAAGGTTGTTTGTTATGTCCAATTTTTCGTAGGTATTCAGTTAACAATAATAATAATAATAATAATAAAAATAAAGGCAAGTTCAAAAATATTTCTTATGTTTAGAGAACTTCTGTTTTAAGGTGAAACTTTATTTGTTGGCAGAACCCAAAAACCCAATGTCCTTAAGATTTATTATTTTTAAAATTAATTAACATACATTTTTAGTTCCCTAGTGCTATGTTAGCTTCTTCCTAACATATATTCTAACACTTAATTCAATTGTATGTGACCAATATTTTTAACATAAGACTATCTATAATACTAACGCGATTGATTTCGAGGATATTTAAGTTTTAGCTTAATGTTACATTTTTTTAGCTACATTTAAGGGATTTGCCTTCAATCAATTTTTTTCATTGCAATATATTAAATATTTTCTAAACTATTATCATCCCGAGTTAAACATTATATTAGGAGTTTTACTCACCGAACATTTCTTTCTCCTGTTCCTGATGATCAGGAAATAACAGTTTTGTGTGTACAGTGGAGATGTTCTCTCTCATTGCGAAAGTGTGTCAAAAACGCTTAATACAACTTGGAAATCACACGTCCAAGGTCTGTGGGTTTCCACAGCTCAAACTGAACTGTTATGAGAAGGAAATTCCCCTGCTTTATAAGCAAACAGGTCGTGAGTGCACTTTCTTTAATTATGCAACATTCTGATCAACATGTAAACAATACATAAAGGTAACATTCTCCCAGCTCGTTACTGCTTTATTGCCTTCCATTTATATTCCACTGCAAAGTGCTAGTCTAAACATGTTTTCTTAGTCGCATGCAAGACTTGACAAATCGAAGCTCCAACGTTTGATTTTGGTATATTATAACGAATCAACACTATTTGAAAATGTATGAGTCAATTAAAATCTATATTTGTTATTCCAAGGTGTGCAAAATGGATTTCCCCCTTTCCACTCTGTTCAAAGTAAGAAATATTAATAAATGTACTTTCCAAGCAAGCCTTTTCATATTAAGGCGGGACTTTTTAAGAACCAGCTCTAATACAAAATGATTTGCCATCTCCTTTATGGTACCGGATGTCGTCCTCCGTGATCTAGGGGTACCATGCTGGCCTCTAGTTTCTGAGGTGCTGAGGTTTTTTCGGGCGTAAAAAATCCTTAGCGTGGCTTCCTTCGGAAGGGAAGTAAAGTCGATGGTGCTGTCGTAGATTTACGGCACGTGAAAGAACCTCAAGCCTGACAAAAAGGCCTCTGAGCAAAAAGTCCCAGTATAGAATGTGAGGCTAAGAACCATAGCAGTTAAAACGTGTCCATAAATAAAAATTTTACTTTCAAGGTACCTGGTATGTCGAATGAATTTTCTTCTTTGTTTTCGCCACTTATTTTGATTAATGTAATGCTCTAAACTTCTCTCCGTGAAGAAATTGATGATGAAATAAAGCTTATTTACTGCCGTGTCATAGCAATGCAGCCTATCATGAATAGGGCTTGGATATTTTGGTGCTATAAACTTGAGAAATGTTTACTTTTGTGTGCTAAAATAAAATATTTGATAGCATCTCAGTTAATGTGCACATGGTACTCACCAGACATTTTGAAAGGGATAACTAAGTAGTGAGCAGTTACAGTACGTGACAACGTGTCGTCCTCCATGGTTTTGGGTTACCTCTAGTTCCCGAGGTCGCGGGTTCAAACCCGGCGGAGGGCGAAAAATCCTTAGCATAGCTTCCTTCGGAAGGGAAGTAAAACCGGTGGTCCCGTGTCGTAGATTTACGGCACGTAAAAGAACCTCAAGCCTGTTAAAGAGGCATCTAAGCAAAAATTTCCGGACTTTCACGCACAATATAGAATGGGATGCTAAGGATCATAGCAGTTAAAGGACGCCCATAAATAAAACTCAATTTAATTTAACGTGACAGCGTGCTTACTCAAATTGTCTATTCCGAATGATTCACGATTGTCCCAAAGAAGTGAGTTGAATTTGGAAAGTGGCCTCTCCGCGTCACAAGAAGTTAAGTCTGGCATAATTAGGCGCCTCTATCAGGCTTGAGGTTCTTTTACGTGCCGTAAATCTACTACGACATGGGACCACCGGTTGTACTTCCCTTTCGAAGGAAGCCATGCTAAGGAAGGATTTTTACACCCGAAAAAATCCATGGCCCTCCACCGGGTTTGAACCCGCGACCTCAGGAACATGGTACCCCTAGAACACGGAGGATGACCCTAATTATCGGGTCATGAAGGTTGCACATAGGTAGTAGTTATTGCGTTGATTTGAGGGAAAATCCGGCTTAAGCAAACAAGATGTTTATATTTTCTTTCATCTGGAGGGATACTATAGTTGAAATATCAATTCTTGCACTTTATAATAAATTGCAACATCTGGCCAGCGTACTTTAACACTCAGTAGTTTTGATAGCGATTTGTTGTCATTTAAAGAAAAAGGCTAGTTTTACGTGATTTTATCCGAAAACATTAATTAACATAAAAATATCTGATGTGATACATTCATCTGATTTTCTCTACCCTCTGTCATTTATTAGTGGGTATACAAACTTATTTTTACTAAAGCTTATTTTTCTATCTGCTAGATTTTAATTCAAATAAATCTTTGCAGAAATAGCTACATTACACATTTTGTTAGAGATTCAAACAAACTGAAATAGTCAAATGTTTAAGAACTGGACGCTACATGCTGGCCTTAACATTACACACTGGATCCATGCAATCGCAAGAAACAACTGAATGTTGAATGGACTTTAGAGAATGAGCAAGTAATGAACAATTGGAACCTTTAATAACGGATATCTCAGAAATGGCTTATGTCACAAAAAAACTTATCTGAAGTAATTTGTATGTTTTAGAGAGATATACATTTTCGTGTAGTACGTTTTCGTCTATCGTTTAATGTTGCAGTTGTACAAGATTATACAAAATTTCTTCCAATTGAAGTGGACTTTAGGGGCTAATATCAGAAAATTCAAGATATGCATTTTATTTGTTATGTAAATATGTTTAATATATTGTTTTAATTAAAATCGTTAGCCATTTTTTTAGAAAATAAAAAAAATCAAAAAACATGTTCTATGTAAAGGGAATTTTCTTTAAAATTTTCGTGTCGCATCCTTGGAAAGTACTGAACCTAAATACCAAGTTTGGTATTTATTCGACTTCACATTTTTTAGTTATGCTGTCCACAGACCTTTTCCTAAAAATGCTGTTTTGTTTGTTTATTTATTTATTCAGGGGCTTTGAATATGTATTTGTGGTGAAATCTTAGTATCAAATTTTTGGGTGGAATATAATACTTCCCTATTTACTATACGTAGTAGAGAAAGTAGAAATCAGAAAACGTGTGTTTTTATGTTAAAATAAAATCTAAAATACATTGCTCTGTATGAACATACAGAATATTAATCTCAGATTCAAATTTATATCAAGACGCAAACAAAATGTGTGTTTACTTAAGAACCCAAGCCTTAATCATGAATACCTAGATGCTTTTGATAATCCTGAAAGTTTTGCTAGCGGAAAAAGTATGCAACACGTACAGAAAACTTATTTTTGCAAGATTTTTAGTTCCAGTGTCTCACTGCGTGCATAAAACCACTTTTTCTGAACTTGTTGCAAAATGAATAAACAAAACAGTTTACATTCACACGACTTTCCCTATTCAATATCGTTTATTTTTACAAGCCGACACAAACTATTCTTGCCAAAGCTTATTCTTCTATCTACTTAAAGTTAATTGAGATAAAGTTTCATTGCAGGTTTCGCAGTAGCTACAAAGGGGATAAAGAAATACGAATATGTAATCAGATTTTATAAAACGGGATGCAATATGCTCGCCTTTAAATTCCACACTCTTTCCATGATATCGCGAAAACTGAATAACGACTGCACTTTAAAAAATGACAATGTTCTGAAAAATTCGAAACAATGATAGCGAATATTTTGGAAATAGCTGATGCTACATAAAGTTATTTGAAATAAAGTGTGTGTTTCAATATTTATTTATGCAACAACTACGGAAATCGACACATTTTTGAACGTGTGAGAAATTTTCAGATCCTGGAGGCAATGTTAAAAAAGAAGCTTTTTACAAATGTTGCATACATAATTTTTTTCGCTACCTACCTCAAAAGTATGTCACTGTGTCCGTAGCTTGTCATTTTTAGGTGTAGGGGATGCAATACGAATTAGTGATCTGATAGTGATCCCGATAATTAGCGATGGAACTAGCAAGAATCGATTTAGTGAAAACTGTGTGGGAACCGTTGCTGTGGAAGTACTCGTAAATAAACTAAGTTCTGTGTGGTCACCATTTTACAGTTATTGTAACAAACGAGTTTCTTAAATTTAAATAACATGAGCTCGGAAAGCGACCAAAGTGTTATTCCACGTAACATACTGGACTCAGCAATATAATGACAATAAATTTGTTAAATAAAAGAAAATTCTGTTGTATGTTATGTTGAATAAAATGTTAGTAACTTAGATGTAAATAGCGCGCAAAAATGACAAACTTTCCTAACTCAAATCAAAGAATGATATACTTTTGATGTAGGTAGCGGAAGAAAATAAATACATTTTTTGTTTTGTACGTTTTTGTCTACCTCTTAATGCATATGAACCTGTATTTTTATCTTAGTCCTTCGTTCCGCTCTAAGGATACTGGAAGATGATTACCTGTTTATCATCTCAACCACTGCGATTTAACTTAGCTGACATATGCAGGAATAAGAAAGAGCTGTGAAGTAACTAACCGTTTTAGGTTCTTTGTTTTTAAATAAAATGTAAAACTTATATTGACCATTGAGCCTTCATAGTACCTTGTAGGCGTCATGTGATTAAATGCAGAATAAGAACCATTCAATACAATCTTAAACTGTTCGAAGTCTCGCATCGTAGACACTTGTTTGTAACTGTATGACTCTACAATCGCAACGTTACTATAGGTATCGGTTATAAAAATACCAATTGATCGCGTTAATGCAAAGTTGGAGAACTCCTATTTTAGAACTGAACCTATGGCCATTTTTTGGAACAGTTCCATTCTCGAAACCGTTCCAAAATAACGGTTACGTTATTCTACTTTCCTACTTCCGGTTCAAACGTAAATGATATTAGCACCAATAATAATAATAATAATAATAATAATAATAGTAATAAATTTTGATAGTTATTTATCTTCATTACTTGAAGGAAGATATCATCTCTTCATGAATTAGGAGATCTCCTGTTCCGGCCTGTCTCTCTTCATCTTCTCATCGGTCTTCCAATATCTTTTCCCATGAGGTTGGTATTCATATGTAATTTTGGGATATCAGGGTTTGTCCATCCTCTGCAAATGTTTTCGCCAGCCTTCTTTATATTTATTTTATCATTTTTAGGACCAACACGTAATTCCTTTCTGTTTTCTTCGATTTTATCATTATTATACACCCTTTAACAGCTCTGGAGTATCTCATTTTCGCTGCATTTATTTTATCCCATTCTTTTTTTCTTTATTGTGCATGTCTCACAACTATACATTTAGAGTTGGAATCGCCACTGTCATAAAATTTTAAGCTAGTTAATTTTCTTGTTCTTTTTAGTGCTCTTAGTAATATTTCATAATTCTTTTGGAATTTATTTACCTTATTATTTAAATCCTGGTTGTATATACGATACATTACATCCTATATATACATATATATTTTTTTTTACTTGTGCCAGTACTGTGTTATTTATTACTATTTATGATCTTAAAGGGTACTTTTTCCTTGGAAGGCCATGCTTTTGTTTTATTACTTGATATGTGAAGTCCTATTTTGCTAGCACATTTACTAGTTCAAAAACATTTTCTGCAACTCTATTTCTGTTTCTAGATTATTAGAATTTCGACATTTATTGTTATTATTACTATTATTATTGAATTGAAGTGTATACCATATAGCAAGTGCATTTCTATGATATATAGGAAGGAGGCCAGTTTGGTATTTAAAATTAGGGATGTAGACAATAAATTAAGCAGTTTTGTTTGGGGGGGAGGGCAGGCTAAACCTTACAGCCTGAAGGATGCTAGTCTCTGATTGGTATTGGCATGATATTCTAACAATTATTGCATGGATATACATATTGCTCTGTAAACAACCTCCAGCACTGCTAAGGTTGAATGCACATAACTTGCATATTCCTTCAGCTATTTAAGTTTGAAGTCTGAATGCTTGTGACGGTAGAAGAACACGTCCTTAGCTTTCGTAAGAAAATTAACAACTTCAGCAGTTTACCGTGGTGCCTTATGAACTGAAATTCCGCGGCAAGAGTGTACTTTGCGCTGATATAAAAAGAAGTCTGGTTATCTCTCAAGTGTCCTTAATAATGAGCACATGGGTTGCACTTAGGTCTTTTTAATGCTTTCCTGCAGCACGCAAATCCGTTGCCAAGCGCAGTTAAAGCCATCTGCTTTATAGCTAGCTGCATACTGCGATAAGCCAAGCCCCTCGCCTCAGTTCTAGGTCAGAACGAGATAACCTGAATGACTCAACCCAAAATGAGTTTACTCCATGAATTTTTTAGTTGATAAAATAAGAACAATATTAACAGCGGCGGCGCCAGGACTCCCAACTTGGGGGCTCTGGGATGCACAGAGGATTAAGTTTAGCGAAAGCGGACTTATAGATAACATTAGTTTTCGCACTGACATATGACTGTTCGATAAGTCTGGTAAATTCCCATAAAATGGCGGACATTTTATTAGGCGACACCATTGTTGGCAAGTGTGATTCATGTGAAGGTTTTACACACATTTGCAGACATATGTGAAGTTCAGTTAAGGGGAGTTTAAAAGCCCATCCCACCATTGTTAAATATGATAAATCGATTATACATTTCTAAAAAACTATTAAGACATTGGAAATGTAGAATCAGACGACTGAAAAATTTGCCATAGCCGGGATTTGAACCACGATCTTCCGGTCTCCGCCCAGTTGCTCTAACCACAAGCTACCATGGCAACATGTCGGTACATTAAATTCCCCAACCGATTCGCATTTTTTCCAGTAAACCACAAGGAGATCTCAAATTGTATTGAGATGACATACCCAGAAAGTGACTTACAATGCTGTAAGTACTTCAAGTCCCGGGATTCATAATTTCGACCACTATTAGGTCAATTAATGGAATTAATTGTTCTTCCACTCAAGCCGTGTCTTGGAAAGGTAACAGTTACCATGGCAACATGCCGGTACATTAAATTCAACTGATTCGCTTTTTTCACGGTAAACCACAATGAGATCTCAAATTGTAGAGCAACTGGACGGAGACCGGAAGATCCGTGGTTCAAATCCCGGCTATGTCATTGAATTTTTCAGTTGTCTGATTCTACCTTTCCAACCTTGTCCAACACACGGCTTGTGTGGAAGAACAATTCATTCTATTAAGACATTGTTACAGTATGTAGAAGAATGTTCTCTAAGTCCACTGATCTTTTATACATGTTCATTAAGGAAGGATTTTCTTCTGAATTCTACCATCCTTTAATTAAAATTTAACAACTTTTAAAAATTAACAAACCCTCTTATTAACACAAATTAGATCCACAATAACACTTAAATGTTGTTTTTATCAGACTAAAATTTGATTTAGCCATCTTGAATAGCTTATATATATAACATTTATATCATAAAATGTAATTCACAGAAAAAGCTATTTATAGCAAAACTGGAGAAAAAATTGGCATATGTTTGCAAAGAAAGCAACCACATAACTTGAGTAAACAGAAGCTGCCATATTTAACAGTAATACCAATTTATAGAGCAAAACTTCTCAAGAAAAGATGGGCTTAAGCCGTTTACCTCTCTACTCCAAAGTGTGTAGGAGTTACGCTTTTTTTCTGAGAAGTTGGTGCAGAATTCACACTACAAAATGGCATATGCAGTGCCAGTTTTAAAAAATAAGTATTGTGCCTACAATCTCACTCTCACAAACACACACACGCGCGTTATTGTAGGCACAATATACACCACATCGAAGAGGAAATTCCATTTTATAATGACTGCAAAAACACTATTTTGTTTTAAACAATTTTCGCCATTTAATCTCCCTTTAATTGTAGAGACGTAACTGAAGTGATCCGCGTCATACGTAGCGTAGCAAATGATTATTCAAAAACTTTCTGCCTTTTTCAACATTTCCATTTAAAGGTTTGCAAAATAGAGTTGAAGCTCATGTGGACTCTATACCATCATTGAAGACCGTTTATTTCTTTATGAATGAATTTAAACGTGGTCGAAGAAGCACAAAGATGAAGCACGCTGTTGAGGCTAGCACAAAGGAAACCATTAAAAATATAATTAAAAAATCCACGATATCCTAATATAGATTGGTAGGTACGCGCGGGCTCGCAAATGTGAGGCCGATAGGCCCGGATGTTTTGTTTCGAGCTATACTTGAAGATTCCTACTTCCCGTTATCTTTGTAAGTAATGCTTTGTTTATTTTTTGCATGTCCGTATCAATTCTGCACCTTACAGAGTACAGGCAACATAAGCAGTTTAAGATGGCTATAAAAATATATCCTGTGGCGGTATACCCCGCGAAGGGCCCGGGCTTGCCAACCCGACTACCGGCCTCACGTCCACGTGCGCACGCAGAGGTGAGCGACCATCCAGCCGATACGGGAAGGTGATGTGGCCAGCATCACTCTTCCCCCAGCCGGAGAGTTGACTCACGAGGCCAGGACCGCTGTCTATCGCGGCTCCTCACTTTCCTCACAATGCTGAGTGAGCACCAGTTCTATACCCGGGACCTAAAATCCGCCCCCCCCCATGGGTGTGATCGAATCCGGGCGCATTCCCTGGCCGGGAACCAGAGCACCAAGCTCTAGCCCATTGCGCCACGTCGTAGGATTTAAGGTGGCTATACAAATCTTATAAAATATTATCATTACAGTCCTGTAAACTGATGCATTAAATAAAATCATTACCTTCTGTATATTCTATAATGCATAACTTCATTCACTTGGCTCCATTATAGTA
Source organism: Deroplatys truncata (assembly GCA_030765065.1). Lineage (NCBI taxonomy): Eukaryota > Metazoa > Arthropoda > Insecta > Mantodea > Mantidae > Deroplatys > Deroplatys truncata. The sequence goes on from CM060985.1 coordinate 53,847,567, forward strand.
CCAATTTACATTGACAGCTTTGTCTCAATATTTACCCATATGTTACCGTTTGGACAGATTTTTTAAACATTTATATAAATATTTTATATTTTCAAAATATAGACAGTACAAAACGGACTGTAAAATGAGCATTTGAAGAGCGCTTTAAAGAATGTCTGAAATAAAAAAAAGATTCCTTGGTTCTTCAAAACTAGCTTTCCAGTCATATTGTAGCATACATCTGTATTTATTATGCGCGGTTCTTCCCAGTTCTCTGTGTGCGCTATATTAATCCATTCATTTCCTCTTTTGCTATTATATCGACTTAAGAGGTTCATTTAAGTTTCGTCAGTGGACTGATAATGTCAAGATAAAGAAAGGCGTTTAATTCTGACATAACACGTTCCTGAAACTTAATCTTCAAAAATACTCAGTGACAGAATACAGTGAAATGTGCTAACTTCATATCTGATCATTTAACCGTGATGTTTGATGACGCAGTGCAGGTTGCGAGAAAAGGGCGTGTAAACCTGCAAAGCTGGTTGGTTCATAATCTACTGCACTACAGCAAAAATAAATCGCGATAGTGGTTATGCACATAATATCGCCCATTACAGAAATAAGCACTCTTCCAGCGTTTATGCAGCGATATCGATATAAAAAATCTTATGTGTTACACTCACATGACTTTCTCTACTCTTGTACAAACTATTTTTACAAACGCTTATTCTCCGTATGCTTCATGTTAATCGAGATGTTAATCTTACTGCTAATTTTCTTGTAGATGCAAGGGGAATTCCTAGGCTTTAAGCGATAGTCAAATATTTTAAGAGCTGGTTGCTATGTGGAGCATTCTATTCTCTTTGCATTACCAGGACAAAAAAAATGAATAACGAATTTGAGAAAAAGTATAAGTAATGGAAAATTAAAGAGAATAGCAAGCAATACCTCGAAAATGGTTCACCCAACAACAAAATGTATATGACATAAATTGTGTATTTTAACGCGATCTACATTGTTTGTGTAGTAAAATTTTGTCTATCTCTTATGGTTTACCAGTTATGCAAAGGTCGTTCACAATGAAGGATACTTTTGGAGACATTCCCAGAAAATTCGAGATATAAAATTCATTTGCCATAAAAATGTCTTAAACTTATGGTATTTTATTCAAAATCGTTAGAGCCATTTTTGATAAAAATAAAATTTTCAAAAAGTGTTCCATGTAAAGGGTAATCTGGGGTGGGGGGATTTTCTTGAAAACCTTCGTGTCGCATCTCTGGAAGATACTGAACCTAAATACCAAGTTTTGTGTTTATCCGACTGTTCGTTTCTGAGTTATGCTGTTCACAGACACACACACGGACATGTTTCCAAAAATACTTTTTTTGGATTCAGGAGGCCTCAAAACATATATTTCCGGTGAAATCTCGGTATCGAATTTTTGGGTGGAATACAATACATCCCCTACTTACTACACGTAGTAGAAAGTAAAAATTACACAAATTATTATTTTCTCATTACCATCTGGCGCAAGGACTTGCATAAAAAAATTCCTTTTCACCTTCTTTTGAGGTACGCAATGCGTTACGGGCATATGGTAAACAAGCCGAGCTTTCCTTGTATTCCTGATGTACAAATTCTTTTATTCTTAAGTAAAATACCCTGCGAATTACGTATACATACCTTACACATATTACCTTTTCTATCCAAACATTTATGGCATCTTCTAACGTAATTTCATTCACACTCGAATATTCAATATCCGAAATTGAGTGAATTTCTTGCCTGATGTATTCTTCTAGTTCTTCCAAAGCATAGAGGGTTTGTAGCATAAAGTTTGTTTTTCACATGATCATTAGACCGGGTAAATTTCTTTAATTGAATTTTGCGAAATGTCAATTACAGAGTTATTGACCCACGCATAATGCTCTTCTTCGACGAAGCATTTATATGGTTATGCTCACAAAATAACAGCTACTTAAGCACGCAGAAACCCGATTTTACATACGAGATTCTCTTGATTCTCAACATAGTCTCCTTTCATTCAATACAGGTTGTCCAACGTTTCTCCAATTTTTTTAACCCTTCCCAAAAATATGATTTTTCGAAGTCTGCAAAATATGAGGTTTCTGCCATAATCACTGGACGTGAATTTCTTCACAGCAAGCCAGTTTTTAAGGTTTGCGAAGAGGAAGTAGTCGCTCCGAGCCAAATCAGGAGAATATGGTGTGTGAGGTAGCAGTTCGTAGCCCAATTCCACAACTTTTGTGATAGTAATGGCTGACTTTGGGCGGGTGCATTATCCCGGTGAAGGAGAACCCTTCTCATGCCCAAAAATTCATGCAGAATGTTATACACCCGTTCACTTGAGATGTTTATGGTCTTGGCTATCTCATGGATTTCCACTCGCCGGTCTTCCAACTCAATATCGTGAACTTTGTTCACTATTTCTTCTGTTGCGACCTCAACCGGCCGTCCTGTGCGCACGGCATCTCTTGTGCTCGAATGGCCACATCGTAATTCTATGAAACATGCCATGTGATGGACCAGAGTCCCCATAATACTTGTTCAACTTTTCTTCTGTTTCCTCCACCGTCTTACCACGGTAAGGTAATGCTTTATCAGAGCACGAAATTAACTTTTCTCCATTTTCTACGAAGTAACACACATCTGCTTATTTTAAACGCTCTCACAATGTTCTAAGAAACAAATGACTACGAATTTCTGCGATTATACCCAGAATAGATGTAAGACTTGGATGCATACAAGAAACCTGGGATTAGAACGCTATCTCTCGCCAAAGTCGTGAACTTATCAACCCGCCCTCGTAAGTGGACAATTACAGAAGTTACAAAGTGGAGATATACGGTAGGAGTGAGTGATGGCTGTGTGCTATGCGTAATCGTGTGAGGACAACTTTGTCTTTGCGAGGAAGGGGAAAGGCTGGGTATTTAGGAGAGCGAGGAGAGTAGACGTCGTGCAGTTTACTTACGAAACTGGTTAGAGTAGTTAGAGAGAGAGAGAGAGAGAGAGAGAGAGAGGAAAACATGGCAACTCTATTACGGCAAACATATCCTTGGTGTCTGTCCAACAGGATGGAAATGGATAGTTTACTAGGGAGGACCACTATGTTCCATCCGTAAGTGTAAAAATTAGGCAAGCTAATAAGCTTCTGCAAGAAGAGTTTGTAGAAACTATATAAAAAAAATCCGATGTGTTACACTCACATGACTTTCTCTACTCTTGTACAAACTATTTTTACAAACGTTTATTCTCCATATGCTTCATGTTAATCGAGATATCGTAATGTTAATCTTATTGCTAATTTTCTTGTAGATGCAAGGGGAATTGGTAGGCTTTAAGTGATAGTCAAATATTTTAAGAGCTGGTTGCTATGTGGAGTATTCCATTCTCTTTACATTACCAGGACAAAAAAAAAATGAATAACGAATTCCCATTTGAGAAAAAGTATAAGTATTGAAAAATCTAAGGGAATAACAAGCAATATCTCGAAAATGGTTCACCCAACAAAAAATGTATCTGATATAAATTGTGTATTTTAACGCGATCTACATTTTTTGTGTAGTAAAATTTTGTCTTTCTCTTATGGTTTACCAGTTATGCAAAAGTCGTTCAATGAAGAATACTTTTGGAGACATTCCCAGAAAATTCAAGATATACATTTTATTTGTCATAAAAATATCATAAACATACGATACTTTAATCCAAATCGTTAGCCATTTTTGAGGAAATTAAAATTTCCGAAAAATGTTCCATGTAAAGGGTAATCTGGGGTGGGGGGATTTTCTTGAAAACCTTCGTATCGCATCTCTGGGAGATACTGAACCTAAATACCAAGTTTGGTGTTTATCCGACTGATCGTTTCTGAGTTATGCTGTTCACAGACAGACACACACACGGACATGTTTTCAAAAATGCTTTTTTTTTTTTTGGATTCAGGGGATCTCAAAACATATATTTCCGGTGAAATCTCGGTATCGAATTTTTGGGTGGAATACAATACTTCCCCTACTTACTATACGTAGTAGAGAAAGTAATAAAGGATTGTGGTTAAAACTCATTCGAGTGTAATACATCAGAGTTTTAGCAGCTGAAAAGCAACCTTTGTTTCGTATGCAGTATCAACGACTATGAAAAAACCTTCACCCATCTGGAATGTTTTTAGAACCTGCAGAAGGATAAACAGGACTAATTCTCAAGCTACTGTGCGTTTATTGTATGTCTTTCCAAACTGATCATCCTGTATATGCTGGAGTGCGTTTAATTTTCCCAACAGTACGCTTATTGTTCTTGTATTTCCCATGGGCTTGCGGCTCGTGTATATCGCAAGGGGTTTAAACAGCTGGCTCCGCCCCTATTATTGACTGAAACCATTTCTGCGAATATTTGAGATAACAGGGAATAGGAGAAAATATTTTATACAAGAGCATTCTATAGAATCTTTACGAAACTACGAGTACAGAAAGTCGTGGCGATTTTTTACATATCAGATTTTTCACCTTCGTGACCGCCTCAAATCTGCACAGAAGCCAAGCGGCTTGCCTCTGTGTTCTAGATCGCTTATGGTGGATATTTTAGCAGCAACTTTGATAATCTTGTTGACCCGGTTCTTTGAGTGCGTTACAGCCAAGCACTTCTGTACCTCTCGTGAATATGGTTTTCATTATCTTCCAACCGTAATCTGGCCTTAACGTCGGCGCTTCGCCGTGTAACAGGCTGTAAATATTTCGCGGCGCTTCTTATTAAACCTAGCTTTCTCTTTCCGTGGATTGTCCAGCCTTCATTGCCACGTCTTTATCGATTTGCCCAGCAATTAAAATCAACAAAGGAATTATCATGCACTTTTACATGAACAGAGATATTCGAGAGGTTTCTCGGAAGCAGTTACATTTGTAAAGCTATCAGAATTCGAGGATATCTTCATTATCTATTTACGTAGGTTACATTACTTAATCTTTTGATGTCTCTGCTCTGCCACATGTAATTTGGTTGTAGGCATCTTTTTAATTAATAGATTGCACATATTATCCGTCTTGTATTGTCCCCCTCTTTTCCCTCATGCTTAATAAAATCGTGAGGGTATTCTGTTTTATCCTCTGCAATGGTTAATTCTAGATTTTTCTGATTAATCACTCCCGCGTCATACCACCTCAGAGGATAGGATAAAGAAACGTCCCCGCCCAGATGGGAATCGAACCCGGAACCCCTGCCTTCTCTTATTGTGTGCTTTAGGTCTAAAAGTTTAGCATGCTTCGGAACGGAGAAACCTGCAGCTTTATATTTGTTCTTGGCGATCCGCAAGACTCCCCTTGCTTGAATCTACCATAATACCAGTTTACTTTGCTAACACAGTTTTTCGGCACTCAGTTGTAGCCATACAAACCGAGGTAGGTGGCACCGCGGTAACGTATACGACTCGTATTCGGGAGGTCCCGGGTTCGATCCACGACCACCCCTCTGAACCAGGGTATTTTTCGTGGTTTCCCCGGGTCGACAGGCGAATGTTGGGGTGGTTCATTTACCGCGGCTCTCCTGCCCCTTATTTCCTGTACCCACAATCTTCCTTATCATCTGTTTCAGAGTTGTAGGTGGCTGTGCGCTTTGCGGAGATTTCTTCCCTGACGTGGGACCGCTCATTTAGATCTCGTCTCCGAGCGGGTCCCGCCCCGGAGTGATGGCTGGGAGTTCAGATGCTTGTGGGTGGGGCCGGGCTGCTTAGGATCGTTTCAATCTGGAAACGTTAGGGACACGTTCATGCTTGCGACCGTCATCCGGACCTGGTCGCCTTTCGATTCTCTCTCCTCATCCCTCCCTGCCAGGAGTCACGGAAACAAAAAGGGCCGTTGCGGCTACTTGCTCTGAAGCGGTTGCGGAGGTTCCTCCGTTCGTCCGTACCTTTATCTATTTGTACCCATATAAATAGTTGAACAATATTTGAGTAAGTTTACATTTTCAAAATACATGACCGTTAAAAAAAGAAAAAGGGTCTTATGACACACATTACGTGACTTTCTCAACCCACTATCGTTCACTTTGATGCATCTTCTACGAACTATTCTTAGAAAATCACATATTCCCATCTCCTTCATGTTAATCGGGATAAATACAGAAATAATTTAATTACTAATTTCATTGCAGGTAAAAGAGTTAAGGAAGCTGAAGTGTTCGTCAAATATTTAAAAAGCGGATCGCCATACGCTGGCTTTGAAATTCCACACCTTGCATGGCATCGCGAGAAACAAATGAACGATGTCTTAGCACTTAAGAAAATGTATGATAAATTATTCGGCAACTCAAACCAATAGAAATGGATAATGCCACAAAAACACTGACAAAAATTGTGTATTATGCGGTATACTCGTGGTGGGAGAGCATAACTCGCAGTATGTCCGATATATTAATATATGAATGTTATTTTTATTTCTTGCCACGGCTGCTGTTATTTGGGTTTTTGGTAGAGCTTGTTTAACTTTGCAGGGTGTGATACGGGAAGGAAGGTAAGAACAACTCTTAACAATGGATTAAGTCAATGAAGAACACTTTGCTTTAATGGCACACGCATTTACTGCCTTAGTAATAATCTACACAGTTACTTAAGTTAGTTGGAGCTGTAGAACGGTCTACCCCCACCACGGTCTAGCATGTATATATAACCATAGTTCCTGTCTCAATTAACGAGATATATCTACAATTTTCGTGTAATACTTTTTTTTTGTCATCGTAAGGTTTAAATATCTAAAACAAAAAAGTGCTGTATTTTAAACAAATCGTTAAAAGGCATTACTTAAAAAATAAAATAATAGCGAAAATGTTTCCATGTAACGGGTAGTCTGAGCAAATGCAAGAACGTCACCTTTGAAAAATGACACAGAGGAGAAATCAGAAAAACTAATATTCCTTACCGTATAGGTGATGGTGTTGACGGGAGGAAGACTCCGTCCCATTTTCTTCTCTGTCAGCGAGGCCACCTCTTTTCCACCTCCTCCGCCTCCATCCGAATCTGCAACAAAGTATACGTTCAGTTTAACATTGGGTTTTGTTTTATTGACCACATGATTTAGGCAGTTTAGGCCCAAATGGCATCTATTTCTAATGCCCTACTCCCCCTCTCCAACCTGGCTGACAATCAGCGAGGCCGTGTCTGCATTTCAGCAGGAGGTGGAATTAGAGATTCTGCCCCAAATTGAATTGCTCATGTGTTTTATGAAAAGAAATATATGGAAAAGCTAGTAGGTCAGCACATTTGGCTGACATTCCGGCATTAGTGTTCCGTATCTACTATGGGAATTTATCCTTAATGAAATCACAGTGAAGAATATGTTGGTTAGGGAGAGCCAGTTGATGTTTGATAGGCCTGCGTTTGGTGATATGCAGGGCCGTGTTTTTTTTTTTTTTAACGTTATGCATTACAAATGTTTAATAACTTCGACTATAAGTATGTATGTTTCACAATAAATGTAGACGATTTGAACTGTAATCTTTTCGTGAATTTTTAAGAATTTATCGTTTTCTCGAGAAAGTTTTTATTTGCGCAACAAACACTAAAACTCTGATGTGTTATGCTCACATGACTTTCTCTTCTTTTGTACAAACTATTTTTACAAACGCTTATTCTCCGTCTACTTCATGTTAATGGAGATAAACATTTGTACAAATTATCTTATGCTAATTTTCTTGTAGGCGCAAGGGGAATGTGGTAGGCTTTAAGCGATGGCCAAATCTTTTAAGAGCTGGTTGGTGTGGCGCATTTCGTTCTCTTTACATGTTCAGGACAAAAGAATAAAAAATTAAAAAAAAAAATAATAACGAATTCCCACAAAAAATGTGCAAGTATTGGAAAATTCAAACAAATAATAAGGAATATCTCGGAAATGGTTCACTCCACAAACCAAAAAAATTATATGACATAAATTGTGTGTTTCAACGAGATCTACATTTTTTGTGCAGTAAAATTTTGTCGACCTCTTATGGTTTACCAATTATGCAAATGTGATTCAGAATGAAGAGAACTTTTGGGGATTTCCCAGAACATTGAAGATATGCGTTTAATTTTACATGAAAATATCTTAAATATATATTTTAACCAAAATCGTTAGCCATTTTTGAGAAAATCAAAATTTTCGAAAAATGTCGGGTGGGGGGATTTTCTTCAAAATCTTCGTGTCGCATCTTTGAATGATGCTCATCCTAAATACCAGGTTTGCTATTTAAGCGATTTTTCGTTTTTGGGTTAGCTGTTCACAGACACACACAATGACGTTTTTTCTAAAAATGCCTCAAAACATGTATTTCCAGTGAAATCTCGATATCGATTTTTTTTGTGGAATGCAATACTTCCTCTACTTACTATACGTAGTAGAAAAAGTAAAAATGGCACATTTTAAAAATTAATTACGAAACTTATCAAAGCAGTCTATTTTATTTTTGATTCTTGAAAATTAATTGGTAAATATTATGTTTAACAAACTGTGTAGTTCAATTTCAGAGCGAAAATAATGCGTACCTTTGTTACATTGAATTCTGCAAATTCTAAAATTCGTATCAGGTTAGAAATAATTAAATTGAGTTTTATTTATGGACGCTCTTTAACTGCTGTGGTCTTTAGTGTCCCTCAGGTTAGAAATTAAACTGACGTACCCACTACATGCTCTGTTGATTTTTCAAGCTATAGGTAACCGTTTCATAGATTTTATATCTGTTCAAACCGAATGCCACTACCAAATACGGACAGTGAAAAATTCTTTACGCACTGCAATTTAGTAGCTACTGACGAGATTTTCATTGGCTGAAAACATTGCAAGTCGTATTTTGCATTTTGCTGTCATGGAATAAACAGCTGCAATAAAGAATGTTTAATTTAATACTTCCTATCAACCATTAATATCTTGCATCGCTGTTAAACCTCGCATGAACTACTGGTGGTATTAATAATTCAATTTACGGTTAGTACAACATTTGTATTGTGTAAGATAAGTCAATCTGTTTCTTCCAAATGAATTTCAAAGTGCATGTTTATATGAACAATGCATATATATTTTTTTCGCGAAACAATCGCGATATTTTGTTATATTATTAACACGAAAATGCGAATATTTAAAAATCGAACGCGAATTCTTTACAAAATTATAACCAACAAAACACGCCCCAGGTGATATGTCATTCCCAAATCCATCATCATCCTCATTTAAGCCGTGCTGATATAGGAAGTTTTGGCGCTTCTCATAATCGATTTTACTATCGAGTTTTATCATTCCGTAATGAATTATGTCCACTTGAGGATAAAATTTTATTATGGGGCTTTAAATATGCAAGTCGTTTCAAATACGAGTACTATGTCCTTATTTGTGTCTGGTGCAAATCGCAGTTTGTCTATTGCAGTGTTCTCTCTTGATTGTACTGAATTGTGACGGTTGCTATTGTCGAGGTAATGAACTGACGTGATATTATTCACCAAGTGTAGTATATTTCATGCCTTACTTCGAGATGGGTAAATGTTGCTTGCTACCTTATATGATAAATTTTATAACAGATACCCTAATATGGCATCAGGACAATTCCACGTAAAGGAGTCCAAAATTGAAGTATCTCTGTGGTGATTCGTTTCTGTAATTCATAGAGTAAATACCGAGGCTCAGTTACTTCGCTAACCCCCCCCCCCCAAAAGCAATGGACCATTTGATGCAATCAGTGGTTCTGCAAAGTATCAAATTTTGGTAAAGAGGAGAAGTGCATTTAACGACATAATTTAAATTGTTTGAAATAATTTTCTAAGAATGGAAGAATTTTAATTATGCTTGAAGTAAATTTGTAATGTTGCTATATGTTTGCGAACTTTAAAGAATAATGAACGAACAGACAAACAATTATATTTATTCAATAAGTAACTTTTTGCGCTTAAAGTGTGAGTTTCTAAAGAATTATTTGATTCGTTCACTATTAGCTGGCTTACCCGGAGTTTTCAGGAGTGCTTTTTGTTTTGTTTTTTTTTAATTTGGAAAACTTGACTAATTTAATATATCCACATTCGTAATCTATAACATTATTTTACAGTGATTCTGATATCTTTTTTTTCTTTTAAACCCTTAGAAACGTAGGTACTATGGCATTCATAGTAAATAAATAACAATTCTGGAAATGGGAGACAAATATCAGGGATGCGGAAGTAATTTTGAACTCCTAACCTCTCCCCGATAATATTAAAATTCTCTTTCTTACAAGAGTTTCTTTCTTCATATTAATAAATACACTTTACGTCTATTTCTTGGTTTATTCTGCTCTCGAATCAAGTATAATTGTCACAGTGAAAATCGTATAAGCTCTTAAACCAATATTTTCTGCTAATTTTCTAATTTGAATGAATAATTGTTAGGTATGTGTATTCTCTTGATTCCAAAATTGGAGTTTTTAAAATGTATACGTACGTGAGAGAGAGGGAGAAACAAACTGATTGTTATGAAACATTATATACAATGTGCCTTAGAGCCCACTTATAAAATAAACAACACTTTAATTACTTGCCCCAAAGGCGAGGAGGGAATCGATTACAATCCTTATATGATATTTTACTTGTCTTTTAACTTTTATTAACATCCCATGAAGTTTTATTACTGGTTTTCAAAACGTCAAACGACATAAATAAGTTACACATGTTATAAGAGATATGGATGTGGGGGGAGTGAGACAGAAAAAATGTAGAGGGGTTGAAAGAGGAAGAGATAGTGAAGGGAGGGAGCGAAGGGCAAGGGGAAGTCAGAAGAATCTCACAATTAACGTAATAACGCAAAAAGAGCTGGCAGTAATGTTAGTGTTCAATAAAAACACGGATTAAACTAATATTTTGTGTATATATTGCATTATCTTTGATTGGTTGCATCAGGTATTATGCCAACGTAATACACTAAATTTGTTTGTAGTTTGAAGCGATTTCATTCTTTACGCTTTCACATTAAGAAAACTGCACACTTTCAAACTTTAGTTCTTGGGTACTTTCAAACAACGCATCGTAACTTCACGGGCACATGCATGTTTTTAATACATTCTATATCTTGAAACAGCTTCTGCGACTTAAATAACCCGAAATGTTCCGTAAAAAGCACTGCAAATCGTGTGGACATTTAGCAACTGAATGCAGCTCTATATGGTTGTGCGATAAAACTGAATCTAAAGGGGCTAAAACTGTACTGTAAAAACGGAGTTACGGCATCGCTGCATGGTTATCTGCTATTTGAAAAACGCACCAAGTTTTGCAATTTTAAGCGTACAGTGACGTAAACACGAATAAAAGCTTATAAGTTTTCCCTGCACCGATCGTGCGAAAGATTCTGTATGCGCATTTAAACATACGACCTCCAGCACGATTACGAGGGACCATAATCACAAAACTGGAATACTGGAACATATTCACACCCGGCCTGTGTTTCCAAATGCGGCGAAGGGCATGAATAACACCACCTGTTGACGTAGCAAAATGCCTTCATTGCTACAGACTCGTGCATGTGGTGCTTTTAACACCGGAGTAGCATACTTTTTGAAATAGGGGCACTAAGTAAATTCTATAAACAAATGTGTCTGTATTAATGAAGCCATATCTATACTAACAAGTAAAGAACCCATTGAGGATCAAGGGATTGTCATAAATACAAAGTTATACCGTTTAAACACAACTTTTTTAAAAACAATTACGGACTAAGATATTGCAGCTTCACGGTATAAATTCATTCAAAGTCGAAGTTGTTTTAATTTCCTTATAGCAAACGCACATAAATATACAACATCATAGATACGTACTAAAAATCTTACAAAGAGGTAATCACAAGCTACAAAAATCGTATGTTACATTCACATGATTTCCTCTACACACTATCGTTTATTTTATAAGGCATAACAACCATTTGATAAAAAAAAATCAAGCATAAATGAGAAAATTGGTGTAGGTATTTATTGCGAATCAATGGGCAAATGCTATAGCATAAACCTAGGAAGATTTGCTTCTGTCTTGCGCAGAAATATTTTCTATACTTGAAAGTGCACGCCTATGCTGGGAAAAGAGAATTGTAGGGAAATATATCCTTGTAAACTCTAACAGCCAGGCTGCACTAAAATCTCCCAGTTCCCATCACTTTAAATCACAATTACTGTGGGAATGTTATCAATATTTATCAAACCTTTCAACCCACAATACAGCAGAATTTCGGTGGGTACCTGGACACACAGGTATCGCGGGAAATAAAGACTGACTCCTTAGCAAAGAATGGAACATCCCTCCCTTTTATAGAATTAGAACCTGCCTGTGGAATAAGCATGTTAAATACGGAAAACACAGACTTTGGGTTATTCAAAAGAAATGGAAAATTATACCAAAAAACAAACTGTATATGCGCTTTGTTAATCAGTCTAGAGAAAAATTAAGTAATTTACTTACTAAGCTTTACAAGTCCCCAATCAGAAGGGTTATTAGCTTCATAACTTGACGTGAGAAGTTCAGAAAACACCTTAAGACAATGGAACTATACCGCATGGAACCCATTTGCCGTCTATGTTTACAAGCCGATGAAACGCCAAGTTATTGGAGCTACCGCAAAATTAGAAACAGGCCGTAATTTACTGAGACAAATACTGCAAATAACTTTTAAAAAGTAGATACTGATCCCTAAATTAGAAACAGGAAGTGTACAGAAAGTCTTTTAGGCTAAGGTGCTTAAAGGGAAATCTGCTTCCTAAATACTACTATACTGTAATTTATTTTACATTATTATTATTATTTATTATTATTATTTTTTTAAATCAAGGTTTAGGCTTCCTAGCCTTTTCCGGTGCCCATTTTTCCCTAGCCCTCCTTCAATCCCAATCCTCTTTCCTTTCGGAGCATCTCTCATACATGGCTGTTGCCGGTAATCTATTTTCTGGCATCCTTTCTAAATGCTGAGACCATTTTCTGCCTTTAATGTTATTTTATCTAGTAGTACCTGTAATTCTTATTTCCTCATATCGCTTTTTATCTAATAGGAGTATAACCTTGGATTACGAGGTTACTTTACTTGTATTTAAGTTAAGAATCTTTCAAACTACCCTTTACATATGTTATTTTCTCAAAAATGTAACGATTTTGATTAAAATATCATATTTAAGACATTCACACGATAAAATATAATCTTGAATTTTATGGAAATACCTACAACTCCTCTTCATACGGAAGGAATTTTGTATAATTTTGTATAACAGGTAAGCCATATTACACAAAAAAGCACAACTCTTTAAAAAACACAATTTATTTCAAATAAACTTTTTAATTCCATCAGTTATTTCCGATATATCTGTTATTGTTGGTTTGAATTTCTCAATGCTTTGTCATGTTTTAAACCGTTGTCGATATTCAGCTGTTTCTTACCATTTCAGAGAAAGGTGGAGTTTCAAGAACAGCTCACAGCGATCCACTTTTAAACTTGTGTGACTATCGGAATAATGGTTAGGTAGGATTAAAACAATTGTAAGATGAAAAATTAAAAAGATAAAAGGAATAAAAATAAACGCAGAGGATAGAGGTAATCGTGATCTAATTGGATGAAATCCACAAAGGGAAACTTTTTCCCCTCTACCCGCTTTGTATTAACAACGAAATGTGTAATTTAATTATTTCTGGAAAGGTTTATCTGCATTAATATGAAGTAGTTAAAAAAATAAGCTTTCTTAAGAACAGTGTGTAGAAGTTCAATAAAAATAAACAATAAGTAGAGAAATTCATGTGAATGTAACACCTTTTATACTTTCTCTACTGTTGTTACGGTTCACGTAGTCCATTCTTTAGGGGTCTGAGCATCATCAGTACACCGCAGTAGTATTTTTGGACATCGCCCAAGCATTCGATAAGGTGTGGCATGCTTTTTTTACTTCTTAAGCCGTTGCGCATCCGCCTTCCTCATCATGTATTTCAATCCCTTCGCAGTTTCCTAAATAACAGGTGTTTTGTTGTTCGCATTGGTGGTATTTGCTCTTCCCAGCGACCCATTACGGCAGGTGTTCCTCAGAGGTCCATTCTTGCACCTCTCCTTTTTAATGCCTACATGTCCGACTCCCCAATATGCTACCCACGTGTACCGCTATGTATGCTGACGATACCGTACTGTATTACTCTCATTCCGATCTGCGCACAGCTATACAGACTCTACAGCATTCTATTGATGTACTTTATCCTTGGCTCGCCCTAGGCGCATTTCACTGAATGCATAAAAAACAGAGTGCCAAAATCCTCTCCCTCCTTAGAGGAGGTCCTTCCCCTCTCGTTTTGCTCCGCAAGCCTCTCCTGGTTACCACTACAAACATCGTGAAATATCTCTGTGTACTACGATACCAGGCTTACGTGGAATTCCCATGAACAACGCATGGTCAACTTAGCTTCGGACAGACCTTCAATTCTGAATTTCACCGACGGTCACCTTTGGCTCTTGAATGCGTTTGCGCTTATATAATCTCTTCTGCGACCCCTGATCACTTATGCAGCTGCTTATGGGGTGTTGCCAGCAAGACATATTCACCACCTTCAGATCATACAAAATAGAACAATTCGTATTATCACCAAAGCCCCATGGTTCATCCGAAATCGACAGCTTCACCATGAGTTACGGTATGTCAAACCCGCTTCCCGGATACCGATCATTCTGCCCCGTTCGAACTCACATGCCGATAATGCTCCCTTTGACGTCGACGAGGCATACTGGCACTCACGTTATTGTTTCCACCTTGTTTGACAGCTCTGCACTGCCTACACTGGGCCAATACTGACTTTGTTGGACCGACACGAGAGGACTCTGCTCGGCCTATGTGTACCCCATCTCTCTGAAAACCTAACCACTTATTGCTTGCACACTCTTCTACACTTCCACCAAGTTTGGAGTTATTAGGGAAACTATTTCTTGGTGTTGCAATTTTCACAAACGGTAGTGTATGTATGTATGTATGTATGTATGTATGTATGTATGTATGTATGTATGTATGTATGTATGTATGTATGTATGTATGTATGTATGTATGTATACCTTCTGCCTCATGCTGAGGAGTGCAACACAGTTGTCATTACTTATGAAATGACTTTCCTAAGAACTTAGCTATCCACTTCATATTAATTGCGATAGATGCATACACATGAATTCGTACAGTTAATGCAACTAACTACTAACTAAAGCTCATCGAAAGTTTAGGTATAGCTTTCCTTGTATAACAACCTTTATATGTACTGTCCTTTATACAATTAAACTGCAGTTACGCATTTTAGAAAAGTCTTACGTTCACGTGACTTTTCTACCCACTCTTCTACAAACTATTCTTACAAAAGCGTCATAAACTTCTTGTTAACCGAGATAAACGTTTGCTGAAATGTTATTATTACACATTTCCTTGCAGATGGACACAGGAGGCCGAGGTGAGTCAAATGTTTAAAAAGCGGGTCGCTAAATGCTGATTATGAAATTTCATACTCTTTGCATGAACACCTTGCATAGGAAAAATGCGAATAGTTACTTAGCACTTGAAAAAAGTATAAAGTATTTGAAAATTCAAATCAATAACAAAGAATATCTCGAAAATGGCTAATAAGCAAACAATTATTCGACATAAATTGTGTTTTAACGAGATCTATATTTTTTGTGTGACATCTCTTACGGATTACCAGATGTACAAACATATACAAAATTCATTCAAATGAAGAAGACTTCATAATCTATTCACAGACAATTTATGACACCTACCTCTTGTGGTGTGGCGATAGCGCGTCTGTTTCAGATTCAAGAAGTCCCGAGTTCGAATCTCGTCAGGGTGAGCTGCCCGGATAAGGTTTTTCCGGGGTTTTCCCTTATCCCGAGAAGGCGAATGTCGAGTAGCTTTAAGCTCTATGGACCCGGGCTCATTTGAGCATCATTTCTTTCATCCATTCATCGCCCGATATGACCGACCACGTTACAGGACGTTAAACTTCATGTCAATTTTTTTTCTAGAAAATCGGAAATAACAAAACTCTTTCTAATGAAGGGTAACTTGGGGTGGGAGGATTTTCTTGAAAACCTCCGCCTCGAAACTCTGGAAGATAGTGAACTTAAATAGCAAGTTTGGTACTATTTACCCGAAGTGTGTTTATAGTTATATTGATCACACACACACACACACACACACACACACACACACACACACACACACAAAAACCTTTTTCTGTAAATGACTTTCTTGGATCCAGGGGATACAAAAACGTGTATTTCCGGTGAAATGTAGATAAATGTTTTGGGTGCAATGCAATACTTCCTCTTTAACTACTATAGGTAGATGGTGGATAAAAGTAAAGGATACTTCTAAAACATATTCTGCTCTTCACTATATTAACTAGGCTGGGAAATGACGTCAGAACAGGTGTAGCAGTTCTCTCGCTGTTCGCAGTGATGCTATTTTAGTATTTCTTCTTTGCTCAATCTAATTACCTATACTCTGGCCTGCCTAGTACTCCTTAATACATTTCCGTTAAACGAAATTATGTTTCTCCTTCAGCTTACCTGCGACAGGAGACCTTCTGACTTCCTCGGGATGCCTTTACCTTCTAACAGGCAAGTTTGATTCAATATTTTCGTTGACGTCACCTCGATTGCAAATGTGTTGTATTGAATGCCAAATGAAAGCTGTTGCAGTCTATTCTCAGAAGCTCAAGAGTTGAGTAAACAAACGAACGGCGACGTCGGACAAGTGTTTTTTTTTTTTTTTGTCTTTGTCATAAGGCAATGAAAGTTATTCTTTCTTGGGGCCTGTTAGTATTCCTACTGTAAGTATCCAAAAACTTTTGGGATTTTTATTGTACAGCATTAACTACTCTGTATTCACTCTTAGGTTGATCCGCGTCAAAACAAACCCCAGATGACCAGTGCACCGTTATAATGTATCCTTGCGCAATTCGCAATAGAAATACTGTCACACTTTCAGACCACGTGGCCAGTACAAGCGGCACGTAGTGCAAAAAAGAACAGAGTTCTTATTTCGACAACTGAAACGGTGACTAGCATATTCTGTTAAGGGTTAAAGATGATAAGATTGATAGTTGTAACAAAACAGACGTTTGCACATATAATAATAGCTAATTCTAAAATAAATGAGCGAAAAATAAAGTAACAGGTATGCGATAACCTAATTTATTCGCTCTCTGGAAGCGGCACGTTATTAACTGTTGGCGGCTCATTTTAAAAAAGAAATTGTGCACTGTTACGCGAATTGCATTCTTCTCAAAATCACTACATTCTAGAATCGCGTGCTCCCCCCCCCCCCGGGTGTAACCACTTTTGCCGTTTCAGATTTTTCTGCACAAGCACTGTTTATACTTGTACTCGAAACACCGGTGAACTCAGAAGTTTATCTCATCATTTCTTTCGCGGAAGGTGTTGGATATTTCTCACATAACTTATAATAAAGATTCAACACTATTGTTTTTTCACCACTAGACAATGGTTTGCGCGGCTAATGCTTTACGTAATGCAACGAAAACACAAGAGCGAATCCACCGTCCTCCATGATACTAAACACAACTGCTGGTTTCTGGCTGTAAACAATATTCTGCGCTACCCGATGTCAGGTGACTCATACGAATTACATCATGGGACTTGTAGCACTGTTTTACGGTATAAATAAGCGTTAAACAAAACCTTAGGTATTTGTATAGAATATTATACTATTTAAGGATAAACTCATTCTAAAATTCAGAAATTAGCATGGGACTACTTTCCTGGGCGCATTGCTACCGTGTTTTGCCACGAATCAACCTAAGAGTGAATACAGAGTAATGTTTTGTTGCTGAAATGAAATATTAAGAAGTGAATGGAACAAATGGGCAATTAAAATACTACGCAGAATACGAGTATTAGCAATCTTCGCTGTCATTCATTGCAGTCTTCGGGCGGAAAGGGTAAGAATAACTCTTTTAGGAACGTCTAGAAACCGGACAGAGCAACAAAAATGTTATCAATTTTGTTGTATCTTTCGAGGCTTCAGATTTCTAAATGATCATTTAAAACAACTATCAGATCTACTGCTGCAAGACCACCCCGCAAGGCACAATGCTGCCGGGAGCATTCTGCTGCAGCACACAGTAATCGCTCCAGTTTTTTGTTCATTTTATGAGAGAAAGTAAAGGGCAGAAGAAAACGTAATTGAAAGCAATTTATTGTAGCCATTCTGGACTAACACATAAGACAGAGTCTAATTGTGGCGGGGTTTAAGGTATGAACAGAAATGTATGATGAGCTTGATACAGAAAAACTATTAGAAATTTTGTTCAGTTTAGGGCGAAGAATTGCCTTTTGAGAAGAGGTTATTAAACCCTTATACCTTGTGTGTAATATACATTTACAAAAATCCACCTTATCGTATGTTTCTATGCTATGTGGAAACTGGCCTTAAATCCACAATGCAAGTCATTGAATCCATTATGGAGATTCACTACCTGTAATTGAAACATTTTTGCATCTGCCAGTGTCATTGCACTATAGGGACTTAGGAATAACTTACACTGCAGCTCAAGTATTTTAAATTGAATAACTGTTCCACAATTCCTTTATCTAAAACTATCTCGTTGGATATTTTCCTTTAAAAGAATAATTTCTGCCTCTCTAATGGTGTAATAAAAACAACAAAACCTGTATATTTAGCTTAAATTATAAAACATATCTTCGGAATACCTAAATGTTCCTTTCCTTTATCATTACTAGGTCGTC
Organism: Deroplatys truncata; assembly: GCA_030765065.1. Classification (NCBI taxonomy): domain Eukaryota; kingdom Metazoa; phylum Arthropoda; class Insecta; order Mantodea; family Mantidae; genus Deroplatys; species Deroplatys truncata. Next base: position 53,866,301 of record CM060985.1, read on the forward strand.
TGCGAGTAAAATACTATTACTACCAGTCTAATATCCATTCCTGAATTCACACATATTTCCATCTGTTTTAGAATGTCGGCAACATACACATTAAATACGGTGGATAATAAATAATAAACCAGCACTTGTCTTCGACCTGTATAAGTATATCCGCTTAACATTAATACTTACCGAAGCTTTTTCCCTATCGCCCCTGCCAAGAAACTTTTCGAGGTATATAAACCTCATGTATCAATCCATGGAGTTTTATCCTGCCGTGGTCGGTACCATCTTCTAGGTTTATTATAAGTAGCACCAGGACTAATTATTGCAAGAATGAACCAGAAACTTCAGCAATGATAATTCGACAGACATGCGACAGCTGGGCTTGTGCTGAGCAACCTTAGTTGTCCCAGAAGTGAATAACGAAAGCCATAAATCAAACCAAGAACACAAACTTGCAGTTATGTAACAGAGAAGTCATAGCTTCACGATAAGATTCAGCGTTTAGCAACCTGGGTGTTTGCTTTTCTTACATGGATTCTGATTCACTGAAAGCCACTGTGTTCTATTTAGCAGTACAGACTCTCCAATAGAGAGCACGGTATTCCTTCAGATTTGTAGTTGATATACGGCAATGGCTAGTGTACTGCATTGCAAGAGTGCCAATTGCATGTCCAAGAATGTTACACGACAGTTTAAAAATCTGATGTGTTACACTCACATGACTTTCTCTACTCTTGTACAAACTATTTTTACAAACGCTTATTCTCCATATCCTTCATGTTAATGGAGATATCGAGATGTCAATCTTATTGCTAATTTTCTTGTAGATGCAAGGGGAATATGGTTGGTTTTAGGCGAAAGTCAAATCTTTTAAGCACTGGTTGCTATGTGGCGAATTTGAAAAAAAAGTATAAGTATTGGAAAATTTAAGGGTATAACAAGCAATATCTCGAAAATGGTTCACTCAACAAAAAAAATGTATATGACAAATTGTGTATTTTAACGCGATCTACATCTTTTGTGTAGTAAAATTTTGTCTATCTCTTATGGTTTACCAGTTATGCAAAAGTCGTTCACAATGAAGAATACTTTTGGAGACATTCCCAGAAAATTCGAGATATACATTTCATTTCTCATGAGAACATCTTAAACATATGATATTTTAATCAAAATCGTTAGCCATTTTTGAGAAAATTAAAATTTTCTAAAAATGTTCCATGTAAAGGGTAATCTGGGGTGGGGGGATTTTCTTGAAAACCTTCTTGTCGCTTCTCTGGAAGATACTGAACCTAAATACCATGTTTGGTGTTTATCCGGCTGTTCGTTTCCGAGTTATGCTGTTCACAGACACAGACAGACAGACACACACACGGACATGTTTCTAAAAATGCTTTTTTTGGATTAAGGGGGTCTCAAAACATGTATTTCCGGTGAAATATCGATATCGAATTTTTGGGTGGAATACACTACTTCCCCTACTGTACGTAGTAGAGAAAGTAAAAATTTCTTGAACAGACGTAACGCTTATTCGAGTGTCAATTGAAAAGTTCTCAGAATGAAGCACGAAATGTCAAAATATTTTTTCTTTCATTTTCTTCTTATTTTTAAACAGAAGATCCATGACCTTTATCCGGTCACGGAAGTAAGTTTCCTTCACTACGAAGCTTTCTCAGTTTAGGGAACAGGTGGAAGTCTGGTGGGAATACGGTGGATATACGAAGCGTATTCCAAAATTAAGGTCCGTTTGATCATAGCAACATCGCTCATGAGACAACGTTTTTATTCACAATGACATGTGCCTGCATATATGCTTTACTTTTTCACATAATCGTCGCTCACATCTACATACACTTGCTGTAACGCCGCACCAGCTTTTTAAACCCTCAGCATAGAAGTCGGTCGCCTGGGACTTGAACCAGTTAGTAACGCTCGTCTTCAGTTCGTCTGTTTGAAATCGTTGGCCACCCAGCCACCGTTTCAAATGCAAGAAGAGGAAATAGTCGCTTGGTGCCAGGTCGGGACTGTGCGGAGGGTGGTCAAAGAGTACCCAACAAAACTCTTAAATCTTCTCTTTGGTTTTGGCAGCGGTGTGCGGGCATGCGTTGTTGTGCAGGAAGACGATGCCAGACGACAGTTTTGGATCGCACGTCTCAGTTTGGTAAGCGTTGCGCAGTACAGGTCAGCTGTAACTGTTGACCCACGGTCCCTGAAATCAATCAAAAGGACAGCCTTTTCGTCCCAAAACACAATAACCATCATTTTGCGATTTGCACAGCGATTGCTTACACTTTCTTGGTTTGGGTGATCCAGAACAGTGCCACTGCATTGACTGTTGTTTCGATTCTGCGTTGGTGTACGCTATCCATGTCTCGTCGCTCGTAACAATGTGGGAAAACAAACCATCTCCATCTTGTCTATAGCGCTCCAAAAACTGTCGTGCACTACGCATTCGTTGCTCTTTGTGCTGACCGGTGAGCAATTTTGGCCTCCACCTCGCACAAAGTTTCCGATATCCAAGCTGTTCAGTGACAATCCTGTCAAGTGAGGTTGAAGCAACATTTGAGAATTCATCAGCCAGACCATTAATCGTCAAACGCCGATCATTTCGAATTTTTTGGTTCACTTGCTCAACGATGTCGTCGGTTCGAATACTGTTCATCGTGCACATTTGCGTGGCCATTTTGAAATTCTCGATACCAGTGTCTAACCTGTTTGTCACTCATTATGTCCGGTCCATACACGAGACATAACTCACAATGGATGTCCATAACTGACGATTCTTTTGACAGCAAAAATCTAATCACACCGCGCACTTCATGCGGTAGGATCCTCAGGAGTCGTAGACAGCCGCAGGCGTGAAACGTCATTCACACCTACCTCGTTAAATATTGTTCACTGGATCTTAGTTTTGGAATACGCCTTGTAACAATAAGTCATACCCCGCTTCATTGATTTGCGCCATTGCAACAACACGTTTGAGGACGAGTACTGATTTGATGGAAGACGACTTTCTTTATTTTCGCTTATACGTCTTCTGTTGGACCAGAAGGCTAGCCTACTAAGCTCCGAGTAGATTCTCCAAAGATAATCAAATTAGCAGCACACCATTGGCATCCCAGAAAACCAACGCGTTTGCCGATTTTATACATTTTTACTTCTCTGGTGATGGAGAATCTTGGTTCTTCTGTTGTTTAGACTTTTTTTTTCTCTTTCTTTTTGTTTCAGGTGTGTAGAAATGCACCTATGTTTCATCGTTTGTTTCAAATCGAAAGGAATCTCTCTGTAAACAAGCCAAGCTTTGCTCAGAGATTTGTACTTTGATTCGGTTTTCATACGCAGTCAGCAGTCGCGGCACCCAACTTGCAGATACGTTTTACACGTCCAATTTTTCTCTAAAAATCTTAAACGTCATCCTGAAATATCCAGAGCTTCAGCAGTTTAACGCCTTCATTCGACGATCTTGCAGAACCAAGTTGTGTACGTCATTCATCATTTCTGATGTCGTAGCGGATTTCGCTCTTTGCATCTTCAAAGTTTTCACAGTCCGTTTAAACTTGGAGTCCCCTATAGTGTTTATGATATCGATATGAATTTGTTACATTCATATTCTTTCTTACAAAGTACTTTCTTGAACAATCTCTATGTTACTGCTCTAATGTTTCAGTGAAAGATGGCTAGTTTACAAAACATAACAGCTTCACAAATGCCGCCGCAATTTGTGGGTCATACCGAGAACTTTTCAAATGATCCTCGTATTTAAACTGTGATGTTTTATGTTACACTCCTTGACAGCTGCATTCCATTTCAAGCCTGGGCAGCACTTGACATATTGTGAAGTTAACAGATAGCATTTGCATAATTTCATCTTTATGCTTTTGTGTTCTGCTAATGTTTATAAACACAGCAATATGCTCACAGATGTTTACTGACACATGTAACGAAATGGAAAGATGAAAATATAACTTTTATATGTTTAAGCCAAAAGTTTTAATCAATATTCACAATTCAGTACAAAAATATCTGATCTTCAGATTCATTTGTTTTGAAGTTTTTGGTGAAGGTTTTGTTGTTTTTGATTGTCAAATCTTGGAAGATAAGATTTGGTTGTTTACAAGAAATCTGAATGAAGACATTGTCCGTTTGAGTCCTTGTATGCTTTCCCTAATTCAATAACCACCTGCGCCAATTTGGTTCGTACTTATGTCAGGTGAGTTTATTAGAAATAGATGAAAGCTGAACATTTGTATTCCATATCACATTCTCACTGCGTTTTATAGTGAAGTTATTCGAGATTTACTTTAATATATATGCCCATCACTGAAAACTTACTTCCCCAAATGAATTCCCTACATCGCAGTAGTGCTTTCTTCTTCCGTAAGGTATATCTACTAACACTGAGTTTACCCGCAACCCCTACCGCCTACTACGATTGGCTTGCAATAAATCCCAAAAACCTAATATTAACCAATGGGCAATGTTACACTCTTTGGTAAACGAAAGACCAAAATAACCTCTCAACGAATTCTACTCTGATTCCCGTAACCAAGTAGCTACTGGCAGTCCAATTTAACATGATTAGCGATTCGACTTTTTGGAGGGAGGGAGGGAGGGATGGATGGATGGATGGATGGATGGATGAGAAATTGGTTATCTGCAGCGCTGGAAGGAACAAGCATAACATTTATGTCAAATCTTTCTTACGACGTAGACATGGAAACAGAGTCTAAAATCGTTGCGACCAAAAAGATATTCGTAGATTCCTATAATTGCTTTGATTCATAAGCATTTACATATGGCAACAATAATACATAACAGCATTTAGTTTATTAGTTATGTAATACGGTTATAATTTATTATTTAATTAGCATTACGCCGTCTGTCCTGTTACGGCTTCAAGATATTAAAACATCCAGCCAACTGGATAATTGTTTTTGTCCCCATAGCCGCTTGGTGGTAAGAGAATAGAACTTAGGTAACCTGGAATTTTATTGTTGTTACATAATAACAAGGTAGCCCTAGTACATAGTTAAATAGTACATCTGATCAAGCATCCTGACCGTGGTATAATGAAAGGGCGCATTTGGTGGATTAGCATTGGCAAAAGAGAAGTGAAAATTGTCAAAAAAGATGAACACTTACTTTTTACTTTCTCTACTACGTATAGTAAGTAGGGGAAGCATCGCATTCCATCCAAAAAATCGATATCGAGATTTCACCGGAAATACAGGTTTTAAAGAAAAAAACAGTTTTAGAAAAAGGCACGTGGGTGTGTCTGTGAACAGCATAACTCAAAAACGAAAAGTCGTATAAATATCAAACTTTGCATTTAGGTCAGTATCTTTCAAAGGTGCGACACGACGATTTTCAAGAAAATTCCCCACACCAGACATGGAAGGTTTTTCGAAAATTCTGATTTTCTCAAAATTAGCTAACGCTGATTAAAATATATGTTCAAGATATTTTCATGGCAAATGAAATGTATATCTTGAACTTTCTGGGAATGACCCCAAAAGTCCTTCATTCTGGATGAATTTTGTATAACTGGTAAATCATAAGAAATAGACAAAGTTTTACTACACAAAAAATGTAGATCTCGAAAAAACACAATTTATATCATACTTTTTTTTTATCGAGTGAACCATGTTCAAGATATTCCTTGTTATTTGTTCGAATTTTCCAATACTTATATGGGAATGGTCAAATGGGAATTTGTTGTTCTTTTTTTGTGTGTGTCCTGATCATACAAAGGGAATGGAATACTCCACAAGCAACCAGCTCTTAAAAGACTTGACCTCTAGTCGCCAAATCTTTGTAGGTTTTGCAATATACATATAGACAGGAGTCATAGAAAGAAATTAAGACTTCGTCGTGCGACGCCTTTCTATTGTGCCTATTCAACTGTTTTTAACAATGTGCGTTTTATGTTTGGCCTACACGTAAATATAAATCTTTGGGCCAGCAAACGTCTGTGCTTAGTGCAACTTTTTTTAAGCTTATGTGATCCATTATTAATGGATTGTAATATCGTATATGAGTCTGTAGGTTTATGTTTACTCTACATTTGACTGCGAATGAACCTGTAGAAAGAAATGGCGAAGATGACATAATCCCAAAGCCACAACAGCACTGGCATTTGTCAAGGCCCTTCATTCACCATCTGACTGCTTTACCTTGCACTGCTGAAAGGTCAATAGGCAACACATGCCCATAAATTGGGTGCTGGAAGGGGAATTTTAGTCACGAAATAAAGTAGTAGTAAAAGCAGGTCGACAAGGAGTTTGCCAGAGAGAAGCTCCTTAGCACTAGAAGCAAAAATTGCTTTTATAAGTTACATTCACATGGCTTTCTCTAGTCATTTCCGTATTTCATACGCTTCTACAAACTATTCTTGCAAAAAAGCCTATTTTTCTATAAATGTTTGCAGATATAGTTCCATTACACCTGTAGGCATAAGCGGGATGAAGCGATAGTCAGATGTTTAAAAAATGGATCCTATATGGTGGCTTTGGAATTTCATTCTTCTTACGTGACATCTGAAAGCTGAATGGACTTTAAAAAATGACAAAAATATTGAGAAGTTCAAACAAATAACGAACATCTCGAAAATGGCCGATATCACAAAGTGCTTAGAAATAAATTGTGTTTTTATTAAAGAAATTGACAAATTTTATGTATTAAGTTTTTCTATCTTTTGGTTTACCAGTTACAAAAGTATATAAAATTCATTCCGAATGAAGTGGATTTCCCAGGCTATTCGGCAAAAATTCAAGATACACAATTTATAAGTCAAGTAAATATCTCAAACATGTGGTATTTTAATTAAAATAGTTAAGAATCGTTTTTCAGAAAATAGAGGAATTGTATAAACTACATGGCATTCCCATCATTTGTAAAACTGTCGGGTGGCTTTAAGTTCTTTATTTTTTCCCCATTAATACCAATGTTACGGGTCTTCAGAAAATTACAGTACTACATAAGAAGTAATGGGGGCGATTCCACATAAGAACCATATTTTACACAAGTTTCCAGTGTCTAAAGAATACAGTAATGTAATGCGTACAAACGTCATTGTTGATTTAAAAATCCACCCTACAATGCCCGATAAGACATTTAACTTCAAATATTTTAATAAGTAGAAAAACTGCAGTCCGCTCGCGTTATGGCGTCGACTGCAACGTTGTTCCCTCCTCTTCTGCCCCCCCCTCTCGCTTCGCCGAAAACCTAACCAGTTTCTTGATTATTTATACCATTGGCAGAACACCTGTCTGTTGTTTGAAGGGAGTCTGGCTGAATTCCTGGCTAGGCTCGATAATTTTTTTTTCTTTAATAAGATGATTCCTTGAAGATATGCATACATGTGTCCCCGGTTGCGTTACGAGCGCCACGCAGGGCGACTTTGGTGATGGGACTGCTATCTGCGGCGGTACCATGGGAGGTGCAGGGCGCCAATTTGGCGGCACAGGATTTGCCGGTATGATCCCGGGTTCGAGCTAACTCAGGGACCCGCATGGATCTAGGGTTGGTGGTTAATATGACTGGTTCATTTTCCTGCCCGTTTATTTCCCGTCACCGTTTTAAAATCTGACTCCTGATATTACCTCGCCCCCCCCCGCACAAGCGCACACACTTCTTTACTGTTATGCTTCATACCATCGCCCCTATCCACCGGCACTCGCTTGTTTTCGGAACAACCTCCAAGGAAATACCACGAACAAGTGTTTACTTAACTCTCCTGCTTCCTTTTTTTTAAATTTCCTATCTCCCCATTTCACTATCACATGATTTCTACCTTCCTTCTTATTGGATACCTGGGGCTATGAGAGCACTGACCCTTTTCTACACATCTGATTTACAGGCCACCTAACGGTACACTAACAAAGCATACTCTGCTCTCATTTGGATACAATAAGGGAAAAACCAACCCCGTTTCCTGCCTGCTGCTGGCACTGTCTTTTCAACCCATATTTACCTTTACAGTAACACTCACTTTCCAGTCCTGTTTAATAATACCTTTCCTAATGTTATTAATATTTATTTTCCCTGTGGTTATCATTTTATATTTAGATACGCAGAACGTACTGTCTCACATCTCATCGCCTCCAATCTTGCAGGGCATTTACTCTGTTACCATCCCTAGACAAGTTACTTTCACCGCGGCTGTCGAACCTTTTCTATCCGTTTTTGCGGAAGATCAAGCATATTTGCTGCTACAGAGAATGATCTTCAGAAAGCTATATTACAATTAGACAAAATAGGGAAGAAGTATAATTTAAATATTTCATATATAAAAATCAGAACTTTGGCATTCCAGCAGATAAATAACATAAGATGTAAAGCAGCACTGAATAATAAAATCATTAATCAGGTCACCAAGTTTCAATTATCTGGGCTTTAATATTTCTTATGGACACAGGAAAGACACACATAAAATTAAACACATTTCAAGCAATCTGCGGAACCATCAGAAGAACACTAAAAAATAAAACACGAAGAGCTACATAAAGCTATACAAAACAATGGCAGTACCAGTCTTTGCTACGAACGTGAAAACTGTACCATAAGCAGACAGGATAGAATTGAAAGCTCGGAAAAGAAATTCCTCAAACCGCTGGCCGAATATCAGTTAATAGAGCAAGAGAAACGTAGAAATAAGAGAAAACTACAAATATATAACCTAAACGAGCATGTAGATAAATTCAGACTGGTACCAACATACGGGAAGTCACATCGCAGAAACAGAGGTAGACCGTTTCTAAGATGACAAGACCAATTTCTTAAGTCGGAACAGGCCCGATGCCTAATCTAGTTGAAGATGATTCCTCGGCATCCCCAAGGTCCGGTGTGTGAATGGGAGTGATGCTAAGTACATGTTCCATTTATTTAATAACTACTTAGCATGTATCAGGATCGCCACTGGGCAGATACCTAAACACAACTTTCTACTTCTATATAACACACTTATCATAATCATCACAAACACATCGCACTACGATATGTGCGGCAAAGTAACCGAAAATAAGAGAACTGCAAATTATTAAAAGTTAACCAGCTTATGTTCGCGAATAATAGAACGAAAGTAACAAAATATAACTTTAAGTATATATTTTTAGACAGCATGGCCTAAAAGTAGAACTTCTAACACAGAGCACCAAGCTAAAAGCTTTAGATTTAGTGCAGTAATTTTCAGTGTGACAAACTTTGGTTTCAAATCCAATCACATGACAATTATCCTTTGTATTTGCACATGTTTAATAACTCCACTTGGTTTGATTAGGTTTTACTTTTCATTATGTCTTTTTACATCATTAATTTCTCATGGCCGTCGCAATAGCTGCTCACAGTACAAATCGTCATACTTCAACGCAATTCGTTGTAGAGTTAACCTATACGTTATATGGCCCCAGCTTTCTTTGATCTAAAACGTTACTCATTTATCTAACCTACATAAAGATTAAGAGACGGAAGTTATGAATTCAGAAGAAACTAAACTGGAAGTGAATTTTAAAGAAGCAGCAGAAAGAATAAGACTAAGTACTTAACCAAGATGTCCAGAAAGCAATACGATAATCGCATTTAATCGCCTCGTTGCCTGGTGTAAGGCAAAACATGGTGAAAATAATTTAACTGAAAATGTTTGTTAGCGAATCATCAAAACATCAGACATCTGGCTTTTTTAGTCATTTCTCTCGTTTTAAGAAGCGTTCTGAACGTAATCTGTTAGTTTCAGGAGTCAATATAATATTGATATTTTACAAATTTGAGCTCTTGTCTAAAAAATAGTATACGCCACACGTATTAAAAGTGGTTTTGTTTCGCAAACATTCCTAATCGCAAAATAAAACCCTACTTTTACCGCTTGTATCATAATCTACCATTATTCTATGGACAGTTTGTAAACAAGAAAGCTTTTCACTCATACTGTGCTTGTAAACATATTATTAGTGTTGTTTTGGATTTAGGCCCTTTGCGGTTTCCACATCAAGAGAGAGTGTCTCTGCGTCTTGGAATGTTCTACCAACATTTCTTCTTCATGTGGGCCAAAGACCGGAAACAGCAATCCTCTTCGTTGGGATTTACACACAAACGAGCTAGATCTAAAGCTTTAAGACGGTAGCCGCTTCATTCACCTTACCTTGTGCAGCGCCCATAACGCGGCCAGGGGAACATCTTATATTACTCATAACCATCGAGAGATAAACGGAATTGACCAGAATATATAAACGTTTATGTAATATTTTTCACAGGGATACTTCAGTTTCTTTACTTTGTGTCCTATTTCATTGTCCCCTTTGCGAGAATTTAACTTATCAAACAGCCTTTCTTTTCGGCGAGACGTAACATATATTAAATTTCATACTATTCGATTCAGTCATTCTTGCATGAAAAGTTAGTATAAAATACACACACACTTTTAAATTCTATTTTTAGCTCCAAGGTTATAAACGTTAACACGAGCTAATTATCAAAAAATTGGACATCGCCGAAAATATATTTAATGTATCTTATCTACTGAATTTCTTTATAATGATACTGATTATTGTTTATAACCCGTCATTTGCGGACCAGATAACACTGTAATGGCTGCAAAGCCTACTGGTCCAAAGGACATAGAGCTCCTATCTGACCCCAACCATGATCCCTGCCTCAAAAAAAAAAAGAAAAAAAAAAAATCTCGTAATAATTCCACAGCATATTCAGCATATTGTCGCCGCAATTATATTTGTTGTCATTTTTCCGACATACTTAACTGATCTGATTCATCATTCAAGAAAACAAAAAGTACTTGTACCAATAATAAAGTGATCAGATTTCTATAAATATCATTCAAAGCAGAATCAAGCGGAGCATATTTATTATAATGTAACATGCTCAAGGGGGTGAGCAATTTTTTATTTTATCGGGGGTGTCTATAATCAGGAGAGTGATAAAGATAAAGCAGTAATTGAAATTTTAAGAACCACGTAAATATATAAAATTTGGGAACTCTAATTATTAATACCAAGTTTTAAAACACTGCATTCAATCAGTGTGTCACATTTATTGCGGAAATTTGGTGATAATTTTCGGTTAGTGTCTCATATTAGCGCTAGGGCGCAAAAACAAGTGAGCATAGGCACAATATGCGTAGGAAGTCCGTTGTTATGGTAACCACGGCCATATTGCCAACTTAATAACACTATACTTTTACACGCTAGTATTAGTGCACATACAGTACAAGGTCACCTTCTACTATTTGCTCACTAGTAAAGACAAGGCATCGGTTTGAATTGCGGTCTTTGCTCGTGACGTCATAACAGTAGTCGCCCAGAGTGGAAGATTATCTATGCAAGTGTACTGAACTATACCTTTTTCACTATAAGCTAAAAGGAGAGGTAAACAAAACTTATATGTACCACTCTGCCGAGCACATGGCAGCACCACGTGAAGGATGACGGGAACTAAAGACCCCTGAGAGGAAATTGCTTCTGACAGAATGCGAATACAGCGTACTGAGCAGCTTGGGGATCATTAGATTTTAAACATTGTATGTCTTATTCCTATATTTTGCCTTACATTCTACACTTCTAACACATAATACTAAGAGTAGACAAATAAAAGTTGTACCTGGACAGTTTGGCATTTGTGATTGAAGGTACTGGATCAAACTGTTGATAACTTCAGGCTTTAGAAATCATTCATTTAATGACTAATATCATATACCATTTTTGCTTTAACCTTTTATGAGTCAACAAGTTAAAAAAGATAGCACTATAGGTTAAAACACACAGAAGACAAACGCGACGCAAGCTATCCGAGCTAACGCACCACTAACAAAGGAGTTCAATTATTGCTAAACAATGACCAACCATATTCATTGTCGATTAAAGGTGGGGACCTTACACAGAATTTGTTAAAAGCACTTAACACAATTGTCTTCTTTCCATTTCCCTCGTTTATATTTTCCACAGTGGCAGAGGATTCTTATCCGGAAACGAACAATAGCGCCTGCGCATAGCCTCTTAAACCCTCTGCTATAACGGTACATTTAGTTATAGGTAGGTGAATCTCGAACACATTTAGTTTCAGAAGTTGAACTGTTACAATAATGAGTTTTTTTAAATTTCTCTGCACGAGAATAACCACAAAATGTTACGATCTGAACCGAACTGTTTTTTTGTAGGAAGAGACGACATTTTAAGCGGGAAAGATTATAGTTTGTCCACCAGCCTGTCTCCTTTCAGCGTATAGTGAAAAAGGTATAGACATCGGGTGTGCATATTGCTTCGTTATTCGTCCATCATCAGTTACTTGATAAACTGTGTCGGGGCAGACATTTTCAAATATCTCTCGTTTAAAGGCTACGATTCGGTTGTCTGGTTTTGGGTTAGTATGGGCTTTCGGGGTGATGTGGCCATAATGCAACTGCTTTGACAGCTTCAAAATTATACTTTTGGCGGTTACAATCATTTCTATAAACATGAGAAGTAAATTCCTGTAACCGAGCTTTGAGTGGTTGTTTATGTATTTACTTATATAAACACAACCACAAGGTCTGTTTAGCTAAAAGAATAGACTGCTCCGGCATGTTAATGCATTCCGAAAGCGATTGCAGTTCTCCTAGTTACCAGGTTGGCAACACTGCTTCAAGGATATACATATGACTCAAAATCATATGTGCGGCAAATATGTAACCTTCTCCGATAACAACACTGCACGCGATCGGATATCCTGTTTTTTTAGTTTTAATTTACAAAACTAAACGTTTCCATTTCTGTGACAAATGCGGTGCGCAAGATAATGCTATTGTTCCTGTATTGACACCGTCTTGTAGAAAGGGCAAAGACAACTTTTAAATTAGGAAGTAGGGTTTTAAAGAGGATTGTGTATGATGGGTCGCTCGAAAAACAAAATGAAAAGGAAACTGCCTTAACCATAAGATTAGATTAGGTTTTTAATGCTGATTACGTTTTTGCCAATTTTATCTGCGGAAACGTCTTATTTTTAGAGTGCTATATGTAATGGGTACTTATAAATATTATAACTCTACAGGAATAAATGTATACGATAGCACTTAAAATTGATATAGATATAACACTGATAGTAAAGCTTGTATCGGTACATTCGATACTGGTGTTTTCAACTTTAGGAGGCGAGCGTCGGCCGCCAGTGAAACCACTGGGTCCAATGGAAAACTACGTGTGAAAATATGAGAATTTATAAAAATAAACCCTTTTGGCATACAATTTTTTTCTTCAATTTATTGATTTATTGAAAACGTTATATACGTTGCAGTATTGTTAGTTTTGCTCATATGTACACAATTATTCACAAGGAATCGCAGACAGTGGTGAGGTTGCAGCCCAACGACCTTCCTCAGTAGGTTCATAACGTGAAATGAAATTCCATGTTAGGGCTGCTTGTCGTTTTCGTTTGTCTTCTTCGTGCTCTCTCCTATGGCATGTGCTGAGGTATATATGTTAATGTTTTATTTTCATGTTCACTGAAGGAAATGAAGAAGTTGTGTAGCTGGACTTGAGGGTGGTATCTACTGTCGGCGTAAGAAGTGTTGAATGCATTCGCTACTAGCCGAAGGACCCGATTTTGTATTTTGTTGACTTGAGTTTTGGATGCAGAGCCCCAGATTGAACAACCATACATTCAGACAGGTCTCACTGGGAAATAGACGATTCTTTGAGAAAGTGGTAAATGTGTAGTATCCGGTATCAGGAATTTTAATTGATGAATCTTATTGCATAATTGGCACTGTTTCTTTTATATGTGAAATTTCACTAAATTCGATTTCTCTGGATTCATTTTCACCCTCCAGTTTTTGTACCATCCATCTATTTCGTAGTTCTTCAGCTGCTGTGACATCTGGACCTATACTATGGTTAGCCATATCATCTGCGAACTGTGAAACTGTGTTGTCATGTTTTGGAAAATCAGCTAAAGACCGGTATAGGAATGGAGCGAGATTTTGGTATCATTACCACTGCAACGTGTTCACAACTTCTCGGAAAATAAGCAACTCTGACTGTTGCGTTAGTAGTATCAGGGTTTTTCTAGGAAAAGCTTTACTCATCGGAAGAGTGATCATATCGTGTCCAGGCGATCTCTTTGTTGGAGTTCTGTTTACTGCATTTTGAACCTGTGCTGGAGTGAAATAGAAGATATGAGGAGCGAGTTCAATAAATTGGGAATATCTTCGTCTATGTGCCTATTAAACTGTGAATCAGTATCACGGTTTGGTTTACAACTGTTCTTGTAACATTTCAGAGAAAATGGAAGCCCTGTCTTCTGATAAAGTGTACCATTTGTTGTTTATTCGTAGTGGTGGTATTCCTCCAGCTGTTTGGTTAGAATTTGTCATTTTTTTCACCATCGCAAGCATTTAATAAGAGGACAGAATTATAAAAATAAGTTATTTTGACGCATAATATTACAATCGCATTGTGCAGACTATGAGCATAAACTCTGAAAATGTCCATACATGTGTGGAATAATAAAATGCACATTAGTTGGAAAGGTCTAGGAAGATGATTATTATTATTATTATTATTATTATTATTATTATCATCATCATCATCGTTCTCCTGATGTACTATGACCTTCGGGAGAATCTCGTTCCACCAAGTACCATTTATTAACTGAAGGTATCCAGTAGGCGGTGTCCAATAACTCGTGGATGAGGACTGAAATGGAACGAAGAGACCTACAGCTTTTATCGAACCACGTTGGGCCTAGGGGATACTTCGCTTGAGCTAGTCAGAGGTGAAGGATGCGACGTAAAATCGCCACCCAATAGCCGCAAATCGAACCACAGATACACAGTATGAGAACAGCAAACGAAACCACTCAGCCTTCCCGGCGATCTTAGATAAACGTCAAAATGCTAGAGTTATGGCATTCAGATGTGGATCACAGAACTGCGCTGTTGAAAGTTTTGGATCGTCCGCAGCTTGTTAAACACCTACATAATCATTAGAGACATGCAAAATATAGAGAGAAAAAAATTGCCAAAATATGAAAGAAAAATCCCAACATATTTTGTAATGTATATATTAAAGCAAAAACACCTACAACTTAAGGGTTTAGAGCAGTTGCACTGATTTTGTAGATTTATTTAATAATAAAATATCAAATGAAATAAAAAGAATTGTATGGAGTCTATAGATTTAATTATTTAAAGACCCGTAAACTCAGAAAAAAAGAAAAAAGTTACCAATTGCTTTGTCCCTGCTTAATACAAATTCTTAATAAGAATATTAATGTGTCACTAAAAGCACCTGTTCGCGAAAATAAATCCTCAAGAATAGGGGGGCTATTAATATCGTATGCGACTTCATATGAAATGCTACGTTTTATCAACTGTACCTGACTTGGAAAGAGTGGCTTGGGTTTTCTAAATGTGTTTCACAGAAAACTGCTCGAATAGAATATTTGGAAACACCGGTTCATTGCTAACGGAAATTATTTTAAAAGCGAAATATCGTAAATCTTACTAAATATGAAGAAATATGATGGTTTTAAGAAAATATCATTATACATTGATTTTTCTATTTATTTATTTTTGGTCACGTGTATTGAATTCTACAAACTCCAAAAGGTAAAAATACTGTTCCAATAACGATAGCAGGCATGGTTTAGAAAATGAAATTTGTAGTTTTGCCTGTCTCTCATAATCATACGAGAATGACACCAATACTGAATAGATTAATGTACACGTGGACATTGCCATCTAGTGTAAAAACTGTGTGATCGGAATGGATCTTCGATTCACCTGCTGCATGTGGAATTCTTTCTGCTCAAATTCATTGGTGTTACCAGCTTTATGAATCACAGGTCGTCTGTCGCAATGCCTTCAGGTTTGTACTTTGCGCTATCAGTAATGTATGCAGTCCAGTCATAAGTTCTGCCCTATGATTAAGCACCGATATGTCTCCAAAGAAAAAGAAAGACACATTTTAATTCAGTGACTAATGTACATTTCTTACGCCACACCATAAGTCATTCAAAATTATCACCTCTGGCCTTTACACAGGACCTTATCTGTTAGACCAGTCTGCTACTGCAGCATGGATGACATCTAGAGGAATTTCCTGCGCTGCCTTTAAGAGATTCCAAACTGGAGTGAGGATTAGCACAGACCTTATTCTCCAAGATATCTCAAAGCTGATAGTCCAGTGGGTTCAGTCTGCGCTGTCAGAGGGCCAGTCTTCTGCTGCAATGAATTCTGGAACACTGTCCCTGAGCCATGTTTGAGTTGTTCTAGCCTTGTGAGCTGGGGCTGAGTCTTGCTGAAAGATCCAAAGGCTTCCAATGAAGAGTGTGGTGTTCAAGGATCTCTCAACTCTCTCTAGGATGTCCTCTTGGTGCCGTCTAGCCCCTTTTTTTACTCCTTCTTTGCAATAATGGAGAGATGTTACTCCTTGATGTGGCACGCCCCACTAAACCATCATTAATGCTGAGTTTTGCTCTCTCTGGACACGGGGACTGTTATTTTAGCTTCCTCTGAGCATATATTTTAGCATTTTGTTTATTATACTTCTCCACTGTGAAGAGGATATTTTCATGACCATTCTGAGCATGCCGCTGTAAGTCTCTTTGATCTTTCGTACCTGTTCTTCTTTAGGTTCCAGGTTAACAAATGTCTCACTGACCGTCGATAAGCTCTCATATGAAGGTCTTTTCTGATAATCCGTGACATGGATTTGGCGGACACATTTAACTTTCGGGCCATTATTTTCTGCTTCCGGAGTGGGTTTCGATGTATTCGTTCTCTTACTGCTTTGACCACTCCTGAAGTCATGGTACGTGACCTGCCACATCTTTATAAATCTTCAATAGGGGAAGATTCAACGAATCTCTTGATAATTCGATAAACAAAATTTAATGAAATTTTCAGTTGTTTTAACAACTTGAAAATTTCAGTAGGTTTCTTACCACACTTATAAACAGCAATCACTGCAATTCTGTTTTCATTGACACCCCATTTCATATTTATCGGTAGATGTAGGAAACCACACAAAGCAAATGTGTTTAGAATAATAATTCTGCTACATAGAGGACAATGTTAGCTACAAGCATGGAGGACAGAACTTATGATTGGACTGTGTACAGCCCTGGGGCACTTTGTTCTAAGAATTTACGAAAGCAGTGCATATTAAATAAACTAGCTTTGGAAACAGCTTATCTTATCTAAGGTAAGTAACAGTCACAGTAACTGCCATTCTATAGTTATCTGCCAACTGCTCATATAAAATCCTATTTTTCTATCGACTTCATGTGAATCCCTTAAGGCAATGCATCTGTGAAATTTGTAAAATCCACAGTATTCAATAAGACATCTTATTGAAATGTATCCAGTTATTACACACAATATCACTAATATTTTTGCCATGTTTTAAAATCCTAGATTGCTTGGCTGTTTAAATATTGATTTTTGTGTAAATTCATTGTTCTAAAAAAATATGCATTTTTTTAAAATGTTCACATCCAAAATTCAGGCTTATACAATAAATGAGTTTGAAAAAAGATGTATCATATCAGATGTTTTCTACTAACTCCCAATTAATGCAGAACAAGTGTTACTTTTTGTATTATCCAAAACTTTTTTAATTTTCAAAATTTTCAATTTATTTCTCAAAATTTGATTATTTTTAAAAAAAAGTATATATGGTTATTTTCTTTAATGTACTTTTGAAAGATAGTAACAAATCGTTTGAAACAAATTTGCAAAGTTGCATCGTGTGGAGCGTTTTGAGTATGGGAAATTGCTAAAAAAATGTTGGCAGAAAACAAGGTTTAAAGTTTTATGTTCCTATTAATAAGCATGCATCTGTCCATTTATACCTTCGGTTAATTGGTAGTTTAAATGTGCCAAGTGTAAAGAAACTATATGATTTCTTAAACATTGTAATTCATATTATATTACTATGAAAAGGTGCATTTTTTCACAATTTTTGAAAAATTTCACCATTACCTTAAGGTTTAAAGTCGCGAACTCGCATAACACCAGTTGAATTATTTAATGTAGGAATTGCAAGTGACAAATGACAAACACTAGGTATTTAAGAGAAAATAAAATCTTGATATTGGTCAAAACATGAATTTTTTTCCTATTGATGCCATACAAATATTTGAAGTTTTCCGATTTTTTACGCATGTTTCATGCAAATTTAAGGAGCGATGCCCATTCAACATCGTGAGGAAAGCGTCTTGGCCTCGTGCGCCAACTTTCCGGTTGGGGGATGAGTGATACTGGCCACCTCACCTCCCCGAATCGGTTAATTACCCACATCTGCCGTGCGTACGTGCGCGTGAGGCCGGCAGTTGGGTTGACAGGGCCAGGCCCTTTGCGGGCAGTAGCGCCACAGGATTTTTTATTCATACAAATTTATTCTAAGTGTCTAAGATGTACTTTTAAATGTTCCATTACATATAACATTTCCATAGATCTTATCTCTGAATTGATGTCTTTAGATATTAACATTCTTGGTTAGTATAAAATATGCCCTGTTTTCTCAGAACTATAAATCAAAGAAAAAGTACGTTTAGTGGACATGAAGATATCATAATAATGCTATGGAACCTGTCAAAACAAAATATGCCTCTTGTGGTCATAAACATTACGTACATTGTATGTATGTATATAAACATGGCATTACATACTGCACTAGTAATAAACATATGTATATAATTTTAAAAATACTATAACGTTGGTTATTTTGTTGTTGGTTGTTTCAATGAACGTAAAAATGTTATATTTATATGATCTAAAATGTTCACAGCCATATCATACCCGTTCTTACAATAATGGATCATAGACTAGACTATGGGGCATTTATCTCCCCTTAAGGTTTATACAGGCAAGGGTAGAATAGGTAGGATAAAAGTATGAGAGGGTGCGACTTGGAAGTAATAAGACAAGAGGTACAAATAAATAAAGCATAGGGGTTAAAAAACCTGTAGCCTTTTGTTTAACCAAACATGCCAAGCAAGGCATTTCGATTCTGTAACTCAACTATGACAAAAAGAGATCAAATCTTAAGAAGCCTTATTGTTGATAACGTGTCCAACTTCACCAGACAGACATGAAGCTTTCTTATTTCTGTCGCTTAGCTATGCAGTTAATTTGATTGTTTAATTTCAATTGGTGCAAACTTGGCGATTGGCGTTTTCTGAAAATGTTCTAACGAACGAGCTATAGAAACCAAGGGAAGGATTTACATCTCTGTGGTCGCAGCAAACAATGGTTCTTGTAATCAGAAGGAATCTAGAAGCCGTGAAGAAATTATCCCTGACGTCAAAATGCTGACGATGAATGACAGGACCAACTTCTTCCTTTTTCGTGACACGCTCTTCGTGTACCAGCTCCATAAGGCTGACTCCCCTATAGACAGTATTCTTCAACGACCGTTTTTTTTTCCCTCATGACACGATTACAGTTTCTACGATAGAACGAAGCATGTAACATTTTAAAAAATGATGCTCTGCCCGAATTTGCAAGTACCCATTCAATTCTATTGTAGCAACATCTCCCAGCTGCTGGCACGTTGATAAGTTTGTATTTATTAACAGAGAGAACTCCGTTGGTCCAATAAACCCAGGCTAGTTCTATCAGGTTGCTTGCTCTGTTTGCATTGTTGCGTGTTCATTTAGCTTCAGTTGCTGTTTTGTTTGTTAATTTGTTGGCGCTGATGAACAAATCCAGGTTAGCGAGAGACAATGAAAAACGTTTATGAAACTATGTGGACGACGAATACTGTGATAGACAAAAAGAAAGCTCTGTGAGAAAATTAAACGTACTTCAGAGTAGCTATTCCAATAAGAAGACAGTGTACGTGAAACTGAATGGACCTTTTAAGTTATCCACGACTCTTAAATCAGCGGTGCTTTCCAACTACAGTAAAATGTTATTTGCAAGCATGACTTGTATTCTTCGGTGTTTCAAAGCAACTTTACTTCAGTTTCGGTCTAACTCGGCAGGTCTCAGCGTTTATTGCTGTTAAATAAGCATTCATGTATATACGCAACAACTTTTCTTACATCTAATATTTATATTTCACTAATTGCTTATGTTATACTGCACCAAACAATGGTTGGACGCCGATGCTAAAAAAAAAGCCTAGAATAATGCTTTCATTTGAAATATCTCACAATCAACTACCTTTTCAGACTTTATTTCTGTTAAAACACCACTTTAATATTTGTTTTTGTTAATTGTATATCGCAGACATCAATGAAAACCATCTTAAGTACATAAACGGCAAAAATCCACTAATTGCACCTGTGCTATATATACAGAGAGAAGAAGCTGTTAATTACAGCAATACTGATACCTAATGAACTTACACGACTTCAAGTTCAAGCAACGGGAACTCAAACATACGAGGATCTCCAAAATAGAAAACAAAATGGACTAATAGATTATCCTATATGGCCATGACAATCTTAGTCATCAACGAATTTACAACATTTACGTTGCACACACGCAAACCTGTACCAGAACTGGAAGTTTGCAGAAAAAAAAATGCTGACGTGACGGAAGCTGCACTATAGAAAAAATATCTAGGGCAAAAGGGGTTTTGCAATGCTGAGCATTCTTTTCTATTCGGGAATGCAAGGTTAGCTCTCCTGAGTTAAAGAGAGATTTTAAACCTCAGTAATAGCTTTCACAATCTTTGCACTGACAAAATTTCCTTAAATGCGACTCTGAAGGGTTTATGTTTTTAATAATAGACAAAGAATTCTAAAGAACTATGATTACAATTATGGTAAATTTCTGATAACACAAGCTTTCCAAATGAGGAGGGAGACAGGGGGCAAAGAGTACTCGATTTAATTTGATAGCTATGAGTCTACGACACTATAGAAATGTTACTAATTTTAAAAAATCTTTGTCTAAAGTGATAACAAAATTACAAACATAATATAAGCAAAATCACTGTTCTTTAGGCTAAATATGTTTAATTTAAACACATTTGATGAAAGAATGATGCACTACTGCAAGACATTGCTTTTACCCCAAACTAATAGAAGAAGCGAGAACCACATTCGCTTTCCGATTCAGTGATTATTCGGCCATTGAATGAAATTTTGATCAGAAATTACGGTTGAACTAGTCTTTGAATGTAACTTTTTGTTAGTGTAACTGTATCTTATTTAAAATATGTTACGCAATCTTTTGAAATAGTCTAGCAAAGAATATTTTCCTCAAAGTTAGAATAAATAAGGTTCAGGCTTATTTAATAAAATTAGCACTCTTACTACATATAATTGTTGGTAATATTTCAGTGAACATTTCTAACATTTGGGCGATACTAATTTTGGATGTTATTTGCTATTTATGTTATATATAATTACGCACTATTAAATACTAATTCTATCGCAAGAAAGCCCATGGTGGGACAACCGTACAACCTGATTGCCGGTCTCACGCCCACTTGTGCACATGCATCCAACCACTAACGGGAGGTGATGTGGCCGCAAACGCGTCTCCCAGCCGGAATGGGATTCATGACCCACAGATCACTATCAATCGTGGCTCCTCATATTCCAAACGATGTGAGTGGACATCGCAACTATACTTGGGCCATAAAATCCGGACCCCCTGTGTGCGAGCTCCAACCCACGAGAATTCTATGGGCGGAAATAGGTGCATCGCGCTCAACCCAGTGTCTCACAGCAATATTTATTCGTTATAGAATATTTCATAGTGTGTTTTCCATTGTACAGTTACGTTTAACCTAGTGAGACGCATTTAAAATAAATTTTATTTTAAGAATCTCATGTGATACATTCACATACTTTTTTTTTACCCTGTATCGATTATTAGTGAGTACACAACTATTCTTAGGAAAGCATATTGTTATATGCACTACGTTTTTTCCAAATAAACCTTTGCAGAAGTAGCTATATTACACATTTTGTTATAGATACAAAGAACTGCGATAGTCAAATGTTTAAGAACTGGACGCTATACGCTGGTCTTAAAATTCCATACTGTTTCCATAAAATCGCGAGAAACAAGTGAATGCTGAAAGGACTTTAAAGAATGACCAAGGAATGAATAATTCGAACCATTAATAACGGATATCTCAGAAATCTTATGGCACAAAAAACGAAGTTTTTTAAACAAACTGTGTGCTTTAAAGATATCTACATTTTTTTTGAGTAGTACGTTTTCGTCTATCGCTTAACGTTTACCAGTTATACAAAATAAAACAAAATTCCTTCCGAATGAAGGAAAGTGAAAGTCAAAAATAGTTAAAGGCTATTCACGGAAAATTCAGGATATATTAAACATATTTACATGACAAATAAAAGAATATATATATATATTATATGCGGTATTTTAATCAAAATCGTTAGGATTTTTTAGAAAATCAAAATTTTCGAAAAATGTGCCATATAAAAGGTAGTTGGGATCCTGAGATTTTGTTGGCAATCTTCGTATCACGTCCTTGGAAGATACTGAACTTAAATAGTAAGTTTAGTACTTATCCGACTTTCGTTTCTGAGTTATGCTGTTCACGCGTGAGCGCACGGACCTTTTTCTATTTTTTTTGTTCCAGGGGGGCTCAAAACATGTATTTTCAGTGAAATCTCGGTATCGAATTTTTGGATGGAATGCAATACCTTTTGTAGACTATGTACTTACGTGGCAGTGAAAGTAAAAATGTATTTAATTATCTTTATTATTGATTTAACAAATTCATTTTATCAGTCATTGCTCATAAGCTGAAGTATGGTTCAATTTTATTCAATTAGTATTGTGCTCTCTTAGATCCCATTATGCATGTTCGGTTTTTCATATAACGAACATTCAACAATACGCGATCGAATTATTGATCTTTCGAACCTTCGCACATTGCATGTTGATACGCTTCATGCAATGTACATAATGACCTGTAAATTAGTTCAGACAAGCAACATATTAAATGACTGAACTTTAACAGAAAGCAATGAATTCATTTAAGTAAGAAATAAACTATTAAACTCCTAACTAGACAACGAGAGCGCGAAACTAAGCGGGCTTAACAAGAGAGACAAGACGTTTTAATTATTGCTTATTGTTTTCTCCATCAACAATACGAGGTTAAACAGTGGAAGAATTAATTAAGAGCCGTTTGTTTCAAATTTTAAATCATGCCCCAAAGGCCAACAACTTCTTTGTCCGGGTTAAATCGTTTGAGAGGATTACAAAATTCGTATATTATTAATTTCATAAGTTTTTGTTCTCAATTGAACCCGAGTTTCTACAAGAATGATTTCCATTCCCGTCAACTGTTCCCACACAGATATGGTATTTGATGGAAGATAAAAAAACAGTAGACATTCAAGTGTGAGCGACATTATGAATTTGTTGAAATCTAAACATAGATAAGCAATTAGTCTGTGCACAGAGTTCACTACGTTCATATGTTTCACCACTGTGCCTTTGTCTGTGTGTACTGCTAGATCATTTTCAGTGCTCTGCATACTTCCATGGTAAAACAAAACTCGGCGCCTATGCACAAGTTGCTACGCCAACACTCGGTCCCATTCGCATAATTTGCAGCTCCGCATTCGTTTGTTTACACTCTCCCGAAAGTATGTTTGCTTAACATTTTCAAGCTTCTTGGTTATTTTTGGCAAAATTCAAAATAGCTCATTGGGTCTCTGTTACAGTAGAGATTGTGTTGCACAAGCAATTGTGGCGCATGCTCATTGAAGACCTTCATTTTTCTGGGATCACGGCAGTTTTCTGTTGATTGTACGACAATATAATTTTCCAAAAAATGCTAACAATAAATTTGCAAAATTTGTTTCATTACACTGTAATGCGATAACAAGTTTCCTGTGACCAATTAATATTTCATTGGGGAAAAGACAAGTTACATATTTCGTAGTTTGTGAGAAAAGCATTTGAAACAAGTCAAATTTTATTTGCACTACAAAGCTTTAAATGGCAACAACATTTAACCCTCTTCCAAAAGGAGTTATTGAGAAGAATGGAGATTATGCTCAAGTTCTGTATACACTAGTCTTAAATGTAATTTAAAAAGTTACATAAAATGTATTTTCTGTTATTGTGATGCCACGGTAAAGTCCACATTGAAGCAGGGAGGAGGGGGCAGGAAAACGCGTTGGCCCATATTTTCATACTTTGTAAATCAATAATCGTATGTTTCTGTGTATTCTTCACTGTTCTTGTTCGAGTTTAGTGTTAGAAGTAACGTTATAGGACACGAAACCAAAGAAATTAATATACAGCGTAAATGTTATGCATAACTTAGTCCTGTCTCACCAATGTTAGCATGTGATTAGGGTATTATATGTTTAATGGGGCAATTTGTTTGTGGTATTTCCATTGTAGCGGAATCTGGAGTATTACTAAGCAAAATAAGAATATTTATTATAACTTTAACATAACATTAACGGAGGTTCTTGTTATCCTAATTCACATGCATATTTGGTAGTTGGAGCATACAAAAACATAAATCCTAGGCACCAACCTAACAGCACATCAATTTAAACTAATGTATGT
The DNA here is from genome assembly GCA_030765065.1 of Deroplatys truncata. NCBI lineage: Eukaryota > Metazoa > Arthropoda > Insecta > Mantodea > Mantidae > Deroplatys > Deroplatys truncata. Next base: position 53,890,797 of record CM060985.1, read on the forward strand.
CATCTCTTAGATCACATCGTTGGTTTCAAGTGCAGAGGTACTATAGCAGCTACAGACAATGCATTTTTCAATGAGCAAAGAAGAAATATTTTATTTTCTCTAGAGTAGAACGTCTGCTAACACTTCAAGCACTTTAATACCTACAATACTGGTGAACTTTTCACCACTGTTGTTGGTTTAGATAAGATTTTAGCTAAGCAAAAACGCAGCCAAAAGCTTAGGAGGGCGTTATCCTTGGCTGAAAACCTCTGTTACATGTAAATGGTTTATTTAAGTTTTACCCCCTTTTTACATGGAATGGCTCCACGTAAAAAGTATTTTCATAAAGTGGTTAAATAATATGTTTAGAAGATTCTTCTCGAATCCCCAATCTGTAAGCTTCACCATCTTCAATATTATTGGCAGACACACGCCAAGAGATACCTACAAATACTGACAGTTTAATACGTTGACGAAGGACAAGAAACTAATTAACTGGAATGGAAAATAGAAAATGTCTGCGACACATAACACGTAGGCACAGAGCAGCGTTTAACACATTATGAAATAATATATGTACCAGAATCCATTAAATAACTGGTGGCATTGAGGTATATAAAAGCTTGTTGTCAAGCAAGAATTTTCGAGAGCTGGTAGCTAAATAGATGAAAACTTCCTTATGAAAGAATTGTTGACGAAATAGAATTACGAGACACGGCGACTCTAGAAATTGTCTCCACTTTTAACAAATTTTAGCAGCCAAATTAGCTGAGGGAAAATTCTTATTTTTAATTATTGGAAAGATTAACCACAATATAGTTTGCTTTACCCCAGATTTTTAAATTTGTTTTATAATTTTTATAACTGCACCGACTTTTCAGCTTTTTCATGTATAATGAATACAAAAAACATATGTAATATTTCAAAATGCTCCGACATAAATATGATTTCAATTGCCGGAGAAATTCATTTGTGAAGTAAAAGCTGGGTCATGGATGAGGAAATTCAAAACGTTGATAATTCCCGACTTTGAAAACTTTTGAGTTCAAAACCCATTTTCACAATTTCAGTTAAGCCCCAAAATTAATTTGGGTTAAATTCTAGAACACAAGGGGCTTGTTTCCCAGATTTAACCCAAGGTTAATTTTAGATTTAGGGTATTCATGAACTGATGCTACTATAATTAATTACATACGACGTAAGTCGTGACAACAAGCTTTATTTAGCGACCGAAATTTTTAACTCGGTGGAGTGAAAAACTAATAAAGTGAAAAGAACTGTAATATGGTTTGTCCTTCTACACGTTAAAATTAGAATATTCTATCCATTATTTAGGCTGCTAAAACTTTTTAAAGGATCTGAGTTGTGATAAAACTTACATTTACCAACTTTTTTTTTCCATTGGGCAGATGACGTAATTAATTTCTGCAAGCAATGGGCAAGGTGGCTTCAGCTTATGGTATTTATTATTCTATAATAAAACAGCAGCAAACTAAAAAACAAATGCTTTACAAAACGATTGTGGTAAATGCTATAAAATTACGTAATTATTCTTTAAGCTTACATAAATGTAAACATTAAGCTGGTGAATCAGGTAATTCGTGCTCATTATTTCTGAAACTACACCTATACGTACCTGGCACGATGTACCAGACGATGAAATCATTAAGCTCAGTTTCCCAAATGTGGACATCCTGGGTTTTGTCGTAGTCTTCAACCACTATAGGAAAGCCGTACTCCATTTTGCTTTATGCTCTGTACTATTCACAAAACATAGGCACCACACACGACCACATCACACACAAATGACAGTCGCCCGCCTACCGCTCCAACAAAACACTAGCAATGGACTAACAGCGCTAACTCGCTTGGAAGGTAAACTGAAGGATCAACCTTCACTTTGCCAGCCAGTTGGTCGCTCTGGTATGTTATCAAACGTCACCACGTGGTACTAATGCAGCGAGGGCGTGTGAACTGTTGATGTAGTCTTGTTTTAACAAACTAAGCGGAGTTACAGTTTCTGAAAGGCAGGTAAACAAAGCTTGCTACTTACTGGTGCGCACGCCGGATATCCAAAACCGCAATACTAAGCACTTCCTCTTCTTCTTTAACTGAATAAGTTAAATAAGCCAATGCTAATGGGTCAGTAGTTCTAAGCACTTCAGTTCCATTTTTACTTTCTCTACTACGTATTTACAGTAAGTAGAGGAAGTATTGTATTCCGCCCAAAAGTTGATGTCGAGATTTCATTGGAAATACACATTTTGAGGCCCCTGAGCACAACAAAGCATTTTTAGAAAATATTCCTTGCCTTTGTGTGTATCTGTAAACAACATAATCCAGTAAAGAAATCTCCGAAACTTACCCAACTTGGTATTTAAGCTCAACATCTTCCAAAGATGCCATACAAAGATTTTGATTAAAATGTGTTTTAAAATATCAGATTCATTAAAGTCACCTTCACTGATATGTTCAAATTTTTATTGGCACAAACATTTTACAAATGGGATGCTTGCATGAAGCGTACTTGATAAATAATGTATATCTTAAATTTTCTGAGAATAGCCTGTGATGTGCTTCATTCGGAAGGAATTTCGTATTTCCGAGAAATGCGTAGCTATTGGTTTGAATTTTTCAATATTTGATCATTTTTCTTAAGTGTTGTCGTCATTCAGTTGTTTCTCGCGATATGGAGAAAGTATGAATTTCTAGGGTACCATATACCGACTAGACTTTAAAAAGTTTATCTCGATTAACACGAAGTATATAGAAAAATAAGCTTTCTTAAGACCAGTTTGTGGAAGCTATATAAAAAGAAATTATAGTAGGTAAAGTCATAAATGTAACATCAAATTTTTGCTTTCAGTGATTCTTGTATATACTTACAGGTTTAGAATACCACACTGTATGTTAATAAATAGGCAAATAAAAATACTATATCATTAAAACTGGGTAAATATTAGGGGATACAAGGAATTTAGTCTTTTCGTTTGGGAAATTATCATTTCATACCTTGGTTGGCAACATTAATTACACGGTTCGCTCCATTCATGTTACTATCCGCACACGTTTAGTCACAGGTAGTTGTTACTTGATGGTTACAGAGCACTTCCTTGCATTGAAGTGAGTAGTAGGTCTGCCCGTAGTCTAGTGGTTAACACGTGACTAGGTATGAGCACTGGGTGGGAAATTTAGAGTCTGTGTACTACTGTTTGCCTTTTGGCTCTATAAATACTTAAAACAGTTGTTAGTTCATGTTGACCCATTAAATCCTTCATTTAGTCAGTAGGTATATACTGTTCAGTGATTCAGTTAATATCCACTTCACATGGTTAATCTCTAAAAACTGACCATGGAATGAAGATATAAGTGACAATGCGAGTTTCAGTCATTCCTGCTTCAGCCATCCAAAATGCAGTCTCTGTGTACGCCCCTGGACACATCATACATGGGTTTGCGGATAGGAAACCATTTCCTGCTTCTTTCCAAGGATGGACTATTAGCAACCTTAAGATATTGTATTTCTTTAGTCTTATTACTGATTTTGTGGTTTAAAACTTCCTGTGATTCTCCAAGCTGCAAGAACACCCTCACGTAACAAGGATAACGTTCTACCTCCCACGCTATAGGATCGGAATCGAGTCCCGGCGAGATAACGGTGAATGCCTGTAGTTTTTATTCGAAGTTTTTCTTTCAACTTGGAGGAAACCTGAACATTGTAATACCATGAAAAAGTATTTGTCGTTTAGCGTTGTTTTAACTTCTTGGCCATATAGCATTTTCAAGCAGATTGTTATGAGGGTCTAGTTTTATAACACTAGTACAAAAACGCTGTGTTTTCTGTTACAGTAGTCTTGATATACACCAAAATGAAAGGGGTATTTTACGCTCGAACAACACGTGCACATTAAACTCATTTCTGGAATGCCACTGGGAGCATGCATGCTAAAGAAAGAAAGTATATCTAAAGATTTTAGTGTTAGTAACTGTACTATAACAGCCATATTGTAATACCCTGTAATGGCGTCCGACAGGTGGGTTTATGATAAACGTATTGTTCTCATGCAATTGCGTTCAGTTGTTTATCGCCTCTAAGCTCAATGAAGCATCTTAGAATACACCTGTTGACCTTCAAAAGGTTATTTTCCGCACCGCCTGTTGTAGGTCTTTGACACAATTGAGATGAATTAATTATGGCGTAAATGAACGCGGAACATGGCGCTTATCTGCGCAGCGACGGAAACAACCTCTGAGAAAGGAAACATTAACGTAATAAGCTCATCGAACCGAAAACGAAACCCAGATTGTTAACGAGAACTGCTGTTGGAATTATTTACAAGTTATTTCCCTTCGCTTATCGGGCTAGCAATCAGGTACTCACATTCAGAGGCGGATTCTTTAAGGGAGGTGCAAACATTTATACTTTTTACATTTATTTATACACAGATACTTTACCAATGAGCAAAATGCTGCCAGTAATAGAGCAAATCATGTCTAAATTTTCAAACATCATATAAGTGATCCGCGAACTATCCTTAATAAAGATGCCTTTAAAACGTACCTAATATTTAAGAAGTTTGATTACTCGGTTTTACTCTTATTTATTGCTTCTCACTGTATGAGAGCTTAATTCTTATTCAGAAGTTATTTAGTGGTAAATGCAAAGCATATTTGATTCAGAATACCTATTTGTTTCTTTTCTTTTGAGATATAGTCCACCACTATGATAATTCACTCATTTACTATGAACGAATAGATATCATCTGGTTTAAGAAAGTAAAATATAAATACAATTGTTCATTCTGACATAACCAAAGCAACACCATTTGTATGATTTTTCCTACAATTAAGGAGGGCGGCGGCTCTAGCCCACTTAGTCCCTTCCCACCTATGGTCACACACATACCTACGATATTCACTCAGCTTTATAGCTAACTAGCTATCTTACTGGGCATTGTACGATGTATTGTGTAAATAAGGGGTTGAAAATAAGGATGGGGTGGATTTTCAAGTCATGAGTAACCTATAATTCTACCGAGTGAGATGCCTCTGCAGTAACCTGTGAGACTCGCTTTTGGAAGGTTCCAGTTCGATTCCCGTCGGACCCGACAGTCTGGCCATGGGTTTCTTCTTGGTTTCCCCTGGTCGGTGGGCAAATGCTGGATGTTCTCCTATCACGAATTTCCTGTCCCCATTATTTCCTTTCATCTGTTTCAGGGTTGTAGGACCAAGCAAAGGCGGTTGGTGCGTTGCGGCAGGACGGTGGAATTAGCCCCTGGCGTTTGGTGGAACTACTGGGGTCCCCTTCCTGGAAGCTGTTTCGTCTGCCACCGTGGCAAGAGGTTTAGGCAGAGCTGGCCGACGTCGCGATGTTGTCATGTTGGAATAGCTAGGGACCGTCCTTGCTAGTGCACATCGTCGTCTGGATCTGGTCGCCCTTCGGGTCTCCCCGTTATCCCTTTCTCCAAGGGGCCAAGTTGGAAGCACAAAGGGCCTACTATAGCCTAATTGCGGTGCAGCGCTCCCTCCGTCTGTTTACTCCTAACCCCTAACCTGCAATTTTCACTCATACCTAACGTAACTGTCCAAAGCTTTGTGCAGATTAATCAAGTGCAAACATAAGGAATTACTTTTCTTTTCAAAGTATTGGAATTTATAAAACATTTTAAGGTGCTAATAAACATGGAAAATATTGGAGTTTTATACAGTGCATGCGGAAGAACAAATGAGTTACGTTCAAAATTAACATTCAATATTAAAAAGTAATAAAGTACGTTGGAAAAGAGTACGATAAATGAAGACATATTAATCTTTATAGTGCGCCAGAAAAACGAACTTCATTTATTTTAACGAAAAACTGTGCAAAGAGACAAAGACAGAAAAAAATTGTAGAGAGAAAGAAAGGGAGGGGATAAACACGACGTGTTGCATTCACATTTCTCTATTCAATTTTCTACAAAATATTTTACAAAAGCTTATTCTTCTATCTGCTTCTTGACAATTGAGACAAACTTTTGTTACACATTTACACATATTTTTCTTTCAGGTGCAGGGAAATTAAATTGAGTTATTTTATTTATGGACGCTCTTTAACTGCTATGGTTGTTAGCGTTCCATTCTATACTGGGCGTGAAAGACCGGAAAGTTTGCTCAGAAAGTTTTATTACTATTATTACTATTATTATATTAGTATTATTATTTATGGAACGCTCTTTAACTACTCCATAGATCTTAGCGTCCCATTCTATTCTATTGGGCGTGAAAGACCGGAACTTTTGCCGAGGCCTCTTTATCAGGCTTGAGGTTCTTTTACGTGCCGTAAATCTACGACACGGGACCACCGGCTTTACTATACCCTTCCGAAGAAAGCCATGCTAAGGACCTTTTACTCCCGGAAAAATCCATCGCCCTCCGCCGGGTTTTAGCCCGTGTTCTTGGGAACTAGAGGTACCACTAGACCACGGAGAATGACAAGGTACAAGGAGGATATAGTACTAGACTAAAGCGATAGTCAGGCTTTTAAAAGGTGGGTCGCTATGTAATGGCTGAAACTCTATGCTCTTTGCCATGACCATGAGAAAAAACGAATGGCGACTTTCCACTTCAGAAAAACTTAAAATTCCAACCGATAACAAAGAATATCTACGCAATGGTTAACGCTACGAGAGAGATAAACTGCATTTTTTCTGTAGAAAGATTCTGTCCATCTCTTACGGTTTACCAATTATAGAAAAGTCATTCCGAATGAACAGGAAATTCTCGTTATTTCCTAAAAATTTAAGATGCACGTTTTATTCATCATGTAAATGTCTTAAACATGTATTTTAATCCAAATCGTTTGAGTAAATTTTGAGAAAATAAAAGAGAACTAAACTTTTTCCATGTAAAGGGGGTTTGAGGGGATTTTCCTGAAAATCTTCGTGTTGCATCCTTGGAACACGTTGAACTTAAATCTCGGTATCGAATTTCAGGGTGAATACAATACTTCCTGAAGTACGTAGTAGAGAAAGTAATAACGAGTGATATCTGCAAATGGCATCATTCGAGCAGAGCTGCTAGTATAAATAAAACGGAATTTTTACTGCAGTTGACACAGAATTATAATGCCATAGCAACAGAAAACACAGGGCCACAGTGCAACCAATGTCAACAAATATGGTGAAGGACTTTCCGTTATCACAAAGAGGCGTGAACTCTACATTCAGCTGTTTTCACTCATTTTCTTATCTAAGGCTCGATCCTAGCCAACTGAGTCATGGGCTCTTTCCGGTGAATCTATAATTATGAGGCATTGGAATTCTTAAACAGTTGTCTTCAAGTTATCTACTCTCAAATGAAAGACTACAAAACATTAAGAGACCAACGGTTAATGACAGTCAGGTAAAAACCGATCCGTGTACTGTGTGAAAATGCCAAAAGACTGTACGAGAGTTGGCGGGTGGTTTGTCACCTGTGAGGTCCCTGCCAATAGTCCAGTGACAGTTCAACCTAATTTCGTTCCATCCTGGCTTTAATGCTTACAAATTCCTATGCCAGATAATTACACATGGTGGCATTTGACATTTAACCAATTTATTTGGACTAAAGCACTCAAGCGACAATACAGAATAGAAGTGCTTTGAATCTCAATCAATCACAGTTCTATCAGTTTTATCGTTTTAATTTTATCATCTTCATTTTATCACCTCGAAGTGAAATTTTATTTCTATGCTTACCTAGTTATCCAAAATCACGTTTAGGTTCGTTCATTGCAAGCACCTATTACCGTTTGTTGCTTAGTCTCTATTCGCTCGTGCACATGAAAAGAACTCGTCAACCGCTTGAAGTACAGAACTTTTATATTATATTATATACATGTTTGAAGAACTTGACGTATTTCAAACATGATTGAAATCGGTACAAAATTAAGGGCAATTTACAACACTTTCAATTTTTAGGCGAACCACTGCCCGTATGGAATTGAAATTTTATACACAAAATTCTAAGCAACATCGTCCTCCGCCAGGTTTAAACCTACGACCTTGGGAACTAGAGACTAGCATGATAACAGTGACACGAAGATTTGAAGACTCCCCAAAACTACGCTTTACACGGAAATGCAGTGATGCTCAACCTTAAGCGAAACAGGGGAGTGCAGATTTACCCCCACGCATTGTCGCGGAGCTATGACGTATTCATATGGTCATGAGTTGTCCAAACTGCTTGTTTGGTTACATGCCATTGCGACCCGCCGCTAGTCATTGAGTGAAGGGGAAATGCTTCATAACACAAAATGAAGGAGGTGGGGCAAGGCGACAATGACGCCATTAGCTCAGAAGAGACAAGGTTGGGCTTCACTGTGGAAAAGTTTCCGTAATTTTTTTTTTATTTTCATAAAAATGGCTATAACAATTTTGGCTAAAATACCACAGTTTTAAGATATTTACATGACTAATAAAACCTATATCTTGAATTTACTGTCAACAGCCTGCGAAGTCCTATTCATTTTGAATGGATTTTGTATAATTTATATAATTGTTAAATCATAAGAGAAATAAAAACTTACATGATAAATGTACCTACATCTCGTTAAAAACACACCACCTATGTTAAATATATCTTTTATCTTTACTGTATTTTTTGTAATTGCTTTAAGTTTCCAATACTATATTTTATGAAGTGCTAATTCACCTCTATTTTATTTCTTACGATGTCGTGGAGTTTCAAAGCCAGTAAATAGTGATCTGCTTTTCAAACATCACGCTTCACCCACTGGTATCCTCTTGGTTAAAAGTTAAATTTGTGACACTACAGCCCCTTTGTGAGCCTTGGCCTACCATTCCGGCTGGTGAACTTGCGTCCACTTACGTATAGCAGAGATAGACGACCATCCAGCCTAACGAGATCTCTGCTTCCCCCCGTCGGAACGTTGTCTTTCGTGACCTACAGACCGCTACCCACCGTAGCTCTTCAAGTGCGTCACGATATTGAGTGAGAATCTATCTTATACATGGGCCGAAGAATCTGCACCCTAATGGGTGAACTTATGCGCATTCCGTCGCTGGAAACCGGAGCACCACGCTCCAACCCAATATGCCACGGCACAGGATGTGTATCTGTTTTATGTACACGGTATAATGTAACTAAATGAAACCATTTATGCTAAACTTTACCTCGATTAACAACAAGGAGATAAGCTTTTGTAAGAATATTGCAGAAGAGACTCAAAATAAACGATGTAGTAGAGAAATTTAAGGGAATGTAATACACAAAATGTTTCTTTAAATCGCTATAGCAAATAAAATTGGGGTTCAATTTACAAGTTTGTAAATTACCTTCACCATTCTGCAAGGAACATGCTCTACATGTGAAACAACTTCAGCATTAGAAAGACAACTTGTCTACTCACTGCCCGGGTCATTAACCGACTTTGATATCCTTCAAAAAGTAAGGCACAGCAAAGGCCACGTAAGTGAAAGTCTTGGTTAGTTTATTTATATCACAAGAAACCATAAAAAGCATTGCAAGCTGCGAAATGTTACATGCAGGATTTAAGAATTATCCATGAAATAGTTTTCATCAGAAGCAGGTGTTTAAGAGTAATCGTATTTATGCAGATTAGCATAAACACCAGTTTCCGTTAACTATTTCAAGGATAATTCTTAAATCTTGCATGTAATTGTACGAGATATTACAGGCGAGACCCTTTCAGCCAATGTAATAATGTCTTGGTGGCTTGTTCACTAATCGGAATAGAATTTAATCGATAGTTGTAAAGCTGCTGTCAAAAATTAATAACAGTTCTCTTTTACTTTCTCTACTAGGTATAGTAAGCAGGGGAAGTATGGCATTCCAACCAAAAAGGTCATATCGAGATTTAACCGGAAATGTTTTGTCACCTGAATCCAAAAAGAAAAAAAAGCATTTTTAGAAAAAGGTCCGTCTCTTCCTCCCCCTCTCTGTGTGTGTATGTGAACAGCATAACTCAAAAACGAAAAATCTGATAAATACCAAACTTGGTATTTAGGTTCAGTATTTTTGGTGGAAAAGAAGATTTTCAAGAAAATCCCTTCACACAGACTACCCTTTACATGGAACATTTTTCGAAAATTTTGATCTTCTCAAAAATGGCTAACGTTTTGATTAAAATATTCTAAGTTTAAGATATTTTCATGGCAAATAAAGTATATACCTTGAAATTTCTAGGAATGTCCCAATAGTCCTCTTCATTCTGAATGACTTGCATAACTGGAAAACAAGATTTACACAAAATTTAACTACACAAAAAATGTAGATCTCGTTAAAACACACAATATATGTACATACATTTTTTTCCCGAGTGAAACATTTCCGAATATTCCTTGTTATTTGTTTAAATTTTCCAATACTTATAGTTTTCTCAAATGGGGATTCGTTATTCGTTTTATTTATTTATGTCCTGGACATGTAAAAAAATGGAATGCTGCACATGGCAACCAGCTCTTAAAACATTTGACTTTCGCTTAAAGCTACCATATTCCTCTTGTACTTACAAGAAAATTAGCAATAAGATAGTTTCTGCAAATGTTTATATCGATTAACATGAAATAGATGGAGAATAAGCGTTTGTAAAAATAAATGTGTACAAGAGTAGAGAAGTCGTGTAAGTGCAAAACATCAAGTTTTTTTTTTTCTCTCCTACATTCATTTTAATTCCTATAATCTCTGCTTTGATTCGACCAGGGTTCTAGGAAGCCTATTCTCATGCATTTTCCTGCTCAATGAAAAAACTGCATGCATTTCTAGGAAATTTACCTACCCTCTTGATGGGGATAAGTAGAAATTGTTAGACTCATACTTAGGTACGAGGGCTGAGCAATAAAGACAGACTGATTTTTTTTCACAGATATTTATTACTCCATTTCAATGTTGACATGATCTTTTTCGAAGTAGTCCCCTCCTAACTGAATGCACTTTTTATAGCGTCTCTGCCAGTCCTCGAACACATGGTGCAGGCCATTCTTTGTCAGGTCTTTGAGAATCGGCTCACTTTTCTTTAGCACTGCTTCAGTGCTCTCAAATCGAATGCCCCGGAGCTTTGCCTTTAGTAATGAGAATAAAAAGAAATCACAGAGGGTAAGGCCGGGGCTTTAAGGCGGATGCGGCACAAAGGTAATGTTGAATTTAGCCAAAAATTCCTGGACTTGATTTGCGACGTGAGGCCGCGCGTTGTCGTGATGAAGTCGCCACCCATTCCGATGATGTTCGGGACGTTTCCTTGTAATAAGCTTCCTCAGTGTAGACAATACTGACGTGTAGTAGCTGCTGTAACAGTAGTGTGAGGGGGGGTGGAACTGCATGCTGATAAATCATTCCATTCCGAAACACTAGGCCCACCTTGCTTAGCACAGAGGACTCGCCCTTCTTTGAAGTCCTTGAACCACCTAAACACCGTTGCACGAGGTAGTGCATCTTCACCGTATGCCTGCTTCAGGTTTTCGAAAGTTTCAAGGCTGTATGATTTAAACGAAAATAAAATTTTATTGCGCTGTATTGTCCTCTCGTGTCATCTCCATTTTGTGGTATGCGAAATTCAAGTAGGGTCAACAATATACAACATTACTACCAACCTACCGTTACGAGAGTGCTGTCGCTTATACATGAAACATGAAACCCTGCTCTTTTCAAGTATTCGTGGTAGAGACATAAAAGTATCAAGGAAACTACAGAAAAAAATCAGTCTCAGTCTTTAATGATCAGCCCTCGTATATTGAAATCAAGATTACTAATTCGCCTAGCAGTACCCACAACTCTGTTAGCGTTATTGCATACAATGCGGATGTCCTTTCCTGTTTCTCTCCTTTTCCCCATAAATCTCCGTCTCTCTCCCTCCCTCTTTCTCTCATACCCATCTCCCTTAACCCTTTCTCTCTGTGCACTTACATGCCGTATGTTTTATAAGCGGTATTAAAACTGATTTTCTAGAGTTAATAAAAATTAAAATAAATAAAAGGTTTAATAGTACACAAACTTGAGTCTTCTGGTCATACTTGCACGTGAGTGATAACCAGTTTACGTATAGGAATAACTGTGATGAAAAAAATCTGAATGCGTTCAAAACACTTTCTCTACTCACTCTTCTACAAACTATTCTTACAAAATCTTATTCTTCTATCTGCTTCTTGTAAATTTTCATTCCACATTCTAAACATTCCGCTTTAGGTACAAGAAGAATATAAGTAGGCTAAAACAAGTCAGACTTTTAAAAAGCGGGTCGCTATGTTTTAAAATTCCTCTCTTTGCATCACCACGAGAAAAAAACGAACAGCGACTTGCCACTTAAAAAAGTATAATTATTTTAAATATCAAATCTATAATAAAGACATCTCGGAAATGGCTAAAGCCACGAAAGTGTATTTGACTTAAACTGTGTGCTTTAACGAAATCTACAGTTTTTGTGTAGTAAGATTTTCTCTCAGTTTACCGTTATACAAAAGTTATTCAGAATAAAGAGCTCTTCACAGGCTATTCGCAGAAAATTCAATATATACACTTTATTGTCATGCAAGTGTTTTAAACGTATGGTACTTTAATCAAAATCTTAAGAGCCATTTTTGAGAAAGTAAAAAATATAGAAAATAGTTCCATGCAAAGGGTAGTTTGTGATGATTTTCTTGAAGATCTATCTTCGGAAGCTGGTATTTAAGCGGCTTTTCGTTTTCGAGTTACGCTTTTCACACACAGAGATGCATAAAGGGATCTCAAACTTGTATTTTCGGCATCGAATTGTTGTTTGGAATGCAATACTTTCTCTACTAGTTACTATAGATCAGTAGTAAAGAAGGAACGCACAAAAGCGACACTTTACGATTGTTTTATCCCGGTTAGTTATTAGAAATGATTCGTGAACATTGGTGGCATAAATCAGGAGTGTTTCTAACACATCGTAATTACTGCCATCTCCATAAAATATCCCTCTGCATATTTTATGATCCTCGCAGCGAAATTACGGGCTCCAAAATTCCAATTCTTGATTATGAATTCCACAGATTCCACATTCGTGCCCCTCCTTAATAGTTAACCGAAATTCCATAGTAAATGTTTCGTTAGGATACGAGCGGATCGAGTTTGCCAACTACAAACAAAGAAGGGGTACAATGGTCCACAAATTGGAGAGTGTAGCTTTTTACCAGAATTGGGGCAGTTCATTTTAACTCCAAAACGCCACAATCACAAGCCCTGCTTTGTGTATCTTGTGCCAAAGGTTTTCCGGACGATAGCTGCAGTGGACTACATAGGGTGTAGAATTAAATTAGTGATTTATGTTAACTGGCCACGTGCTAGTGGGCTGCCAAAGGCAACGGAAGGGGAAACGCGTCATGTAGGAGCTTCAAAAACAATGTACCAATCTCTGTAACTACGTGGAATGGGCAATATAGCCATTGAGAACTACCACGTATTGAGCTGGATAGGGTATGCCTGGAAATTTTGATCAAAATTGCTCACATTTCTTTCTCTCTCATAAAATATGTTAGGCTTTATATTAAAACACCTTAAAACATGTTAAATTCACATGATTGTCCCTACCCACCACTGGGGACTTTAACATTTATGCGAATAATGTATCGCATCCCTTAGAATAATATCATTACTGTATTTTTTGTTATTGTTTTTACTTTTATTTAAATAGAATTAGCTTTGATAGTCGTGTGTAAAATTCAAACTCGTTTCGAACACACCGGTTTCTGCTAATTTCCAAACAAAACTAAAGATAGCAGTGGCAGCACGTTTGTGTCATGATCACCGCCTTCTTGTTTGAAATTTGTCTATTGTTGAACATTTTCGTACGTTAGGAATGCAGGACGGTCTGTCGCAGCCGTTAAGGTAGCGGTGGATGTCTTGAATACTGTTAGCCATGTATGTGTTTAGCATTTAATAATTATTTAACGAAATGTTGAAGAAAATGCTTGTAAATGAGTTCTTAATGTGTTGTAAAAGATAATGCACGACTAGTGTTTATTGTAACTGTCAAAAGTTTAGTGTTTGTGAAGAGTAAATAAGACAATATTAAAATGTGCAAATTATCCGATTTCAAAATTACATTAGTGTCTAATTCAAGCACAGAATTCAGCGGAGAATTGAAACGTAAATTCTGACTATTGTACTGTTGACCGATTGTTAACACACCCATTTCTTCTTCTTATTATTTTTTCCCCCATCGAAGTAAAATAATTAATTAGTGTTGGATAACCACGGCAGATTTTGAAAGTAAAAACTCGTGTGTTTATCATTTCAATACAAATATTCTCGTGGAAAAAAGTATGTCGAATGACAGTGGCTAAAGTGACTTGAACAATATTTATAGATTCAGTAAGTGGCATTAAGACTCGCCTATTTACATTAAATTTGAGAAAGAACACTATTTATTTTGAAAAAGTGGTAAGGATAGAATTTCTCAATGAACAGTATAGACTTTCAAACTTGAATATAAATACACATAAATCTATAACATGTTTGTTTATTAATTAGCTTTTTAATTTGGCATAAAGAGTTTTGGTGTTAAGCGACTGGTCTGCGTTGACTGTTTTTTTTTCTCACATTTTTTAAACCAGTTACGTCCGCTTACCAACAAGCCGGAAGTTACCGTTTATTACTTTCTCTACTACGTATAGTAAGTAGGGGAAGTATTGTATTCCAACCAAAAATTCGATACCGAGATTTCACCGGAAATACGTTTTGAGACCCCCTGAATCCAAAAAACGCATTTTTGGAAACATATCGGTGTGTGTGTCTGTGAACAGCATAACTCAGAAACGAACAGTCGGATAAACTCCAAACTTGGTATTTAGGTTCAGTATCTTCCAGAGATGCGACACGAAGGTTTTCAAGGTTTTCTAACGATTTTGATTAAAATATCATATGTTTAAGATATTTTCATGACAAATGAAATGTATATCTCGAATTTTCTGGGAATGTCTCCAAAAGTATTCTTCATTGTGAACGACTTTTGCATAACTGGTAAACCATAAGAGATAGACAAAATTTTATTACACAAAAAATGTAGATCGCGTTAAAATACACAATTTATGTCATACATTTTTTTTTTTTTGTTTGTTGAGAACCATTTTCGAGATATTGCTTGTTATTCCCTTAAATTTTCCAATACTTCCTATATACTTTTTCTCAAATTCGTTATTCATTTTTTATGTCCAGGACATGCAAAGAGAATGGAATGCTCCGCATAGCAACCAGCTCTTAAAAGATTTGACTATCGCTTAAAACCTACCATATTCCCCTTGCACCTACAAGAAAATTAGCAATAAGATTAATATCTCGATTAACATGAAGCATATGGAGAATAAGCGTTTGTAAAAATAGTTTGTACAAGAGAAGAGAAAGTCATGTGAGTGTAACACATGAGATTTTTTTATATAGCTTCTGAAAACTATTCCTGCAAAAGCGTAGTTTTTTTTTTATCTGCTTCAAGTTAATTCGGATAAAAATTTGCATACATTGTTCCATTAAACATTAGCGGGTTGCTCAACGCTGAACGGTTAGCTTTTTTAACTTTGGATAATGAATTAATTTAATTTAACTCTCTCAGCTCCTTTTGAAATTATTGTACAATTATTTAGAATATTTTTTGCCCCTTATAATTGTAATCTCGTACAACCACGAATATTCCTAATGGCAGACGTAAACTCCCCTGAAATTTAAGTAAAACGAGATGAAACATCGGCGTAATCTTTTTTGGAATCCAAGGACCTCAAAAGGTCTAATCATTCGTCGATATTGATTTTTTTTAATATATTTCCTCTACCTTAGGTTCCAAATCGATAGAGAAAGCAGAAAAAACTACCGCGTCTGCGAGAGTAATGGAATCACGCAACTTGCACGAGAATTTCATATTTTTTGCAACAGGGAACAATCATAGCTTTTATTGTTTCATTTTATGAGAGGAGCAGAATTAATGGCTCCCCAGGAAACATTGATGCCAGTTTTGCTTCCAGTTCACGTCTTGGACTTTAGAGATCATTTTTCAATTAATTGCACTAACTGTCATCACGTCCGTGTGGCGGCTTAGCTGGTAAATTATCACACCGGGGAGTACGGCGTCCACGTATCCACTAACACGAACACATGACGGCTATTCGTTCCATGCAGGGACAGGAATTTAAGGCTTTAATAATTCATTGAATATATGCATTGAAAACTTCCAAAATATGCACATAAATATGACCATATGAAAGTATTACAGCATTTATTGGCATAAAATAAACATTTAAGGCAATTTTATGTAATCTCCCGTGAGCAAACTATTAAGTAAGTCTTATGAATTATTTAACTCATCAAAATTTATCTTTAATATTGAAGAGTTGGGATATACCTCTTTAACCTCGGTTTGTCAATGAGTTTTATTTTTGGCATGATTACACGAAAACAAGGCCTTCACTACTGAAATGAATAATTTGAAGTTCCAACCAGAGAACGACTGCAAACCTGCAGGAATATTTTTCGAAATTTAATTTGTAAAACTATTAAAGGTTGAATATGTTGAAGTGCTTTACTTTGTGTAAATTAGCAGGTTACATTTTTTATAAACCTTAAGAGATACTAAACAATAAAGGTTACGAGGGTAAGACAATAAGTATCCGCACATAATTTTTTAGATTTATTATGAAAACAATATAAACCTACAAGTACCTCATTTTTCAACGTAGTCCCCTTGCTTCTCATTGCACATGGTCCATCGTTACTCAAGCTTTCTGATGCCCTCAGAAAAAAAAAATTTCGGCTGAGCAGCAAGCAATGTATGCACCGCTTCCTTCACTTCTTGGTCTGTAGTGAATCGACGGCTCCTTAAGGCATGTTTAAGTGGACAAAAAAAAATTGCCACTTCATCGATAATCCATCTTCCGTTCTCTGAATCATGATACGGATTTGCTCAATGTTGGCGTCACTAGTGGATATGCTCGTTCCTCGTCTTTCTTCACAGTTGTCCGATAATTTTTTATCTTTTCAATCCATTCGTATACATTTCGCCGGAGTAAAACATTGCTCCCATATTATGTCTGTTGGACAGGGCTGGATTTGAACGCCGGCTATGGCATTGAATTTTTTCAGTCATCTGATTCTACCTTTCCCTTCATTCATTCATTATCTGTTTACCCTCCTCTTATGTAGGACTTACACCCCCAGGACTTACAAGCGGGTGCCTGGGGTCAGAGGCCCGTCGAGGACCAGATACTCATGGATCAGACAGAGCATCCAGGATGGGTGATCAGCCCGATGCCTGGTATGGGATGAAGGAAGTAGATGAAACGAAATGGTGAAATGGATGAAAGGAAAGGTGATGATGGAGCAGTTGGTGGAATGAATGGCGGGGGAAACCGGAGAACCCGGAGAAAACCCGCCCAGACGCCGCTTCGTCCACCACAAATCCCACATGCAGGTCCGGGATTGAACCCGGGCCGCCTAGATGGGAGGCGAGTGGTCTAACCACTCGGCCACGGCGCCGCCTACATTCTACCTTTCCAATTAAAAAATAATGTGCGGATACTTATTCACTTACCCTTGTAATATCTATTATAAAGAAAGAAAAATTGTATTGTGTATTTAGGGTAATCTCAAATAGCGCCCAACCGATTTTGATCATTCTTTTACCATTGAAAAGTTCAATTCGTTCTGGCTATAAAATGCCTTCTAATTTCATTACATACCTTACTAAAATATTAAAAAGGATTTATAAAGCCCTTTTACTCGAATACAAACACATAGTAGTTATGCCGAAGAAGGCCTTGACTTTTAGTTGAGAATGCCATGGAGTAGAAAATAGTTGTTGTTACTCCACAGAACTTAAACAGTTGCTGCACTCCGCAGAGTATAACACAATTAGTCGTTTAATTTTTATTGCGAGGAATATACACAGTTGGCCATGATGTAATACTTCAGCAAACAGAAGACAGGGCTTTTAAAAAGCGACAATCGATCCTGTATTATACTGTTTCTTTAAATGTCATGTATTAGATGGAAGACTGTTGGGGAGGTTAAGGAAGTCTGACGACCCCCGATGTTTCACATCCTTTTGCGTGAATATCGGGGGATTTTTCATACGTTATTTCGAATAGTTCGGACTCTACAAAATCAAAACTATAAGGGACAAAGCCCAAGGGGAGTATTCACTATAAAAGTGCTCTGGATCATTGTACTACTTTTATAAGGAATGGGAGGTAAATGCAATTCGCAACTGGAGTTTAAAGGACTACTCGTGCAACGTTGGGTAAGCAGCTAGTTACGTATAAGTATGAACACTACACTTTAACTCAATTCCGAATACTCCCTAATAACCACCTTCCCACTTTACGATTTTTCGCTTTTTAAAATAAATTCCGTTGGCAATGAACTAGGTTTTTCACATATTCTATTCGGACAGTTTCTGTGACACATTTAGAAAATCCAACCACTCTTTTCAGTAAGTCAGGTACAGCTGAGAAAATGTAGCATTTCCTTTATGTGACATCATGTGTCAAATTAAATACCGTCTATTCTTGAAGAGTTTTTATTTTCGTAAATGAGTGCTTTTAATGACATCTTGTAATTAGTATTAAGAACAAAGCAATATTCTTCTTTTTTCTTTTCTTCTAAGTTTAAGGGTTTTACAACGATTAAAATATATAAACTCCATGTAGGTAATTTGTATTTCATTTTATATTCTATTATTAATACCGACAAAAATCTATACGCTATTTTTAAAAGTGGACCTGCTCCAAACCCTTGAAGAATAAGATGTTTTGGTTTTAAAGTACATTTTTTAATTATTTTGGAAGTTTTCCTTCATGTTTTGGCAATTTTTTTTTCATACTTTCCAGCCTCTAGAAGGGATTATTGCGACCGATGATGCGTAAATACTGTAGCTTAATGAAACAATCAAATTAAAAACGTTACACATACAATATGATTCCGATACTGATATGTTCAAACACGTTTTCCTTCCGCATAAATCTCATTAGGTTGTTATCAGTCACATGCAAAATAATTCGAGAAGCACTAAAATAGTGTTTGTCTACCAGCTTGTGGTCCCTGGCAGGAATCAATTCGTTAAGACTAAAACTAATAAGTTACTAAATGATTCGAAACTTAAAAAAAGTTATTCAATTTGATGCACTACGTTTAGCTTATAAAAATACACAAGCAAGAGGTGTAGCCAGCTCTTCGGGGCTGAACTCACTTTCGCTGAAAGAGAAAGAGGAAAATGAAGAATCGCTGCTGACATCTCCCGATGAAACGGCAGTACCGTCGATGATGTATTCCATTATACCATCCTTCTCGCAATAAGTATTTTCTACCTTATGTACATGTTTGCAAAAACCCTCAATTACTTTTATTTCCCTAATCATTCGTTTCACTTGGCTTATGGGAATTAGATCAAACAGGAATGATGCAACCGAGCGGTTCAACTAAGCAAAATCGCCTTTTCTTTAGATTAGTTTATCAGCTTGTATAAGTTTTTTTCGACCTGACACGGCAGAAACGCCTAGGAGGAGAAAGTTGTCTAGGATGGGGGGAACGGCTGGCAATATTCCCCTTGCGTGGAAGAACACTCACACGAAACACGTGGTGATGTCATCTTATCTCACGTTGCGTACGCGCCTACTGATACTGCCGACCCAACACCCCTCCCAGAAAGATACGTGTACTTGTCCAACTACTGCGCATACGTCAGGACGAAAAAAATCAGCCTGTACAGTTCGGAGTTACGCACAGCACAAAGCAGTTTAAATCCACCTCTACAGTGTAATATAGAGCATTATCTAAGACTGCGACAGAAGGGAGCATATTAAGAGTGGTAAACACATTTAGTTGTGCCGGCCTTGTAAACGAGAAGAGGATTTTCTAGAAACTCGTTTACATTACCCGCACGAACTGTTCTCTGCAATAGTGTTGATATGAATGCCAAATTGCTCCTTACTTTGCCAACATTTACCGAATGTTTGTATCCTTGCGCTAGAAGTTACAAGTGAAACGAGAGATATCATCGTAAAGAATATTAGTGCTAAGTTAGCAACATTAAGAAACAGTAGATGTTTATTAACTCCCAGATAACAAAGTACAAAACTTAATTCTCCAGAACTTGAGCTCGTGCACAGACAGTAAGAGTTTAGGACGAGAATAAGCAGTTAAGACTAAAAGGGACGCGCTGCAAGGAATTCTAAATACTTTCATAATATAATAATCCATGCCCTGACGCACGCGAAGTGTTGCAGAGGAAAGTACATAATACTGCAAAGCCAAAATGACAGGACAAAGCAATTGAAATTAAATCTTGATGAATGATTACGGAGATCAAAAAGAAAAATACGAAATAAACGTTTACGAAATTACTCGTAATTAAAAGACAAAATGGATATAAAAGCAAGTGGATCTCCCATATACAACCAATAAACTGTAAGCATATACTATGCACATTTTTGAACTACAAATGGAGAGGAAGGAGAGATATCGGTCGACCATGAAAATGTGTAAATTGCCTGAACCATGAATGGTGGTGATGACATAAAACGAGACAAAGACATCGAACGAATATCATGCAGCGGACTGATAATGTATGTGAGAACACAAAATGCCTCTGCAAACTTTCCGGTCTTTAACGCCCAATATAGAATGTGACGCTATGGATCATATTATTAAGGAGCGTCCCTAAATAAATCTCAATTTAATTTAATTTCATAACAGAATGATGTCACCAAAAGGGAGGAAATACTGAAGCCGAAATTATAAAGTCAATAATTATCATAATAATCTGGGAAGGATAGCGAAATAAAATAAATAATAAAATATTTAAAATCAGTGCATGTATTAAAAGGAGAAGCACTGGGAAAATTGTTGACTGTTAAGAGCGACAGAAAGGCCAGACAGGCACAGCTTAGCTAATTAGGGACCATCCTCAGGTATAAAGGGTAAAACCGCTGAAGCCAGTTTCTCCTGGAAATAATGGGTGCAGTTGCACTGACCAGGAAGTGAAGGTCACTAGAAGCTTCGTGACACTCAGACTGGGGCGAAGTTGTTAAGGGGAGAGAGGGGAAGTTAGGAGTTCTTTTCTTGTATCGCGCGTTGATGAGCACTCTCTCGCTGGGGCACTCTTTGGAGTGCGGAACAACAGTCTCGGCGAGTTCCGAAGACTGGGTGAGAACTTGTAAGAGGGTCGAACGATCAGATGTAATTGATAATCTTCGGTCTTGGAAAAGACACAGTAACATCGTAAGAATTTAGCCTTATTGTAATGGTGAATAAAAGTGTTCCAAGAAGTGTTCGTGTTTCTATGTACACGCACTCACGCAAACCCGGTGATTAAAGTTTCATGCTCAAGCAGCCGTGGCAAAGTAAAAAACAACAACTAGGAGGAGAAAAGCAGCAATCGTGAGGCAAAGGTATTGCTCCATTGTTGGAGGACGTAGCGTGTCTGCGTCAATACAACCGAAATGCAGTTGACCACAAAAGAAGACAACGCTCTGGCCGGCTATGTTGGCCAGTCATTTACAATGAGGATATAAACTTAAAATCTGAGATTCAGAGATAGGACATGAACCTCAGCAGTTCATCTCTCTCATGGAAGACGAAATTGGAACAGTTGTGAAGAAATTGTTGATGGTTTAAGAATACAAGATATATTTTTGCATACAAATTTTGGATCAGCACTGAAGGACAACATGTATTCTCATATGCACAGCTTCTACCTCGTCAAAAAACGTATGATGGCTAAACATAGCCTTATTCTTGGGGAAACAGAAATAGGGTTATTTCCGTCTGGAGGGTGGGAACTTTTATTTAGCTAGAATTTTTTCCTATCTTCCTTAGAGTTTGGAAATATAAAAGGGAGTCTGAATGTGCGTGTGAACATAAAGACATCACAAAGAACCCAATGCTTAACACAAACAGTGAGACGAGCGAACATCATTGCCACGAGCAATTGTTCCAAATTCAAAAGCCGCCGATGTGACCTAAGATGTTGAAGATGGCATATAAATGGGGTGGGGGGACTAGTGGCCGTGTGCACCATTCTCGATCAAGATTTTACCGTGGTAAAATATGGACTTTACCACGGTGAACGGTAAAAGTTTATCGTCGGTAAAATTTTATCGAAGATTTCACCGCAGCTGAATCTGACCGGTTTTCGTCGATTATTTCCAACTTCACTTGTGCCGAAATGCTAAAATAGCGGAACGGTATAGGTTAAAGTTCCCAACAAATAGATACACTCCATTTTCGCCAATGGATACATCCTGATAAACTTGCTTTAATGTACTTTGTAATTTTTAATGCTTTAAGGCCTTTTTGAGCGAGAGGTGTCTTAAGTATCCTGACCCAAGACGAAACGAAAATCCACACAATTACGGCGTTACATGTAATTATGTCAACTGAAGGATAGTTTTAAGAGCAAGGCAGAAATGAGGGGAGTAATGAATGGATTTAGTGCAATTAGTGCACTTTCAGGAATATTAGATACATTAATTGCACAAGTATAGGAATCCGGTAACCCGAAGAAGTCAGTGCCGATATCCGAAATCTGAAGTCATTATCGTGGTGTCGGAGTAGCGTGTGTGCCTCCTATTCAAGAGGTTTCGGGTTCAAGTCTTGTTTGGAATAATATATTGTTGTCTTTCTTTTTTTCTGCCTGTCTTTCAGTAGATGAATAGCGACTAAGGTAACTGGAATTTAGTCAGTGTGGAAAGAAAAAAAATTGCATCTTAAATTTAATAGCATAATGAGAAACTTGGGTCTGCGTTTGCATTCCTCCATTGCACGCTGAATTACATGCATGCGCCTCAGCAAAGAGGTAGAACAAGTAGAAAACAGGCGACATGATGTACATCCGGGTGGGTTCAGCAGAGTTTAACGGTGCGCTCAAGCAAGGTGAGCGTCTGCCAGGTAACCACGGTCACAAACTGCGGAATATTGGTGCACCGCTGTGATGATTACCCCGGTCAAATTCTTACCGCGGTAAGCTGAAGGTCCCCCAAGGATGATGCACACGGCCACAGCTCATATTGAAAAGGCACATGAATCAACAGCAGAGGTCCATTTGTCTTCGTGCTTCAAATATCAATCGTATTAAAATAAGTTGGTAACATTTCTGTAAAGCAGTACCTACTTGATTATTTGTGGTGGTTTATGAGATGAATATCATGAAAAAGTTGGTTACTCAATCTGTATTCCTTCAGATGAAAACAAAACGCTAAAGCATGAAAATTACTGTAATTATCTCTTCAATTACCGAAAGTGCCTTGTCAACAATATCAGGTTCATTAATTTGACGAACGCAACTCAATATTTGAGAAGGCTCAAGCTCCTCCTTCATGTGGCGAATATGTTACAAAAAACGCACGGCCACAAGTCATTTAAAAGAAATTAAGATTCAAATTGGAAAGTTTTTTAATTTGAGCTACAACATTGTACAAACAGTAAAACGGAGAGCGAGGGGTGTAGAGGGAGCAGAAATTCCATTACTCCGTGTTAATTAAACCGGGAATACGTCATCTGCCTAAAACGCAAGAAATGACTAAGTTCTCTCTGGCTTTAGCACAGAAACTAGAACTGCGATTTCAGTTCTGTTGTTCTGGAGCCTGATCTTCGGCATAAGCACATTGAATAATCTTATATGGCACACTCACATGACTTTCTCTACTCTTGTACAAACTATTTTTACAAACGCTTATTCTCCATATGCTTCATGTTAATCGAGATATCGAGATGTCAATCTTATTGGTAATTTTCTTGTAGATGCAAGGGGAATATGGTAGGTTATAGGCGAAAGTCAAATCTTTAAGCGATTTTAAGGTTTTAAGCAATAGTCAATATTTTAAGAGCTGGTTGCTATGTGGCGTATTCCATTCTCTTTTATGTCCAGGACATAAAAAAAATGAATAACGAATTTGAGAAAAAGTATAAGTATTGGAAAATTTAATGGAATAACAAGCAATATCTCGAAAACGGTTCACTCAACAAAACAAATGTAGACATAAATTGTGTATTTTAACGCGATCTACATTTTTTGTGTACTAAAATTCTGTCTATCTCTTATGGTTCACCAGTTATGCAAAAGTCATTCACAATGAAGAATACTTTTGAAGACATTCCCAGAAAATTCGAGATATACATTTCATTTTTCATGAGAATATCTTAAACATATGATATTTTAATTAAAATCGTTAGAGGCATTTTTGAGAAAATTAAAATGTTCGAAAAATGTTCCATGTAAAGGGTAATCTGGGGTGGGGGATTTTCTTGAAAACCTT
Organism: Deroplatys truncata; assembly: GCA_030765065.1. NCBI lineage: Eukaryota > Metazoa > Arthropoda > Insecta > Mantodea > Mantidae > Deroplatys > Deroplatys truncata. The sequence goes on from CM060985.1 coordinate 53,915,027, forward strand.
CGTGTCCCATCTCTGGAAGATACTGTACCTAAATACCAAGTTTGGTGTTTATCCGACTGTTCGTTTCTGAGTTATGCTGTTCACACACACACACACACACACACACACACACACACACACACAGACGGACAGGTTTCCAAAAATGCTTTTTTGGATTCAGGGGGTCTCAAAACATATATTTCCGGTTAAATCTCGGTGTCGAATTTTTGGGTGGAATACATTACTTCCCCTACTTACTATACGTAGTAATTCTTCTATCAACTTTACGTTATTAGCGACAAAAAAGTTTGACTAGAGGTTTATTTCAAATCAGGCAACGCGGTCTTAGATGCATTTATTCTTCCATCGTGAAGCAACATACAGCACTAGTATGATAACTCATTAATGTAATAAGATATCTAATTCACAGCTTCTCAGCATCAACGCATTAATAATATGTTTCTTTAATATCTTTGTTCTAAGTTTATACGTGTTATGTATTTTATGCTAATATTGTACGTATAATAATTAAGAGGATGTTAAAAAAACATATTCATAATGTACACATGGTAGATAACAAGTATATAACATTATAACAGGTATAGAATATAATACGAGATGGAAATGCCATTGTTAGCTATATCACCAGTAATAACAATTACAAGAAATGCAGTCGTATCTACGTATGCATGTAAAACAAACTTTGGATTCATAATTAAGACAATGAAAGTATGTGTGTGTGTAACAAACTGTTATTACATAAATAGCACCAATCAGGTACATTGATACATGGTTATAATTCAAATACGTACGCTAAGAAAACGGTTGAAGGGAACGCTAACAGAAGCTTGTCAGACTTCGAGCAGGAAGGCCGTGTATAAGCTCGTCTCTAAATAGACGCTAAAACTACATATTTAAAGTCTGCCAGTTATACATATTTTAACATGATAAAAGGTAATAGTGATTTGTGAATATCTGTATGTGGTTTATCTAAAATACAAGTGAAATAATTAACAGAATACGTGTGTGTAAAATATTTTAACATTCTCCATACCTAACCCTGACAAGACACAAGGCTCTCCACCACAAACCAAGCAGCCGTGGCACAATTATAAAATAATAATTACAACATACTAACACACAAACAAGAATACAAATATACGATCATGGGATTCCAGTCTACGAGAACGTCGTGGTACATCACAAGAGTACGGGCATCAAGACGACCTATAGGTACATAATACAGCATCCGTCATCTTCCAACGGTCCATCATCAACTTAGTGGGGCCTACCACGTAGGAACCGCTACAATCGTTACGTGTAAGATGTAGGACATTCTGCTGTGCATATCACAAATTCGTTTTCGTCATGAGCTCATGTGGATGACAAACATAGGAGGATGACTAAGTTTGAAATGTCCATAGTTGGGAGCCAAATTTGTTTTCTTATAACTTTGCCCCGCTGGCATGTATTCTTTCATGCCCCCTTTCCCATGATTGGCTAATGTACCTACACCTTTGAATGGCGATGTGTATGAAACAAGCCCTGTGCAATACAAGGTCAGTCGATAAAAGCCCTCCCCCCAAAAAACACTCTTGTTATGATAGATGCACGTGCTTTAGTCATCCTGAGAGTCAGGTTTAAACCGAAGCATCCTCCTACCTCTTTGTGATAAGAATTTACATGTATTCCAGATGCTTTAACTTTGTTACGTAATATATTTTATTCATATGGTAATGTAAGTTTGACCATTTTCTTCGAATATATTAAGACAAATGATCACGTTAAATAAGGAACAAGTTTGTGTCACACATAAACCCATTTCAGTCAATGAGAGGTGACATGCTGTTAAGAGATACGGAGCAAGTTATATGGAAGAGGTTTTTTTTAACATAACCAATTAATATTTCGGAAACAACCAACATTACGAAAAAAGTTATTTAGCACAAATGTTATACTTTTACTAGCCCTAAACTTTTGCTTTAGGAAGTTTTCATCTATCTCGCAAGTTCTTGTAAGCTGTAAACTTTTCTTCTGTGAAAACTTGCGTGCCGATGTTGCCTCTGTATGTATATATGTACCTATGTCAGAAGTGATGTTATTGAGCGAGTGTAAACGGAAGCCTGCAGTACTGAAGTTAGACGGTATTAGGCAAATTAACGCAACTGTTCCTCTGGGATCAAGCTGGTGCAGATTTGAAGGAGCGAGGAATAAGTTCGGGCGTTGCATATCCCTCAGGGGCTATCTGAATAATTGTTCAACCAGAGTGCTTTAAATACCCACTCTTGGGAGTAGTAACAAACTGCGGGGCTCTTGGCCAGCCAGGAATACAATGTTACAAAGGATTTAATTATACAGACAATGGAGAGTGCGCGATATCTCACAGACTTAAAACCTTCTCTATTCTTGAAACACAGTAAATCCATACTTGTGACAAATTCCTCTCTGAACATTCCACTAAAACAATAATAAGCTAGGGTGTCTGGTTTTGCTAAGACAAACGTATCTGGTTAAGCATGGGTAACCCTACAACAGTAAGCTCTCTACAGAACTAGCGAAGCTGGATAGGCGTATACCTCAGAAACTCTGATTAAAAACAATTAGACAATACTACAAACCCTTTACGCTCCTGAATTAAACCGAAACTGAAGTACACAGTAAAAACTGATACTACATTTACATGGCTTTCTCTACCCATTACTGTTTATTTTGTATGGATTCTACAATCTATATTTAGTTAATCCAAATCTATACCGGGTGTTTAAAAAGCGGTGCTTTATACCGGACTTGAAATTCCAAGTCTTTTTTATATCCCGAGAAACAACTAAATGCAGACAGCACTGATATGGTAATTATTGACGGGAACATATAAATAAACAAATAAATGATAGTAAGATAAAGAAGGAATTTCGATAAATAATTTCCGTATAATGTAATAAGCCTAAGTTAAAAGATTTGTTCGGAGAAGAGGGTCATCAGCTAACGAAAGTCATTAGCAACAGCGTGAGTAAAGAACGCGTTAGCATAAAAGTTCTTGCGCTGCAGTTAGGTTTGAGTTTCAGTACGTTTGCAAAGTCACGTAGGCAGCTATTCTGTAAATTAGAAAAGTGAAAGGTAGGATTTTAAGATTGAACCGCGCGAGAAGTAACGCTGGTGGGGATGTTGATATGTGGGCGTAGCTTATGTTAAGAAAAGGGCGTGTATTCTTAATCAGTGATACATTTACATTCGTGACTCTGGATACCGACTCCTCCCTCACTCGTGACTCTCGTGTGTAATTTTTAAATGTGTGGCGCACATGAACGCGTGGGCGTTAGAAAGATTTGGTGGCTGTCACTTTACGCTTCTTCGTGAAGTAGCCTCTTCACGCCGGACAGTTCACTTCACTCGGAGTCGAACACAAGATCTACACAAACCGTCGCTCCGCCACAGCACTCGATGCACGTCACCACAATTGTCACCAACTCTCTCGGAGAATCGCTCTTGATATCGCACTAGAAACGCAGTCGCTAACTCGCTCTCACACTGACTCAACTCCGCTCTGTCGCACTCGACAAGCAACTGACTAATTGCGGCGAGAGCGCTCGCTTATATAGGCAGTGTAACCTTTCACAGAAGGTTCTCGAACTTTCTAAAACTATTTCGACACTCTTTCTGGAGGGAGGAAATAAAGCTTCCAGAAAGTTCTAGTTATCTCCCGATAGCGCGCCCTGTGTTTATGCTGGCAAGCCATGTTATTGTTGTTTGCTTGGTGCCCACCTCCCGATAACCTTGGGCCATAACAGTTGCGTCACATTATTATTATTATTATTATTATTATTATTATTATTATTTTACTTCCTCTAACGCTGCTATAATATGCCAGTGGAAGTATTTGCATTGGACCCAAAATTTTTATATCGAAAATTCACCCGAAACACGTGCTATGAGGTCCCCTAAAAGGACAAAAAAAAATACAAAATGAAAAGTCAGATAAAGACCAAACTTTGTGTCAAGTTTAACATATTGTTAGGATACAAAGCGAAGGTTTCTTGGAAATCTTGCCTTTACATGGAAAGTTTTTTTTGCATAAAAATAGGTAAAAAAATGATTATCATTCAAACATACGTCTGTGATGCAGCAAGGATATTTTAACCCTTATGATGTAGTCTTTGAAATCGTCAACATTTCCAATACAATTTAATGTAAAAGAGAAAGCATTAGAAAGGCAACAAGAAAGGTGTAGAGCTGCTTAAAATATTAATTTTACGTCAGCTTTCTCATGCTATTAACTATTTTCGAAACATTTGTTGTACCGTCGTGTTTTTGAGAAGTGATGTAAGCCATAAATATGATCAGGATTTGGAGGTCAAATTACATGGATATCAAATGATGTGTGGTACAATAAGAATTTCGAACACTGCAAGGAGAGAGACAGTTGAGATTGTACAAAATAATTACAGTAGCAACACTTTTAGATGAAAGCGAATTGTGGATTCACAAATAATAAATGAAAACTGAATCCAAACAGATGTGAAATTCCTAAGGACCATCAGAGGATGCATAAGAAGAGATAGGATATGAAAGCCATAACTAAGAAGACGGCTTACTTTTGCAGTGAATGAAAATACACTGGTGTGCAAAACCTAAGGACGAAAGTAATCTTCGCATGCTGTGACACTGCCAAGTAACATAGCTCGATGAAACTTGAATCATGCATAGAGGGAACTGCTACGGTGTGCTACAGTAGGCAACTAAACGAAATATGCAATGAGACGAACAGAAATGCCACTTTTATTCATAGACCATAAGCCACACTAAAGTCAATACGACATACGATGATTCTCTAGATTTGCAGAAACAGATACATGGTGCTTAAAAGGGTGTATGATCACCACGGACAGCAATGCATGCTCTGCATCGTGTTCCCATGTTGAACACAAGATTGGTAAGCAGTTCTTGTGGTAGGGCGTTCCATTCCTCCACCAGCACTGTTAACAACTGTTGGATGGTCGTTGTTGCATGTGGATGAGCTGCAATACTTCTCCCAAAAGCATCCCACACGTGTTCGATGGGATTTAAATCGGGGAACGGGCAGGCCAGTCCATTCGCCGAATATCTTATCGTTCCAAGAGATCCTCCACCTGCGCTGTTCGATGCGGTCGCGCATTGTCATCCATAAAATGAACTCAGGGTCGACTGCACCCCTGAAAAGATGCACATGGGTAAGGAGTACAGTATCACAATAACGTTGACCAGTGAGCGTACCGTGTTCAAAGATTTGGAGGTCGGTGCGGCCATGCAACATTATGCCTCTCCAAACCATAACACCCGGAACACCAATACGATCATGTTCAAGGATGTTCCTGGGTTCATTACGTGTTGCCACCTCTCGCCAGATGAGGATACGTCGACAATCACTACTTAGACTGATCTACTCTCATCCGAGAAGAGCACGCGACCCCATTCCTCGTTGGTCTAATTTTGATGCTCTTGGGACCATCGCAAACGGTGCCGCTGATGTGCGGATGTCAATGGAACACAACGTACTGGCCGTCGGGCAAAGAGACCACCTCTGTGTAGTCGCCGTGCCACTGTGTATCGTGAGATTGCCTAGCTGTCCTGTTAAATGTGGTTGCAATTGCACCCGCTGTTTGGCGTGGATCCCTTCTTGCCTGTTGCACAATGTAGCGGTCATCTGCTGCTATAGTTGAGCGTGGTCGACCACCACCTCTCCTTGGGACAGCAATGCCTGTGGTTTGGAAGGTTCCCCATGCACGTGAAACAATGCTGTGAGCAATTCCAAACTCCTGAGCAACACTCGTCACACTTCGCCCTTCTTCCAGTTTCCCGATGATTCTTCCCCGTGTGAAGTCATCCAAATGGTGTCTACGGGCCACGTTGCAATGAAGAACACCACTACAATGCACCGTAACAGCTCGCTAATTGCCACACACTGTTTTGTCCTGTTTCGTCAACTGCCCCGTGTTGCAGGACCAGACCCTCTTGGCACTATAGGCTCGCTACACTCACGCCATGTTATGTCCAGCTTTCTGTGTACATTTGAGAGACCTCTGGCAACATGCTCCCGCACCCTCGTCTACTCCCACCAAGTAGTTAATTTGTTATATTACTTTACTCATCTCGTCCTTAGGTTTTGCACACTAGTGTAGGTTGCAATAGAGACACCATTGGATAGAACATCTACATCAAATGGAATTTACCTGTATCCCGAAAATGGCTTAAACCTATAGATAGAAGAAATATAGGGAGATCTAAATGTCAATAAGATCGTAAAAGACTGAGGGATCTAGTAATGAAACAGGAAGAAGAATGTTTACGTATTTTAAGTTGACGTTTCCTTTGGAGCGCCAGCTATGTACTGATCGGCCACGATAGAATGCCTTCGGTGGGAAGAGGAACTAGCAATTGTGAGACCAAATGACCGGTACATCGGAAGGACAGTCAGGTAAAGAAAACGTCCGCAGATCCGAGTTTGAATTTACCGGCGCGGCTGAGGCCTGCAGGTGTACTACTGTTTTCATTGTACACCTACACATTCCCTCATCGCCTCACCCCTCACCCCCCTCTGATTCCCAGCCTTGATTTTACGCATTGTCAACAAAAACAGTGGTGCCCTCCTCCAAGCGCACTCATATCGTTGCCGACTAGTAGGCTGTTTGAAAAACAGGAACATTTTCTTCGTTAAGTTGATGATGTTAGTAATAATCCTACCCACCCGCTTTAGGTAAGCATACAGTAATTTCTCATCATAAACTTATCTGAAATTCTTGAAAATGAAATAAATTGAGTTTTATTTATGGAGGTTCTTTAACTACTATGGTTCTTAGCATCCCATTTTATATTGGGCGTGAAAGACCGGAAATTTTTCTCAAAGGCTTCTTTATCAGGCTTGAGGTTCTTTTACGTGCCGTAAATCTACGTATGGGACCACAGGCTTTACTTCCCTTCCGAAGGAAGCCATGCTAAGGATTTTAGTTCCGAAAAAAATCCATCGCCCTCCTCCGGGTTTGAGCCCGCGACATTGGGAACTAGAGGCTAGCGTGGAGGACGAGTAAAACTCTTGAATAAATGGCAATAGTTCTGATAAAGGATTACTCTTTATGCCAAATAGATAGCATTAGGTTATGACTAAGATCTCGAATGATGAGACAAATAGCTGGTGCATTCACTGGTGTTTTAGTCAGGCGAGGGGTTTGTAGACGTGGATTGGATAGGCATGCCGCTTGTGGTGTTCATAAAGCAGCATCAGATAGAGAGTTGTGTTGTTTCGAGTGCGTGATTGTCACTCGGGCAAGTGCAAAATCCCCCCCTGAACATTGCGAGTAGTCTTTAAGGTATAACTCCAACATTGAGATCACTTTGAAGGTTTACTTGGATAGTTGAATCGGATGAGAAGATTTAATGTGCTTACGGTAGTATAACTCAGCGATAGAGCATCGGCACGTAAAGCTGAAAATTTAGATTCGAGTCCCGGCCGTTGCATGGAATTTTAAAAGTCAGATTCGACTTTCCAAACACAATATAAGCTAACTTTCAGTAGGCAACTCTCTTAAGGTGCAAAAGATTTAATTTCATGCTTTACTCACATATATGTACATAAAATAAAAGGGTAACAACTTTCTTTTGTTACCTTAGCGGCGCCTCTTAGCGTCATACCTTACTGATTGTAGATTAACTTTCATAACGCACTTGGCACGTGTACTAAGGCTTTTGCCCAACGGTAATCCTGGAATCTTGTTGATGGGCGAACTGGTTATTAAATAAGGCGATTTGTGATATTAAATAACCCACACATCACACCAGACTCTGGGCACACCGAGAGACCACCCAACCAGGAATGTAACCCAGGACCCCTCGCACAGCAGTCACAAATATTTTCTAGTAATTCTCTGTATGGATAACTTATACTGACGTGTAAAACCGGCTACTCTAGATCAAAAAATACCAATTCAGAAATAGGAGAGAGACAAGGGGGCGACCCGATTTATCACGAAACTTAATGACATAACCTATATCCTACTTTAAGAATGGCACCTTAGTTAACCCAAAGGGAAGGTTTCTAATGGGGTACGAATCAAAAAATCGAAATAAAACGCTTTTATTGAGTTTGTGAAAATTTTATATAAGAACATTTTATGAGTATAATCTTTCGGGCAACTTTGGTAATGTACAATATTCCGATAGGATGAATATTTAAGAAGTTATTCAAAATTTTCTTTACCGTTATTCGTGTAAGTAAACCATTTCCCGCGGGAAATCCTAGACAGGGTTTCGATCTCATAACAAGTATAAGGACACTTTTGTTATTCTTTTAAATATTTTACTTATGTTTTAATCTTTATGAATACACCAGGATAAATAAAACTTTCATTAGCTATTTCAAACATGTATGGTGCAGGGAGACAAACAGAGTAGGACATGAAGAGAAGAGGAGAGAGTAAGGAAGAAAAGGAATTGAGTTGCCATAACAACACGAGCGGAGCCTAAGGTTATGCTATTAAAGAAAATAAATTTTGTAATTAATGAAGTGCCTACTCGAGAATAAAATCAAACAGGGAATCGAGGTACCTTGCTGAAGAACTAGATGGCAACCTGAGGAGGAAATCAATGTTTAAAGTCAAAAGTCAAGTCGAAAAGCGTTGAAGACCAAAGCAAATTCAGCAAAAGCGCAAACTTCAAGGCTATGAAGAGTCAATATTAGCAGCAAGAACAAACAGTGCGGTGATTTCACTCATTAGCGCCGGAATACTCATTAGCAGAAGGACGTTACGGTACTCTGTAGACGCAACCGCCATTGTGAGAGAAATCCTGAGTTCCTCCTGAGGAGGAGGAGAGGTCACTGGTTGGCGAATTGAAACCCGGTCAGGGACATTCTCACACTGTGCCAAGTTTGGCCCTTTTAACCTTCTGTCAATAAAGTGGGACTGATAGCATGCAGGTGTATTTATTTGGTTTTCAAATCTACACCTACTCCGCCCTCTATGTCCATCACAGCAGTGTACCACTTGTGTCTATTCCGAATGCAATAAACTTTGTAGGAGTGTATATTTTTGTTTACTTTCTCTACCGGTTAACTATAGTAATTATAAACGAAGTATTATATTCCACCCAACAATCCTATACCAAGATTTTACTGAAAATACACGTTTCGATGATCTACGAATAAAAAGAAAACACTTAGAAAAAGTCAAAAAAGTCTGTGTGTTTTTGTGCTTAGGAGGCGAAAACACGAAGATTTTCAAGAACCGGGGGATACATGGATACTTTCTTTTATGAGACTTTTAGTAATTTTAGTTTCCCCTGAGGACGTAACTAGCATTCAAAAAGGTAAATATATGTTGGGGCTGCCAAATTTAGGTTATACATCGTAGCCTTCCTTTGTATTCCCCCGAAGGAAGGGTTATCTCCTCCGCTCTCTGATTGGACCGCTGAGGATTTTATCCTTGTTACCTCGGATATGGGTCTGATTATTTTCCCAGCAGAAAGGGCGCCTCTTCCGCACATTGACATTTCCGGGATACCTTTTTTATTTTCTCAAAATGGCTCTAACGATTTTAATTAAAATATTGCACGTTTAATATATTTTCATGCCAAATAAACTGTACATCTTTAATTTTCTGGGAACATCTGTGATGTCCTCTTCATTCTAAATGAATTTTGTACAGCTGGTAAACCGTACGAGATAACCAAACACTATACAACAATGTAGATCTCGTTGAAACACACAACTTATGTCAAATAATGTTTGTGGCATTAACCATTTCAGAGATATTCTTTATTGTTGGTTTCAATTCCTAAGTACTTTAATTTTCTCACGTGATAAATGGCTATTCGCTTATATATATTTCCTCGGGTCATGCAAAGAGAACGGAATCATCAAGCCATCACGTAGCGACCGGCTTTCAAAAGATCTTAAACGAATATGGCTTAACCCTGCTTTAATTCCCTTGTACCTACAACGAAATATATAATAAAAGTATTTATGCAAATGTTTATCTCGATTAAAATTAATCTGGTAGAAGTATAAGTTTTCTAAAATAGTTTATAGAACAGTGGCTAGAGAAAGACATGTGAATGTAACACAAGAGAATTTTTTTTATATGTCCAAAGAACAGGTGACATTGCCATAGTTTAGAGGGTAAAACCTTTTGGGAAATGGTACACAATTTTCAACGCGCGGTATTATTTTTTTCATTTGTGAAAATATTGCATTAACAAGGGAATTCAGTGGAAACGTACATTAATGGGGCGCAAAATAAAAAAATAATAATAATAAAAAAAGGAATGAGATGTCACTCATACGACTGTCTACTACCCAACTATAGTCTATTTTTACTTTCTCTACCACGTACATAGTAGTAGAGAAAAATTCGATACCGAGATTTCGCCGGAAATACACGAATTAAAAAAAAATAGAAAAAGGTCCGCGCGCGTGTGTGTGTGTGTGTGTCTGTGAATAGTATAACACAAAAACGAAAGATTTTTTGAAATGGTTGATTTTCTAAAAACTGGCTAACGATTTTGTTTAAAATGTCATATATTAAAGATATTTACATGACAAATAAAGTGTATATTTTGAATTTTCTGGGAATAGTCTGTGAAGTCCTCTTTATTCGGAAGAAATTTTGTAGAAAATTGCATAACTGGTAAACGTTAAGCGATACACGAAAACGTACTACACAAAAAAATTTAATCTCTTTAAAGTACCCAATTTATTTCAAATAACTTTTTGCGGCATCAGCCATTTTCGAGATATCCATTATTAATGGTTCGATTTGTATAATAACTTTGTCATTCTTTTTAAGTCCCATATTTTCAGTTGTTTTTCGTCACTGCATGGAAACAGTCTGGAATTTAAGGCCAGCGTAATAGCGTCCAGTTCTTAAACATTTGACTACCACTCAGGAGCGTCATTTCAGTTTCTGCTTGGGCTAGGCAAAATTGCCTGAAGCAGTTGTCCGAATTTTCATGCGAATTTTATCTATACATTTAACCAAAGAAAAAAATAATCTATTATCTTTTAAATGTGAAATGTTTGTATTAAAACAGCTCTAGTGTTTTTCTTCTGGTAAATCAATAATAACCAGTAGCCTAATTATTTCTCAAAACTTGGGAGGGGGCACAATTGACCCTTCTAGCTCTGAAACGACGCCCCTGCTATCACTGTTCTCTTTGCATCTTAACGAAATGTGTAATATAGCCACGAGGGCTATCCCAGAAGTATCCGACCTAACAAAGAAAAAACAAACATTTTTGGAAAAAAACATATTTATTTCTCTATGTAGTCTCCTTTCAGCTCGATGCACTTTTCCCAGCGATGTTCAATAGATTGATACCCTGTTTAGAGTGAGAACCGTCGAGTTCTGCAGAACAGCCATCAACTGAAAACTCCACCTCTTCATTGTTGGCAAATCTTTTACCACCAAGCCATTTCTTCAACTTTGGAAAAATAGTGTGAACTGGTGCATTGTTTTGTTGAAACAGAACTTTCTTTTTCGCTAAATGCGGCCGTTTTTGTTTGATTTCATCATTCAAACGCTGCAATAAGTTAGCATAGTACTCGCTTTTGATTGCCTTTCTTTTTTGAAGATAATCATTGCAAATTATTCCACGCGCATCCCAAAAAACTGAACTTGCCTACAGATGGAACAGCCTTCGCCTTCTTTGGAGCAGATTCTTTCCTTTCAATCCACTGTTTTGACTGTTTCTTCGTGATTGAACCCATGTTTCATCTATGGTTACGAATCGACGCAAAAACTCGGCTTTATTGCAGCGAAACATCGCCAAATACTCAACTGAAACATCCTCATGACGCTGCTTTTGTTCTATTGTGAGTAAACGCGGCACCCATCCTGCACACAGCTTTCTCATGTGTAAATTTTCAGTTAGTATGCGATGTACAGCACATTTTGAAATACCTACGATGTCTGCTAGCTCGCGCACTTTCAGTCGGTCATCCAATACTTTTTGTGGATTTTCTTCACAATTTCTGGCGTGGTCACCTCATTTGGTCGACCACTGCGATGTTCGTCTTGGCAGCTCGTATGGCCTCGCTTAAACTCTGCCACCCAATATTTTACTGTTGTAGACGAAGGAGCAGACTCCCCCAGAGTAGAATCTAGCTCAGCTTTAATATTAGTTGGACTAAGACCTTTCAAATGAAAGTATTGTATCACATAACGATTGCCAGTTTTATCCATGTTTACAAATTCGCTGAGAGAGTTCACTATTAATGGCTGCCAAACAATTACTAAACAACGTAGCATCGTCAAACTTCAAACTTAAGCTTTGTAAGCTTCCTACATAGTCATTTGTTTGAAACAACCGCTATATATACGTCAGGTCGGGTAGTTCTGGGACTGCCCTCGTATTTCTGCAAAGGTTTATCTGGATTAAAATGGAGTAGATATAAAAATAAACTTTCTTAAGAATAATTTGTATACCCATTAATAAACAATAGAGGGTAGAGAAAGTCATGTGAATGTAACACATCAGATTTTCTATTTCATGTTAATCAAGGCTGAAGCGACAGTCAAATCAAAGGAAGAAAATAAATTCCACGTAAATATGCTGCCTATTCAGAACGCGGGAAGCAATAGCTTCCTACAACAATACAGTGAATTGAGACTGATTACACTGTCATCTAAGTTCATTATTTCCGTTTTAAGGATTTAGCCACGCCCCCTTCCTGTTTCTTTATACTCTCTGGTTAGAAGTGATTGCGTTTTGTTTTTACGGCTGCGCGGCTGAGACATGCGTACCTTTCACAAAAGAATCACTTTACCGGCGTGCTGTGTCACATAGAAATGCGGGAAATGCACTGCGAGACAAGCATCTTCCATATTAGAGCCCGTGCTGAATAAACAAATCTAATAAGAGAGAAACGTGTAGTTGGCAGAGAAGTGGAGGTCAGCAAACTTACGCTCGCTCGGAAATTTCCTTCCACTGCCTTAACCTCATTTGCCCTATTGTTCACTTCTTTTCACAGAGTTCGTCCTAATCAACATGGGGTCAACTTCAAGCTCCGAGAGGGCGCTGGACAAGTACGATAAAGCGATACACACGATGTTATTTTGTTTTTTTACATTCCACGAGCAGTCGACTATTTCGGAAGCGGAATAATAAACGGTGATTGGAAGTGAGGAAAATTGACAAAATATTCCAAAGGCACGCAGCTTTATTGTGTTAACCGAAAATTATATAAATTTTTTTTCAATAATAAATATAAACTCAACCACATTTAAAGAATAACCCCGGAAGGCATAAGCAATAAACGACAAAGGGGACCTGCGAAATATCAACAGCAAATTTGCATATATTTTAACCATGGTGTGCAAAAAGTACAACCATGGTTGAGTGAATAGTTGAGTCGCTGTTGAGGGGAACCAAAATTACTAAATGAATCACGGAAGTTTCCAAATGATCGAACCAGTACCCACCAGTCTTATGTTTGGGCTGACACTTGATTATGCTTTCCTGCCTTCACCCCATGGATGCTGATTTTCCCCACAAACGGCTGCCTGCAACAGCATTCCATTGGCGGCTCGCGCTAAAGAGCACAATGTTTGGGGTAGGGGGATTTTCTTGAAATCCTTCGTGTTGTACTTCTGGAAGATGCTGAACTTAAATATCAAGTTTTACACTTAATCGACTTTTCGTTGTTTGAGTATGCTGCTCACAGACATTCCTTTTTCTGAACATGCTTTTTAGATTCAGGGAGCCTAAAAAAAACGAGTATATGCACTGAAATGTCGGTATCGAATTTTTGGGTGAAATGCAATAATTCCTCAAGGCATTTACTATAGGTAAGAAGTAGGGAAGTAAAAATGTAAAGACAACCAAATAACAATACAGTTAAAATTGCTTTAAAATATAAACTAAAGGATACAGAGACCAAAGAAGACCAATGAAGAGATGGACTGATCAATGAAAGCATTGCGAAGACCTAAACAAGCTCTAGTCTACGACTTGCGATAGATTATTATTATTATTATTATTATTATTATTATTATTATTATTGCTGCTCAATTTAACAAAAAGGTCGCCACAATTTACAACCCACTAATACCTTCTCTTTCGTTAAATACCTACACCTTGCAGATACAGTATCGTTTATTGGGCTTCCTGATATGAACCGGATTCAAATTAGCAGTGGGAACAATCAGCATGGAAGAGATCCTGCCCATTATTTCACAAGGTGATCAATGATCAGTGTTTCCTGTAGTTGTAATTAGCGCTCAACAGCCGAAATGAGAAACAACCTTTCTGGGTCTGTTCCCACTAATTAGCACATTCCTGTTTCCAACATTACACGAGGGAAACAAACAAAGTCATAACTCTTGCTACATAGGTACTTTGCACTGTCGAGATAAACTTTTGTCCTCAGTGATTTGTCTGATAGATACAAAATATTTTTGTTATCTCTTATAAACGCTCATAACGTTGTTTTCTATTTTCTTCTCCATTATAAAATGTGAAACATTTTGTTTTTGTTTACTTTTGAGGTTTTTGTTTACAGTCTCTGAAGGGAATTGTTTATGCTTTACCTCGGGATAAATCTGAGGAAGTTGGTCTTTAGATTAAAAAAAGTAACGTGTTATTGTTGAACGATGTAAGCTGTTTCTTACCTCCGGGCCAGTAATTAAATCACGTGAAACAAGGTGTAGCTTGCTTCATCTGACCTCTAAAATGTACCTATATGTGTGCGTGTTCATGTTAAACGTTTTTATGTGCTAATTAATGCGCTCGACTTTGATGAAAAATGATTCAAGATTTTGACTATGCCACTGCACTACACTGCACTGCACTACGCAATTTTTTTTTGTTTGTTTCATATAAGTGGTATTTAAAAAAAAGAAGCGCTGTATTTTTATTTCAGCCTTCATCCCAGGGATGTAGAAGATTGGCAACTGTTTGGATAATATAAAGAAGGAAAAGGGCGTCAAGTGCAGGGTTGCCACATTAAATTCGGGCTACATAAACAGGTATCTTGCTACCTATTGCACCCGCCAACAAAGAAAAATAACGTATCCTTCTCAAAGACAATCAGTTTATGTGTCTAGCGCTAGTATGAGATGCCATTCGCTTCTTCTGATTGGTTATTTTTTACAATTTACAGAATTGTCATGAAAACCGTTTTCCTCAAAAAATAATTTCTTCGTCATTTTGATGAGAACGACTGTGGTCGTGGCGGATTACTAGAAGGGAGAATCCTGGCAAGGGAATACCGTCACAAGTATTGCGGATACGTTTTTAACCACCAGCATAATATGCAGGTCTAGCATAGATTTGTCGTTACAGCTTCTTTTATCTCATATACCATTTACGAGTTCGTTGCCGTACCAGGCCTAAGTTTAAGGTACTTACCGGCAAATGCCAGTTATAAGGAATCAGGAAAGCCTGGAAGAAGAAAAGAAAGAATAAAAACCCTGTCAGGGAGGACGGTCATGGCGGGATTTGAACCGCGGACCTCACGTTCACGAATCCGTACTTAAACCAGTTCGAACATCCAAGTCAGATCAAGGATACAGCATATAAATAGATCTACTAGGAACAACTTGTTATATCTGTTAACTAAACGCCATTACATAGTTTAGCACTGTTCCTCAAAATAGCATGGCATTATCGTTATTTTGCACCACCTAGCAACAGAAATAATAACATGGTACCTTGCAGCATGTATATATGGCAACGTGGATAATAATTAAGCAAAACTATTGAGCTAAATTATGTTTACATAATGTTTAGTAAAATAAATGCAATAGGCATGAATGGATAATACTTTTAATGTTAAGTTTCATTAGTTTAACTGTAAAGATGCAACAGTTCATAATTTATGTCACTATTATGATCTGCAGCTATAATCCTGTCTTGTTACAGAGTAACATAATATGACTGTTCCTTGTAACGTGACACATAAACCGTTACACCGGTATAAGGCAAGTACAAACTCAGGCGTTAATAAATGACGTTAATCAAAGTAAGCATGACAGCGGATTGGCGAGTAGTGAGTCATGGCATTGTCTAGATCAGGGACAGGTGGTTTAACCCAATCTCCCTGCTTATTCTTCGGTTTGCCTACCCTCCAAGGAGTTTCTACTTTACTAGCACTGTGTCGCCGTAAAGTCCGACCATCCCCAACACACGAAGTTGGAGGGAGAATGACACCGAGTGTCATAAAATGACATGTCTGATCTAGATGCAAACGATGCAGCGTCAAGAGATCCGCAAATGTTCATTTTGGTCGACGCAATTTGTGGCAGTAATTTATATCACAACAATGTAAAATACCAGAGTGATTGTAGTGTAAATAAGCATTATTGTATGACAGTGATTTGAGATGTTTGTTAATTATAAGCATTGTTAGCAAATAAGTTTACACGGCCTCACTGAAACTGACAATAAGAGCAGGTAACAATGAGCGAGGGGGTGAGTTGTTTATCAATTATTAGAGACAAGCAAATGACGTCAGATTGGCGCGCTTTTCTTAGAAATGGCGGGAATTTCTTCCCTAGAGCTAGCCGGAGGACAATGAACCCAACATTCAAAGTAGTAAAACAATAACAGGCGCTCAGAAATAAGATAACACGAAGTTACCGCGACAAATTGGCTCCCATACGTTGTGCATATAAACATGAAGCATCTTCCAACTACCAACTACCTAAAAATAGACCACTTCTAATTGGCACCCAAACGTGGGGGTAACAAATATAATCTACTTCAAAATACCTCAGACCAAAGAGTGTTAGCCAAGATGTTAATTCCTATGATTCCACCATTCCACTGGTAATGATTCACGGAATACTGATCGTTAATACTCACGCCATTGTGCCCCCTTGTAACATACACACGGAATCCTGAGGTACAGCAATATATCCAGGAAATCCTGCAGAGCCCTACAACCCCGGAAGGATAATGCCCCCTTCTCATACTCCACAGACACCTCTGAACTGAATTTGAGCTGGTTTAGCTTGTGGGACTCACTTTGGGACCAAATTGACACTTTCAGCCAACGACAACTCGGCTGATTTGCAAGTCTGTGACAAGATCTTCCTCAATGGCCGACTTGTGATCGTGTCTCCGAGCTTTGAGCGATTCAACGATAAACTAAATGCGGATATTATCCTGTAATAAACGTTTAAATGTTGAGCGACAATATGGTGTTTTCTTTGCGCTATCAAGTTTTATGCTTGTACTTGCTTTCATTCCCCTGCGATAGATTTGGGAGGTAATTGTTTTTCGGTTGCGACTGTTTAACTGCAAAAAGCCGATAAATTTGGCCATTTTAGGGAGAATAAATCCAGGAGTCTTGATCAAATGGCAGCTACTATTTGACTACGGGTTCTAGCGGTGCAGGAACAGGATTTTTTTTTTACGAATCACATACAATATAATTAGCTTGAAAAAATTGCATGTTTATAATACTTTGATAAAATGTCTTAAAAACAACTTTCCAAATGGTTTAAAAATGCACTTATTTTAACGTTTGAGTTTTAAAGCTTGTTTTATTAAAATGTTCCTAAAGAAAATGTATTAATTTTAATAGTTTGACAAAACGTTCTAAATATTATGCCTCTATATACAGGCAAAACCAAAAAACGACGAACCGCCTAAGCGGTGTTTTTCCTGTCCGCGTCCTTGGCGCTCGCTGCCGTCTGCCGATATCATAGAAAGGCGTGGATGAAACCATTAAACATTTTTAAAACTACTTACTTACTTACCAACTTTACGAAAGGAGATGCTGAACTGGCCACCGTCGTTGTCCATACATTTTTGGCACCTCTTTAGGAAGCTATCCATTACTCGCCAATTTTTTTCGAGTCAACAGTTGAAACCCGTACTAATAAAAATACAACCCCCCCTTTTTAGAGAATTAACAGCTAGGGAGCGTGATTTTGCCTTTTTTCAACAAGACTCTGCAACAGCTTATACGGCCAATACTTCGATGAGAAAAATTGAAAGTGTGTTTAAGGACAGAATTATTAGTAGAGATTTGTGTCCCCCTCCGTCCCCCGACCTAACCCCCTGCGATTTCTATCTCTGGGGTAACTTAAAACAAAGTATACAATACAAACCCACACACCCTGGAAGAATTAAAACAAAATATCCGTCAGGAAATTGCCAGCATTTCTCAACGTGAACTACGGCGAGTGATGAATAGCTTCCTAAAGCAAAAATGCATGGACAACGACGGTGGCCAGTTTCAGCATTTCCTTTCAAAAAGTTGGTAAGTAAAGCCTTTAAAAGCAGTTTTAAAAAGTGTTGTATGGTTTCATCGCGCCTTTCTATAACGGCAGCGAGCGCCGAGGGCGCGAAGAGGAAAAACACCGCGCAGCGGTTCGTAGGTTTTGGCTCACACCGTAGAACAATGACTGTTAATAAACATCTGCAAAATTACCTGAGAAGAAAGTCGTTTTCATGTATTGCATTAAGAAATATTAAAATGCTCACAGCAGGATCGAACTCCTGCGGTTTAGCGTACTAGCAAGCGCGAATGGAGTAATGGAGAGAAGATAAAAGGCAAAAACGCATAGGAAGGAAAAATCCTAGGTTACGTAAATCGAGCCAAGGCGAAATGTCTTTACACAGTAAAGAAGCTTTATTTCTTTATGGAGTAACATTTCAACGCCTTAATTAGTTCCAATGTTTCCGGCCTTTCTAAGTTTTCACAACATTTTCTGTAAACACTGGCACCCTAGGTGGATCGTACATCAAACACAATATTAAAGTCATAAGAACATAAAGAAATGAAATACGTTTTTCTTGAGCGCAGCAAGTTTCAAAGTTGCGCTCAAGACGTGTAGTAACTAACTGCGTAATCTGCAAAGAACTTTAGTAATAGAAATGTCAGCAAAATCAGTCGGCGAACCAAGCCACGCCCACCGTTATCGTAACTCGGCTTCCCTGGGGACTGGCTGACAAACTTCCTAGCGCCTTCCACATTCAGGAGGGGGATTTGTGGCGGACCAGAATGATCTGGGATATCCCAATCTCCTTCGGGAGCTGTCCCGGGGATATTTCCGTGGTTGCTTTTGGGAGACATGACCCCGTATCTCTGTCCTGGATGAGCTTCCTGGCACGTGTAGTATAGGCACAGGCAGACGGCAAAACAAAAATCTTGATGCTGTGGATCTACGTACAATAGGAGTTATTTGTATTTAGAAAAGTGTTTTACGAAATTTGTGCTGTGTACATTACTATAATAAATGTTCCTTTAATTTTCTACAGTAAAGATTAACCGCAGGCAAAAAATCAACTTTTATATAACACCTATGAGTCACTGCACATTTTCTGCTAGTGATTTAAAGCCATCATTTTAGCCATAATTGGATTTTAGACTCACATATTAACGCTAATTTTTCATTCAGTATTTAAGTAACTGTAATAAATATCTGCATATAAATAGTTAAAACACACTTTGTTTCACGCAGCAATTTGGGACAACAGCCAACTGCTTATAACAAATTTAGATCAGGATATGTCGTTACTCATGAGAAACATTCTAAATATTTCATTAAAATTTACAGAAGTGAATGCTTAAAACATGAGAGGCTCTGCCATTATTAATGTTTTGTTATGCCTGCATAAGTTGTCACCTTGCTTTAATCTATTAATTGTACTATGCAACAAAAAATTGTGAAAAAGAGAACACTGTGTTACGTGCAGTGTATTTGAACAGGTTTTATAATCTAGAAGCCTATGGACATTAGCCACGCTCTGCTACCAATGTATATAGTTTTCAACACTGGTTGTTAGCCCCCGACATATTATGGGGGTGTAAATGGTTGATTAATAAAACAACGCCCGATAGAAATTTAGTTTTTACAATAGAGTAAAGCCTGCATTTTTTCTCAGTAGGATGTTATTTCTGAAGAATGAAGAATTTTTACAGAAATCGGATGTTATACTACACATTTCGGTGCTACTTTGATATTGGATTATGGTGAAAATAGAAGCTTTTAACTTAGAAAATCGGGGTTTTTTGCTATCCACAGTAATCTTTGGTTAGTGAGGAACATTTTGGTGTTGTAAATGTTGCTCCGAGGGTAATGTAATGCCCAACCGCCTTCCCTTTCATACGACCGTTCTTATATAATCGTTTTTGGACGGGTTTTGGCGACTTTTGAAAACAACTGCTGCCAACGTGAATCATCCGAGTTTTAGACGCACAGATCCCTCGGCTATGCTTTGAGGCTGAGGGCCCCCAATCCCTCATTTATGCCTTGCGAATTAGGGCCCCTCTGTCGTGTTTTCAGCTATGCTAGGATTTCAAATGTTGGCAGCCGAAAGACAACGCTACCAACGTTCTCATGATGTCATGGGTGAGATGCATGCATACAACTCCTGATAATATTATGGAACAGAAGTGACAAACTATGCCATATATTCATGAAAATAACTAAAGCATCATGTTATTTGTTCTTTACTACATGTAATGATGCTTTGAAATCAATACAAGTTCTGCAGTGTATGTGTGTGTTAACTGTGTATGGTCATACCGGCCATAAACCATGCAATTGCAGACTTACATGTAATCCAAATTCTTACCATCAGTTTTAAAATAAAAGTATAATTTGAGTGGAGAAATTCTCTGACAATCTTAGCTTTGCATCCTTGGAAGATGTGCGGTTTACATTCTAATTTTGTTATTTATACAATGTATGTGAGCTTTTCTAATCACAGATCAACACATATTTTGATGCAGCAATCTGTATCACAAATTACTTAAATGTAAATAATGATTGTAATATGAATATGCATTATTATGTGACATTGATTTGAGATGTTTGTTGATTGTAATTATTGTTGGGAAGTAAGTTTATACTGCCTTACTGAAACTGACAATAATAGCGTGCAATAATGCAGCGAGGGGGTGAGCTGTTTATCATTATTGGAAACGAGGAAGTTACGTAATGTTGGCGCGTTTTTCGTTTAGAATCTTCTGGAATATTTACCTAGAGCATATGTATTCATAATTTTCATTGGATATAAAAATGGAGGCTAATGTTGGCGCGTTTTATTAGCCAATTGCAGCTCAGTTATAATCTTTAGGCATATCTGGGTGAAGGAGTATAAAAAGAGTAGGTTAGAGGTAGAGCCCGTCAGTTCATCAAAATTCTTTGTACACTACACGTCGCATTCCCGTCAGTTCATCGAAAGTATTTGTACGGCACACTTCGGATATCAATTTGCAGGTTACGCGTAACAGAGTTATGAAAAATCTCAAGTGTTATAAAGTTAATTATACAAAAAGTTGAAGTACGCGAATTAAGAATTATCAGTAATGAAGTTATTATAACAGTTTCAGTTTGGCGAGTGTCAAGATCAATGTGTAAATGTGATAGTAAATGTGTTCGACAATAAAAGTGTAAAACAAATTCTTTCATCAGTGTTATTTTTGGATAAGAGACTCCCTTCCGTTTACACAACCTGTATAAAGAGAAGTGCTTGACCAAAAGATAATAGCTAGCCGGAGGACAAAGAACCAAAATTAAGTAAAATAACAGTAGAATTCTTTCAAATACACAAACATTATAAGTAATACCACCGCAAATTGACTCCCAACGAAGGGCTCAATAAACAACAATAAATAAATAAATATAACATTAAAACCACAATTTTAAAAATGCTTTAACTGGTCGAGGCATCTTGCAAGAGGTAATGTGCGGGATAAAACGGTTCACATGCTGTTCCTTGAAAGATTACAGAACTATTACAGTTAAAGTGCCGAGATAAAAAAAAAAGTATAGAAGTACAGGATGATTTATGAAGAACTGACATTTCTTTCTTTAATTATTCTGTTCGAAATTCACTCAACGTCCCAATTTTAGCACCAAATTAAGCAGAATGTTCTGGAGTTTCGATTGTCTGTCACTAGATGCGCAGATGCTCATGTTTTATTCGTAATTGTTAGTTTTATTATCGGCAACTGTTTTTGAGATTTGGTTCTGTCAACGCGAAAATGGAGTACACATTAAATGATTGATTCTTCCTTGTAAAGCAATACTGGATTACGAATTCAATTACAGCTACTCAAAGGGCATACCAGAGAGAATTTGGTGTTCGGAATCCTCCCCAAAGAAACACAATACTGGGACTGGTAAACAAATTGGAAACAACTGATTCTCTGGTCAGTGAAAAAGGCAAAATTCGCTCATCTAAGTTTCCCACGGTTGTTGTTGACGTAAGAGAACGATTGGATCAGTCACGCAAAAAATATTAAAACGTTTGTCGCAGAGACAGGGTACAGCTACTCAATGTGTCAGAGAGCTGTGAAAAGTGCAGGCCTAAAGCCGTATAGGATTATGGTTGACCATCAGTTACAGGAACCAGATAAGGATAGACAACTGAATTATTGTCGTTGGTTTCAGACGTTCATTGTGCAAAATCCTGCCATATTGTCCATCACATAGTTCACAGATGAAGCATGGTTCCATTTATCCGGCTATGTGAACTCAAATAGGTCACGCTATTGGGTCAGCGAAAATCCACATGTTATTCATGAAGCACCTATGCACCCGGTTAAAATCGGAGTTTGGTGCGCAATATCCACACAGAGAATAGTGGGACCAATTTTTTTTAAAAGAATGTGAACACTGCATAGTACCGACGAATTTTAATGTAGTTTGCTGAGCAACTAGACGATGTAGAGCTGAGTCAAGGATATTTTCAGTAGGACGACGCTACATGCCATACATGAAATGAATCCATGGCACTAACTGCAAGTTTCTTTGACGACCGGATAATTTCCAAGAACCAGTCCCATATTGCGTTTCTTTGGGGAGGATTCGGAACACCAAATTCTCTCTGGTATGCCTTTTGAGTAGCTGTAATTGAATTCGTAATCCAGTATTGCTTTACAAGGAAGAGTCGTTCATTTAATCTGTACTCCATTTTCACGTTGACTAGAACAACATCTCAAAAAACAGTTGCCGACAAAAAAACTAACAATTACGAATAAAACATGAACATTTGCGGATCTAGTGACAGGCAATCGAAACTCCAGAACATTCTGCTTAATTTGGTGCTAAAATTGGGGCAGTGAGTGAATTTCGAACGGAATAATTAAAGAAAGAAATGTGTCAGTTCTTCATAAATCACCTTGTATATGGATTAACTGCAACTGCAGTTCTAGAACACTTTTTAGTTTTCTGGTTACCCTTTGATTCTATGGACAATATTTTTTAAAAGCACAAAAGTATACTTATTTCTTGTGCAGGAATATTTAAGAGTACTTTTGTTTTATACAGAGAGTATATGTAGCTTTACCTATAAATAGTGTGCATACGATATGCTTGGTCCTCATTTCTCCCAGTGTTATAAGGCAGACTGTATCACGTGCTTTTTGAAATATGAATTTTTAAGGTACTGTTGCTTTGGCGTTACAAAATTCTTTGTGCGCAGTTCTTAAAAGAGGAAAACATTAAATTTGCAGTATTTTACACTATAACTAGTATTTATCTTTGCTGGAATACTGAAGTAATATTATTTTAACCAAAGGACTCCCAGTTTACATTCTGGCCTTAAAGTTGTTATGTTATTCACATTGATTTTGAAATGATAGCGCATTTCTTTTACAAAAGCGAATGTTAGTCTGTAAATAAACATATGTTTTAACATTTTACACTTTGATGAAATGTGTTACTTCTTTAATGTTAATGACATAGGATTTCAAATTAATCAATTTTAGATGTATTATTATTATTATTTGTTAGATAGAATTTCGTTGTGATAATAAACCTGATGCTGCAAATACAATACTATATAGTTAGCTGCAGTATCACTACGAAGTTGTTCATGAAAAATTCAATTCCAAGTCCAGTTTAGATTAAAATTAGCATTTTTCTTAAAATTAACTCTGAATTATAGGTTTATTTTTAATCTCAATGCTTCAATTAACTCTTTACAGACAGACAAAATATGAAATGTCATATTCTAAAGCAAGCTTGCTATAATTACAGGAGCAAGTATTTTTACATTTTGTAGTGCATAGAATTCAATGCAAAAATTCCATATTCCATAATATGTTGTTAAATTCATGTTTTATGAAAAATTTCACATTTCATCTTTTGTAAGGATAACTGTTTTTGCTTTTAAAATAATTTCCGTTAGCAATGAATCGCCCTATCTAGATATTCTATTCGGGTAGTTTCGTGAAACTGCCACTCTTTTCAGGAAACGTGTCTGGAAAAACGCGCACGACCCTTTCTAACTAGTCGGGTACACTTGTTAAAATTAGCATTTTTCTCTGACGTATCACAAAGTAAAATTAAAGGCCCTTTATTCTTGAGGAATTTATATTTTCAGGAATTGATGGTTTTGATAGCTTATTGCAAGTAGTACTAGGTAAGCACAGGTTTCTAAGTGTAAGGCCCGGGTTCGATTCCCGGTTGAAGCCTGGGAATTTTTCTTAAGGTAGGATTATTCCACATCCTTCCTAGTCTGGAAGTATGAGAAACGTAAATATTTGTGTGCATGTGAATTTAATGTTAATAAAGAAAACCAAAGTACACAAACCAACAATTTATCTCAACTTTAGATGTTAAAGACGGCATATTAGTGAAAAAGTAAACACAGTTATTTATATAACTTAAATTGAGTTTTATGAATGGACGCTCTTTAACTCTACGGTTCTTAGCGTCTCATTCTACATTGGGCGTGAAAGACCGGAAATTTTGCTCAGAAGCCTCTTTATCAGGCTTGAGGTTCTTTTACGTGCCGTAAATCTACGACACGGGACCACCGGCTTTGCTTCCCTATAACATGCTAAAACCTCTAAAACCTAAAAGCTTCATGTAATCAGTCGTATTTCATTTGTATTTTATTACTAAACTTGGACAAAAATCTACAAAGCCTATTAAACTAATGAAGTGAACGTGCCCTAAACCGTTAAAGCACAAGATGTTTTGGCTTTAAATATATATTTCATAGTATTTTGGGATTTTACTTCATATTTTGCCTGTCTCTAATTAACATTTAAAATGCAAGTATTTCAGAATCAACCATCGCCATTATAACCTAAATCAAGAAGGCTACAACAGTGACAACAATGAAGTTCTCCGTTATTACTGAAGCTACCTTTTTAACACACTCCACATTTGGCGCCGCAACAATTATCAGCAATTTAAGAATTAGACCAAAATTCTTGGTTTACTCTAACTCCGCTTCTTCCAAAAACTACACATCACAAGCGCCCACACTACATTCACTAAGTCACCGTTCACTCACGATCATCTGGTTATGACCTGTCACACAAACTGCATTATCTTTCTACAAACGCATGGACACCCTACGTCACATGATACGCTTTGACGCCACAACCATAAAACAACAACTACTGTTGCATAACGTGCGACAGGTAGACCCAGCAATTTGAATGTCCTTCAACCTGCATTATTTAGCACGCTATGTTTCGCATGCACGCGACATCTATTGTGGCACTCTAGCATTACTATGGGGCGGTATTACTTTCGCTGCTTTTTTGTTTTTGCAGATGCGGTTTAAAATAACGGAGTTTTGTCCTGTTGTTACACATGGGCATCGACAAAAGGAATGGATATGGAAGGACAGATGGATTAACACCCTGAAGTCTTTGATCACTTCGAAAATCACTACAATACGTTAAAATATTTATTGTTTTCTTTATTTCTTAGCTATAGTTAGTAGAAGAAGTATTATATTCCATTCGGGATTTCATCAGAAGAACCTACAGTATGCGTCCGGGCGCGCGCATCTGTGGATAGCGTAACTCAAAAACGAAATCTCGGATAAATACCAAACTTAGCTTCCAGGGATGCGACACGAAGATTTTCAAGAATGGCTGCAACGATTTTGATTAAAATAACATGTTTAAGATATCTGTATGACAATTAACATATTGAATTTTCTGCGCATAACCTGTGAAACTTTCTTAATTCTGAATGATTTTTGTGCAACTGATAAACCATAAGAGATAGACAAAATCTTACTAAATAAAAAAAGTAGATCTCGTTTAACAACATATTTAATTTATTTATTTACTTATTTATTGTGTGCGTGTGTGTGAAAAAGAACACTGTTTCAAATAGGGAGTCGCTTTTCTGTTTTTCTCCCAGTTATGCAGAGCATGGAATTTCAAAACTCTCAATGACCCGTTAAAAAAAAAAAAAAAAAAAGTATCACTTTAGCCTATATAGTCTTCTTATACTTGCAACGGAATCTGCTTATGTATAATGGAAGTTTCTATTAAATTAAGTCGGTAGAAGAATAAACTTTTTAGACAACAGTTTTTACAAGCGCGAGTAGAGGTTACATGAATGCAAATATAAAATGTATTCTTTATTGTTACTATGCATAATGACATCACAACTATGTTTTATTAATTCATATAAGAACTAGTCTTGAGAATAAAACAGTTTCTTTGATCATAGGCGACATCAAATTCTTCCCAATGTGCTTGACTACTGAAAGACAAATTTAAACTCTTCCTTGAACGTTAACCACCGGCTCTAAATGAAAAGAATATAATTAATGGCGTAACAAGAAATACAGGGTTGAGGAAGAACATAATAGCATAATATAATGTGCACGCCAACATTTTTAATGTAACTCAATATTGCCTTTCTACCACACAATTCCATTATATTCGGAATGATTGTATTTAACAGATTACAACGCTCCTAGTGGTCAGCTTATGAAAAGGGAAAACATGATCTCGGTGGCTCATTCGCAACCTAAAACAGCTGATTGAGGAGGTGGGACTGCGGAGCTTTTGATAACCAAAAGTAAAGATGATCTCACACTAAAATGTTATGAAAGTGTTTTCAATTCCTCTAACACTCTCCTGAAGTACATAATATTTTGTACTCTTAATATAAAAATTCGACAACACTGCTTTGAAGCCCTATGGAGAACATTTTTAACCTCTTTCGAAATAAAAAGGGACAACTTTTCAGGACATTTCCCGAAACTGATCCTTTGGAAATAAGCTTGCGGTCTGCTTTACTTACTAAAAACGATTCTAATGATTGCGATTAAAATACGAGTTTGAGGTAATGATGGGACAAACACGACCTATACAGAGAATTTGCTATGAAAGTCTGTTAAGGAAAGACAGGTTTTAAACTTCAAAATTTTGAACCTTTGAATCTAGAGACTTCAAATTTTGTACCCTTCTTTTTCAGGCTGTACAGATAACTTTGCAAACTTGCAGCTTAATTGGGGGGGGGGTTCCTATTGTATTAATAGCACTTGTGGTTTGGGGGGGCCATGTTATGCCACGTCCATTCTTAATTTCAATATATACATATATACAATATTAGAATATCTACTGGTTATTTAGAGGTTTTGGTGCTGTTAACTTCACTATAGACATCTGCAATATTGGAATAAAAGGCGACTTAAGGAAGTAAGGGTCTCGTGTGTTTATAATATTATTACAAACAGGGTCCAGTATTTCAATTGTTTCCTGTAACATTGCGATCATTTATATTGCCTGTGACAGGTGCAGACGTTTTGGTTTTAATTTACAGGCATTCTTAATAAAATTTCAAGGCTATCTTCCTCACGGTTTTGTCCAATGCGTTTACCATCCTGTATCCAGTCCCTTTAAATACTATATAGCTTTTTGTTGAAATTAAAAGCTGTAAATCACCCAAAAGCATCCCCGTTAAAAGTCAGTTACGTGTACAAATTTAAATGGCGTCTGTCGTCTAGAGTGTATAGAAAACTGACAGGTGAAAAACTTATTCCTTTACCGAAATGTTAATCGCGATTCTTTTGTTTCTAAAGTGTTCACTAAGTAACATATCATGTCACTTATTTATGAATACTGCTGTTTCAATCTCTTCCTGTCCTCAATATAATACTTCTACGCGAATGTTTGTAGTTCCCATGAAATAATATTGTGTGTTCACTTTGCGATGTATGACATTCTTTGTGAACAAACAGTGATATGATTTTGTTGTACTATGAAATATTCCGGACAGTGACAAAGGTAAAGCCAATAGTAAATCAGAATTGCATTGCTGTACAAAGGCATCACTGTTTGAACATCTATTACTACAGCAAATCTAAATGCTCGCTTCAGGCTCTACCATAGTTATCCAACATCACCACATATTCCGCTGAGGCTTCACAAAGCGAACAAAAATTTCACCTTGTGTAGAACATTCACATAGCCAACTGCTTTGATACACATCTCTAGAGCTCTCTTGTTCTCCATACAACGTTGCTGTTTTTACTTTGCAGGGTCTAGAACTGAATCACGCATTGTCGTTTCCACATCACGATTTCGTTCTTCATGCTATCAACAAGAAATCTCATATGGCAATTTTAAATGCTTAAAACTGAAAAGACTTCGTGGATTATTCTATAACAGCACCTTCAAAATCCCATTTTCATACCTTTTCATGTTTGCTGTACTTTTCCAGGTAACTAATGCTTTTATGCATTCTTTTTATCTTTGTTGTAATGTTTGTTCGTTATTACAAAGTGTAGCTATTTTATTGCTTGCTTGCCTAGAGATATACTTCGTTTAATGTGTTTCGTTAACGCTATTTAAATGTGACTCACAGGTACAAGAATCTGGGTTATCGACCAAACGTGAATCTGTCACATTATTCGCAGCAGTAACGGCTTCAGCTTTTATTAAATAAGATGTATGGGCATATAAGACGAAAAGAAGTAAATCAGTAGTCCAAGAAAGAGATGGAATGCACAAGCTATTCAATGAAGAAACGTGGAAAGACAAACAAAAACTTGGGTAGATGTAGGAAACCAGCTGTGAGTGAAAGAAAAGGAAGATTAGCACGGTGGTTCAAAGATTGTAAATGGGATGCACAAATGACATTATTATTAACACTATGTCAACAGTTCATGAGGAAGAGGTACCTCAAGTTTTATGAAGTTAGAATTTCTTTATGGGATTATTTTTTCAGGGATGGTGATCAACTTGCTCTAGAACTCCGCATTTCCTCAGTTATAATGACATTCAAATAAAACTATGCTGATTTGCTTCATTTTTGAAGTAATTATTGTGGCGTTATAGTACTGCTGGACGTGTTCACCGTTTGCATTCCGGGACTTTTGAAAAGCCCTTGCCAATGCGTCTACTAATGCCTAGTTTCATTGCTTATTAGTGTTTGTTGCAGTAAATTATCCATTTTATACAGGGTGTATCTTTATTGGTGTCATATATTTGGGAGACGTGTTCCTGACATCAAAACAGGTAAAACAAGTTCACACGTACATGGGTCTGAAAATCAACCGTTTCGTTGTTGTAGGTCAAAGAAGATGTATTCCATGAGTGAACAGACGGATATGCACTACACGTATGGCCGTGCAGACGGCAATGCAGCACGAGCACGTGAACTTTATGCAGAAAGGTACCCTGACAGGCCGTTATCGTGTGCAAGAACATTCGCACGAATTCACCAACGCTTGAGAGAGAATGGCGTATTTGGGAGGAGTACTGGGGATGTTGGGAGACCAAGAGCGGTACGAGGCATTGAGCTTGAAGAACGAGTTTTTCGTGCTGTGGATGCAGACCCATCACAAAGCACAAGATGTATGGCTGTAACGGAAAGAGTTAGTCATATGACTATATGGAGAATTCTGCATGAAAATCTTCTGTTCCCGTATCATCTGCAACGAGTGCAAGGATTAAATGAGGCGGACTTTGAGCCAAGAAGACGTTTCTGTCAACGCATGTTACAGCAGTGCGCTGTATTCATCAATTTCCTAGCCTGTATCTTATTCACGGATGAGGCTGGTTTTACTCGCGACGGCATCTTCAATTTTAATAACACTCAACTGGGTATTTGAAAATCCTAATGAAGTACGACAGGGCAACCATCAATAGATGTTCTCTCTCAAAGTTTGGGGTGGAATCATTCACGATCACCTTATTGGTCCCTAGTTCTTCCCTCCGCGTCTGAATGAACAAACCTATCTCCAGTTTCTCAGAAATGAGTTGCGTCACTTAACTGATGTGTCTCCTCTGGACATCATCCAACAAATGTGGTTTTACACGACGGTGCTCCAGCTCATTTCAATATGATAGATCGTAAGTTTTTGAATGATCGATTTCCGCAAAGATGGATTGGTCGAGGGGACCCATCGCATGGCCTGCTCGATCGCCTGATTTGAATCCAATGGATTTCTTTGTCTGGGGACATTTGAAGTCCTTGGTTTATGCGACTCCTGTACCTGATGTTGACATTTTGAGGGGACGTATCCCAAATACGAAAACACACCAGGAATTTTCAACAGAGTACGCCGGAGCATGGAACACAGGCTTACTGCATGCATCGAAGCAAGAGGAAGCCACTTCGAGCAATTTTTGTAACTTTCGATTTTGTATTGTATCTCTGAAGTAAATATGAACATTTTTACTGTTTTGATGTCAGGAACACGTCCCCCAAATATATGACACCAACAAAGATACATTCTGTAGAGCCACATAAAAATCAGGCGGTATACGATAGGCCAAGCACGGTAGCCAGTTGACACAGTCCCGTAAAAACAATTCAATATCGGTCATACTGGCGTGTGACGTGCAAGTTGTTTTATTCTAATAGAAGTAAGTTTGCAACAGATTCCCGGTCAACTAATTTATTTGAAAGTTTTGTCGGGACATTCCACCCCAAACACCATCATTATACAGTATGGTGGCCTTCATGGATCATCTTACAAGCAATTCCAATCTTCTCCGCATTAAGGGGTTCTTCATGAATCGTCCCATGCCAAATGGTTTTTCATGCAGCACTCAGCATGAAACCCCAATCATCGCTGAATTAACGTTTTTTTCTATGCTTCATCCAACACCAAATGCAAACGTTCTGTGAATTAAGAGGTTTCTTCATGCACCATCCCATGTGAAACACAAATTATCTCTAAATTAAGTGTTTCTTCATGTATTATCTCATATCAAATGCAATACCCTCTGAAAAAAGGGATTCTATTCTCGGAGCTAGAGAGTTTTCTATGCCATAATACTAGTATTATGTGAATAAGGGGATCCTGGTGTATTATCCTACATCAGACGTAACTGTTCTCCGAATTAAGGTTACCTGCTATCTTACTACACACCAGTCCTTTCTGGGTGAAAGAATTCCTCCTACATCATTCCTCATCAAACTCAATATTTTCTAAGGGGTTTCTGATGTTGATGTATCATCCCACTTTAAATAATCGTCTCTGAACTAAAGGGTTCATCATGTATCATCGTAATCTCTTCCGAACTTAGGGATTCTCATGTGTCATTCAACATCAAATATCAGTATTCTCTGAAATACCGAGTTTCTCATCCATCATCCCTTACCAAACACAAGCCTTCTTTTAATTAAGGGGTTCTTCAAGTATACCGTGAGAACTACGAATCATATTAAATGTTGAAAGCAAATACCACTGAAAAAATGCATGGACTAACAACAGATGTATTGGCAAGGACTTTCCAAAATATGACATCCCCGGTTTAGGCTGTCTAGATGTAGATCGTGAACCCTTCCAATGTGTACTAAAACCAAAATGAGATAACACAAGCTCCAATTGTGATATCATAGAGTAATTGGTGTTAACACTTAGGAAAAGGAAAGTTCGCTAGCGAATGCCATACAGTGTAGAAAGACAAGACGCTCGAATTGTCAAATGCTCATTGGGCAATGTTTTACCTACAATGATAAACAAATCGTGAACAAATTTACAAGATAATGCAATGTTTAAGGAGAAAGTTGGCATGAGTTATGAAATCAGTAAGGGGCTGGAACATTTTTATGGATTATAGTAAGGCAAAATTTCACTCTATAGCTGCTGTCAACATAACGAAAAAGATTTCATAGTTTTGTAAACTACTACTTTAACATTACAGTAAAACGCCATATTGGTCACTTGATCATCCATTTTTTCATGTTCTGTCACTTAAGGGCAAAGAGTACACACAATACTGTGCTCTTCTGCCACAAAAGTTCTAACAATCCCTGGAGACAGTGATTTATTATAAATTCCAGGGAGCTGTGGAGCCGGGAGAAATTTTTAAAAAAGTTATTAATTAGATTAGCAAAGTTGGCTACATTGAACACGTTTTTCCAATTTCGTCCAATATTCCTTGGAGTAATTTCCACTCACTCCACTCTTTTGCAAAGCTAATGTTTGGCTCGTCTATTGGAACAAGATAAAACATTTCTGGAGCATTACCCTTGCACGACTTGTCACGAAGTATTCCGAACGACACAATTCTCCAAGAGGGAGGCGATGAAGTTAAGCCATTTCTATCATGGGAGTTCTCACTGTTGTACTTCTGCAACAGTTAGGAACGTGGTACATTAAAATGCAGGAGATGCGGTGCTTGGCCGAGATGAGTTTGCAATCAATAACTCTGCGGTACCTATGCATGTTATTAGCGGAGAGGCACGTTCCCCTTGCACCAGCATTTCTCAAGCAGGCACGAGAGATCCTCCAGGTATGGAGCGTTCGTCTTCCCAAATTTCACAAACCTGTGTCACACAAAATTCTTACGTGGAAAGTATTGGGGATCCCTTATTACATTCTTTTTACTTTCTCTACTACGTATAGTAAGTAGGGGAGGTATGTATTCCACCTAAAAATTCGATACCGAGATTTCACCGGAAATATATGTTTTGAGACCCCCCTGGATACAAAAAAAAAAGCATTTTTGGAAACATGTCCGTGTGTGTGTCTGTGAACAGCATAACTCAGAAACGAACAGTCGGATAAATACCAAACTTGGTATTTAGGTTCAGTATCTTCCAGAGATGCGACACGAAGGTTTTCAAGAAAATCCCCCCACCCCAGATTACCCTTTACAAGGAACATTTTTCGAAAATTTTAATTTTCTCAAAAATGGCTCTAACGATTTTGATTAAAATATCACATGTTTAAGATATTTTCATGACAAATAAAATGTATATCTTGAATTTTCTGAGAATGTCTCCAAAAGTATTCTTCATTGCGAACGACTTTTACATAACTGGTAAACAATAAGAGATAGACAGAATTTTACTACACAAAAAATGTAGATCGCGTTAAAATACACAATTTATGTTATACACTTTTTTTGTTGTTTGTTGAGTGAACCATTTTCGAGATATTTCTTGTTATTCCCGTAAATTTTTCAATACTTATTTTCTCAAATGGGAAATCGTTATTCATTTTTTTGTCTTGGATATGCAAAGAGTATTAATCTGTGACAAAGAGAATGGTGCTGCACCTAGCAACCAGCTATTAAGAGATATGTCTATGCTTAAAGGCTACTGTATTTCTATATTGCCCTTGCAATTACAAAACAAGGGGAACATAGTACGCCTTAAGCGATAGTCAAATATTTTTAGAACTGGTCCCTATTGTAAAATGCAATTCTCTTTGCATGTCAAAAGATCGTTTCTGCAAAGTTTACCTCGATTAATATGAAATAGATGGAGAATAAGAGTTTGTAAAAATAGTTTGACAAGAGTAGAGAAAGTCATGTGAATGTAACACAAGATTTTTTAGGCTAGGGCTTACGTTACAATGCTGACAAAAACTGCAAACTCATTCGACTGTATAAGCAATTGTTTGGTGGTAGTCCATCTGTTTACTTTCTCTGTCCATACTTTTTTTAATTTCTTTACCACCAACCTGTGGTAGATGAGGAAGTGTTGTGTTTCACTCAAACATTTGATATTGACATTTCACCAGAAATACACGTCTAGGGATCCCCTGAACCAAATGACAGAGAAAGGCATGTGTGTGTTTCCGTGTGTCTATGATCGGCATAACTCAAAAATGAAAATTCGGTGAAACACCAAGCGTGGTATTTAAGTCCAGTATCTTTCAAAGATCCCACACGAAGATGGAAATAGAAGAATACCCCATACATGGAAAAATGCTTCGTTATATTTTCTAAAAACGGTTCTGCGATTTTATTAAAAATCGCATGTGCATAATATATTCACATGAGATATAAAATGTAGGTAAATGTTGAATTTTCTACGAGTATTCTGTAAACTGCGATTTATTTGATTAAATGTTCTATAATTTTGTATAACAAGGAAATCTTAATAGACAAAAATAAACTTACTATGCGAGCAATGAGGAAACACATTAAAATCACACAATTGTGTCAAGGCTTTTGTAAAAAAGCCTGTTATGGGAACAGAGAAAGAAAATTTGAGCTGTTGTATCCAGAGACATCAAATTTTATACACGTTTTTTCAGTCTTTATGTACTATTAATTGTGCAAACTTTAAACTGAACTGGTATATTCTTCACTGCTGTTGTTTTCTTTTGGGGGGGGGGGCTATTTAATGCCTTTACTAAAAACACATCTCCTCCCACAAAAAAATGTGTTCTAAATATTATTGCACAAAAGTTGGTATAGATATTGTTTATTACAATTAGCGGTTAATCTAAAAAAATAAAAGATCACAAAAAAGCTTTACTTTCTATACAAAATATCAATTTTTGACTTCCATTTTTGTACAGAATGTCTCAAAACGGTTCATTCTATTACTTAAACTTCCTGGAAGGTTTTGAGTGCAGGAAAGTGTAGTAAAACAAACATGCAGCAAAACATATTTTGGAAATGGCTAATGCCACGATAAAACTTACGTAACATAAATTTTGTATTTTAAAGAGTCGCACACTTTTACTACAGTAAGCTTTAAGTTTTTTTTCGGCCATTATTGTATCTCAAATATACGAGTAATATAATAGTAATCGTTGAGATTCATTTTTGAGAAAATAAAAAATAACGAACGTTACCAAATAATGTATCTTACAGAGAGGAAAAATTCCAAAAATCTTTGCCTAGCTCCCTTAAAACAAGAAAAAAAATAATAATCTGATTTTTACATTCACATGACTCTCTCTACCCTCTATTGTTTATTAGCGGGTATACAAATTATTCTTACGAAAGTTTATTTTTCTGTCTATTTCATTTTAATCCAGATAAATTCTTGCAGAAACAGCTACATTATACATTTCGTTAGAATACAAAGAGAACAGTGATAGCTATCCAATGCTTAAGAACTGCACGCTAAACGCTGGGCTTGAAACTCGATACTGTTTCCACGCAAGCGCCAGAAACATCTGAAAATCTATGGTACTTAAAAAGGATGACGAGTAATGAACAAATCGAATCATTAATAACGGATATCTCGGAAATATTTGAAGCCACAAAAAAAAATTATTTGAAATAAATTATGTGTTTTAAACAGATCTAGATTTTGTGTGTAGTACATTTTCGTCTATCGCTTAACGTTTACTAGTTATACAAGTTTATACAAAATTCCTTACGAATAAAGAGGACTTCACAAGCTATTCCCAGAAAATTCAAAATATACATTTTATTTGTCATGTAGATATATTTAATATGTGACATTTTAATCAAAATTGTTAGTCAATTTTTACAAAAATAAAAATTTCGGTAACTCTTCCATATAAAGGGTCTCTGTGGTTGAAGGGATTTTCTTGAAAATCTTCATGTCGCATCCCTGGAAGATGCTGGTTTGGTATTTATCCGACTTTTCGTTCTTTGCGAGTTATGCTGTTCTCTCTCTCTCTCTCTTTCACACAGACACACACACACACACACACACACACATGCGTGCGCGCGCACATCCGGGTTTTCCAAAAATGCCCATTTGATACTCAGTGGAGTTCAACATGTATATTTCCGGTATACATTGATTTCGAACTGTGACGCAGAGGCCATGGCTCAGATTATCGAGAGGTCGGCGCCGAGCGGTCAGAGTAAACAAGATAATGCCGCTTGCCAGCGTAAACACCTGGCGTGCTATCGGGAGATAGCTAGAACTTAATGGAATTTTTCTCTCCCGTGTGACGAAATACTTCTAGAACGTTCGAGAACCTTCTTTGGAGGATTCCACTATCTATATAAGCGAACGCCCTCGCGGGCAGTCAGAGCGTGTCGAGTCCGAGGTGAGGAGCGACAGAGTGAGTCACGTCGGTCAGTCGGTGAGCGAGCGAGTTGGCGGTTGAGCTCCTCGTGCGACATCAAGAGGGATTATCCGAGCGAGTTGGTGAAGCCTTCTAAGACGTGCAGCGAATGCTACCGTGGAGCGACGGTTGAGGACTTGCGTTCGACTCAGTAGTGAAGGAACCGTCCCAAGGCTGCGTCACGAAGAGTTGAACTAGTTCACTTAATGAAGTAACTTTAGGGAAGTTGAACTGGATAAGAACTTAGAACAGTGATAGGGGGACTGAGAGAAAACTGAAAACTGGACAAAGTCGCCGAACTTTTGGATGTGGAGTTTTAGCACAAGAAGATAAGGTATAAATAACATCCCATAGACAAGGTGTCAATTGTTACTCGAATTATGCTTTTGAAATGAATAACACTTGTGAAAACTGTTATGTGGTGTCACTGACAAATGTACGAGTATGTTACCTAATGGGACTCCAAAAAGCATTCGTCTCCACTTTAGCTTTTCATTCTATTAGTTTTATAATGTTTCACAAAATTGTTCCGATGTGTCAACTTTTTGCATACGGTGCTCACAAAATGATTTTACATGCATTTGGTACACCAATGGCATCTGACGATGTCATCAATAGGTATCTGACATAGAAATAAATTAATGAAGTGGTAAAACCTGAGGCATTAATGAGGAAGTTGAAATAAAAAAACATTTATAATTCCCGAGCTTGACATTTTTCCCTCCGTCAGATAAAAATAATACAATCCGTCCAATTTTCCAATAATTATAAAACTAAAAAAAGTGAAAGACCTTGAAAAGCACAAGAACACGTAACTGTAATACAACTTTTTCTTTTTGCATATTTTAATTACCTAATCTAATTTAAATTAGAGAATTTAGAAATATTTACTGGAATCGCTGTTTATGCCTTTAGTCTTACTGTTTATTTACGAGTTCTAGTTTCTAATACAAAATAAGTAAATGCCCAAGTGGTCCATAAATAATAATAATAATAATAATAATAATAATAATAATAATAATAATAATAATAATAAATCTCAGAAATGGCTAATGCCACAACAAATTCTGTCCTTTAACGAGATCTTCATCATTTTGTGTAGTAAGATTCCGTCTACCTTTTACGCTTTACTATACAAAAACTCACTCAGAATGAAGAGGGTCATCCTCTGTAGTGTAGTGGTTACCATGCTAGCCACTAGTTCCCGAGATCGCGGGTTCAAATCCGGCTGAGAGCGATGGTTTTTTTTCGGGAGTAAAAATCCTTAGCATGGCTTCCTTCGGAAGGGAAGTACAGCTCGTGTAAAACGTCGTGACACTCCATATGCGCAAGAGGAGAAATGGCGAGAGTGGAGGGGGAGCAAGGGACTAGAAGTATATCAGAACTTGGAGGCAGTTGCTGACCCCACCTCTCTTATTATGCAGGTGGGCTGATCAGCGCTATTGCGCAGCTATACTTCAGGAGTGGGGGACCGTCACGACGTTTTACACTAGCTGTAAAGCCGGTGGTCCCGTGTCGTATATTTATGGTACGTAAAAGAACCTCAGGCCTGATAAAGGTGCCTCTGAGCAAAATTACTGCTCTTTCACGCCCAATATAGAATGGAACGCTAAGGACCACAGTAGTTAAAGAGCGTCCACAAATAAAATTCAATTTCATCTCATTTCAGAATGAAGACGTCTTCACAAGTGATTCGCAGAATATTTAAGATACACATGTTATCATGCAAATATCTTAAACCTGTGGTATTTTAATAAAAATCATTAAAAGCTATTTTTGACAAAATCAATAATAACGAAAGAGTTGTTTGGAGTGGTAGGATTTTTGTGAAACTTCGTGGGTATCTTTGGAACAAGCTGAGCTTAAATACCAAGTTTGGTGTTTGATCTGCTTTCGTTTTTTATTTATGACAGACTGACACACACGGATCTTTTTCCAAAAATCAGGTGCGTTGCATTCATATGAATTCTCTGCTCACTTCCACAAATTATTGTCACTAAAGCTCACTCTGTCTACTTCCTGTTAATCCAGATTAACATTCAATTCACATGCACACATTTCATTGTAGAATATAATAGGTAAAGGATTTAAAAACGCGTATTTCCGATGAAATCTCGTGAAAACTCGAGTTTTGGATGGAATGCAATACTTCCTCTACTTATTATAGGTAAGCAGTAGAGAAAGTTAAAATAATATAACTAAAAATGTAAGCTTGAATAGCGATTAACCCAAAAACTCTTTCTATTATGCATAATCAAATCATCCGTTCCGGTACCACGCCTCTGGCAGCCATAAGGATGTTCCCTAATTGTATCTTACACACCATGTGAACCATTTCACTCTCTGCTGATTGTTTTCTAATTTATGGAAACTGTTTTCGAGTGTTCTAACACACTGCCAACGCTGAATTTGACACAGACAAGATGTCACGAAGATTGAAGTAGTAACCAAGAGGTTGGCAAGGTATTAAACCCGACCTACACCAATCTGCAGTGGATCAATATACCATCACACTTCTGTTGCAGCAGGGAGAACGGACTCTTAGATGCGTTCGAATCGATGTAACTTGCAAACTTGCACTGTATTATACTCTGCTTTTCGGTGATATTCATATTTCTTTTTCATCTCCTACTATCTTTGCACACCATGAAAGCTAGTCTTGCTATCTTGTCCAATAGTTCGCCTGCCCTTGGGTCTGTAGTTTAATATTAATTTAGGCACCTTCTCTAGTGGATGTGTTTGTATCAGTTATCTTTCATCTGCATTATTCTTTTAATTCACTTGAAGCTATTCAAATCTCTCCTTATATCTTCGTTTCTTTTTCTGCCGCTAAGAGCACCGCTGCTACGGAATGTAGGTAAGAACTTCAAATTTCTCTTTGCCTGTTCTAATTATCGTCCAGTTCTCGCATTCATTTGTTAAAGCACTGGTACTACCGCTGTTTTAAAGCACTTAAGTTGTTAAGACGCGTGCTCAAACCCGGCTAAGGCAATGGGATTTTTCGGGCGTAAAAATCCTTAGTACGGCTTCCTTGGGTAGGTGAAAAAAGGCGTTACCCGTAAAAATAACCTCATACCTTGAAGGTCCTCCAGCAAACTGACGGCCATTTCTGCCCCGTAGTGTCCGGGACCGATGGCCACTCAACATCGTGGGGGGGAGGGAAGTGAGAAGCTGCAATAGGCAGCGATCCCGGCTCCGGAGGCCAACATTCTGGCTGGAGGATGCGTGATGTTAGCCACAAAAACTCCCCGTATAGGTTAGATTATCACCCACCTCTGCTGCGTTCTCGAGGTCGCGGGTTCAAACTCGGCGGAGGGTGATGAATTTTTTTCAGGCGTAAAAATCCTTAGCATGGCTTCCTACGGAAGGAAAGTGAAGCCGGTGGTCCCGTGTCGTAGATTCATAGCACGCAAAGGAACCTCAAGCTTGATAGAGGCCTCTGAGCAAAATTTCCGGTCTTTCACGCCCAATATACACTGCCGTTTGTGAAAATTGCAACATCAAGAAGGAAACACATGAATTCAATGAATTTATTAACACAGGTTAGGTACATTACAAGTAACAAATGATAAACTTTTCAAATCTATACATGACCTTTGAGGCCTAATATTCAGTATTTGGTGTGGTCTCCATGCGTTGCAATTAGAGCTGCTATACGCCGTGGCATTGAATGAATTCCTGAGGGATTTGACTCCACGCAGTTTGTATTCGAGCCCACAAATCCGTGACACTGGTTACTGGAGGACCATGACGCACCAGGTGCCGACCAATCATATCCCGGTCATGTTCGATGGGCAACAATGTCAAGCGAACGTACAGGCCAGGGAAGTAATGGTACCCGTCGCTCTTCGAAGAAGGCTTGTACATTCCTCGCAATATGTGGCCGGGCATTGTCCTGTTAAAATGTGGCCTGTGGAGATGCCTGAAGCAGAGGGAGTACCTCAGGCTCTACAACCACTGGTAGGTACCGGTTGCTGTTCAAAGTGCCCTCAATTCGTAGGAGGCGAGATCGGTTGTTGTAACCAATGGCGCCCCAACCCATCGCATCTGGTGCTTGTCCGCTATGCCGCTCAACAATGCAGCCCTCCAGGTTGCACTCACCGCGATACCGCCGGACACTATGCGGCCATCACTGTAGGACATGCTGAAGCGGGGCTCGTCCGAAAAGACTATATTTTGCCACTCAGCCTGTGACAGTGACGGTGTTTACGTGCCCATTGCAGTCGGAGGAGCTTGTGGTTTCTGGACAATGGAAGCCGACGTAATGACATGCATGTAACCATTCCAACATGCAGCAGACGGAGACAAACCGTTGATGCAGACAAGTCCACACCTGCTGCAGTGCTCCAGCTTCGTGCCAACACGGTCCGTTGGCCATGCGGACAAGATGACGGTCATCCCGTGCTGTGGTCATGTTCTGTGGCCCAGTAACCCCTCTTCGCTGCGTACGACCTTCATCTATCCACTGCTTCCGCACACGCATCACTGTTGTAGCAGCATGTCCTGTACGAGCCGAAATGTCACCGTATGACAAACCCGGCTTCCTTTGACGTCGACGAGACATATTGGCACTCACTTATTGTTTCCACATTGTTTAGCAGCTCTGCACTGGGCGCAACACTGACCTTGCCGGACCGACACGAGAGGGCTCTGCTCAGCCTACGTGTACCCCATCTCTCTGCAAAGCTAAGAACGTATTGCTTGCACACTCTTCTACACTTCCAACAAGTTTGGAGTTATTCAGGAAATTCTTTCTTGGTGTTGCAACTTTCACAAACGGCTGTGTAGAATGGTACGTTAAGAACCATAATAGTTAAATAGCGTCCATAAATAAAACTCAATTAAAATTTTTACCTCTGCTGTGCGTACGTGAGGCCGGCAGTCGGGTTGCCAGGTCGAGGCCCTTCGTGGGCTGCAGCGCCATGGGATTATTATTATTATTATTATTATTATTATTATTATTATTTTGAGAATCTACAGATTTCCCACACTTTTATTTACCTTTATTTGCCCTTAATGGAATTTGTGTATTGTGTTAATTTGTGAAAACTTCTTAAGTCAGGAGCAAACTTGGCATCTCCGGGCGCATAACGATGAACCTGATTGGTTAAAGATGTCCGAAATTATAGCACTACATTTAAAACAATAGAACTGCGGTTTAAAAATTAAGGATTAAACGTATAAGGAGATTAAAATTTTAACATCAAGTGAGGAATCGAAACTCGTTCTCTCGCATGACAAACGCAAGCACAAATCATCACACGATGCGGCAACTACTTGGAATGGGAGCGTATAAGCACATTAACAAAGTTTCTGCCATTGCCCTGGAATCAGTTTCAAAACCTTTGGTCTCCGTACGAAAATATTCAACTACAATCTCATCTCAATTAGCCTTAATTGTTTACAGATCTAAATCAAATTTGAAATGTGTCAACAAATATAAAATCTCAACTCCGCATTTGCATAGATTGGTAAGTTGTTGCATGTGTACGGACAGAGAGACGAACTACTCCACCGCAGCGTATGTGCCTAAAAAACAACTACCAAACCGTAATAGGGGCAACAGCGAGAAGAATTCCAAAACTTTTAGAAGCGCTTGATTGGACGATGCGGTGGTTAAAAGTTTGTTAGTGTATATTCAAACTGACTCCTTAAGACGAATATAACAAGTTATTTTCGCCTTTGACTAGCTCTACCACTTCGAATAGAGTTAGGGCATGCTGGACGCAACTGGCAGGCAAAGAAGACATGGAGGAGATAGATAAATTTCTACTTAAGGCGAGGAAACTGATGGCTGATAGTAGCGATGCGAGGGTGTAAGAAGAGTTAAGGGTTGGAGTTAGTGCTTTATTTTTTGTGTTTTTTAACTTATTGTTAGTGTGTTGTGTATATCTATTCTCTTAACTGTTCTTTGCTTGCAATAATAGGGCATAATAATGCATCGAATACGGTTTACCGTTGATCTGTGGGTTGTTTGTATTTAAGATGCTATATTTGAGTATGTTTTACTTTTTTTCATGCAATGATATTTTCCTGTAGTTGTATTTTTTCTCATTTCCTTCTATTTTTGTCATTATTATTATTATTCTTATTTTACATCTTTCTTACTATTCTGTGTATTATAACAGCCCATACGGACTGCGGACCTGTGCGATAGATAGAGATCCATTATGTAAACAAATACATTCATTCATCTAATGTGAAGTAACCCCAAGACAAAACACGATTCGGAGTCAATGGTAAAAGCATTAGGTCCTCTCGTTACATCGCCATCCTCGTTATTACCCTACCATCGGAGGGCCGCCGCTCGCTAGGTGCTTCCAGCTAATAAATGGATCAACCCATCGATTGGTGGAATGAGGTTTCCCCGAAGTTCGCTGTCTAAAAGGGAAGCGCCGAAACAACATATGCTGATTACATTCATACTACAATGTTCCATTAATATTGACCATTTGTAAAGTGCCAAACATGTATTTAGGTAAATGGGTCCATGCCATTTACCTAAATCACAGTCCATTTTTCATTCTTGTTTTTAAAATAATTTTTCACTATTCAGTGAATCCACAGCTTTTAATTTAGAGCTTTGCCATTTTCAGGAGAGCTTTACATATTAAGAATTAAAAAATTATCTGTGATACATTCACATGCCTTTCTCTACCTTCTATCGCTTGTTAGTGGATATACGAACTATGCTTACTAAAGTTTATTTTTCTATCTCCCACATTTTAATACAAATAAATCTTCGCAGAAATAGCTACATTACACATTTCGTTATAGATACAAAGGGGACAGCGATATCAAATGCTTAAGAACTGGACCCTATATGCTGGCCTTAAATTCCATACCGTTTCCATGCAATCGCGAGAAACAATGAATGTTGACAGGACTTCGAGAGAATCGCCAAGTAATGAACAATTCGAATCATTAATAACGGATCTCAGAAATGGCTTATGCCACAAAAATATTGTGTTTTAAAGAGATTTAATTTTTGTTTGCTCCGCAAATCACAAATTTATACCTGTTTAAATTTAAAGCACCTTAACTAATAATTTCCTCAATTGAGTCTCAAATTTATCTGAATCATTAAATGATTTAAAAGCAAGTAATGGTCTATATTATTTATTTATTTTATTTGTTTTATTTATGGGCGCTTTTTAACTGTTGTGTTAAAAGCGTCCCATTCTATATTGGGTGTGAAAGACCGGTAATTTTGCTCAGAGGCCTCTTTATCAGGTTTGAGGTTCTTTTACGTGCTGTAAATCTACGACATGGGGCCACCGGCTTTACTTCCCTTCTCAAGGAAACCATACTAAGGATTTTTACGCCCGAAAAAAAAAATCCATCGCCCTCCGTCGGATTTGAACCGGCAACCTCGGGAACTAGAGACTAGCATGGTAACCGCTACATCCCGAAAACAAAGTTTTGGTCTATCGCTTAACGTTTACGAGTTATACAAGATAATGCAAAAGACTTCACAGGCTATATCCAGAAAATTCAAGATATACGGTTTGTCATGTAAATATCTTTAATATATGGTATTTTAATCAAAATTGTTAGGAAATAAACAAATTCAAAAATATTCAATGTGAAGGGTAGTTTGGGGTGGGGTATTATTCGTATCTTTGGAAAGTATTGAACCCAAATACCAAGTTAGGTATTTATTCCACTTTTCGTTTTGAGTTATGTTGTACATAAACACACACACATGCGCGCGCGGCCGTTTGTCTAAAAATGCTGTTTTGGATTTAGGGGGCCTCAAAACATGTATCGCTGAAATCTCTGTATTGAATTTTTGGGTGGAATGCAATACCTTCTCTACCTACTATGTACGTGGTACAGAAAATGGTATCAAGTAATTCATTTGAAATACATAAATATTTTTTTTTGTAATTGACTAATTAAAATTAATATATGTCTGAATAGTAATTTCTTTGTTTTGTTTGAAGTTAAAGATAAAATTTTAGGGCATGTATAATACACCATTAGGTACAAGGATATTTATAAGTAATTATAAATAAAAATGAATATCTTAAAAACGGTATGACATTACTGTTAACATTTTGTTTTATGTTGTGCACACGAAT
Organism: Deroplatys truncata; assembly: GCA_030765065.1. NCBI lineage: Eukaryota > Metazoa > Arthropoda > Insecta > Mantodea > Mantidae > Deroplatys > Deroplatys truncata. The sequence continues at coordinate 53,959,027 of CM060985.1, forward strand.
TTAATGTTACTCAAAAGAAATTTGTGATTTTTTTATTTTTTCACAGATACACTTCCACAAACTACGGTTTGTATGTCAATATTCTTAATTGAAATTTCCCGTAGGCAGTTTTGGTGAACATTAAGGGCATTTAAACTTATTTTTAGGGATTCAAAAGGAAAGTAGATGGCAACACTGGTACAATGCATGCATGTCACTGAACGTGATATACAGCTGATTTCATCCGATAAAATGAGAACACGTGTGTTAAATAAACACAGTGGTTATACAACGAACATTCTGTAGCTCTGTGCCAGAGAGTCGACTCTTCAAGGTGCACGGAAGAGCTTCTGCCACGCGACACACAAATCAATACCGTTTTGTGTCCTTCACTTGCAACTCCCGATGTCACGAGTTGCACTCCCTGATATCACGAATCAGATAATATAAAGCTTACCATCACGTGATAAATCTTATGTGTTCACACAATTAATCTATATCAAAATTATAAAGAGGCAAAATTTGTGTACCAAGGGTACCTTCCTGAACTATTCAAACACAATTCTTTCGAACGAATACGGTCTATAAAATACTTTTTAAAAAATACGGAATGGTTACCTTTACACGACTTCCTCTAACCTAATATCATTCATTTTAATATAACTTCTAAACACTATACTTGTTTCTAACAAGAAAGCATATTTTTACTTTCTCTACTACGTATAGTAAGTAGGGGAAGTATTGCATTCCACCCAAAAATTCGATACCGAGATTTCACCTGAAATACATATTTTGAGGTGCCGTGAATCCAAATAAAGCATTTTTGGAAACATGCCCATGTGTGTGTGTGTGTGTGTGTGTGTGTGTGTGTGTGTGTGTGTGAACAGTACAACTCAACAACAAAAAGTCGGATAAATACCAAACTTGGTATTTGGGTTTAGTATCTTCCAAGGATGCGACACGAAGATTTTCAAGAAACGCCCCTCCCCCACCCCAGACTACCGTTTACATGGGACATTTTTTTTTGAAAATGTTGATTTTTCTCAAAAATGGCTCTAACGATTTTGATTAAAATATCATATGTTGCAGATATTTTCATGACAGATGAAATGTATATCTCGAATTTTCTGGGAATGTCTCCAAAAGTCCTCTTCTTTCTGAATGGTTTTTGTATAACTGGTAAACCGTAAGAGATATACAAAGTTTTACTACACAAAGATGTAGATCACACAATTTATGCCACATACATTTATTTTTTTGTCGAGTGAAGCATTTCCGAGATATTCCTTGTTATTTGTTTGAATTTTCCAATAATTACTTTTTCAAATAGAAATTTGTTACGTATTATTATTATTATTATTATTATTATTATTATTATTATTATTATTATTATTATTATTATTATTATTATTATTATTATTATTATGTCCTGGACATGCAAAGAGAATGGAATGCGCCACATAGCAACCAGCTCTTATTGACTATCGCTTAAAGCCTGCCATATTCCCTTTGCACCTACAAGAAAATTAAGGATAAAATAGTTTATGTAAATGTTCATTTTGATGGAGAATAAGCGTTTGTAAAAATAGTTTGTACAAGAGTAGAGGAAGTCATATGCGTGCAACACATCAGACTTTTTTAGTTCATGTTAACTGATACAAACCTTTGCAGAAATAGTTAGGAAAACCGAATCGATAGTCTATGTTTATATGCTGGCCCTGAAATTGCATGCTCTTTCCATGGCACCACGAGAAGCAACTGAATAGCGATAGCAGAAAAATGACAAAGTACTGAAACATTTATACCAATAACACAGAAATCTCGGAAATGGCTTATGCCAGAAATGGTCGTCGTCGTTTCTAGCGCTTCCGCGTGGCCTATGACCTTCGGGGATTACCTCATTCCACCAAGAGATGACTGGATCCCATTTCTAGCGTGGAGGCACCGAGCGGGCGGAATCCGTTGACTCCGATAGTTGGGTGATGATGAGGTTGGCGGTGGAATGAGAGGACCTACAGCTTTTACCATGGTCTCCGAACTACGTTGGGCCTTGGGGATATTTCACATGGGCAAGTCAGAGATAAAGGCGTGGATAGGGCCGACTTAAAATCGCTACCCCAGAGCCGGGAATCAAAGCCCTGACCCTCAGTAGACTACCGGAAACAAAACCATTGAGCTACCTCGGCGCCCGCCAGCAAAAGGTTATTTGCATTAAACTGTGTTTTAAGAGTTCTGCATTTTTCGTGAAGTGCGTTTTTGTGTATCTCTTACCAGTAGAACAAAATTGTATACAATGCCTTCCAAATCAGGAACTCTTTCTGGAAATCATTTAAATAATTAAAAACCGTTTCCTTGAATTTACTAGGAATAGCCCTTGAAGGACTGCAAGGACTATTCTATAAAATTCAAGATATTTCATTTATCATGTCAATACGTTAAATGTATGGTATTTCACTAACAATCTTTAAAACTACTTTTGAGAAAATCAAATGGTGATTTACTTGAAAATCCTTGTGTGAACTTAAAACACCAAATTATCATTCGACGTTTCGTTTTTTAGTTATGCTGTTTTCACACATACACACACATGCACACAGACTTTCTACTGAAAATGCTTTTTATTTTCAGGTAGCCCCTAAAGTGTGCTTTTGTAAAATTCTCGGTAGCGAAATTTTGGGTGGAATGCAATACTTCCCCTACTTACTATAGGCAAGTAGAAGAAAAAGCAAAAAGCGTACATCGATAGCAGAGAAGTATGCAGGAAAATAAGTGTTGTTTGTGAAGCCTACAAAAAAATTCTGATGTTTCACACTCACATGACTTTCTCTACTCTTGTGCAAACTATTTTTACAAACGCTTTTCTCCATATGCTTCATGTTAATTGAGATATCGATATGTCAATCTTATTGGTAATTTTCTGGTAGATGCAAGGGGAATATGGTAGGTTATAAGCGATAGTCAAATCTTTTAAGCGCTGGTTGCTATGTGGCGCATTCCATTCCCTTTGCATGTCCAGGACATAAAAAAAATAAATAACGAATTTGAGAAAAAGTGTATTGGAAAATTTAAGGGAATAACAAGCAATATCTCGAAAATCGTGCACTCAACAAAGCAAATGTATATAACATAAATTGTGTATTTTAACGCGATCTACATTTTTTGTGTAGTAAAAGTCTGTATATCTCTTATGATTTACTAGTTATGCAAAAGCCGTTCACAATGAAGAATACTTTTAGACACATTCCCAGAAAATCCGAGATATACATTTCATTTGTCATGAAAATATCTTAAACATATGATATTTTAATCAAAATCGTTAGAGCCATTTTTGAGAAAATTAAAATGTTCGACAAATGTTCCATGTAAAGGGTAGTCTGGGGTGGGGGGATTTTCTTGAAAACCTCCGTGTCGCATCTCTGGAAGATACTGAACCTAAATACCAAGTTTGGTGTTTATCCGACTGTTCGTTTCCGAGTTATGCTGTTCACAGACACACACACGAACATGTTTCCAAAAATGCTTTTTTAGGATTCGGGGGGTTTCAAAACATGTATTGCCGGTGAAATCTCGGTATCGAATTTTTGGGTGGAATACAATATTTCCCCTACTTACTATACGTAGTAGAGAGTAATTAATGTTCTGTTTATTACTACAAAATATTTAATACGAATAATACAACTTCAACTCCAGGTTTGAAAACACCTGCTGGATGTGAACCTCTATGTCTTATCTGTTTCCATGAAAGGGTTTCGCGTGAAACATGCAACTACCCAGAATGGGGTCAAACTCAAACTAGCTGGATAGAAGTAATCCTCATACCTTGACAATGACGTGAACTCCTGGACTACGATTAAAATCGATTCTCAACTATGCTACCGGCAGACTTTCCTCTTCACGTGTTACTATCTCTAGCCCTAACCATCGGGTAGCGAAGTATTCAATTGCAAAAATTGGATATAGCAATTTCATTAGGTAGGCATGTTTTGAGCTAGCCTGAATAGAAGGAAGAAAACAAACAAAATAAGAAGGCGTACGCGTGCGTTAGCTTGTACGTATGAACGGTATAACCCAATAACCAGAATTCAAAAACGCAGATTTTCATGGAATCCCCAACAAACAATCGTTTATATCGAAAAAAAAACCTCTATTAATGTTTGTTTTTTCAAAAATGCCTAACGATTACTGACCGAGGTGGCGCCACGGTAATGTGCGAGACTCGCATTCGGGAGGTCCCGGGTTCGATCCCCGGCCACCGCCTGGGTGGTTTCTTCCTTCCGTTCCGCCATTTCCCTTTCATTCCGTTTCCTTTTCATCTTTCAGGTGTGCTTCTAGGTTTCGTGGCGTATGGCAGTGCCGGACAGATGGCACGGATGCGTGCTCAAATTGAAATAGTATTTCCCGTGGACACTAGAGGGCGACGGCGGCAACAGCAGTCTTCCCTTTAAGCACCTCAGCCTAAAATATTTATAGAATTTGTCTCACTAAATTAGGGCCTGTTTCTAGTCTTGCGGTAGCTCCAAGAACCTGGAATCCTGTCCGCTCTGTGGCTTCGCATTCTAGTAGAATGTGTTTCGCCGTTTCATCGGCTTGTAGACACAAACGGCAAATGGGTTCCACATGGTTTAATCCCATTGTCTTCAGGTGTTTTCTGAACTTTTCACATGCAGTTATAAAGCTTATAACTCTTCTGAGTGAAGGTTTGTTGAGCTTAGCAAGTAAACTACTTAATGCTTCTCTAGGTTTATTAATTAAGCGTTATAGAATTGGTTTTTGGGTATAGTTTTCCCATTCCTTTTGGATTTCTTTTCGAATCTAAAGTCTGTGTTTTTCTCATTTGATATGCTTATTCCACAAGCAAAGGGGATGGATATTCCTTTCTTTGCTAAGGAAGCAGCCTTTTGATTTCCCGCGATACCTGTGTGCTCAGGTACCCACCGCAATTCTGCTGTATTTGGGTGGAAAGATTTGATGAATTGGTAACATCCCCACACTAATTGGGATTTAAAGTGATGGGAACCGAGAGCTGTTAGTGCAGCCTGATTGGTAGGTCGTTCAGGGCTCTCTATCGTGGCTTCAGCGGTGGGACGGGTCAACGAGCTCGGACATATTTGGGACTTCCGCGCGTCTCTGTGGCCTGTCTGCCTAGGGCCTGTAGCTTCGTGTGGTTCCCTCGACTCATCGCTTCCTCCTGGGGGGTGATAGCCGCAATAAATATGTGCCAGTCGCAGTGCGAGAGATTCTTCCTCTGTTGAATCAGCTATACCTATACCTACCTACATCTATGCCTAAGAATTTTGATTGACCTATTGTACATTTGATATATTGGTAGGGTAAATAATGGATGCTTCTTGGAGTTTCTCAAATAGCCTGGGATGTTAACATAATGCGCATAATGGAAACAACTTTTAGGTGGGTAAGCTTGTATGGAGTGCCTGTTAGCGTCGCTTTGTCGTCTGCCCGTCCATATGAAACAACCCGCAAACCGTTGCAAGTAAGGATTTCAGATTTGATGTACAGGAGTTTGAGCAAAATTAGTCGAAACTTTTCAAACTTGAAGTCGGTGCAAAATTAAGGGTAGTAAAGGTAATGAACTTTCGAATCAAGGTTGCAGCTGAGTATTGCTATAGGCTTTTAAACTCTTGCTAGCAACGTGAGAGAGGTATACTTTCATTTAACATTAGAAGCGAAATGCTACCTTAATGGAATCTAGGGCAGTGACCGAAACGCATTTATGTTTTTACAGACTCATATTTCCAAAGGTTGCAATATGGTGTAATGGCTTGCGCTCTCGCTTGTCACGTGGAAGACCAGAGTTTGATACCATACAGAATATTAATATTTTAATCTATCTTATTAAGCCTTAAAGGGTTAAACATATTTTTAATTATGTGCAACTCGTCTAAAGGACATAACCACGTAAGTAGGAGGGCTCAGTACCCTATGAACTAGAGCACCATCTCGGGCAAGTCCAGTTATGCTAGCTTACTGAAAGATAGCAAGCGAGGGGAAGCTAAGATTGACTCACAACGGGTGGATCCGACTTGATAGCTGCAGTGGAAGCTACATATGCTCCGAAGAACGCATCCTGCTTGATCGAGGCATAGTTCACAAGCTTAACCTGCACAGCGCTCGTAACGCGGCCAGGACATAATAAATTACTTTAACTCTACGGTCGGCTTACTTTAAGACGAACAAGAAAAAACTTAAGAATAAAAAATGGGCATATCAGAATATTTAAATTAAGTTGGAATGTTCATGTTTTATTCACTAAAGAAACAGAGCATCAAAATATTCCAGAAAAGAGAAAAAAATAGGATAAGAATTACGAATATATAACCGAATGATAAAGCAAAAAAAGAAAGAAAGAAAGCAATGCAAGAATAAATAAACAAATATATAAATAAAAATTAAACGTTTTGTTTTCCAAACGTCACCAATGCCTTAAAAAAGTTCCTAATGTAAGCATAGCTGTGTTTGCAAATCCTAAACTTTTAGGACGTTCCCCATAAAATAATCTATACATTTTGAAGTTGTCCATCTAACGCATATAACTCCGTAGTATCTGAAGCGGTTTGCAAGTTAATTCATGCTTGTGGATGGACAGATGATTAAGGCGATGCTAATAAACGAAGCTAAAAGGATGTGCAGAGCTCGATTTGCTCTAGTTTTTCTTTTATGACCTCAGCAGCTATGCATACTTGGATTTGCGGCTTGGGAGGAAATTAGTGTCAACACAGACTTGAATTGCTGCTCCTATCCGTTATAGAGGCCAGCTCATTCTCAGCAAGCGCTTGTAGCCGAAGCGTGAAAATCACTTGTGGATGTAGTTTCATACTTCCGACTAATGCCTTGTTTAGTGGTCACCAAAGCGTGTGTGCCGTCCCTACAAGCAGCGAGTTATAGAGTTCGATTCGCCATTACCGCCCACTTATTTTCTATTGTATTCAGTAGCGGCCCGTTAAATTAAATTAAATTGGATTTTATTTTTGGACGCTCTTTAACTACTATGGTCCTTAGCGTCCCGTTCTATATTGGCGTGAAAGACCGATTATTTTGCTCAGAGGCCTCTTTATCAGGCTTGAGGTTCTTTTACGTGCCGTAAATCTACGACACGGGACCACCGGCTTTACTTCCCTTCCGAAGGAAGGCATGCTAAGGATTCTTACGCGCTCCGCCGGGTTTGAACCCGCGACCTCGGGAACTAGAGGCTAGCACGGTACCACTAGTCCACGGAGGACGACATAGGGGCTCGTGGGTGTTCACAAAATTTTAGTCAGATTGTGAACTGTAGCCGCTTCCAATAATAATAATAATAATAATAATAATAATAATAATAATAATATGATAACTATGTTTATCCTCAGCTTATTTAGGACTTACACCCCCCAGGGCTTACAGGCGGCTCAGAGGCCCGTCGAGGAGCAGACACTCTTATGGAGTGATGGGTGATCAGCCCGATGCCTGGTATGGGATGAAGGAAGTAGATGAAACGAAATGACTGCGAAATGGATGAAAGGAAAGGTGATGATGGAACAGTTGGTGGAATGAATGGCAGGGAAAACCGGAGAACCCGGAGAAAACCCACCACAAATCCCACATGCGGTTCCCTGAGATTGAACCCGGGCCGCCTCGGTAAAAGGCGAGCGGTCTAACCACTCGGGCACGGCGCCGCCATAATAATATAATAAAAATAATAATAATAATAATACATAAGTTGTCTGACGAAAGAAAGGGTTGCTTTGTAGATGTTTGTGTTGCGTATATATTAAGCACAGCGTTTTAGGGCAAGAACGAAGAAATGTGTAAATTAAATTGTAGTTGAGAGTATGGATGGTCTGGAATACGCGGGAGAAGATTTTGCGCTGGCGCACCTTGCCTACGTCTGCCGTAGTGCCATTATCTAGTGACATTAATGTAAAATTGTAGTGATAATCACACTCAATATGCCATTAGCCAACGACAGGTAGAGTATGCTAGTCAGTTGGCCAATCAAAGCCGTACTACACTGATAGTATTTCATGGTGGTGCACTTATTTTTAATTTGTATGAATGCAGTGAGTGGGATCACGTAGGCTGTGACTACCATAATAGCAACTGAAAATGCCGCGTTTTGGAAGTCAAAATATTGGTAATATAAAAGCAGCTGTAGATAATTTAACGCCAGAAAACACAAATAAGAACAAAAGTATGGTGTGGAACCAATTTTCAGAATTCTCTCCGGAGAGAAATCATTTGAGAGATGCTACGCATTCCTTTCCTTTTGACAAACATGCATCATAAACTACACTGCAGTGACCAACAAACATGGTTGACGCTAAACTAAGCAAGTTCATAATAAGTTTTTGGTGTGATTATCTAGCCGAATAGCACTCTGTTACTAGTTTTACATAACAATTTAATCCCGGTTCCAAGCATTCGTTAACCTCAATTAAATTGTCGTAAAACTATCAGTACTAGCGCTGCTACTTTTACTAGTATGAAAACGCAGCATGGGAGAACTTCGTGCTCGCCTTCAAGTGTGCACAACCCGTATGGCCCATACAGTGACTACGCCATACCAGTTGTGCATGCGCATAATCTCCTTAAAACGTGCACAAGTTAAGATGTGCTACCGGCCCTGTTGCTACATTTCATCGAATTTAGAGAGTAGCGCGGTAGATTTAAACCACCGTAAATTTTAAATCACAGCATATACTTTATTTTAATAGCATTAAAAAAAAACAATAAACCCACAAGGTGTTAAAAGTTGGATGTTCACGTGCTCTTGTGCCCCTATTGAGGATCCGCCACTGTCTGTATTCAATTAAACTATGGAGTATTTAAGGCTACCAGAACTAGAATTTGTAGCCCGTTTATGAACATTTCGTATTCACAATAATTTTTTGCCGAGAAATAATTTCAAATTAAGCAATAGGGCTTTACTACGAGGGCAAATCAAAAGGTCTTTGCCCCTATTTTTTTCTGGTAACATAAGATACATATAGGCAACTAAACATGAAGATGTTATACCTTGTACCTTTCATTATTTTTCCACATAGTCCCCGTGCCGATTCAGACATTTGTCCCAACGCAGCACTAATTTTGCGATGCCGCTGGGGTAGAAGTCAGCCGTCTGACTACGGAACCACTGTCGCACTGTTGTCTTGACTTCGTCGTCGCATGTGAATCACTGTCCTGCCAGGAACTTCTTCAGCGGACCAAAAGATGGAAATCACTAGGGGCATGATCCGGGCTATATGGTGGATGCCCTAGAAACTCCCAGTGAAAGTTCCTTAGCTTGCCGACGGTCTTGTTTGCCACATGTGGTCTCGCATTGTCGTGGAGGATGATCACGTTGTCAACATCGAGAATCCCGCGGCGCTTCTTTCTGATCGCAGCCCGCAGAAGTGACAGTGTGCAACAATATCTGTCGGCATTGATGGTGGCACCTCGCGGCATGAAATCCAGCACGAGCGGTCCACGGCAATCCCAGAATGTCGTTAACATCACTTTGTGAACAGATGGCGCAGTACGGAATTCTTTTTCACAGGAGACTCCGAATGTTTCCACACCATACTCTGCTGTTTTGATTCCGACGTGTAATGCATTACCGACGTTTCATCGCCAGTAACAATGTGATCCAGGAAATTGTCACCCTCCTCGGCATATCGTTGTAGATGATTAAAAGAAGCAATCATTCGCTTGCCCTTCATCACGTCATCCAAATGCTTAGAAACCCATAGACTTGAAACCTTCCTGTACCCTAAGCACTCATGAATGATGTCGAAAGCACTCCCAAAAGAAATGTCGAGCTCCTGAGCAATGTGTTTGATGCGCATGCGCCACTCTGCTTTCACCATCGCATCCATGTGGGCAATATTGTCATGTCACCGACACACGCGGTCTCCCAGCACGCTCATTGTCATGCAGATTTTCACGGCCATTTTCGAACTCAGAACACCACCACCACCACCTCACGCTTCTCAAAGCAAGACACCTTTCCCCATATGATGGCTGCATTTCCCTGTGGATCTCAATTCACACTTCGTTGTTCGTAAGCCGTGGACGTGTTAAACACACCTGCCATTTTGAATGCACCGCCGGCAGCAGCTGGATACTCTGAGGACCGGCCCATAAAAAGTCCACTACTTCAAATGTATATGCTGGTTTTTTGTTTTACATTCGTAATTTGGCCGGAAAAAAAATAGAAGCAAACACTTTTTTGATTTGCCCTCGTACATACAACAATCAAATATTTAAATCATAAAATCAGCTCATGCGAAGGATAGAAAACAAATCACGAATTTTGAAACATGTTCCAATTGCATTGAGTCGCCTGACGCTATGATAAAAATTATATATTTTAATGAGCTCTACATTTTTCCTAGACTAAGCTTTTCTCTGTCACTTATAGTTTCCTAGTTATATACAATTTACCTAAAACGAAGAGAATTTCAGACACGATTTCCAGAAAAATCACGCAATTCATTCCCGTCAGTGCTCGTTAAAGCAGTTTCGTGAAAGCAAAAATAACGAAATTTTCCTTTATAAAGGGTAGCCTCGGTTGAGGAGAATTCGTGAATACCTTTGTGTTGCAACCTTTGAATGAGAGCGAGATAGTAATAATTCAGTAACAAGTTGACAGTACTATACAAACACGCCTTTCAAATTAAATGGACATGTTAATCGTCATAATGGTCTATTTTGGTCAGAAACAAATCCCCTCGAGTCAATGAAGAAAGAGTTCAAGAATGTTTCTGTGTGGGGAGGAGTTTCAAAAAGCAGTTACTTCAACAGCTTATTTAGAAATACTACATATCTTTGTAGCATTTAAGCTTTTTTTCACGTATAATTTGGCAGCAAGATGGAGCTTCGTTCCACTTTCGATTGAACATTCAAATTCTTTGGATAAAAACATTCACAAATCGAGCGAAGTGGCGCCGTGGTAACGCGCGCGACTCGCATTCGGGAAGTCCGGAATCGATTCCCGGCGACCGCCCATTCTCGGGTCGTCAGGCGAATGCTAATGTGGTTTCTTTCATCCCCCGAATTTCCTGTCTCTCCATTTCGTTTCATTCATCATTTCATTTATGCTTCACCCCGTTAGGTCTGTTTCAGGGTTGGACCTGTCGGCGATGGTGTTTCGGTGCGGCGTGGAGGGGGAAAAAAGATGCTCTCTGTGGAACTTTCTTCATTCCTCGGCTTTTGGCTGGTTGCGGGAGGTAAAAGGACTGTTCCTTCGGAGCAGGGTGTTGGACCCACTGTGGGGCCCCGGTCTACCTGTCCGACTGTCGGGGTGTCTCAATTTGGAAATCGTAGGGACCCTGTCATCACGTGCCGTCAATCTTAGTTCCGGCAGCCCTGTGTCTCCTCTCACCTCCTCCCTCCCGGGGGCGCCCTCTTGTGGAGCATAGGTACAATATCCTCATTGAAGCAGTGAACCCCCTCCGATGATCAGAAAAAAAAACATTCAACGAGGTGAATTGAGCACTTGTGCTCATGTAAGTTGACCCCATGTGATTGTAGTCTACGAGGAATTGTAAAGAATGCTGTGTTTTTCTTGTAGCTTAACTGAGAATGTCCACGGAAAATACACTTCATGGCATTAATGAAAATAAGCCCATATTAGAAGCGTAGAATCCGACTGAAAATTTCAGTGACATAGCTGGGATTTGAGCCATGGATGTTAGGCTTAGCATGCAGCTGCTCTAATCAACAGAACTACCATGACAATACACTATGTGATCAAAAGTATCCGGACACTCCCACAAACATACGTTTTTCATCTTAGGTGCATTGTGCTGCCACCTACTGCCTGGTACTCGGTAGCCATTAGACATCGTGAAACAGCAGAATCCACACTCCTAAACATCCCTAGGTCCACTGTTTCTGATGTGATAATGAAGTGGAAACGTGAAGGGACATGTACAGCACAAAAGCGTACAGGCCGACCTCGTTTGTTGACTGGCAGAGACCGCTGACATTTGAAGAGGGTCGTAAAGAGTAATAGGCATACATCTATCCAGACCACCACACAGGAATTCCAAACTGCATCAGGATCCACTCCAAGTACTATGACAGTTAGGCGTGAGGTGAGAAACCTTGGATTCCATGCTCGAGCGGCTGCTCATAAGCCACACATCACGCAGGAAAATGCCAAACGACGCCTCGCTTGGTGTAAGGAGCGTCAACATTACACGATTGAACAGTGGCAAAATGTTGTGTGGAGTGACGAATCACGGTATACAATGTGGCGATCCGATGGCAGGGTGTGGGTATGGCGAATGCCCGGTGAACGTCATCTGCCAGGGCATGAAATGCCAACAGTGAAATTCGGAGGTGGTGGTGTTATGGTGTGGTCGTATTTTTCCTGGAGGGGGTTGCACCCCTTGTTGTTTTACGTGGCATGATCACAGCGCAGACCTACATTGATATTTTAAGCACCTTCTTGCTTCCCACTGTTGAAGAGCAATTCGGGGATGGCGATTGCATCTTTCAACACGATCGAGCACCTGTTCATACTGCACGGGCTGTGGCGGAGTGGTTACACGACAATAACGTCCCTGTAATGGACTGAGTCCAGACTTGAATCCTATAGAACAGCTCTGGGATGTCGACTTCGTGCCAGGCCTCACCGACCTACATCGATACCTCTCCTCAGTTGCGCACTCCGTGAAGAATGGGCTGCCATTCCCCAAGAAACCTTCCAGCACCTGATTGAAGGTATGCCTGCGAGAGTGAACGCTGTCACCAAGGCTAAGGGTGGGCCAACACCATATTGACTTCCAGCATTAACGATGGAGGGAGCCACGAACTTGTACGTAATTTTCAGCCAGGTGTCCGGATACTTTTGATCACGTAGTGTATATCGGTACGACATTAAATTCCCCAACTGACTCACATTTTTTCCGGTAAACCACATGGCGAACTCCAACTCACTTTGAGCTGATAACATACCCAAATGGAGACATACAATATGGTAAAATATAAGTTCCGGGCTTCATAGTTAAGCACTGTTAGGTCAGTCAATGATATTTAATTTTCCTTCCATAAATGCCGTGTGCTAAGGATGGAAACATAGAATCACAGCAGCGACACAAGCCGAAGAAGATCCGTGTTTCAAATCCCGACTATGGCATTGGATTTTAGTCCGATTCTACGCTCTTTCATATTCGGGTGAAATCTGTGTACAAGAATTAAATCTTACTCAACAAAACTGTTGTAGAAGAATTTTTTTTCCAAATAAAAGCACGTTAAAACACGTCAGCTATAATGCTGCTAGCATACCTATTGCAATTTTAATACAAACCCACGATAAATAAGTTAATACAGAAATATTCTTCTATAAAGTGAAATAATCGAGGTTTCTCCTTATCTCAGCAGTTTAACTAAACATTAGAAAAAGGGAGGGAAAGAATCACACTGACTTAGCTGTCTGTAAGGGAATTCAACTTCAATTGCTTGTTTGGGGATTCCTTCGTAAACTGGACACAAGAGACTAAAATGCCACAAAATGCTCTGTATGACCGCTCATGCCTAGCCAGCTGAAGGAAAACCGAGCACAGTGATCCGCTTTACTCGGCCACATACTAGGCCTACTGTAATTTCCGAAGTTAGCAGTCTTATCCGGTCCTTCTAGGCCAAATCGTTCATACGAGGGGCATCCAATAAGTAAGTTTCCCTATTTTATAAAAAACACTAAACAAAATTGATCATGTTGCATTAACTTTATTTATATTGTACAATCCTTCTGTTACTTTTCTACGTAGTCAACATGTTTTTCCATGAATTTTTGGGGAGGTGACAAGTTTTTCCAGTGTTGTACCAGATCGGGTCCTGTGCTCGCAACAGCTGTTCACTGATTTGACTTTATCATCGGTGTTAAAAGTGCTTACCTTTGAGTTAGAGGAACATGTGTAAATCACTTGGGGCAAGCTCCGGTGAATACGGAGGATACGAGAAAACTTCCAAGTTGAATCTTGAACCAGGCGGAGCTCAGAAGATTCAACTGGAAAGTTTTCTCGCATCCTCCATATTCACCAGATCTTTTTCCAAGTGATTTTCACATGTTCCCCTGACTCAAAGGTCATCATGGAGGTAAGCACATAAGCACTTTAACACCGTGACGAAGATCAATCGGAAGTGAACAGCTGGTTACGAGCACAGGACCCAACTTCTGATTGTGAATTCTGGTTGTGGTTCTGTGTGTGAATTCTACGATAATTGTGGTATTTCGGAAACCTCAGCATCGGGACCAAAAAAATCTGATGTGTTACACTCAAATGACTTTCTCTACTCTTGTACAAACTATTTTTACAAACGCTTATTCTCCATATGCTTCATGTTAATCGAGATATCGAGATGTTAATCTTATTGCTAATTTTCTTGTAGATGCAAGGGGAAAGCGATAGTCAAATATTTTAAGAGGTGGTTGCTATGTGGAGTATTCCATTCTCTTTGCATTACCAGGAGAAAAAAAGTGAATAACGAATTTGAGAAAAAGTATAAGTATTGGAAAATTTAAGGGAATAACAAGCAATATCTCGAAAAAGGTTCACCCAGCAAAAAATGTATATGACATAAATTGTGTATTTTAACCCGATCTACATTTTTTCTGGAGTAAAATTTTGTCTATCTCTTATGGATTACCAGTTATGCAAACATCGTTCACAATGAAGAATACTTTTGGAGACATTCCCAGGAAATTCGAGATATACATTTCATTTGTCATGAAAATATCTTAAACATGTGATATTTTAATCAAAATCGTTAGAGCCATTTTTGAGAAAATTAAAATTTTCGAAAAATGTTCCATGTAAAGGGTAATCTGGGGTGGGAGGATTTTCTTGAAAACCTTCGTGTCGCATCTCTGGAAGATACTGAACCTAAATACCAAGTTTATCCGAGTGTTCGTTTCTGAGTTATGCTGTTCACAGACACACACACGGACATGTTTCCAAAAATGCTTTTTTTGGATTCAGGGGGTCTCAAAACATGTATTTCCGGTTAAATATCGGTATGGAATTTTTGGGTGGAATACAATACTTCTCCTACTTATTACACGTAGTAGAGAAAGTAAAAATGGGATAAATTATTATTTTTCTTCTTTATTTTTCCTTTATATGGTAACATTTTCGTTATTTTCTTTCTCAAAAGTGGCAATAATGATTTTGATTAAAATACCATAAGTTTAAGGATACTTACATGGTAAATGAAGTGCATATATTGAATGTGAAAAATTAACTTTTTTTCGTCTTTGTTCTCCAGCCCGAATACGGCCAGGTTAAGCTTGACGGACGGTAGACCTCTACTTGCTTACTTGATCGTGCCCAAAGAAAGCAAAGTTGTTTCACGATGAAATTAGGGACCGAAATTTTACCACAGAAATTTATATTGCGGTTACAAGTACTTGTTCGATCTTTGCTACATACCTCTAGCATAATCACAAAGAACATATACATGTTAGAAGGAGTTCTTCCTACTTAAAATTGCTACTTGAACTTAACTGCAAAATTAAACTAGCGCATACTCTTGATAAAGGTAGAGTTTCAGGAAACTAATTTACGAAGCTGTTTCAACTCCAGCGTTGCACCCTCCTCTTACAACATAATTAACGGGAAGATTATTGCTATAGTGAAATCTGTTTTTACAGCGTTGCCCTCAACAGCAACCCACTCATTTTTATATCGAAAAGAAATGCTGAAGGGTTTATCGCAATAAAAGGGTAAAACGTTATTTTCCTTATATTTCTTACATTACCAAACGTTTCTATATGTAAGTGATGAAAACATTAGCAGTAGCTTATAATGTGCAACATGTTTTTTCGCGTAATCATTATGTTCCATAATCAAAATATCATTATAAACAAGTTTATTTCTCGCAGTTTAAACTTACTGCTTTCAGTGATAGTGTTTTGGAGGTGTATTTGTGCAACATATGTTATAAGCAGTACTTATAACAAACTTTCGTGAGTGTTAAATATGAATGTTTATTCTTGAACATAACTCTGATTCAGTTACGATTCAGTACGAATTGGAAAAAGACCTAATGATTCTGAAAAGTTGTTAGAGGACTAGATAGAAAGAAGGCTCCGTAATGTCTAGACGAGGCAACAAATTAGGGTCAGGTTAGGAGAAGACACATCAGAGGGGAAATACAAGTATGTATGCAGCAGAGGTGTGCGACAGGAATGCACATTAACACCCGACCTGTTCAACATCTTCCTGGGTATTTTTGGAAAAAATGACAAAGAAGGGATTAGTGGAGGGGAAGAAAAAAAATGTATAATTTTTGCCTATACCAATGTTAGCAAAAGAAGTAGCGATTTCTGATAACGCCTACGTTCACTGTAAATCTCTCCTATATTATTACTTCTTTTTCATTTGCCTCTTCGTCTAGACACCTGAACTGGTTGTATTTATGTTTTCAATCATACGGTACTCTGTTTTACCTGATCCTTTTTCTCCCACTTCCCCCCTCACCTTAAGTCTCAGGCAAACTTTTCCTTCTTCTAATCATGTTTAAGATATTATTGTCCTGAAACAGCTTAACTCCTCTCTGTATCCATATGTATTCTATAGCTTATCCTCACTTCGTCGCAACATTAAAGTTTCCAACCATACATAGCCACACTCCTCATATAGCACATCACTCATTTCCTCTCGATGTATTATTTAAAGCCCCAAAATGGTTCTGCTTCTATTTAAGCTTCTTTTATTATTGTTTTCGTGTGTTTGTCTTCGACAATAGTTCATGTTAGTACTTATGGCATATCTAGTATCCAGCTGTCCACTTGAACCGCCACTGTGCTCCCCACCGTTGTCATTCAGCTCCATTAGCACGTTCCTTATGATCTTTCGCTCTTCTGCCTAGTGCCTTAGCAACAAACCTTTCATGTGTTTATTGTATTCTTGCTTAACGAGTGATAATGTTTTCGATTACAATCCCATACATAAAAAGCAAAATGATTTGTTGTTTTATTTTGGCCCGAAATTAACGGAGATTAAATCTGTGGACCGGTTTAGACATTTCCTTGCAGGGCAAATGCTTGCGAGAACTCTTCGATAACAAAAGTTTGGTAAATTGGTCGCCTGCTGAGAAGCACAAAACTCAGCGCTGTATCGGCAAAGTTTCAAATCAGCTGCCCCTCCAGGCAACTCCAAGTAATTTATAGCCAGGGTTTCTCATTTCCCATCCCTTGCTATCACTTTCATTAACTCCTTTCATCAACATCCAATAACTGTCACGCCAATAGAACAAAAAGTGTGCCAGCTGTTTTTAACAATGGGAACTTGCTATACATTCTGGAACACTACCCCTTCAAATACTGCACAACTCTGCAACCTTTGAATGAAATCGGAATTGCAGATTGTGGGTCATGTCCGAAAGCTAGATTGTACAATTCCAATGGTTCATACCTGTATAATAGAAAACTAATTATTTAAATATACTTATAATATCTGATTTAGAATTGTTAACAACGTGCAGCAACATTTGGTTTACATCTGGAGAGCAATCAAGTGTCACCTGTTATACTTCACAAATTAGGCTTCAAAGGAGAGAAATTATTCGAGTGCGTTATTGATCCACTATTCAGTTTATAAGTGTATAACAATGCCTTGGTAATCGATGATCTGCTATTATATGTGTGTGAATTTATAGCACAAGTTGGATAAATATTAAACTTAGTTACTTAGGTCCAGATCTTCCAAATCTTCATGAACTCTCTTCTGGCCCAAACCATCCTTTACCTACATGGAGACATTTACTCGTTTTCTATTTTCTAAAAAACGGCTGTTTCATTAAAATATTATGTTTGATGTATTGCCACGAGAAATAAAATTATAGCTTGAATTTTATGTGAATAACCAGAATAGCCTGTGAAGATCTATTCGTTCTGATTGAATTTTGTATAAAAGTATACAGTGCTTTTCCAACGTCTGCTCGCGCGCCGGCCGCGCAGCCCGGACTCCCGCCGAAACAATTATCATATCCCCTCAAGCACTTCACCTTCACATAGTTACAATTGCGATGATAATAAGCACATATCTTATCATAAGAGATGGAAATGTCCTGCTCTATCCGCATACTTCCGACATCTTTTCAGGGAATTTTCTTCACAATGGAGAGTTTAATATCTGAAATTGACTGAATTTTTTTTGCCTGATGTTTTCTTTTAGTTTTTCAAATGTAGGTATGGAGTTTGTTGCATACGCCTTACTTTTCATGTGATCATCAGAGTGGGGGTAAATTTCTGTAATTGGGTTTTACGAAATGAAAGAGTACGTAATTGATCCACGCTTAATATGGCTCCATTTATATCGGTATTTTTCTTCGCAAAATAACAGATACTGAACTACAGAAAAACCCGATTTTACACACGACATTCCCTTGCATGATGCGAAAGCTTGTGTGCAATAAATGCATACAGCATAATAGAATCTATGTTTTGAACAAACAATAAATGTGGAGGGGTACAGGAATGAATTACACCATTTTTTGAACAGTTGACCAACCTAAATGTCGGTTTGGATTTTTCCAAAACACCACTTTGCTGCCGCGCATTAAATAATACAGTAATTTTTTTTTAATATAGGGCAATTGGTGAAGAATTGTGGCCCTTACGATTCCCTGATTTAACTGTATGCCACCCTACCTGTGGTACAACTTGAAAAATAAGCTGTATGCAACAAATCCCATACATGGAAAGAAATAAAAGAAAACATCGAGCGAGAAATTCACTAATTTCGGGTATTGAACTCTCAGTATAAATGAAAATTTCCTGAAAAGATGCCAGAAATATGCGGATGGAGGACAGCATTTCCAACACCTCTTATGATAAGGCATGTGCTGGTTATCATTGAAAATGTTAGTGATGGGACGATACCACTATTTCTCGATACCGATATTGATATTTGAGTACTGATACTCGATTACTCGATACCCATTTTATAAGAAACTGTAATGGTGGTAGCTTGTTCACTGAATTAGTTATTACTAGTAGTTCTCTGTGTATAAATCTGTTTAACATATTTTGTATTGTATCCTAATTATGAAATTGTTCCTCTTGGACATTTTCCAATTGGCAGCAATTTTTTATCTTGACAATGCCACAGGTTATATCCCCTATTGATTGTCAAGGATGATGATAACTTCTTTGCTTTTCTTTTTCTGTAACTATATTTTGTGCTGAGAACTTTCTTTTAAAGGATTTTCTATCCATATTATGGAAATTGGCTGCACGGTATACCTATAAGCTATTGCTCATGACCCAAATTTGAGCGTAAACACAAACTAGCAGATGGGAGGAAAGAGCAAATATTTCCATGCGCTTATTATCTCACGTCTTAAGTTCTCATTTATTTCTGCTGGCTTCACAGATTTTGGTCACCGGGGTAGCTAAATTTAATAGCTGAGAGTGAGCCACCAAGCCAGATTATTGTAGAAACGTGATTCAGCTGAATCAGATTCATTCACAACTCATTTAACGCTGCATGTTACACGAATACCCTACTCCTTCCCTCATTCGTTTGCATGTTTTCATTTAGATACAAGAGTGTATAGAAAGAAGCTAAACTCCGCCCGTTGACCACAAACATAGCTTGCGAAAATCTTTATTCACTTTCTATATCGCACAGGTAAAGCCGCACTTGCGGCTAGGTACTGTGGCGATTAGCATCCCGCCCAGGTAAACCTGGGCGACCTGCTCTCGATTGCTGGATTCATTCACCCAAGGGAAACGCATCAAGAGCTATACTCCAGCAACTCTTTGGGGACACGTGCGAGGCAACAAGGTGAAGTCTTGACTCCTTTCATTGCTTATCTAGTATCAAGTTAAACGTAAAAAAATTCAATAATGCAAAACTTAAAAATTTAAAAGTATCAAAAGTGTTAGACATACTTCGAGGTCCCATCCCTAGCAACTGTAAATATGAGAACGTGAGGCGGTTGCGGGGATATCACACTTTCGGCGGGAGTTCGAGCTATGGCGTGCGATGGCCACGGTATGAAGGAAAAGCACTGTATAACTAGGAAACTAAATATACAAACACTTAAAAATATATCCGTAATCTTTCACGACCACTGACCATAGCATTAGTTTTTAAATTTTTGGGTTGCTTTGCCCAACTTTCGTCCCTGTCTGTGGGGGACAGCTTCAGAGGTGATGACATCACGTCGCTTCTCTCTCAACTAATGCATGATGAAACAAAGCCAATGCTTATAAATTGGCCCAATGGGAGGGAGCTGCAGGAGTATAGAATCCAAGTTTGGTTTAATTTAAAACCATCACATTTATTGAAGTTGTTGATGTGTTTGTAAATGTCTAAGCATAATAATGCTTAGTTGTACCTAAACCTCTGCTTTATCATATTGCATTCTGTCTTCTTCTTTTTCCCCTTCAGAGCTTAGGCATTTCTGCTTGTTCCGTCTTCGCTTTCTAACTGCTCGCATCTTCTTCTAGGACGCCCTATATCTCTTCTTCCACGAGGATTGTATTTGCTTATTAATGCTGGTATTCTTTCTTCACTCATTCTGTTCTTATGTTCTTTCCAATTCTTTTCCTCTATTTTATATTGTAATTTATATATGCCTAATTCCTCTGAATTCTTTCATTTCTTATTAAATCTCGTTTGGTGCATTCTTTAACTCTTCTTAAAAACCACATTTCTGCTGCCTGTATTTTACTTTTGCCTCTTTCTTTTAATATCCCAGACTCACTTCTATATTTCCATTGGAACTGCCATGACTTTATAAAATTTCAGTTTCGTTTTTTCCTTGTTTTGTTATTCAAAGTTCTTGGTATCGTTCCACATATCTGCTGAAGCTTGTTTATCTTGTTTTCTAAATCATTGTCTAACTCAAACCTTATTTTACAGCCTAAATAGTTAAAATTCGAAAGCTGTTCCAGGCATTTATCTTCAATATTTATTTTTGACCTTACCGGATACCATTATTTTCGTTTTCTTTGTAGATATGTTTAAATTATATTCTTTTCCCAATAAATACATTTTATACACGGAACGCTGGAGGCTCTCCATTGTCCTGTATCAGTGCTACATCATCAGAGCAGAGAATCATATTTAAATTTTTATTTATATTCAGTTGTATTTATTCACTCGCCTCCTTTTTCCAAATCTTAAATCATATCATTCACGTATATATTAAATAGCGTGGGAGAAAGGCTATCCCTGCCTTACTCCTTGATTCATTTTTATTTCTTCTGTTTTTGACGTGCCTATATTTATAATAATTTAAGTATATTATTGTGCATTGCATTTGTATATACCCTAAATAACAAAGCAGCTTTAGAAAAACGATTAGTATGTGTGTGTATATATTGAACAGTATAACCCGAAAACGGCGACAATTCATACTTAAGACGGGTACCTTTATAAGTATGCATGACGCGAATGATTTTGGTATAAACATCAATATTTAAGATATCAATAAGTATGAAAATGGTATACCTAGTCGAATTTCTCAAATAGCCTATAAAATCTCCTTTAATCTCATTTAAACCTCTAAAATGACAGAACAAAGTTACTAATGAAAAAATCTAGACTTTCTTGATACATACGATTTATACCTAATAATTTTGTAGTGTTAATTGATCTTCCCGAAATTTTCGCTGTTATTCGTTTGAATTTTCCAATATTTTAAACTTTACACTTTGAGGTGATTCTTAAAGCTCAAGTAAAGGGCACGTAATACATAGTTAATTCTGACTTCGGCACTCTATGATACAAAGGGTCACAGGTTTGAATCCTGTCATGAGCATGAGTTTTTGTGTCCGTGAGTTTCTATATTGGATATAAGGAACAACACAAACGGCTTCTAATGGTCGAGGTGCGAGGGCCTCTGAACCCTCTCCGATTGCACTAAACTACTACCCATCATAACTTAACATGATCTGAAACCAATTCTTGCCTGTACGTAATTTCCTAATATGAAATAGAATAATTTTGAAAATAAATTCCGATAGATAAATATTATATATGTGTGCCCTTTAAGAAATAATATAAATGACTTAAGGAATATTTAGGTCACAAGCGCACATTTATTTCAGTTTTGATAAATACCCATAAATCGTGCTTAAACAAGTTTCATACAATTCCAGAATTTTAAACTATAGAAAGTCTTTTGATAGATTCGCGACCTACTTTTGTCTTTTCTGTCTCTGCATGATCCTCTTTTCTTCTTACGTGTTCCAAGTCCACTTGAACTGGGTCTTTACATCTTAGTTCTTCCAAACGGCTTTGGGCTCTGCACGCAACAACGGGTTGTCATCACCTCATGCTTTGTTCCACATACAGTTTTAGTTTACTATAGATGGTCAAATATCAACGAGAATATTCTTCGTAATTAAATAGAACTAAAGTACAAATCGAAAATTTATATATTAATTGAATACGTTTTTCGAATAAGGATGTAACCAACGAAAAAAAGAAAAACGTTTCTCTATCCGGGGCAGTTTTTTTCATATTCTAAAAACCAAGTATATCAGTTTTGTCAAAATCATACTAAACATACCCCTCGATAACAATGTGCAGATGAAACTTTTGTGATATCAACACGATATGCAATTCCCCCTTCATAAGTTCAGTTCAAATATTTAGTGTTATTATCGATTTTCTATTCTTCTTTTCTAAGAAACCAGCTAAAACGATGAAATAAAATGCAAAATTTAGAGATAATTTGTGTGTATGCGCGCGCAAGTGCGTACGGATTATTTAAAAAAAAATCACACAACTGTCCTTCCTGACGCAAATAAATATGTAATATTATCAATAATTTAAAAGTTGGGAGCTTTCGGGGGATTTTTTTTTATATTCTTGTCACCCAGTTTCAACGTTTAGTTGAATATGAGTACCAGAGGATCTGTTTGACTCTTGTAACAAAACTGGCAGATATTTAATTAGTTACTTCAACCCGAAGGACTAAAACGGGAAGCTGAAACTGGGTGTAACTTGATTACAGAAGTTTGCAAAAAAAAAGTTGCACAAACATACTTCGACAATACTTCGTAAAGAGAGAATTTTTAAAGCCAGTTCCGTTAAACAAAGTATGTTAATACATATTGTTAGCTGCAAAAGGATATATGGGTAATGTTAATATTGTTTTATGTATTACAAAAAGCCAATTAGACACAATGTAAAATCTATTTATCTTCTAACTTGCACGGCCACCATTGCGAAATAGAATTAAGTAATAAACGCACAGTGTTGCCAATATGAGAGGTAGGGTTATTTGTTTATATATAGGGGAGAAAGATAGGGGCAGAGGTAAATGAGAAATCTGGAGGATTTTGTTAATGACTGAAGGGTTTTTACCGTTTTTAGAAGTATGTAAGTTTGCATTCATATTATCGTTTAAGTACAGTAACAGATAAACGTAAATTTTCTGTGTTAAGTCA
This sequence comes from Deroplatys truncata, assembly GCA_030765065.1. Lineage (NCBI taxonomy): Eukaryota > Metazoa > Arthropoda > Insecta > Mantodea > Mantidae > Deroplatys > Deroplatys truncata. The sequence goes on from CM060985.1 coordinate 53,982,398, forward strand.
GTTATAAATTGTACTTTGTCAGGTATTCTAGAACACATTTTTTTCCACGTAATGACAGGAGCTGACTTTCTGGCGGGTACTTTCTACCTACTTCACCGGCTTATGAAGATAAGGGCTGGTGTAGCAGTCTGCTAATTTATAACCTATTATTGCAACCTTAAAGCATAGTTAGAAGAAGGGTATAATTTTCGAACTATTTAAGTAATTACAAGGAATAAATAAATTTAAAAATCTTAAATGTTTCTCCCAAGTCGGAGGATTTTAAAATCGTGGCTAGAGGTATTTCGTGCCACTGAGTTGGTAACCCTGCAGACGCATATATAATAAGAGATGGAAACGAGACAGCATAAAGAGTAGACATAAATGTAATACAGAAAGTGCAAAAACATCGCGGAAGCTAGGTCAATTTACACAATCCAAAGTAAATACGCTTATGTATTATACAACAAAGAACTGAGTGAAGAAATGGACGATTACGGGAATGATTACCCATAAATACGCCAGCTTCAGCACGTTATTAAGGAAATGTAATATTTTGTCTAAGTGTGAAAATACGCAATAGTTAAGAGTGATTAATTAAGGCCTCATTATTCGTAATTGTTGCACCTTATACACATGACCTGAGAGCACGCAATCTGCACACCACCACAACACAGAGAAAGCAACAGCACCGACCAATAATTCATAATTTAAATAGAGATCATTTGGCGTCCTTATCAGCTTGCATTGTGAATTTATCAACACTAGCGTAGCTATTGTTGCCCTCATTTTCGAATGACCCACGAGAAAAATTAAAAAAAAAATTGTCTCTGAATTTATCACTTCATGCTTTTCTACAAGTATCCAAATGCCCTTTAGTGCTTTCTCGATTAACAGGTCTTAGCTGTCAGTATTTGCACAGATTCGCATGAAACGAAACCAGCAGCCTTCAGATTTTGATTGGATAAAATACATCTGCAACTCTATTAGCCCCGCTTGCTTTCCAGTTCCAATTGAGACAAAGATTTTGTTTAAAATAAAGAGAGTTGAAGGTTGTTACACTACATCACTAAAATGCCATATTACTAAATCTTTCTCACATCTATTCAAAACCTGGTATAGGTATGTAGATGATATTTTTGCTATTGTTCCAAAAAAACATTCAGAAGATGCTTTGAAATTATTGAATTTACAAAATAGATCTATTAAATTCACAATAGAAAAAGAAGAAAACGGCCAATTACCTTACCTAGACATAAGGATCATCAGAAATAATGCACACAACAAACTAACGTTCGGCATTTACAGAAAACCAACTCACACAGAAAATTATATTAAAAACAATAGCTACAATCCTACAAGCCACAAACATGCAATTTTAAATAGTATTACAAACAGGTTAGTACATATACCATTGGAGAAAGAGGAATACCAGAAAGAATACCAACACATTATCCACATAGCCACTATGAATGGATACCAGAAAAAAACAATAGACAAGAAGATAAAGTTTGAAAGACAGAAATACATCCAACAAACGACTACTTTACTCAGACAACAAAAACCACAAGCATATAGGAAATTCACTTATCACCCTTGGACACATCATAAATTTCAAAGGATTTTCAAGAAATACATCACCCTGCCTCCACAGAATAACCACAATATATAGAAACTACTATGCAACAGAACGAAAGATCCTATACCCAACGATAAATCAGCTGGTATAAATCAAATTGTTTGTAATGACTGTAACCTGGTATACATAGGAAGAACCAAAGGAAATCTTCAAATGAGACTTAAAGAGCATATGAGATGCATTTACCAAAAGCAGCCAGATAAATCAGCAGTTGCACATCATTTCTGGTCTTCAAACCATCATATCACCTCGAACATAAAACTCTTAAAACCGACCAACAGCAGCAATGAATTGGACATCTGGGAAAAATACATATCGTCAAACACAGGAATCACCTAATGAATTTCGAACTGCCACCACCCAGTAGCCTTTGGAGGTTCATCAGCCCAGCACCAGAGAACACCACTAGCCACACACATTCCCCAGACAATAACCAGCAAACTCAGTTGAAAACATGCTGACGATGGAAGCAAACCGTCTCCCGAAACGCGTTCGTTCAAGTAAGAACATTTTAATGATGTAGTGTAGCAACCTTCAACTCTCTTTATTTTAAATTATGACACATCACTGTTACTAGCTTTTAAATCTTCAAAATTCATTAAAGATTTTATTTTTGAGTTAATCGTTTCCAAATTCAAATCCAATTCTACTGAGCCCCCATTTGCTTTCCACTCCCCCACTTGGGACAGATACACTGTCTTTAGAATGCTAATCTACGATCACACGTGTTTATGGTCTCCAATTGGACTGCTATTCTACTGAGCACTCACTTACTTTCCATTCCCACTTGGGACAAGGATACTGTTCCGAATGTTTTAATCTATGAACATATATGTTCATGGTTTCCAAATTGGATTGCTATTCTACTGAGCCCTCGCTTGCTTTCCAGTCCCATTTGCAACAAAGATGCTGTCATTAAGTTGTTAATCTACGAACATATGTTCATCATTTCCAAACTTAACTTCAATTCTACTGAGTCGTCACTTGCTTTCCACTCCCACTTGGTACGAAGACACTGTCTTAAGTTGTTAATCTAGAACACACATGTTCATCGTTTCCAAATTCAACTGCAATTCTGCTGAGCCCCTTATTTGCTTTCCAACTCCACTTGCGACACAAATACTGTCTTAAAGCTGTTAACCTACGAACACACATGCCATCGCTTCCAAATGGGACCGTAATTCTACTGAACCCGTTACTATCTTTCAGTCCCACTTGGGACAAAGATACTGTTTTTTGTTTTTGAATTAATCTACGAATACATGTCCATCGTTTACAAATTCAACTGCAATTCTGCTGAGCCCCCATTTGCTTTCCAATCCCACTTAGGACAAATATGTCTGTAATCTATTAACACACATGGTTGGAAAGGTAGAATCAGGCGACTGAAAAATCCAATGCCATAGCCGGGATTTGAACCACGGATATCCCGGTCTCCCTCCGGCTGCTCCAACTACTGAGATACCATGGCAACATGCCGGCAAACATCAAATTCTCCAACTCATTCGCATTTTTCCCGGTAAACCACTAGGAGATCCCAAATTGTATTGAGATGACATACCCCAATGGCGACTTACAATGTTGTAAGTACTTTAAGTCCCGGGCTTCATAGTTTCAACCACTATTAGGTCAATAAATGAAATTAATTGTTCTTCCACACAGTGTGTTGGACAAGGTTGGAAAGTTAGAATCAGCTGACTAATATCGTGCCGGCAACCGGACGGAGACGGGGAGATTCGTGGTTCAAATCCCGGCTATGGCATTGAATTTTTCAGCTTGTGTGGAGGAACAATTGATTCCATTAATTTTATTAACACACGTGTTCATTTCCAAGTTCAACTGCAATTCTACTGAGCCCCTACTTGTTTTCCAGTCCCACCTGGAACAAAAATACTGTCTTTTAGTTCTTAATCTATGAACACACATGCCCATCGTTTAAAAATTGGACAGTTATTCTACTTGCCCATCATTTGCTTTCCAGTCCCACTCGGGACAAAAATACTGTCTTTAAGTTGTTAATCTATGAACGCACGTCATATTTTTCGTTTTTAAATTGGACTGCAATTCTACTGAGTCCCCACTTGCTTTCCAGTTTCACTTGGGACAGAGATTCTGTTTTCAAGTTGTTTATCTACGAACGCACTGTTCATCGTTGCCAAACCGGTAGCCCCATATAAGGCTTCCTTGAGAGGAGCTACACGTGATAATTTTATGGTTCAAGGTCTATGTTACGTATTGGAAAATTTGCAAATCCCGTTTTATAGCTTCGGGGTTTTAAGAGCTTCTTTATAGCACACTGGGATGTGGTTAAATATGAAATATTTTACAGTACAAAGCTTGTTGTTATAACAAAGTACATATTACTTACTTTAAGAGATAAGGGAGTGAGATGTGGCAGGCAAAACCTTCCAATTAACTGTCTGCAGTTCTGAGCAGATCAAAAACTAAGGTGCAAGTTAATTTGTACACTGGTTTCAATAAACCAAGAAGACTCGTACACGGGATTAAATGTAAAATAATCAACTAAACTGGTGTATAGTGAAAATAGTCATGCAATCATTTTAACATTTGCCAAGAATATGACCACTAGGATATCTAATAGAAGTGATAGAATTATCTATTCAGGACACATTACTATTCTATAAATTTCGTTAAAGCACACAAACAGTTTCTTTTTGTGGCTTTAACCATTTCCTGTGTATTCTTGTTGTTAATGGTTTGAATTTTCAAATACTTATACTCTTTTTAAGTGGTTGTGTTGTTATTCGTTTTTACGTTCTCTACTGTGTATTTAACAGTATCTAGAGGAAGTATTGTACTCCACCCAAAAATTCGTTACCGACGTTTCAACGAAAATACATGTTTTGAGGTCCCTGACCCAAAAACATTTAGAAAAAGATCCACGTGTGAGTGTGTGAATAACAAAACTCGAAAACGAAGAATCCGATAAATACCAAACCTGGTTTAAGTTCTCTACATGACTTCCAAAAATGCCACACGAATGTTTTCAAGAAAATCGCCCGCAACCCAAACTATTCATGTGGAAAATTTTCCGTTATTTTTTATTTTCGCAAACGTGGCTCTAAACAATTTTGATTAAATGCCATACATTGAAGGTATTTACATAACAAATTAAAATGTATATCTTGCATTTTCTGCGAATAGCTTGTTAAGTCCTTTTCATTAATGACTTGTATAATTGGTACACTGTAGGAGACAAAATCTTACTGCATAAAAAATGTAGATCTCGTTAAACCGCACAATTTATGTCACATAAAATTTGTTTTGGCATTAACCATTCCCATGATATTCTTTGAATTTTCGAATAGTTATACCTTTTTTTTCTCTCAAACGGTAAGACGCTATTAGTTTTTTTTTTTTTTGTTCTCTCGTGGTTATACAAAGAGCATGGAACTTCAAAGCCATCACATGGCGACACGCTTTTTAAAAAAAGTGTATATCGCGATTGCCTACTGTATTCTTCTTATATCTACAATAAACGTGTAAATGTGTAATGGGTAGTATGATGGAAAAAAAAGTAGATGAATACTCTTTTGTAAGAGTAGTTTATACAAGACTGAGTAGAGAAAGCCACGTGAATGCAACACATCGGGATTTAAATACGATCTGCATATAAATAAGAGACGAAAATAACTAGTTGATCTAGCAGAGCACGTGTCACACGTAGCGACTGGACTGGTTCGTCTAGCTGATAACATCCAATTTTGGGAACCAGCCAAGCCCTAGTTCCAGTTTTTGGCTGGGAATCATCCCTTTCGAGTACGCTGAACTCAATAAGGTAGCAACTTGTTCAGACTGGGCAGAGTTAACATATAAACTACATATACAATTCTTAGTTTAGATAATGTTTGGATTAAAGGAATAAATCAAGATCATTCTATTAATTCTGAACTTATGTTAAAATATGCAACAGAAAGAACCACCGTCAAAATGAACGAACGATGCTAAAGGGACAGCTACTAGACAAATTTCGAGATTTCAAAGGAAGTGCAGTTTGGAGGCTCTTTAACACAAACGGGACATAGTTTGTGCATAAATAACAACTCGGAATCAGCCACGTCAATTACGTGTGACATAACACCGTTCCGGGGATTTGTGTCTAATGATTGCGGAGGGAAAGGAAGGCCAGACGTTCCGTCTTACAATCACGTAGGTACAAAGTAAAAACATGCAGAATACAGGATACGCAATGCACACCGCGACCTACACAGATCTATTGGGCTACCAGCCCCAGGAGGAATGGATAAAACGAAGTAACCACAGGAGGCTACAACAACATGTACACAGGGAACAGAGACGAGCAGAAGTCCCTACATTTCCTGCCTTGAAGGCACGATCCACCGCCGGAGCCACCCTGAGTGGACAATGAACGACCCATGCAATCTAGCGGCCCTTTGGTATTTTTAGAAGTACTTTTTCCTTTTTTTTTCGCAAGAATCTGCGCCATCTATCCGGCACTGCCTTACACTGCGAAACTTGAAAGCACATCTGAAACATGAGTAGGAAACATAGTGAAGGAAAAAAATCGTGGCAGAGAGGAATCACCCGCAGCATTCGCCTATCGACCAGGAAATACCACGAAAAACCCAAGGTCAGGGTGAGTGGTCAATGGTAACAGAACCCGAGAGCTACCAAGTGCGAGTCTCACACGTTACCACGGAACCACTTCGCTGTGTTAGTATTAACATATATTTAAGCCGTTAATCCTTCGCTAACAGTTAACCTCCGCTTTCTCCTTGCCTCACACTTGCTTGCTTACGTCAGAGCATTCAGTTGACTGACTCTGGCACACCCCAAAACTGAAAATTCTGATAAATAGCATCTATAATACTAGGAGCCAGATACCGTTTAAGGATGCAAAGCGAATGTTTTCCAGAAACTTCATCCAAGCATCCCTCTACAGAAAAATGCTAAACAATTTCCCAAAAATAGCTCTAATGAGTTTTATTAAATGACTTTACGCTGGGAAAATTGAAAAACCACTCGAGATTTTTCTGAAAAACCTGCGCGTTACTGTTCATTCGCATTGAATTTTATGTAACTTGGAAACCATATGGGATAGACAGAAGCTCACTTCGGTATAATTTAGAGCTCATTAAAATATAATACTTGCCTCAGTTTTTCATAGTATTAACCGTTGCCGAAGTCTCTCTGGATTTTTAGATTTTCTCAAATTGGAATACGTCATCTAACCGAACGCTATACCGAGCGGGATGGCTCACGCGGTAACGTCTGTGGCCTGCATTCGGGAGGTTTTCAGAATTGCAAGTGTCGGCGGGAGGTCTCGGCAGGGGAAAGGGATGCTCTGAGTAACGTTCGTCCCCCGGTATCCGAGGTCTCGGGCCGCCTAGGGGATGTGTAAGCCCACAGGGGGGAGGAGGAGAACCAGCTGCACCCGCTATCACCTGGGGAGATCCAATTTGCTTGTTGTGCCTGCTGGTCCGGCCACCCTCTGACTTCTCTCATCTCATCCCTCCCCACCCGGGGGCGTCCCGTCAGGTGCCTAGGTACAAAAGATCTGCTTAGGTCGAGGCGATAAGTCCCCGTCCGCTTCTAGTCCTATCCTATTCCTGTCCTGTCCTGTCCAAACCGAACGTATAGCTAACTTTTACTTTCTCTGCTGTGAATAGCAAGTAGGGGAAGTATTGCATTCCATCCAAAAATTCAATGTCGAGATTTCATGATCTCGATTACGAGATTCGATGTCTGAAATATACCTTTTGGACCCCCTGCACCAATAAATAAATAAATAAATCATTTTTAGAAAAAGTTGTGTGTGTGCGAACAGCATGACTCAAAAAAGAAAAGTCGAATGAATACCAAACAGCGACACAAAGATTTTCAAGAAAATTCCCTCACCCCAACTACCCTTTACAAAGAATATTTTTCGAACTTTTTTATTTTCTAATAAATGGCTGTATCGATTTTTGTTAAAATACCATATATTAAAGGTATTTACATGACAAATAGTTTATAACTTGAATTTTCTGGGAATAACCTTTGAAGTCCACTTCATTCGGAAGGAATTTTGTGTAATCTTGTATAATGGTTGATGTTAAGCGATAGACGAAAACGTGCTACACAAAAGATGTGTATCTATTCAAAACACACAATTTATTCAAATGACTTTTTTTTGGTGGCATAAGCCACTTCCGAGGCATCCGTTAAAATGGTTCGAATTGTTCATTACTTGGCAATTCTTTTAAAGTCCTGTCCACATTCAGTTGTTTCTCGCGATTGCATGGAAAGAGTATGGAATTTTGAGATCAGCATATAGCGTCCAGTTCTTAAACATTTGTCTATCGCTGTTCACTTTGTATCTATAACGAGTAATGTAGCTATTTCTGCAAAGGTTTATTCGGATTAAAATGAAGTAGATATAAAACTAAGTTTAGTAAGAATAATTTGTATACCCATTAATAAACCATAAAGGGTTGAGAAAGTCACGTGAATGTATCACATCAGAAAGTTGTTTTATTCAGAAACCTGAAAACATTTGCGGTGAAATCTCGATATGGAATTTTCGAATTTTTGGAGGAATGAAATATCTCCTCCATCTACTATACGTAGGTGCTAGATGAAGTAAAACCAAAAGTCGAATAAGTGCATTTCCTTTCTAATTCTGGCACCTCATTTTGGGGGGTGTCGAGGACCAACTGCACCGTCGAGATCAACCCAATCAGAGCGGGATTCGGATGTTCGGTTCGACGTACTTCTAGTAATGACATAAGCAGGTAGAGGGGCTTCAGTAAGTAAGCCATCAAGTTAGGAACGCACCGAGGGTTAGCGAGGGAAGAGGAAGCGACTGTGACCTTGCAGTTTTTCAACAAATATGATGAACAGTTAAAGGCATTACGTTCTACTTTCAAAGCAAGTAAATCAGTATTAAAGATTATTAGAAGAAACACAGCATCGTATATTTAGCTATTGATAGTGTGCAGTTAGTTTACGAAATCTATGAAACAAGAATTTCAAAAGCTGTACATTTTTTAAAGTAATATTCGCTCTTATTAGTATATGAAACAGATTCTCGAATTTTTTTATCTGATATATCTGCAGAAAATATATATAGTGAACGTGCGTGTGAACGAGATCTACATTTTTTGAGATAAATTCGTCTTATATTTCTAACAAAATTATGGATAATTCATTCAGAATAATGATGACTATTCACAGAAAGTTTGAGGTATACATTTTATTATTTATGCAAATGTCTTAAATATAATGTCGTATTTTAAACATAATGGTCATTAAATCATTTTTGAGAAAATCAGAATTAATGAGAATTTTTGCATACTAAGGTAGTCTGGGGTGGGGGTGTTTTCTAATGTTTGATATTCATCAAGTTATGTTTCATGACTGAATATACTTTTTTGGCTTACCTTTCCAAAAGAAGTCCCATCCGTGTGGAAATTAAGATTAGCATGTAGCCTAATATTCCAATTGGGACAAAATACTACGTAATATATCAAGTTTCATAAAAATCAGTTCTGCAAGCCTTTGCTGGACACTGTAAACTCTCTCTCTCTGCCTCTCCTCCCCACTCCCCCCTCTCTCTCTTTCTCTCTCTCTCTCTCTCTCTCTCTCTCTCTAACACACGCACAAACTTAAAAAAAATGCAATTCTTGGCTTCAAGTTGTTTTAGTAACCAAAATATTCTTCGTTTGTTTCTCCACTTTAATAATTTGTATAATTTGTTTACTTTGCTCCGTTTTTAAACGTCCCACGGGCCATTTAAATATGAGAGTTCAGACCACTGACAGTTGGTTGTTCTGTGCAATGGTGCATCCCCTTTCACAAAATACTTTTCTTCATATAAAAAGTAATTTGCTTTGCAGTTTGGTCAGGCTATTTTGAAATTTAGAATATACCTCGCTATTTAAGAACTGTTTTTGTAATTTGGTTGAAGTTTGCTTAGATATAGTTTGTTGTGAATTAATAACCAGTGAAAAGATTGTGTTTTAAATAAATATTCCAAGTTCTAAAAAAATCTATTCCTTTCATTACAGAAGAAAATTCACAACGATGATGATAATAATGATAATGATAATAATAATAATAATAATAATAATAATAATAATAATAGTGCTTAAAATAACACAATTCTCCAAATTAATCAACCGATTATATTGGGCATAGGAAAATAAAAAATAAGTGCCTAGCATATATGCAGATCGTCTAGCAATTCTCACTCGTGACAACTCGTGACATCGTGTAACTCAAAAACGGATTGACATATTAAAAAGACAGTGCAGAGAAAATCGGTCGACAGATGTCCTCGAATAAAACTGAAGACATTTCGTACAACAGAGTAGAGCCAAAATGCATGGAACAATTAAACGATCTTTACAATTTAAATACCTTGGTGAAATAATTCCGGAAAATGGAATCGAAACTAAAACAAATAGATGCCAAAAAATGGAAACAACATATCGGCTTACTCGAAACATCTGCAATAAAACGTGCATGTCTAAGCATCCAAAACTGAGACATTGTAACATTCCAATTAAACCACAGTACCTCTACGGAGTAGAAAGATTAATTTTGAACCGAAACACATACAGAAAATATTGAGAATAGAAACGTAAAATTATAAGCAAAATTTTAGTTCCACAAGTCATAGGTGAACAATACAGACTCAGAAGTAAAAAGGAAGTAAACATTTATAGAAATATTCACAGTGGCATTAGAAAAAGATGCCTAAAATTGTATGGACATATTAAACGAATGAACTCAAACAGACTCACAAAAGAAATAATGGAATTCTACGAAAATAGAACTTAAGCATAAGCAGATACTATAAAATGAATTGATGAAGTAAAAAATAACTTAAAATTGGCAGGAATTACGCAAGAAGATATCCTAAACAGAGTTATCTTTAGAATCAAAGTGGCAAGTTGACCAAGAGGACAAACTGAAGGGGAAAAAAATAGAACATGGACAACGAGAAAAGCCCACAGGCAAAGCATTAGAGAACTATGGATTCAAAGGAAACCAAAGAAACAACAATAAATAAACAAACATAGAAATAATAATAATAATAAAAAGGCAATAAATGTGAGATAGCTTACCACATATTACACATAACATAAAAAACATGTTTCATACCAACAATTATCCTTAATTTCAAACTCTACAATACAAATCGTTACTATGAACTGTCAATACAAAATACTGTACACATACCAGGTGGCCCAAACAAGCCGTCCTTTGCAGTTTTGTGTTTCTCGCATACATAGGTGCAAAAGAAGTTGCCGTATCATAGTTATTGGTTAAGTAATTAGTAACATGGAAACTTAACTGAAATAGAAGGATGAAATTTTATGTAGTGACTTTTAGAAAGATAAACAAAATATGAAGGCTTTGTTTTTAAAAATATAGGATTTTATTTAACCGTCCCCTCACATCCGTTTTGCATTCAAAATTACCGGTAAATTTCGTTTACAGTTTTAGTATACGTATAGACTTGCCTTTTGACTATGGGCATTATATTTTCCTCAAAAGATGTACGTGCCTAAAGGAGCCTAAAAGGAACACGTGTTACATAGACTTTACATTCACATACAATTTTCAGCTGTAGTTTTATTTCAATACGTAGCCTCTTTAAAGATTTTATGGCCACTTTTGCTTTAAACTTGTTACCTTTTTGAAATTTTTATACAACACGTTAGTTTTCTAGTTATTTCTTGTCACATGCCTCCAAATACAAATGCAGCCGTATGTAGCTCAATTAGCTGGTGAAGATTCATTCTGAGACACTAGCAGACTTCAAATCTCTCTCTCTCTCTCTCGCGGTGCATTCACGATAACCACAGCTTCAACAATATTGCTGATTATCTCATTAATAATAATAATAATAACAACATTCGTGTATCTGAATTAACGAAGCGTTAACTATATTATTAATTTTTCTTTTTCAAAATGCGGTAATGAAATGCAATTATGCAAGTGGAATACAGAACACATGGAAAGCAATACAATATTGGACTATCCCACAAACAAAATTACTCAGCGATCTGATTATACATCCAACAGCCCTCAGCTATTTTCATTTCGTTAAAATACTCCAGCTAATATAACTTCGTTCTGTTGCGTTTAAAATCAGATATTGGGATTTTATGCAGAACCTTAAAGATCTTAAGCAACAGATTCCTGACAAAAGTTCCCAAAATATGAACCTTTACGACAACTTGTATAGAGATTTATGAAAATTAGTGAGTATTTTAAAGAATTGTGTTTATATATTGCTAATAGAATAAAAGTAGGCAGGCATGATCTAAACCATGGTGATGTAGGGCGTTAAAAAAAAATGTTCGCAAAAACAAATGAACTTCGAATCTTGCTACTTAGGCACACTTTTCAGCTATAAGTTTGCTTCAAGTACTCTATTCTTTTTCTCTATGTTGAGAACACATGGATTATGCATTATTTTGTTTTATAAAAAACAATTCACAATATTAAAACGCGGAGTAGAAAAGCAAGATTGAAAATCTGATGTGAGACATATACATGACTTTCTCTACCCTCTATATTTATTAGTGGGTATACAAACCATTCTTACTAAATCTTATCTTTCTATCTACTACATTTTAAACCAAATGAACCTTTACAGAAATAGCTACAAATTTCGTTATAGATACAAAGAGAACAGCAATAATCAAATGTTTAAGAATTGGATGCTATATGTCGGCCTTAGAATTCCATACTGTCTCCATGACATCGCGAGAAACAATTGAATGCTAACAGAACTTGAACAGAATGACCAAGAAATGATCTACCATGTATCCTTTAATAGCAGATATCTCAGAAATGGCTTATGCCACAAAAAGATCTTATTTGAAATAAACCGTGTTTTAAAGAGATATACATTTTTGTATAGTACGTTTTCGTATATCGCTGAATGTTTATCAGTTATACAAGGTTATACCTTTCTTACGAATGAAATGGATCCATAACTATTCCCAGAAAATTCAAGATATACATTTTATTTATCATGTAAATCTCTTTAATATGTGGTTTTCAATCAAAATCGTTAAAGCCATTTTTTAGAAAATTAAAAAATTCGAGAAATGTTCTATGTAAGGGGTAGTTTGGGGAAGAGGATTTTCTTGAAAGTCTTCGTATCGCATCCTTGGAAGGTACTGAACCTAAATACCAATTTTGGTATTTATCCAAACTTTTCGTTTTTGAGCTACGCTGTTTACAGACACACACACACACACGGATCTTTTTCTAAAAATGCTTTTTTTTCTTTTTCTGGATTCCGAGGCCTCAAAACGATTTCTGGTGAATTCTCGGGTGAAATGCAATAGCTTCCGTACCTACGAGGTACGTGATAGAGAAAGCAAAAATGTAATTCTAATTTATTATATTAAAACGTATCATTGAAATATCACTGCATTCATTTGGAAGAAAGTGTTGTATCCTAATAAAAACTCCTTATCAAAATGCGCGCTTTAAGGTCACCTGCATCTGTGTGTGTGTGTGTGTGTGTGTGTGTGTGTGTGTGTGTGTGTGTGTGAATAGCATTTCTTAAAACCGAAAAGATGATAGATACAAAGTTTCATATTTGAGTCATTGTTTAAGCATGCTGGGGTGAAGATTTTCAAGAAAACTTCGCCATCCCAAACTATTCCTTGCATAGAAAAATGTTCGTTATTTTTCGTTTTCTCACTAATGACTAACGAGTTCAATAAAAGTACCATATGTTTAAAATATTTACGTGTCAAATAAAATTATATCTTCAATACTCTGCTAATAGCCTGTGGAGTCTTCTTTATTTTGAAGAAATTTAGTATAGTATTGTGTTGTGTGTAGCTGGTAAACCACGAGAGACAGAAATTTACTACACAAAAGGTATAGATTTCTATACAACATACAATTTATTTCAAATACCTTTCTTTTTGCGGGAAATGTCATTTCCGGGTATTTTTTTTTTTCTAGGTTTCAATTTTTCAATACGTTGGCATTTTTTTGAAGTGTTATCTTTTTAAAGATTTCACTATCGCTTTAGCCCTCATACCTATGGCGAAGTGTATAATGAAACCACTTTTGTAAGCATTTACCTCGATTAGCATGAAGTAATTTGTAGAAACTAGGTAAAAATAAACTACTGCGGCTAGAGAAAGTCATAAAAATGTAACATTAAATTTTCTGACGTATGCTGCTGTTTCTCTCAAATGTACACAAGCGCTTATTTTGGGGTTCAGGGAAACTCAAAACATGTATATCGAGTTCATTTGAGTGAATAGAATACTTCTTCCGCCTAGGTAATTTACAGAGAAAGTAAAACTCAACAAATGCATTAACTGCAATTTGTGTAGATACTTAAAAATATCTCCAGAATGCGAATAATCTCTTCGTAAACACGGGTAAAAAAGCTAAGCTGGTATGAAACCGTACTCTGCTAAGGTTTTCTATGCACGAGTTTATGCCCTTCGGCACCGTAGCATTTCCCGGAAGTCGATTCGCCCATGCGCCCTACTGACGTATGTTAATCGACGGTGCTCAGCTGGGCAATGGAAGAGCTTCTATGAGGTTCGAGAATTCCGTCAGCCACCCACTTTCATTGCTGGGGGGAAGTTATGCAACACCAAACAAAGCCTTATTAACACTGAAAAATCCCCCCCACACTAAACTATCCTTTACATAAAGCGTTTTCGTTATTATTGATATTCTCAAAAATGACTAAAAGATTTTGATTAAACCACCATATGTTGAAGATATTTGTATGACAAATAAAAGTATATGCTTAATTTTTTGGTAAACACCTTTGAAGTCTCTCTTCATTTTGTATTACTTTTGTACAATCGGTAAATCTTAGGAGTTAAAGTACACAATTTATGTCCAAATTTTTGTTGCATTAACCATATGCGAGATATCTTTTTATTTGAATTTCCAAATACCGACGTGTACTTTTTCAAGCAGTTCATCGCTATTAGTTTTTTCTCGTGATCGTACAAGATGTATGGAATTTCAAAGCTATCTTTTAAAAAATCTGACTATCGCTTTACCATAATGTATGCTTCTTATATCTACAACAAATTGTAATGACGGTTTATCTCGATTAACAAGAAATGCAGGCAAAAGCTGTTGTATGAAAAGTAGAGTAAAGAAAGTCATGCGAATGCAACAAAAGTTTTGTTTTTAAAAATAGTTTTTAATGCATTAATTTATCGTTCGAATTAGCTACGAAATTTTGACATAAGCGCGTCTGTTTTGAAAACAGCTGAGGGTCGATAACGGCGTACATTTACTCTGGAAAGTATATTTACAAAACATTATTGATTTTGCTACAAAAAAAAAAAGCGTCAACAGTCACGACAGCATTAAACCGCATAAGTCATATTTTTTCAGCCGTTTTCTAACCCGAAACACGGTAAGAATTTCTGACACTTGCTTTCCTAACCTCATTTCACGCGCTTGGCCCGAATGGGGCAGCACCAGACCAGAGGAACGACCGACGAAAGGACCTGACAATCGATATTCTCTCGGGCCCTCGGCTCCAATTGACGAAGGGAACCACCAGCTTGTCACTTGAAAACACAGCCACACCTGGCGTCTCTGGCATGCAGCAAAGCTTGTTTACTACTACTATTACAGCAGCAAAGTAAAACGTGTAAAAATTACCTGATTGTCTCAGCTGACGTTGATTTGCTGGCGTAACACCAAACCACCCCGTGTCAATATCCGCCATATGCAATATCTACACTAGCGCCTTCTGCGGGGAAAATCTTGAACTGCACATCTACCCCAAACAAACGTGTCTCCCTTCCCCTCCAACAGCTGAAGCCAACAAACCAACAACATCCCCTCTCCCGTTAATGACGATATTATGGTCGTATCGTGATCTGCGCTACTGCGTTTTCATCGCAATTAACTTTTTCCAATAAGAGTTGCGACCTTATTCTTACACTCAGTTTATTGCTAAAGAAATCATTTCATACAACAGATTTTTTTTGCCTCTATGGTTTTCAATAAATAAATAAATACAGCAACCTGTGATAACATAACAAAGAGCATCACACGTTAGCAAACGTTTTGTTTGTAAAACTTCTAAAGTTCTTTCTTGCTCGATAAAATAATTGGAAAAAGCAGCTAATAAACTACAAGGCAACTAGACTGAACCAAAGGAAGAGAAGAAGAAGAAGCGGTTATCATTAATATCAACTTCACATGCGCTTATGTAACAAACATCGTGCTAATCATATACATACATAATTTAATAAAACAAACCGAAATGTTATTGGTTATTTTTGATTTTAAATGAATAGCTTATCAACGTGTATAATGAGCTATCATGAATTCAAAACACTGCATTATTAATCTAAAACATAAAATTAAAAAAATGAACACATTTCAGTTATAATAAAAAGGATTTGATGAAATTGTTGGAATTAAGGAATAAAATAACAAAATGTGTTTTCTTCTTTACTTTGTTTTTACCTACGGTAGAGGAAGTAATGTATTCTACCCAAAAATTCGACATCGAGATTTCACCGGAAACAGATGTTTGAGATCTCTCAACTCAAGAAAGAATTTTTAGAAAACAAACAAAATAAATCAAAAACAAAATGGCGAACAAGCATTGGTGTTTTAAGTTCAGCATCTTCTAAGATGCAAGATGAAGATTTTCAACAGCATTTCCCCACTCCCTTTACATGGAAAACGTTTCGTTATTTTTCATTTAAGTATTTACGAAACATCCTAACTACCGTATATTTAAGATATTAGCATAACTAAGAAAATGTATATCTTGAATGTTCTGTGAATAGCCTGCGAAGTCGTCTTCAATCTAGATGATTTTATATAATTTCGTATACATGGTACAAAAAAGCCGCTCTAAAAATGTATACACAGGTAAAACACACAATTTATGTAAAAATTGTTTTGTAGCATTAGCCATATCCGAGGTATTTGTTGATATTGGTTTGAATTTTACAATACTTTATGATTGATGAAGTGCTAAGCCAGTGTTCCTTTGTTTCTCGTGATGTCATGCAAAGAATGCAATGTTAAAGCCAGAATATAACGATATAAAGATTTTACCTTGGACATGTAACGACACATGTAAACGTTTATCTGATTAACATAAATCGTGAAGGAAGCATATACGCTTTATCAGGTTTCCGAAATTTGTATAATTGTCGTGTAGATGATATCCACTTATTCCCATCCAATCTTTTTGCGTAATAGCAAATACCAGTTCATGACGAGATGTTTTGCCCGTTATTGCAAACAAAAGCTGAATACGATTTCTCGGTCTTGCCATAGCTGAGAAATCCTGATGGAATTCATCACTACGGTGAATCTCAGTGAAGTCTAGAGGGACTAATTGGTCAGGTCCGCAATTCACTCTATATTGAAAGATTAAATGGCTCATATGTGAAAATGAAGAGAAAATGAAAAACAGGGAACAATGGAAGAATCTGGATTTTCAGTAAAGGGTCTATCTTTGAGCGTAAATCTATGATTGACTACGAACATCTCTGTGGCTTTATGAAACTAGTTCTAAGGTTCAACATAAGGAAGTCTTCTAGGTCATTATAAGTTTTCGTTACTTCCATCCCCAGAGAAAAAGAAGACATCTGTGCAATCAACCGTAATTAAGGGCAAAGAATTTTTTTTCCTCGCCATAAATAATCTAAAACGTTAGAGGCAGATAACTTAATGAGAAACATGATGCTGCATATTTATATCCAGATCATGTACTCGGTGCTTCACTAAGATTTCTTCTTATATTTCCATTCCCTCTTTCTTATCGTTTGGAAACGACTGCCCGTTCAGAGTTCTGAAATGTTGTTCATCTGCCTGGCCAAATTCGCTATCCTACAGGGTTTGTAACTGCAATTTCCTTGGTCATCTGTCGCCAGCCTGCTGTAGTGGTCATTTCACATACCTCCTACAACATCTATCGTTCTATCGTTTTCTATAATTCTTACTCCCAATAAAACATGAGCTAATTTACACTATTTATCTACTTGAACTAAACGATTGTGTTATACTTTCTAATGTACGATAAAACAATCGATCTTAGGCCTACTTCGCTATTACTTTTAACAAAACATAAGTTTTAATCCAAAGTTTCTGATCTGTGTAGTGTAATGGACGTTAACTATAAGCCGATCATTTAATTTCCAAGTCTTTAGTACAGAAGAAAATTATTATTTTCAAAACATTTTCCTCTCAATTGTTGCTCTTTATGTATTTTATATTTTGGACATCATGATTAGAAACTTCGCAATGTATTTTAACTTTGTCTATTACTGGTAGAGGAAGTATTGCAATTTCACTTAAAAGTGCCATATCGAGATAACAAACACCATAAAAACAAATAATTATCACTGCCAATTATGAAACATTGCCTAACTGTAGGCCTTAACTACAAAAGAAAAGGTAAAATATTGCATTAAAAAAGCTATCTGGAAGAATATTTATTTTTAAAACTTTATGACGCTTGATCAAATTTCGAAGCTGGATTTGTTTTAATTACCGTATGACGAGCGTCACTTCTTACGTATCTGATAATTAACCTGTGATCAAGCTGTAATATCCAAGGATACCCATCCTGAAATTTCTAAAATCCACACTTTCAGATTGATTCATTTGAAATGTTAATACATCAATCAGGTTTTGGTGTATAGGTAACGTGTACACCCAATGTCGTGTATATTTTAAAATTAGTTCCAGAGATATAAATTTATTTATTTATTTTAACTGTTTTAAGAATGGCTTCACGCGATGCAATAATTTTTAAAACATTTTATCATTAAACTCTTTAATAATATATAAATAAATTATGGAGATGAATTGTTAATTATCCCACTAGTTTGGGAGAAAATAAATGTTAAATGCGGCAGTTAAATTTTTACTTAAACGTTTACGCAATATGCTATTGTTAAGCAATATCTCAACTGAGTATTGTGGCATATTAATCTCATTGTCATTACCAGACGCACTGTTGTGCTGTATTGTTGCTACTAGGCGTAGCATTATTGGGCCTCTTTAGATATATTTCGGCTTAACGGTCTCTCCTTTCGGTGCGGAACACGCCAAAGGAGGAGATCTGTTTGAAACTTTCTGGTGTGACTTCAGCCCTGTCTGGCTTTGGCTAGACACGGTTGGTAAGGGGGAAAAATAGTGTCACTCGAGTGGAAGTGGTCGTTGGGACCAGACGTGTGCGTGGCCGGTCTACGGCCTGTGGCATCTCCCTCCATCCTGTTTCCTTTGTTAATTATGCAGAGAAGCCAAATGTTTTTGTGAATAAATCCCAGGTAATGTGTTATGCAATCTTTCGATGTAATATAAAACCCACGCCTTCCCCTTAGATTTACACACCAAGGTCCCAGACTTTTTGCTGCCAGCGAGTTACAACCACCCCCCATGTGCGTGTTCGGGTGACCTAAATTAATAATTTTCTGGTAACCTTTTTGGCCTTTCACCCCAACATGTAGCAGTATGTTAACAAATATTCAAATATCTCATTTTTACTTTCTGAAATTAAATTAAATTGAGTTTTATTTATAGACGCTCTTTAACTGCTGTGGTCCTTAGCGTCCCGTTCTATATTGGGCATGAAAGACCGCCAGTTTTGCTGAGAAGCCTCTTTATCAGGCTTGAGGTTCTTTTACATGCCGTAAATCTACGACACTTGACCACCGGCTTTAGTTACCTTCGGAATGATGCCATGGTAAGGTACGCTTGAAAAAAATTCATCACCCTCCGCCGGGTTTGAACCCACGACCTCTGGAACTAGAGGCTAGCATGTTAACCACTACACCACGGAGGACGACGTTTTACTTTCTGTACTACTTACTTAAAGCAGGTGAAGTATTGTATTCCACTCAAAAACTCGATGCTAAGATTTCAACAAAAATGTATGTTTTGAAGCACCTTGAATCCAAAAAAGGCATTTTTAGGATATATGCGCACGCGTGTATGTGAACAGCATAACTCCAAAATAAACCTTCGGATAAATATCAAACTTCATATTTAAGTTCAGTATCTTCCAAAGGTACGATGAGAAGATTTTCAAGAAATGCCCCACCCCCAAATACTCTTTACATAGAGAATTGTCCGATTTTTTTTCTCAAAAATAGCCCTAATACTTTGATTAAAATACCATATATTACAGATATTTACATGACAAATAAAATGCATACCTTAAATTTCTGCAAATAGTCCTAAGTAGCCCTCTTCTTTCGGAATGAATTTTTGCACAATCTTTTATAACTGGTTGAGGGATAATTTTTTTTTGTGTGGCAGAAGCCACTTCCGGGATATCGTTACTACTGGTTCGAATGGTCCAATACTTCGTCATTATTTTCAACTCCTGTCGACATTCAGTTATTTCTCGCGAGGGATGGAACGAGTATGGGCTCCAGTTCTTAAATATTTGAATATAGCTGCTCCCTTTATGTCTATAACAAAATGTGTAATGCAACTATTTCTGCAAAGGTTTATTTGGATTAAAATTAGTAGATAGCAAAATAAGCTTTCTTAGAATAGTGTGTACACACGCTAACACATAGTAGAGATATACCCCATTTGCAAAGAGGTATAGAACATGTCATTGATGATACTGAAAAGTACATTGCGTGGAACAGTTGAAAGTGAGAATGTACCCATAAATGAATACCCGAGAAAATAGAGTTTAAAAGTTAAAATGCTAAGCTAACACTGTTACTGACTTTATGCTGCTTAAAAAGCATTCAGTGGTCCTCCTTCTTTTTCTGCTCCTCTGTAGCTAATTTAGTATTTGAAGATTCCTGAGGTTTGGTGACCATTCTCTTGAATGTTTTGGTGACCTTAATGTTGGCAAAACTGATAGTATTTTACTACAATTTTGTAGGAAGCTAGGCTTACGGCAGGCATTTAAATCGTTATATGACATGGTTTAAAAGGCCGCACAGTTATAAATGCTACACAGAACTAAAGTACAAGGTTTGTAGTGATTAATAACACTAAAATCCATATTTATGAATTTTGGCAAATTTTGACCTTTTTCACACGTGGTTATCCTTAAATGCAATTTGTCCATATAATGCTTAAGTCATAAGAGTGGAATGGTTATACAGGTGATGCGCTTGAGATGTCAGATAAGTAACATCTATGAGCAGTTTGCTATAATATAAGCATAAAGGATGGATGTTAACAATGAGTGATGTTTCAGATTTCATCCGCATGGCATGGCAGCGCTATTCTGCATAAGAGACAAAATGGTGGTCATGGCGCAATAGAGCACTCACCGTGCTGTATGGTATGTGAAATGTGTCGTATAAGACGTGTGGGCTCTCGGGTTCCCAAATAATGCAGTCATTTTTGTTGACTCGGCCACTCATATGAAATGTGGCTTTGTCCATGAACATCCATCGTTTTACCATTGATCGTCCTGCCTCTCACGCATCATGACAGCAAACCTTGCTTCTATCACACATCCTTCCGCCTGAGCAAGGCAGAGCCTATTCGCCAAGCACATGCATCAATTGACAATGTTTCAATGTAATGGGGCATACAGATAATTGTATTGACATTTCAAAGCTCTCTGGGTCCATGTTACACTTGAAAGTTTTGCATACCATACGACACACTGTGAGCACATTATGGCGTGACCACGATTTTGTCTCCTATGCACGATAGTGCTGCCATGCCACACGGATGAGGTCTGAAACATCACTCATTAACTTCCATCCTTTCCGCTTATTATACAAAAAATTCTCAGAGATGTGTGCATTAACCTCTTATATCGTTTTACTTATCGACATCTCAAATGGATCACCCTGTATTTCACTGTGCTTTCTGGCACCGCTTCTCTCGCTGTAATATGTACTTTACACAAACATTACCTGGGCAAATATTTCACATTTAATGTTTGCTGAGCATTTTCGTATATTAACTTTGAAAAAAAAGGCTCCTACCGATTTATTTATCCATGAGTGTTTAAGCTATACTAAGAGATGTTTAACAATCTGGGAAAAGCAAATTCAGAATGGACAAATTTGCGACAAACGTTTGCCTCTGTGGCTGGTTAAAGAAGATTGGAAATAATTCAAGAGTTGCTAAAGATAATTAAAGCATGAAAACGCTTCGCTGAACACACAAACATATCCATTTTCCGTGTTAATGCGAGGTGAGGACATACAAGTAATTATATGATTTGTGGAGTGTAATATTTGCCTTCAGCGAAGCAGTGACTAAATTAATCGATCCCTTAAATTGGGGCAACGCCTGGATTTTGCAGTAAACTGCAACTGCGTCGGCTTCTAAACGGACATTTGAGGCGTAACGTTCTCATTGAAGATCTGCCAATCATTTGCACCAATATACTTGTCATGACTGAGTCACACTGTATAAAACATGGGCTGTAAAAAACCATTTGTAATGTCCATCTTGGACAGAATACGGCGTACATTAAAATAACTAGCGTATTTTTTTAAGTAACTGCTGGTCATTGCTATGCAATTTTCCAAGGGAAGGTCGCAGGGAGAAAACATAAGCACTGTTTAATTTTGTTCCCCAGGAGAGCAATTGAATGGGTGCTGGCAAAAAAACGGGCTAACCTTCATTTTTAGAACAAAAACGTCAACGTTTGCAAATGTACAGTAGAATAAATCGCCCATAAATTACAGCATACGAGGGCTGTCCCAGAAGTACCCGACCTAACAAAGAAAAAACAAACATTTTGGAAAATATCTTTATTTCTCTACATAGTCTCCTTTCAGCTCTACACTTTTCCCAGCGATGTTCAATAGCTTAGATACCCTGTTTATAGTGAGAACCGTCGAGTTCTGCAAAATAACCATCAACTGCAAACTCCACCTTTTCGTTGTTGGCAAATCTTTTATCACCAAGCCATTTCTTCAACCTTGGAAACAGAAAATAATCAGAGGGGGCTAAGTCTGGCGAATAGAGCATGAGGAACCATTTCGAACTTTAACTCATGGCGATAATAGATGTGTGAGCTGGTGCGTTGTCTTGATGAAACAAAATTTTCTTTTTCGCTAAATGCGACCGTTTTTCTTTATTTCATAATTCAAATGCTGCAATAAGTTTGCATAATACTCGGCATTGATTGCTTTTCCTTTTTGAAAATAATCAATGAAAATTATCCCACGCTGTCCCAAAAAACTGACCTTTGCCTGCAGATGGAACTGTCTTCGCCTTTTTGTGGGAGCCGTTTCTCCCTTTTCAATCCACTATTTTGACTGTTTCTTCGTCTCAGTTGTGAAGTGATGGACCCATGTTTCATCCGTGGTTATGAATCGACGCAAAAACTCTGCTATATTACAGCTAAACATCGCCAAACTCTCGACTGAAGCATCCTCACGATGCTGCTTTTGTTCCATTGTGAATAAACGCGGCACCCATCTTGTGCACAGCTTTCTCATGTCCAAATTTTCAGTTAGTATGCAATATACACATCTTTTTGAAATGCCTGTGATGTCTGCTCGCTCGCGCACTTTCAGCCGACGGTCATCCAGTACCATTTTGTGGATTTTGTTCACAATTTTTGACATGGTCACCTCATTTGGTCGACTACTACGATGGTCGTCTTGGCAGCTCGTACGGCCTCGCTTAAACTCTGCCACCCAATATTTTACAGTTGTAAACGAAGGAGCAGACTCCCCCACAGTAGAATATAGCTCAGCTTTAATATTAGTTGGACTAGGACCTTTCAAATGAAAGTATAGTATCACATAACGATAGCCAGTTTTGTCCATGTTTACAAATTCGCTGAGAGAGTTCACTATTAATGGCTGCAAACAATTGCTAAACAACGTAGCATCATCAAAATTCAAACTTAAGCTTTGTAAGGGTGGTATTTTCTACCATAGTCATTTGTTTGAAACAAAAATCGCTATATATACGTCAGGTCGGATACTTCTGGGACTGCCTTCGTATTTGGGAATAAAATAATAATACAACCATCTTACACGTAATGCCATCCACGCGACCTCCTGTCTTAAGTGTCAAATGAGCCTAATTTTTACTTTCTCTACTACGTATGGTAAGTAGGGGAAGTATTGTATTCCACCCAAAAATTCAATACCAAGATTTCACTGGAAATATATGTTTTGAGACCCCCTGAATCCAAAAAAAGCATTTTTGGAAACATGTCCGTGTGTGTCTGTCTGTGAACAGCATAGCTCAGAAACGAACAGTCGGATAAAGACCAAACTTGGTATTTAGGTTCAGTATCTTCCAGAGATGAGACACGAAGGTTTTCAAGAAAATCCCCCCACCCCAGATTACCCTTTACATGGAAGATTTTTCGAAAACTTTAATTTTCTCAAAAATGGCTCTTAACGATTTTGATTACAATATCGTATGTTTAAGATATTTTCATGGCAAATAAAATGTATATGTTGAATTTTCTGGGAATGTCTCCAAAAGTATTCTTCATTGTGAACGACTTTTGCATAACTGGTAAATCATAAGGGATAGACAAAATTTTACTACACACAAAATGTAGATCGCGTTAAAATACACAATTTATGTCAAATTTTTTTTGTTGAGTGAACCATTTTCGAGATATTGCTTGTTATTCTCTTAAATTTTTCAATACATATTTTCTCAAATGGGAATTCGTTATTCATTTGTTGTCTTGGAATGCAAAGAGTATTAATGTGTGGCAAAGAGAATGGTGCTGCACATAGCAACCAGCTATTAAGATATATGTATGTGCTTAAAGGCTACTGTATTTCTATATTGTCCTTGTAAATACAAAACAAGGGGAACACAGTAAGCCTTAAGCGCTAGTCAAATATTTTTAGAACTGGTCGCTATGTGTAAAATGTAATTCTCTTTGCATGTCAAAATATCGTTTCTGCAAAGGTTTATCTCGATTAAAGTGAAATAGGTGGAGAATAAGAGTTTGTAAAAATAGTTTGTACAAGAGTAGAGAAAGTCATGTGAGTGTAACACATCAGATTTTTTTTAAAAAAAATGTTTAGCCTGATTGTCGAGCACCCAGCAAATTTGAAGTTAAAAACTCTCTAGCAAACGCATAAAATGAAATACATTTGTAATTTGATGAAAATGTTAAGTTTGTGACTGTAATCCCGTTTACTAGAAACATGAACTAGAGCTTCGTTTGTTTGTTTTAGATCATGGCGAGGAGTTATGTTTCTCCCTTTAATACCTGGCATTTTACCCTTATTAAAATAAAAATTCGGTACAGTTGGGAGAATTATCTAAGCCTCCTTAATGGCATCATCACTATTTTTAATTTGTGTATCAGGATTAGCGTACACTTGGAAAAGAAACTTCAACAGAAATTAAACACATCATCTAACTGTAGAGTAAGACTATGAAGAAAAATCATAAGCATGCATTTCATATAAGATGGTGTAGGTATATTAAACAAATTAATATATTTCACACAAGATAACGGTTTACATTTAAGTTCTTGAATGTGATAGTTCTTCAAAAAAGGTTTTCGCCTCCAAACTGCAAAAAACTTTTGAGATCCTGTAATTCTCATTGAAGACGTGCAGCCATTTACAGACAGAAAGAGAAAAGAGTAAGAATATAGCCTATCTTTTAATTTGAACAATCGGAAAAGTAATATTTTGTACAGAAATCTGTTTATAGAGTCACTGTTAATTTATTATTAATATGCAGCTTAATGAAGCGCTACGCAGACGAAAGGTGTTTTTCCTGGACTTATCAATTTCTTTCCTTGTATCACCTGAACTTGTCAAGGTGAAGGTATTCCCTGGTGCAGCAATTCTTTACGTCCCGATATCGTGCGACGTGGTTTCCCCAGTTCGGTTATACTATCTAAAAGTACTCGCATTCAGCTATCAGATGCCACCATCATCCGAAGAATGGCAAAAATGGACTTACGTTTTGCCCCTGTCTCATTCCAGAATTTTTTGTGGAGCTAAGGTTGGTATGTCCTAATGCTCATCACTTCTTCTGGGGTTTCTTTATCTTGAGGAGTAATCAGGTACATGAATTCACATTCTGTTTTTGCGCTACTGTAGTTTTCTCATTATCGTTATTGCCTGCGCCATATCTTAGACATGCATACACCGAGGTGGGATGGCCCAGGCGGTTACGTCTATGGCCCGCATTCGGGAGGTCCTGGGGTCGATCCCCGGCTACCACCCATTCTGGCTCATTGGTTTATTGGGTCCCAGCCGAATGCTGGGTGATTCATCTTCTACCACGACTGCCCTTCCTCTCATTTCCTGTACCCATCATCTTCCTTGTCATCTCTAAGGGTTGTAGGACCAGGCGACGGTGTTCGGCGGGTTGCGGCTGGGCGGTGGATTACGTTCTGTAAAGGTTTCTTCACTGACATCACTGCGGTACCGCTCAGTTAGGTGTCTCCTCAGCGTGGGGCTCCGCTCCGGGGAGGTTGCTGACTTATGGGCAGGGACCGTGCGGAGTTCGATGCGTTCTATCTGGAAACATTAGGGACCCCGCCCATGCTTACGCTCTTCGGGTCTCTCCTGTCATCCCTCCCACCAGGGGTCAGGTTGAAAGCACAATGGGCCCACTGGACTGCAAGCCCCGGCTCCGGGAGCCCCTCCGTGAAACGTACCTTTACCTTTCAGACATGCATACGGTGAAGACTTTGATCGGCTGTGTCAAAAATCTGAATACCGATAGTGTACAAGAAAGTAGAATAGAAATTGTGTTGAAAAATTGCTCTAGGGGCAGAGCACTATGGCGAACCTTATCTTCGGTGATATACAGCATTACCGGTATTTTCTCAACTGTGAAGATCTCACTGCGAAGCCTTTCAAAGCACACGTGTAGAGAATGATTTAATTTATTGTATTGAATACATAAAATGGTTAGAAAACATAATGCGTTAGTACTAAGTTATCCTAACTTCCTACATATTCACTGGAAAGAAGCTTCTGGTTTTGACCTATTCCTCCTGAATGAGAAAATAATATAATAAATCCATGAAATGCAAACTCTAAAAATCAAGGTGGTCCAATGTTTGTACCCCATAGAAAATCCGTGGCTGAAGTCGTTCATCATCTCGCCTATGCTGTATACGGACGACAGCGATTCTAAAAATATACGCAGTTTGCTTTTACGTAAACCAAATTGCTTGTCCATGCTGCAACAGTTTAAAATAAAACATTCAAAACATAAACGGAAAGAAAATCTTAGAAACTTTTATCAATTCCAACAACCTGTGATTTATTTCCTCTCCAAGAGGAAATGTTGCCATAGGCATTCTTTTTATTACTTTCTCTACTACGTATAGTAAGTAGGGGAAGTATTGCATTCCACCCAAAAATTCGATACCGAGATTTCACCGGAAATACATGTTTTGAGACCCCCTGAATCCAAAAAAAGCATTTTTGGAAACATGTCCGTGTGTGTCTGTCTGTGAACAGCATAGCTCAGAAACGAACAGTCGGATAAAGACCAAACTTGGTATTTAGGTTCAGTATCTTCCAGAGATGAGACACGAAGGTTTTCAAGAAAATCCCCCCACCCCAGATTACCCTTTACATGGAAGATTTTTCGAAAACTTTAATTTTCTCAAAAATGGCTCTTAACGATTTTGATTACAATATCGTATGTTTAAGATATTTTCATGGCAAATAAAATGTATATGTTGAATTTTCTGGGAATGTCTCCAAAAGTATTCTTCATTGTGAACGACTTTTGCATAACTGGTAAATCATAAGGGATAGACAAAATTTTACTACACACAAAATGTAGATCGCGTTAAAATACACAATTTATGTCAAATTTTTTTTGTTGAGTGAACCATTTTCGAGATATTGCTTGTTATTCTCTTAAATTTTTCAATACATATTTTCTCAAATGGGAATTCGTTATTCATTTGTTGTCTTGGAATGCAAAGAGTATTAATGTGTGGCAAAGAGAATGGTGCTGCACATAGCAACCAGCTATTAAGATATATGTATGTGCTTAAAGGCTACTGTATTTCTATATTGTCCTTGTAAATACAAAACAAGGGGAACACAGTAAGCCTTAAGCGCTAGTCAAATATTTTTAGAACTGGTCGCTATGTGTAAAATGTAATTCTCTTTGCATGTCAAAATATCGTTTCTGCAAAGGTTTATCTCGATTAAAGTGAAATAGGTGGAGAATAAGAGTTTGTAAAAATAGTTTGTACAAGAGTAGAGAAAGTCATGTGAGTGTAACACATCAGATTTTTTTTAAAAAAAATGTTTAGCCTGATTGTCGAGCACCCAGCAAATTTGAAGTTAAAAACTCTCTAGCAAACGCATAAAATGAAATACATTTGTAATTTGATGAAAATGTTAAGTTTGTGACTGTAATCCCGTTTACTAGAAACATGAACTAGAGCTTCGTTTGTTTGTTTTAGATCATGGCGAGGAGTTATGTTTCTCCCTTTAATACCTGGCATTTTACCCTTATTAAAATAAAAATTCGGTACAGTTGGGAGAATTATCTAAGCCTCCTTAATGGCATCATCACTATTTTTAATTTGTGTATCAGGATTAGCGTACACTTGGAAAAGAAACTTCAACAGAAATTAAACACATCATCTAACTGTAGAGTAAGACTATGAAGAAAAATCATAAGCATGCATTTCATATAAGATGGTGTAGGTATATTAAACAAATTAATATATTTCACACAAGATAACGGTTTACATTTAAGTTCTTGAATGTGATAGTTCTTCAAAAAAGGTTTTCGCCTCCAAACTGCAAAAAACTTTTGAGATCCTGTAATTCTCATTGAAGACGTGCAGCCATTTACAGACAGAAAGAGAAAAGAGTAAGAATATAGCCTATCTTTTAATTTGAACAATCGGAAAAGTAATATTTTGTACAGAAATCTGTTTATAGAGTCACTGTTAATTTATTATTAATATGCAGCTTAATGAAGCGCTACGCAGACGAAAGGTGTTTTTCCTGGACTTATCAATTTCTTTCCTTGTATCACCTGAACTTGTCAAGGTGAAGGTATTCCCTGGTGCAGCAATTCTTTACGTCCCGATATCGTGCGACGTGGTTTCCCCAGTTCGGTTATACTATCTAAAAGTACTCGCATTCAGCTATCAGATGCCACCATCATCCGAAGAATGGCAAAAATGGACTTACGTTTTGCCCCTGTCTCATTCCAGAATTTTTTGTGGAGCTAAGGTTGGTATGTCCTAATGCTCATCACTTCTTCTGGGGTTTCTTTATCTTGAGGAGTAATCAGGTACATGAATTCACATTCTGTTTTTGCGCTACTGTAGTTTTCTCATTATCGTTATTGCCTGCGCCATATCTTAGACATGCATACACCGAGGTGGGATGGCCCAGGCGGTTACGTCTATGGCCCGCATTCGGGAGGTCCTGGGGTCGATCCCCGGCTACCACCCATTCTGGCTCATTGGTTTATTGGGTCCCAGCCGAATGCTGGGTGATTCATCTTCTACCACGACTGCCCTTCCTCTCATTTCCTGTACCCATCATCTTCCTTGTCATCTCTAAGGGTTGTAGGACCAGGCGACGGTGTTCGGCGGGTTGCGGCTGGGCGGTGGATTACGTTCTGTAAAGGTTTCTTCACTGACATCACTGCGGTACCGCTCAGTTAGGTGTCTCCTCAGCGTGGGGCTCCGCTCCGGGGAGGTTGCTGACTTATGGGCAGGGACCGTGCGGAGTTCGATGCGTTCTATCTGGAAACATTAGGGACCCCGCCCATGCTTACGCTCTTCGGGTCTCTCCTGTCATCCCTCCCACCAGGGGTCAGGTTGAAAGCACAATGGGCCCACTGGACTGCAAGCCCCGGCTCCGGGAGCCCCTCCGTGAAACGTACCTTTACCTTTCAGACATGCATACGGTGAAGACTTTGATCGGCTGTGTCAAAAATCTGAATACCGATAGTGTACAAGAAAGTAGAATAGAAATTGTGTTGAAAAATTGCTCTAGGGGCAGAGCACTATGGCGAACCTTATCTTCGGTGATATACAGCATTACCGGTATTTTCTCAACTGTGAAGATCTCACTGCGAAGCCTTTCAAAGCACACGTGTAGAGAATGATTTAATTTATTGTATTGAATACATAAAATGGTTAGAAAACATAATGCGTTAGTACTAAGTTATCCTAACTTCCTACATATTCACTGGAAAGAAGCTTCTGGTTTTGACCTATTCCTCCTGAATGAGAAAATAATATAATAAATCCATGAAATGCAAACTCTAAAAATCAAGGTGGTCCAATGTTTGTACCCCATAGAAAATCCGTGGCTGAAGTCGTTCATCATCTCGCCTATGCTGTATACGGACGACAGCGATTCTAAAAATATACGCAGTTTGCTTTTACGTAAACCAAATTGCTTGTCCATGCTGCAACAGTTTAAAATAAAACATTCAAAACATAAACGGAAAGAAAATCTTAGAAACTTTTATCAATTCCAACAACCTGTGATTTATTTCCTCTCCAAGAGGAAATGTTGCCATAGGCATTCTTTTTATTACTTTCTCTACTACGTATAGTAAGTAGGGGAAGTATTGCATTCCACCCAAAAATTCGATACCGAGATTTCACCGGAAATACATGTTTTGAGACCTCCTGAATCCAAAAAAAGCATTTTTGGAAACATGTCCGTGTGTGTGTCTGTGTGTCTGTGTGTGTGTGTGTGTCTGTGTGTGTGTCTGTGTGTGTGTGAACAGCATAACTCAAAAACGAACAGTCGGATAAACACCAAACTTGATATTTAGGTTCAGTGTCTTCCAGAGATGCGACACGAAGGTTTTCAAGAAAATCCCCCCACCCCAGACTACCCTTTACATGGAACAGTTTTCGAAAATTTTAATTTTCTCAAAAATGGCTCTAACGATTTTGATTAAAATATCATATGTTTAAGATAATGTCATGAGAAATGAAATGTATATCTCGAATTTTCTGGGAATGTCTCCAAAAGTATTCTTCATTGTGAACGACTTTTGCATAACTGGTAAACCATAAGAGATAGACAAAATTTTACTACACAAAAAATGTAGATCGCCTTAAAATACACAACTTATGTCATATACATTTCTTTTGTTGAGTGAACCGTTTTCGAGATATTGCTTGTTATTCCCTTAAATTTTCCAATACTTATACTTTTTCTCAAATTCGTTATTCATTTTTTTATGTCTTGGACTTGCAAAGAGAATGGAATGCGCCGCATAGCAACCAGCGTTAAAATATTTGACTATCGCTTAAAAGCTACCATATTCCCCTTTCATCTACATGAAAATTACCAATAAGATTGACATCTCGATATCTCGATTAACATGAAGCATATGGAGAATAGGCGTTTGTAAAAATAGATTGTACAAGAGTAGAGAAAGTCATGTGAGTGTAACACATCAGATTTTTTTTTATACTACGTATATTAAGTAGGGGAAGTATTGCATTCCACCCAAAACTTCGATATCGAGATTTCACCGGAAATACGTGTTTTGGGGCCCCCTGAATCCAAAAAAAAAGGATTTTTAGAAGAAGGTCCGTGTGTGTGTGTGTGTGTGTGTGTCTGAACAGCATAACTCAAAAACGAAAAGTCGGATAAATACCAAACTTGGTATCTCCGTTCAGTATCTTTCAAAGATGCCACACGAAGATTTTCAAGAAAATCCCTCCACCCAAGAGTACCCTTACATGCAACATTTTTGGAAAATTTTAATTTCCCCCAAAATGGCTCTAACAATTTTGATTAAAACATCATAGTCTAGGGTATTTTCAAGTCAAATGAAATTTATATCTTGTTTCTAAAACCCGTCTTCACTCTGAATGAATTTTGCATAACTGGTTAATCGTAAGAGATAGACAAAATTCTACTGCAGAAAAAATGTAGATCTAGTTAAAACACAATTTATGTCATATATATATATATATTGCCGAGTGAACCATTTCCGAGATATTCCTTATTTGTTTGAATTTTCAAATACTTATACTTTTTCTCAAACGGTAATTCGTTATTCGTTTTTTTATGTCCTGGACATGCAAAAGTGGACGGAATACTCCACATAACAACCAGCTCTTAAAATATTTGACTATCGCTTAAAGCCTACCATGTTCCCTTGCATCTACAAGAAACTTAGCAGTAAGATAATTCCTGAAAATGTTTATCTCATCAACATGAAGTAGATGGAGAACAAGTGTTTGTAAAAATAATTTGTACAAGAGTAGAGAAAGTCATGTAAGTGCAACTCATCAGATTTGTTTTTCTTTTTTTGTTTTGCAATCCGCACAGTATTAACTTTATATTTATACTAGGACATAATTTCAGAAGTGCTAAATAAAATTAATTTTTCTACATAATCTTACTTTTCT
This sequence comes from Deroplatys truncata, assembly GCA_030765065.1. Lineage (NCBI taxonomy): Eukaryota > Metazoa > Arthropoda > Insecta > Mantodea > Mantidae > Deroplatys > Deroplatys truncata. The sequence goes on from CM060985.1 coordinate 54,014,314, forward strand.
AACGGAATCCAAAACACATGAACTGGAGACTTTTACGATTCCAAATACTACGTTGTAAACATTTTTTTCGCGCAAAGTACTGGAAGCGAAGACGTTTGGACAGGAGTTCTTGTCATAAAAAGCACTTGTGATCACGCCCTTTCTCCACGTCTACCCTCAGCTAAGAGGGGAAAGTGAGAGCAAGAAGTACGAGGACTCATTGCTGTCAAGCATCTGTCATCATAGCTTTAGCATTTGAAGAATTTGATGCAAAAACTAGACAAGTCCAATTTCGGTCAGAAGAAGGTAAGCATACATTGTATCAAGGATATGAGCACAAATCTGTGCTTCAACATTCAGAAATATGTGGATTTCATAAGAATACACAATACATAGTGTCTTTCAAAAGTTGAGTGCATATATTGTATGCGCCTCCTATCTCAACTTCTGATTTCTGTAAGGAGCTATGGACATTTGCGAAGCGTAGTATTTTAGAGATGCTGCTTTGTACCCATAATCCTTCTATGCTGCTCAGTTCCCATTGAATTAGGCAACTGCGCAACCCTTGTGAGTGAAACAGTACAATTGCCAAAATATATTCCTTTAAGTAAGACAAGAATCAGTTCCCGCAACGCTTATGAGTGAAAGAATATATTATGTAAGTTCCAAAAATAAATTCCTTGAAGTTGAACTTGTTAATTTGTTGTATTGTTATTTTTACGCTGTTATTTGGCCCACGCTTTTGGAGCTAATTTGAAGTATGTTGTTGCTTCACGTATGGAAAGCCAATTTGAAGTAGGAGTTGTACTGTAGTTCAACTGTTGGGGAACTTGAAGTAGTTGCAACCGCACGTATGGTACCTGGTAGCCTTCGTCCCAAATTTAAAAATATTGACTTTGTAATTTAACTGTTTCTTTAAATATTATATATTTAGGTCTGCCTCGGCTGCGTCAGTATTACTGTTAGAGACATGGATTTCTTTGCAGGTAGTAGTGCGGCTAAGAATGTAGGCTTAGACAGATTATAATTTTTACTTCAGTACATTTATTAATCCTTGACACAATTTAAATAACACTTCACTGATATAGACAGCTGTGAGATTCTTTGATTAATTACTTGCACTTTTTAACACGTAAACTATTTTCGTCTCACACGAATACGTATTAAATTTCTCGAGGACGCATCTCGCGTCCAGTTAGGAACACTGTCTACAACCAACGCGTCCAGTTATGAGCGCTGTCTACAAGCAACTAACTTGATTTCTACCGCCTAAATTTGTAAATTTCTTTATTTCAATTTCTGATTGGCTAATCCTACTCCAATAGAATACCTTCATTTAAGTAAAGTTTTTCTGGTTGTTGATTGGCTATTTATAAACTGTCTAAAAAAATTACATTATTGTTGCTCCAATAATGACTTAAACTAAACTTTCTTACTCATTATTGCCTAAAGGTTACCTCATTGTTAGCAACTTTTAACCCATTATTCTCACAGCTCCTACATTATTAAATTAGTAATAATTCACATAACATTATTACACATGTATACAATAATATAAACATATGCAATGACTGTAATATACACTCTTTATATCTTATTGCATACACATATTGCTTTAAGGTGGGCTGTTATTGAATTTATATATTATGTAATTAGACTGATATCATTTAAGTGTTAAAAATACTGCATCAAAGTAAGACAAGAATCAGTTCCCACTAAATTAGACAACTGCGCAACCCTTGTGAGTGAAACAGTGCAATTGCCAAAAATAAATTCCTTTAAGTAAGACAAGAACCAGTTCCCATTGTATTAGGAAACTGCGCAACCTTTATAAGTGAAACAATATATTATGTAATTGCTAAAAATAAATTCCTTGAGGTAAGACAAGAATGAGTTCCCATTAAATTAGGCAACTGCGCAACCCTTGTGAGTGAAACAGTACGATTATCAAAAGTATATTCCCTGAGATAAACTGGAACACTGAAAACCCTTTAGCAGTTTTCTGGATTGGATGGGATGTAGAAGTCTTAATGACTTAACAGAGAACTCGAGCACCGACCGCTTTCTTAGCAAGTGGAAAGATTATTATAGCCGAGGCTGCTATATTACCAGGGGTTGGTGGGCTACATCAGTAGTTCCAGGGTTGCAAAATTTAAAATTTTTCTTCCACTTATCAGACACAGTAAGTTATTTTGTTCAACGTGCGTTTAAAAACAATATACTTTTAAAGTTATGCAGGTTGTATTATTTATTTTTGATGCGATAAAAGCACTACAATAAAATTTGGAAGAGTTTTTATAACACTAAAATTGTGCAGGCTGATATAAAAGCGTCCAGAGACTCCGTAAAGAGCATAAAGAATGGGATAAGTGTTATTGGAATGATGTTTTATTGTTATTTACTTTAAAATGTGTATTAATGCATGCCGTTTTAAAATAATTTTACGTTACTTACTAAAACATACCTTAATCGTTCTCTGCAATCATTTTTCTTACAATTGCCATGACCGAGCAACGTTTAATGGATGTCAAGTTTGTTTTTATTTTTACTTTCCCAACTATTTACCTATAATAAGTAGAGCAAGTATTCCACCCAAAAATTCCATACCGAGATTCCACTGGAAATACACATTTCGAGGTGCCGTGAAAAATAAAAAAGGAATTTTTAGAAAAAGGTCCGTGTGTGTATGTTTATCTCTGAGAAGAGCATCACTCAAAAACAGAAATTGGTTGAAATCAAACTTGGCATTTAAGTTCAGCATTTTCCAAGGAAGCGACACGAAGATTTTCGAGAAAATCCCCCAACCCAAACTACAATTTATGTGCAAAATTGTCCGAAAATCTTGGTTTTCTGAAAAATAGCTCTTACAATTTTGATTAAAATAACACGTGCTTTGTGATAATTCCATGACAAATAAAATGTATATCTTGACTTTCTGGGAATAGTCTTTGAAGTCCTCTTCATTTTGAATGACCTTTACATAATTGGTAAACCGTAAGAAATACACATTTGAGTACACAAAAAACTGTAAATCACAATGTTTTTGAGATAACCATTTCCGAGATATTCCTTGTTATTTGTTTGACTTTCTCAACTGGGAAGACGTTATTCGTTTTGTTCTCGAGATCATGTAAAGAGCATAGAATTTCAAGCCATAACATAAGGTCACGCTCTTTAAAAACTGACTATCGCTTTACCTACTACCGTGCGGGCGTTTTCAGGTAAGGCCACAGACCGGCTGTGTGCGTAACACGCTGTACTGCAGTTTTCCGATACGCAATTGATGGTGCATGACGCGTTCCAAGGTTATCTTTATCCCCTCTACTTCAATCGCTGCTTTGAGTTCGTGCTGTAAAGAGAGCGGACATTGTGCATCTCAGAGGTGAATGTTTATTCAAGACATCTGTGCTGCGTGTAATTTGGCTAACAAAGTTAATGTCTACTGTCAATTCCAAACCAGAGTGCCTTTCACTGAAAACAAACTCTTTGTATTATCCGCGCGAAAGTAGTTCGCAATCCCCGCCCCTAATCGCTGCTTGTTCCCCTCTCACGTGCTTGATGAACACTATTTAAATCTATAAAAGGCACCCTGCGTGAGAATCATAGTTCAAAATGCAACCTGAGGTAACAATCGATTTTATAAGTATGCGGCAATGAACATTTTACTTACGTTAATCACAATCCTCGGGAAAAAGTGAAACACCCAAATCCGAATCCTCCGAAGATGACTCAGCTGCCATATCGGAATCAGAACTACTCTCCAAAATAATGACAAGCTTATCCACAATTCCATAGCACTGCCGTACTTAAAACAACTTCCCACATTTGATTCTCCTCTTCTACATATGTTCTATTATGTCCGCTTATATTCCCTGCTCACTTTGGTTACACTTCTCACTGAAACGCCTGTAAAATCCGATATTAGTTTCATAATACGCAATAATGCAAGTGTCGGGTATTTATCTAATAGTGAGCTGAATATATGAAGTATTGTTTGTTTTTAGCCACTTTTTAATTGTTTCCCGCTTTTGTGCTTGAACAGTTTATTCGCACTACAAGCACCTTCCTCTACCATGTGAGCTCAAATACCAACTGACTAAATCGCAAGATTTGACCTGAGCTGAGCATATGTGTGTTAGCGTATTATGAATGACTGTTCGCTTATCATATTTCCTGTGTTAGGCAGAGTGTTTATTCGGTACACAGATAGCACCTCTGGGAATTCATTGCTGCATTTCTTGTGTATGTAAGAGAGTGGCAGTCATGCATACGGTTGGTATTAACAAGCAAGATGCTCTCGGCGTTAGCGCAATAGCAGACAAAAATCATATTTTGTAATCTCTTAACAACTAGTATATATCCATTACCTTTAACGATGAGTTCTTATGATAACCGCAATAAAATGTGCAGTTCTATACCTTTCCTGCTCTAATATTTCATAATACTATACATGTATTAAGGAACTATTTACGTTGGCGTAAGAGTGTGTTCTTGGGTTCGTGACAAGCAGAAGCACGTGCTTCTGTTTACATCAGAGGGAACTCTGGTTTGGAATGGACAGTAGTTATTAGTCCATTGCAATACCTGCCGTCAAATTCGCGCTTGAACAACGAATTTTTATGTAAGATACATGCGTTAAAACCGAATCATGTAGACAGGTGTGCAGAAACTTCAGGAGAAATTTCCTGGTATTCCAGTTCCAAGCAGAGAAACTGCTAAACGTCTAGTTAAAAAGTTTAGGACAACGGGATCGCTAAATGCTAAACCTAAAAAGCAAAGACGAAATGTTCTGAGAAAGAAGTTGATAAAACTGGTTCATATATTTGTGGGGATCCCTAAAAACAACGTTTATAGGAACAATCCCCATACCATAGACGAACTTAAGGACAATATAAAAACAGAAATTATGAACATTACGCAAGAACAACTTATGCGTGTGAATGGAAATTGCATCCAAAGGTGCCTTCACACAGATGGACACTACTTCCAAAATCACTTCTAACAACGTTAGTACTCATTATAGTGCATGTTACTATCACTCGTGAGTAAGTAATACGGGAGTTACGGAACGAGAAACCCCCAGCGTAAAAGTGTGCGGAGCACGCATTAGCGAGATCCGTGGCCTCGCTATAAAACGATCGCACTGTATATCGTACATCGAAATGTGTAAATGAGAATTGAAAGTTTATCCCGATTAACAAGAGGTAGTTAGAATAAGAATAGTTTATAGAAGAGTGAGTAGACAAATTCCTGTGATTTCACCGCATGAAATTTCTTAGCTAAAGTTAATTTAACAAAAGCCTCAATTCTTTTTACTTTCTCTACTACGTATATTAAATAGGGGAAGTATTGTATTCCACCCAAAAATTCGATACCAAGATTTCACCGGAAATATATGTTTTGAGGCCCCCTGAATAAAAAAAAAAGCACTTTTGGAAACATTTCCGTGTGTGTGTCTGTGTGTGTCCGTGAACAGCATAACTTAGAAACGAACAGTCGGATGAACACCAAACGTGGTATTTAGGTTCAGTATCTTTCAGAGATGCGACACGAAGGTTTTAAAGAAAATCCCCCACCTCAGATTACGCTTCACGTGGAACATTTTTCGAAAATTTTAATTTTCTCAAAAATGGCTGACGATTTTGATTAAAGTATCACATGTTTAAGATATTTTCATGGCAAATGAAATGTATATCTCGAATTTTCTGGGAATGTCTCCAAAAGTATTCTTTATTGTGAACAACTTTTGCATAACTGGTAAACCATAAGAGATAGACAAAATTTTACCACACAAAAAATGTAGATCGCATTAAAATACACAATTTATGTCATATACATTTTTGTTATTGAGTGAACCATTTTCAAGATATTGATTGTTATTCCCTTAAATTTTACAATACTTACACTTTTTCCCAAATGGGAATTCGTTATTCATTTTTTATGTCCTGGACATGCAAAGAGAATGGAATACTGCACATAGCAACCAGCTCTTAAAATATTTGACTATCGCTTAAAGTCTACCATATTCCCCTTGCATCTACAAGAAAATTAACAATAAGATTAACATCTCAATTAACATGAAGCATATGGAGAATAAACGTTTGTAAAAATAGTTTGTACAAGAGAGAGAAAGTCAAGTGAGTGGAACACATCAAATTGTTTGTTAAAGAAAATCGGGCTCGCAGTGTTCGCTACGCTTTAACGACCCAACAGAAGCCTGTGTTGGGAACACCGCAAACGATCCATGTTGACACAAAAGTTTGCGTAGATAAATGTATAGCTTGATTTACAGTCAACAGCAGCGACTTAGGATAATGGTGGCAGCCTCCGGTAATTAATGACTATCCCAGCCTTTTGTGGCACTAACAGCGCGATAGTCAGCTATGTATCTCCCGCGATGTGAAGAGATCGTAACCTAGCACAAAATATATTGCTTGTTATAGTATAACACAAACACGCTCTCTCTCCAGGGGAGAAGAAAATATGAAGGCTAGCTTCCAAACTTTATTATGCTGGCTAAGGTTTGATCACCGATATAAAAGCTCTGCCATAGCAATTTCTCTCTGATAGGAAATCGTTTACAAAACTAACAGCGGAAACTCTTTCGCCGTTTTTTTTAAAGCCATACTTTTATTGCAGGTACTCGAGAGTTTTACAAACCCTTGAAAATTCTCACATCATCATGAAACATGACGCTTTCACACATAGAGGAAGTATTGCATTCCACCCAAATTCGATACCGAGTTTTCACCGGAAATTAACGATTTGAGGCACCCTGAATTCATTAAAACTATTTTTAGAAGAGAGTCCCTATGCGTGTCTGTGTATAGCATAACTCAAAAACAAACTGTGGAATAACTACGAAATTTGGCATTAAGTTCAGTATCTTCCAAGGATGTGACACAAGATTTTCAAAAAGATCTCCTTCCCCAAACTACTCTTTACATGGAATGTTATTAGAAATTTTTTATTTTCTCAAAAATGGCTCTAACAGTTTTGATTAAAATACAATATAATTAAGCTATTTACATGAAAACAGTTAACTTGAATTTTATGGGAATAACCTGTGATATTCTCTTTGTTCGGAAGGAATTGTGTACGAGGCGTATTCCAAAACTAAGGTCCGGTAAACAATATTTAACAGATGGTAGGCCTGAATGACGTTTCGCGCCTGCAGAGCTGTCTACCCCTGAGGAGCCTACCGCAGTGTTGGTGTGACGCAGTAGCGTTTGCCAGTCGGTGAGATCAGATCGCAATGGCTGTGGGTCAACAATTACAGCTGACGTGTACTGTACAACGCTTTACAAACTGAGACGTGCGATCCAAAATTGATGCCGCAGGAAACTGTCGCCTGGCATCATCCTACTGCACGACAACGCACGCCCGCACACCACTGCCAAAACCAAAGAGAAGATTCAAGAGTTTCGTTGGAAACTCTTTGACTACCCTCCGTACAGTCCCGATCTTGGCACCAAGCGATTATTTCCTCTTCTTGCATTTGAAACGGTGGCTGGTGGACAGCGATTTCAAACTGACGAACTCGAGACGAGTGTTGCCAACTGGTTCAAGTCCCAGGCGGCGGACTTCTATGTCGAGAGGTTAAAGAAACTGGTGCAGCGTTACACTAAGTGTAACGGTGACTATATGGAAAAGTAAAGTATATATGTAGGCACATATTGCTGTCAATAAAAACCTTCTTTCAAGAGAGGTGTTGTTGTTATTACCAAACGGACCTTAATTTTGGAATACGCCTTGTATAATTTTAACTGGTAAACCTTAAGATGTAAACAAAAGCACTACACAAAAAATGTAGATCTTTAAAACGCACAATTTATTTAAAATTATTTTTTGTAGCATTAACCATTTCAGAGATATCCGTTATTATTGGTTTAAAATTTTCAATAATTTGTCATCTTTTTAATGTGCTGTCGCTATTTAATTGTTTCTCGCAATGTCATGGAAAGATTATGGAATTTTAAAACCAACATATAGCAACCCGCTTCTATACCTCTGACTATCGATTTGGTTTGCTCTATCAACGCTGTACCTACAACGAATGTATAAGTAAACTATTTCTGCAAACGATTATCTGGAGTTACATAGATATATAAATAAGGTTTCGTAACAATAGAGCATGGAAGTTATACGACGATAATGGGTAGAGAAAGTTATGTGAAACTAACCTAAGATTTTTTAAATGTTGTATATATCAAAGCTAGCTACTTACCAGAAGTTGCAGGGGTGGCAATAACGAATTAATTTCACTCCCTTTACTCCTTATATGTAATTGTAACCTCTAACAGCCATGTGACATTGCTAATCATGTTAAAAATCACGGAAATAGGAATGAAATGTCGCCAGTTTGGCCTCAAACGAAATGTTTTTATTCAAATAAGGTTCTTTTAACAATATTCTTTCTGCCAAACATTTTTGGATTTACTTATTATTTAAGTTTTAATTACCCTAAAAACTTATATGAAAATATAGAAAACAGAATAATTTTTAAGCTGCCTTTCGGGGTATTTCTGAGTTTCTTAAATTCTCCCTGATAATCTTTCAAATTCTGGAAAATGATGTACAGACTAGCAATGTGAAAGAATTATCGGAATTATCAAGTAATCTTTGAATAACCACTAGATGAAATTTCAATTCTTTGTACCTTCTCTTTGGCCCGTAATTATTTAAATCCACAATATACACAGTTTTCAGATAATACAAGAATCCCTAACAACGAAACGGGAACAGTTTCCCGTCTCCCAAGCCACCAAGTTGACGTTTCGGGAATTAGATTGCTACCATGGAGGAATATGATCTTCTCAGTTGTTAATTATAAAATATAAGTTGGCTAATCTGATGTTACGCTGGGTAATGAACTCTTTTACAACATGCAAAGTAAATACAACAGTTTCTTACAGAAGGTATTTAAAGGTTTTTGGCATAAGTATCTCCGATTGTCTTTTGTTTCGCTGTATCTTCTGGTTTCTTTTTTTGCTCAATGATAACATCTATCTAGAAGGCTTGGAATGAAATATTCGTGGCTTCTGTCTTATGTTTACAATTATTTTCTTTGTAGTAACAATTATTTTCTATCCGTGTCATTCTCAACGAAACATATGCTTTCTTTGCAAGTACGTCCTTTTCTGACTCCAACATGTTCGTATTCTAGTGTACAGTCTTTGTAAATCCTTTTTAGCCTTTTGTAAATTTATGAATTTAAATTATAAGGTGTCGTATGGTTCATATCCGTGGAGAAAAATAGTGATTTTAAATGGTAAAATAATCATTAAAATCCATTTAATGGATTCCGAGATTACGCATACACGCCATTTTAAAACCCAAACTAATAAATAAGTGGTATAATCTATATCGCAATAATTACGAGGACAATCCCAAAATAATGCAATGCGCTCCCGTCTGCATATATGTGGTTATCTGTTTTATTAGGGTGAGTCGTTTTGAGAAAATTAATCTCTTAAAAGTTAGTGGTAACTAAGTTAATGGTCTTAGACAATGGTAGACGAAAATCAGTTAAGGTCTCGTGATACTTTATATTTAAAGGTCTACGTGTACGTCGCAGGCAGATATTTGTGAATGGCTTTTAGGAAGTACTCGTAAGTTGTGGACGGTCTGAAACAGGCGTCAACAACTCGCTTGATTTTGTGCTAGAGCAAGCAGGCTTGCTCCGTGCACTGCAGTGGGTAGAGTGCAGTGTAACCAGCTAGAGACGGGCTTCTGACAGCAGTGTGGGTCTTTCGTTCCTTTGTAAGACTTCAATCATTAAGTACGTTGTAGTTTGCTTGAATTGTGTTAGATACCAATTAATCACCAAGATGCCTGCTCATATCATTGCTGTAAGTGTGAGAGTTATTCGTTACAAATTAATTCTATACTGTTGCGTTTAAATGTCATTACCGTGGTATTGACCACGTTAAGGAGCTTGTTGTTTTACTATGTCCTAATACTATAATAACTCTCATTTTTTACAATTATTTATGTTACAACTACCAAACCTAATAAAATATATATATGTTCATATTAGAAAAATAAATACTACTGTAAGAGACATTATAATACAGCAATTACTCTACTAATCATGAACCTACATAGATATACAGGTGGGCTATTTAAGTTGAAACTGTACAGAATCTGCAAAACTAAGCGTTGTAGAAAGAAATGCCTTTAATAAACGCCTTGATATTATGGGGGAAAGCAAATGCCATTAGTCGTGTTTTATTTGGACGACGTTGTGATGGTCAATTTAATTTTAAATGGGAACCTACATTTTTGTGTTGTTTTTTCAACCCTCATAAAAAACTAAACAACATTTGTATAAAGCATTTTGCAATTGTTCTTATACCAAAGTAAATAACAACGAAAATTCTGAATGACCGTGTACGAAGAGCACAATGAATGGTTGGAACATTCATGGATGGTCATTTGAGGGTCAAGTTAGGTTTCAATTGGAAACCAATTTTTTTATTTTGTTTCTTTATTCCTCATCACAAAATCAACAGCTCTTTATAAACCTTTTGTAATGAGAAAACAACATACAAAATGTAGGCTCCCATTTAAAGAAATCTGATGTGTTACACTCACATGACTTTCTCTACTCTTGTACAAACTATTTTTACAAACGCTTATTCTCCATCTACTTCATGTTAATCGAGATAAACATTTGCAGACTCTATCTTATTGCTAATTTTCTTGTAGATGCAAGGGGAATATATATTTACAAGGGCAGTATCGAAATACAGTAGCATTTAAGCACATACATATCTCTTAATAGCTGGTTGCTAGGTGCAGCACTATTCCCTTTTCCGCAGATTAATACTCTTTGCATATCCAAGACAAAAAAATGAATAACGAATTCCCATTTGAGAAAATTATTGAAACATTTAAGGGAATAACAAGCAATATCTCGAAAATGGTTCACTCAACAACAAAAATGTATATGACATAAATTGTGTATTTTAACGCGATCTACATCTTCTGTGTAGTAAAAGTTTGTCTATCTCTTATGGTTTACCAGTTATGCAAAAGTCGTTCACAATGAAGAATACTTTTGGAGACATTCCCAGAAAATTCAAGATATACATTCTATTTGTCATGAAAATATCTTAAACATATGATATTTTAATCAAAATCGTTAGAGCCATTTTTGAGAAAATTAAAATTTTCGAAAAATGTTCCATGTAAAGGGTACTCTGGGGTGGGGGTATTTTCTTGAAAATCTTCGTGTCGCATCTCTGGAAGATACTAAACCTAAATACCAAGTTTGGTGTTTATCCGACTGTTCGTTTCGGAGTTATGCTGTTCACAGACAGACACACAGACAGACAGACACACACACGGACATGTTTCCAAAAATATGATGTGTTACACTCACATGACTTTCTCTACTCTTGTAAAAACTATTTTTACAAACGCTTATTCTCCATATGCTTCATGTTAATGGAGATATCGAGATGTCAATCTTATTGATAATTTTCTTGTAGATGCAAGGGGAATATGGTAGGTTTTAAGCGATAGTCAAATATTTTAACGCTGGTTGCTATGTGGAGTATTCCATTCTCTTTGCATGTCCAACACATAAAAAAATGAATAACGAATTTGAGAAAAAGTATTAAGTATTGGAAAATTTAAGGGAATAACAAGCAATATCTCGCAAACGGTTCACTCAACAAAAGAAATGTATATGACATAAATTGTGTATTTTAACGCGATCTACATTTTTCATGTAGTAAAATGTTGTCTATCTCTTATGGTTTACCAGTTATGAAAAAGTCGTTTATAATGAAGAATACTTTTGGAGACATTCCCAGAAAATTCGAGATATACATTTTATTTGTCATGACAATATCTTAAACATATGATATTTTAATCAAAATCGTTAGAGCCGTTTTTGAGAAAATTAAAATTTTCGAAAAATGTTCCATGTAAAGGGTAGTCTGGGGTGGAGGGATTTTCTTGAAAACCTTCGTGTCGCATCTCTGAAAGATACTGAACCTAAATACCAAGTTTGGTGTTTATCCGACTCTTCGTTTTTGAGTTATGCTGTTCACAGACACACAGACAGACACACAGACAGACACACACACGGACATGTTTCCAAAAATGCTTTTTTTGGATTCAGTGAGTCTCAAAACATGTATTTCCGGTGAAATCTCGGTATCGAAATTTTGGGTGGAATGCAATAATTCCCCTACTTACTATACGTAGTAGAGAAAGTAAAAAGGCTTTTTTTGGATTCAGGGGATCTCAAAACATGTATTTCCGGTGAAATCTCGGTATCGAATTTTTGGGTGGAATACAATACTTCCCATACTTACTATACGTAGTAGAGAAAGTAAAAATTAAATTGACCCTAAAATAACCATCATAATGTCCTCCAAACAAAACGCGACTAATGGCATTTACTTTCCCCCACAATATCAATAAAATTTTATTCAATACATTTCTTTCTACAACGCTTAGCTTTGGAGATATTGTAGTGTCTCAACTTAAAATGGTCCACCCTGTATAAACCTATAAACGGTGAATTACGTATTTGAAACGCAAAATATTGGATACCGCCACTGCCCTGAAGAATTGTCTGTTCTTGCTATCCATGCAGTTGAAGGTAACGCAGTGTAGGTGATTCAGCGGGAGCAACGAGCAAGGTTACTCTCTCTCTCTCTCTCTCTCTCTGTTTTACTCAAAGAGCAACCAGTTGGTGACGCCTGGTTTAAAAAGTTGATGAACGTTGTATTAATACAACGGATTACGGTGCGAGGACCCAGATTATCTACAGAATTCACTGCGGAGATTTCTCTTGTCACTGTTTTGGAAGACAACAGATGATGTGAAGAGATGGCTCATAAATGTGATAAATGCAAATCATTACTATTAACAGATCTGCTTCAAAAGAGAAAGCTGACTGTTTCTCCATATATGGGTCATACTATACAAGGATAATCCAGGAAGTAGCGACCGCATGGATTTAATAATTTAAAAAAGCTTCCAAAATTGAAGGTTACTTTCTTTACATAAGCACCACCGATATTTAAGCATCTATCATATCTGCCCACCAGCTTTAGAATTCGTGTTGCCGCCAGTCCATTAAGCCAATACATGTATGTTCGGACACAATTTCACCAAGAAAAGAAAGAGAAATCTTTGAGAAAGAAATTTGTAGCTCATCTATAGTTACGCATCTATCTGTACGATTTTGTTGCTCATTTGATTCTTCAAATAATCTGTGATGAGTGACGGACTCCATTGCTGAACATTTCACACCACTTTCTGTTATCTATTTAGTTCATTACTGCATCCCCATACACTTTCTTCAGTTGACGGTAAATTTCTGCAAGCTTGGGCTTTCAAGCATTAAAACATGGAATAATAGCTCTCACCTCACACTTGGCCGGAGTTTACATCACATAGTTCATTTTGAACAATCACAGAATACGTAGTAACTTTTTTCTACTGGCACTCACGCACACTGAGAAAAGATATCGATTAAAGCATTCGATCTTGAATAGAAGCCCGATGGCGATCAACCTAAGTCTCTAGCGAAAGTAAACAACAATGAATCAGCAACAGAAAATAACTCCATAATTTATAAATGATCACTACTGCAAAGAAATAGGTATCTGCATCTATCTGTACATAGTACTTAAAATATTAAACCGCCTTTTCGTGTAACTAAAACGGCTGAATGTTTATTTTTCATAAGGAATCAATCTTAATCTCTTGAAAAAAGTAATTCCATTGGTTTGCCAGAAGGTGGAACAATATGATTACAACAGATTATGACCTTTTGCATAATGCCACCGTGTTATAATATTAAATGGTTTAAACACAGCTGTGACCCGACGCATCCGAGATTTAAAACTTCTTCAAAGAAGGGGGAGGGATCCAGCGGCTGTCCACATGCCGGAAAGCAGGCGGTCAACTCCATGGGGGACTGACAGATTTTTATGTAAATAGATAGAAAGAAAAGTGACAATAAAGTAACTGTGTTTCGCCTTCGTGCAATCTTGGATAAACCCATGCGTGTTCCCAAAAATAAGAACGTTCTACTTATGTATTTTCTGGGTGCGATGTTGAACCCACTTGTCTACGAAAATGTTAAATATATCTACGGATACATCTGCTGACATAACATGCTATAAACTCACCCTTTCCCACGCTTTCGAAGCGTCCTTCCACTTTACTTCGCAAGGAATCCAAATCAAAAGGTGGACTGAATCCATGGTCCACGCTTCTACTCTTGCTCCTGCAACAAATGATACATCAGATTAGAAATGATTGTAGATTAACCCTAAATCTAAATTTACTAAAAAAGACAGTTCATGACGATATCTGCAGAAGTTAAGCATAACGTTCTTCCCTCAACACTGCAATAAATATTGTTTTCTACTATTTATCTTACATTCAATTGAGTTAAATCAGTTTTACTGTTCAAGTTTTACATGAATTTTCGCATTCAAACTATATAAATATGTAGAGCTTACGTAGTGTATTGACAACTGTAAATGATAAATGTCTAAATATAATACAGAATCACAATATTCGAAGTGGTTCTGAAGCAATATGCGGTAGCAAAAATGGCTCTACTTTTGTAACATAAATTACTTAATATTGAATCCGTAATTGCCTAATCACAAGAACCTATTTAGCTGAAGCAAATATAAAACACTGTCGAATAGATGAACAAGCGTTTCTTTGTGTCAACATTGGTGTCGACAGTCTTATTGGACCAGGCACGCTCTTGACGAGTGTTCGAGTATAGCTTTGTTGTCCTTAGAAATATTAGGAAACGTTTTAAGGAGAGAATATGGACAGTAAAATACAGTGATTTTCCTTTACATTGTGGCCAACACAGTTGCGGAGATACTGTTTCGACGGGAGTCCAAACTGCGCTGGGCGGCACACGAGCCACAGTGTGAAGGAAAAGCACTATATAATGGCGAAAGGGGATGGCTCGTAGAGAGTAGTCCATAATGGGCTATATTCATAAATTTTACGTTTCCAGAGTTTTCTCAGCAATAAGATTGCTCTAATGGCTCAGCAAATACAACACGTTATCGAAGATAAATTTTTTCAAGTCTGATTCAAGTTTCCACCTTATTGTCTACACACAAATAGCGTGAAAGAATAATTATCAAAACTCATTTAACCCAAATAGTTAACTAAAAGGCCCCGAAAATTTAGAACATTTGCAACATTGCAATTCGCCTCTGAGATTACCTTGAAGGCTTATCGGGATACCTAAAACAGATGAGAGGATTTAATGCGCGTGCCATTGCATGGTTAGCTGAGGGTCCCCGATTCGAGTCCCGATGATGGCATTGAATATTTTAAGTCTGAGTTAATACTGTTCCCGTAAAGCAGTAACCAAACCGCAGCGGCATTCCACTGCACGGCGGGCCTCACCTTACCCCTCAATTGTGCTCTTCTCACCCACCTTAAGGGAAAGTGCTCTGTTGCCAGAGGTCTCTGTATTTCAAGGCGCTTTTCTAAAATCTGTGAAATATAGAAGAAAGGGGTTTATAAACTTTTTTCAATAGTGCTCAGCAAGATATATATACCCCCAAAAAGTTACATGCTGGGTAGATGGCCTAAACGTTCAAATGAAAATTAAATTAATTTTGAGTACCCAGCACGTACATTGTGGGGACGAATACTTACTCGGCTGCGGAGGACCGAAACGTGGTGTGGAGGTTATGAGGAAGGCGTGAGTTTTTCACTGTACAAAATTCATAACAAAAAACTACTCACACATTCCTAGTTTTACTTCCCAATCGTTTGGGTTCCTACATTATTAAAAATGAAAGGTGTGAGGAGATGCCCACCGATCCAAAGCCCGACTTACACACGCGGTCCGTTACTCACGGAATCCTGAGACAAACGCTATCCCCCACTACTCGTGGCTAGCAAAGCCACCAGCCAATATTGACGTAAACAACAATGTGTCTGGTAATAACAATGTAGAACAATAATGTAACCCCCCCAAATTATTAATACGCCACAATATCCATAGCCCTTCTGCCGGATATAAGAGCTGCTTTTTCAACAATTTAATTGCTCCTGTGTACCTATAAAAAAGCCTACCAACATTTATGTGCATAAAATTTAGAATAAACATAAAATAAATTATACTGAAGCTAGTGAAATTGTAACATGAATTATTTAAATTGAACTGTGAGTTGTACTCTGTTTAGAATGTTTAAGAGAGCTCAACCGTGCAGTAGGAACTGAAACGCA
Source organism: Deroplatys truncata (assembly GCA_030765065.1). Taxonomy (NCBI): domain Eukaryota; kingdom Metazoa; phylum Arthropoda; class Insecta; order Mantodea; family Mantidae; genus Deroplatys; species Deroplatys truncata. Next base: position 54,030,541 of record CM060985.1, read on the forward strand.
AATTCCAATTTTGGCTCCTTCTGTCAAGATGTAACGAAATTTGCGTTGCTGCAATGCTTTCAAATCCTATGTTCGCTTTCACCAGATTATTTCTTGCCCCTTCTGCTTGTGATACATCAAACGGGATTGAAGCACATCAACTCAACAACATCATCAATATTAATCTCGACAGACCATTACCCACTACTAATTGATTGAGCTACATCTCTATTACTTTGTAACGCGTTATCTTCAAATTACGAGCGGTCAAATGAATAATTATCCCTTTGATTACTCCGCGTTTGTTAGCTCAATTTCTGTACCAAACATCACACGGATTGGCACGGTTCTTCAACGTAGAAAATGACTAGGTTAAGGGCCGACTGCATAAATATCGCTAATTGAGGTTCTATTTTTTTTTATCTAATAAGAAATACGCCTATCCTCAAGCGAAAATAAATTATACCGAGGAGATAAATCGTTTAGCATGAAATCAGTTGTTTTAGAGTTCATCTATTTGCTATATAAGTGAGTTTTACAACTCTAATAAAAACAAAAATCTGCTGCGTCACATTCGCATGACTTTCACTAGTCACTCCTCTACAAATTAGGCTCACAAAAGCTTGCTTTTCTATCTACTCTTGTTAGTCGAGATATACCTTCGTTATACACTTACACATTTCGTTATAGCTATACGAAGGATAAGAAGGCTGAAGCAACACTCGGATTTTTAAAACGCGACTTCCCGCTTGAAAAGAAGTATTTGTAAATTAAAAAACCAAAAGCAAAGAATATCTCGGAAATGATTAACGCCAAAAAAGAGAGAAAATAAAAAAGAAAGAAAGAAAAACGTAAGTTTTATACTTTAACAGATCGATACTTCTGTGCAGTAAGATCTTTTCCATCTCTTGGGGTTTTCCAATTTTACAAAAGTAATTCAGAATGAAGAGGACTTCACAGGCTATTCCCAGAAAATGTAAGATACACATTTTATTGGTCTAAAAATATCTTGAACATATGACATTGTAATAGAGCCCTTTTTTGAGGTAATAAAAAAATAACGAAACTTTTCCATGTGAAAGGTAGCCTGGGGTGGGTCGATTTTGATGAAAACGTTCGTGTCGCATTTTTGGAAGACGTTGATACTGACATTTTCGAACAGACTTTCGTTATCTTGTCCACAGAAAGACACACAGCTTTACCTAAAATGCTTTTTAGATTCAGAGGGCCTCAAAACATGTATTTCTGGTGAAATGTCGGTATCGAATTCTTGGATGGAATGCAATACTTCCTCCACTTACTAAAGGTAAGTAGTAGAGAGTGTAAAAATGGCAACACAGGTAATGATGATTATATTACTGGTATATTCACTTTTTAAAGAAATTCTGGTAGCCTTCACCTTTTCGCTTCAAAACAGCGTACAACTGCACATACGTACTTTTATGTCACCTTTCTTCTTATGAAAATACGGCGTGTTACATTCTTATGAAGCGGCACCGCGGTAACGTGTGCGACTCGCATTCGGGAGGTCCCGGTTCGGTCCCCGGCGACCGCCCACTCTAACCATGGATTTTTTGTGATTTTCCCGGATCGGCAGGCGAATGCTGAGGGGTTCAATTTCTACCATGACTTTGCTGTACCTCATTTCCTGTACCATCATCTTTCTTGTCATCTGTTTCAGGGTTGTAGGACCAGGCGACGGTGTTCGGCGGGCTGCGGCTGGGCGGTGGGTATGGATATGTAGAAGTGTCTTCACTGGCGTCGTTGCGGGGCTGCTCAGTTTGGACCCGCCTCCGAGTGGGCTCTACCAGAAGGGTCGTCGTGGATCTGGAGTTTTGTGGGTTGTACCGGGCAGCGGCAGATACGTTCGATCTGAAAACGTTAGGGACCTCTTCCATATTTGCGCCCGTGTAATCCGGATCTGGTCGCCCTTCGGGTCTCTCCCGCATTTGCGGTCCAATTGCGGTGCTCTGTCCCGGTTGCGGGGGCTCTCCGTCCATAACTTTCCCTTTAACACCCATATGACCTTCACACTTCGCAAGTGCATGCAACTCAAGGAGGACCGGTCTGCTACATTGTAATTTGTGCAATTATATAGAGGGGGGAGTAAACTAAGTCTGGTAGGCGCTCGAAAAATTAATCTTACAATTATTTTAAAACATTGTTATACACATTCACATAATTTTCTCTAACCATTCTTCCCAAACTATTCATACAAAAGCTTATTTATCTACTTCATGTGTAGGATAAACGTTTGCAGAAGCCTCTCTTTACACATTTCCTTATAGGTACAAGAGAGATACAGAAAGCTGAAGAAATAATCAAATCTTTAAAAAGTGAGGCGCTATTTGTGTTGGCTTTGAAATTCCACGACATTGTATACCACGAGATACCTACAAACGATTGGCGACTTAGCGCTTAAAAAGTCTGCTGTAATACATTCGCACGACTATCTCTGCCAATAACAAATCTATATCATACTTCTCATACAAAAAGTTATTTTCTCACTACATTACTCAGGATATATTTTTACCTGCTAAAATGATTTCAAATTAAAGAAAACCATTTCAACATGTGGAAACAACATTCAAATGTTTATATGCGGTAAACTCTTGCGATGGAGACAAAAGAAAGAGAGGAAACAAAGAATGGCAAACTTTCAAGAATGCCCGTTAGATGACGCTTAGGAAACTTTTAAACTTTTAAAATGGAATATTTCGCAAACGGCTAACGCAGAAATTTTTAGTTTCTTTACTACGTATAGTAAGTAGGGGAAGTGTTACATTCCACCCAAAAATTCGATATCGAGATTTCACCGGAAATACAAGTTTTCAAGCCCCTGAATCCAAAAAAAGCATTTTTAGAAAAACGTTCATGTGTGTGTGTGTGTGTGTGTTAACATACAACTCAAAAACGAAAAGTCGGATAAATACCAAACTTGGTATTTGGGTTCAGTATCTTTCAAAGACACGATACGAAGATTTTCAAGAAAATAACCCCACCCCAGACTACCCTTTACTTGATACATTTTTCGAAAACTTTGATTTTCTCAAAAATGGCTCTAATGACTTTGATTAAAATATTATATGTTTAAGATACTTTCATATCAAGACTTTTCTGGGAATGTCCCCCAAAAGACCTCTTCCTTCTGAATGACCTTTGCATAACTAGTAAACGTAAGAGATAGACAAAGTTTTACTACACAAAAAATGCAGATCTCGTTGAAACGCACAATTTATGTTATATACCTTTTTGTTGTCCAGCGAACCATCTCCAAGGTATTCCTTGTTATTCGTTTGAATTTTCCAATACTTATACTTTTTCTCAAATAGGAATTCGTTATTAGTTTTTTTTTAATGTCCTGGACATGCAAAGAGAATGGAATGCGCCACATAGCAACCAGCTCTTAAAATATTTGACTATCGCTTAAAGCCTACCATATTCCCCTTGCAAGTACAAGAAAATTAGCAATAAGATAGTTTCTGCAAAGGTTTATCCTCGAATTATGAAGTAGATGGAGAATAAGCGTTTGTAAAAATAGCTCGTACAAGAGTAGAGAAAGACGTGAGAGAGTAACACATATATTTTATCCAAGCTGCGTATTTTAACTTCTACATTTTCCCTAGAGTAAATTTTCGTCTATCTTTTAACATTTGTTTACTATACAGAATTCAATCAAATAAACGGAAGCTCAAAGGATATTTACAGAAAATTAAGGTATATGTTGCATTTCTCATTTCTAAACATAAGACATTTCACAAAATCGTTAAGGGCCGTAAGAGAGACAAATACTAACGAAAATCTTTCCACGTCAAGGGTAGTTTGAATGGGGAGATATTTTTGAAAAATCTTCGTGTCGCATTCTTTAGAAGATGCGATACTAAAACCTGATTCTCATAGGTTTGCTTCGCTGACATGTATTCCGGGCTCCCTTTCCTTTCCCTATTGGCTAATGTAATGTCTCTGAATGTCGATATATGACAAGCTAGCCCTATGGCAGATGCACATGCTTTATTCATTCTGAGAGGCAGGATTAAACCAAAAGGCTCCTCCTACTTCCAGGTGCATTAATTGTGTAATTTTTGTTTTATGGACGCTCATTAACTACTGTGGTTCTCAGCGTCCTATTCTATATTGGACGTGAAAGACAGGAAATTTTGCTCAGAGGCCTCTTTTTTACACCCGAAAAAATCCATCGCCCTCCGCCGGGTTTGAACCCGCGACCTCGGGAACTAGAGGCTAGCATGGTAAGCACTACACCACGGAGAACGACTATTAACATAACATATTTGATTCATGCGGTTACACAAATGCAAGTTTCGCAATTCTCTTCCAAAACATTAAGACAAATAATCACGTTAAATAAGAAACTAGTTTATATGGCACAGCAAGCTATTCCACAATAGCAGCCAATGAGAGGTGACTAGTGCAGTGACAATTAGGAGATACGGAGAAAAGTTATATGGAGCAGGGTTTAAGGGGCACTGAGATTGAGGTTTTAGGTGAAAATGACAAAATTTTTGATTCTAAAGACGGCTGTGAATCATTTTTGCCAAACGTTTTCAGGATCCGCCATGTTTAGAAGCCCAGCAAAGCGTTTAATCACCCATGCGCTCCCTTTTAACCCTACTGGACTCACTTCTCCGTTCTGTTTTTTTCTCAGTTTTATATTCTTCCTCTTTAAATTTATTCCTTACATTTCAGGTTTTCTCCGATTTTTATACAAATTTGCATATATAATCTCAAATGTGCTATCTAAAGAGTCGAGCATGCATTTTATGATTGGTTTATTCATTGGCTTAAATAAAAATTTTAGTCAAAGAAACAAGGAACATTTTAACTCCAACTACTTCATAAAAACATTTATTCCCCCCTACACCTAATAACACCAACTTCAATCAGTTTACAGTTCGTTTATAAACGGCTTTTTGTAGAGCATTTGTAAATAACTGAATATTGCAATTTTATAAACTGCTATCCTTTAATTAATTAAATTTCACTTCAATCAAATACATTCACTTATTTTCACCATACTAAAGATCAGAAAATGCCACTATCATACTTCTCTGTCAAATGTTAATGCGCAAGGTAATTTTAGAAAATTTGCATTGTTTCGCCAATTAAAACTAATTGTATTTTCTGAGAGACTATTTGATCTAGAAATTTGAGTTTTTCTATACTCATTTCTTTATTTACTCACATTAAGCGTGCCAGTTTTCAAACAAATAACTTTAAAGTTAAAAATGTTATAAAATTAAGTTCGTGTCAAAGTTCGGTATTTAACCGAGTTGCTTTTTGGGTTATGCTGTTCAAATACGCGCGCGTATAGTAAGTAGGGGAAGTATTGTATTCCACCAAAGGTTCGATACCGAGATTTCACCGGAAATGCAAGTTTTGAGACACCCTGAATCCAAAAAAAAAGCATTTTTGGAAACATGTCTGTAAACAGCATAACTCAGAAACGAGCAGTCGGATAAACACCAAACTTGGTATTTAGTTTCAGTATCTTCCAGAGATGCGACACGAAGGTTTTCAAGAAAATCCCCCCACCCCAGATTACCCTTTACATGGAACATTTTTCGAAAATTTTAATTTTCTCAAAAATGGCTTTAACGATTTTGATTAAAATATCATATGTTTAAGATCTTTTCATGACAAATAAAATGTATATCTCGAATTTTCTGGGAATGTCTCCAAAAGTATTCTTCATTGTGAACGACTTTTGCAAAACTGGTAAACCATAAGAGATAGACAAAATTTTACTACACAAAAAATGTAGGTCGCGTTAAAATACACAGTTTATGTCCTATACATTTTTTTTTTTGTTTGTTCAGTGAACCATTTTCGAGATATTGCTTGTTATTCCCTTAAATTTTCCAATACTTTTTCTCAAATTGGAATTCGTTATTCATTTTTTTTGTCCGGGACATACAAAGAGAATGGAATGCGCCACATAGCAACCAGCTCTTAAAAGATTTGACTATCGCTTAAATACTACCATATTCCCCTTGCACCTACAAGAAAATTAGCAATAAGATTAACATCTCGATTAACATGAAGCATATGGAGAATAAGCGTTTGCAAGAATAGTTTGTAAAAGAGTAGAGAAAGTCGTGAGAGTGTAACACATCAGATTTTTAACTATTAGTTTTGTTAAAGGGATTTCAAAACGTGCATTTCCGCTGAAATTTCTATATAAGTTCTGGATGGAATACAGTTCTTCCTCTTATCTAATTAAGGTAGGTGACAGAAACTAAAATATGGAAACGGCATTTTATAGTATACATGTACATATTTTTGTACCTGATAAGGTCCCTTTATAGGACAACATATTTTTATCCCACGAATACAAACCCCCTCCCTCACTGTAGTGTTTTCGCCGCTCCTCTCTGTTTACAACTCCGGCAGTTAAAAGTTAGGAACATCATTACGGGGGGTAATGGTAGTACGATAATGATTCTTTTAGAAGCCAGAAATTTAGTTTGTTTTTCTCCGTGAAAATGATCGCCCTCTTGATGTTCATTATCGGTCTCGGCTACTGAAGGAGCACAAAATAAATATAATGATGGGTGGTAAAGCTTCTACGGCAAGCTCATTGAGATTCTCCATGGAAGGAATATATCAGCAAGCTAGGCAGTAATTTTAATAAAGACGTGCTTCTAGATAGACTTATGTTAATGTACGAATCATTTGGAGGAGAATAAAGTTATCGTATATAGTGGTCAATTAACTTGTCTTAGGGGCACTTATACATAAATGGGCACAATCTACATAATTAGAAACGACATCCAAAATACACGATTTGGAATGTGCTTACCGCATGCTGCGATTATGCACGCGGAATCTTAGGCCGTATAATTAATATTTGTATTAATTCTTGTTTGTTTTTTCTTTCCTTTCTTCCCTCCAAAGTTATGAAATCTTGCTCTACTATACTGATTTTATGTTAATAAGCATTTTAAACAAGTTTCATGGATGTCTCTAGTGATGCGAATTCAAGTATTAATATAAGGAAAGTACACCGATCTCTGCCATGCTTTAAGGGATAATATGAAATGATAAGAGGACATAATTAACCAGTTTTTAGATTTTTTAGTTTATTGTACGCATTCCAGTTACAATTTACAATATTCTGATACATTTATTCATCATATTCCTACTTTAATATGTACATTCCTGGCACCTTCCTTTGTGTTGCACAGCTAGTATGGCTCCCTGGCCTTCAGCACTGCTATGCAACATTTACTTGCCTTTGCTAAAACCTCAGTACAATTCATTTTATCTTATCTCTCCTCTCCCTCTTCTTCTCCTTGACTTTCTTCATTCATTTGTATTTCACTTTTATTAAGAAAACCCCTACTTTACTATTATTTACATCCTGCTTGTTTGTTAACATTTTCAATGGAACTAAATTACTCCCCATATTGTTCCACTTCTCGTCCCAGATTTTCTCTCTCCATTTTTTTTAAATCTTCACATTCAGCTAGATAATATTCTACACTTTCCTTACCATCACAAAATTCATACATTCCTTTATTACTGCCTCTTAAGTCGGCTACGATATGAATGCGTGCGATGGGAAGAGGAACTAAACAGTTACGGAACAAGTGGTAGGGGCATCGGAAGGACAGTCAGGTAAAGAAAACATCCGCAGGTCCGAGTTGCATTTACTAACGAGGCTGAGGCCTGCTTTCGTTGTACTACTGTACATTCCCCTATTACCTTGTCCCTCAACCCTCTCTGACCCCTAGCCTTGTTAACGCTAGGTAACATAAACACTAGCGCCCTCCTCCAGGCGCATTCATAACAGCCAATATAATACATTTTTATGATCTAGAGTAAACTAGAGTGCTGATACCTGCTCAGTTTGAATGCTCTATTTTTAATGAGATCAGCCTTATAATCTTTGAAATTAAATATTTTCGGAAAATCGTATTCCTATGTGGCAGAAACGTTAGGCAGCGAGAAAGGTTTTTGTTATTAGATTTACTGCGAGGACAAGCGAGAGAAAATATTGAGGAGGTTGGAGACAATTTTTAAAAGAAGCCGGAATCCCGTAACGTCTTGCATTCATTGTGTATGACAAACAAAAGTCATCCATCTGTTCAGATAACAGGCGCGAAGCGCGAGGCAGAAGGCAGTAATTCAGTTGTAAGCAATTGTGTACAATTATAGCGTGTAGAACGTTTATGTAGGTTATTTGTTTAACATTTTACGTAAATATTTATAGTTATGGAGGAAGAAGGCGAAATGTTAGTGCAAAATAATAATGAATGCGTTAGATTATTCAAGTAAAATGCGTGTTAATAAGGCAGTAAAAGAAACGCTAAGGCTACAGGATGTTCAGAAATAGTAGTGTATACAATAAAAAAAGGAACGAATAAAAGGAACTCTAAGAAGGACGTCATTAAAAAAGAAAGCGAAAAGAATGGGGGGAACAAAAAAAGAACCTCTTAAGTTAACGCAATAATATAATGGAATAGCGCAAAGTGGAGTGCGGCGCATCGTTCATTCTTTGCTGCTTGTAAACATTCCATCCACGTTGAATGTAATTTTGTCAAAGATAAATAGTGATGATAACCTACCAAACTACAGCTTTTATGATTTTATGTATCAATATTTCTTTGATTACATGTGGCAACAGAGCGCTCCATTTAACCTGTACTGTCTTTTAAGCGTGAGGCGCGCTATAGTTACGCTCACTAATGCTTAAAATATAATGGAGACAGCAACTATTTACTCCAGAGGCAGCCAACTGAATTAGTGACGTGTCACAGTCGTGTGATATGGTACCGCCTTGTCTTTCACAACCACATAGGTACAAAGTACATTTCGGAGATATTCCTTCCTATTAGGTTAACTTTTCAAATACTTATACTTTTCTTAAGTGGTAAGTCGCTGTTCTTTTTTACTCGTCATGTAAGGAACATGGTATTTCAAAGCCATCACATTGCGATCCAATTTTTTTTAAAAATCTGACTATCGCTTTGGGCTACTCCAACCATCTTATACCTACAAGCATGTGTACTAGTCGGCTGCGATATGAGTGCATTTGGACCAGGGCGTCACCGTTTTGTTGATAAATCGTAAAGTCATCAAGCCTAAGGATCGGAGCGGGATGAGGGGCAAGGCGATAGTGGCAATGTACAGATGCAGAATGAAAACAGTACTTGAATTTGCACGCAGCAGCCTCGCTTATTAAACGCAACTCGGAAATGGGGATCTTTTCTTTACCTGACTATCCTCCTGATGTCCCGCCCACTTGTTCCATAACTGTTCAGTTCCTCTTCCCACAAAACGCACTGATATCGTGGCCGACTAGTACCTACATGTGTAATAAAAGTTTATCTCGATTAGCAAGAGGCAGGGAGAATAAATACATCTTTTTTAAGAAAGTTTACAGAAGATTAGAGAAAGTCATGTGAGTGCAACACATCAGATGTTTCTTTCGTCTATTCTTCAGAGTCCAATACTCTGGACCAACCTTAAGGACACTATCCATTATTGTTTTGTTATTTTTTAAATTCGCTGTTCCATAGGACCTTGTCACTTTACTAGCCTGGCTGATTACCACTATTATAACGATTCCTAATATAATCGTCCTGCAACAGGAATAAATCATAATGCGCTTCTTGCACCACCTTTCATCTTTCAGAAGCAGAAGCTTGACCGAATACTCTGTTTACAGGAAAAGTACTCTAGCAAGCTGCCAGGTAATACTTTCATATCCAGATAAAAAGGAAATTTTAATCCTCTTAGTTTACATTAGCATCTTGGACTGTTCTCAAGTATAAAATAAACAATTATTTTAACGCAATGAGACATTTCACGTCGCAGTCACATTCCGCCCAGGCATCCAGTACATTGGCTTGAAAGTTGTCTTTCAGGTCCCACATGCAAATGTTTCTTTCAAGGACGAAACCTTGCCTTTGCTTAGTTCTATTTTTAATTTAACCCTCGAGCGATCTACCAAATTGACAGAAAGGGCAACAGCCTTTATACCATGTGCAGATTTTTCTGATGCACTAGCACGGAACGAAACCAGTTTTTCAATCTGCGCTGTGGATCAATTAACAAAACAAACTCAGCATTTATGGTCTCCACTGCAAAACAAAGAAATGTAAAACGGCATTACTTTCTTTGGCTGCCGCTCGTCATCTATGGTATAGAAAGAATTGCTTCGGCCAAAAATTGGTGTATACTATGGTTTTAAGGGGGGGGAAATTTGAATTAAAAACAAACTGTGTTAAAATCACATGTCTTTCTCTGCCCAATAATGTACTTTAATTCAGTTCCGCAAATTAATCAAAGAATCTTAATTTTATACTTATTACTTTCTCTACTACATATAGTAAGTAGAGGAGGTATTGTATTCCACCCAAAAATTCGATACCGAGGTTTCACCAGAAATACATGTTTTGAAACCCCCTGAATCCAAAAAAAGCATTTTTGGAAACATGTCCGTGTGTGTGTGTGTGTATGCGTGTGTGTCTGCCTGTGAACAGCATAACTCAGAAACGAACAGTCGGATAAACACCAAATTTGGTATTTAGGTTCAGTATCTTCCAGAGATGCGACACGAAGGTTTTCAAGAAAATCCCCCCACCCCAGATTACCCTTTACATGGAACATTTTTGAAAATTTTAATTTTCTTAAAAATGGCTTTAACGATTTTGATTTAAATATCATATTTTAAGATATGTTCATGACAAATGAAATGTACATCTCGAATTTTCTGGGAATGTCTCCAAAAGTATTCTTCATTGTGAACGACTTTTGCATAACTGGCAAACCATGAGAGATAGACAAAATTTTACCACACAAAAAATGTAGATCGCGTTAAAATACACAATTTATGTCATATATATTTTTTGTTGTTGAGTGAACCATTTTCGAGGTATTGCTTGTTATTCCCTTAAATTTTCCAATACTTACACTTTTTCTCAAATGGAAATTCGTTATTCATTTTTTTTGTCCTAGACATGCAAAGAGAATGGAATACTCCACATAGCAACCAGCTCTTAAAATATTTGACTATAGCTTAAAACCTGCCAATTCCCCTTGCATCTACAAGAAAATTAGCAATAAGATCTCGATTAACATGAAGCATATGGAGAATAAGCGTTTGTAAAAATAGTTTGTACAAGAGTAGAGAAAGTCATGTGAGTGTAACACATTAGAATTTTTTTACTAAGATTAAATGCTTTCCGAAATGGTTTCAATGCATATTTTGTTTTAGCTACATAGAAATATGGAAGATGCTGGTACAACAGTCAAATATTAAAAATGAAACTCGCTACCTCTAAGCTGGACTTGACAATTTAAAATACTCTATGAATGACCGGATGAGAAACGAAAGAACAGCATAGCATTTCAAAAGCGTGACCTTGAAATGTGTACTGGATAATTCCAACCAACAAAAGAAATATATCGAAAAATGGCTACAGCTGCTATAAACTGATTTAACACTACTCGTATACTTTAGAAACCTCAACATGTTTCCTAAAGCATGTTTTCTTAGGGTATTGTTTACAACACCAAGATAAAAACCTTAGGTCTAGAAAATTGCTAATGCTACGAAGAAACTGACATAACGACCCAACATTTTATTGATATAAGATTCTGAGCATCTCCTTTGGTTTCATAATCATACAAAATTCAGTTAGAATGAAGGTATCTTCATAGGCTATTCACAACAAATTCCACATGTGTATTTTATTCCTGTCAACACGTCGAACCTACGATATTCTAATTAAAATCTTTCGAGTATGTTGAAGTTAGCGTAATGCAATTAAATTATTAACTGCGTGGTTAAACCTATACATTAAGTACTAAATGAATTTATTACCTCAGATAAGTGATAAGACTTGCTAATTCCCTCGACAACTCTAAAAAATGTTCAAGTGCAAAAATTCGAATTAGCATCACAATTAAATAATCCAGCATTTATGTAATTAACTCGTCAACTTTTAAACACATCTGTAATACACTGTAACCATGTATGAAATATTATTACGGGCAATTTTTAGTTAATGAGAGCACGATTGAACCAATATAATATTTCTCCCCATTCCATGTTCCATTTAGTTTGTACCCTCTGTGTCAAGAGTAGTTTTGCGTCTGCATGTGTTCATCCCTAGCACTTGCACCCGCGCATCCTTTGAACTCCATGTTGTAAGAATACGCTTGCCCTTACGTCATCGTTGTAAACCAAGCAAGAATTCATTCCTGAGCAGTTTGAAGCAGGTGTTACGAGAACTTTCTGAGAGCGGTGTTTTTCTTAATACGTACAAGGTCCATTCAATAAATAACTGGAAAAGTTGTATAAAAAGTACAAAACTTAGACAAAGTTTGTGCTTCTTTGGGAAGGTAGAAGCAGACGACTGAAAAATTCAATGCCATAGCCGGGATTTGAATTACGGTACTTCCGGTCTCCGTCCGGTTGCTCTAACCACTGAGCTACCATAGAAACATGCAGGCACGACATTAAATTCATGTCATCTGTATGTCATCTCAATAGAATTTGAGATCTCCTTGTGGTTTACCGGGTAAAATGCGAATCAGTTGGAGAATTTAATGTCGTACCGGCATGTTGCCATGGTAGCTCAGTGGTTAGAGCAACCGGGGGGAGACCGGGAGAACCGTGGTTGAAATCCCGGCTATGGCATTGAATTTTTCAGTCGTTTGATTCCACCTTTCAACCTTCTCCAACACACAGCTTGTGTGGAAGAACAATTAATTCCATTTGTGCTTCTCTGTTGTTTTGGTGATGTCCTAGAACTATTATCAGATGGACCTGCCTCGCGAACGGAATGCTGGGAATCAGTGAAACAAGATGGCGGCACTCTTGCAGCTTTGCACCAACGTGGAGCAGCGCAGTGTCATTAGACTTCTGTTAGTTGAAGGGTTGAAACCATTCGAAATTCACCGTCGGATGGCAGTGCAATATGGTGAAACTTGTTTGAGTCAAACACAAGTGTACTAGAGGGCAGGGAAGTTCAAACGGGATGTAGCAAGTGTTGAAGGTTCGCCACGCTCAGGACGCTCTACCTGTGAAGTACGCAAACCTTATGCGTGAAAATTTGAAATCAGCAATTTTGAGGAAGTGGCATGGACTGGTATCTAGTGGCGTCCTGTTAATGCATGACAACGCGAGGCCACACACTGCTAGTCACAATAGATACCACCAAAGACATGAAGTTCGTCTGCTTGCCCCACCCCCGGTATTCCCCGGATCTGGCACCTTCAGAATATCACATGTTAAACCCATTGAAAGAAGCTGTTAGTGGCTCAAGGTTCGCTGATGACGAGGAAGTCCAGGCAGCAGTGCATAACTGGTTATACACACGCCCCCTTTGGGAATTCTTTGCACGTGGAATTGAAAAGCTTGTTCAGCGCTGGCATAAGTGCATAGATCGTGAGGAGGATTCCATTTTCGTAATAAATTCTGTAATAAAAGCTTTTTCCAGTTATTTATTGAATGACCCTTGCATTTTCAACCTTGCATTAGGTTTAGGTTCAGGAAGATTGGGGTATTGACCATTTGTGATCCACTGTGTGCACCCCTTTATTTTCTAGTCTCTCAGAGTGCCTGCATCCTTTATAAAGACCTTAGATTTCTTACTGAGGCGTTATTGACTTCATGCAATTGCATAAACCCTTAGTTAAAGTGTTTAATCCTTTGACCTGCAGGTGGCTTACAGCCACACAACAAATGATTCGCCGTTTCACCTGCCTTTCTTGCATCTCATACAAGTTGGATCAACTTTACCCATCTTGTACAAAGAGAGCCAAAGAACTACGAACCGGCTGCGCAGTGTTTTTCCTGTCCGCGTCCTCGGCGCTCGTTGCTGTCTGTCGGTATCATAGAAAAGCGCGGATGAAACCATACAACATGTTTAAAACTACTTTTAAAGGCTTTACCTACCAACTTTATGAAAGGCGATACTGAAACTGGCCTACGTCGTTGTCCATACATTTTTGGCACCTCTTTAGGATACTATCATTCGCCGTAGTTCACGTTGAGAAATGCTGGCAATTTCCTGGCAGATACTTTGTTTTAATTCTTCCAGGGTGTGTGGGTTTGTCTTGTACACTTCGTTTTAAGTTAACCCAAAGATAGAAATCGCAGGGGGACCGAGGGGTCCACAAATCTCTACTAATAATTCTGTCCTCAAACGCACTTTCATAAAGTTGTTAAGTAAAGGCTTTAAACGTAGTTTTAATGTTGTATGGTTTCATCCGCGCCTTTCTATGATAGCGGCAGACGGCAACGAGCGCCGAGGACATGGACAGGAAAAACACCGTGCCGGTTCGTAGTCTTTTGGCTCTCCCTGTATAAGGGTACTTTGAGATGCCGTGTCATCATTCCAACCGTCCAACAGAGTTGCACTCTGCTCATACAAATCAGTTTATGAGTGCTGCTTTTATTAAATCAGGGATTGTTATTTTTGATGCGTTACTGCAGGATTTCTAACATTAAACACATCTTTATCATTTTTTCCCGTAACAATTTAATGACTATGGTGCTGTTGTCGATCTCCCTGAGTTTTTCTGTGCTGCCGACAGCGTCCTATTCACGCTTCTAATGGTTGACTTTCTGTTCGCTAGAGCGCTGTCTTTAGTGAAGAAATCACAAATTTAAATAAATGTTAATATATTTGACGTTGAACTGCTTTGATAAATCACTTCCAACTCATGGTTGCTATGACAACGACGTAGTTTAGTGATATTCTATTTTTAGAAACTCTGGCATATACTTGTAGCAATTGACACGAGGAGTAGCTGGAGGTTTTTCTTTAACTCGTCAACTGTCTTAGCGTGCAGAGTTGGCAGAACTTAGGTAATTAGGCGTACTTTGTATGTTTGGTTTCTTAACATGTTACAATATAACAAACAGCGCCGATAATTTCAAATAAGGCGTCAGTTTGATTTGGAAGTTATTTAGAAGTGTAGCTTTTCTTTTGCTGTGAAAGTGAAATATGTATCCGTCTGTTAATACTACAAGAGACACCGTTTAAACTGTTCTTTGACAGACTATGATACTGCCCAGACCTATCGCCTGCTTTATTATGAAATAATGGACAATATTCTAATGGAAATAGACTTGAGATTCAAAGACTGCGAGAAATTACAATTTCTATGTCTCAAGACTCAACAAAATTAAAAAACTTCAACAAAGAGTGCCCTGCAAATTTTGTAGTAAATTTAGAACAATGCTATCCGCAGAATTTCAACAATATAGCTCGATTACGAAATGAATCATCACTTTTCTATGCCGACAACAGTTTTAGAAGCAAGAATTGAGAACAGATTTTACGAGGCCTTCACGTAAACAGCGATGCTTTTTAAGAAAGTTATAAATTATTTAGTTTGGTGTTGGCTACACCTTCAACAAGTGCATCTGTGTAACGCAGTTTCTCTTGTCTGGAAAGACTGAAAACATTTTCGTGCAACTCATCGAGAGTCAGCCTTTCTACGAGGACATTGATAAATATACTTGCCTGAAGGACAGGAGGATAGATTTAATTTACAAAAATAGGGCGAGTTTAGATAGTTTTATTAAAGTATTTTACATTTTAGTATTTAATATTCCTTTGTATAGGAAATTTAGTAATAGTGGTAGAAAATAATAATTTTTGTTATACGACATCACTTCACCAGCGGCCACTACTGGTCTGAATCATGGTTTAATTTCGTATGCTCTTATAATGAGCATGACGCATATCACAGCACTGGTCCAACTGCATATCTACGCAATTAAAACACTAGGAAATGCAATGTAAACTACAGCAAAGCGCAACAGCATTTGTAAATACATAAATCCACAGTCATGCTATTTCGCGTGTTGGCGCATGCCTGACAGACTTTGCGTGAAGTTTCTCTCATTAGTAAACAAAATATAGTGTCATGTGGTTTATTTAAGCATGCAGCCCGCCCTACAAGCAGCTTCTTATCGCTTGTACTAATATTTTTCCAACTATTGTTAAACAGCGGGTAAATGCGTCCATGAAAAAATGAGGAAGGGCCTTTTAAAAACACGTGATCATTAACATTTAGTATTAACCTACTTTGGAAAAAAGGATCTAATAATTAATGTTGAATAACGTTTTTAGCTGCAGAACTTCTATTAAAACACTGGTATTTTAGTCCTGTGATTTAATTTTATACACAATATTCAACAAAAGATAGGTACCTACATTGCTTACTAAACTCTATTCCACATACCTTGCCCCGTATTTCTTAGCTATCATGTGCCTAGTCTCTTTGGCTGTGCCGTGGAATAGTTGTTGTGTGACACAAACTAGTATCCAATTTAACGTGATCATTTACTTAATACATTCGAAGAAAATTGCCAAATCTACATTTTCATAACTGTATGAATTGTATACATTAAGTAACAGAGTTAATACTCTGAAATGTATGCAAGTTCTTATTAACAAATAGGTAGGAGGATCCTCCGGTTTCACCTGCCTCTTCATGAGAGCGTTGGATCATTTATCATGACAGAGGCGAATCAGCGTGACCGTTTTTAGGTGGTGCTGTACTGCGAGCCCAGATGTAAACGACGGGCGCATACTTGCAGTGCTCGTACAGGTTGTATCAAAAGAGCATGCGGAGATCGTCGACAGTGAATGTTCTCAGTCTCCCACTTAAAAAAAACCGCTATATCGTAAGAAACTCCTTTCGACTTTGCAAGAGGCAATAGGTGGATACGAACAATACACTTATATCTGTGTAGTGGTTACATGCTAGCCTCTAGTTCCCGAGGTCGCGGGTTCAAACCCGGCGGAGGGCATAAAAATCCTTAGTATGGCTTCCTTCGGAAAGGAAGTAAAGCCGGTGGTCGCGTGTCGTAGACCTCAAGTCTTATAAATAGGTCTATGAGAAAAACTACCGGTCTTTCACGCCCAATATAGAATGGGACGCTAAGAAACACAGCAGTTAAAGAGCGTCCATAAATAAAACTCAATTTAGTTTTAATTTATACCTGTGTGATACATAGGGCTATTCAAAAAGAAGGAACAGACTTTACATATTTATTTCTAATGAACGACAATAGATAGCAACACATACGACACATCATTAAATAGCGGAAAGTTCAAAGTTTTAAGCCCCACCTATTAGATCCATTTAGTGCCTACAGCGGTGCTGTGTTTGTTTACGAGAAAATGGCGACGCCACAAGAGAAGTCGTTTTGTGTGCTGCATTATGCAAAGAGTGAATCCATTGTTTCATTGCAGCGTGCATTTCGTTCAAAGTTCGAGTCACCTCGACATACTAAATTTGCAATTAATACAGTAAATTCGTAGAATATGTTGTGTATGCAAACGGAAAAGCACTGGTCGCCCTCGCGTAACAAATGGTGTTAATTTTGAACAAACAAAATAAAATGTTGAACTTTCCTCTATTCTGTGATGTATCGCATGTCGTCATCTATTGTCGATCATTAGAAATAAATATGTAAAGTCTGTTCCTTCTTTTTGAATAACCCTGTATTTCTTACTTTGTTTGCGAAGCGGTATATCACGCCTACTACGGTATATTTCTTTACCCACCATCTGTACCCAGGGGACACGTGCCAAAACATGCTCTCCGGATTGGTAACTTAAAAAAACGGACCAGCTCACTCAATCCGCCCTCTAATCACGGCAATGCCAGCTCTCACACAACACGTCAAACAACTGATTATTTGAAGGAGAAAAGCATTAAATTACTGTCCGTACTCACCTGATTTATAGCCCAACGACTTCTTTTTGTACCCGAATGTCAAACAAAAGTTGCGTGAACAGCGATTTTCAGCAACTCAAGCAGCTACTGTTAAAAATAATGATTTGAGATACAAACTTCAGAGTGGAAAAGCTGTTTCAAGAATTGATTTGAACGCATGCAGAGTGTATAAACGTTAAAGTCAAACGTTTTGAAAAGCAATAAAACAGTTTGTTCCAAAAAAACTGGTTTTCTTTACTCATTTTTGTAAAAACTTAGAAGATGGACCTCGTGTAGCGTCGCTTCTAAACGTCTATCGATTCGTTTCTCCAATCGCCTTTATACCTACAACGAAATGTGTAATGAAAATATTTCTGTAAAGGTTTATCTCTCTTAACATGAAGTAGATAGAGAAATAAGCTTTCGTAAGAATAGTTTGTAGAAGCTGAATAAAAATAAACATAGTGAGTAGAGAAAGCCATGCGAGTGTAACACATACCCTTTTCTCAGAGCTGTTAGTTCAGTTCTGTGGCACTCTGAAATAAAACTTTAATGACACTGTTTCAAACAGAAACTATAAAATGCAAAATGAGACCATGCATACCAACTTTGGGTTGTTTTCACAGCCATTGGGATTGGTTGTCTAATAACAAATAAAACCACTAATATTTTCAAACTTCTGTTCTGAATTGCTTGTGAAGAATTCAACATTAAGGAAAGAATATACAGAGATTGTTTCAGAGAAGTAGTCAACAGAAAAATCAATGTTACATTGGATAATGAAAATAAATTAATAAAAAAAACTATGACTGAAAATTTAAAACACAATATTACTCTAGAACAGCGAAGCAAACAACAAAACGTCCATGACATTCAGGAATTTCATACTCCTCGCAGGACCAACCAACGTGAACAATAGAACACATACCCGCCTGAACCTGTTTATTGGTATGAGATTCTAAAACACGTAAACCTGTTTGGATGCAAAGTGAACACAAAACAAAGCTTTTACTCTGACCATTGCTAAACACAAATGTCAGCAGTTGCCAAAATTCATTTCTCTTCCGTTTACTGATGGTAGAGGAAGTATTGTATTTTATCCACAAATGCGGTATCGAAATTTCATCCGAAATACACGTTTCGAGGTGTCCTGCACCCAAAAAGGTGTCTTTTGTGTGTGTGTGTGTGTGTGTGTGTGTGTGTTTGCGCATGTGTGCGAGTGTAAACAAACTAATTAAAAAGACGAAAAGTCGTATACATACAAACCTACGTGTTTAAGTCCAGCGTCCTCCAATGATGAAACACTATGACTATGGACTCTCGGTTAGAATGAGTTACCCGGATAAGGTTTATTCTGTGTTTTCCCTTATCTTGAGGAGAAGAAGAATGTCGGGTAGCTTTAGGCTCTATGGACTCCGGGCTCATTTGAGCACAATTTCACTCATTTCATTCATTCATTGTTAGATATGCTCTCCTAGGTTGAAGTACGTTAAGCTTATTTAAAAAATAATAAAAAAAAACTAAAATAACTATGACTTTCGAAATTACCCCGCACCAAACAGAAAAAATATTAGCTCATAAATGTCTCTAAAAATGGCACTAACGAGTTTAAGTTACTAAGAATACTAAACTCATGTATACCTTGAATTTTCTGTAAATAGACGTTGAAGTCTTACTCCTTCTGATGTTTTATATAATTGGAAAACCATTAGAGATCACAAAAATTAATTTAAGAGGAAAATGTACAGCTCATTAAAATATCCAATTTGAGCAAAATAACCTTTTTTTGTAGATTTAGTCGTTTAAGTATTTTTTTCTATTGTTGGTTTAAATTGCTCAATATATATTTGGGGGGGGGTTCAAATCTCTCCAGGCCCGTCCTCCCTGGCTGGAGGTTTTTTCTTCGGGTTTTCCTTAGTTCTCATAACTATCAAAGGTTGGAGAGGTACCTTAAACTTAAGCCGAAAGGTTTCCTTTCCAAATTTCCTTTACTAATTAACACTTCGTGTACCATCAGTGTCCATCGTACCTACAGTACAATTATACGGTTGAAAGTCATACCGCCAATTGTTTTACCCATTCTCTTAGGAACTATTTAAAACATTGTTGTGGAATGTTTACAGAATGCAAAACAATACTATTTACTTTCTCTACTACGTATAGTAAGTAGGGGAAGTATTGTATTCCACCCAAAAATTCGATACCGAGATTTCACCGGAAATACATGTTTTGAGACCCCTGAATCCAAAAAAAAGCATTTTTGGAAGCATGTCCGTGTGTGTATATCTGTAAACAGCATAACTCAGAAACGAACAGTCGGATAAACACCAAACTTGGTATTTAGGTTCAGTATCTTCCAGAGATGCGACACGAAGGTTTTCAAGAAATCCCCCCACCCCAGATTACCCTTTACATGGAACATTTTTAGAAAATTTTAATTTTCTCAAAAATGGCTCTAACGATTTTCATTAAAATATCATATGTTTAAGATATTTTCATGACAAATAAAATGTATATCTTGAATTTTCTGGGAATGTCTCCAAAAGTATTCTTCATTGTGAACGACTTTTGCATAACTGGTAAACCATAAGAGTTAGACAAAATTTTACTACACAAAAAATGTAGATCGTGTTAAAATACACAATTTATGTCATATACATTTTTTTGTTGAGTGACCCATTTTCGAGATATTACTTGTTATTCCCTTAAATTTTTCAATACTTATTTTCTCAAATGGGAATTCGTTATTCATTTTTTTGTCTTGGATATGCAAAGAGTATTAATCTGTGGGAAAGGGAATGGTGCTGCACCTAGCAACCAGCTATTAAGAGATATGTATGTGCTTAAAGGCTACTGTATTACTATATGGCCCTTGTAAATATATATTCCCCTTACATCTACAAGAAAATTAGCAATAAGATAGAGTTTGCAAATGTTTATCTCGATTAACATGAAGTAGATGGAGAATAAGCGTTTGTAAAAATAGTTTGTACAAGAGAAGAGAAAGTCATGTGAGTGTAACACATCAGATTTTTAAGCGTACTCAAGCACTTTTGTTTTAAGAAATAGCCACTATAAACCATAATGACATTTAAAAAGTAGGTATACACATTTCTATGGTTTTTAGTTTCTTAATAATGATACAAATACACTTATCGGCATCAAGTAAAGTGATATAGCTCTATTCTTATTTTTCCCGCCTAATTTTATAGTTTTTTCACTGTTGAAGAATGCCAAATGACGCCAAGAATGAACATTATTTAGTCGTACCACTTATTTCCGCTTGAACTGCTGTGAAGTGACACATCTCAATTGTGCCTATGTTCTTGCATTGCTGTGTTAAATGGTGAATCATGAGTTCAAGAAGCAGAAAACTTGTATTGGCGTTAAAAACATTGGCAAACAGTGAAAACTATGATGAATTGAACACTACTACAGAGGTTAGCTAATGTTAAACCATTATTTTGATGTTATTAATAGTTATTCGATAGTGAAAATTTGTGCCTTCTCCATCTTGGTTAAGTTATTTTTAGGATAATTATGGACAAGTACTAGATGGTTGTGATTCAGGATAGCTTAGAAGATCTTACATGTAATGACTCTGACAAAGTGCCGAACTTAGAAGAGCAGTTTTAATACTGCTATGTATTTTATCCTAATAAATTCAGTTTGGGTGATTTTTTTCTATCTCTGTTAGGGTAATGAAAATAACATACTTTAAATATACTACTAATTGAAATTATTTGTAATTCTTTCAGATACAGAAAACACGTTTAGCATGACTTTATGGAAAGAGAACCAAAATAGTGATCATGGCGTCAAATCTAAACTGCTTCACAATTCTAAAAAGCATTACACCGAAAGAGAAGAAGCTGGAAGGAAATACCCTATCCCTCCCACATCCAGTAACTCTGTGAATTGAAGAAGGTTGTTTGTTGTATTGTTATTTTTACGTTGTTATTTGCCCCACGCTTTGGGAGCCAATTTGAAGTAGTTTATTGCTTCACGTATGGAAAGCCAATTTTAAGTAGGTGTTGTATTGTATTTCAACTGTTGGGGAGCCGATCTTGAAGTAGTTGTAACCACGTATGATACCCGGTAGCCTTTGTCAAAAAAATTTAAAAAATATTAACTTTGTAATTTGACTGTTTCTTAAAATATTATATATTTATGTTTGCCTCGGCTGCGTCAGTATTTATTGTTAGAGACATGCTTCTCTTTGCAGGATTGTGGTGCGACTGAAAAATGTAGGCTTGCATAGATTATAATTTTAATTCACTCCTTTTTATTAATTCTTGACACCATTTTTAATAACACTTCACTGATATAGAGAGCTGCGAGATTCTTTTGTTAATTACTTGCACTTTTTAACACGTAAACTATTTTTGTCTCACACTGATTATATATTAAATTTCTCAAGGACGCATCTAGCGTCCGGTTAGGAACACTGTCTACAACCAACGCGTCCAGTTATGAGCGCTGTCTACAAGCAACTGACTTGATCTCTAGCGCCTAAATTTGTAAATTTCTATATTTCAAGTCTCTGATTGGGTATTCCTAATCCAATAGAATACTTTTATTTAACTTAAGCTTTTTTCTGGTTGTTGATTGGCTATTTTACAAACTGTCACAAAAATTACATTATTGTTGCTCCAAGAATGACTAGTAGCATTATACACTTTCTTACTCATTATTGCCTCAAGGTTACCTCTTTTAACTTAAGGCAACTTTTAACCTATTATTCTCACAGCTCCTACATTATTACATTATGTAATACATTCTGATAACATTATTGAACATGTATACAATAATATAAACATATACAATGACTGTAATATACACGTTTTATATATTGTTACATACACATATTGCTTTAAGGCGGGCTGTTATTGAATTTGTATCATATAATTTGACTAAAACCATTAAGTGTTAAAAATACTGCCTCAGAATGAAAGCACCTATCAATTATTGATATGTAACCATGAGGAGGAGAAAGCACTAGAAGGCGAGATGTAGCAATTTATAATAATAATAATAATAATAATAATAATAATAATAATAATAATAAATATAATAATAATTCTTGCCGTTTTAATTTTTGCATTACTTTTAACTCTAAAAAAATAGGCCTGTTATTTTTACTTTTATCCAAAATATTATAAAAGCGATAGACCATGTGCTTTACAAGTCATAAATTTTGTTTCAGATAAGAATGAGCAACTTTCCAGAAAGCGACAGTGCCGCAAAGACCAGTGGATTGCTGAAGTAGCTAAAAGGAAACGAAGCTTTATAATGAATTCCCGAAAGGACAATGGGACCACCCTGTGCAGGTAAATGTCCCCTAAAAGTTACACTTATGGTTTACCAGTTATGCAAAAGTCGTTCACAATGAAGAATACTTTTGGAGACATTCCCAGAAAATTCGAAATATACATTTCATTTGCCATGAAAATATCTTAAATATATGATATTTTTAATCAAAATTGTTGGAGCCATTTTTGAGAAAATTAAAATTTTTTAAAAATGTTCCATGTAAAGGGTAATCTGGAGTGGGGGGATTTTCTTGAAAACCTTGGTGTCGCATCCTTGGAAGATACTGAACCTAAATACCAAATTTGGTGTCTATCCGACTGTTCGTTTCTGAGTTATGGTGTTCACAGGCAGACACACACGGACATGTTTCCATAAATGATTTTTTTGGATTCAGGGGGTCTCAAAACATGTATTTCCGGTGAAATATCGGTATCGAATTTTTGGGTGGAATACAGTACCTCCCCTACTTACTATACGTAGTAGAGAAAGTAAAAAGAACTATCACGAGTTTTATGCTAAACCGAAATATGAATAACTGGTGGCTTAATAAGCAGTAAGCTTGTCGATGTTTAAAATACGAATGATGCTTAAAACTGAATGAAGCTGAAAAAAATGTTAAAACTCAAGCGCTTATTTGAAGTGTTGTAATTCATCTTAAGTAGCTAAACTTGCTGAAAAAGTGTGATTTTCTAACTTAACTGTGAAATTGTTTGCTATTACAAGCAATAGTTTACAACCAGTTGTCTGAATAGTAAAAAAAACCTATGAAACATATTTTTATACGAGATTTAATTATTCTAGTATTTCCCTCAATAACACTGGCAATGTTACTACGCACTTCTTTTTATTTAGCATATTTCCTAGCGTTTATGACTAAACATTTAACTCAAACTGAAGCAGATTTGTGCCATTAAGTTATATTGCAGGTTAAAATAAACACTTGAATGGAAATGTTAAATTTCATATTTGTTTCCATATTTTAAAGATTTAATTGCATTTCCCGAAAATTGTGATTTTTGAACTACGTCACTGTTCTTGCCGATGAGTGATATTTCCATTTAAGAGGTTCCATAATACAGGGGTATTCAAAAAGAAGGAACAGACTTTACATATTTATTTCTAATGAACGACAATAGATAGCGGCACATACGACACATTATTGAATAGAGGAAAGCTCAAAGCTTTAAGCCCCACCTATTAGTTCCATTCATTGCCTACAGCGGTGCTTGTTTGTTTACGATAAAATGGCGACGCCACATGAAAAGTCATTTTGTGTGCTGCATTATGTAAAGAGTGAATCCATTGTTTCATTGCAGCGTGCATTTCGTTGTAAGTTCAACAACGAGCCGCCTCGTCATAAAAGATTTACAATTGATACAATAAATTCGTAGATGTTTGCATAGCAAACTGAAAAACACTGGTCGTCCTCGCATAACAAATGGTACCCATTTTGAATACGTAAAATAAAATGTTGAACTTGTCTCTATTCAGTGATGTATCGCATGTTTTGCCAACTATTGTCATTCATTAGAAATAAATACGTAAAGTCTGTTCCTTCTTTTTGAATAACACTGTATAACTATGATGTTGTCTTCATGTCTCTGAAGTATTATTTCCTATAACTTTTAGTACTTGAAAAGAAGCAACATTTATGCAAAAATGTTTAGGGGTGTATAAACTATAATACGAGGGCTGATCAACAAAGACAGACTGATTTTTTCCTGTAGATTCCGTGATAGTTTCGTATCTGTAACATAAATATTTGAAAAGAGCACGTTTTTTATCTATAATGTTGGTAGGCGGCAGCACTCTCGTATTGGTAGGTTGGTAGTAATGCTCTATTTTGTAAACCCTACGTGCATTTCGCATACCAGACAATGGAGGTGATGCATTGTTTAAATCGATTATCACCGGTGATGAGTCATGGCTGCATCATTATGATCCTGAAGGAAAACAAGCCAGTACAGTGTGGATATCGCCAGGTTCTCCAACACCAAAAAAGGCAAAAGTTGTTGCATCTGCAGGGAAAGTGATGGTGATCACATTTTTTGATTGTAATGGAATGATTTACCAGCATGCAGTTCCCCCTCACACTACTGTTACAGCAGCATACTACACGTCAGTATTGGCTATACTGAGGAAGCACATTGCAAAGAAACGACCAGAGCTTTCTCGGACTGGGTGGCGACTTCATCATGATAATGCACGGCCTCACGTCGCAAATCAAGTCATGCAGTTTCTGGCTTGATTCAACATTACCTGTGTACCACATCCACCTTATAGCCCCGATCTTGCACCCGTGCCTTTTTTTATTCCCGTCACTAAAGGCAAAGCAGAGGGGTATTCGATTTGAGAACTCTGAAGCAGTGCTCAAGAAAAGTGAGGCGATTCTCAAGGACCTGACAAAGAATGGTCTGCAGCACGTGTTCAAGGACTGGCAGAGACGCTATAAAAAGTGCATTGAAGTAGGAGGGGACTACTTTGAAAAAGATCATGTAAACATTGAATTGGAGTAATAAACATCTGTGAAAAAAAATCAGTCTCAGTCTATGTTGATCAGCCCTCTTATATCGAACTAAGCAGAAAACTCCAATTACTTACGTAGTGACAGTAATGTAAAATAATGCCATTTTAATCGCCCCTTACGAAATATTCTTTCGAATGTTATGTCCGTTCTTTAGTTTCTCATCACCTATCATGCTTCTGTTTACTACAACAAACCTGTGAATTGTAACGTGTGACATTGTTTTGACCAACATGCATGACTATTAACAGAAAGTAGACAGAAAAACAAGACGATTTGTAGAACTGAATGAAAACAAGTGACAGTAGATGGAGAAATAACTTTGATATAGAGTATCAGATTTTTTTCCTTTGATGTTCCTTTGTTGAAAGCTGTTCTATATGAAATATTACACTTGTACAAACATGATATAAAAATTGACTATAATGTAAAAACGTGTGATGCTTGTAGAATTGCACAACCTTTTTTTATTTTGTATTCAGTAAAAATTAATCCACCGTAGCACTTAGAACATTTTGCCAGTACAACTTTCAATTACGTCCAGTTTAATTCTATAGCGTAATAATTGTTTTCGATGATAGTGTTTCTCTAATTCACTTCCCGTTCATGCTGCCATGGTGGAAAGTTGAATTTACTCCATCCAGTGCTGTTAACCCAACCTAACTGCGCTTTTTGCCTCCTTTACTGCACATCTATGCATGAACTATATTAAATCTTGCGGATCGAGAATGTAATCATATTTCATTAAATTCTATTTAATCTGGCTCATCACTTACTTTATATCGGTTACTATTTAGTTGCGACTTAATTCATGCAGCAGCCAAGCACGAGGCGCGTTTTTAAAGTATGTACCGATAATTTTTTTAAAATTATCAGAACATTATTTTTCAAATACTTTATTTTCACTCATTACCTTACACCTTACACTACTTCTCCACATAGTCACCGCCGTTATTCAGCACTTGTCGTAACGGGAAACCAGTTTTTGTATGCCTTCGTTAAAGAATGATGTCACCTGTGATGAAAGCCAAGTCTGCACTTCTTGTTTGGCAACATCATCGTGGTTGAAGTGTTTTCCACCAAGGAGTTTCTTCAGATGAAATTCGCTTGGTGCCAAATCCGGACTGCAGGGAGAGTGATCGAATTGTTCAAACCAAATGATGCGACAACATCTTGAGTTTGTTTAGCTGTGTGTGGTCGGGTATTGTCTCTCATTATTGTTTCTCCATAAGCCTCAAACAATTGACCATGAATTTTTGCTGGCGTAACATTTTTTGCATTCCAAAAAAGTAATCACTCGTCTAAATTGAAAATGAGTTTTTATTTATGGACGCTCTTTAACTGCTGTGGTCCTTACCGTCCCCATTCTATATTGGGCGTGAAAGACCTGTAATTTTGCTCTGAGACCTCTATCAGGCTTGAGGTTCTTTTACGTGCCGTAAATCTACGTCCTGGGACCACCGGCTTTACTTCCCTTCCGAAGGAAGCCATGCTAAGGATTTTTACGCCCCAAAAAATCCACCGTCCTCCACCGGGTTTGAACCCGCGACCTTGGGAATTAAGAGGTTAGCATGGTAACTACTACACCACGGAGGAGGACGAATCACTCGTCTAACTTTATAGTCAGCGGGTATTTCGATTGTTTTGAACATTTCAAAACGATCTAACAACAGGAAAACACACAGTGAGATCGCTCACAGCTGCGTCTGGCTTCCTAATGAATGAAGTGATCATGCATGCTCAAAATCATAACTGCAGCGCTGCAATGGCAAAATATTAAAACGGTACTTAATTTTAAAACACGCCTCGTACGAGTTGCTGATTTTCTTAATGGTCAACAACCAGGTGCAATAACTGATCTCCACTTTGCCACCAAGGTTAATGCTACTAGAACCACCAGTGCAACAGCTGTTAGTAAATTCCGTTAATTTTTGCGTAAGTAATATTTCCATTATTCACTATCGTGGAAAAAGTAGCATGATTTAAGTACATTGGAGAATCTCTGAGGGAGAGATTCGACTTCGTCTCGTACTTTCAAACTCTTCCTCCTTCTCCAATGATGCACTTACCGCACTTGTATCCCAATGAACTATTTCTAACTTATTCTTTCCCTACCCAAAATCTCAATCTACCTCTGTGTCCATTTGTAGACTGTGTTGTAGGGCTCCTCGAAATATTTGAAATAGCTGGTAATCATCTGCAAAACGCACCGTTACACAAGAACACAAAGTACTCACACAAGCTGCTTCTACAGCAATGAAAGGCATAACCCACTTCAACAACTATCTATTTAGGCTACGACATTATCTACTACCAGTAGTATTGCTGCGTCTGCTGTTTTGATAACGTTGGTCAACTTTCTTTTTTCAGCCATAACTAATGCCTCCAAACACTGGGTGCGGAAAAACAATGTGCAGAAAATTGTAGAGGAGAAAACGGTACCAAACCTACTATGTACAATTGAAACTCACTATGTAGTATTTTATTCTAGTGTAAGATGCCTGCCTTCTTTCCCTTAACTGCTAAGCTCGATTATGTGTACGACTTATTAAAAAAATCTGATGTGTTACACTCACATGACTTTCTCTACTCTTGTACAAACTATTTTACAAACGCTTATTCTCCATCTACTTCATGTTAATCGAGATAAACGGTTGCAGACTCTATCTTACTGCTAATTTTCTTGTAGATACAAGGGGAATATATATTTACAAGGGCAGTATCGAAATACAGTAGCCTTTAAGCACATACATATCTCTTAATAGCTGGTTGCTAGGTGCAGCACCATTCCCTTTGCCACAGATTAATACTCTTTGCATATCCAAGACAAAAAAATTAATAACGAATTCCCATTTGAGAAAATAAGTATTGAAAAATTTAAGGGAATAACAAGCAATATCTCGAAAATGGTTAACTCAACAACAAAAATGTATATGATATAAATTGTGTATTTTAACGCGATCTACATCTTTTGTGTAGTAAAATTTAGCCTCTCTTATGATTTACCAGTTTACCAAAAGCCATTCACAATGAAGAATACTTTTGGAGACATTCCCAGAAAATTCAAGATATACATTTTATTTGTCATGAAAATATCTTAAACATATGATATTTTAATTAAAATCGTTAGAGCCATTTTTGAGAAAATTAAAATTTTCTAAAATTGTTCCATGTAAAGAGTAATCTGGGGTGGGGGGATTTTCTTGAAAACCTTCGTGTCGCATCCTTGGAAGATACTGAACCTAAATACTAAATTTGGTGTTTATCCGACTGTTCGTTTCTGAGTTATGCTGTTCACAGACAGACACACACACGGACATGTTTCCGAAAATGCTTTTTTTGGATTCAGGGGATCTCAAAACATGTATTTCTGGTGAAATCTCAGTATCGAATTTTTCGGTGGAATACAATACTTCCCCTACTTACTATACGTAGTAGAGAAAGTAATAAACGATATACGAAAACTGCGCAAACTATACAATAACGTATTCCCAGTGTGAATTTTATTTATTGTATTTTCTCTCTCCCTCTGTATTATTTTACGCCTCTTGAAGTATATCTTGAGACTTGGAGTGTGGCGTGCACAGCAAATGTACGTCGGCTTGGTGACGAGTAGATGGCAGCTTCGACAATTTTGCGGGAAGGTCTAACCGCAGGCGAAGCTCCCCTTCTAAAAGCCAGGGAAAGGTGTCTACCGAGTCACACTTCCTCCTAGAGGCCCATACTCAGCTCCGAGATGGCGAAGAAGAAGGTCCGCTCTGTCGTCGCTCCTGCTAAGGCAGGAACCTCTTCGTCTCCTCCGGCCGCTTCGCCGCCAGCCAGCGCAGCTAGGCCGCGACTGCCTTGGCAGTCACCGTTTCACTCACCGGCATCCACGCTGCCGATTCTGGACACATCCCAGCCACCGCAGAGCCAGCCTGTGCCTCAAGGGAGGTACAGTGCCGTCGTCCGTGGGGTCCCGAGGGACCTACCTGCCTGCCAGGTTCCTCATCAACGCAGCCCTCCAGCAGTGGCCTTCAGCCTTGAAGGCCACCAGGATCATAGGAGCACAGGGACCCACATCGCTCGTCAGGATGGAGTTTGCAGACCCTGGCGACTACGAAACTACCTTGAGGGCGGGCCTGCCCTTGTTAGGGCGGTGCTTACGCATCGTGGCCAGCCGAGTAGAACGCCAGGCTCCCTGCAGACGCTGCTGTGACTACGGGCACAACGAGACGTCCTGCGCAGCTCCACCCAGGTGCCACTACTGTGGTTCAGCCTGCACTACCTCATCGTGCACCCAGCACGACCTGCGCCGCCGACGCCGCTACTGTGCGACCTGTGGTGGCTCATCACACTTCACCGGCCAGGCGCTCTGCCCCCTGCATCCCCGCAGGAAGGCACCGCCGAAGCCATCAGCACCAACAGCGCAGTCATCAACACCGACACCAGTACCATCACCAGCGACGACACCAACATCTTCAGCACCGATCATCGAGGAAGTCCAGGGCCTACGCGACGCCGTTCAGGATCTCCACGCGGAGTTCCTGAACATGACGACGAAGCTGACAGCCCTGGAGGAACTCATCAGGGACCTTCAAGACACATCAGCTGCTCAGCAAGTTTTTCTAGCTGGGCAGTTCGAAACCTTCACTTCTAGACTCAGCACCATAGACAACTCCATCGAGACCTCATCTTCAGCAACGGACACCATCACACAACATCTAGATTCCATCGACATCACCGTGAGATCTCTGGAAGAGCAGCAGCACCAACTTCGGGCCTGCTTCCAGCAGACAGCCAAACCGGAGGCCGCAAACAACCGCCGAAGGCCTCCGTCCAGCGCAACATACGCAGAAGAGTACATCATCAGGATGCAACTTCACAAGAAGTAAGTTCTACGCCAACCTACACCTTCCATACAATCACCTTTCCAACTCTTATCTAAACCCTCGCTATTTTCACTAGTGTTGCAGTCAGGTTTCATGGCTGCAACCTAGTAGCTACCTTTACCCGCTTCCGCCCATAGGGCGGCAGCTTCCATCTTTCACATACTAACGCGGGTGCTATGCGGGACCGCACTAAGCCACGCCATTCCACTTTTATCCTTCTTCCATTTTTCCACCCGGTGGAGGAGATTTTATTGGTGAGTCCCACACTCTCAGTCCCGACTCCCATCGGGGCTGGGGTCAGTGATTAAATCATTTTCTCCTCCACTCGAAAAAAAACTAGAGGCCGAGGCATGTGTACAGCAACTGTACCTCTGCTTCCACACATGCGGGGCAGAGACATAAGGGTGCCGTCCAGTCTACCTACTTTCATTATCTGTGGATAGATGCACAGCATTCGTTTTATCGTCTAGTTTTCATGTTCTACTATTTTTTTAGACTTAAGGTAAAACTTTGGGTCGTGGTATTAAATATCCAATCCAGTATTAACCTTGGCGCTGAGGGAAACCACGAAAATCCCCAGTCAGATTGGTCGAACCACGGAATTTGAATCCGGGACCTTCCGAATGTGGGCCTCGGACATTACCACCTGAGCCAGCTCTCTCGGTTGTAGTACATTTGTTTAGTCAGTTGATGACTTAAAATGGCTTCGTAAGGAGTATTTTTTAGAACAACCCAGGTGGTTTAAACATCATTGTATGGAACCGCAACCCTATAAATATCCATAACTGAAGGTAAAAACATCAACTTAGTATCTTACAAACTGCATTTTTACTTTCTCTACCACGTATCTGCTAGGTAGAGAAGGTATTGCATTCCACCAAAAATTCGATAGCGAAATCTCACCATAAATATGTTTTTCAGGTCCCTTAAATAAAAAAAAATCTGATGTGTTACACTCACATGACTTTCTCTACTCTTGTACAAACTATTATTACAAACGCTTATTCTCCATATGCTTCATGTTAATCGAGATGTCAATCTTATTGCTAATTTTCTTGTAGATGCAAGGGGAATATGGTAGGTTTTAAGCGATAGTCAAATATTTAAGCGCTGATTGCTATGTGGCGCATTCCATTCTCTTTGCAAGTCCAGGACATAAAAAAAATGAGTAACGAATTTTAGAAAAAGTATTAAGTATTAGAAAATTTAAGGGAATAACAAGCTATATCTCGAAAACGGTTCACTAAACAAAAAAAATGTATATGACATAAATTGTGTATTGTAACGCGATCTACATTTTTTGTGCAGTAAAATTTTGTCTATCTCTTATGGTTTACCAGTTATGCAAAAGTCGTTCAGAATGAAGAACACTTTTGGAGACATTCCCAGAAAATTCGAGATATACATTTAATTTCTCATGAAAATACCTTAAACATATGATATTTTAATCAAAATCGTTAGAGCCATTTTTGAGAAAATGAAAATTTTCGAAAAATGTTCCATGTAAAGGGTAGTCTGGGGTGGGGGGATTTTCTTGAAAACCTTCGTGTCGCATCTCTGGAAGATACTGAACCTAAATACCAAGTTTGGTGTTTATCCGACAGTGCGTTTCTGAGTTATGCTGTTCACAGACACACAGACACACACACACACACACACAGACACACATACACACACACAGACACACACACGGACGTGTTTCCAAAAATGCTTTTTTTGGATTCAGGGGGTCTCAAAACATGTATTTCCGGTAAAAT
Organism: Deroplatys truncata; assembly: GCA_030765065.1. Taxonomy (NCBI): domain Eukaryota; kingdom Metazoa; phylum Arthropoda; class Insecta; order Mantodea; family Mantidae; genus Deroplatys; species Deroplatys truncata. Next base: position 54,062,694 of record CM060985.1, read on the forward strand.
CTCGGTATGGAATTTTTGGGTGGAATGCAATACTTCCCCTACTTACTATACGTAGTAGAGAAAGTAAAAATTAGAAAAAGGTACGCGCACGTGTGTGTTTATGAACAGCATAACTCAAAAATGAAAAGTTGTATAAACACCAAACTTAGTATTTCCAAATATGCGATACGAAGATTTTCGGAGAACTCCCCACATACCAAACTACATTTTACATGAAACTTTTTCTAATTTTTTTATTTTCTAAAAATGGCTAACGATTTTGATTAAAGTACCATGTATTAAAGTATTTACATGAAAAATGAAATGTTTAGCTTGAATTTTGCTTCATTTGGAAGGAATTTTGTATAATCTTGTGTAACTGGCGTTAAGCGATAACAAAAGCGTACTATACAAGAAATGTAGATAAATTATTTCACATAAGTTTTTGTGGCATCAGCCATTTCTGAGATATCCGTTATGAATTGTTCAGTACTTAGCCATTTTTAAGTCCTGTCGCTTTTAAATTGTTTCTCGCGATATCAAGGAAAAAGTATGGAATTTTAAGGCCAGCGTGTAGTGTCCGATTCTAAAACATTTAACTATCGCTATTCCCTTTGCATTATAACTAAAGTGTAATGCAGCTATTTCTAGAAAGGTTTATCTGGATTAAAATGAAGTAGATAGGAAAATAAACTTTCACAAGAATAATTTATATACCCACTAATAAACGATAGAGTAGAGAAAGTCATGTGAATGTAACACATCGTACTTTTTGTTGTTTTAGAATTCGCAGATCGGCTGCCATAAAGATTAGGTACGTAAAACAAACTTTCTTTTAAGTGAATATAATTTATTTCGATTTAATAAATTATTTTCTTTCATATTTCAATACAAATGACAAATTTTCCAACAATAACACAATAAGTAAGTCATTGATCAGCCCTGGGGTATTTTGTAGGTGACAATATACAACCGAGGAGAGTTTATTTGCGTTTGCATGTGTTCTACAAAGCCCGCGAATGCTTTGAAGGTCGCAAAAATGCGCTCCCCTATCACTGGCCACGCTATACAGCGATTTGTAAACCGCTACCGATTTAATCGGTGAACAGGTCGTTCATTCCATAAAATTCCCATTCGTAACTGAAATCAAATCGACGAGCTTTGATTGGTCGTCCTACGCCAATGCGATTTGAAATATTCACAGTGCAACGATTGGTAGCAATGAGGGCTTTCCCGTCCGCACTAATTCTGTGGGAACTAGGAAACATTTGCAAATGCTGATTAGAGCGAAGCCTAGGTTTGTTGTGTACGTACGCGATAACGCATTAAGAGCTTATGGAACGAGATATGTGACGTCACAAATGTCACATTGCTAGGCAAAATACGTCCGTTGTGTTTATCGCGAGCAGAGTTGAAAAACACCATGGTGATTGAATTCTTAGGCACCGTAAAGCATTCATTTGACCTTTGCAGCCAGTTTGCAACTCGTAATAGAAATCACATCGCAATATTTCCACCAGATGAAGTTGTTATAATAACCTAAATGCAGGATGCAGCAATGATGCTGCGACTGATAGTGCATACACATCCTGTAATTTTATGTCATTTGCAGTAACCCTGGTTTGAACAGGACTTCTTTTTTTGCTGATTTTTTTTGTTCAAAATTTGTACAAGGACTTCCTTTTGAACACTGGAGGAAACTGCAAAGTCATGCCTCGTTTGTCCACTAAAGCATGTTCAAGTTTCGAAGTCCAGGCGGCTGCGAGCTTGTCTCCCGCAAACAGAAGGAAACTGTCCTTCACATATACCTATACTGGTTAGGGATGTGACAAACAGTTATTTTCGAGTAACGGTTATAGCTGTCGCAGTTACAGTGCGTTAACGGTTACCAGTAACAATTATTTGTTTTCCTGGTTATCACGTTCACAGTTACATTACATTAACCGTGATGTAACTGCCTTTCAGTATGAACGATTTCATTGCTTGAGTTTAGCGACCCGCGCATATTTTGCTACCAAACAGCATTGTTTATTCATACCCATCTACCCGCGAAGTATAAAAACTCATGCACCTATAATCGTATGTGAATAGCCATCTATAATAGTACAATGCATGCAGTTTTGCTGCCCGAGTGCTGACTGTCCTGTCATCGTGGCCTGGAACCTATATTTGAAGCGATAAGCAACATGCTGTAATAAACAAATACGTACTTTTAACTCCGTGGGAGGATGACTCAAGTTGTAAACGAACAGTGAGGCATCTAGTTCCCATAAGCGATACCAACCCACGCACATGCAGTGAATGATGTCATCCAGGCTCGGTAACAGTCATTTGGTAACCGTTATGGGTAACTAGTTACTTTGTATTCGTTACTTTGGTAACCATTACATTAAGTTAACCGTTACATTATTTTCTTTTCATCGTTATTACTGGGCGCGGAAAAAGCAATATACAGAAAACTGTAGAGTACTAGCCGGCCACGATGTGAGTGCATTCGTGGGAAGAGGAACTCTTAAACAGTTAAGTAACAAGTGGACGCAGCATTGGAAGGGTGGTCAAGTAAAAAAAAGCAGCTCCGTTGTATTTACTAGCGAGGCTTAGGCCTGCAAATGTAGTACTGTTTTCTACTGTTTCCATTGTGTACTGTACATTCCCTATCGCCTTGTTCCTCACTCCCCCCCTGATCCCTAGACTATGATGACGTTAGACATGTCAACAAAAACAGTGACGCTCTCCTCCAAGCGCACTCATATCGTTGCCTTAGAAAGACAGTACCAAAAATAAGCATTTTGAGGATACGAACAAGGAGTTGCAGAAGCGGTTTTACTGCACTACATGCGTCAACATTAAATACGTCATGTTGGAGTCTCCGATTTTGAAACCTGTTTGTTACGTCGGATGTAAACAAAACGCACTCTTGTGCAGTACTAGTCACTGTCGCTAGATGTTTCAAACTGGACGCCTGCTGAATGGTACGGTAACACCTTCTTGTTCAGTACAGTATGCCCATGTAATGCTTAGTGTCTCAACTCATTTGTTGAGACAGTACATACATATTGCTAGTTATATTTCATTTTGACTGGCAAATGAAAATGTTTTATAAAGTTAGATTTCAAATGTACATTACACTGCATCTTGCAGCGGTCACCACACGATTATACAGTTTTTCTCAGTTATCTGGGTGCATTGTTGTAATCTGAATCTGGAGCGCATAATTACTGATATCGTAAATATTCAACTACGTTAATGTAGGTTCTTGTAGATTTTCTGTTGCCGCGGCTTAGCTCTGTTATGTATCACGGTCCAACAAGTATCTCTTCAACACGGCGTAGTAGCGGAAGGAACTAGATGAAAATATGGTACACAGTTGAGAATAATAACACAAGTGGGTGGAATTAAACTTCTCAGGGATTTATTTCTAATGAATGTTTAAAGTTAACACTCTCGTTGATAACACATGAACTATCTATTTGTGAGACGCTGATGGGCTTTTAGTGCTGTTAACAGTTATTTCAGTTATTTCTAAGTTCCCGTGTTAGAACTTACTGCTCACACAATTTACCTCGACGAACGTAGATTTTGTTACTTAATCTGTAAACTATATTTTGTTGTGAAGTTCACATTACTAACTCAAAATTATAAATTATAAACTTAACAGGCCACAAAACACGTCTTGACATCTTGACCACCTTACGAAAATATTTTAAATCTGTTTGTTTTAATTTCATTGGTTGCTTCTTGTTTACGTTAAACATTTAAAACTCTACCATTCGCTGATAGAAATCACATGACATACTTTCTTATTTAGTCTGTTGGGTGTTCTACCATCAACCGTCTAAAGGAAATTTCCAATAATCGCCCTCGGCATGCTATACAAAATAGAACGAGGCCAAGCTATTGTATATTTCTCTACCTACTTGTAAAACAGCTGTCCCTGCACTGGAATAGCAACACTATTCACATTTTAAGGCATCATCAGTTTCCACCAAAAACACGTTTATTTATACACTATCACTTAAGCGGACAAGGTAGTCTGAACACATGGAAATTACATCTTAAGTGTTAAATTACCACCGCTCTTAAAGTTCTCAATGGTTTTTCCTGAATTTTTTTATGAATTATTCTATAAATCCTGAAACTCATTTCAACTGGTTGTTTGCATTGATAGGTGATGTAGTTGAGTCCGTAAAAATTATTTCATTCAGCAGAAAAATAATAAAATTTACTCCTAAAACATATGAATTCATGTACCCTTTTCTCTGATACTACTTGCAATACAGAATCATACTTTTGCGTGTTTGTTCTTACTATAATCAGCTATCTTCTGAACCTAAATTATTTAGTTATGTATATTAGTTCATTAGAAATTGAAAAAAAATATTTGCAAAGTCAAAAAAATAGAAATGTGAAAAATTTGCAATGTTGTTGCTTTCTTAATATTACTAATATGCATTATAAAATTATGATTGTGATTAGACAATTTTAACTATATATTGTATACATGTACTGAAAATTTCAGCTCTCTACCTCTCATACCTTCTGAGAAAAGGGTACTTAAGCATCCAAAAATGTTGTTTTAAAAAAATTGTATTTAAAGTTTGAACATTACAATTCTGACACACTTCAGTACATTCCAGGGTCATCTTTTGCACCTTCATTCCTGGATTGCTTCAACTTTTCCGATTGCCTTCTCTTGGTCCTGACCTCTTTTGTTAATTTCTGAACTGCTCGCTGGGCATGATATAGTCGTTCGTTGTTGAAAGATACAAAATTGTTCTAATAAAGGGGCGTTGCATGACAGCTTTTAAGGAATGCAGTCTAGCATTTAAATAGTATTTAGATGTCTTAAGAATCTCTTAAACCCTCAAAAGTATAATTATTTTCTGAAACTGGAAATAATAGAGAATTTATTAGTGCCTAAAACAAAAAATGTGATTTTTGAACCATTTCGGAGTACCTTGTCCCCTTAAAATAATATTATTGATATCCATATATTACTAGGAGTTGGTTAATTATATTCGTTATTACATTAATTGGCAATAATTAAAGAGGTACCAAAAATACTGCCTCAATCTCTGACACAATCTGCAAGCATCTGGTTAATTTGGTACTGCCTTTCTACTCTAGAATACTCAGCACATTGTTTTTCCGCACCTGTATACAGGCTAGAATAAGTAGCAAGATGTCCACAAGCCACTTTAAAACATTTCCCACCAGCGTTCTCTCTCAAAAATCAAGAATATTCTGCCCTGATTCATGGAGTGCTCATAAGGATACTAAATTGGTAGATGCATCAGTTAATAGCAAGAATGTTGAACATATAATCATGCCACTAAAAACAACGAAATACACCCAGTCGCTAGATGTATTTCTATCGACAGTATAAGATATATGCAAGGAGGATGACGGATTATGTTCGAACGCTGGACAGAAATTGAGAATCTAAACTTAGAAATCGCGTTTTTATCATCAAAATGCATTCCGTAATCAGTTTCTGTTCCTATCTATTACCTAATGCTAGTATACGGTTCCCATAAGTGTCTGTGCTTGAAGTGGAATTTGGAATGCTCTTCTGAAGGTTGCTGTGGAGTTTCTTTTACTCTGTGTGTCTATTGCGACACGTCCTTCCGTTACCGCTTTGTGGAAGATTCCATCTATATGTGAAGGCAAAACAGTAGCCCGTATCTACCAAACAATTTGTTACACAGTCGAAGGCTTTGTGGTCTTCTTCAGTGTTCTAAGATAATTCCCTGTATAAATTCTAGATATTAAATTTCTGTTCTAACCTAGTCCCTTGCTTTTAAAGCAGAATTAGAGAAATACACTATCTGAAACACAATGGTATCAGTATTTTATATTTAGGGTTTGTACTATGATCGCCATAAACTATTATACACGTAATTGGAAGAAGAAATATTTTCTTTTGTACTGCCAACGGATTTGTATCTGTAAATGTAAGATGCATTTGTGTAGTATAGCATGTGCGATTTATAATAATAATAATAATAATAATAATAATAATAATAGTATTATATCTGCAATGAAATTCGTATTAAATTGGTGATTATTTTCACTAAATATTAAGTTTGGGTTTATAAGGTTTCCTTCCATTTTCCGCCTTAATATTTTAACAACACTTCTATGAATATGTTATTAGTAGGCATAGGAATTATTAAGCAGTTACCTTCAACTTATCTACACTCAAACCATTATGACAATAGTACGAATGTAAACAACAGCGGCCATGCGTCACTGACGGGCAGGTAAACATGGAGTTTTGAGTGCTGCCTGCAAACGCCAACAGACTCTACAGGGATGGGGTTGATTTGTAACCTCCGACGTGACTTTGTAAAGTCCAGTAACTGTTCAACTTCATTTCCTTTCGTCCTAGGTTAAATGCTTAGAAATTCTGATTATGTCTAGGAAAATATCCAATCTGTTAATATACACTGCTCGATCTTTCGATTGGCTAATCTAGAGGATATCCTTACAGATAGTAAATATACGAAGTGATAGTACGCCGTTTCAATGTAACTTTCAAGTAAATGCGTCAAAACTGTTGTATAACTTTTAACGTTGTGTTTATCAGCCAATCATAGTATAGGCCCTTAACTTTTATAACAGTCACTCTCACTTCCTTGATTTTTATGCTGTTCTTAGTGATCCACCAAAATTCTTTACGGACATGAAGTTTTGTACGTGCAGCATTACCTTGATTTAAAAACCTGGAACGAGCGACTGACTGCTTGAGACACTTCATTTCAAGAACTGGGTGGTAGCGCTCAAGTATTGCCGCTATAGAACTGTTTCAAGTGGTGCTTGTAGTATTTGCTGCTAAGAGAGGTCTCAAGCTTCCTTCCACTAGATGACAGATGAACAAATAGCGTCCAGAGCCACTTTAAGCTGTGAAGATAATATCCTCCTTTTGTACTGTTCCTCACGGCTAGATAGCACAGCATAAGACGAGCGCATTTGATGAACATATACGAGATATGGATTTGTGCACCGTGATCCTACAACTACTGCTTATCTTGTAAGGTAGGCAACACTATAGTGTCCTAACATCGGCACTGTCTTTTGCTGGCATTCACAGAGATTCTTCGTATGGTCTAACAAGGCATATAGCCATTAATCCTGTGGCTGGGACACCAACCAGGAGCTAATCTCCGCGCCGGAGGGTTCTGGAGCTGATAAGGTCAGGGTCGTTGCTTCTTTTGTCTAGTAGTAATGGCGGTTTGAGTGGCGCAAAGCTATGGCGGTCCATCAGCGCCACCCTCTGGCTACAAATTTAAAGTCAGTATATCTATACAATAAAAACAAAACAAGTACAAGTTAAGCAACTCAGATTACAGAAGCACAAAGAATAAACAAAACAATAATCACATTCTGGTACAAAACCAATACAGTCAGAGCATTCACATAGATAAACACCAGGAATACAAAAATAGAAATAGTAAATCAACAAACACAAAAATTAAGCAATGGAAATCTCACAGATTGTGGTAAATAAGAACTAACGCTGAGCAAATGTAAACGTACAATGCAATTCTACTCAGTTATAAAAAACAATAACACACGAGAAACCTCCTTCCTTAATAATCCAATTAATACCAATCACAAACTGTCCATGCAAGGCACCAACCTCGACACCTAGTTCAAGTAACACTTGCCTCCCCGTCACTCCAGCATCAAAATCACCCAAGAACATCAACGTATCCTGAAACACTCACGAAAACTCTTCCCTGTCAACTCGTCCTTTCCTCCACAGATGCATACACAGATATTATAGTCACATTTCGAAATTGGACCGTAAGTCTATTTTATACCATCCTTCATTAACTGGGTCCAACTCTATTAGGCTCTTCTTTATTCCCTTTGCGATAATAAATCCTATCTTGTGTAGTCCAGACTCGGTTGATCCACAGCAATAATGTGTAAACCTGTTTATCTATTCTTCCGTTTCCACTCCAACCTTTTTCTTGCAACACTACTGTCCAGCCAATACATTAAGAGTTATTTGCCACTTTTCATTTTTCCAGGTCATAACATAGTTGGAACATTCCAAGTTGACAACAACAAACCATCCTTCTTAACAAGGTTTTTACAAGTGGGGTTGAGAGCCCCATGCTTAAACCCCAACCTGGAGGACCAGGTCTCCTCATTTCTGACCCCAGGAGACAGGGTGGACTGGTTATACCCCCAGACAGGGTGGCTCAGGTACCTCGGGGGTCGCCACTCCCGTACTCACCAAGGTGAGCCCCTGAGGGTCCTTCTTTTCTGTGTTGAGAGTCCCAACCGTAGGAACTTAGGAATTTAAAACAATAATCCTAGTCGCCGATGATTAAACCGCTTATAGTAAACTAGAGAATAGTGCGTAAATTGCGGCCAACTAGCTTGAGAAAATAACATGGCAAATAAACAAATGACAATTTATATATTCGTTAAATTTTATTTGAATAGCAGCAAAATCAACAAGAAAACTTGCTATAATGGTTTCTAACGAGTACGATGTACCTTCTATTGTTTCCTAACCATCGCTATGGCACTTGTATAGATGAGACAAAAGAAACATAGGAACTGCTACGATAAGCCCCTCAGTTCAGTCTGGTTGTATCCTTAGAGCATCTTATGAATTCATATACGTATGAAAACAAATATGAGCGGCGTTCAATAAGTAATGCACACTTTTTTTTTCTCAAAGCAGGTATGCGTCCACCAATCTCTAAGCAAGTCTATGGCCCTGCGCCACCTTAATGAGAGCATGCAACTACTACTCTACTGGTCTATGTCTCAGCCAACTTCCTATTGCATCAATAACTTCATCACTGCCGTAATATTTTCTGTCTTTCACACCCAATATAGATTGGGAAGCTAAGAACCATAGTAATTCTTAACCCAGCGACCATCCTTCAGTGGGCCAAAAAGATGGAAGTAAGAAGGATCGAGATTCGGGTCATAGGGAGGATGAAGAAGAACAGTCCACCGGAGTGTTTACGAATTCCTCACTTGTGTTTCGCTTTGCGGTGTCACGTGGAAGTTCATATTTTTTGAGGCGACGAGCACGCAGGAATCGTTTCTTCAATTTCCTAACAATCACACAATAGGCTTCGGAGTTGGTCATTTGACCAAGAGGAACTATATCCATTAGAATAATCCCTTCATAGCTCCAGAAAGCTGTGTCCATAACTTTACCAGCTGAGGGTGCATTTTGAACTTTTCCAAGGAAACACGTATGGTGCCACTCTATAATTTTCCATTTTGTTTCAGACTCTAAATGTTCTTCCGTGTTTCATCGCCTTTGACAATGTTTGAAAAATTTCGTCAGCATTAGCCTCATACCAGCAAGCAATTATTTGCGGTTTATGGTCTTCTGTTAGGCTTCGAGTAATCCAGTGGTCACAAACCTTCGAATACCCTGATGAACAACTGTGTCGGCAGAGATGTCAAGTTGTGCACAAGTTGTTTGATTGTGGTTCGAAGGTCACCTTGATTAACTGACCGCAGGTTGTAAACTTGCGGGTATCATCTGAGCTGTGTGCGCGGGAGATCACACAGATTTCCTTCTCCTTGTTCTGAAGATGACAAAAGACGCTTAGCCCAATTCAAGCTCATCCAGTGCCAGGATTCCGTAGATGTTCTGTAGGCGCCTCTGAGTATTTCTGATGGCCTAGTTTTCCGCCAAAAGGAATTCAATCACTGTTCTCAGTTTAGAACTTTAGAACGTGCTTCAATTAGACACGTCATTTTTAACGCTGGTTGTAGCGCTGACGTTTATAATTAACAAAATACACGAGATGACAGGGGAATGTTGAAGAATATTCTACACTAAATATAAACACTGCAAAAAATACTATACAATAAACGTTTGTGAAATGTAATACAGGATATTGGAAATAAAAACACTCGCTGTACTCGTGTTTTAATCCTTTCCCTCCAATCTGTAGAAGCCACTCCCCAAACTCATATCGTAATATACTATTGCGTGCTCAAACTACTTAGGTTGCGATGTTTTTTAAAACCTGAAAATTGAATTTAATATACACTGGTAATTTGTCCAGGTTTTTCAAGCGTCACTTCAGTTCTCACCGCCACTGTTTTAATCTAATTCAACTTTCAATGAGACTTAGTTCCACTATCACTTCCGTAATGTGAATCAGTTCAATTTCCCCGTTACTCCACTTTTTTCGTGACGTAGCCTCGCTTTCGGACGGTTCATTCGATGGGTAGTCGAACACAAGACTTCTACAATCTCTCGCTGCATGTCACAGCAGTCCTCACCAACTCGCTCGGAGAACCGCACTTGATGTCGCAGCAGAAACTCGCTCACCATCTCGCTTACTCACCGACCGACTCCAACTGACTCATTTAGCGAGAACGCTCGTTTACATAGACAATGGAATCTTCCATAGATCATTCTAGAACTTTTAGGATACACGTTCTGGAGGCGTAGATTCTACTTATCTGCCGATAGCCCTTCAGGGTTTACACGAGCGAGAGCGCAAGTTATCTTTGTTTACCTCAGACTGCTCACGTTTGATAGAATAATTGCATCAAGTGAATATGGTTGTAACAATGTAACTTATGTTTTTAGACGCATGCGTATGTTAATTTATTCGCATACTTGTATCTGTATAACACAGTTTTGTTACATTTATTGTAAATGAACGAAATATCCCCGATACTGGCATGCGGTAAAATAAAACAACAATAATATAGAAATTGTATATTCAAATATCTTACATGCCGTGCCTTCGGTGATAAACTTCCCTAAAAATATGCACATAAATTAGCCACTTATCCTTTGTAAGAGACTTCAACCTACCTGTTTACCCTTCGACTCCAGGCACTGAGAAGGATAAAACGACCTCTTGTTTTGTACATTAAGCCACCATCGCTGGCGATGACTGTGAATTTGCTACCTAGTAACAAAATGCCTCTTGAATAATTTTTTGTCGTCACTAATAAATTTACTCACTTTACTACCATTTATAACACACGTATCTACGTGCAAATGGCCCTGTTGATGGTTCGAAACTCGCATACACTGCATTGTGTATGTTTATGAGTCACTGAGCAAATGAACTAAACATACATACATAAAAAGCGCCGCCAGTTCAGGATTTACAAGGGCATTACGCTAATCGCACGCAGTTTGGTTTGCTAATCGTCGTTTTTTGTAGAGGCTGTTAAAAAGGTTTAAGAGCCCACGCGATCTGTTCGTTTGTCACTGCCTGGCGTAGCCTACTTGCCATCAAATCGTTATAGCAGTTTCTTTCCAGATCTGCATTTCCTAAGCCTTTAGTGGACCGCTACACACAGGGACAGCAAAGAAAGCTGCAATTACGTAATTACTGCGATAGTCCTATGTGAGCTCCTGTCAGCGCCTCAGAATCCCAGTGGCAAAATGCTACCATTAGTATTAGGGTGTGTAGTGGGAAAGTCTTTTGCATCAATTGTAGCTGGAAAACGTTGTTCCTCTGGTTGATGCCCTCTGTTGCAGTGTTCTCGTCTCCGGCTATTGTTGCTCTTTTCTCCATTTCTAACTAATTTCAATGGTCTCAGGGTTTTCGTAGGTGAGGCAAATTAAAGTACACTGCAATTCCCTTAAAAATGTGATTTATTATTAAATAAATACTTATGGGCGGCTAGCTTTTCCCATTGCAACAATTCCCACCATTACAATAAATTAGGAGCCTAGTCTAATTGCACACGCTTCCCACCCTATGCCACATGTGCATCTGTCGTCCAGAGATTATCACTGTGTGTCGACGAGATTCTATAACAGAGAGAAAATCCCCTTTTATACCTAAGCCTAGTGACGCTCGCCTCCGTGCCTCAAAATGCAATATTTCCAATTGGTCCTCAAACCGCGTTACCTTATTATGTACGAGTATATTCTGCTCCAAAAGATTTCGCATACGCGTCCGAGTGACGCGCCCGGAAGCAGATTCAATATTCCTGTCTCTTTCCTTTCTGTTTCTGTCTCTTTGTATTTCTCCTTATTGCTTACAGTTCCCCGCTCATTAGCTTGGTTAAAGGTGGGTACTACCTAGAATTAACTAGCTATTATTATGTACAATTCTTGTTTAATGTTGATTTGCATGTCCATATATGGTATATCCCCTTTCAGGTGGATACCCAACAGTGAAATTTCAAAAAATCTCTACGATTTCAGCTAATTTTTTTTTAAATCCTAACATAGTAATGGTAGTTTAATATAGTATGTAGACGAAATTTCATGCATATATTTTAAATTAGTTCAGGAGATATTAATGTTTTATTTTTTTTAATTTCTTAAAAAAATGTCTACACAATGCAATTATTTTTTTTGAAAAAAATTAATATTTTATAGTTAAAATCTGTAATAGCATATAAATAAATCGCAGAGGTGAATTTTTAATGATTCTATTACTTTGGGAGAAAATAAATGTTAAATATGAGAATACAATTCTTTGCTTAAAAATTTATACAACATGAACATTGTTGTTTAATAGCATCATAACTAAAGGTGTTAACAAAACATCATGTCATCGTTTCTTTATCCTGTTATTTACAAGGAGGTATACAAAATTTCACTGATTTTCATAAAACTACTTGTGTGGAACAATTTAAAAATGAGAATGAATGTGCCGAGGTAAAGAGAGTTTAAAAATTATAACGCTAAAGTAACTTTTATTCTGACTTGATGTTGCTTAAAAGGCATTTAGTGCATTTACAGACTTTCGTTTATCTTTTTCTGCTCCTCCGTAGCTAACTTAATATTTTAAGTTTTATTAGACCTCTCTTGAATGGTTTATTCACTTTTATTTAAGCAAAACGAACCGTCTTTTAGTGCAGTTTAATAGGAATTAAGGTTGACAGACAGGCGTTTAAATCATTCCAGGATGCTTTAAAAGATCCTACAGCTATGAAAGCTACATAGAACTAAAGTAGGAGCTTTGTAGTGTTTGATAACATGTTTATGAATTTTGTCACTTTTTCACAGATCGGCTATCTTTAAACACCAGTTAACTTGCCTAAACCATCAAATGTTTGCGCTTCCAACTGTGCAGAAACCAATTACATGCATAAAACACCTTCATTATAATTAATGGGAAAATATTGTGACTTTGTCTACTTTTTCAACTGTCGCTCCGTTGTCACTGTTACTGTTTTGATCTTTTCAACTTTCACTGGGACTTCACTTAGTTCTCACTGTCACTTCACTAATGTGAATCAGTTAAATTTCCCTATCACCACTTAGTTTTCGTGATGTAGCCTTTTCTTCCGGACGGTTCACTCGCTGGAAGTCGAACACAAGACGTCTCCAATCTCTCGCTCCGCAGTAGCATTCGTCACGGCAGTCGTCACCAACTCGCTCGGAGAACCGCACTTGTAACAGCAGAAATATGCTCACAAACTCGCTTACTCACTCATTGACCGACTCAACGACTCCTCTCGCGAGAACGCTCGCTTATATAGCCAATTTAATCTTCCACAGAACATGCTAAAACTATCTGGACACACATTCTGGAGGCGGGGGAAAAGAAACTCCCAGAAGGTTCTGGTTATCTGTCGATAGCGCTAATGGCGTTACGCCAGGCGAGAGCGCGACTTATCTTTGTTTATCTACGACTGCCTGGCTCCGACCTCCCGATAACTTTGGACCACAGCCGCCTGCACCACAATATGCATTCTTTACATTTTTACTTCCTCTACTACGTACTTCAAATAAGTAGAGGAAGTACTGTAGTCCACCCAAAATTCGATATTTCACCAGAAATAGATGCTTTGAGGCTCCCTGAATAAAAAGAACAAGATTTGAAAAAATGTGTGCTATGTGAACAGTAGGTATAATTCAAAAAGGAAATGTATAAATACCAAATTTGGTATTTAAGTTCATTATCTTCTAAAGATGCCTCGCAAAGATTTTCAAGGAAATCCTCCACCCCAAATTTTTAATTTTTAAAACGTGCTTCTAACCATTTTGATTAAAATATCATATTTAAGATAATTGCATGACAAACAAAATGTATATATTAAATTATTTTGTATAATTCTATATACCTGATAAACCTTAATGGACAAAAATTTACTAAACAAAATATAGATTCTTTAAACAGAGAATTTCTTTCTAATTGTCTTTTATGTCATTAGCCATTTCTGAGATATCCATTATTATTGTTTGAATTTTTCAATACTTCGTCATTTTTTTAAAAACTGCTGTCACTATTCGGTTGTTTCTCGCTTTGTCATGGAAAGAGTATGGAATTTCAAGTCCAGCATATAACGATCTGCTTTTAACATTCCGACTATCGATTAGGCGCCCTCTATCCCTTTCTACCTACAACGACATGTGTAATGAAACTATTTCTGCAAAGGTTTGTCTCGATTAACAACAAATAGATAGAAAATTAAGCTTGGCAAGAATAGTCTGTAGAAGAAATAAACGATAGTGCTTGTAAAGGATGGCTTTAGTTGCTTAGTCGCCTTTCTGGACCATTTATTCTGTTGCTACTGAGTTTTGGTGGAATGTGGACTTTGAGATCGTGGAGCTGCTTGCTGTTCTTTGAGTGTAGTTATGGGGTGCTGGACAGATGGCCTTAGTTGCGTAGTCGCTTCATGCGCCATATATCTGTTTCCATTTCTGTTGCTGTGTAGGTGGATCGTGGTATTGAATATCTAATTCGTTATTTACTAGTTGCTGATAACTGAGGGAAACTACGAAAAACAACCCAGCCAGATTGGCCGTTACATTGAATTTGAACCCGCGACCTTCCGAATGCAAGCCCACAGACGCAAACACTTGAGCCATTTTGCTCGGTGCGAGATGTGTTGGCTTTCGTAGTTATTTTAATTGTCTTACATACCTGGAGGATGTTTACTGCTGAGCTGATTGCTCGCATTGAACACTGGGAGATGAGAACCTGATCTGGAGAGTTCATTCTCGGGCTTAACTACCTCTTTGTAAGACTTGCCTAATGTAGTGCTCAATTGGCAAGCATTCAACTCGTATATCCCAGCGACCCGACAAGTTATCCGCATCTTATTCGAAACTGCTAGCATTCCATCCCTAGCTGGCCAAGTACTCGTAGCCGAGTTGGCGTATCTCGCTAAAACCACTTCTTTCACACACTACAGCACTTTTGACATTCAAGCGGTCCAATGTCAAATGCCACATTACTTATATTTGCAACGGATAATATGACCATAACCTGCCTTTTGCCAAAAATATCGTAACATAGCCTTGTACTTTGATTCTACCATATTGCATGTTTACCTTTGCTTTGACCACTTCATTGAAACCTCACACCTGCACCTTCAAGACCGAACAGCAGCCTCATCGACGTAACAGGGGAGGACAGAGGTAAACGGGCGCTTACCCCAAACTAATATTTCCAAATTAACAATACTTTGCGAGTTACTTTAAATTTTTGTATATAAGTTAATAAAGCAGTTTTCAGCTAAAATAGCTATGTGTGCATTATTGTTTACCACAATAACACTATGACAAAATGATCCTTAAGGGTTCAGTGCTAGTGTGTATACAGGGATGTGACAGTTATTTTCGGATAACGGTTATAATTGTCACAGTTACAGTGCGTCAACGGTTCGCGTAACTGCTACCACCAATTAAATTATTTATTTTCATGGTTATCAAGTTCGCAGTTGCATTGCATTAACAGGGAGAGCCAAAAAACTACGAAACTCCTGCTCGGTGTTTTTGCTGTCCGCGTCCTCGGCGCTCGTTGCCGCCTGCCGCTATCATAGAAAGGCACTGATGAAACCATACACCATTTTTAAAACTATTTTTAAAGGCTTTAATTATCAACTTTATGAAAGGAGATGCTGAAACTGGCCACCGTCGTTGTCCATACATTTTTGGCACCACTCGCCAATTTTTTTCGAGTCAAGCCCGTACATATGTGAATACAATTTTGCCCCCCCCCTTTTTAAAGAATTAACAGCCAGGAAGCGTGATTTTGCCTTTTTTTCCCAACAAGACTCTGCAACAGCTTATACGCCAGTATTTCGATGAGAAACACTGAAAGTGTGTTTGAGGAGAGAATTATTAGTACAGATTTGTGGCCCCCTCGGTCCCCCGACCGAACCCCCCTTCTCTGGGGTAACTTAAAACAAGGTATACAAGACAAACCCACACACTCTGGAAGAATTAAAACGAAATATCCGCCAGGAAATTGCCAGCATTTCTCAACGTGAACTACGGCGAGTGATGGATAGTTTCCTAAAAAGGTGCCAAAAATGTAGGACAACGACGGCGGTCAGTTTCAGCATTCCTTTCATAAAGTTGGTAAGTAAAGCCTTTAAAAGTAGTTTTAAACATGTACGGTTTCATCCGCGCCTTTCTATGATAGCGGCAGACGGCAGCGAGCGCCGAGGACGCGGTTAGGAAAAACACTGCGCAGCCGGTTCGTAGTTTTTTGGCTCAGCCTATACTACTGTGCGGTCCAAATCTCTTGATGTTTCGTGACAGCCAATACGGAGTGACCGCGCGGTTGCCAAACTTCGTCAGAACGTTACGCGTTTGTTATAAATACCATCGCAATGTTCATTTAAAAACAGGAAGAGACACAATAACACACAAATAGGGAAATAAAAACCATATATTTCTATGCGACCTTTGTTATTCAAGTGACACGGCTAACGGCAAGCCATGCGTGCCTTAATGAGCACGGCTCAGCCGTAAGTTCTTGACATTTCGTGAAGTTTTCTGCGGTTTTCTTCGTAAGCATACTTTTTAAAGACATTATACACACTGAAGACAACAGCACTAACCTTACTCCTATACCCACTGGTACTACCGAGCCTACTAAGCGATATTTTCATGAAAGAGTTAACTTTATAAACGTTAGGATAAAGTCTATCACTGTAAGAACTGAATACACCGCAGCTGAACTCACAACTGAGTTTTAACAATGCTTTAACCTCGAGCTATCGCGCCAAATAGTGCAGTTAATTACATTGTTAATGCTTCCTCGAGAATGTGATGATGACAATTGCTGATTCTTTGCTTGAAAGTTCTGAGTTAGGCTATTCTTTATATGGCGTTTTTGTAGTGCATTCCACGTAATGAGGTGTTGAATGTTGTAAAAAGCACAGCACGCTCTTCTCATGTAACAAATACGTGCTTGGTTCTAGAACTTGGCATTTGCAGAAGCATAATAATAACCATTAAAATGCACTTAATCTTGGTTTTCCATTAGTATTATTATGTGAAACAAAACCATGTATGACGCATGTATGATTTTGTAGAGGGCTTTGAAAGGATTTTCATAAGAAGTTTGTAGTTGTATTAGAAAACCAGGTGGGCTAACTATTTCTAAATTTATTTAGGACATGGAGAATTGCACATTATTAAGTAATAATTATGTCTATGACATAACAATGTATAAAATAACTTCAACAGCAATGGATTTATTACTATTACAAGCATTAACTATAAAAGTCTCTGTTTAAATACACAAAAGGTAACTAAATTAATGGCGAACAATTGGATGTAAAAATATGATTATTTTTTGTACTTGTACAGGAAAACGTCGCCTTTTATTCTAGCTACTGGTTTTTCTGAAATATGAAATACGCATGCGCGCACATGCAATTAGAGTTTTACCAGCGGTGAGGTGTACTGTCCGTATGAGGCAACGCCGCACTGCTGCTATTCGCTAGCGCCGTATTAGTAGACACGCCTTAAACGTCAAGAGATTTGGACCGCATCACCGGTATTGACTAGCTGTAACTACGTTTCAATTTGAATGATGTCGATATACACTTTCTTTGTTATCTGATGTAATCTAAAAAGAGATTTTTCTAGTTGTGTCTACGGTGGTTTATAATAGAAAAAAAGCATTAGCACATGCTTCTACATTCCTGCACATGTGTTCCTCTCATGAGAATGTCTCTCTAAGGAATGTGTTGATATCAACAACTCTAGCGCTATGTTAGAAAGATTACGGCTCTACTTTCAACACATCAACAAGGCTTAAGGCCTGTTACAAAACATGCGCTCTTGTGCTGGAACTGCTGAATGGTCAGTTGCTTTTATTTGCTTTCGTCGTCACAGATTTTAAAAACGTCAGCAATTATTTCTCGAGCTTCACTGTGTAGAGTTCTTCCTTTCTTACTGGGCATTGTAAATAACTTCATAAATCACTAGGAAACACACACTGCTCCTAGTGAAACACGCTGGAATACTAAAGTTGCGCAACGTTTTTAAGGTAGATAGTAAATCTATTTATGACCTCGTGAGCTGCCACGTGGTACTGTCCCCCCGCACTCTTCCAGAGAGCAGAACACCCCGCAAACGTTTTCTCGTCATATACAGTCTGTACAGGTGAACTGAGCTATATGGGAGCCTAAATATAAACATCACGTGATGCAGAAACAGCAAAGGAAAATACATCATTATTGTCAACATAAACATGACTGAAGGAAAGCATGTAATAACTTAAATGTTATCGTAGGACATAGATAAAACACGGTAATGACACTTTGAAAGGTGATGTTGCTAAAAGAAGAGCAACATTAACGCCCAAACACGCATTACTGTCTAACAACACAAAATGTGCAGATATCAGTTGGTTACATATATCTAGCAAAGCGTATAATTAGTGGGGCAGCTAGTACTTTACAACATTTTAGAATTGTTTCTTTTCTAGGTATATCATAAAGTTCTTTTAATTGCTCCACATAAACAGCCTAGCGAGATGTCTCCGCGATAACGTGTGAGGCGCGCATTCCGAAAGTCCCGAATTCGATCCCCGTTGGGCCGGTCAAACTAACCATGCTTTTTTTTCGTGGTATCCCGGGTCGGAGGCCAAAGTTGGGACGGTTCCTCTTCTACCACGAACTTCCTGTCCCCATCATTTCCTTTCATCTGTTTCAGGGTAGGACCAGGCGACGGCGGTTGGTGTGTTGCGCCAGGACGGTGGCATTTGCATTGTAGAAGAATTTCTCCTGGCGGTTGGTGGGACTTCTGGGGGCCCCCTTCCTGGAGCTATCTCGATTGTTACAGGACTCCTGGGTTGTATGAGTGACTTAGGCAGAGCTAGCCGGCGAGGGATCCCGTCCTTGCTAGGGCACATCGTCGTTCGATCTGGTCACCCTTCGGTTCTTACCTTCATCCCTTCCTCCCAGTGGTCATATTGGAAGCAAAAGGTTCTACTTGCGGTACTGTGCTGCAGTTACTAAAGGGCCCTTTGTCTGCCTACTCCTAACTTCTCCACATAAGTAATTGAATCGTTGAGTTTTATTTTGTACAACTTATTTCTTTGTTTCCAATTTCACATCCTAAATAATTACATTTTTCTACCTTTTCTATGGTTGTAGGTATTATTTATTATTATTTTTGCTCTTGGTGTGCTTTTCCCTATAAAAGCTACCTAATGTTTTTGTTTTAGATGTAGATACCCTGTAAATATTTATTCAGGCATTAATCATGTTGCATGTGAAAACGTGGGATACCATCATTTGCTTCAGATTGTGGATGCAATTTGTAAAGATAATTTCGATCTCAAGGCAGTATATCTGATACACTTTGGCAGGCCTGTAAACATAGGGTTATATTTCAACATGTTCAAAGCAACCTGTACGTCAGTGGTTATTGTGGATATAAATTTACATCACTACTTCTGAATTTATTGACTACCACAAAATAATAGTAATGAAGCTTCTAACAGTGTGTTAGAAGATTCAAGACGAGCCAGCACGCAGAGCAGCAGCAGTGTTCAAGGCTATAAATCTATTGTTAAGGTTTTACGAGCTCGCGAATGTAAAATACTTTTATAGCTACATTTTACGGTTTGGAGAGTAACGTTTCTGTTAACGACAAAACCGATAACCACAGCAAATCCATGAGCAAAAAACAACTCTAATGTACACCTTTTACGATGGAAAGTAAAAGTTGCGTTCATATTAACGTTACCATGCTGGAAACTGACAACCGATTCACAACGATTGCCTTTATTATACAGGGTGATAATGAACTACAACACAATAATTTTAGAAATTACAGAAGTGTCTGATATAGGCAATTTGAGGTAGGTAATGCATGGTCCATGGTATAACTAATGCAGTTATGCGTACTTAAGGGGACAAGGTAGTCTGAACACATGGAAATTACACCTTAAGGGTGTTAAATTCCACTGATCTTAAAGTTCTGAGTGGTTTTTCCTGAAATGTTTATGAATTATACCATAAATCATGACAATTATTTCAAGTGGTTGTTTGCATTGATAGCTTACATAGTTGAGTGCGTAAAAATAATTTCATTCAGTAGAAAAGTAATAAAATTTACTCTTAAAACATATGAATTCCTGAACCTTTTTCTCTGATACTACTTGCAATACAGAATCATACTTTTGCAAGCTTGTTCTTAGTATTATCAGCTATCTTCTGAACCTCCATTATTTAGTTATGTGTATCAGTTCACTAGAAATTGAAAAAAAAATTATTTGCAAAGTCAAAAAAGTAAAAGTGTGGAAATTTTGCAATGTTGTTGCTTACTTAATATTAGTAATATACATTATAAAATGTATGATTGTGATTCAGAAAGTTTAACTATGTATTGTATACATGTACTCTCTATCTCTCATACTTTGAGAAAAAAGATAGATAAGTATCCAAAAATGCTGTTTTGAGAAAACTGAATTTAAAGTTTGAATATTAAAATTCTGACACCAGTACATTCCAGGGTCATCATCATCATCATCATCATCATCATCATCTGCACCTTCATTCCTGGATTGCTTCAGCTTTTCTGATTGCCTTCTCTTGGTCCTGGCTTCTTTTGTTAATTGCTGAACTGCTAGCTGGGCATGATATAGTCGTTCGTCGTTGAAAGACCCAAAAATGTTCTAAAACGGGGCGTTGCATGACAGCTTTAAAGGAATGCAGACTAGCAATTAAATGGTATTTAAATGTCTTAAAAACCTCCTACCCCCCCAAAAAGTATACACTTTCTGAAACTGAAAAGAATAGTGATTGTTATTAGTGACTAAAACAAAAATGTGATTTTTGACCACTTCAGAGTACATTGTCTCCTTAAAGATATTGGTATCAGATGCTGATTAAGTCGGTGTTAAGACAAAACCGAATGAAAATTGGCTTAGAATGTCTTTAAAATTGCTGCACCAATATAGAAACATCGAATAAAAGCAAATAACGCTCGTTATTAGCGCTCTCAAGATTTGATGCCACAAAAATCTCTCTAATTTCGAACTAATCACTTGACAGTGCTACACTGAACATCGATTAATTGCCTTCGTTATGCAGCCTAAGAGGCGTTTCGCTAACAGTTCGTGAGGCTTGATGCATAACGACAAACGTTGGTGTCCCAAAGGTCACGGGTTCGTTTCCTGTCATGTAGTTATTTTTTTTTAATTCCGTACAAAAAAGTGCTGCATTACGTATGGCCAGGACGCGATTCCGATTGGCCAGTGCAATAACACTACTATCACTTCCTTGATTCGGCTCACTGAAGTTAGTAGGCGCCAACCACACTACTCCACTTTCAGTCCATCGATAGGCGTTTGCGAGTTAAACAGGGGCGATACGGGTGTTAAACGAACTCGACGCTAAGTGCAATTCGAGGAGAATGCTCTGCAAAGAATTGCAGATGAGCTATCTACCAGCACACACACTATTGCCCGTGCACTGGGCACTAACCGTCAAAAGGTGAAAGCACTAAGCCCGGGGAACTTCGGTCCTCGGATACAATTCTGAATCTGGGCTTTGCTCCAGCCGCCTGAATTCTTTTCGTCTGTATTATTTATTAATGAGGTCTTGTTCACCAGGAATGATCTAGTTTTCAACTCAAGAAACAGTTATCTGTGGGACTATGTCAATCCACATGCTGTTTTGGAGAAGAGTCACTAGCATATGTTTTCGGTGAACACATGGGTCGGAATTATTTAAGGCTATGTCAATGCTCATATCTGCTCCCCCTTCGGTTAAATTAACCTGTTTATCTTTGTTTTTGCAGAACATTGTACTGTATTTTTAGAACATGTACCTCTGCATATTCGTCAACGAATGTGGCTACATGATGGAGCTCCGCCCCATTTCTGAACCAAATCTTTCCTGCACGATAGATCGGAAGGGGGAATATAACATTAGTTTGGCCACCACTCTCCCCAGACCTCATTCCAACTGATTGCTTTTTCTGTGGTCACCTCAAGTATATAGTGTATGAAATACCTATCACCTCAGAAGAGGGCTTAACTGCCCGAATAACAGCAGCATACCAGAGCATCTTGGATACAATACGACAATCGTTCCTTCGCCGCTATCAACTTTGCCTTGAAAATGCAGGTCGCCATCTCGAGCACTCCCTATAAAACTAACGTAAAGACTGATGTTTTTATTTTCTTTCACCCTTTAAACCATACATTTTGAGTACAGCATGTGAATGTATTATAAATGTTTGCTAGCAAGGATTGCAATTAATTGTTACGATATGTTGAAATTAAAAAAAAAAATTAAAACACAATTTAAAATTTAGGCTAAGACTCGAACACAATTACTACTTTTCACTCGAAAAATAACATCATAACCATTGCGCCAGAGGGATACACTCTGAAACATCCATTCGTTTTCATGTGTTATGCTCTCGAATCGTATCATTAGCCAGTGGCGTACTAGCACTTTAGAAACTTCTAGCCGTAACTTCGAAATTTGAACACACAGACCATATGTCACCTATCTGAAATTACATGTTTAACACACCTTCACATTCTCTGAAAATATTCCGGGGTATGATATTTTTACTTTCTCCACTACTTAACTATAATAAGTAGATGAAGTATCGATATTTCCTCCGAAATACATTTTTTGAGATTCCTTGAATCCAAAAAGACCAAATATGTGGTGTACTGTGAACAGCATGACTCAAAAACGAAAGTGTCAAATCTAGTATTTAAGTTCAGCATCTTCCAAGGATGCGACACTAAGATTTTTAAGAAAGTCTCCCCAAATTACCCTTGATATGATAACATTTCGTTATTTTTTATTTTCCCAAAAATCGCTCTAGCGATTTTGATTAAAATACCATATTTTAAAGATATTTGTATGACAAAATGTATGTCTCGATTTTTTGTGAATTCTGAATGGCTTTCGTATAATTGGTAAACCACAGAGGCCCTTACCCTCCAGGGGTTATATGGGCTAATTCTTAAAAAGGCAAACAAAAACTTATTACACCAAAAATGTAGATCATGTAAACTCATACAATTTACGACCAAAATGTTTACGAAATATTGTTTTTTATTAGTTTGAATTTTAAGAACTTTTACCAAATGGGAAGTCACTATTCATTTTTTCTCGTGATCATGCAAAGGGCATGGAATTTCAAAGTCATCATTATAGCGATACGCTTTTTAAAAGTCTTGGTAAGATTTAGGCTACTGCAAGCATGTTATATCTATAACGAAATCTGTAAACGTGTAATGAAGTTTATCTCGATTAACAAGAAATCGACAGAAGAATAAGCATTTGTAGGAATAGTTTATAAGGAGAGTCAGCAGAGAAAGTCATGTGAATGCAGCACTTCAAATTTCTCTTGTTATTTTGGAACATTCGCAAAATGAATGCTTATAGGTTAGAACTGCAAGTTCGTTTGGAAACATTTCCCCTTTTACTTTCATTCATGTTGTTGCAGATCCGCCTCCAGCATGGAGGAAAACGAAGGTCACTAGCGTAGATTATCTTGTTCATGTTCCCGACAGCTGCAGGACCACTACTGTGAGCAGATAAACTGCTCTGATCCACATTGGCAGATACAAGATTTTTTTTTCTGTCTACAGGGTTTAGAATCCGGGACTACATCGCCAGCTTTTTCTTCCTCTCATCGCCAACACTTTTTTTCGCTGAAAATCGCAGTTCTTTGATTAAAAGCTCTTAAATGTGAATAAAAGCGCGAGATTTATCTCTGTCTCAGAGCTTCAGTTCTCTCTCCCCTCCTCTGTTTCACTGTTCTCTTCCTTCCCTTTTCACTCTCTACTCTCTCTGTGCGGTCCACATGTCATGTGATGTTTTGAAAACAGATAGTGAAACTGCGTTTTCCGGTTGGTTAATAACAATAGCATCAATTAAAAGTTTTAACTTCACATAAACTTGTTTCTCTTGCAATGTATCGGGGTTATACCGTTTCCCGTGCTATCTGGTCAACGTACATGAATAACAAATAGAAAAGTGAAATTAATTGTTCTTTCACACAAGCCGTGTGTTGAACAACAAATAGAAAAATTGGTAGGTATAATTGCTTAATGTTCATTTAATATATATTTTCAAAATAACGAAACTTGTCAGAAATATTATGCTCATAAAATTTGTTTATGTAACAATTTTCAAAATACTGAATAATAAAATCAATCTTTTTTATTGTTTGGCCCAATACAACTCCCCCCTTCCCCGGCCTTTGGGGAAAGTAATTAGGATACAATGCAGCTTATTTTCTAAACAGAGCACAGTATGTTATGTAACACATTTCATGCCATTCTCGAGTAAAAAGTACGTTCAAGCAATATAAAGATGCGATTTTTGCCTTCTAGGTAGCCCAATGTGCACGTATAATTAATTAAATAACAAAACTAAAAAAACTGAACTCCATGGTGGAACAGCACGTTGCTGGGCCAAGGCCTGCCGCCCGGCCGCTACGTCCTCCACCTTTGCCCACAACAAGCGCCATGGGCGGGGTGTAGTACTGGAGGATGGTACGTGGTCAGCGCCCCGGGTCCCTCTCGGTCGGTATATGCAGCCTCCTTAAACCTGGAGCAGCTACTTTTCAATCAAGTAGCTCCGCAATTAACCCCTCAGGGACCTAACGAGGCTGAGTGCACCCCGGACCAGGTCTCCCGGAGGGAGAAAATCCCCAACTAGATAACTATTCATCCAAAATGAAAATTATCAGGAAAATTACGGCTGCAGTTTTTTTATATGTGCAAATGGAAACAAAATGGAGTATCTATCATTTAAATTTCACATCGTTTAGCTTAAGTTATTATGCATACTGTGACTTTGTCTAGTATTTACTGTCATTTCATTTATGTCATTTAGTTCAGTTTTCACCAGCACTTCACTTATGTAATTTGTCTCGGTTTTCACTGTCACTTCATTTATGTGATTTAGCGGTTTTCACTGTCACTTAACTTCTATGATTTAATTCTGATTTCATTGTCACTAAAACTTATATGATTTAGCTTGGTTTTCACTGTCACTTCACTTATGTGATTTAGCTCGGCTTTCACTGTCACTTCACTTTTCCTCGCGAGTATCGACGCAATGAACACGCGTGAAGCAGCCTATTCTTCCTTCCGCTTCACACGCTGGGCGTCAAACAAGACCTCTCTAATCTCTCGCAGTAGCAGCACTCAATGTACGTCACAACTGTCCTAACAAACTCACTGGTAGAACGCACTACATATGCATTAGAACATACTACTATCTGACAGACTGACTCGCGATCACACTCGCTTATATATCTACGAGAGTTTCTGGAACGTTCGCGGTAGGCGAAGGGGAGAAACTTCCAGAATATCTGGTTATCTCTTGATAGCGCTTTCGGAATTTGAGTTGGGGGAGAGCACTCCGCCGTCTTCATCTCTCCTTATCTTATCCACCGGATAGTCTGTTGTCGCTGAAAGAAACCGCTATCCACGCATCAAGCTGGGCTCACAGCAGCTACGTCATAATACCATTGCATATGTGTGCTGTTCCATAAACAAATATCTGCAAAATGACACAGTGAAGAAATATATGTAGAGCTTTTTTTTTTAGGCTTGAGAACTCCTCTGCATAAGGATCGATATCATAAATATATCCATCAACATGCAGAGAAGCCATCATTTTGCGCCTCACATCAAATTGCAATTACCAGAAAAAAGAAATAAACATGTTAAAATTTATTTTCTGTATGAACCTATCGGGGCATGAATGGAATGTAGTGTCCTTGAAACGTTGGCTTGTTTAACAGTGATGACTAGCTCATGCATTTTCAACAAAATAAATACATTCAGGTGAGATTTAGAAATGACAGATTTGATTGTCATATTTCTATAATTTTTGTGGAGTATTTACATTTTTAAAAGCATAAATTAAACAAAGGTAAATGTTTTGAGAACGGTAACGGTTGTAATGTTTTATGACATAAGTTGTGTAGTTTGACGAAATCTGCATTTTTCTGTAGTAAGTTTTCGACTGTCTCTCACAGTTTTCCAATTACCTAATAATAAAATTAGGCGGAATAAGTGAACGTCAAAGGCTAGTTACAGAAAATTCAAGATATGTCTAGAGCTGAAATTTTAACATTTTCAATCAAAATTTTACGGATATTTAATAAAACAGCATATATATGTATATAAAGGGAAATCCTTAATACTATTCTCGTTATATCATTAAAACGACTGACGTAAGTCTGAAATTTGGTGTTTAGTAGTGTTTAATTTTCTATTTATGCTGTTCACGGGCAGAGATACGTGCAAGTATCCTTTTTACTTTCCTTCTTTTGTTCTATCAAAGGACCTGAAGTTATGCGCTTCCCGTGGAATAATCGAATTCGAATGTTTGACTCGTAAGAAATATTTTCTCTGTCTTAGGAAGCTGCTGTGGAAATAAAAACCTAAGGAAGCAGAATTATATATTTTAGCTTGTGATGAATGGAGAATTTTATTTCAGCAAGTTTTGCAGTCACATAAAAATTACGTATACTTCGTAATCATTTCCTAATGAAACTAGAAAAATAGAAAACGTGCTAGCGAGGGATTTCTACTTTAGGCTACAAAGTTGTAAACCAGCTTGGGTAGGTAGCTTTGCTGCTCTACTTGGTTTCAAGGTTCTATTTGCTTGCATCCAGAAGGTCACTTTTCACATTCCATACTGTAATTAATCTCTCATCCCTTTGGAACTGGTCAAGCCACCTCTAACTGGATGTTATCCTTAATTATTACGTGTTGGGTAATTATTAAGTAGTCCAACATAACAAGAGGTTACTATGAAAAATATTTCTTAATATATACGTTATCCGCCTTGCATACACCGTAGATATATTTATACTAATATATCTAAACTAACACAGGGTTTACTTTCTCTGCCACTTATCTATTGTAGGTAGAGACTGTACTCAAACCAAAAATTCGATGTGGGATTTCACCGAAAGTACTCGCTTTGAGGTTCTATTATCCTAAACAGCATGGCGCGCGCGTGTAATTCGTATTTAAACCCAGCAATTTTCAAGGATAGAAGGCACAGATTTTCACAAAGTCGCCCTTCCCACTTATAACGCGTGGAAGGAACACGAGAAGCGGCAACAACAGAGAGAGCGAAAGGCTAACGCTACGGTGAGTGGGACCACAGGTCAAGCCTTCAAAACTTCAGTGCTCGAAAACTACTCAAATGCCATCTTGGGTTAAAATGTTTTCAATATCTAAGTACACCACCTTAGCTAGCTGCCCTTTAAACCCGAATAATATCCCAGTTTCGAATGAGTGGATTATTCCTTGCAAGTGAATTAACAGTCACAAAAAACTCTGCCATAATGCAGAAATATAGTTAAAATCTGCATTGTTTAAGTGAATGTTCGGAAACAAGTGTGAAGCAAGAAAGAGGAAAATAATAAGTTTCTTTTGGATGCAACAGAAAATAAATTTGAAACGGCGGAAAATCAAGGCACAAGAAGATTCATCCGAAGACCTTCAACTCTCCGGATCCTCTTAAGGATACAGGACTATGACAAAAGACCAGGTTTCAATGAAAAAGCTCTCTATACATGATTTCATTAAATATTGGTGGACATAATACTACATGCTGCAATAAATATATTCATTACAGTGAATATTGGCATAAGGCGTTTTAAAAACTCTTCGTAAAAACTGATACCAACTTTTCATCATATTTCAGTTTTCAAGTTTTCTGCTCTAGGGCAATTTTGACTGTAGAATCAGCACACTCTGTTCTACCGTTGTGCAGTTGAACCATTTGTCTAGATACTGTCCAACATCCGATACCTTCTTCATCCCATAACTTTTACCATTTAGCATTCCCTCCCCTGTTTGTCATCACTTTCTTTTCGTCCAGAGCTCCAGCAAATTAATTTTGTTCTTCCAAAGTAATTTTGTTCTTCCTTCACCTGTCCTTAATTCTGTCTATCCATTTCATTTATTCCATTCTTCTCCACTTATATATTTCGCTGCTTCTAGTCAGCGTCCCCACTTAATCGCAACGTCGATGTTTCCGGCTATACAATGTCAGAAAAAGCCAAATGTATGTCGTCATTGGAAGAAAAGAAAAGAAAACACATACTTGCAGATTCGAGATGAGGCAGTGGAGCAATTAGACAATATTACTTACTTGGGATGTACCTTAAGTACAAATACAAGCTGTTAACATTCAAACAGGATAGCAATGACAAAGGAAGCTTTTAGAAAAATAAACATTTTCAGTGAATCCTTCAAGAATCTCCTGAACTAAGTAGATTTTCAGCAATAATAATTTTCCTTCGTTTTCTCCATGCTTTACACTGTGCTGAGAAAGCAAATACTTGAAGAAATGAATGGACTTACTTTTCAAACAACTGTAGGCCAGTTTTACAGAATTACAAAAACAGAAGAAAAATATTAAACGTTTATGATACTCTAATTTATTAAACTAAAATACATTAATTCTGAAGAAAATCACTGCATTCATTGTACGTTATTATTTATTTGTATAAAAATTTAAGACTGCGTCGTTATTCATTAATCAAACACAAAACTTGAAGTTGAAAAATGGAAAAACCTAAAGTGTGTCTGAAAGTTTCTTGCACTCTTCTCAATTTGGGATACTTGCATTATCAAAATAATGTGATTATTTTATGGCTAGATGCCATATTATGAATTATGATCACAAATAATGAAAAAACCATTGTTGAGATTTTCTACAACTCCTTTCTCTTAACATGAAATCTTGATGAAATTTTAAAGTGTTGTGCGAAATAATTCCTGTACTATAACATAAAACAAATTCCATATGCCACCAGAAGCACTTCTGATTTACTGGCTGTTGGCGTTGCTTTTTTTTTTAGTCTTATCTAGCATTGCTGAGTGCCTCCAGCTTATAAACGCGTCCAGTCATCGCTTGGTGGAACAAGGTTTCCTCGAAGGTCATTAAACACGTGGAGAAAGTTGGTAACAACAACATAACACATTCATTGTTGTAATCCCATTGTATATTTGGTAAGGCTGAAAAATCAGCGTACACTCACTTCGCCCCTTTCTGAGAAAGCACATCAACTTGCACCATCCCTTTTCAGCAGAGGAAAAGCTTATAAACCAATCCGTGACAGCAACCAAATAGCTGATCACCGATATAAAAGCAGTTATCTCCTGCACGAAGCATTTGCTGCTCTTCCCTGTATTTCCCGGGGATAGCAGCAAAGGGGTGGGCCCGGTGTGTTGGTGGCATCAATATTTATTGTCTCTAGGGATTGTGCCTGAGAATTTTTCCATTTAAAGTTGCGTTTCATAGTGCAACTTAAATGCTGAAACCATGTTTCTCATGACTGCTAATGACGAAGGTAAGCATGTGGTAATTTTTCTTTTATACCCTATGTCAAACTAAGGAATCACCAAATATATATTTTGAAGGCCCTCCCTTTTCTCGACGTTATATAATGGTTCTCAAACTTCCTCTTACGGAAGCCTTTTGTAATATCTACAATTACCACGCTTCCTTGATATATTAAATACAAGTATTTTTCACATAAACGCTTATGTTTTAGGGTAATGTAAAATAAATAGAAGATTTCAAAATTCGCTATAGAATACAACTGATTTTAACGAAAATTACAGCATATTAGCTGAAACTAAAACATAAATTAAAACACAAAAATAAATCATGTGCCAAAAACGATCATAGCTAATGATCGAGTAAATTCAAAATCTCTGTTTACAAACGGATCACCACATAGTTTCGTGACATACCAGTCGTACCAACTGTTAAATTATGAAACAATATTTAACCTTAAAAGCAAAGGAAAGTGTTACAAACAATAAATATGCAAACTCTATGGAAAAATAGCATTTATTTTAAAACAAGCTAATTAAATGCATGACACTTTAATTAAGTCTTAAGTCACCATTTTTGCTCAATCTTCTGCAATCGAAAAACAAATGACGGACGATATTCACCATATAATCTTGAACGTGGCATAAATTATGAGATGATTACCTCTTTCTCGGATGCAATAATTATCTGGTAATCAAGCTACGTTTTGTTGATACCCAAGGCGTTCGTCCATATCTACGTCATATGAGCAAAATAGTCACAAACATATAACGAGGCCAATGAATTCGCGAGTGATATTTATAAGAACTATTTAACGAATAAAATAAGAACTTAAATATGACTCCCCTAAACTCGGTTTAAAAATAATTATTGTGCATGAATAATTAACCTCTTTAAGCCATCTTGCAAAATATGAATGTCTTGCACGTACAGTGTTAAAAGGATTTGGTAATTTCACTGCAATATCCGGCTGTGATTGGTCAAAATTCGACATTCTATTTCATCTCATTAGTCCATTTTCTGATGAAAATCACAGAAGTTAAGTCAATATAAAACTACTGCCTCAAATCCCAAGTATAAAAGTTAATTTACTAGAACTTTAGAAACAGAGGATAGAAAATTAATTTAGTAGAAAAATGAATTTAAATGCCCACAATCAACTGTGATTACCTTCAGCAACTATTCTGTAACTCAGCAGAATACAGAAAATGATTAGGTTGGATGGCATTTTGTTGGAAACTCTTTGTTTCATCGATACTAAAAAACCAACATAGCAAAACTAATACTTAAATTCACGCTCAAAACATCAGGAAAAAACAATTTCCAAACTGAAGCTTTTAAAACCAAGGCAATTAACAGCACACTTTATGTTATTGTTGTGCAACTGTTCGATAAATTAACGTAGATGTAAATGTAGCTTATTTGCGTTAAATATCAAGTGTGATCGTTTCATGGCCATGTGAAGCATAAAACTATTCTATTTCTTAGAATTCTGTGCGTTCCATCGATGATTTTATAGTCATTAGAATAAATACGTATTTTTAATGCAGTTTTAAGCAATTTTTACATCAAGAATGCCAAAAACTTGTATGAGAATTATTCTCGAACTCGTTGAGTAACAAAACAATTTATTACAACTATTTGTTATTAAATAACAAATAATTGCATTAACTGTTCTTCCACACAAGCAGTGTGTTGGACAAGGTTGGAACGGCAGAATCAGACGACTGAAAAATTCAACGCCATCGCCGGGATTTGAACCACGGATCTCCTGTTTCCGTCCGGTTACTCTAACCACTGAGCTACCATGGCAACATGCCGGTACGCTATTAATTTCCCCAACTGGTTCGCATTTTTCTCGGTAAGCCCCCCCCCCCACACACACACACACACACGCACACACACACACACAAAAGTAGATCTCAAACCCTAATGGCGACTTACAATGCTGTAAGTACTTTAAGTCCCGTGCTTCATAGTTTCGACCATTATTGGGTCAATTAATGGAATTAATTGTCCTTCTACCTTTCCAATAATAATTGTTTTTATTAATTTTATCAATTTATACGATAATGCTAATATAATTTACTGGCGTTATTATAAGCAAAACCGCTGCCTTTATGTGCATACCAAGTTGTCTCGGCCTTCGGAATCACGTCTCTTAATTGAATCCAGTATAGTATCAATTTATTTTCAAAATATACGGCCATGGCAAAACTTCTATACAATACACGTTTATCAAGTGTTGCTTCACAGAAGCTCGGAAATAAACTGTCACTTTGCTCGTTTTTTAAAATGTTACCAGGAGCATTTACTCTAATATAATATTATGTACAGATATTCACTGCGGCAACGTTATATACCCCTTGTCCCATTCTTGGGGCTAAACATGTTGCTGAAACCAGTTAAGATCCGTTAAAGGTATCCGCTTTGGTTTTAACTTTCTTTTGGTTATGATTAGTTACATTGTAGCAAGATTAGAGATACAAGCGCCTTACTCTTGTAGGTATAGTGTTCGTTTTTCCTAGTAGGTGGCACTGGCAGAAGACAGACAAAGAGAAGGTGCCACCTTGTCACAAAACATATTTTATTACATATTTTTAATCCTTGCATCTGATTATGCATTATGGTAATTTGAGTAGCACTGTGAATGACGTTTCTGGAACTTTACTGCTATACACCTTTTCTCCGAGAGTATTTATTTCACGGGATTAATTTATTTTCATATCCACATTATGAGTGTACACAAAAATAAATTAGATTTCGTTTTAGATTTCTATTTTCATTTTTAATCCTTATCTTTATATTTTTTAAAAAATATAGCTAAGTCATTACAAATCCAGATGTAGGAATCTCCTATTTCTGACCTAATTTCATTCAGCTGTGATTCATATATCATCTCAAGATAATTTCTTCTAAGTGTCGATTCGGAGGGTATTCTTTCTCTGCAATACTTTTCTAAAAATGACTTCATTGTTGTATTTTCAACTACATTCAAAGGAATGTTGGCTGCAGCGAATGCTTTACATATATCAAAATAGAACTGGGATTTTATTTTTGAGGACATGGATTGTGTAAGTAAAGTTTGCTTCTGAGAGTCTTTCTTTTTAGAATTTGCTTGATGCATTAAAGTTTTCTCGTGTTGTACCAAGTGACTCCTTTTTTCGGCAGAAACCTCAAGTAGAATAATATATTTATAAATATATTTTAATGTCGGTAAATCATATTTTGTTAAAACAATTAACATTTTAAATGAATAACCATTATAATTTACATAAAAATTAGTATAACTTAAAAAAAATTATCTTTTATAAAATTAGTATTGTCTTGATCTGTTGTACAGTGCTGGACTTAATAGAATGCATCAAACAAATTTACGATTATTTTCAGATAGAAGAAAAAGTCATACAGTACAATTAATCGCAGTAGTTAACGTACACGGTCTCATGTGAATAATAAAAATGACAAAATACAGTGAAGAACACGAACCGACACTTTGCCCTATTTTCAAATAACTTTTTCTGAGAACTAGACGTGGGTCTAGTTATTGTATTCCATTGCCGAAATTCCGATTTCGCATGCGCACATTAAGATTTCACTAATTGTTGCTTTATTTATTGTTGCAAAAACGACACCACGCCGCATTTTATCAAACAGAAATCAAATAAGTGTCCAGTCAATGAAAGGTTTGTTGTTGGTTAAATAATTATTTATTGAATACAACAGTATAGTGAATGAATTCATTGGAATTTTAAACAAAGGCATTTATAGGCACCAAAAGGCATAAATAGGCATTTAGGTTGAAATAGGTGTCTATAGGCATTATAAAAGTTGGTTAATACCTCTTTAAGTCAATTATATGTATAATTATCTATGTTAGGCTCAATAGGCTGTAAAGGAAAATAATAGGTAAAAACCTAAATATCCGAAGTCTACTGATAAAACATGAGATAAAAGTTAAGCCTACAACATAAAAATATGTTGAATTTCAAATAACGTTTTATGGTATCTGCCATATCCGTTGTTATTGTTGCTTCTCGCCACCTTTTTAAAATGTTGACCATCGTTTCAGCCTCCTGTATCCCCTTGTACCTAGAATGAAACGTACTATTTCTGTAAACGTTTATCTCGATTAACACGAAGTACATACAGAGATAAAGCTTTCGCAAAAAATAATTTGTAGACGCCACATAAAAATAAACGATAATGGCTAAGGAAAGTCATGTGAATGTTACACACTAGGGCTTTTTTATTCAAGGATCCTCTAAACCTATATTTTCAGTGAAATTTCGTTTGAATATTTGGGTGAAATGCAATACTTTCTTCACTACGATAGGCAAGCCGTAGGGAAAATAACATTACATGTTATTTAATAATACTCGTAAAACGCAAGGCGAAACTCGTCTGTAGTTAGTAGGGTATTCGAAAAGAAACGAAAAACAACAATAAATTAGAACGGCTTGTGCTGGCATTTGAAGTCATTTTCTGTGATATTTGTGGCCATGGTCGCTAAAGCGTTCGACTTCGGTACTCCGTCGCATAGAAGACCGTGAGTTCGACTCCCATGGGTGTTTGTGTGCGTATAAATGTATATATGAATGGGTATATGTAACATTCTGATGTGTTACATTCACATGATTTTCTCTAATCTCTAGCGCTTATTAATGGGTATATAAATTATTCTTACGAAGGTTCGTTTTTCTGTTTACTTCATTTTAATTGAGATAAACATTTCCGGGAATACCTACATTACACATTGCGTTATAGATACAAAGGGAGTAGCGATACAAATGCTATATGCTGGCCTAAAATTCCAGTCTTTCGGTGGCATCGCGAGAAAGAATTGAAAATCGACAAGTATTGATCAATTCGAACGATTAATAACGGAAATGGCTAATGTCACAAAAAGGTCACTTGAAATAAATTATGTTTTAAAGAGATCTAAATTCTTTTTGGTAGTACGTTTTCGCATATCGCTTAGCGTTTACCAGTTGTACAAAATTATAAAAATTCCTTCCAAATGAAGAGGACTTCAAGATACAAATTTTGTCATGTAAATATCTTTAATATATGGTATTTTAATCAAAACGTTAGAACCGTTTTTTTAGAAAATAAAACATTTCGAAAAATATTTCACGTAAAGGTACTTGGTGTGGGGGTGTGGTCGCATCTTTGGAAAATATTGAACTTAGATACCAAGTTTCACAGACACAAGGACCTTTTTCTAAAAATGCTTTGCTTCTGGATTCAGATGTCTCAAAACATCTCGGTATAGAATTTTTGGGTGAAATGCAATACCTTTTGTATCTACTACGTACGTAGTAGAGAAAGTAAAAATGGAAAATCAGGCAGAATTATAGGAAAACAAACGGGAAAAAATAAAAAAATATATAATAAAAAATTTAAAAAAGTAAAAATAATTTCATACCACTTTTTAAATTTGATCAAAGTTTCTACCTATATTGGCTTAACACTCATTGTAAATAACCACTTTCATTTCCTAACCTTATGATATGCAAATGATATGTTGACATAAAACACACATCTGAGAATTTCTAGATCATAGTGTAACAAATTCATTCACTGGAACATAAAATGTTAGCAGTCTGGCTTCAACAACGAGACGTATAATTTAAAACTGTCTGCACCTAATAAAGAAGCCGGTCATACTTCCTGTTTAACTCGTTAAACCTCTTTAAGCACGTAATGTCAACTGATACTTCATTGCACTGGCAACATAAACCCTTGCACCAAAAGCACAAGCGAACTGGCAACATGCAATACACGCCTTCACAAACACTTGAACCAGGTGAGTGGCCACCTCGCTGGGTTGCCAACACAACGGTCTTTCAGTCAATCCCGCTAAGCGTACTAGGAAGGTTAGTTCAGACTCAAAATTCAATCTTTTTACTTCCTCTACTACGTATACTAAGTAGGGGAAGTACTGCATTCCACCAAAAATTCGATACCGAGATTTCGCCGAAAGTACATGTTTAGAATTCCCCTGAATCCAAAACAAGCATTTTTAGAAAAAGTTCCGTCTGTGTGTCTGTGAACAGCATAACTGAAAAATGAAAAGTCGGATAAGTACCTAACTTGGTATTTAGGTTCAGTATCTTTTAAAGATGCGACACGAAGATTTTCAAGAAAATTCTCCCATCACAGACTACCCTTTACATGCAACGTTTTTCGAAAATATTGATTTCTCAAAAATGGCCCTAACGATTTTGATTAACATATATATTTAAGGTATTTTAATGAGAAATGAAATGTATATCTTGAATTTTCTGGTAATGTCCCCAAAAGTCCCCTTCATTCTGAATGGCTTTTGCATAACTGGTAAACCGTAAGAGATAGACAAAATATTTCTACAGAAAAAATTGTAGGTCTCGTTAAAATACCCAGTTTATGTCATCTTTTTGTGGAGTGAACCATTTCCGAGATATTCCTTGTTATTTGTTTGAATTTTCCAATACTTACACTTTTTCTCAAATGGAGAATTCGTTATTCACTTTATGTCTTGGACATGCAAAGAGAATGGAATGTGCCACATAGCAACCAGCTATTAAAAGGTTTGACTATCGCTTAAAACCTACCATATTCCCCTTGCACCTACAATAAAATTAGAAACAAGATACTTTCTGCAAATGTTTATCCCTATTAACATGAAGTAGATGGAGAATAAGCGTTTGTACAAAAGTTGAAAAAGGTATGTGAGTGTAACACATTCTGTAACAAGTGCATAATGCTATCGGGTACACTATTAATTTGTTTCAATTGTGTTCAAAGGTCTCAAAAGGTCATTTAATTAAAGGGCTGCGTCACAGACAACTCCACTTTTCACCCTTGGCTGTTTTCTCATACTTCATTTATAGTAATTTCTACAACATTTGGGAGTATAAGAGAAGCAGAAAACGCCATGACTGGGATGCCACAACAAGCTAGTATGAAGAGCTAAAATGGACATAAAGACGACCCTAGGACACAGCATAATTAGCTGGAGGTTTTTGGAACTAATTCTAGCTAAAATGGATTCATTACATACACCCAAATTTAAAAATGCAATTTCTTTGGCTCCGGGGTACCTATATATGTTTAGTTTATTTATCCAAAATAGAAAAGTACTAGAAACATCCCCAGCATTTTATTATACGTAGAGATTTCTGAAGCGTGGAATTAGCCGGTAAAACTTAACCTATACATGTTTTTCCATTGCTATATATTTTCGCCTGAGATCGTCTCACATTTTTCGTTTCTTAATTGGAAAACCTGCCGAAGAAGTTGTGTACTAATTGACTTCAATACGCCAATAGACCAAGAAATGAAGACCAAGCGAATCCTTCAAGAATCTCTATGGTCAGTTTTCAGCTTTTGCAAAAAATTAAAGGCATTCCAAGAAGCATAAGAAACAACTTTGCAGTAAAAATGGATACACCAAAGTTAAGGAGTAAATGTTTTCTAATAGCAATTTCCTTGTATTTATGAGAAAATTTACAAAAGATTTTGTGTCCAGGTCTCAAGAAAGAGATGCATCTGCACACATTTTTTATAATACTTCGAATTATGGAATAGACATTACAGCTACGGGAAAAGCAAAGGTTGTCGAGGAAATATTTAAAAATATAAATTATATCGTTGTCTAAAAACAATTAATATTTAATCTTTTTGGTCAATTAATCGATTGCAATTAAATGCATGCACAACGTTACTGAGAACATTATTGATCAGCCTACAGATTTTGAAAGGAAAATGCGCGAAATGAGCGTTACATTGCGTTTCTCTATCCATTCTTCCACAAATTATATTTTTCTATATACTTCATGTTAAGCGAGATCAAGATTTGCAGAATTGGTTTCATTACGCATTTCGTTGTAGGTAGATACAAAGGGGAAACAGCAGGCTGAAGCAATAGTCAAATGTTTTTAAAGGATCGGTTTGAAATTCATCTCTTTGCGTTACATCGCGAGAACCAAAGTAATGGAAACTTAACACAAAAAACAACGAATGTCTCAGAAATATTAAATGATACAGAAATTGTTGACAATGTTGTGATTTAACTAAATCTATGTTTTTAATAAAGCTTTGTCTATCTCTTACGGTTAATCAGTCTGCATTCAGAATGAAGAGGTTTATACAGTCGATCTCCAGAAAATTCAAGATAAACATTTTATTTTTAATGCAAATTACTTAAATGTATATATTTTTAAACAAAATGTTAGATTATTCTTAAAATAATCAAAAGAGCGAAGAATGTTCCATGTAAAGGGAAATTTGGGGTGGAGGGGATTTTCGTGAAATAACGTTTGCATTTATCCAACATTTCGTTTTCGAGTTATGCTGTTCACGCACATTTTTTTTACTCAGGGGGACCTCAAAACGTATATTTCCGGTGAAAGTTCTGTATACAATTCTGGATAGAATCCAATATTTAAAATAGGTAAGCAGTAGAGAAAGTGTAAAAAAAAAAAAAAAACGCGTACAAACGTGTATATTGGCAACACCACCGCCCCGCAACCAATCAAGCAGAACAATGTGGTTACTCACCGCTGCCAGGGAACGATGTTGTCGCTGGTTCTGGTGATATCCTGAGAAGCACGCCGGGATCTGTTGGTTAAAAAACAACAAAACAAAAACTCAAGTAAAATAAGGAACTAAACACAAATCAAACAAATAACTAACAAAAAAGTTATAAAACTAAGGTTGTTATGAAAAAAGAACACAAATAAAGATAAAGAAATAACTAATATGAAATAAGCACCTTTCCATTGCACCCAGCAAGAAAACTCCAACACTGAAATTGTTAATCGGTGTGCATTAACCTGTTTCCCGTACTAAATTCTAACTTCTAACAGCACGTGTAACTGGAGGCAGATTCAAGGCCTCCTTTCTGTCACACACAAACACTGTGGTCGCAGCATCAAGAAGGCCTGACTGCTGTCGCCATCTACTGGTACAGCTGTGAAATGTTCCACCTTTTACCGACGTAGGCGGCATTTGTAAGCTCGATTGTTGATTGTTAAACTGCGTGTATTGTCTTTTATTATGCAGAGAGGCCAAAGAATTAATTTATTTATCTGTATTTAGAAGCTGTTATTGCTACAGAAAATGTTATATTAAAAGGTAAATGATTACGTACATAACTTTTAATGATTGACCACGCAGCTTTTGTTTTCCAATAATAAACGGCTAAAGACTAAGAATGATTTACAAGGGCTGGATAATGAGGGTATCAACAAATATTTGAAGAATAACAAAAGAATGCTTGAATGTAAAAAATCTCATGCGATACACTCATGACTTTCTCTACCCTCTATAGTTTTAGCGAGTGTAGAAACTATTCTTACTAAAGCGTGTTTTTATACCTACTACATTTTAATCCAAATAAACCTTTGTAGAAATAGCTACATCACACACTTTGTTATAGATACAAAGATAACAGTGATAGTCAAATGGACGATTTATGTAGCTTTAGAATTCCATATTGTTTTCACGCAATCACGAGAAACAAATGTTGAAGGGACATTATCGAACTATCAATAAGGGTATCTCAGAAATGACTTATGCCACAAAACACTTATTTGAAATAAATTGTGTGTTTTAAACAGATCTACATTTATTGTTCAGCGCGTTTTCGTCTATCACTTTACGTTTACTAGTTATACAATATTATACAAAATTCCTTCCCAATGTAAAGCGGACTTCAAAGGCTATTCCCAGAAAATTCAAGCTTCACATTTTATTTGTCATGTAAATATCTTTAATATCGTATTTTAAACAAACTCGTTAGAGCCATCTGTTAGAAAATCAAAATTTTTGAAAACTCTTCCATGAAAAGGGTAGTTGGTAAAGGGATTTTCTTAAAATCTTCGTCACATCCTTGGAAGATACTGAACTTAAATACTAAGTTTGGTACTTAATCAAATTTTCGTTTTTGAGTTATGCTGACACACACACACACACACACACACACACACACACACACACACACAAACCTTTTTTCTAAAAATCTGATGTGTTACACTCTTATGACTTTTTCTACTCTTGTACAAACTATTTTTACAAACGCGTATTCTCCATCTACTCCATGCTAATCGAGATACAATTTGCAGAAACTATGTGTTTTATAGCTAATGTTCTTGCAGGTACAAGGGGAATAAGGTAATCTTTAAGCAACAGTCAAATCTTTTAAGAGCTGGTTGCTAAGTAGAGCATTACATCTCTTTGCATGTCCAAGACAAAAAACTAATAACGAATTCGCATTTGAGAAAAAGTATTAAAAAATGCAAACAAATAAGGAATATTTTGGATGGTTCGTTCGACCAAAGAAAAAAAATGTATATGACAAATTGTGTGTTTTAAGGAGCTCTATATATTTTTTTTGTATAGAAAAAATGTCTCTCTTACGGTTTACCAGCCATTCAGAAAGGCCTTTTGGGGATATTCCCAGAAAATTCAAGATACACATTTTATTTGTTATGAAAATATCTTAAATATATGATATGTTATTCAAAATCGTTAGAGCCATTTTTGAGAAGAGCAAAATTTTCGAAAAATATTTCATGTAAACGGTAGTCTTTGGTGGGAGGATTTTCTAGAAAATCTTAGCGTTGCATCTTTGAAAGATACTTAACCTAAATACCAAGTTTGGTGTTTATCCGACGTTTCATTTTTGAGTTATGCTGTTCACAGACACACACATGGATCTTTTCCTAAAAGCAGGGGGAATTCAGTAGGCCTCAAAACATGCATTTCCGGTGAAATTTCGGTATCGATTTTTTTGTGGAATACAATACCTTTTCTACCTATGTACATGGTACATAGTTTTGAGTTCACAGGACCTTCTCTATCCACTCTTCTAAAACCTACTCTTACAAAAACGTATTCTTCTATTTACGTCTTGTTAATTGAGATAAACATTTGTAGAAATGCTTTTATTACACATATGGTTATAGGTACAAGAGGGACACAGGAGTCTGAAGCCATAGTCAAGTTTCCACTGTTTACATGACTGTAAGAAGAAAAACCGAATAGTGACTTAGCACTTCAAAAAAACTATTTTAAAATTTAAACTACCGACGCATATTTCAGAAATGATCAATGCTACAACTGGATGTGTGTTTAAACGACATTCAAATTTTATATGCAGCAGGTTTTTGTTGTTCTCTTACGATTTATCAGTTATACAAGATTATACAAATTCATTCTAAATGAAGAGGAATTTACAGAAAATTCAAGGTATCCATTTTATTTATAATATAAAAATCTTAAATATATAGTATTTTAATCAAACTCGTTAAGAACTATTTTTGAGTAGGTTAAATAATACATTTCGAAAAATTTTCCATTTATAGAGTAGTTAGGGTGAGGAATTTTCATGAAAATGTTAATCGCATCTTTGAGAAACTGCAGCTAAATACCAAGTTTGGTATTTATCCGAAATTGCACTTTTGAGTTTTGTTCTCTTTCTCTCTCTCTCACGTGTCCCGGACCTTTTTCTACAAATACATTTTTTATTTAGAGGTTCAAAACATGTTTTGCGTTGAAATATCAATATTGATTTTTTTTGTGAAATGCAATACATTCTCTACCTACTAACGCGATAGAGAAAGTAAAAGCCTTTGGATCCTTGTACATAGTTTCTAGATATAAAACGTACAAAAGAGATAGATAAAATTAATAGAAACATCACTTGGGATTAAAATTGCAACTGAAAGTCTCTTAAGTAAGAATAGTAATAATGTGTCAATTTCGATGAATATTGAAATCAGAAAAAATTATGTCCTTAATATCAAAACTGTGAAGCCTTTATGCTATTAAATAGCTATGGAACCAAACATAAGGTACAAACTATTAAAATGGCATTCACTGTGTTTATCTAAAATTACACGAGCATAGGTCTTACACTCTGTTAACATAAATACTCCTCCAAACGGAAAATTACGAGAAGAATTTCGGTTACAGGTTTATACATGGATTGGTAATACGATGAAAAATTCTTTTGAGATTCCAAAGACTTATATTCAACGGCAGTTTTAATTGCATTAGAAACCCCTTACACAGTCCTCGATGCATACCACCATACATGAAACCATCAACCGTTTCAATTATCTTTATCGATCCACCGTATTGCGTTGATGCATTTTAGGATTCTGTCGTTTGCTTTGTTAATTTCTCATTTTAGCCTTTCCGCTCTTGGATTATTTTCCAATTTATTTCTAACGCATGCACATACGCATTTTGTTTACTCAGAGTACGTAAACCAAAACATGTTTTATTGCTTTTGCATTTAGAAGAGAGTAGGGAGGTGCTATCGCGTTTTACGGCGATTTTCTAATACCTCCAAGTCTTTTTAGGATCCGGCGGTCATTTTGATATGTTACAGTTACACAAATTTTCATTTCTTTCCATATCTATTCAATACAGGTTCGTAAACAAATGTATACAGATCTTAACAGATGCTATCTGCGCATTTGCATTGAATTATCTGTGAAAAACGTATGATGTTATCTCAATAGATGTTGGTACCCGGGGGGTCTTATGACTAACATGTGACATAATTATGGTAGTGAATTAGAGTGGCAGGGGCACGCTCAAGGAACGGAGGCGCGTTTAAAAGTGGTGGTTCAAGTCTAAAAATGTCGCTTAAGCTCAACTGTGAGAGTTTGCACACAGTTGACCATCAC
Source organism: Deroplatys truncata (assembly GCA_030765065.1). Lineage (NCBI taxonomy): Eukaryota > Metazoa > Arthropoda > Insecta > Mantodea > Mantidae > Deroplatys > Deroplatys truncata. The sequence continues at coordinate 54,104,888 of CM060985.1, forward strand.
ACGGCTTTGTGATATGTGCAAGGGAAGATCCAGAGGACCCCGTACAGCTACAAGTCCTGTTCTTCGGCTATCGTCTTAGAAAATTTTGCAAAATATGCTTTACACTGTGCTCGTGAGACAGCGATTAGCAGTGCGAGTGTACGACGCAGTCTGGAAGCCGCTAAAGCGGAAAGTGTATATACCAAAATTATTCTACGGATTAAATGAGGACAATCTTGAAGTTTTGTGAATGGTTTCAGATATTATAAATGAGGATTCAAGAGTTTGCGACTAAGATTGTATAGTCTGATGATGCCCAATTCAAGGTTAACGGAACAGTGAATCGTCATAATCGTCTACAAGTTTATTCGATAAGGCAGTCTACCGGGATGAATGCCTGGGGTTTGATAGGACCTTCTTAGAAGGTACAGTTACTTGTACCGGCTATCGAAAATGCTAAACACTGCAGTGTTTCTAGCTATAACGTGCATTTTATGGAAACACCGAATTTTTCTATACTAACAAGGAGCACCCCAACCTTGACATCGAGGCATGCAGCCTTTCCTGGACGAGAATCTGCAGGGAAACTGGACAAGCCCAAGTGCACTTGTGTTCCCAGCAAGAATGCCGTGTTTCATAGCCAACCACCTACGCTGGAGGCAGGACGTGTACAAATCTCCGCGGACACAATGACCAGCGTTGTGCAAGTGACCATTCGCTGTTGTGATAATATACCTGGCTACTAATAGCAACCATTTTGTGAACTGAAAGTAACTGAACGGGTGCAAGTAGCTTGTATTCAACTTGTCATATAAGTGAGGAGCTGCGATAGGCAGCGACCCCGACCACGGAGGTCAACATTCTGACTGGGGGATACGCGATGCTGGTCATATCTCCTCCCCGTATAGGTTGGATGATTGCCCACCTCTGCTGTGCGTAGTAGGCGTAAGAACGGCAGTCGGGTTGGCAAGTCAAGGCCCTACATGGGCTGTAGCGCCATGGAATTATTATTACTGTTGCTCTCTGATTACTCTTATTATCGAGGACTAGGCACCAATCCAAGGAGGCGATAGTACCTATGCCTCACAAGAGGGCGCCCCGGCAGAGAGGAGGTGAGACGCGAGATACCGGGTGGCCAGAACCAGGAGTGACGGCACAACAATGACAGATCCCTACAGTTTCCAGATGAGACGCTCCGACATCCGGACAGGCAGACCGGGGGCCCCGCCCCACATAGAGGGCCCAACGTTCCTTTTCTAAAGCAGCGGTTATTATACCCCAGCAACCAGCCGAAGGACGGAGAAACTTCCACAGAAAGCATCATTTTTTACCTGCCACGCCGCACCGAAATACCATTGTCAGCACTTCCAACCCAGAAACAGAACTAACGGGCGAAGGATGAATGGAACGAAAGGAGGAGCAGAAAGAAACCACTCCAACATTCGACGACCCGGGAAAACCCCGAAAAAACATGGGTCAGAGGGAGGGTTTACGGGAATAGAACGCTACCGCGGCACCACCTCGCTCGGTAATTATTATTACTAAAAAAACAGTGAAATTATACAATTTGTATACACATTTTTTGAACGGAATCTTATTCGCACAAAAGCTTGTTTTTTTCTATCTACTTCACCTAGATAACAATAAATGCTGGCAGAAGTTGTTTCAACAAAGGTACACAAGAGCTGATGCAACAGTTAACGGTTTTTACTTGCTTTCTCTGTTATTGCATACTCTCTACACGAAATAACGAACGACCTTTGGAAGCGTGAACACACGAAAAGCTTCCATGGCTGAACCAAATAAAATGCAACATAGGAATGTCCATTAATAGCAGGCATTTTTAAAATGCGTTATTTTGTTTAGTTTTCAGTGCAAGGCCGAACCAAAATGGGAACCACTGTTGCTATCATATCCCTAACGAAATTGCCCTCGTTACGTACATTTAAAGCGAATTTCAAATCTAGTTATGGCATCGGACCATGCACACGCAATGAAAACGAGAGCTGTGTGTCGGGCGAATTACTGAGTAACTCAGTTTTGAATTGAAACGGCAAACTCAGCAAACGTAATTACACCTCTATAAACTGTTCTTCAGTATCAGTTAGGAAGCAATTTTCATGTTCATACACGTTCTTTGCTGAACGGCTACAGAAGTTTCCTGAACAAGAGAACCACGCGTTTTAACTGCTACAGTAATAGGAACGAATTACTGATTGCTGTCTACACACTACTTTGTGGTGCGGTAGTATTCGCCATAAGCAAATAGGTACGGTTTGTTGGAATGTTTTTATTGCTTCGTTCTACGTTAGACCAATGAACGATCATGTCTGCTCTATCTTATCAACTTATCGTCTTGTGATTAACATTACTAGCCTTAGTGTGGAATATGATCTATAATGAAACAGTCATCTGTAAAGTTTTTAATATTGAAATGCATTTGATACTAATATAACATATTTGCTGTGTTACCCAGGATAGAACCGACGCATTCTGCAAGTAAGGGTTGAAAATCAAGTATTGGGGTGATTTTTATAACTTGTGAGGAGCCTACAACTTTCATTCGTGTCAACGTGTTGCCCAGATTGGTCAAATTTGCACGTTAGGAGTTGAAAATATGAGTATGGGTAGTATTTTGAAGGTGTAAGGTATCCTACAATTCTTACCAAGTCCTATGGCTCAAATGTATAAATTTGTACCCTGATTGGCCGAGCAGTATACTTTAATGGGTTGAAAATAAAGTGTAAGAATAGTTTTTAAAGTATAGTATAAATTGCACAATATTTTGACCAAATGGTTCAAACAGTACCGATTTGTACACAAGGGGTCGAAATATGGTAGGGATAGCTTTTGAGAGTTGTACGATAGCAGGGGCGTCATTTCGGGCTAAGGGGGCAACTGCCCCCTCCCAAAGTTATAGGAAATAATCAGGCTACTGGTTATTATTGTACTACGAAAAGAAAAATTACGAGAACTGTACGTTTAATGTAAATATTCACATTTAAGAAATAAAAGATAACTTTCTCTCAGGCTCAATGTGTCGTTAAAATTCACATGAAAATTCGGGCAACTGCTTCGGGCAATTTTGCCTCCCCCCTTAGGCAGAAACTGAAATGACACTCCTGTAAGGTAGTCTATAATTTTCGTTGGCTCCTACTGTATAAGTGTACAAGGTTTCGTCTACATAAGCCAAATATATCCATTTATATGTTTATAATAGGATTTAAAATAAGGGTAGAGGAGGCTTAGGGCAGTTATATGGTAGTTTATCATTTTTGCCAGATTCTAAAACCAAAATGTAGGCAGTTCTGTTAAAATAATACCAAAAGCACTCCTTAGAAAGTTCAGCGACATCAGAGGGAAATTTGGTGATTTCAACACTATATGCAACTTCTCTCTTTCCAATAATTGAAAAGATGTTTAGCCTCGCCATCGGATCTTTTCACTGTTTTACAATCGTTTACGCATTTACCTTGTTTACTTTCTCTAAAACTACCCATGATAGGTAGAGGAAGTATTTGTACTCCATCCGAGAATTCCATATCTAGATTTCAGAGGAAATAAATAAATAAATACTTTGAGGTCCCACCGTAACCCCTCCCCAAAGGATTTTTAGAAAAAAAGGTCCTTTTGTTGCAATTTACTTATCAGAGTTGTTACTTATTGGTCCTGGCATAGCTTAAATTAAGTTGGTTTTTGTTTATTCATTTCTCCAACCTCATTTCCATGACAACCAGTGATACATAAAGTGAAAACTCTGAAATCGAAGCATAGGAACGTTTCTTTCTCTTTGGATAATTAATTTAAATTGTATTTATTTCTTTTATTTGTGCTTTAAACGGACACATGTATATGCTGCGGTTAGCTAGTTGTTTCAAATCTGAAGACAGATGGATAAAACCGCTGCTAAAAATGCTCTTCAGCAACGAACGCTCCTAAGTGCGAGTCTTGGATAAGAGCAAACACATTGCTATGGCCTATGGACTTTACAATTTCCACAAACGAGGGCATTTCAGACGCAAAATCGCCTCGGTTCGGAGGACTTGCAAACAAGCTAATTTAAGATGGGTGCAGAAAAAAGGAAACGTGGCGGAAATTAATTCCAAATCTTCCCTTTCCATCTTCTTGTGTTGCCTTCCCAAGAGCCCTAAATTAAATTGTCTGGCGGAGGAGTGAGGCATCTAAATTCTACAAGAGTTCAATCAGATTTGTTTCTCTGGTAGTTGAAATAAAGCGAACAGATGCGCGAGGTGTCAAGTTCTACAAATCCAGCCATCCTGAAACTCGCCAGCTGCTCTCTTGCATATGGTTCACAGAAGTTCCCGTACCCTTACCCTTAACAATTCACCAACATTACCTTTTGGAGGGAATTTTGGGTTTGGAGCGCACAACTGACTGGAGAATCATAAAGCAATTTAGAATAATACTAGAACTATCAGGAACGCACATTTTACTAGTTCGTTTCGTATGCTACGAGGGCAGTCCCAGAAGTACCCGACCTGACATATATATATATATATATATATATATATATATATATATATATATATATATAGCGGTTGTTGTTTCAAACAAATGACTTGGTAGAAAGTACCAACCTTATAAAGCTTAAGCTTGAAGTTTGACGATGCTACCTTGTTTAGTAATTGTTTGGTAGCAATTAATAGTGAATTCTCTCAGCGAATTTGTAAACATGGATAAAACTGGCCATCGTTATGTGATACGAGACCCTAGCGCATAGCAGCCGGATCTTCTGCTTCGTGCCGTGCAGATGGCATTGAGATGCCGTCCAGTCTATCTGCTTTTATTGTCTGTGGATAGATGGCACAGCATTCGCTATTTCCACCTATTCTTCATTTTTACTATTGTTTTAGACATAAGGTGGAACTTTGGGACGGTATTTACCTTAGCGGCTTAGGGAAACCATGGAAAAACCTCAGTCAGATTGGTCGGTCCATGGGATTTGAACCCGGGACCTCCCGAAAGCTTGCCACAGACGTTACCGCCTGAGCCGCCCCGCTCGGTATTGAATTAATGTTCCAATACTAGAGCGAATTATATCACGTATATTGGATACATTATACATAATGTAACAAATGAGAACAGCGAAACACCTTATTTGTCCACTAGGCACTCAGCCTAGTACATACGCTGCACTTGAGTCACTTTTGGCACACGCTCGGAACACAACACAACCGATCCATCGAAATCACATCTGAACTGCAATAGCACTGTCCACTTTTCACACTATAACTTCTCAACTAACTGAACTCCCGGGCAAGAGCAACCCCTTATATAGGACACGCATACAAAGGTAATGTTCTGAAAGAGGGAAGCAGCAGATAATGGGCTATAGTACCGTGCTGGATATTGTTCCGACGACCGGTCGAATATCTCGTGCTGGGTCGGGAGGCACTTACCGGCGATCCGCAGGTAGCTTCGCGCGCGCCATCACAATAACTGGTGCCACTTGATTAACAATTTTGAAATATCTATTAAGAGACTTAAAATCACTTAAATAGCTACAACATAGAGTAAAATTATAACGCAACGTCACAGTCCGTCTAATATGCAGCCAGAGTAGAATTTAAAAGCCACTCTACCTTAAGTTTCAAAGTGACTCAGTGGTATCATGGTCATTCGTTCAGTGTTAAGTGAGTTCAAGTGAGGTTAACTCTCATGAGGTTAATTCCCTCCCCTTTGAGTCTTGTTTTGGGATTCGGAATAGAGTATTTTTAAACAATATACTACACGAAGGCTACAAATAATTTATACTGTCAAGATCTTTTAAGTGTATCGGAAACAATCAATTAATATAGCTGGCAATCTCCTCCGATATTTTGAGAAAGAGCATTAAATGAATAAAAAGTCTTCTACCGCACTGGAGAGTGCAATTGTTTAATAATTATGTAGCAGCGGTATCGGCTTTTATCACAATGAATCAAAAAATTAAAAATTAAGAATAAATTAACAATAATGTTTATCACGACACGGGATTTTAACCGTATTTTGTCATCAAGCGCTAATCCACACGACATAGTACCACTGTTGCCGAAAGGCTCACAATGGAGCATTTCGGTATCATTCTGCTTTGAGATCTTATGCCATTTTATTGTGTTTTTTTCATTTGTGTAATATTTAATCCTGGTTAGCACATGAAGAAATAACACTTTGCAAGAAGTATAGCTGCAGAAGAATTTATATTTTTGGCAGACTGATAACCGTTTTCAGTCAAGAACATAATTTGCAGGTTGCATAATTATTATAGAAACCTAGAGACGGCTGATTCAACCGGTATATAGTGATGCTGTCATTTGCAGCATTAGCAGCTGCGTTGAGGTAATATAGTTACATCAGCATCTCGCTTCTGATACATAAAAACAAGAATGGTAACGTATAGCGTAGTAGCTACATGTTACGGGGAAAATTGCTACTCCTTTCATTTTAGAAAAAGCTAGGACTGTTCATAAGCTACAGCTTAAGTTTTCTTAGTAGGCAGAAGCAGGATTCCTGCCTAACAAGCTGTGCATATAAAATTGGAAAAATGGACGTGATCTAGTTACAGCACGCCACTCGGTGATATGACTGGGCTAGTGACCCAATTATCACGAGAAACTTGAGCTGAATAAAGACAAGGAAGGCAACCCTTTCTCTGGAAAGGTCATTTAAATAAGAGCAAGGATACAGGAATTGATGATTCAGCTTTTTCCTCCACCTGTCAAATAGGAATGCATGAAATATGTGGTTCTCTTTGCATCAACCTCCTCTTAGCGGACATAAAGTTTGTTTGCTTTCATTTGTTCATTTAAATAAGATGCTTGCTGACATGTTGCAGATACACGCCGATATACTTAAAATTACTAACTAAAACATCTTCTATACTTTCCATACGAACCTGTTTTCAGTAGACTGGAGGCAACTAACAGTTAAAGTGTCAAGACCGAAGGAAATTAATACTATTTGGAAAAAGAGTGTTTTGAGCAATATCTGTAATTTCACTTTCTACACTCCACACTTATAGAAAGTACAGGGTGTATCGTATTCCAGCCAAAATATCGTTAGATGTTAGAAAAATGTCTACTTCATGTGAATTTCTCTCCTTTTGTACATTTTAAAGTTTAATTATTATTTTCATTCCTTTCAAAAGTAAATATAGGCTGATTCAATGAAACAGAAGTTTTTTTTAACTGTGCAGTTAACATGCATTCTATTATTTATATTAATGCCAATGTGGTATTTTATGCAACATTAAACTGAGTTTTATTTATGGACGCTCTTTAACTACTGTGTTTCATAGCGTCCCATTATATACTGGGCATGAAAGACCGGAAATTTTTCTCAGAGGCCTCTATAGCCATGCTAAGGATTTTGACGCCCGAGAAATCCATCGCAATCTGCCGTGTTTGAACCCGCGACCTCGGGATCAAGAGCATGGTGCCCCTAGACCACGGAGGACGACTTTATGAAACACAGTAAAACATTTTATTTCTCGAAAATTATGTATTTTTTTTTACGCGGACTATCTACAGTCTGGGATGCAATGAAGTTTCTAATGTTTCAACTGGCATAATAATTTCTGTGCATTATCTACAAGCGAATTATGTTGTTCTCTAATGGAATTCTTAGTACACCTTGTCTGTGTTATGCAATGAGGTTCACCTCTTCAGCAATCACGCTTACGTCATTATTGAACTGATCACATTTAATCAGAAAAATCATCTAGATTTTAGCTCACTGTTATTCAAATATATTCATAAATAAATGAATATGATAATCAAACCATCACGATGTCTCGTTGTAAACATTATTTCCTTTCAATACTCTCATTTATTAGCAGAAAAAAAGCGTTCATATTTTTTCTCTCTAAATGAAGGTCCATTCTGTTAGATGATTCTAAAGGAAGGACTGCTGTGCCATCGCTGTGCTTTTCAGGAAATAATGCAGTCATCAGACGAACCGCTCTTTGCCGTCGAAGCGTCGTCACTTGAATTATACCTACTATACCAATTATTACAGCTGGGACATTTCCATAAATTGTGGTCATTCTGTATAAACAAACGGAGGATAGGAAATTCAAGTTGCATTCACAGACTGTCCATAAGGGCCGTTTGGGCGGTTTTATAAAATCAACAGAGAGAAACTGGAACAAAGAGACGTTGCTGTAATGCTATTGTAAAAATAAGCAAACATCATAATTAGACAGTAACTGGACCATTAAGCTGCATTAATTTCAGGGCACACTGTAGCTCTGCCACTGATACAACGTTAAGGAGACCGAGTAAATCGCATTTGACACGCTAATTAGAGCTTCCGTGTGAAAATTGCAAACACATTACACAGACCAACAAGAATTTAACAAGCTTCCTGGTAAATAAACACCGTATCCAGAATGGGTAGAGGCATTGGACACAAACAATGCTATCCGTGTCGATAATTTAGCTGGAAAACAACAGAGGTGTTTCGGTCCGTTTTCCAGAGAGTAGTACTTTTAATTAGACCTAATCATCAAGGTATTAATTAACTCCATACTCTATACAGTGAATTCAAATGTTCACAGTGCCGCTGCTTGCGGTTGGTAAATATTCTGACTACAAAATGTTGAGCAAATTGAAACATTTCGCTCCCATCATGATACACAATATTCACTGTCGGTTTCAAATATAGGGTTATTGAAAAAGAAGCAACAGATTTTAAATATTCATTTTTAATGAACACAATAGATAGCGACACATCATTGAATAGAGGAAAGTTCAAAGTTTTAAGCCCCGCCTATTAATCCCATTCAGTGCCTACAGCGGCCCTGTTTGTTTACAAGAAAATGGCGACGCCACAAGAAATGTCGTTTTGTGTGCTGCAGTATGCAAAGAGTGAATCCATTGTTTCATTGCGGCGTGCATTTCGTTGTAAGTTCAACAACGAGCCACCTCATCATAAAAAATTTACAATTGATACAATAAATTCGTAGAAGATGGATGCGTATGCAAACGGAAAAGCACTGGCCGTCCTCGCATAACAAATGGTGCTTATTTTGAACACAAAAAAGTTAAATTTTGAACGTTTGTCTATTCAGTGATGTATCGCATGTGTCGCCATCTATTGTCGTTTATTAGAAATAAATATTTAAAATCCAGTCCATAATTGGCAGAAAAGTACACTGCATTAAGCAAGGAGGCAAACAAACTGCACACATTCAGTAGCGGCTCGTGAGTATACATTTTGGGTGTTTGAGTCAGATAGCCCTGAAAATGTGAGCTAGAATCTGCTGGATAGTGGTTATAATTAAGAACGAATATAACTGCAGCCGCTCCCAACCACGATACGAGGGCGACCAGGAAAAGTTATAGATACTCAAACGAGAATTAGTTTTAAAAAAATTAAATGATTTTTTTGTTTTTCAAAATATTCCCCATTAAAATCAATACATTTTTTCATTCCATGAAACCAGTCCTTAAAGCAATGATGCCGCTCTTCCTGAGGCACTTCAGAAACCAGGTTTTTATAATGCTCCACTGCTTCATCTGATAAAAAAGTGATTCCACGCACTTCATCTTTAATTTTTGGAAACAAAAGAAATCACAAGATATAAGGTCAGGGCTGTATGGTGGAGGGTCCATGGTGCTGACCTATAGGGCATTCAGATACTTAGTTGTTAGTTTTGTATGCTACGATGCGCTTCCATGATGTAACATTGTGTTTCCTTTTGGGCGTTTTTCACGAATTTTTTCTAAAATGTGCGGTAAACAGACATTTTTGTACCAATCGGCAGTAATGGTACGTCTATCTTCTAATCTTATAGTAGCAATATGTCCCGCTTTAGGAAAAAAAAACTGGCAACCATCTTCTAACCAGTTCGAAAGACCCATTGAGACAATTGACTTTTCTTTTAGGATCATAACAATAAATCCAATATTTATCACTAGTAACGACATTCTAAACTAAATTTGAACTGGCGCCTTGGAATTTTTTGAGAGTTTTTCTGCACCAATCAATGCGTTGTTCTTGATCGGGGGTCAGTTTGTGTGGAATTCATCGACAACAAACTTTTCTCACGTCTAACTCTTCATATAAAATGTTTTGGATTTGGCTCATGCCAATGGCATATGTCGCCCAAATAAATTCATAACATTTCGAAGTTTTTCAAGCATTGCTCGAACAGCGGCAATATTTTCATCAATAACACCAGTTCTTGGGGTCCTTCACGAAATTCATCACTAAGAAAAACACCGATTCTTTTGAATTTGCTGTACCAATTATGAATTGTTGCCTTAGATGGGGTTTCTTCGCCAAATGCATTTCTAAGTCTATCTCCACATTGTTTGTGTGATAGTTATTTAAAATTGTAAATCTTCATTGCCCGGAAATATTCTGTAGTCGAATTCATTTTTGGATGAACACAAGTCTTTAAATGATAATTTACAAACTATTAGAGCAAATCGAACAAAGTACACGGCAACCAACTTCAAAACATTAGGAAGTAGCTGTCAAATATAAATAAATTTCATTTGTTTTTAGAAACATTGTATTCTAAAAAGTTTCAGTATCACCGTCGTAATCGATAATAAATAATAACCATAACAATAACAACTTGTCCGACAAAATAAAGGATTGTTTCTGCGGATGTTTGTTGTGTGCATAATTAAGTACACCGTGTTGACGCGAGAACGAAGTAATGTGTAAACTAAATTGTAGTTGAAAGTGTAGATGGTCTGGAATAAGAGAAGTTTCCGCGCTCGTGCACATTACCTACTTTTGCCGTAATGCTGCCATCTAGTGGCATTAATGTAAAATTGTACTGATAATATGCAAACAGCGCAGGAGAAGCTTCGTGCATGCCTTCAAGTGAGCGCGATGCTTATGCATTTGACCCACAAAGGTAATTACGTCATACCGGTTGAACATGCACAAAAGCTCCATAAAACGTGCAGGTGCTAGCGACCCTGTTGCCACATTTCATCGAGTTTGGAGGAGAAGCGCGGTAGATTTAAATACCGTAGATTTTAAATTACCATGTGAAATAGAACGGCAAAACCCTCGTGATTTTTTGTTTGCGTTGTAATTTTTCCTATTAATAAGGGGTGCTAAGGAAAGCATATTTATTAAATATTAGCATCTAAAACCCAACGGTTGTCACGTTATTGAACGATAAATGTATCGTATTAATCCATTTTGTCACATATTAAGTGCGCATAGCTCCGGAACCTTTTATTTCAGATTATTGTACCAAAACTCATTTTGTAGATAAAAGTCGGCATTTCATTATAGCATATACTAATTATTTTTATAATATTAACAAAAAATACATATACAGTTTTATTTATTTTAAATAATTAAGATTTTTGTAACACTAAAATATTAGTTTGAGAATAACCCATAGTGTCATTAGGAGAAGTCGGCAAAGTTGGTAAAGTGGCTATGTTAGGGCGTTCGTAGTTATAACACAAAAAGTGAATAAACGCAGCGGTTTACGTGGTTCTTGCACGATGATTACCAAGCGCTCTGCAACAGGGTAACACATTTATGTAAGAAAGGCACCGATTCAGGAACCTGGCGCAATACAAGCTAGCACTTCGTCTTTATTTCCATTTGCTTCAGTCTTTCCGTGAGCTAGCAAGGTTAATGGAAGTGTCGCGAGTTAAACGCCGGTGATTATTAATTATATTTTGGTTAGTGATACGTTCTTGTGAATTCTTCATCAAGGTAGGAAAATTAAAATCTAAACAAGCTTTTATGAAGTTAAGATATGACCTAAAATAGCACTGTAATATGCATATACTGCTTAGTAAACGATCTTATTGTTTAGCCTTAGGCAAAGCAGCTTCTTTGACCCTCAGTTCAAAACAAACTTGCGAGAACGACCATGAGCGCGTAAAGTAATTTACTTCTTTAATTATTTTAGGCGAACCCTTATTAGTAACCATTGTAGTAAAATATATGCTTGATAGTGTTTAAATTAAGTAATCCTATCGCATATAATAAAATTATTTTTCTTAATCCGAAACCACTTACACTTGAAAAAGTTTAAATTTCTTCACTTAAATAATAATAAGGACATGTTTACTTATCAGTATGAAATTAGAGTTTAGGGAATCGAACTACAGCTGGATTAAAATAATTATATTTAAAGGTTTCAAGGCTATAATAGCTTGAAGTTAGACGTTTTAAAAAGATACGATAAATCTGAATAATTTTAATTGCAAAAGTATGATGTTCGGAATTTTAAGAGTTTGCATAAAACATTACATCGGGCTTGTCTCCAAATACAAAAAGTTTCGTTTGGTTTAAAAAATGCAAGGTCGATTTTCTATCTATTTTGGACGATTTGAAATGGATTGTCCAATATACGTTTTAATAGCATTCAAAGAAAAAATAACCAATAAAGCCGCAAGATGTCAAAAGGAAGGGTGTTCACGTGCTCTTTTACTCTTATACAGCAGCCGCCAATGCATATATTCCATTTGCATCAACTAAGGGCACTCGCTAGCGCTCGCTTAGTTATTTATTTGAAAACGAATGACGTTAGCCACAACTAACTATGCCTCTCCCTTTGGGAGATTAACAACCTCTACATAAAATTTTAAAAAGTCTTCCCTCCGGCATCAAGCATACCTAACTCAACACGTACTACCATGTTGCAGGACTGTTGTTATTTTTACAGGCTCTCCACTTGCCAGAAGTTGCCTTTTATTCCCATTTTCCAGAGTTACCTATCCTATTGTCCTTTCAGATCCCTCTTCAACATGAATGCGGTTATTCTTTCATGGCACGTCTCCCGTGCTCTTCCACGTTTATTTCTACCAGGTGCAGACCAATTGATGATACATTTGGGTCCCCATTTTTTCAACATACCCGTGCCATTGCAGAGATCCTTTTTCTATTCTTTCAATAACGGTTTCCTGGCATCCATTTCATTTTTACTTTCTCTACTACGTATAGTAAGTAGGGGAAGTATTGCATTCCACCCAAAAATTCGATACCGAGATTTCACCGGAAATACATGTTTTGAAACCTCCTGAATCCAAAAAAAGCACTTTTGGAAACATGTCCGTGTGTGTGTGTGTCTGTGTGTGTGTCTGTGTGTCTGTGAACAGCATAACTCAAAAACGAACAGTCGGATAAGCACCAAACTTGGTATTTAGGTTCAGTATCTTCCAGAGATGCGACAAGAAGGTTTTCAAGAAAATCCCCCCACCCCAGACTACCCTTTACATGAGAGATTTTTCGAAAATTTTAATTTTCTCAAAAATGGCTCTAACGATTTTGATGAAAATATCATATGTTTAAGATAATGTCATGAGAAATGAAATGAATATCTCGAATTTTCTGGGAATATCTCCAAAAGTATTCTTCATTGTGAACGACTTTTGCATAACTGGTAAACCATAAGAGATAGACAAAATGTTACTACACAAAAAATGTAGATCGCGTTAAAATACACAACTTATGTCATATACATTTCTTTTGCTGAGTGAACCGTTTTCGAGATATTGCTTGTTATTTCCTTATATTTTCCAATACTTATACTTTTTCTCAAATTCGTTATTCATTTTTTTATGTCCTGGACATGCAAAGAGAATGGAATGCGCCACATAGCAACCAGCGTTAAAATATTTGACTATCGCTTAAAAACTACCATATTCCCCTTTCATCTACATGAATATTACCAATAAGATTGACATCTCGATATCTCGATTAACATGAAGCATATGGAGAATAAGCGTTTGTAAAATTAGATTGTACAAGAGTAGAGAAAGTCATGTGAGTGTAACACATCAGATTTTTTATGTATGCATTTCTTCTATGCTGTATTCTAGATATTCATGTTTCTTCGCAGTCCATCCATTTCCATTGCCATTATTCGTTTCCCCTTTTTTACTTTCTCTACTACGTATAGTAAGTAGGGGAAGTATTGCATTCCACCCAAAAATTCGATACCGAGATTTCACTGGAAATACATGTTTTGAGACCCCCTGAATCCAAAAAAAGCATTTTTGGAAACATGTCCGTGTGTGTGTCTGTGTGTGTGTGTGTGTGTGTGTGTGTGTGTGTGTGTGTGTGTGTGTCTGTGTCTGTGTGTCTGTGAACAGCATAACTCAAAAACGAACAGTCGGATAAACACCAAACTTAGTATTTAGATTCAGTATCTTCCAGAGATGCGACACGAAGGTTTTCAAGAAAAGCCCCCCACCCCAGACTACCCTTTACATGAAAGATTTTTCGAAAATTTTAATTTTCTTAAAAATGGCTCTAACGATTTTGATTAAAATATCATATGTTTGAGATGATGTCATGAAAAATTAAATGTATATCTTGAATTTTCTGGGAATGTCTCCAAAACTATTCTTCATTGTGAACGACTTTTGCATAACTGGTAAACCATAAGACATAGACAAAATTTTACTACACAAAAAATGTAGATCGCGTTAAAATACACAATTTATGTCATATACATTTCTTTTGTTGAGTGAACTGTTTTCGAGATATTGCTTGTTATTCCCTTAAATTTTCCAATACTTATACTTTTCTCAAATTCATTATTCATTTTTTTATGTTCTGGACATGCAAAGAGAATGGAATGCGACAAGTAGCAACCAGCGTTAAAATATTTGACTATCGCTTAAAACCTACCATATTCCCCTTGCATCTACAAGAAAATTACCAATAAGGTTGACATCTCGATATCTCGATTAACATGAAGCATATGGAGAATAGGCGTTTGTAAAAATAGATTGTACAGAGTAGAGAAAGTCATGTGAGTGTAACACATCAGATTTTTTTCATTTATGGCCCAGCTTTCTGCACCATACTCCCTACTATAGTTTTTAAAATTCTTCATTTTGTAGATTTGTCAGATCTATTCAAAATTCTTATCGCTCCCCTAGCCTGATTCACTCCATAGTTAATATCTATGTTGTCAATACCATTTATCTCCCGTGTAGTGCTGTGCTTCAGACCATCCAATGTCTGAGGGTTGCGGCGTAAACTGTTCTTTAAATAACCGCATAGGAAGAACTCCGGCGTTCACAAATCAGAAGATCTCACTAGCCACGGATTCTTGAAGGTTATTCGATTGTTAAAGGAACGTTCAATTAGCGTCGCGGATTGGTTTGATGTATGGCATGTAGCACCATTTTGTTGAAAGCATCCATGACACAGCTCTACATGGTCCAGTTGCTCAACAAACTCCATGAAAATTGGTCGGTGCTCTGCAGTGGCCATTGCCTGCTAAAAAGGGGGAACAAAATTGGCTCTACTATTTTCTGTGCGGATAGATGCACACGACTGGGTGCATAGATGCTTCATGAATTATATGTGGATTTTGGACGGCCCAATAACGTGAGTTCTGCAAGTTCACATAGTCACGTAAGTGGAGCCGTGCTTCATCTTTGTACCGTGTGATGGACAATACGCCAGGATTTTGTACAATGAAACGCCTGAAACCAACGGAAATACTTCACACTTTCGTCCTTATTTGGTGCCTTCAACTGATGGGCACTATAATCCTATATGGTTTTAGGTGAGCACTTTTCACAGCTGACACATTTGAATAGGTGTAACTGGACTCATGGGGTGACCGCTCTGGTCGTGCCGGACGTCCACAGCAACCGTGAGTAGTCTAGATGAACGACTTTGATCTCTGTCATTTACCAGAGATCCAACTGTTTTCAATTTGTTTACGAGTGTCAGTATTGTTCTTTCGGAAGGATTATGAACACCAAGTTCTCTCTGGTATGCCTTTCGAATAGTTGTAATTGAAGTTTGTAATCCAGTATTGCTTCAGAAGGAAGAAGCGTTGATTTAATGTGTACTGCATGTTCAAAGGGAAGAGAACAAAATATCGAAAACAGCTGAAACCATAAAAGTCAACAATGCGGAGTAAAGAAATAAATAAAAACTCCCAATTATCCCACTTTATTTGACGTTAAACTCGGGTACTGGATGAATTTCTCACCAAGTAAAAAAGAAATGTGTTAACCCAATATACGAGGACAATCCCAGAAGTACCCGACCTGACGTATATATAGCGGTTGTTGTTTCAAACAAATGACTATGGTAGAAAGTACCACTCTTAAATTTGAAGTTTGACATGCTATGTTGTTTAGTAACTGTTTGGTAGCCATCAATAGTAAACGCTCTCAGCAAATTTGTAAACATGGATACAACTGGCCATCGTTATGTGATACAATACTTTCATTTGAAAGGTCTTAGTCCAACTAATATTAAAGTTGAGCTAGATTCTACTCTGGGGAGTCTGCTCCTTCGTTCACAACAGTAAAATATTGGGTGGCAGAGTTTAAGCGAAGCCGTAGAGCTGTCAAGACGAACATCGCAGTGGTCGACCAAATGAGGTGACCACACCAGAAATTGTGAGGAAAATCCACAAAATGGTATTGAATAACCGTCGACTGAAAGTGCGCGAGCTAGCAGACATCACAGGCATTTCAAAAAGTGCTGTACATTGCATATTGACTGAAAATTTAGACATGAAAAAGCTGTGCGCAAGATGGGTGCCGCGTTTACTCACAATGAAACAAAATCAGCGTCGTGAGGATGCTTCAGTCGAGTGTTTGGCGATGTTTCGCTGCAATAAAGACAAGTTTTTGGCGTCGATTCATAACCATGGATGAAACATGGGTCCATCACTTCTCACCTGAGACGAAGGAACAGTCAAAACAGTGGACTGAAAGGGGAGAATCGGCTCCAAAGAAGGCGAAGACAATTCCATCTGCAGGAAAGGTCATGGCGTCAGTTTTTTTATATGCGTGTGGGATAATTTTAATTATCTTCAAAAAGGAAAAGCAATCAATGGCGAGTATTGTGCAAACTGATGCAGCGTTTGAATGAGAAATCAAGCAAAAACGGCCGCATTTAGCGAAAAAGAAAGTTCTGTTTCATCAAGACAATGCACCAGTTCACACATCCATTATCGCCTTCACCAAAATCAATGAATTAAAGTTCGAATTGCTTCCTCACGCCTATTTTCTGTTTCCAAAATTAAAGAAATGACTTGGTGATAAAAGATTTGTCAGCACTGAAGAGGTGGAGTTTCCAGTTGATGGTTATTTTGCAGAACTCGACGGTTCTCACTATAAGCAGGGTATCGAAGCTATTGAACATCGCTGGGAAAAGTGTATCGAGATAAAAGGAGACTATGTAGAGAAATAAAGATGTTCAAATTTGTGTCTTTTTTATTATTTTTTTTTGTTAGATCGAGTACATCTGAGACAGCCCTTGCAAGTCACTCTACATATAACGGTTATACATCCTATATAATAATAATAATAATAATAATAATAATAATAATAATAATAATAATAATAATAATAATAATAATAATATACAATCCAATATGTATGTATTCTAATATCCAGGTCTCATAAATCCTATTTTAGTAATTTAGACATAGGTATTAGAAGCAACTTACAGCCTGTTTCCATAGGGAAGAACAGAGTATTTCAAAAGCGAAAAATTATAAAAATCGGTTGAATAGTTTCTAAGAACCCCCTCCCCCGCCACCTTACATTTTTTCACAAAGTCATTTCAACTGTTCCTTCTATGTACATTTTACTCTATTTACAACTAGAAATCTGGTAACCATAGGGAGCTTAACGGGATTCCTAGGTACGTTCATAACTCGCTTGGTAATTGAAGTTCCAATGTCCGCCGCTAGGGAACGTTAAATTACGGCCACAACGGTAGCTTCCATCCCATTACACCGGTAACTTAACTACCCACAGCACAGCTGTGTCAGAACAGTTGCCGCGCTATCAGGCGTACAAGCCATGTCATGTTTCTTTGGTGGACATATTTAACTAGCACGTAGGCACGATGTGGCAAACCGTGCTGCGTTCGCACTAAAGAGCAAGCAGCAATAACAGTGTTAAAATGTGAAATATGCTCTGCATAAGCATCTGTGTTACGAGATGAACAGGAAAAATACAATACACAAATCTTGAAAGGATTAAAACTTTATGGTACCCCATATAGCTTCTTTCACTCTAAGTTACGAAAAAAATGCTTGCTTAGAAATGATTTCTAATTATGCACATAGACTTGAAATTAATCCGCGGTGCTCACGTGCAACACGCGGAAAAGACCTTTTATATTATATTTCGGATGTCGTTTTCCACAGTTCACGTGAAAAAAATCTTGTGTTCCATTCACATGACTTTCTCTGCCTAATATCGTTTATTATTTTCTCTACCACTTCCTCTGGTAGCTAGAGAAAATATTGCATTCCATTTACAAATTTCATAAGGAGATTTCACGGGAAACATGTGTTTTGAAGCCCTTGAATTTGAAACATTATAAAAAGGTACGCGTGTGTATGAACAGCATAACTAAAAAACGACAAGTAGGACGAATACCAAAGTTGGTATTTAAGTTCAGTGTATTTCAATGACGCTAAATGAATATTTTTAAGAAAATCCCCCGCCCAAAAAGTTTCCTTTACTTAGAAGAATATTTTAGTAATTGTTATTTTATCAAAAAGTGTAAACGATTTTGATTAGAATAACATACTAATGTAATGTATATCTTGAATTTTCTGGGAATAGCGTGTACACTTCTCTTCATTCGGAATGAATTTGTTAAGTGGGCAAACCATAAGATACTGACAAAGAGTTGCCATGGAAAAAATCTGATGTGTTACCCTCACATGACTTTCTCTACTCTTGTACAATCTATTTTTACAAACGCCTATTCTCCATATGCTTTATGTTAATCGAGATATCGAGATGTCAATCTTATTGCTAATTTTCTTGTAGATGCAAGGGGAATATGGAGCTTTTAAGCGATGGTCAAATATTTTAACGCTGGTTGCTATGTGTCGCATTCCATTCTCTTTGCAAGTCCAGGACATAAAAAAATGAATAACGAATTTGAGAAAAAGTATAAGTATTGGAAAATTTAAGGGAATAACAAGCAATATCTCGAAAATGGTTCACTCAACAAAAGAAATGTATATAACATAAGTTGTGTATTTTAACGAGATCTACATTTTTTGTGTAGTAAAATTTTGTCTATCTCTTATGGTTTACCAGTTATGCAAAAGTCGTTCACAATGAAGAATACTTTTGGAGACATTCCCAGAAAATTCGAGATATACATTTCATTTCTCATGACATTATCTTAAACATATGATATTTTAAACAAAATCGTTAGAGCCATTTTTGAGAAAATTAAAATTTTCGAAAAATGTTCCATGTAAAGGGTAGTCTGGGGTGGGGGGATTTTCTTGAAAACCTTCGTGTCGCATCTCTGGAAGATACTGAACCTAAATACCAAGTTTGGTGTTTATCCGACTGTTCGTTTTTGAGTTATGCTGTTCACAGACACACACACACACACACACACACACACACACACACACAGACACACACACACACGGACATGTTTCCAAAAATGCTTTTTTTGGATTCAGGGGGTCTCAAAACATGTATTTCCGGTGAAATCTCGGTATCGAATTTTTGGGTGGAATACAATACTTCCCCTACTTACTATACGTAGTAGAGAAAGTAAAAATGTAAATCTCATTAAAACAGAATTTATTTCAAAAAACATCTTTTGTGGTATAAGCCATTTCCGATATATCCATTGTTATTGGTTCGAATTTTTCAATATTTTCAATTTTAAAGCGCTGTCACTATTCAGTTGTTTCTGGCGATGTCACGTAATTTCAAGGTCAGTATATAGCGACCTACTTTTTAAGGGAAGTGAAGCCCAACCTGTTTTCTTAAGAGCTAAGGTTCACAAAGTCCATAGATCACTCCACCTACTATATCTGAAGAGATTGGCACTCTAAACCAATCCAGTTTCAGTCCTTGGCAGTACGAGTGGAAATGAGTGTGAAGGAAAACTCCCTTCATCTCCTCTCTCTGTGTAAGGTTGGGCATCCCTGGATTAGCCTATTACTTTAACGTCCTCTATGCCCTTTGTACCTGTAAATAAATACGTAATGAAACTATACCTGCAAACGTTTTCCTTGATTAACATTAAGTTTACTGACAAATAAGTTTTTTTATTGTTAAGTTTGTAGAGCAGAAATAAAATAAATGATGACTGGTATAGAAGGTCTGATTTTTTACCATCAGATGCTCCTTTCTTAGCTGTCGTGTGCTATTTTTTTTTACAGTAATCGGAGTATTCCTTTACACATTTAACTATTAAATAAATGTTATTTTTCACAAACTGAAGCCAGTTCTCCTTGTTTATCCATATAACAAAGAGCCTCGAGTTGTTAACTTTATGTACGAAAATGTTTCACGGGATTTCCACTACCTCTGATTACAAAAAGATTCCGTTTACCTCAAGCTAGCTTAGACAAATTTTCATCAGTGACACGTGTACCGGCGCTGTTTGCTTGTTTGAATTGAATATGTGCAATAATTCCTGCATGTTCCCCGGATCAAACGGCCCTGTCAGTGTACAAAGAGATATATGTGTGTAGACGAATATTGCGCTTGTATTTGCTTTAGCAGGGTTGAGTAGAAAAACTGGAGCACACGCCCTTCGTGGTACAGACCTCTGTTAGCTCTTGTGTTCCCTGTAGAGCTTACGCTCAATTCTGTTGTTGAGAAACAAGGAACTGCTTTTCCTGTAGAAGCTACTAAATAAAACACTATAACTTTATTTAAATAGACGAACGCGTTATCCTGACTAAATACGAGGACTCTTCCATTAGTCGTGCGAATTCAGAAGCTGGAAGCTAAAGATTATTTTCAACATTAACTAGACAACGTTGTGGCTGTTGAGGAATCTGCGCAGCAATGGTGGTTCGATGTAAACAAAACGAGAAGTCGGCTTATCTTTCTCGAAGGTAACTTAAAAGTGTCGGTTTTGAGACAAGTTTAAATTAAAGGCGTGAAATTTAGGAGTCCTATAAAACATGCAGTTTAATTTGCCAATCTAGGTCCTTTATAAACGTTTTAGGATCAACTGACTCTTACAGTATGTATATTGTATAAAACCATAAACTTCTAGAAATCCCAACCATTCAAACAAAAATACGTAAATTATGTAACATTGTAACAGAACACATAGTTAAAAATCGAACTCGATAACACTCACAGAGTTTCACTTACTAAAATAAATTACTGCCTAACATTAACTAAAATGTGATGGGATGAAGAGATGGAGGTTATATGGGAATTATTTATTTATTTACACCCTTTCAACAGGATCCAAGTTCCAATTAGAAATAGTATACAGACAATAGAAACACTCAAACACAAATAAATATACAAGAACGAATAAAAATACCTAAATATTAGCCATGAATACTTAACAAATATAAAATAACTGGGACAAAGTACGGAAATAAATTATAGTGCTTAAGATGCCGAATGATATAGGAAATAAATAGGAATAAACTTATGGAATAATATTTGGAAAATGGATTAAAGAGTTTAAGAAGGGTAGGAGAATTGCAATACAATTCTTAAAACAGTGGAAAAGGGGGGATCCTTCATTACACAGATAACCCTTGTTGTTTTGTTTGACCGAGAGGGATGGCTCAGGCGGTAACGTCTGTGGCCAGGGCGGTTCAAACCTCCGGGACCGACCAATCTGACGGAAGGTTTTATCACGGGTTTCCTCGATCACTAGGCGAATGCCGGGTTGAATAATTTGATCTACAAATTTTCCTATCCCTATCATCACTACATTTTATTTCCTTCTTCACCACCAAACTAGGCATTGGGCTGATCACCTCCAGGGTATGCTATGATCCAGAGTTTGCTTGCTCCTCGACAGGCTAGCGACCCAAGGCATTGGGCTGATCACCTCCAGGGTATGCTATGGTCCAGAGTTTGCTTGCTCCTCGACAGGCTACTGACCCAAGGTATTGGGCTGATCACCCATCCTGGATATGCTATAATCTAAAGTTTGCTTGCTCCTCGACAGGCTACTGACCCAAGGCATTGGGCTGATCACCCATCCTGGATATGCTATGATCTAGAGTTTGCTTGCTTCTCGACAGGCTACTGACCCAACACATTGGGCTGACCACCCATCCTGGATATGCTATGATCTAGAGTTTGCTTGCTTCTCGACAGGCTACTGACCCAAGACATTGGGCTGATCATCCATCCTGGATATGCTAGGATTTAGAGTTTGCTTGCTTCTCGACAGGCTACTGACCCAAGACATTGGGCTGATCACCCATCCTGGATATGCTATGATTTAGAGTTTGCTTGCTTCTCGACAGGCTACTGACCCAAGACATTGGGCTGATCACCCATCCTGGATATGCTATGATCTAGAGTTTGCTTGCTTCTCGACAGGCTACTGACCCAAGACATTGGACTGATCACCCATCCTGGATATGCTATGATCTAGAGTTTGCTTGCTTCTCGACAGGCTACTGACCCAAGACATTGGGCTGATCACCCATCCTGGATATGCTATGATTTAGAGTTTGCTTGCTTCTCGACAGGCTACTGACCCAAGACATTGGGCTGATCACCCATCCTGGATATGCTATGATCTAGAGTTTGCTTGCTTCTCGACAGGCTACTGACCCAAGACATTGGGCTGATCACCCATCCTGGATATGCTATGATTTAGAGTTTGCTTGCTTCTCGACAGGCTACTGACCCAAGACATTGGGCTGATCACCCATCCTGGATATGCTATGATCTAGAGTTTGCTTGCTTCTCGACAGGCTACTGACCCAACACATTGGGCTGATCACCCATCCTGGATATGCTATGATCTAGAGTTTGCTTGCTCCTCGACAGGCTACTGACCCATGGTATTGGGTGTCAGTCCTACAAGGAGTGTAACTTGTTAAAGAAGAAGCTTTTGTGTGTGTATGTGTGTGTGCTCGTATAATCACGAAATTGTATTAAGGTTATAAATACCTAACATCAATGACTTCACGTTTGAATGTTACTTAAGATATATCACAACTTGAAAAGGTTTCAAGCAAGCAAAATTATAGTTCAGCAAGTTAGAAAAAAAACTTGGGAGGGGTAACTCGCCTGGTCATGTATTCACCTACTCTAATTGCCTTGGGCGGGCATGCCTCTCCTACTTTACCTCCGAGTCGCTGAAGCACCACACCAAAATTTCGCCTAGCCCGTGTTTTATTTCATTCTCACAAAATAATTTATCAGTAATCACAACACTGTTGTAACTATCCAACTCTATAGAGGCAGGAATAAAGACACAAGAGCATTGCAACAAAATGCTGTGTTTGTAGATAGCTGTGACAGGCTACGCAAAGAGCAAGGTGCAGCGGGTGTAAAAACAATGTTTGCATATAACTAGCGATAGCATCACACGTACATGCGGTATTATCGTGGAATATCTTCCAAAAGTTAATTCACACTTTATAGGAATTTCATGGCCTTCACTCCCCCATCTCTCTCTTCAAGGAAAAAAGTTCCTCACTAACTGATTGAAGTTTTACAAAGAAAACTAGCGACTTTAATTTTTTTTATAAGAAGACCGATCACACACCATCATCATCATCATCATCTCGAAACTGTGTTTACAACAGTGACGTGACACTTGTTTCCCACGTATCAGCCCACTTCCTCTTTAAGACATCTCATTAGATAACTCAATAGCTAAAGGCAAGAGACAGATCGAGTGGGGGCGATTTATCCCTCCTGAATACTTGCGCAGTCCGTAGACCGAGGGATTTTAGTAAGCTGTTATACTATAATTTTCATTGTTGCTTTTAACGTGTTATAATACTAACTATATAATAAAATAGCAAATGATGAATATTACTTTATGCAAAAATACAGAACAGGACAATTGACAGATATTATGCAACTTCTTCCAGGCTCCATTCCTGCCCATCACTTCATTCGGGCATCTGGGGCCTGAATCTAACTTCTCCTCTGAGTCTCGCCCCTGCAATATCCTGTTACCTGTGTTTATTTACATCGAACCACTATTGCTGACAGCGCCTGTACGTAGTCAAATACAGCTGAGAAACTTATTCTGGGTTTAAGATCCACTTTTCTGCGTATATTTGCACACAAGCATTCAAAATGGAAATACGAATTGTGCATATTCATAAAGCATTACTGTTTAGAAGGGGCAATGCCCATGGAAGCTAAGGCGTGGCTGGACAAGCATTACGGCGAATCTGCCCTTCGCTTAAAATGATATATAAATGTTTCTTCATCGGAGACTTCGTATGTACAATATTTCTCATGAGAATAACTGTAAATAAAAAGACTTTCGGCGAAGTGGCTGCCGCGTTTGCTCACTATTGCATCGAGCTGTCGTTTACAAGCAGAATCTGAGATAATAGAAATCCATTTGAATTTCGGAGATGGTACGGGTCAGTCGGTGACACATGGATCCATTACTGCACTTCGGTAACAAAATGCCATTCAAAACATTGGGCTACAGCCGGAGAAAACACTCCTCCGAAGAGGGCAAAACTTGTTGCCTTAGTAAGGAAAATGATGGCGCTATGTTTTGGTATTGCTATAGCTTACTTTTAATTCACTTTTTGCTAAAGGGTAAAACCATTATTAGGTGAATATTAGGCTATTGCAGCTACTAGATTTCCCCGTTTGGCGAAAATAAGGTTTCTTTTCCATCACACCAGGACACAAGCCTTGAAGTGGGGCCTTAAAATTATTAGAATTCAGATATGAAATCTTTCTTCTCCGGATTTCCCCCCTCCAAAAATGAAGATATAGCTAGCAGAAAAGAAAACAATATCGAATAAAACCGAACGGGATGGTCCAGGCAGTAAGGCATGTGGCCCACATTCGGGAGGTACCAGGTTCAAATCCCGTGGGCCGAGCAATCTAAATAAAACAATAGTAAAATGGAAAAATATGTGGTAATAGCGACTACTATGCCATTTATCCGGAGGTAATGACAGCAAGTAGACTGGGCAGCACCCTAATGCCATGTGACCGGCACGTGTAGAAGCAGAGATACAGTTGCTATGCACTAAGGTCCATGTGAACACGTGTCGAAGCTGTCATTTGCCCGTCATAGAAGCAGAAGTATAGTTGCTATGCACATGCCTCTTGGACATGTGATGAAGTAAGATAGTATGGCACAGGGCTGATACCTAGAAGGTTATCTATCTGACACACACCGATCCACGAGGTATCTCCTAACAGATCCGTTGCGATATGACCACGTAGTTAAAGCGACATAAAAATTAAAAAAATCTGATGTGTTACACTCACATGACTTTCTCTACTCTTGTACAATCTATTTTTACAAACGCCTATTCTCCATATGCTTCATGTTAATCGAGATATCGAGATGTCAATCTTATTGGTAATTTTCTTGTAGATGCAAGGGAAACATGGTAGCTTTTAAGCGATAGTCAAATATTTTAACGCTGGTTGCTATGTGGCGCATTCCATTCTCTTTGCATGTCCAGGACATAAAAAAAATGAATAACGCATTTGAGAAAAAGTATAAGTATTGGAAAATTTAAGGAAATAACAAGCAATATCTCGAAAACGGTTCACTCAACAAAAGAAATGTATATGACATAAGTTGTGTATTTTAACGCGATCTACATTTTTTGTGTAGTAAAATTTTGTCTATCTCTTATGGTTTACCAGTTATGCAAAAGTCGTTCACAATGAAGAATACTTTTGGAGACATTCCCAGAAAATTCGAGATATACATTTCATTTCTCATGACATTATCTTAAACATATGATATTTTCATCAAAATCGTTAGAGCCATTTTTGAGAAAATTAAAATTTTCGAAAAATCTTCCATGTAAAGGGTAGTCTGGGGTGTGGGGATTTTCTTGAAAACCTTCGTGTCGCATCTCTGGAAGATACTGAACCCAAATACCAAGTTTGGTGTTTATCCGACTGTTCGTTTTTGAGTTATGCTGTTCACAGACACACACACACACACCCACACAGACACACACACACACCCACACACAGACAGACACACACACGGCCATGTTTCCAAAAATGCTTTTTTTGGATTCAGGAGGTCTCAAAACATGTATTTCCGGTGAAATCTCGGTATCGAATTTTTGGGTGGAATGCAATACTTCCCCTACTTACTATACGTAGTAGAGAAAGTAAAAATACATGTTTGAGATCCCTTGAACCCAGAAGGGCATTTTAGGAACAGAACCGTGTGTGCGTGTGTGCGAAGGTGGTATATATATATACATATATATATATATATATAGAGAGAGAGAGAGAGAGAGAGAGAGAGAGTAAACATTGCGTTTTCTTTTTGGGTTATGCTGTTTTCTCCTCTCTCGGATGAGTAGTTTTCAGGATTACCTTATGCACATACACCCACATACACACTCACACAACTGTTGTCTTTTTACAATATTATCATAGATGTGGGGATACAACAGCTGAACTTTTAGTATGACAATATATATATATATATATATATATATATATATATATATATATATATATAAAGAGGCTATTGCACACATCACTGGGCAGTTTGTTGTAAAATAAGCAGAAAGGATGAAAGTTAGCAATGAGGGATGTTTCAGACCTCTTGCACATGGCATGGCAGCACCATCGTGCATAGGAGACAAAATTATGGAAGTCCATGTAAGTCACTCCATCACTTATCAGCAGAGCAGAATACGCCATACGTAACGTGTTAAGAGGATTGTTAGACAGTACCTTAAGATGTCATCCATATTCAGCGAAAGATACTTTGACACAGCGTAATTACGAAGCTCCTCTCTCGTTTGCTGTCATGATGAAAGCGAACGATC
The DNA here is from genome assembly GCA_030765065.1 of Deroplatys truncata. Lineage (NCBI taxonomy): Eukaryota > Metazoa > Arthropoda > Insecta > Mantodea > Mantidae > Deroplatys > Deroplatys truncata. The sequence continues at coordinate 54,131,577 of CM060985.1, forward strand.
AGTGTAGATAGATGGATGTTCATGAACAAAGGCACACTTCACTTGAGTGGCCGAGTCAACAAGTATAACTGCACTATTTGGGAAACCGAGAACCCACACGTCTCATACGACACATTTCACATACCATACAACACACCGAGTGCTCTATTGTGTCTCGACTATCATTTTGTCTTCTATGCACAATAGTGCTGCCATGCCATGCGGATGAAGTCTGAAACATCACTCGTTGTCAACTTCTATCCTTTCTGCTGATATTACAGCAAGCTGCTGAGAGATGTGTGCATTATCCTCAGTAGGGTATATAGAGGAATTCTGGCGCAGTTTTTGCGTTTATATGGGAAAGGATAGGGAAAACGGGGGTATATGCGCTGGTTCACGGAGGAAAATGCGTTTATATGGAGAAGATAGGGACTACGAGGATCGATGCTGGGCTAGATAGAGGTTGAAGGAATGAGGATGTGCTTTATATGAGAGATACGTGGAATACGAGGAGAAGTGTAGGACTAGATAGGGGTTGAGATATGGAATATGCATTTATATGGGAAAGATAGGGAAAACGTGAACAGAGGCTAGGATAGACAGATGCTGAAGCAGGGGGAATATGAACATATTTACAGGAGAGATAGGGGATACGTGGAGAGGTACTAGACTATTCAGGGTTTGAAGGGTAGAGTAGGACTTTTTATATGAAGAGACGAGGAAAACAAGGGTATATGCTAGGTTGAGAGAACCTTCAAGGAGGAAAAAATGCGTTTATATGGGAGAGATAGGGAAAACGAGGAGAGTTCTGAGGTAGAGCAGGGACTGAAGGAGGGAGAGATATGCTTTATACGTCAGAGATAGGGCATGCGAGGGGAGGTGCTAGTGCAGACAGAGGTTAAGGAGTATGGTATACGTTTATATGAGGAATATATGGAAAACGGGGACAGGCGGTATGATAGACAGAAGCTGGACCACTTTTACGTTTATAGGGGAAAGGATAGGGAAAACGAGGGTAGATGCGACAGTTCAAGGAGGAAAATGCGTTTATAGGGGAGAGATAGGGAATACCAGGGCTGATGCTAGGCTAGTCAGATGCTAAAGGAGGGAGGGATACGCTTTATACGAGAGAGATAGGAAATACAAGGAAAGATGTTATACTAAACAGGACTTGAAGGGTAGAATATGGCGTTTTATATGAGCGAGATAGTGAACCGAGGAGAGGTATTAGGCTAGGAGTTTTGAATGATAGAGTAGGCGTTTATATGCGAGAGATAGGGAATACGAGGGTCGATGCTAGGCTAGACAGGGTTGAAGTAGGGAATGCGTCTTATATGGGAGAGGTAGGGGGATATGAGGAGAAGTGCTAGGCTAGACAGGAAGGTCTGAATGACAGAGTATACGTTTATATGGGAAAAGATAGGGAAAACGAAGGTAGATGCTAGGTTGAGAGAGTCTTCAAGGAGGAAAATGCGTCTTATATGAGAGAGGTAGGGGAATATGAGGAGAGGTGCTAGTCTAGACATGTGTCGAGGAGCAGAGTATACGTTTATATGGGAGAAATATGGAAAACGGGAGAGATACAAGGATAAACAGAGGTTGAAGGAGGAGGAATGTAGGTTTATACGGCAATATAGAGAGTAATTAAATTATAAAACATTTCTCATCCAACGTTACAACACTTTTATATACTTTTTCTAAACCTTACAAACTTTATATATGTTAAACTAGGGCGCGAAACGGAGAGGGACAAACTGTATATCGGTTTACAGTGAAGTATACGTCCTAACCTATGCCCACCTTGTATGTTCGACATCTTCTCATTGTCTATTCATTCCTAACATAATCACGTAACAAGACGTAACCAACAAACGTAACCACGTAACAAGACGTAGCACAACGTAACATAACGGCATGACAAGACGTCGCACTAAGTAACATAAGCACGTATCCTCATAACATCACGTGAACATCACGTAACCAGAAACGTTACACGATGTAACAACACGTAGCAACTATGTAACCATGTAACAAAACGTAAGAACAACACGTAACCAGCCCATTGCTAAAGCGATCTAAACTAATTCATCCTTCATAACTTAAACAATAAGTACGAGAACCTAGCCTAGATTAACCCGATCAATCCTAAATGTTCCTCTCATCATCCATTCTAGTCAGGCATCGACTAACCTAATCTGTCTAACTGAAGATAACCTCAATATTTTATTCAGGTTTTATTATTCGAGAGTTTTAATTGAAAAGTTTACGTCAACATACCTTTATTTTAGTTCCTTGTAGGCGTCTCTCCCCTTTTTATCTAGGCTTGAGACTAGCACTAGGATTGCTCCTAATGGCAGGGTTACCACCTTCCCTTCCATCTTCTTTCTTCATCGGTCGTCAGCTAGCTGCATATACAGCACACGGATAACCTTCATTTTTTTAAGATTGTAGGCTCACGAGAAAATCTTCATATTCGTCTTAAATTCTCTTATGCACTACTTGTAATGCTGTAATGTCCATAGGCGTATGTCGTTATTCCGTCCTCAGCAATAATTCTTTTATCGTCGTATGGTGTCAATGTAATTTTATTCACTTGTACTGTGGCAAGAGCATGCTGTCGCGACAGGATCAGATTCATGGGCGTTCTGATAATTTCTCTGGTTTTAAGGCAGTCAGTATAGCTCTCGAACGTGACGTACTGCTTAATAGCACTACGTTTTATGCCTTTAATCTTTTTTATCATTGAACCGTCGATATCTAGGGCATACATTTTAGGTCGTAGCCCTACAAAGCGTTGAATGATTTTACCATTAGCCTCATCTTTAAATTTCCCAAGTACCTTCTTGTTTAGAGGTGAATAGCATATATGGCTTGTAGGATAATCAGCAGTATCTAGGTGCTCAAGAAAACGTAGCTTATCCTGGTACACATCTTCAGTTGTAACACGATGAATGAACGAATCAGTGTCCATATACATAAGCTTCAGGTTTTCAGCTCCATAATACGGTAGCAACACATCATAGTGATACCGGTACATTAATGTCTTGGAGATATCCAACACACTCATACCGATGTATATAGGCTTGTTGAAGACGATCTGTCGGGAGGCCATATGTACAGCAGCTAGATTAGAAGCATATATAGTCCTGTCGATAAACGTTGGCTTTGCAATTAACTTTTCCAGAGTCTTCTCATTTGTCACCAGCCGTATATCCATACGATTACGCAGGTTCTCCATAGTTTTTCCGAACATAGCATTGTTGAACAATTTGTAGAGATCCTTCTCAAAATCATTTGAGGCCTGTTGTCGTAGTCTGTTGTTAAATTCCACATACGGTTTTAACCACTGAGACTGTCGGAATTGTAGCACACGATGGATTTTTGTTAGTCGTAGTCCATGACTAAGAGCTTGCTTCAAAGCCTTGTAATGCACTACATACTTCTTTCGAGGTCCTAGATGAGGTATCAGTTTCTTTGTAGATGATTCCAATGGTTTCATACACTCTGGCAGGAAAGGTAGATCGTTGTGTAGATCGTGAAGTTCAGCAGGATACTCGATGTCGACTTCTAATATGTAGCCGTAAGGATCATCTTCTTGTAGTCTTTCTAAGTTGATTTCTTCAGGTGATACCCACTCAAATCCACCATAAGGGAGAGCGTGACACATTGCCCACCCATATTGGTTATTGGCGTCCTCATAGGTAATAAATTGGGTTGGTCTCGACGGATCAAACTTCTCCATGTAGGTGTTATTAGCCTCTGCATAGCGGTGGGAAACTTGGCATAAACCTCCTCTTATACCTGATTCCACCATGAGTAATTGATCATAATCCTGTAACAATTCCAGCTGAATTCCAGTGTACAGTAACATGGCATCCCATGTAAGTCCTGGAGAGGTGAAATAATGTGCAGGGTCGACTTTGTGTGTTTTGAGTGTTTGCTCCCTAAACGTCTCAAAGACATCAGCTAGGAGAAGCACATCAGAGATTAAGTAGAGGTCGCTGTACTCGCCCAGGTTTCTCACATTAAACAGCTCCCATACATTTCTAGCATGATCGTAGTCAGTATCAGTAATTTCTTCTTCATTTAATCTATTGTAGAAGGAGTCCTTAGGAGGCAAGCAGGTTTCGTTCAGGACATCCCATGACGTAACAAAATCATAGGGAAATACACCCTTACGGGTCATCAACTTCAATTTGTCTTCTCCAAAGTACTTTAGCGTTTCAGGATACGAGGTTAGATTTTTTACCAACTTATCCAAGCTTGTACTGAGGAATCGGAAGCTATCCACAAATCGAAGCTTTATATCTCCTACATACTTGGTGAATGAGATATAGCTTTCTTCAGAGTTAGGAATTACCTCCACACGTTCACTTGTGCAACCCAGCTCCTTAACAATGAAATGAGAGTCATATCCGCTAAGGTTATGCATGAAGACTGGTATATATTTAGGTGTTTTACAGGCTAAATTACATTCATTATGAAGACTTCCACGATATTCACCGCTGATGTGATCATGGTCGCGTACTTTATAGTTCTCTTCTGTAAAGGGTTTTCCACACAAGTAGCATGCTGAAGAAGACTCAAAATCCTTTTGCTCTTGATCCGTAAGTTTCAGAGGCTTAGCAGATTTGTATACGTCATCAATCATTTTTGCAAGAGATGTCAGGTACAGCATAAACTTCTGAGCGGCATCAGCACCACGATACACATAGGGTTGCTTAGGAAGACCAGTTTCGAGATGTTCAACACCAGATGTAGGCTTCACGTAAACACAGAAGCTCATTGGTGTGTGCTCTTGATAAGGGGTTGTATAGGAAGTTTCAGGATTGGGTATACACGTATGGCATGGAGTGAGAATACTCTCAAAATCTGCATAGATGACATAAGGTACTTTCAGCATCCTCTCAACATTTTTAAACTGTACAATTGCTTTCTCCTTTGTAGGCATAACTACCCTTGCAACACCATGCTGATTACAGATGGTTGCATGTTCTTGTAGTTTTTCCAGTCCACTTCGTCCATATCGATTATCAAAATGTGTAAAGCAGCGCTTGCAGGTATAAACACGTTCATTACATTTAGTTTTCTGGCGTCGAACGAGCTTCTCAAAATTCTTTATATACACGTAGTGATGTTTTCCACTACTGTCATTCAATAGTAGGAGGTCGCGATGTTCAGGTAGTTCAATATCAACAACCTTTATCGGATACACTTCGTGCTTCTCATCCAGCCCAAAAACGTTAATAGACATATTGTTAAACTTCTCAAATTTAGGTATTTGAGAAAGCGGAGTAGGGTAGGAAACACAGCTGAAGTCGTACTTATCTTGAAGTTTCTTATATTTGCTCACCCGTTGTGCATCCTTCTCAACGGATTTGGCTAGTACAGAGTACATGAAACATAGCTCATCAGTTAAATTCTGGATGTTAATGCAGGCTTTTCTTGCTTCAACAGAGGGAGGTAGGGGTATGTAGCTACTTCCTCGCAACGGGTTGTACTTGTTAATACGAAGGCGTACCCCTTCCACAGTAAGCAAGGCCCAGCTGCTACCCTTAAGCTGAGACTCATCCATTTCAGCAACCAATTTCTTGAATTTCACTTCCAGCATAGAGTCCAGATCAGTTTCTAGGAAAACAGCTTGATTTCTGGTTTTAAATGTCTTGTCGCAGGTTTCTCCGATACTGTTAACAAATCTACACTCAGCTAACAGATTAATTTTCAAACTCTTGTGAATACCAAGCTCTTTATACACAGCCTGGATTATCCGCTGTTTTGCTTCATGCAGGTACATATTCAGGTCCTTAGTCGATTCACATCGTATAAAATACGATTTCAAGCGTCCATGGAATGAAGTTTCATATTCTTTCATGTCACACTCCTCCATTGCAGATAACAACTCTTGCTTTGACGGTTCTAATCTACGTTTCTTCTCAGGTCTGTTTATTTCACACGCATCTTCGTGTCGACGACCCTTATAACTGTCTTTGAAGGCTACGTTACAATATTTACACTTGAAGAGTTTTTTACAACGTAGCTCATGTCGTCTTTTATCATATCCACGGAGGAACTTCTTACAGCATTTACCACAAGAATATCCAGTAGCGCTTGGAATAATATCCTTATACGCTGAGTTATTCATCTTTATTCTTGATGTAATAACGTATTAATCACTGATCAATGAAATGTAGACCTTTTCACCTTGATACCACTTTAGAAAGCTGATTATTCTTGGAGAGAACACGATGTTAACACCTCAGAAATGATCAACAGAATGAATTTCAATGCCCTAGATCACCGTATTTATAGAGGAAGCACGAACCTTTATGCCTCAATTATATATCGTATTAACCCTTCTTCAAGGAAATGTACTCTTCTTCACATTGATAACACTTTAGATTATTTTCTGAGAGAACAGCGATGTTAACACCTCAGAGATGATCAACAGAATGAATTTCAATACTCAAGTTCGCTCTATTTATAGAGAAAGCACGAACCTTTTAATCAATTATATCCTGATTATTAATACTAAAAACGGTGATGAAGCGTGTAAGCTCTTATATATTTCAATTCGTGTTACACTGATGTTCGAGCGTCTCCGTATAGCTTCGTATGTTTAGAGAGAAAGTGTAAAGTATTGTGAAGATGTTATGTATTGTTCGGCTATAATCGTACAGATTCGGAGAGCTTGACTGGTGAAGGTGATGAACGATCCGTCAACCGAGCAGGAGGCAAGCAGTCCCTTCGCGCAACGAAACCTAGATGCAAAAGAAAGAAAATCGTGTTAGATGAGAAACCACCCAGACATTCGCCTGCAGACCATGGAAAACCATGAAAAAATATGTCAGAGTGAGCGTCCAACGGAACTCGAACCAGGGACTCTAAAAAGCACACGTGAAAGGTACAGATTATATAGAATGAAAGGAAATCGCTGACGATGAGAAACCACTCCAGCATTCGCCTGCAGACCAGGGAAAACCTAAAAAATATGATGTCAGAGTGATCGACCAACAGGGAAATCAAACAAAAGACCTTAGAAACATATAGGTTAAGATGTAAATCAAAATAAAAAGGTAATAAAATCGTGCTAGATGAGAAACCACCCAGACATTCGCCTACAGACCAGGCAAAACCATGAAAAAATATGTCAGAGTAAACAACCAACGACAATCGAACGAGGGAAACCATCAGATTACTCTAGAAGCAAAAAAAAAGTTGCAAAAGAAAGAAAATCGTGTTAGATGAGAAACCACCCAGACATTCGCCTGCAGACCATGGAAAACCATGAAAAAATATGTCAGAGTGAGCGTCCAACGGAACTCGAACCAGGGACTCTAAAAAGCACACGTGAAAGGTACAGATTATATAGAATGAAAGGAAATCGCTGACGATGAGAAACCACTCCAGCATTCGCCTGCAGACCAGGGAAAACCCTAAAAAATATGATGTCAGAGTGATCAACCAACAGGGAAATCAAACAAAAGACCTTAGAAACATATAGGTTAAGATGTAAATCAAAATAAAAAGGTAATAAAATCGTGCTAGATGAGAAACCACCCAAACATTCGCCTACAGACCAGGCAAAACCATGAAAAATATGTCAGAGTAAACAACCAACGACAATCGAACGAGGGATACCATCAGATTACTCTAGAAGCAAAAAAAAAGTTGCAAAAGAAAGAAAATCGTGTTAGATGAGAACCCACTCAGGCATTCGCCTGCAGACCAGGGGAAACCATGAAAAAAATCAAAGGGACACCTCGTTAATAAAACCAAATTCGATCCTTCACGATCCGGGAATACGTATGATAAATTTAAAAGTCTGTGTAACGAAACTAATACAAATGCCGTCGATGAGCGGTTCTCTGCATTTTTTAAATTAATTACCTACCAATAAAAGCAAATGGAATATTTCCAAATGATGCTCTGCTCCCGTGGGAGAGCATGTGTAGTCTGGCCTTCGAACCAGTTATTCTTTTCGTGTGTGAATCTTTTTGGTGAAAAAGGAAACTGAAGGACGTTTAAAGGGAGGGGCCGTTTCCAATTTATCACCAAGTTTCACATTTTGATTAAAATACCACATATTTTATATATAAATTTCGTATAACGTAGTACACAATGGTATAGAACGTTTTTAAAAACACAATTCATTTGAAATAACGTCTTTTTTCTGTGGCATTGGCCATTTCCTATATATAAGATTGTTGTAGTCGTTTATAACGCTCCCAATATTATGGCCTATGACCTTTAGGGGATATCTCATTCTACTAAGCTATGATTGAACCCATTTCTGAGGTGGAGGCACCCAGCGTTGCGTCCGAGGGAGGGTGATGATGAGGATGGCGGTGGAACGAGAGGACCTACAGCTTTTACCATGGACACCGAACCACGTTAGGCCTTGGTGACACTTCACACGAGCAAGTCGGTGGTGAAGGTGTGGATAGGACCGCCAGAGCCTGGATTCGAAAGCCGGACCCTCAGTACGAGAGCGGGAAACGAAACCGCTGAACTATATAACACTGTTGTTTTAAACATCTGACAAATGACTCGGTTTCTTCCATTCCCTTGTACCTATTCTCACGCGTGGTGTATAGATTGTCTCAGTAAGCATTCGTGACTATTACAATTATCGCCAAGTATTATTTTACAAAAAGATTGGCTTATTCTCTTAGTAAACATAGGACGAAATCGTTTTTTAAACAACTCTCCATTCGAGAGATATTGTTTGATTATTCCAGCAGAGAGAGAGAGAGAGAGAGAGGGAGAGAGAGAGAGAGATCGAGCCATATTTGTTTAAAAGCTTTTTTTTCATTCACAGGAAATCTTCGAGAAAATTCGAGGAATTATTCAGTTGGACACCATTGCTAAAATAGTTTGTACACCCTTTGAAGAATGTTTACCTGACTGGCGGAGTCTCGGAAATACCTCTCTCGACAGGCTGTCGCCTGTACAGCTTCTTGGACATTTATACATTAGGAAGGCTATTGTGCTTTAAAATGGGATAGCTATGTTTTAAGCTTTCCACAACAAATGTTTTCCTGATAATTAATATAATTCTACATGAAGAATATTAATGATTACGTTTCAATTAAACGTATACTGTATAGATTCTGTACTTAAGCATTCGATTGTATCTTTGTCATTATTTAAATACTCGATTACGAGAATTGCTAGCATATCAAAAATTGTAGAAGTTTTTCCACCCTTATTTAATTAAATTCATGTATATACTCTATTATTTAGTGATTTTTTCAATAATTTCTCTCATGTCCATCATTCGTCAAAAAATCAGTGTACAATACGCATTTTTATACGTTTTAATGTTCGTTTATTTTTAAAACCGCTACATTTGCCCGTAATTACGAACAATTAGATTTCAGATTTACTCAGATGTGTAGCTTGTAGAATAGAAATGTTTTAATAAATGTATTCTATTTTTAGACGAAAAACAACGATCTGCTTCTGACTGTGTATAATTATAATCAAGACCGATTTGTATTTAGTATAAAGTTTGTTTATTTTCATTTTTAAGACTTCCTTTGTTAAAGATATCTTGCAATCTATTTTTAAATTTCTTTTAAAACCAGAGCGAACATTATCAAATATAACGCCTGCCTTCACGTGTCGGGAAGCTAACATGGTCACAGTCATCTTTTAGTAGCTTGCCTTTCATGTCGGCCTCGGGCGGAGGCGAGCACCTGGCGGGGAGGAGAAGCCTTGCGAAAGGCGGCTGAGGGGTGGCACCTGGAGGGAGAAAGACCGGCATCACGAGTCGCTGAGAGTCCAGCCCTCAGTACGGTCCTGCATGCCGTAAGGTCCGGTCCTATTCGTAGCAGCATGCTATACCACCGCAGCTCGCGCCAGCGTCTTACGTAATCTAGTTTTTTACGCTCACTATACCATTTAAATATACATTCATCTAAGAGATATAATATTCGTCAGGATGACAGATGTCCAAATATACATAACAAAGAAATTAGTTACTGATATAAATGTAATATCGTACGTTCACCATTTTATTTTATTCGGGGGATGAAATTTGTATTCATGTCACGGTTTTCAATCCTAGTCCTCCAACCCTACTTGGAACGACAATCAATAACGAGCTACAATCCAAGGATATAATCGATAATAATACAAATATTTTGATAAAGAATATCAAATGTAGATCTCTATAAACGTATGTATTTCCCCTCACTTCCCCTCTTCCCCCACCAGACAGTAGAAATATAATGGCGACTCCAGCGCAGAGAGATGCCGAAAAACTGATAAGCTTCTTTCATCTATGCCGGCAAGCCACGCCCCCTCTTTGTGCGCTACTATTTACCGCCCTGGTCGCGTGCCGCTAGCTCCGCCCCCTTCCCTTTGTGCGCTGATCTAATGCCGACAGGGTCTGTGCCGGCAAGTCCTCCCCCCTCCCCCCTGTGGTCACGTGCTGGCGGCCACCATCCCCCTCCCCTTCCCTTGTGACCTCACCTTAAAAGCTACTGGACACCCGATCGCCCTACCCCATCCTTTCTAATCCTATCCCGTACACTGGGCACGCCCTCTCTTTGTGCTCTACTCCCACGCTGGCCTCGGTATTGGAGAACAATGGGGTATTGTTCAAATCGTCTAAGCCTGCGTTGGAGTAGAGCAGAGAGGAGGGGTATCATGCTCCAGTAGCTTTTAAGGGTGAAACCACAAAGGTTAACTGTTTTCACGTATGCTATTCTTTCACCGCAAATCAGAGACACAGGACAATGCATTATTGTTCTCATCGTAAATGGCGGTGTCGGAATAGCAAAAAGCGGGGGTGGGAGTCGGCGGCATAGAAGAAAGGACCTTATCAGTGGTTGCATCACTCTGTTTTTCAGAAACGCCATTATATTTCTACTGTCTGGTGGGGGAAGAGGGGAAGTGAGGGGAAATACATACGTTTATAGAGATCTACATTTGATATTCTTTATCAAAATATTTGTATTATTATCGATTATATCCTTGGATTGTAGCTCGTTATTGATTGTCGTTCCAAGTAGGGTTGGAGGACTAGGATTGAAAACCGTGACATGAATACAAATTTCATCCCCCGAATAAAATAAAATGGTGAACGTACGATATTACATTTATATCAGTAACTAATTTCTTTGTTATGTATATTTGGACATCTGTCATCCTGACGAATATTATATCTCTTAGATGAATGTATATTTAAATGGTATAGTGAGCGTAAAAAACTAGATTACGTAAGACGCTGGCGCGAGCTGCGGTGGTATAGCATGCTGCTACGAATAGGACCGGACCTTACGGCATGCAGGACCGTACTGAGGGCTGGACTCTCAGCGACTCGTGATGCCGGTCTTTCTCCCTCCAGGTGCCACCCCTCAGCCGCCTTTCGCAAGGCTTCTCCTCCCCGCCAGGTGCTCGCCTCCGCCCGAGGCCGACATGAAAGGCAAGCTACTAAAAGATGACTGTGACCATGTTAGCTTCCCGACACGTGAAGGCAGGCGTTATATTTGATAATGTTCGCTCTGGTTTTAAAAGAAATTTAAAAATAGATTGCAAGATATCTTTAACAAAGGAAGTCTTAAAAATGAAAATAAACAAACTTTATACTAAATACAAATCGGTCTTGATTATAATTATACACAGTCAGAAGCAGATCGTTGTTTTTCGTCTAAAAATAGAATACATTTATTAAAACATTTCTATTCTACAAGCTACACATCTGAGTAAATCTGAAATCTAATTGTTCGTAATTACGGGCAAATGTAGCGGTTTTAAAAATAAACGAACATTAAAACGTATAAAAATGCGTATTGTACACTGATTTTTTGACGAATGATGGACATGAGAGAAATTATTGAAAAAATCACTAAATAATAGAGTATATACATGAATTTAATTAAATAAGGGTGGAAAAACTTCTACAATTTTTGATATGCTAGCAATTCTCGTAATCGAGTATTTAAATAATGACAAAGATACAATCGAATGCTTAAGTACAGAATCTATACAGTATACGTTTAATTGAAACGTAATCATTAATATTCTTCATGTAGAATTATATTAATTATCAGGAAAACATTTGTTGTGGAAAGCTTAAAACATAGCTATCCCATTTTAAAGCACAATAGCCTTCCTAATGTATAAATGTCCAAGAAGCTGTACAGGCGACAGCCTGTCGAGAGAGGTATTTCCGAGACTCCGCCAGTCAGGTAAACATTCTTCAAAGGGTGTACAAACTATTTTAGCAATGGTGTCCAACTGAATAATTCCTCGAATTTTCTCGAAGATTTCCTGTGAATGAAAAAAAAGCTTTTAAACAAATATGGCTCGATCTCTCTCTCTCTCTCCCTCTCTCTCTCTCTCTCTCTCTCTGCTGGAATAATCAAACAATATCTCTCGAATGGAGAGTTGTTTAAAAAACGATTTCGTCCTATGTTTACTAAGAGAATAAGCCAATCTTTTTGTAAAATAATACTTGGCGATAATTGTAATAGTCACGAATGCTTACTGAGACAATCTATACACCACGCGTGAGAATAGGTACAAGGGAATGGAAGAAACCGAGTCATTTGTCAGATGTTTAAAACAACAGTGTTATATAGTTCAGCGGTTTCGTTTCCCGCTCTCGTACTGAGGGTCCGGCTTTCGAATCCAGGCTCTGGCGGTCCTATCCACACCTTCACCACCGACTTGCTCGTGTGAAGTGTCACCAAGGCCTAACGTGGTTCGGTGTCCATGGTAAAAGCTGTAGGTCCTCTCGTTCCACCGCCATCCTCATCATCACCCTCCCTCGGACGCAACGCTGGGTGCCTCCACCTCAGAAATGGGTTCAATCATAGCTTAGTAGAATGAGATATCCCCTAAAGGTCATAGGCCATAATATTGGGAGCGTTATAAACGACTACAACAATCTTATATATAGGAAATGGCCAATGCCACAGAAAAAAGACGTTATTTCAAATGAATTGTGTTTTTAAAAACGTTCTATACCATTGTGTACTACGTTATACGAAATTTATATATAAAATATGTGGTATTTTAATCAAAATGTGAAACTTGGTGATAAATTGGAAACGGCCCCTCCCTTTAAACGTCCTTCAGTTTCCTTTTTCACCAAAAAGATTCACACACGAAAAGAATAACTGGTTCGAAGGCCAGACTACACATGCTCTCCCACGGGAGCAGAGCATCATTTGGAAATATTCCATTTGCTTTTATTGGTAGGTAATTAATTTAAAAAATGCAGAGAACCGCTCATCGACGGCATTTGTATTAGTTTCGTTACACAGACTTTTAAATTTATCATACGTATTCCCGGATCGTGAAGGATCGAATTTGGTTTTATTAACGAGGTGTCCCTTTGATTTTTTTCATGGTTTCCCCTGGTCTGCAGGCGAATGCCTGAGTGGGTTCTCATCTAACACGATTTTCTTTCTTTTGCAACTTTTTTTTTGCTTCTAGAGTAATCTGATGGTATCCCTCGTTCGATTGTCGTTGGTTGTTTACTCTGACATATTTTTCATGGTTTTGCCTGGTCTGTAGGCGAATGTTTGGGTGGTTTCTCATCTAGCACGATTTTATTACCTTTTTATTTTGATTTACATCTTAACCTATATGTTTCTAAGGTCTTTTGTTTGATTTCCCTGTTGGTTGATCACTCTGACATCATATTTTTTAGGGTTTTCCCTGGTCTGCAGGCGAATGCTGGAGTGGTTTCTCATCGTCAGCGATTTCCTTTCATTCTATATAATCTGTACCTTTCACGTGTGCTTTTTAGAGTCCCTGGTTCGAGTTCCGTTGGACGCTCACTCTGACATATTTTTTCATGGTTTTCCATGGTCTGCAGGCGAATGTCTGGGTGGTTTCTCATCTAACACGATTTTCTTTCTTTTGCAACTTTTTTTTTGCTTCTAGAGTAATCTGATGGTTTCCCTCGTTCGATTGTCGTTGGTTGTTTACTCTGACATATTTTTTCATGGTTTTGCCTGGTCTGTAGGCGAATGTCTGGGTGGTTTCTCATCTAGCACGATTTTATTACCTTTTTATTTTGATTTACATCTTAACCTATATGTTTCTAAGGTCTTTTGTTTGATTTCCCTGTTGGTCGATCACTCTGACATCATATTTTTTAGGTTTTCCCTGGTCTGCAGGCGAATGCTGGAGTGGTTTCTCATCGTCAGCGATTTCCTTTCATTCTATATAATCTGTACCTTTCACGTGTGCTTTTTAGAGTCCCTGGTTCGAGTTCCGTTGGACGCTCACTCTGACATATTTTTTCATGGTTTTCCATGGTCTGCAGGCGAATGTCTGGGTGGTTTCTCATCTAACACGATTTTCTTTCTTTTGCATCTAGGTTTCGTTGCGCGAAGGGACTGCTTGCCTCCTGCTCGGTTGACGGATCGTTCATCACCTTCACCAGTCAAGCTCTCCGAATCTGTACGATTATAGCCGAACAATACATAACATCTTCACAATACTTTACACTTTCTCTCTAAACATACGAAGCTATACGGAGACGCTCGAACATCAGTGTAACACGAATTGAAATATATAAGAGCTTACACGCTTCATCACCGTTTTTAGTATTAATAATCAGGATATAATTGATTAAAAGGTTCGTGCTTTCTCTATAAATAGAGCGAACTTGAGTATTGAAATTCATTCTGTTGATCATCTCTGAGGTGTTAACATCGCTGTTCTCTCAGAAAATAATCTAAAGTGTTATCAATGTGAAGAAGAGTACATTTCCTTGAAGAAGGGTTAATACGATATATAATTGAGGCATAAAGGTTCGTGCTTCCTCTATAAATACGGTGATCTAGGGCATTGAAATTCATTCTGTTGATCATTTCTGAGGTGTTAACATCGTGTTCTCTCCAAGAATAATCAGCTTTCTAAAGTGGTATCAAGGTGAAAAGGTCTACATTTCATTGATCAGTGATTAATACGTTATTACATCAAGAATAAAGATGAATAACTCAGCGTATAAGGATATTATTCCAAGCGCTACTGGATATTCTTGTGGTAAATGCTGTAAGAAGTTCCTCCGTGGATATGATAAAAGACGACATGAGCTACGTTGTAAAAAACTCTTCAAGTGTAAATATTGTAACGTAGCCTTCAAAGACAGTTATAAGGGTCGTCGACACGAAGATGCGTGTGAAATAAACAGACCTGAGAAGAAACGTAGATTAGAACCGTCAAAGCAAGAGTTGTTATCTGCAATGGAGGAGTGTGACATGAAAGAATATGAAACTTCATTCCATGGACGCTTGAAATCGTATTTTATACGATGTGAATCGACTAAGGACCTGAATATGTACCTGCATGAAGCAAAACAGCGGATAATCCAGGCTGTGTATAAAGAGCTTGGTATTCACAAGAGTTTGAAAATTAATCTGTTAGCTGAGTGTAGATTTGTTAACAGTATCGGAGAAACCTGCGACAAGACATTTAAAACCAGAAATCAAGCTGTTTTCCTAGAAACTGATCTGGACTCTATGCTGGAAGTGAAATTCAAGAAATTGGTTGCTGAAATGGATGAGTCTCAGCTTAAGGATAGCAGCTGGGCCTTGCTTACTGTGGAAGGGGTACGCCTTCGTATTAACAAGTACAACCCGTTGCGAGGAAGTAGCTACATACCCCTACCTCCCTCTGTTGAAGCAAGAAAAGCCTGCATTAACATCCAGAATTTAACTGATGAGCTATGTTTCATGTACTCTGTACTAGCCAAATCCGTTGAGAAGGATGCACAACGGGTGAGCAAATATAAGAAACTTCAAGATAAGTACGACTTCAGCTGTGTTTCCTACCCTACTCCGCTTTCTCAAATACCTAAATTTGAGAAGTTTAACAATATGTCTATTAACGTTTTTGGGCTGGATGAGAAGCACGAAGTGTATCCGATAAAGGTTGTTGATATTGAACTACCTGAACATCGCGACCTCCTACTATTGAATGACAGTAGTGGAAAACATCACTACGTGTATATAAAGAATTTTGAGAAGCTCGTTCGACGCCAGAAAACTAAATGTAATGAACGTGTTTATACCTGCAAGCGCTGCTTTACACATTTTGATAATCGATATGGACGAAGTGGACTGGAAAAACTACAAGAACATGCAACCATCTGTAATCAGCATGGTGTTGCAAGGGTAGTTATGCCTACAAAGGAGAAAGCAATTGTACAGTTTAAAAATGTTGAGAGGATGCTGAAAGTACCTTATGTCATCTATGCAGATTTTGAGAGTATTCTCACTCCATGCCATACGTGTATACCCAATCCTGAAACTTCCTATACAACCCCTTATCAAGAGCACACACCAATGAGCTTCTGTGTTTACGTGAAGCCTACATCTGGTGTTGAACATCTCGAAACTGGTCTTCCTAAGCAACCCTATGTGTATCGTGGTGCTGATGCCGCTCAGAAGTTTATGCTGTACCTGACATCTCTTGCAAAAATGATTGATGACATATACAAATCTGCTAAGCCTCTGAAACTTACGGATCAAGAGCAAAAGGATTTTGAGTCTTCTTCAGCATGCTACTTGTGTGGAAAACCCTTTACAGAAGAGAACTATAAAGTACGCGACCATGATCACATCAGCGGTGAATATCGTGGAAGTCTTCATAATGAATGTAATTTAGCCTGTAAAACACCTAAATATATACCAGTCTTCATGCATAACCTTAGCGGATATGACTCTCATTTCATTGTTAAGGAGCTTGGTTGCACAAGTGAACGTGTGGAGGTAATTCCTAACTCTGAAGAAAGCTATATCTCATTCACCAAGTATGTAGGAGATATAAAGCTTCGATTTGTGGATAGCTTCCGATTCCTCAGTACAAGCTTGGATAAGTTGGTAAAAAATCTAACCTCGTATCCTGAAACGCTAAAGTACTTTGGAGAAGACAAATTGAAGTTGATGACCCGTAAGGGTGTATTTCCCTATGATTTTGTTACGTCATGGGATGTCCTGAACGAAACCTGCTTGCCTCCTAAGGACTCCTTCTACAATAGATTAAATGAAGAAGAAATTACTGATACTGACTACGATCATGCTAGAAATGTATGGGAGCTGTTTAATGTGAGAAACCTGGGCGAGTACAGCGACCTCTACTTAATCTCTGATGTGCTTCTCCTAGCTGATGTCTTTGAGACGTTTAGGGAGCAAACACTCAAAACACACAAAGTCGACCCTGCACATTATTTCACCTCTCCAGGACTTACATGGGATGCCATGTTACTGTACACTGGAATTCAGCTGGAATTGTTACAGGATTATGATCAATTACTCATGGTGGAATCAGGTATAAGAGGAGGTTTATGCCAAGTTTCCCACCGCTATGCAGAGGCTAATAACACCTACATGGAGAAGTTTGATCCGTCGAGACCAACCCAATTTATTACCTATGAGGACGCCAATAACCAATATGGGTGGGCAATGTGTCACGCTCTCCCTTATGGTGGATTTGAGTGGGTATCACCTGAAGAAATCAACTTAGAAAGACTACAAGAAGATGATCCTTACGGCTACATATTAGAAGTCGACATCGAGTATCCTGCTGAACTTCACGATCTACACAACGATCTACCTTTCCTGCCAGAGTGTATGAAACCATTGGAATCATCTACAAAGAAACTGATACCTCATCTAGGACCTCGAAAGAAGTATGTAGTGCATTACAAGGCTTTGAAGCAAGCTCTTAGTCATGGACTACGACTAACAAAAATCCATCGTGTGCTACAATTCCGACAGTCTCAGTGGTTAAAACCGTATGTGGAATTTAACAACAGACTACGACAACAGGCCTCAAATGATTTTGAGAAGGATCTCTACAAATTGTTCAACAATGCTATGTTCGGAAAAACTATGGAGAACCTGCGTAATCGTATGGATATACGGCTGGTGACAAATGAGAAGACTCTGGAAAAGTTAATTGCAAAGCCAACGTTTATCGACAGGACTATATATGCTTCTAATCTAGCTGCTGTACATATGGCCTCCCGACAGATCGTCTTCAACAAGCCTATATACATCGGTATGAGTGTGTTGGATATCTCCAAGACATTAATGTACCGGTATCACTATGATGTGTTGCTACCGTATTATGGAGCTGAAAACCTGAAGCTTATGTATATGGACACTGATTCGTTCATTCATCGTGTTACAACTGAAGATGTGTACCAGGATAAGCTACGTTTTCTTGAGCACCTAGATACTGCTGATTATCCTACAAGCCATATATGCTATTCACCTCTAAACAAGAAGGTACTTGGGAAATTTAAAGATGAGGCTAATGGTAAAATCATTCAACGCTTTGTAGGGCTACGACCTAAAATGTATGCCCTAGATATCGACGGTTCAATGATAAAAAAGATTAAAGGCATAAAACGTAGTGCTATTAAGCAGTACGTCACGTTCGAGAGCTATACTGACTGCCTTAAAACCAGAGAAATTATCAGAACGCCCATGAATCTGATCCTGTCGCGACAGCATGCTCTTGCCACAGTACAAGTGAATAAAATTACATTGACACCATACGACGATAAAAGAATTATTGCTGAGGACGGAATAACGACATACGCCTATGGACATTACAGCATTACAAGTAGTGCATAAGAGAATTTAAGACGAATATGAAGATTTTCTCGTGAGCCTACAATCTTAAAAAAATGAAGGTTATCCGTGTGCTGTATATGCAGCTAGCTGACGACCGATGAAGAAAGAAGATGGAAGGGAAGGTGGTAACCCTGCCATTAGGAGCAATCCTAGTGCTAGTCTCAAGCCTAGATAAAAAGGGGAGAGACGCCTACAAGGAACTAAAATAAAGGTATGTTGACGTAAACTTTTCAATTAAAACTCTCGAATAATAAAACCTGAATAAAATATTGAGGTTATCTTCGGTTAGACAGATTAGGTTAGTCGATGCCTGACTAGAATGGATGATGAGAGGAACGTTTAGGATTGATCGGGTTAATCTAGGCTAGGTTCTCGTACTTATTGTTTAAGTTATGAAGGATGAATTAGTTTAGATCGCTTTAGCAATGGGCTGGTTACGTGTTGTTCTTACGTTTTGTTACATGGTTACATAGTTGCTACGTGTTGTTACATCGTGTAACGTTTCTGGTTACGTGATGTTCACGTGATGTTATGAGGATACGTGCTTATGTTACTTAGTGCGACGTCTTGTCATGCCGTTATGTTACGTTGTGCTACGTCTTGTTACGTGGTTACGTTTGTTGGTTACGTCTTGTTACGTGATTATGTTAGGAATGAATAGACAATGAGAAGATGTCGAACATACAAGGTGGGCATAGGTTAGGACGTATACTTCACTGTAAACCGATATACAGTTTGTCCCTCTCCGTTTCGCGCCCTAGTTTAACATATATAAAGTTTGTAAGGTTTAGAAAAAGTATATAAAAGTGTTGTAACGTTGGATGAGAAATGTTTTATAATTTAATTACTCTCTATATTGCCGTATAAACCTACATTCCTCCTCCTTCAACCTCTGTTTATCCTTGTATCTCTCCCGTTTTCCATATTTCTCCCATATAAACGTATACTCTGCTCCTCGACACATGTCTAGACTAGCACCTCTCCTCATATTCCCCTACCTCTCTCATATAAGACGCATTTTCCTCCTTGAAGACTCTCTCAACCTAGCATCTACCTTCGTTTTCCCTATCTTTTCCCATATAAACGTATACTCTGTCATTCAGACCTTCCTGTCTAGCCTAGCACTTCTCCTCATATCCCCCTACCTCTCCCATATAAGACGCATTCCCTACTTCAACCCTGTCTAGCCTAGCATCGACCCTCGTATTCCCTATCTCTCGCATATAAACGCCTACTCTATCATTCAAAACTCCTAGCCTAATACCTCTCCTCGGTTCACTATCTCGCTCATATAAAACGCCATATTCTACCCTTCAAGTCCTGTTTAGTATAACATCTTTCCTTGTATTTCCTATCTCTCTCGTATAAAGCGTATCCCTCCCTCCTTTAGCATCTGACTAGCCTAGCATCAGCCCTGGTATTCCCTATCTCTCCCCTATAAACGCATTTTCCTCCTTGAACTGTCGCATCTACCCTCGTTTTCCCTATCCTTTCCCCTATAAACGTAAAAGTGGTCCAGCTTCTGTCTATCATACCGCCTGTCCCCGTTTTCCATATATTCCTCATATAAACGTATACCATACTCCTTAACCTCTGTCTGCACTAGCACCTCCCCTCGCATGCCCTATCTCTGACGTATAAAGCATATCTCTCCCTCCTTCAGTCCCTGCTCTACCTCAGAACTCTCCTCGTTTTCCCTATCTCTCCCATATAAACGCATTTTTTCCTCCTTGAAGGTTCTCTCAACCTAGCATATACCCTTGTTTTCCTCGTCTCTTCATATAAAAAGTCCTACTCTACCCTTCAAACCCTGAATAGTCTAGTACCTCTCCACGTATCCCCTATCTCTCCTGTAAATATGTTCATATTCCCCCTGCTTCAGCATCTGTCTATCCTAGCCTCTGTTCACGTTTTCCCTATCTTTCCCATATAAATGCATATTCCATATCTCAACCCCTATCTAGTCCTACACTTCTCCTCGTATTCCACGTATCTCTCATATAAAGCACATCCTCATTCCTTCAACCTCTATCTAGCCCAGCATCGATCCTCGTAGTCCCTATCTTCTCCATATAAACGCATTTTCCTCCGTGAACCAGCGCATATACCCCCGTTTTCCCTATCCTTTCCCATATAAACGCAAAAACTGCGCCAGAATTCCTCTATATACCCTACTATCCTCTTATATATATATATATATATATATATATATATATATATATTTTTATTTTTCTGACATCTCAAATGAATCATCCTATATATTTTCCTTAGTCTCCCCTTAGTGCAATTCAACTCTTAAGTGGTCAAAAATGCTTAATATTGTGCCTATTAGGGACCTATTTTGAACAGTTTACTGCCGTATCAGCCTAAAAACCTATGCTTCAAACCATTCCTAGGTAATATTTGTCTTGTTTATCAGGCAGCAGAAAGAAAACCATTTAAAGGAGGAATTTGTGGAATAATTGCTAAAATGAATGGTAATAGGCAAAGAAAGGCATATGGCAGTACTTGAAATAATACAATTTTTTGTTTCCCCTCTGTTCAGTGTACCGAGCTGATGTAAGCCGAAAATCACTTGACGCAGTATTATTAACACTTAAATATTTTCAGTCAAATTATATCATATGTAAATTCAATAACAGCCCGCCTTGAAGCAATATCTGTATGTAATAATTTGTAAAATATATGTAACAGTCATTGCATATGTTTATATTAGATATTGTAAACATGTTCAATAATGTGAATGCATTACGTAATTTAATAATGTAGGAGCCGTGAGAAATAGGTCAAAAGTTGCTAACAAAGAGGTAACCTTGAGGCAATAATGAGTAAGAATGTTTAATAATGCTACTAGTCATTATTGGAGCAACAAGAATATAATTTTAGTGACAGTTTATAAAATAGCCAATCAACGACCAGAATAAGCTTTAGTTAAATGAAGGTATTCTATTGGAGTAGGAATAGCCAATAAGAGACTTGAAATACAGAAATTTACAAGTTTAGGAGGTTGAAATCAGTTCAGTTGCCTGCAAACAGTGTTCCCAACCAGGCGCAAAAACTGTCCTCGAGAGATTTAATACGTATTCGTGTGAGACGAAAAATAAGTTTACGTGTTAAAAAGTGTAATTAATTAATAAAAAGAATCTCACAGTTCTCTATCAGTGAAGTGTTACATAAATCGTGTCAAGTCTTAATAAAGGGAGTGAAGTAAAATTATAATCTATGTAAGCTTAGATTCTTGTCGCATCACATCCCTGCTAAGAGAAAGGTGTTTCTAACAATACTACTGACGCAGCCGAGGCAAACATAAATACATAATATTTAAAGAAACAGTCAAATTACAAAGTTAATATATTTTTTTTTAAACTTGGGGCAAAGGCCACCAGAAAGTACATTTGGGGCGTAGGCTACCGGAAACTGTTTAATATACGTGCGGTTGCAACTACAAGTTCGGCTCCCCAACAGTTGAAATATAATACATCATCTTCAAACTGACTTTCCATACTTGGGGTTAATAAAACACCTACTTCACACTCCGCACAATTATTTTTCGGGATGAGCGAGGGAATACTTCCATTTAGGCTTTCTTGCGACATGTTACAAAAATGTATCTCTACAGAGTTGCCCTTTTTTAATAAAAATTCCAGTAATGTTAGTTGAGCGCGTTAGTATCATGTCCAGTTAAAATCCTATGCTAAACCTTCTGGAGTATACCTGCAGGGTTTAATATGCAGTGTAGTAAAGACTCGTGTCAGCATTTCCCAAGCCATTACTTATGTTACATTAAACAAAAATTTAATTACTTTTCATATGTCAGCATGATCTCTCGTATTTTACGCCGAATTCGTGTTTAAGATCCTAACGAAGCGACAGGGCCGCCTATAGATGATTTAACAAAACGTTTTACAGAATTTCCCTAAAAAGAAATTTCGATGTGGTACATTCACTAGACATTTTCTTACCCATTATAATTTCAGAGGTATACAACGGTATATAGGTTATACAACGGAGGGGGGGGGCACCTCGCGCTCAGTGACCTACAGAGATCTATTGTAGCTACCATCCTCAAGGAGGAAGGGATAAAGAACTACAGGAGGCTACAGGCCACATGCAGACAGCCCATAGAGACGCTCGGAAGTCCTTAGAAGTGCCAGGTTCGAAGACCCGTCCAGCTGCTGGAGTTACCCAGAGAGGGCGATGAACAACCAAGCAGCCCTCTAGGTTTACGGGTAGTACTCTTTGAGCAAGCATCCGCGCCATCTGTTCGGCACCGGATAAGCACTAAACCTTGAAGCACACCTGAAATATGAGAAATAATGGAAAGCATATTGTGGTAGATACGAAACCACCCCAGGATTCACCTATCGACCAGGGAAAGCCACGAAAAACCCAAGGTCAGATTGGGCAGTCGACGGGAATCGAACTCGGGACATTCGAACTCCCGAATGCGAGCCTCACACGTTACCACGGAGCCGTTTCGCTCGGTCCATTTCATACTAACCTTATACATTATACTACTCGTGTAAAAAGCGATAGGTATAATTTAGTGATATGAAAAGGAAGGTCTTCTCAGAGTCGAAACTCATCTTCAAGGTCCAGGGAAGGCACTCAACGTCACACCTGTAATGTTTAACGCCCACTCTTAATTCACACGGCACTACAGGTGGTCATACTGGACATACATGACACGAAATAATAACTGGAAAAGGAATTTTGGGAAGGAAACATTCTAGGCCTGAGTTCATGGATCATCCCCGGCATGTACCAAAATGAGGACTGGGAAAAACCCGAAAAAAACAAGCCAGGGAGGATGGATCTGGCGGGATTTGAACAGCAAATCTCCCGCCTACAATTATGTGACTTAACTACCTTGTCTACCTACTATCAGTGTAGATAGCCTCGGCGGCCCCTTTATCCTCCGCTTCAGGTTCAAGCAGAAGATTCCGATCCCAGGACAGAAATAATTATTCACATAAAGCACATCCTACACAAACACCGCACATTACCATTCACTGCGCCTGGCCCTCTAAAGATGACAAGGGAAGTCAAATGACAGGAATAAACGACGGAAAAGTTCACCCAGATCCAGAGAAAACCACTAAAACACCCTTAGGCAATATGGTAGATCACCTAGGTTTTAACCCAGGACCTCCCGATTGTCCGTCATGGACACTACGGCCTGAGCCAACTCACTTGGCATAAAAAGGGGGGGGAAAGTAAAGGAAAAATCATGTTTAAATGTAATATGGGAAATCACAATCAGCTGTTTATACTACAAGCCAGTTTTCGCGAGTGAGAGAGAGAGAGAGAGAGAGAGAGAGAGAGAGAGAGAACGAGGGAGAGAGAGAAGCGAATCGCTCAGTCTTGAACGCTCTTAGACAAAGGCCCGAACAAACTTGACATAAAACACGAATATTTCGAAACGAGAACCAAACTTATTTGTTTGCTATTTTTGGATTCAGGGAGTCCCAAAATATCTATTTCCGGTGAAGTCTCCGTATCCAATTTTTGGGTGCAATGCAAAAAACACATTAATTTCTACAAAAATGGAAAACCACAGAAATCCTACTGCAAAAATACAGATTAAAAAAAAAGTCCAATAGAGTGAGGTCGCAAAATTTTCTCTACCACTTCTCATAAGTATACAATTTTTGTGTAGAAATGATTTCAGGCCAAGCAAACATTACTTAGATACATACAACATACAGATTCAACGATAAGTTTATCACGATAAGTCGTGGTCATGGAATAGTAAATTACTACCTTTTAGCTGTAGTAACCAGCTAAATTATATAGTATATAATAAAGCTAATCCTGCGAAAAGTAATTATTTGAAATCGAATATTTTAACGAGATCTAGGATCTTTCCCGAAGTCATTTTTCTTCTCGCTTATGGTTTCCGAATTCATTAAAGGTATAGAAAATTAAATCAGAATGAAGGGGTCATCACAAGCTTATACTCACAAAAATAGTTAAATAAAAATAAATAAATAAAATAAAAAATCAACATACTTATACTTTTCATTCAGGAGTGTGTCAAACAATGTTTTAATCAAAATCGTTTGAGCCGTCTTTTTAGGAAAAAAAATAAATAAAACGGTTTCCAAACTAAGGTTATTTTGGAGTGGGGGAATTTCGTGAAAATGATCGTAATTTTTGTGTAGTAACATTTTGTCCATCTCTTACGTATACTAATTATGCAAACGTCATTTAGAAAGAAAAGGTCTCCAAGAATATTCCCAGAAAATTCAAGATATACAGTTCATTTGTCATGAAAATATCTAAAACATATGGTATTTTAATCAAAATGATTAGTCGTTTTTTGAGAAAATCACAAATTTTTCGAAAAGGTTTTCCATGTAAAGGGTAGTTAAAGGCATTCTCTTGCAAAGCTTCATGTTGCATCCTTGAAAGATGCTGAATTTAAATACCAAGTTGGTATTTAACTGACTTTTCGGTTTTGAGTGATGCGATTCACAAACACACACAGAGCCTTTTCTACAAAAGCCTTTTACTTTACGTATAGTAAGTAGGAGAAATATTCCATAAAAATTCGATATGAGATTTCACCGGAAATACATGGTTTGAGGCACCCTGAATAAAAAAAAAACACTTTTCGAAGAAGGTCCGTGTGTCTGTGAACAGCATAACTCAAAAACTCGGCTAAATACCAAACTTGGCATTTAGGCTCAGTATCTTTCAAAAATGCGACACGAAGATTTTCAAGAAAATCCCCCACCCCAGACTACCCTTTACATGGAACATTTTTAAAAAATTTTGATTTTCTCAAAAATAGCTATAACGAGTTTGATTATGAAGTAGATTATAAGATTATATTAGTAGTTGGAAGATGCTTCATGTTTATCGCACAACGTATGGGAGCCAATTTGTCACGGTAACTTCGTGTTATCTATTGCTGGGCGCCTGTTATTGTATTAATAGTTTGAATTTTGGGTTATTTGTCCTCCGGCTAGCTATTATGACTACTCAGTCGAGCATATCTCTTGAACAGGGTGTGTAAACGGAAAGGAGTTGTTACTAAAGATAACACTGATAAAGAATTTGTTTTTACACTTTTATTGCCGTCACTTTTAATTAATTTCACATATTGACTCTTGATACACGCCCGACTGAAACTGTTATATTTTCTAATATCACTATAATCACTTATTTACTCCACGTTATTAATTCGCGTATTTCACATTTATAACTAACTTTACAACGCGAGAGATTCTGTAGAATTGCGCGAAGTATAACGCGTGAACGATTCTCTTAAACTGTGCGACGTATAACCTTTGTATGATTCTATTGGACTGAACGACGTTTGCCTTGTGAATTATTCTGTCAAACTGCGCGTTACCCGTCTCTGTCACGGAATTCATACTCCCTCACCCCAATATGCCTAAACATTATAACCGAGCTGCTATTGGTTAATAAAACGCGCCAACATTAGCGTCTATATTTATATCCAATCAAAATTACGAACACTTATGCTCTAGGGAAGAAATTCCTTCCATTTCTAAGAAAAGCGCGCTAATCTGACGTCATTTGCTTGCCTCTTCTAATTAATAAACAACTCACCCCCTCGCTCATTGTTGCCCGCTCTTATTGTCAGTTTCAGTGAGGTCGTGTAAACTTATTTCTTAACAATGCTTATAATTAACAAACATCTCAAATCATTGTCATACAATCACTCTGGCATTCAGTGTTGTGATATAAAATACTGCGTCAATTAAAATATCATATCTTTAATATATTGTCATGACAAATGAAATGCCACACGACATGCACAAAATGTTACTGTTCAAAAAATTTAGATCTCTTTGAGACACAATTTATTTGATTTGTTTTTTTTTTTTTTCTTTTTTGTGAAGTGAAGCATTTCCGAGGTGTATTCCTTGTTATTTGTTTGGATTTGTCAATTACTTTTTCTTAGGTGGGAATTGGAATACTCCACATAGCAACCAGCTCTTAAAAGATTTGACTGTCACTTAAAGCTTACCGTATTCCCCTTGCACCTACAAGAAAATTAACAATAAGGTAGCTTCTGCAAATGTTTATCTCGATTAGCATGAAGTAAATGGGAAATAAGCGTTTATAAAAATAGTTTGTACACGAGTATGGAAAGTCATGCTTGTGCAACACATCAGATTTTTTTAAATTCAGGGAGTCTCGAAACGTATTTCCGGTGAAATCTTGATATCGAAGTTTAGAATGAAATACGAGGGCTGATCAACAAAGACTGAGACTGATTTTTTCCAGTACCTTCCGTGATAGTTTCGTATCTGTAACATAAATATTTGAAAAGAGCGGGTTTTTATGTATAATGCTGGTAGCGGCAGCACTCTCGTATTGGTAAGTTGGTAGTAATGCTCTATTTTGTAGACCCTACGTGCATTTCGCATACCAGACAATCAGGTGGTGCGTCTCCTTGCTGATGGAGGGGATGCATTTTTTAAATCGATTATCACCAGTGATGAGCATCATTATGATCCTGAAGGAAAACAAGCCAGCACAGTGTGGAAATCGCCAGGTTCTCCAACACCAAAAAAGGCAAAAGGTGTTCCATCTGCAAGGAAAGTGATGGTGATCACATTTTTTGACTGTAATGGAATGATTTACCAGCATGCAGTTCCCCCTCACACTACTGTTACAGCAGCATACTACACTTCAGTATTGGCTACACTGAGGAAGCACATTGCAAAGAAACGGCCAGAGCTTTCTCGGACTGGGTGGCAACTTCATCATGACAATGCACGGCCTCACGTCGTAAATCAAGTCATGCAGTTTCTGGCTCGATTCAACATTACCTGTGTACCACATCCACCTTATAGCCCCGATCTTGCACCCTGTGACTTTTTTTATTCCCATCACTATGGGCAAAGCTTAGGGGTATTCGATTTGAGAACTCTGAAGCAGTGCTCAAGAAAAGTGAGGCGATTCTCAAGGACCTGACAAAGAATGGTCTGCAGCACGTGTTCAAGGACTGACAGAGACGGTATAAAAAGCGCATTGAAGTAAAAGGGGACTACTTTGAAAAATATCATGTAAACATTAAATTGGAGTAATAAACATCTATGAAAAAAATTAGTCTCAGTCTTTGTTGATCAGCTCTCGTACAATACTTTCTGCACATGCTATAGGTAAATAGTAGAGCAGTGTTGCAACACACGGGTTTTATGTGTAAAGAAAACTAGCAGGGTTTGTGCCCTGGCACACGATAAACAAAACCGGTAAACACAAAATTATGTTGTGTTTTGGCTCAGTAGCACAATGCCTGCCTGCTTGAAACGGTACATTAGCGTGGCGGATTGCGCCTGTATGACTCAGCTGGAGGAACAACACGTTGAATACTAATGGAGGTGAGAAAGGAATTGAGGTGCACCAGAGCACGCCACAAACCGACGTGACTATAATCACGTAAGGCTTTCCAGGCTCTCGCTCTCCAGTAAGTTACGACATATTCCCAGTACGGCTTCCAGTTCTAAACAATAGCGTAGGATTTCTCTAAATGTGCTCTCCGAAGTTCCATCAATATTGTTTAATATCTATCACAGTCTATAAGGAAACCTGGGATGATAATCCTCCTCCTCCTTCTTTCTCTTTAGACATTTCTGCCTGTTGCAGTCTACAGATCTTGTTCATGACGTCAATTAATACGTCTTCCTATACTTCTTTCTTCGTTTATAATTCATAAAATAATGTGATAATCTTACCGAGCGGATTGCTCAGGCTGTAGCGTCTTGACCACATTAGGGAGATACGGGATTCAAACACCCAGAGCCAACCGATTTGATCGAAGGTTTTTTTTTCGGTTTTCATCGGTCACTACACGAATGCTGGGTTGGATAATTTGATCCGCGAATTTTCCTATCATCCCTTTCAACGCTACATTTCATTTCCTTCTTCTTCACCATTGGTTCAGAATAAAGCTACCAGAGGAAAATGATATACTAAAGGAATGCTTGGTTGTACAGGAGAAAATTGGGGAAAAAGAAACTTGGATGCACAAAATACAGACATTGGAATAAATAGGATTGGGGGAAACAACAAAAGTAAGGTTTCTGGAAAGAAATTAGAACAAGAGTGGAGGATATTGAAAAGCAAGCATGGTTCACAAGTGGTTCACAGACTTTCGATGTGTCTGTTCGAGCACAAGAGATGCTGTGCACACAGGACGGCCGGTTGAGGTCACAATAGAAGCAATGGTGAATAAAGTTCACATATTGTGTTGGAAGACTGCCAAGTAAAAATCCGTGAGATAGCGAAGATCGTAAACATCTCGAGTGAACGAGTGTATAACATTCTGCACGAATTTTTGGGTATGAGAAAGCTGTCAGCAAAATGGGTGCCGCGACTACTCACAGTTGAGAACAATCGTGTAACCATTTCACAGGGATGTTTGAACATGTTCCAGCGCAACTCAAATGAGTTTCTGCGGCGTTATATCACGGTTGATGAAACATTACTATCAACCTGAAACCAAACAACAATCAAAGCAGTGGATTTCCTTCGGCGAACCTGCTCCAAAGAAAGCGAAAATCATTCCGTCAGCAGGAAAAATCATGGCAGCTGTCTTTTGGGATTCACAAGGGGTGATAGACATTCACTACCTAGAAAAGGGTAAAACGATTACAGGTTCATATTTTGTCGCAACGCTGGATCATTTTCACAAGGAATTGTTAAAGAAACAACCCCATTTGGTGAAAAAAAGGTTCTCTTTCACCAGGATAATGCACCCGCACACAAGTGAGCCATTGCCATCGCAAAATTTGTGAAATTTGGCTACGAGCTGCTACCTCACCCACCATATTCTCCAGATTTGGCTCCAAGCGACTTCTTCCTCTTCACAAACCTGAAAAATTGGCTTGCTGGGCAGAAATTCACGTCCAGTGGACACATCATAGCAGAAACAACCTCACATTTTGCAGAATTCGAAAAATCATATTTTTTGGAAGAGTTAAAAAAATTGGAGAAACGTTGGACAAGGAGTATTGAATTGAAAAGAGACTATGTTGAGAAACAAAATTGATTTTTTAGAAAAAAATTGTTATTTTCTTTAAAAAAGTCACTGATTTATTAATCCACCCTCGTATTTACAACAGAATGTTAAGTATAGGGGGAAGAGAAATAATAAGCAACTCCATTCTATACATTGTTTAAATGTGTGTAAAGTTCAAAGCAGACAATAAATCATTCATTTATTCATCCATCCATCCATACCAGGCATTGGACTAATCACCCATCCTGGATATGCTATAATCTAGAGTTTGTTTGCTCCTCGGCAGGCTACCGACTCAAGGCATTGGCTTGTAAGATCTTGAGGGTGTTAAGTTCTCCAAGAGGAGGGTAATCCGTTAGAGATGATGATTTGATAATCTTTCAGAACTCAGTCTTTGCTTCGTCATTCAAGTTATGTATCCTTAATTCTTCCCATATTTAATTTTTATGATCTTTTTTTTTCCTATAGCGTGCAATATTCCTTAGCAGTTACATTTCACCTACTTGGAGACTTTTTTTGGGCCATTATCCAAATGTTCGCATTTCCATTAATAATCATTAAGGCAATTACCGCTATCTCCGTTTGCTATGTTCCACTTCACTGTATTTCATAGTGTATTTGGTAAATCTTTATTTCCTTGTGTTTTTTTTTCTTGGTTTCAGTTATATCTAACGGCAAGTATAAATGTTTCTCTATTCTAGAATATTTTTAAGCTCTGAACGTGGAACTGAATTTATCAACTTCTGTAATTTTGAAGTTATTTAGTGTAAAAATTGTGTGCAGCTTTTTGTCATTAAGATTTGACACCTATAATAATTACACTCTAAGATATTATATTTTATAAAGGTTCAATACAAAGTATTGACACAATTTTGAAGACCTTGCAACATCAAATTTGAAGTGGAGTAGTAAAGCAGTTTTTAAGCTTAAAGCAATAGGATTAATTATGAGTTTTTAAATGATTTGGAACAAAAATTTCTAAATGTTTTACGATTAAAATTGTTTTTTTGTCGAAACCAACAAATTACGGGAACATTAATAACTAGGGTAGTGAATAAGCTTATGAAGGTAATAGCTTAATTTTTTTCCATTGTAATTGGAAAACTGATGCGCAAGTTACAATTTATTTGAAAAATGTATCCTGGAGGTAAAAAAAAACAAGCCTTTAATATCCACTTAATTACCATTTTAATATTGTTTATATACATTTAAAAATTACAGAATTCCAAAACCTACTACGCCACATAAATGCATCGATCTTAACTGAATGTATAAATGTATAAATCTGATGTGTTACACTCACCCGACTTTCTCTACTCTTGTACAAAATATTTTTACAAACGCTTATTCTCCATCTACTTCATGTTAATCTAGATAAACATTTGCAGAGTCTATCTTATTGCTAATTTTCTTGTAGATGTAAGGGGAATATATATTTACAAGGGCAATATAGAAATACAGTAGCCTTTAAGCACATACATATCTCTTAATAGCTGGTTGCTAGGTGCAGCACAATTCCCATTGTCACAGATTAATACTCTTTGCATATCCAAGACAAAAAAATGAATAACGAATTCCCATTTGAGAAAATAAATATTGAAAAATTTAAGGAAATAACAAGCAATATCTCGAAAACGGTTCACTCAACAAAAGAAATGTATATGATATAAGTTGTGTATTTTAACGCGATCTACATTTTTCGTGTAGTAAAATTTTGTCTATCTCTTATGGTTTACCAGTTATGCAAAAGTCGTTCACAATGAAGAATACTTTTGGAGACATTCCCAGAAGTTTCGAGATATACATTTCATTTCTCATGACATTATCTTAAACATATGACATTTTCATCAAAATCCTTAGAGCCATTTTTGAGAAAATTAAAATTTTCGAAAAATGTTCCATGTAAAGGGTAGTCTGGGGTGGGGGGATTTTCTTGAAAATCTTCGTGTCGCATCTCTGGAAGATACTGAACGTAAATACCAAGTTTGGTGTTTATCCGACTGTTAGTTTTTGAGTTATGCTGTTCACAGACACACAGACACACACACGGACATGTTTCCAAAAATGCTTTTTTTGGATTCAGGAGGTCTCAAAACATGTATTTCCGGTGAAATCTCGGTATCGAAATTTTGGGTGGAATACAATACTTCCCCTACTTACTATACGTAGTAGAGAAAGTGAAACAAAACGGATGAAAGGTGATTAATGGTATTGATACTATGGAGATAACGCGCAAAAGCTTCCTCAAGCAGCATGGGATAATTTATTGAACAGAGAGGAACAGACTGAAGGACAGGCGAAGAAGAAGAAAACAGGAACCAATAAAGTGTAGGCTAAGATAGCTGAAAAAAACAAAAACAAATATTTTGTCTACACATCATTGACCTTTAACTTCCGGGTTTCTTCTACAGCGTATGATCAGCACAAAGACGCATGACTGCGTATGTTTATTACTCAGATAATCGCACCCAATATGCCATTAATCAATGACAGTTGCTACACTGACAGTAATTCACATTCGATTAGTACACTGATAGTATTTCATGGTGGTGCACTTGTTTTTAATTTGTATTGAGGCATCATTTTGTATCCCTTAACTGCTATCAATTTAATTATATAATATAAAAATAATAGCCCGCCTATAAGCAATCAGTAATTGCTATAAAGTGTTTATTGCAGCCATTGTGTTACGTATATGTATTGTATACATGTGTAAAATATTATGTGAATGTATTTCTTAGTTTAGAAACGTAGAAGCTGTGAGGGTAGAAGCAAGTTTTTTTTAAGCAAACAGTGTCATAAAGTGGAGAGGGTGACTAACTATAAGTTGTAACCTTTGCTGAACAATAAGTTAGAAAGCTAAGGAAGGCTACCAACAGTCGATGGAAAATACTGATGTAACGTACAAAAGTTTGTAAATAGTTACGCGAGTGCAAAATAGCCAATGAAAGTCAAACCAACAATGTTCTGCTAGAGTAGGCTTAGCCAATCAGTAAATAGAGAGATTAAAATTTTAAGCTGTGGACGCTAAGGCGTAGCGTACCCAGGCCAAGTCAGTTCAGTAGATGAAGCTCAGAGTGTGCAGAGTGTGAAATATTAGTGCAGTGCGGAGGAGATAAATTTTGACCTTTAAAAATGTAGTTAGGAACAGATAATTACTACAACCGTAAAATGCATTTCATTATATATTCACATAGAGATACAGCTGTGTGATTTATGATTTTTAACGCGAATAAAGAACTTAAGAAAATCTCTGTAAACTGCAGTTCGTTAGCACACATAGAACTTAACATCTTACAGCTCCATATGTAAATACTTCAGTAAGTAGTTATTATTTGTTATATTATTCAAATGTCTTCAAGAATTAATAAAGTAGTGAGAATTTAAATTATAACTTGTGTGGTGTGTGAAACTATTCTACAGCCGTACCACCCTTGCTCTACCAGATATAACTGACGCAGCCGAGGCATAAATTAAATAAAACATAATTAATTAAAAAATCACAAATAACTACATATAACCTTTATTATTACGAACACACACACACGCACACGAGACACTACCGTGTATGAATGCAGTAAACTAGATCACGTAGGCTGTGACTACAATAATAGCAACTGAAAGTACCGCGCTTTGGATATCAAAATATTGGTAATATAAAAACAGCTGTAGAACGCCGGAAAACACAAAGAGGAACAAAAGTAGTGTAGAACCAATTTTCAGAATTCTGTAGGGAGAGAAATTATAAAATTGACAGTTCAGTTAGCGTCAAGGAGATTGCTTCCATTCTACAGGACTAACAAACATGGTTGACGCTAAACTGCGTAAGTTCATAATGAGTTTTTCGTGTGATTATCTAGCCGAGTAGCACTCTGCTACTACAGAGGAGGCAAAAGACTCCGAACCGCCTGCGCGGTGTTTTTCCTGTCCGCGTCCTCGGCGCTCGTTGCCGTCTGCCGCTATCATAGAAAGGCGCGGATGAAACCATACAACATTTTTAAAACTACTTTAAAAGGCTTTACTTACCAACTTTACGAAAGGAGATGCTGAAACTGGCCACCGTCGTTGTCCATACATTTTTGGCACCTCTTTAGGAAACTATACATGACTCGGCGTAGTTCACGTTGAGAAATTTCCTGGCGGATATTTTGTTTTAATTCTTCCAGGGTGTGTGGGTTTGTCTTGTACACTTTGTTTTAAATTACTCCGGAGGGTTATTTTATGAACACTATTTACGGCTGCGGGGTGTTTTTCCACTGGGCGTGTGGAAATATGATAAAAACATAACGCACTGCTGCTATAAACAAAGTCACGCTGTTGTGATTTTGCTGTGCAGTGTGAAGTGCAGTTTTGAGTTGACGGTGATGTGATGTAGTTCAGTTATTACGAGTTATTTATTATTTTGTCCCGTACTTAGTCACAAAGTATATTATGGCTCAGTATATGTTTCCTACTGCACAGCGTGAAAACATAATAAATATATTTATGATTCATATATGTTAACTCGGTCAGCTCGCCAAGTGAAAGTGCGGTTTGCAGAAAGATTTCCAGGTGTAAAAGTTCCAGGCCGCACAACAATCCATGAACTTTACAGTAAATTTCAGGCCACAGGAAGTGTTCAGGCTAAGGAAATCTAAAAGACGGCGTTCGGTTCTTACGGAAGACACATTAGACGACATCGGTCATCGTTTGGAAAATTCTCCCCAAAAATTCCATGATGGATAGTTTCCTAAAGAGGTGCAAAAAATGTATGGACAAACGACGGTGGCTAGTTTCAGCATTTCGTTTCGTAAAGTTGGTAAGTAAAACCTTTAAAAATAGTTTTAAAAATGTTATATGGTTTCATCCGCACCTTTCTACGATAGCAGCAGACGGCAACAAGCGCCGAGGACGCGGACAGGAAAAACACCGCGCAGGCGGTTCGGAGTCTTTTGGCTCACTCTGTAGTTTCGTAAGTAGTAAATGCTACTCGGATCTACGGGTGTTTTCTTTATCTGACTGTCCTTCCGGTGCCGTCCGCACTCCTTCCATAATTGTTTAGTTTTCTTCCCAGCGCACAGACTTATATCGTGACCGACTAGTAGTTAAATATCAGATATCTACTCGGTTCCTTCTGGAACAAACAGTAATCAAATTACGCGTGTTTTTGTAAGAAAAATGAAACGGATGATGATCGTGACTGTAATGGAAGTATAAAGCATTTCTTCTACGTGAACTATCTTGCCGAACACAAGTCTTAAAAGTTGATACTTTCCTTTTGGTAATTTAATTTCACTTTTATACGCGTTTGTTGTCATAAGACAATTACTCAGTGACGCTCTTTCATTATTTCATTTGTGCAGCCCCCTTTAACTTATTTGATCTTTGACTTGAGAAACAATTTGTTGGCTGTAGGTTGTTTAACATTGATTATTAATCAATTTTAAAAATTATATACACTCACATTCACTCCCACATGCATACTTCCAGACTCTAAAGAGGGTAGGAAAAAAATTATAATTAAAGAAAAACTCTCCCGTCGAAAATTGGACCCAGAACCTCTGCTTTGAGAAGTCAGAACGCTTACCTCTCCACCACAGAGGCAGTGTTCTCGATTTTCTGTTGATAAATAATTACCATGAAAACAGGCATTCGTTATGCTCCATTAATTACCAAGGAGATGTAAGCACCCGTGCATCGCGTCTGAATTTAAGCAGATTCCCAACTGGAAGATATATTTCATCCAGTGAATCAATATCCTTGCGTAATTTTTAAGAAATTGCTTTCTCTAATGCAGGTAGGAGTAGTACACAGACGTAGGTGCCTCCAGACATTGGAGCACAGCAACGCAAGTAGGTCACATAGCCCCTTTTGCTTCTAACGTGACCCCTGGGAGGGAGGGTTGAGGGCGACCAGATCCGGACGACGCTAGCAAGGACGGGTCCCTAACGATTTCAGATGGAGCACATCCTAGCGACGGCTAGCCATACCTTAGCCGTGCTCCTAGGGATCTCTGTGGCCCTAGACACGCTCCCAACACACCAACCAAACGCCAGGAGAATCCTCTCCAATCCGCCGTCCTGCTGCAACACAACGAACGTCATAGCCTGGTCCTTCAACGCTGAAACAATGAAAGATAGTGATGGGGGATGGGAAATTCGTGATAGAAGAGAATCACCTTAGCATATGTCTACCGATCCGAGGAAACCACGAAAAATGGTCAGTGGTCAACTCGAGAGAATCGAACCCGGGACCTCCCGAATGCGAGCTGCACACGTTAAGCGGGGTCATCTCGCTCCGTTTTTAAGCAGGTAAGAAATGGATATACGCTTTCTCTCCGTTTTATCTCGTTCCTTGTGTATTTTGCACAACACTGTGAAGCAATTAGTTAAGAAAACAAGTGAATAGCCGTTGTTGATGACAACGGGGGTATGTAACACATTTCACAAATGTAAAAATCCTGGTTTGGTTGAACCTACGCCCGGGAGCGCAACGTTCTAAACGCTTGAACGAACGGTGCTCAAGGTCAAGGAAGGTCAGGTGTGACTCGACGACCTTGCTACGTGGGAGGTCAAGTGCCTGGAAAGCGTCATGCAGACTGCCACAGGCGAGGGCACGGCCAATTCTAAATGAACTTGACAGACCAATGAATCTTCTAATAGCTAGAAAGTGAACAAGGTCTATGGTTCTGACTTATTTTGGAGGCTAATTTAAGGAGCAAGTGAACAAACGTAAAATGTCAAATTAATTATTATTTTTAGAAGAGGTAAAAATTAGTATTTTCCCAACTTTTGGCATTAAAAAGGTGCACTATACTGGTGATGGTTGCGGACAGTTATATAATGACGAATGTAATTCTCCTTACGACATAGCTCTACGAAAATTCTGCTGCACAGATAACGGACAACACAGGTGACTGGTGAGATTTTTACTTTTACTGAGTAATTGCAAATTTACAGACTTATGGACAGCGATGAAAAAGGAACAAAGTGCACCATTATAGAACACACAACTGTTTCGCTGAATAAATAATACATTTCTTATTAAGGTAAATACATGATACCATAGTCTATTCAGCTTATTGCCAACAACCGATCTTCTTCCTTTCACAGATTATACTAATTCACGTGTTTCGGTCTCTAATATAAAGTAATCTCTTGCAAGGTCTACCCAAATATTTCCTTCCAGTTGGTTGATACTTCATTATCTTCTTGGGTAATCTTTTATCAATGTTTTCTTTCATTTTATGTAACCATCATCTATCCTTTCTTAATTTAAATATAACCAAATCTGAATTCCATTTATCTTATCAATTCTAGTACATTCTTTTACATATGTTATTAATTTCATCTCCTCAGACTGAACAAACGTTTTTTCTTTTCTTGTTTTTGTTCATGATTCGGAAACATACATCAAAGTAGGCTTAGCCATCAACTTCTTAAACTTCATTTGTGTTTATTTTTTATTCGCTCCGTCTTAAATTCTTCTAATTGTTCCCGAAATGGCTTGGGATTTATTAACTTTCATTGCAGTGTCTTTGACAAATTTCTCTCCACTAGATATGGGAAGTGAGGCATTTTTTCTAAAGTGTTTCTATTTATTAATGTTTTCGATTTTACAGGATTCTTCCCTTTAAAAGCCACAATATTTGTTTTATTTGTATATATCTTTAAATTATACTATATTGCATTTTGTCTTAAAATATACTGATTTCGTGTTTATGTTGTTTCTTTTATCAGCGTATAATTAGGTATTTAAAGGCGTATTTAACTTTATTTTAATCCCAAATTCTATTTGATCTTACCTTTTCCATTTTCAAAAAATAATGATTGAGCATCTCATGAATTCTTAAATTTTGTGGTATACTATTTCGGTATTTACATATAAACTCCTAATAGACTAATGAAGTACTTTGGAAAATTCCTTTTTGTGATGGCATTCAAAGAGTGCAATTTCATAGCCAGTTTATGGCGACCCACTTTTTCAAGATTTGACTATCACTAACTAAATAATCTCAGGCATATTTGGAGCTTTTAGAAGCACATCCTCCTTTATTTTGGAAACTTTACTAGGTCTTACCCCGCTCGACCTATGTAACCAAGTTGAAGCTAGACTAGTAGCATACAAAACTATTCAGGTAGGAATGTGGAGTGAGAACCGCTTTAGAGCAGGCCGCCCCTCCATCCTCAACAAAATGGAAGATCGTGTATTATT
This sequence comes from Deroplatys truncata, assembly GCA_030765065.1. Lineage (NCBI taxonomy): Eukaryota > Metazoa > Arthropoda > Insecta > Mantodea > Mantidae > Deroplatys > Deroplatys truncata. Next base: position 54,169,362 of record CM060985.1, read on the forward strand.
AATTAAATCTGACTTCATAGTAGGAGTAATTTCATTTTCCCAACCCTCCAAAGTAAGTATTGCTAATAGAAACATTGAAGAAAAATGTCATTTAAGGCATAAGAATCACCTGTAAATATACTGATGGTTCACGCACAACTAGGAAAGCTGGTACAGCTATTTATTGCGAATCAACGGATAAATGCTATAGCACAAGCCTAGGAAGATTTGCTTCTGTCTTTCAGCCAGAGATACTTGCTATACTTCAAAAGTGCACTCCTATGCTGGGAAAAGATAATTGTAGGGAAATATATGTTTATAAATTCTGATAGCCAGGCTGCACTAAACGCCCCCAGTTCCCATCACCCTAAATCACAATTAGTGTGAAAATGTTATCAATATTTATCAAATCTTTCCATCCACAATGCAGCAGAATTGCGGTGGGTACCTGGACACACAGGTACCACGGAAATAAGAAAACCGACTCCTTAGCAAAGAAGAGAGCATATCTCCGTTTTATAGGACCAGAATCTGCCTGTAGAATAAGCGGGTTAAATGCGAAAAACACAGACTTTGGGAAATCAATCCAAAAGAAATGAAAAACTATACCCCAAAATAAACTCTATAATCGATTAATTAACACGTCTAGAGAAAAATTAAGTAATTTACTTACTAAGCTTAACAAGCCCTCACTAAGAAGAGTTATAAGCTTCATAACTGCACAGGGAAAGCTCAGTAAACACCTTAAGACAATGGGAAATACTTATATTAGAATGCGAAGCCAAAGAATGGACAAGATACCAAGTTCTTGGAGCTACTGCAAGAGTAGACATCCTAATTCAGAGCGACAAATACTACAAATAACCAAACACGTAGATATTGATTCCTAGAATAGAAACCAAAACGTCTTTTAGGCTGAGGTGCTTAAAGGGAAACCTGCTTCCTAAATACCAATACCACCACCACCACCAGTTCCCGAGGTCGCGGGTTCAAACCTGGCGGAGGGCGATGGATTTTTCGGGCGTAAAAATCCTTAGCATGGCTTCCTTCGGAAGGAAAGTAAAGCCGGTGGTCCCGTGTCGTATATTTACGGCACGTAAAAGAACCTCAAGCCTATAGAGGCCTCTGAGCAAAATTATTGGTCTTTCACGCTCAATATAGAATGGGACGCTAAGGATCACAGCAATTAAAGAGCGTCCATAAATAAAACTCAATTTAATTTTAATTTAATCATCAACACAGCTTCCTGTATCTGCCTTGTACCTATACCGAAATTGTAAAGAAACCATTTCTGCTAAAATTTGCCTTTATTAACACAGAAAAACAGAAAAAGTGCGATGTCTTCCATTCACATAGCTTTCACAATTCACTTTTCAAAAAAGTGTTCTTACAACAGCTTATTATTTTACCCATTTCTTGTTAAACCAAATAAACTTTCTTTACACATCGTAGTACGATACGTTAGATAAAGCGACAGTCAGATTTTTAAAAAATCTGATGTGTTACACTCACATGACTTTCTCTACTCTTGTAAAAACTATTTTTACAAACGCTTATTCTCCATATGCTTCATGTTAATCGAGATGCTAATCTTATTGCTAATTTTCTTGTAGATGCAAGGGGAACATGGTAGGCTTTAAGCGATAGTCAAATATTTTATCACTGGTTGCTATGTGGCGCATTCCATTCTCTTTGTATGTCCAGGAAATAAAAAAAATGAATAACGAATTTGAGAAAAAGTGTAAGTATTGGAAAATTTAAGGGAATAACAAGCAATATCTCTAAAATGGTTCACTCAACAACAAAAAATGTATATGACGTAAATTGTGTATTTTAACGCGATCTACATTTTTTGAGTAGTAAAATTTTGTCTATCTCTTATGGTTTACCAGTTATGCAAAAGTCGTTCACAGTGAAGAATACTTTTGGCGACATTCCCAGAAAATTCAAGATATACATTTTATTTGTCATGAAAATATCTTAAACATATGATATTTTAATCAAAATCGTTGGAGCCATTTTTGAAAAAAATAAAATGTTCGAAAAATGTTCCAGGTAAAGGGTAGTCTGGGTTGGGGGGATTTTCTTGAAAACCTTCGTGTCGCATCTCTGGAAGATACTGAACCTAAATACCAAGTTTGGTGTTGGTACCAAGACTGTTCGTTTCTGAGTTATGCTGTTCACAGATACGCACGCTCGCACACGCACACGCACACGCACATGTTTTCAAAAATGCTTTTTTTGGATGCAGGAGGTCTCAAAACATGTATTTCCAGTGAAATCTCGGTATTGAATTTTTGGATGGAATACAATACTTCCCCTACTTACTGTACGTAGTAGAGAAAGTAAAAAAACATCTGGCTATGTGATGGCTTTGAAATTCCATGCTCTTTGCATGAGTACTATATAAAAGCAAGGAAAGGAAGAAAGAAATCTGAATTGTTACATTCACATGTCTTTCTCTACCCTCTATCGCTTATTAGTGGATGTACAAATTATTCTTGCGAAAATTTATTATCATTTATACTTAATTTTAATCCAGATAAATATTTCCGGAAATAGGTGTATTACACATTTTGTTACAGATACAAAGGGAATGGCATAGTCAAATGTTTTAGAACTGGACGCTATGCGCTGGCTTTAAAATTCCATACTCCTTCCATGACATCGCGAAAAACAACTGAAAATCAAAGGGACTTGAATGACAAGGTATTGAACAAGTCAATCCATTAATAACGAATACCTTGGAAATGACTGATGCCACAAAAAGGTTGAAATAAATTTTATATTTTAAAGAGATCTATACCTCCTCTGTATTATGTTTTCATCTATCACTTAACGTCTACCAATTATACATCAGGTATACAAAATTCCTTCCGAATGAAGAGGTCTTCACAGACTATTCCCAGAAAAGTCGAAATAAACATTTTATTTGTCATGTTAATATCCTTAATATATGCTATTTTAGTCAAAATCGCTGAGCCATTTTTAGGAAATAAAAAATGTCGAAAGAGTCTTATGTAAAGGGTAGTTTGGGGTGGGGGATTTTCTTGAAAATCTTCGTGTCGCATCTTTGGATGGTGCTGAAACTGAACACCAACTTTAGTGTTTATTCGACTTTTCGGTTTTGAGCTATCCTGTTCGAGAGACACACACACCTTTTTCTAAAATCGGAAATGGTTAATGCTACAAAAAACTTTGACATAAGTTGAGTGCTTTATTGAGATCTACATTTTTTGTGTAGCAAGTTTTTGCCACTTATGGTTTACCAATTAGACAAACGTCATTCAGAATAAGGCGTTCATAGGCTACTCCCAGGATATTCATGATATACATTTAGCGCCATTTTTGGGATAATAAAAAAATAACAAACATGTTTTTATGTAAAGGATGGATTGGAATGGTGGTACCTGCTTGCAAATCTTGGTGTCCAATCCTCGGAAGATGCTAAACTTAAACACCAAGTTTGGTAGATAACCAATTTTCGTTTTAGTTCTCTCTCTCTCTCTCTCTCTCTCACACACACACACACACGCCAACTTTTATTTCTGAAAATGCTTTTGGGGGGGGGGATTCAGGGAGTTTGAAAGCGTGTATTTCTGGAGAAATCCCTGTTACCAATTTCAGGGTGGAATGCAATATTTACTTCATTACTTACTATAGGTAAATAGTAGAGAAAGCAAGGAGCAGTTGTATGCATTATTTGTAGAAGTACTACAATACTAAGCTATAGTGTTTAGGGAAAGATATATGGAGATAACATTTAGGGGGGGTGCAATTACATGCCCCGTTTAACATTAGTCATACGGCGTTTATGGCTTAGGAGGAATTGCTCATCAGCAATGATGTTCAAAGCTTTACGTAACGTTTAATTGCTTATGGTTCCGCTATTTGAACTGCAGAAATGTAGACACTCATTCATACCTGCAGATTCTACGAAGAATAATAAATAACCCTAGTTCAAACAATCCACACAGAGGTTGTGGAAATTTTAAATTACTTTTTTGTGCCCTTAAGAATAGAATCACCAACGTAGATAGAAACATAGGTATTGTATAACCGTGAAAATGTTTAGAAAATGTTTAGAATATGTAATGCAAATTTCAGCACAATTCACGCAGAATAATACAAGCTAGAGTACCTTGTCCTCTTAGGAAGATACACTATCCATGCCTACTGACGCTATATTGCTGTATTGAGGTCACGGGTTGAAACCCGGCGGAGGCCGATGTATTTTATCGGACGTAAAAATGCTTAGCATGGCTTCCTTCGGAAGGGAAGCAAAGCCGGTGGTCCGGTGCCGTAGATTTATGGCACGTAAAAGAACCTCAAGCCTAATAAAGAGGCCCCTAAGCAAACTTTCCGGCCCACAGCAGTTAAAGAGCGTCCAAAAATAAAAACTAAATTTAATTTTATGCCTATTGACGCTGACACACAACTCCTCTTCAGTTGTGGATTGGACGTTAGGTCCACAGGGAATTGGAATAAATAAAAAATCTGATGTGTTGCACTTACTATTCGTATTCGAGAAAAAGTGGAAGTATTGGAAAATTCAAACAAATAACAAGGAATATCTTGGAAATGGTTCACTCTACAAAAAGATGTATCAGACATATATTGTATGTTTTAACGAGATCTACATTTTTGTGTAGTAAAATGTCTATCTCTTATGGTTTACCAGTTAGGCGAAAGTCATTCAGAATGAAGAGGACTTTTGGGGACATTCCTCCCAGAAAATTCAGGATATACATTTCATTTACCATGCAAATATCCTAAACATGTGATATTTTAATCAAAATCGTTTGAGCCATATTTGAGAAAATCAAACTTCGAAAAATGTTCCATGTAAAGGGAGGCTGGGGTGGGAGGATTTTCTTAAAATCTTTGTGTCGCATCCTTAGATGATACTAAATTCAAATACCAAGTTTGGGATTTATCTGAATTTTCATTTTTGAGTTATGCTGCTCACAGACAGACACACACACGTGTAACAAAACCTATTTCCAAATTTTTGGGTGGAATTCAATACTTCCCCTATTTACTATACGTAGTAGAGGAAATAAAAACTGATAAACTAGCCAAGAAAGCAGCCAAGACTATTATAGGTACTCCTGAACTGGTTTGTGGAATCAGAAAATCATATGTGCAATGGTTCAGGAGAGAATGTGAGGAAAGGTGGTACAAATATCGTTTCCAATCTCTGCCGAATTGTAAAAGAAATCAATCATGCTTTTATTAAGTAACTTCAAAAACTTAACAGAGGAGTGCTAGGTAAGCAGTTGGTCCTTGTAATGGACATGATTACTTTAGAAAATACTTTTAGACTATATGGCCAGTACACACACACACACACACACACACACACACACACACACACACACACACACACACAGAAACTGTGTGGCACTAGAGAAGAAGAGATTCTCTGGAATCTTCACACCAGATATATTTAACATCCTGCTATGGCAAAAAGATTCGGAGCTTGCTAAAGCCACAAAACTCAAATTTGCTATGATGAGTAAAGGGATGAGCACGAAAGGCTTATTTTTCCACCACTACCACCACCACCTATTCAAACCGGATAGCAGGGTTCTCTGAATAAATTTGTTCACCTTCTGTGTACACAGCAAATGGACTTTGTCAAATGGTGTACTTCGAATTGAAAAACGAAAATTCCATTCAGAGGTAACTGTTAGAAATCCACTACAGCTCAACCCCGAAATTTGTAGAAAAGGAAAGGACTTACCAATACAAAAGCTACAAAGATTACGTTTATACAGAGACAAAGCCAAGTACAAGTTTGGATTTGCTTGTGTGTCACACAAGGGGAGAGAAATGGGATTTAGTACTTCCATTTTCTAGTAAATATACCTGCCGGTAGAATGGAAAGGAAACCAGGCGAGAGAAAATGTTGTTTCTCCATTACTCTTGGGGATTCCAACTTGTTTGTGGAAGCGGCGTTTTCCTGCAAATGTTACGCCATGTAACCTGAGAATGTTTACATGACATATCTGCCTCCATCAAATCCATTTTAAACACTCCGAGCCGGTTGCATCCCGCATAATGCTGCAGCAGTGCTGTCAGCGATAGGAACAGCTTTGTACCGAGACATGTTTATTTTAGTAGCTGTTATTCTCAAGACGCGCGCCGATATAATCCAACCTTTAATTCTTTGCAAAGATTAAACTACCTGTAACCATCGCTGCCACTCATGGGTTTTTCCACACAAATTTGGGGTTTTTACTGTCTCCTAGGTTTTTAGGTTTTTAAAACTAAAGTTAGAAGGATTCTGTTTTATTTAACAGTAGAAATTGGAAGAGACGAAGGTCTATATAATTCTTTAAATCCCTTTTTAAAGACAATAATATTTCAATAGGTAATATCACTGGATTTGGCAATGGCAACTGCTCTACAATGATGGGTGCTAACAATGGCTTCCAGAAACTGTTGAAATCTGATATCCCTTCATTTTTTGTAATAGGCCGTGTGTGTTGGGTTGGATTGACCACGGAGGGAACTCGGTAATGATCCACATAGGGAATATTGCACCTACGCCCCACAAGGAAGCGTCCCCGGGAGCCAGGATGAGGCGAGAGACACCGGGCGGCCGGAACCAGGAGTAACGGCACAGGAATAGCAGGGTCCCTAAGTTTACAGATAAGAGACTCGGCAGACGGACAGGCAGACCGGGCAGGCTACCCCGCACAGAGGGGTCCAACGCCCCTCGAGGGGGTTCGGATAGCCCCGGCAACCAGCCGAAAGCCGAGGGACAGAGAGAGTCACAAAGAGCATATTTTGCCCCTGCCACACTGCACCGAAACACCATCGGCGACACTTCCAACCCTGAAAGAGACCAACTGATGAAAGATGAACTGAAATGAGAATGTATTTCCAGCATTCACCTAGCGAACCCGGGAAAAACCCGAAAAAACCATGGGTCAGGAAGGTCACCACGGGAATCGAACCCACGACCTCCCGAATGCGGACCACAGACGAAATCGCCTGAGCCATCCCGCTCAGTGATGTGTGTGGTACTCATTTTCTTTCCATCAAGCCATGTTGTTAAGGTTCTAACTTCCTATTTGGAAACATTCCTGAAAGGTATAACAGCGTATTTTTCCCGTAGTAGTAAAAGATAAAACGACTTCAGATTTGTTCAAGATGTAGCTAACAGTGTGCAGCATAAGATTCCAAAACTGTCAAAAGCTAAATGGCTTTCACGGGAAGAAGTAATAAATGTTATTTTAGAACAGTATGATGCTCTAATAATTTATTTTCATTCAGAAATTAAGACTGACAAAGTCGATGGGGCAAGAAAAATTTATGAAATTTCAATCAACAAATAGCGGAACCAAACATATGCTTTTATTTTTGTAATATACTACATAAAGTAAATTCCTTGAACATTGAATTTCAGCCTGAAAATTTCAGACTGTATGTCTTATACTCAAGTGTTTCGACAGAATATAGAGATATTTCAAGCTATTTGTGTACACAAACGTTTATGCAGTCAAGTAAATTAAGTTATATAGACCCAAAGGTATTGAAGAGATGTATCCAGGAGGAAGAGCTATTGCACACATGATTCCAAACCCTTTAAATGAATGTACCAAACGTTTCAACACAGACTGTATCAATTTCTTTGTGGAAGTCTGCATGCAAATAAGAAAAAAAAATCTCCTCAGTGAGGACAGAATTATTGAAGGCTTAAATATTATTGATTCAGAAGTAATTCACAACCTTAACATTTCACATACATGAACTTCAAAGCTAGCTTTAAGTTTTCCAAATCTTATCTCTGAGAATAGGCTTAATGGCCTGGATGGTAAATGGCGATCATTTCGTCTCTCAAAGGAGTGTAATCATTCAGTTAAAGGCATTTCAGAACAATGGTATGAATTATGCAATATAAATGGTCTAAACAAACAAAATATGCTTTATATTACAGTTTATGACATACTTGATGGTCCTTATCACTCTACAGTTTCACAAATAAATGGTGTGTCAAATAAAACTATCAACAGTCTGAAAGCCGAAACTGTGAAAAATCGACTGCTTACGAAACAGGTTTTTGTTAGAAGTGATGTGAGGTGCAATTTGTGGAAACCAAATAGTGAACTAATAAAGGCTGTGGTTAATAGCTCACGCCATACACCTATTAGAAAAGGACGGAAGCCCAGAGAGCTTGTGCGACAGTCACCATCGAAAAAGATCCAGAGTATCTGAGCTGGATGTAGAAGGGTGGGATCCTGATCTATAAAAATGCAGCAAGGTCAGTGTCTGAATATGAATACATTATTGTAAATCTTCCAGGTATTTTGTGTTAATTTAGCGTTCTATACATGTTAATTGAAACAGTTTCTGAATTGTAATTTTAGAGCTGGATTTTTTCTTTTGATCTGGGTTTAACTGAATAGGCAGTCTGTTTTTTTTTTTCTAAATATACGAGTGGCAGCACTGCCGTAACCGGTAACTGCAAATGAAGGCGTTGATACAAATAACAGTCTCAAAGTAAATACGACAGATATAAACTTCACACGAAAACACGGTCTGTCACATTTATGAAGAGCAACTAATTTTCTGGTGTGTTTGTACTGCACTAGTATTTCAGCTGAAGGCAATTTGCGACTTTTCTTAAGCTTTCAAGACGCAGAGTTGAGCAATTTCACTCTTTCTTTCCTCTTTTAAGGTAAAGCTATTCAGTGTTTGGTTTTCTTAAACGATTTTAAGAAATGGTGCTTACACACAACCTGTTGATTTTTTCCTTAAAAGCGGTGTTCACTAGACATCAAGGAGTCCACATTTATGTGGAAAGAAATGCGAGGGAGCACTATCATGTTCAAAGGCTGTGCAATTATTATGCTATACCTGTCCCTACAACTAATTCCACATTACTTCATGTGCTGAGCAAGGACAATATTTAAAGACATTCCAACTGGTTTACCCGACGCTGCACGGGACGCTTTTTAAACTCAAATGACAATATAATTAATTTCATTTACCTCGCACCCGTTCGTCGTCCTCCGTGGTGTAGTGGTTATCACGCTAGCCTCTAGTTCCTGAAGTCACAGGTTCAAACCCGACGGAGGACGATGGATTTTTTCGGGCGTAAAAAAACCCTTAACATAGCTTCCTTCTGAAGGGAAGTAAGTCGTGGTCCCGTGTCGTAGATTTACGGCACGTAAATGAACCTCAAGCCTGATAAAGAGGCCTCTGAGCAAATTTACCGGTCTTTCACGCCCAATATAGAATGGGACGCTAAGAACCACAGCGGTTAAAGAGCGTCCATAAATAAAATTCAATTTAATTTTATTCCCACCCGTTCTATATCAAAGTACAAGGCATTTAACGAAGAGTTAATTTAAATTCTCAGGACACTACACAAAAATAAAACAAAAACACTGAGATAACACTATGCAAAAGCACTGTTGAAGAAAAACAAATGCCACAGTTTATAAGTTGATTTCTTGTGAAAGCAGCTGACTTCCAGTTGCCACATTCGGGCTACCTATTTGAGTTAAAATCTCAGTTGGAAAGAAATAATAACGGTTTAAGCAATGTCAATATAATCTTGTTTATTCATAGTAACCAATATATATATATATATATATATATAAAACTTACGGAGAAAACACATGACAAAACAAAAGAAAGGCCGAAATTAACATACAAAGGAGAAGAAGAAAAAGAAGAGGTACTTCGTCTGGGTTCATTCCTGTCGTCCTCCGTGTGTATGGTTACCATGCCAGCCTCTAGTTCCCGAGATCGCGGGTTCAAACCCGGCAGAGGGCGATGGTCCTTTTCGGGCGTAAAACTCCTTAGCATTGCTTCCTTCGGAAGGGAAGTAAAGCCGGTGCTTCCGTGTCGTAGATTTACGGCACGTAAAAGAACCTCAAGCCTGATAAAGAGGCCTCTGAGCAAAATTACCGGTGTGTCACGCCCAATATAGAATGGGACGCTAAGGACCACAGCAGTTAAAGAGCGTCCATAAATAAAACTCAATTTTAATTTGGTTTCATTCCGTTGCTGTTATCCACGCCCACTATAACTTTTATGTCAATCAATTTTTGTTTTTTCTGCTTATAAAATCACTACAACTGTCCGTAGAAAAAAGAAGAGAAACTACAAACTGTAATAAGTGAATATCCGGACATCGGAGTAAGATCGCAGAATGTATGGATATTAACTTCGAGTTATTTATTACTCTTATGTTAGCAATGTTTGAGCACCATAAAGACCTTAGTAATCTATTCAATTATGTTGAATCCTTTTGCTATTTTATATCAATACTCAGTAAATAACCATATGAAGATCAATAAGAGGTAGAAGGGGTATTTGGTCTGGTTTGATGCTGTTGCTGTTGTCAAAGTTTAGTATAATACAGTTCCAAATTTGTTTAATTTCTCAGCCAAGCGCCTATAGCACCTTTACGTTTGCGCAAGAGTAGCCACAAGTGGCATAGCCATTGTAATTATTTATTTAACTGTTATTACTCCATGATCAATGTCATAGAGATCAACGAATGTGTGAACTCGCTGCTCCTTTGTTATTTTTCGAGGCCGTGAAAGCCTGAGTAATTACTACTTTCTCTACTACGTAGAGTAAGTAGGGGAAGTATTGTATTCCACCCAAAATTTCGATACCGAGATTTCACCGGAAATACATGTTTTGAGACCCTCTGAATCCAAAAAAAGCCTTTTTGGAAACATGTCCGTGTATGTGTCTGTATGTCTGTGTGTCTGTGAACAGCATAACTCCGAAACGAACAGTCGTTTAAACACCAAACTTGGTATTTAGGTTCAGTATCTACCAGAGATGCGACACGAAGGTTTTCAAGAAAATCCCCCCACCCCAGATTACCCTTTACATGGAACATTTTTCGAAAATTTTAATTTTCTCAAAAATGGCTAACGATTTTGATTAAAATATCATATGTTTACCATATTTTCATGACAAATAAAATGTATATCTTGAATTTTCTGGGAATGTCTCCAAAAGTATTCTTCATTGTGAACGACTTTTGCATAACTGGTAAACCATAAGAGATAGATAAAATGTTACTACACAAAAAATGTAGATAGCATTAAAATACACAATTTATGTCATATACATTTTTTTTGTTGAGTGAACCATTTTCGAGATATTGCTTGTTATTCCCTTAAATTTTTCAATACTTATTTTCTCAAATGGAAATTCGTTATTCATTTTTTGTCTTGGATATGCAAAGAGTATTTATCTGTGGCAAAGGGAATGGTGCTGCACCTAGCAATCAGCTATTAAGAGATATGCATATGCTTAAAGGCTACTGTATTTCCATATTGCCCTTGTAAATATATATTCCCCTTACACCTACAAGAAAATTAGCAATAAGATAGAGTCTGCAAATGTTTATCTCGATTAACATGAAGTAGATGGAGAATAAGCGTTTGTAAAAATAGTTTGTACAAGAGTAGGGAAAGTCATGTGAGTGTAACACATCAGATTTTTTTATGTTGGAGATGCTCGATCTATTGCGAATATCGTTGAGAAAGATATTATAGATAGTCTTGTGAGCTTTTGTAGGCATCATATAAAATTAAATTATTAATCGTGCTAAATGGGGCGGAATTTCGAATTCTAAGCTAGATAGTAATATTCGCATTGTGTCAAAGGTTCTCTCTCTCTCTCTCTGCCCCTGTCGAACACACACACACACACACACACACACACACACTTTTATATATTAAGATGAGTCTATGAATATCAGTTTAGCCTTCGGTACAAAACGTAATTCTGATCATCACTCACGGCTTTTATCTCCCCATCTTGCTTCCAGCAGAAAGTATTATTATTTTTTTATACTTCGAATGGGGAGCATTTTTACGTTTTCTCCACTTATAGTAGGCAGCGGAAGTACCGACTGCACTTTGTCCAAAAACTCGACACCGAGATTTCACCAGAAATACAGGTCTCCTGAATCCAAAAAATGAATTTTTACTTTTTGGAAAAAAGTCTGTGCGAGTGAGAGAGAGAATGTAAGTTTGTGTATTCAAGATATACGTTTTATTTCCCTCGTAAATATCTCAAATGCGTAGTATTTTAACAAAAACTGTTAAAGGCATTCTTGAGAAAATAAAAAAATAATGAAAAATATTCCACGTTCAGCTTAGTTTAGAGTGGGAGGAATTTTCTTGAAAATCTTCATATCGCATCTTTGGAACCAAGTTTGCTGTTTATCCGTCATTTTATTATTGATTTATGCTACACACACGCGCGCGCGTTATTTCTAAAAACTGTATTTATTTACTTATTTAGGAGACCTCAAAGCATGCATTTTCGGTGAAATCTTGACGAGTTTTTGGGTGAAATGCACTACTTTATCTACCTACTCAGGCATTTGGCAAAGAATGTAAAACGCAACTCTATCCACGTCATGTTATTCACAATAAATGTTATGCTTAGAAATAATTACAAGGTAAACGATAACTCCCTCTCAAGAGAATTAAAACAATTGTTATCATGGCTATACGAAGCTCTTAATATATTTTTTTTACATTATAATCGGCTTAACAAATTCACTTCAATATAACATTTCTTTTAATTATTTATAAGCCTATTTTTGTTAATATGTTTTGTCATGTTATGCATATCAATGGACTTGAGGGATTTTTTTTCCAAACCAAAACTGTAATTTTTTATTTAAAAAAACTAACAGCTTAATTAAAGATGGAGGACAATGGAGGACCCTGAAAAATGAAGTTACATAATAAAAATAAAAAACAAAGCATCATAAATTTTATAACAGCGCAGAGACTAATATGGTATACAATTCCAGTTAAGAGAACTGTCAATATAATATATAAATAGAATCCTCTCGAGTCCAGATTAAGAGAAAGACCTAAAAACAGATGGTTTGATGATATAAATAGAGATATGAAAAACACGCAGATAAGAAATTGGATTGAACTGACCAAAGATCGTACGGAATGGAAGAAAACTGTCGAGAAGGTCAAAACATCCAGTTAATGAAGTTGTAGTGTCTATTAAGAAGAAGTAGCTTAATAAAAATTTTCCTACACACGATTTTTTATCACGACATAAGGAACTTGACGTAGTTAAATAAAACTTGCTGGTTTATTAAAATTGATTGGTTGAATTATCACAAAATGTACAATAAGGGCATTTTTACTTTCCCTATTACGTACAGTAAGCAAGGGGAGTATTGCATTCCACCAAAAAATTCGATATCGATATTTCACCAGAAATACATGTTTTGAGGCCCCCTGAATAAAAAAAAAGCATTTTTAGAAAAAGGTCCGTGTGTGTGTGTGTAAGTGTGTGTGTGTGTGTGTGTGTGTGTGAACAGCATAACTCAAAAACGAAAAGTGGGATAAGCACCAAACTTGGTATTTAGGTTCACTATCTTTCAAAGAAGCGACAAGAGCATTTTCAAGAAAGCCCTCCCACCACAGACTACCCTTTACATGGAACATTTTTCGAAAATTTTGATTTTCTAAAAAGTGGCTAACGATTTTTATTAAAATATCATATGTTGAGCTTGGGATACTATAATGATAGAGCTTGTTTGAAGGGCCATCTGACTAAATTTGTATTAATAACTTATGAATTTAAACTAAATCATTATATGCGAATTAGTAAAGTATTCAACTAAGTGTAGCGGTAGGTTTGTAATCTAAAACATAATATTTTAAAACTTTTTCAGTTGTTCTTATTATTCCCTTCTTACTTTTGAAAGAATTTAAATTTATTTTAAACATTTGTTTTAAATGTATCGTAAAAGGAAACATATTGAGTTATATAAAAATACTTATTATGACGCTATTTAATATGAACATTCCCATAAATTCTGATGACATGCAGTGCTGCGTGCCTTTTTGAACTCCCTTTTCATTTACCAATTTTTCAATATTAGGTGTATATTAACAAGATGTGCATTGTAATGGTTGGATCTTATTTATTCTTAATAAAATTACGACAGTAAAAGTTTGCTTACAAATGTATGTGGAGCCAAATCTGCACAAGGGCCTTAGAGTAAGATCGAGAATTTCATCTTATTGAAATAAGAAACCTTCTTATTGCTAATTTTCTTATAGGTACAAGGAGAATGTGGTAGCCTTTAAGCGATAGTCAAATCTTTTAAGAGCTTGTTGCTATGTGGAGCATTCCATTCTCTTTACATGTCCAGGACATAAAAAAATAAAGCAATAATGAATTCCCATTTGAGAAAAAGTGTAAGTATTTGAAAATTCAAACAAATAAGAAGGAATATCTCGGAAATGGTTCACTCGATAAAAACAAAGCAAAAACAAACACAAAAAAAGTATGACAAATTGATCGTTTTAACAGATCTGCATTTTTTTTTGTGCAGTAAAATTTTATCTCTCTTTCGGTTTACCAGTTATGCAAAAGTCATTTCAGAATCGCTTAACGTCAACCAGTTGTACAAGATTATACAAGATTCCTTCCGAATGAAGAAGACTTCAAAGGCTATTTCCAGAAAATCCAAAATATAATTTTATTTGCCATTGCAACACCTTTAATATGTGGTATTTTAATCATAATCGTTAGCCATTTTTTAGAAAATAAAATATTTCGAAAAATGTTCCATGCAAAGGGTGGTTTGCGGTGGGGGACTCGTTTGAAAATTTTCGTGTCGCATCTTTGTAAGGTACTGAACTTAAATTCCAATTTTGGAGTTGAAAAACGTATCGTTTTGGCGTTATGGTGTTCATAGACACACACGGATCGTTTTGTAGAAATGCTTTTATTTTGTATTCAGGGGGCCTCAAAATATGTATTTCCGATGAAATCTTGGTATCAAATTGTTAAATGGAATGCAACACCTTCTCTACCTACTAACTACGCGGTATAAAAAGTAAAAACGTGTGAAATTTTGCCTTAAACACTTATACGTTAAATCCCTTTGAGTTTCTTCCAATGCCGCTGTTTTGTACATTTATAATCAAAACTGTATCGTGAGTAACGCAACGTGAACAGAACTCACTTTTTATATGAATGTTGTAGCATTTTCTGTAACGAATGACTATGTACAAAACAATGGCATTTGGAAGAAACCCAAAGGGATTTAACTGTATAAGTTAAAGAGCTAGTAACGGGAATGGTCATTTAAAGGCAGAGGAAATAGAGGTACTAGCACAACGACTCAAGTGCAAGCGGTAAACTACCCATACAAATACCTGAACACGCATGCAAGAGCAATTAAAACTGCAATTAAGCTGATAGCATTGTACCCGAGGTTGCAAGTCTAAAAGCTAACCTTATAATACTCCCTTTCTCATTACCTAGCAGTTGTTTTACGCTTCTTATTGTTCCTCTGTTTTGCTCTCCTTATGTTGCTAATGCTATTCTACTCTAATGCAGCAGCTAACGTACTGCTCCACGAGAACAGCGTAATTTACTTATTTTACACAATTACACATCATTTGCATGATCCTGCATAGCAAGCCATTTTAAATATAATTACACGGTGATTTCTATCGCATAGTAAAGCAAATGTTTTAAATTTATTTACACTTTATGCATAGTAGCAGCAGCTTGTTTATTGCCATGATAGGACAATATAGTAAACATCAGTACAAGTAAATCACAACTTCACACTAAAATCAATGTTATAGAATTCGTCTATATTATTTATAGGATTTAACATCAAGTATTGCTTACTGATCTCTTATAAGAATTTAAAGACACACTTTGTAACTAGACGGTAAATTATTGTACAATTTATAAGCTATGTATGAACAAACTTTGCAGTCTTATAATGTTTATATTTACGTATATAAAATACGGTCTTTGTTTCTCTTCAAATAATCATGGTATGATGAACCCTTCAATTTGTCCTTTTAATTAGTCCTGGCATACTACAGACAAGACGGATATAACAGTACATTTATGGTAAAGTAAATAGTCGAGAACGATAAAAAGTGGCTTGCAGTGTGTTCTCTAAATCCTAAGAGCTTTCTTCTACAGAATAAATAATTTATTGGCTGAATGATGGTTGCTCCCACAAGAGTGTACCGTAACTTAGGTGACTGTATTTGTCCATAGTAAACCATAATTAATTAATCTTTACACACAATTTTACTGAGCATGCGGGGCATATACTAATATATACCTTAGTAACCTTGTATGCAACATACCCAATGTGACTGCTCCAACCTCCAGCTTAAGATGAATACCAAGAAACGCCATTCATTTATCTTAGATGATAATTCATTGGCTTTGATATCTAAAAGCATTATGACAAGTAACTACAATTGCTACGTCATCTACAAACAAATAATTACTTTTAATATTGGCTGAGATATCATTAGTATAAACGATAAATAAAAGTGGTCCAAGTATAGACCCTTGTGGGACACCATGTAATGCAGGCCTATAAATGTGGCAACATACAATTGTAATGTATAATCTAATATCTTCCATTAGATAAGATTCAAAAAACTTAATTGTATCATCGTGAAAACTATAAAAGTTAATCTTTTGAAGAAGAATGTAGTGAGATAAGCAGTCAAATGCTTTAGTAAAATCAAGACCATGAAGTTGCATTCCGTTTTCTAATTCAACAAAACTCTCTGGAATAAAATTTACAATAGCTTGAGTGGTACTGTGCTGATCTAAAACCATCTGATTCACAAATAAACAATTCTGCTAAAATTACCCAGTAATTTGTTTGTTTAGCAAATTTTCAAATACCTTGGACATCAGGAAATTATTCTTATAGGTCTATAATTGGCGTAATCAAGTTTGTTCCCCTTCTTATACACAGGAATAACTTTATTGTATTTGAAGGTATCAGGAAAATACAATTATCAATGCATTAATTAAGTACACTGGCGGAAAAAATGCAACACAATTAAGGTTTGTGTTCATCGAAATATGGGCATAGTATGTAAATACTGAAGGGTTATAGTATTGGTGATTGATGTGTTGAGGTCAGCGGGCAACATATGACACTTGATAGACGTGTCTGTATGACCTGTGTAGACTCTGCAAGCGGTCACTGTGGTACCATAACAGTTAAACGGAGGTGTTAGGGCACTCTAGGGTATAGTCATGCCATGACGACGCGAACGTACTTCTGTCGCACAGCTTCAGCCATTTGAACAGGTCGAATGTTGGACTGCGCGAAACTGGGTGGACCTATCGACATATTGTATCGGCTTGGTTATCGGTGTTTTCAGCAATGGTCTATGGAACATTCCCAAACCCATAGGCTAGGTTCTGGATGGCCGCGTTGTACAACGTACGTCTGGATCGACGCATTTTACGGGCATCGGTGGGCGCATCCAGGGAAGCGACCCGACACATTTAGCATCTGGAGTGTCAGACGGCCTATTGGGAACAGTCTTCTTGTAGCAGGACACAAATTGAGTGTTCCTCTGGCCAGGATACCTCTTACACCACACCGCCATGAGGCCTACTCTGATGTCCAGAAAAGGTCAACTGTCAAAGAAAGGATGAAACAATGTTGTCTTCAGTGATGAGAGTAGGTTCTGCCTGTATGCAGGTGGTGGTCGTGTACAAGTACAACACAGACCTCGTGAGCGCAGTCGTTTAGAATGCTTTCACCCATGACGCAAAGGCCCAACTCCTGGCTTCATGCTGTGGGGTGCCATCAGTTACAACTCGCACTCGCCTTTGGTGTTTGTGCAGGGACGTGAAACCAGTGTCAGCTACATCCAACAGGTTTCTTTGAAGGCGATGTATAGTTTCAACAGGGCAACGCGCGTCTCTGTACGGCTGCTACAACCCAATGTGCTCTTCATGGTGTAAACCAACTACCCTGGCCTGCAGGTCCCCCGACCTCTCTCCTATTGAACATGTATGGGACATGATGCGGAAGAAACTGACTGGATCTAAATGGCCGGCCATAACCATTGCCTGCAACAACTTGTACAGGATACCTGGAAAGTTGATCGCAGAATGCCATTCGCCACCTGTACTGCCCGAGGGAGGTACACTACACCGCATTGATGTAGCTATTGGGACAGACCTCCTTGTCACATGTCTGCTTGCATTGCGCAGGTTTTATCATCATATAATGCTATTATGATGCATTACCTTTCACTTAGCTCTTCATTAAATTTAAGCAATCATTGATGGTGTTGCACTTCTTTCCGCCAGTGAATATGTGTCAAAGGTTCACAGATAAAGGTGGCAGCAAGTTTTATAAATTTAGAACTAATAACAAACATCAGTACATGTACTGTTTTTAAGCTTCAACCGTTATTGCCAATACATACATAAAACTATTGCCAAAAACTAACATTTTCAGTTCTTTGTGCAGTCTTATTAATTGCTCTTTAAACTGATATGCAATTTATAACTGTAGACACATTACTTATATTTTAAATATATATTTTGTTTTTAAAAATGGCACTGCAGCTGACATTTTGTACCCGAATTTTCCAAAATTTCACAGAAAAATCTTATGTGTTGTACTTACTCAACTTTCTCTACCTTTATAGAAACTAGAACTATAGAAATCGAGATAAACGTTTTCAAAATTATCTTATTGCTAATTTTTGGTAGGTGCAAGGGGAATATGGTAGGCTTTAAGCGATAGTCAAATGTTTTAAGAGCTGGTTGCTATGTGGAACACACTATTCTCTTTGCATGTCCAGGACATAAAAAAAATCTGATGTGTTACACTCACATGACTTTCTCTACTCTTGTACAATCTATTTTTACAAACGCCTATTCTCCATATGCTTCATATTAATCGAGATATCGAGATGTCAATCTTATTTGTAATTTTCTTGTAGAAGCAAGGGGAATATGGTAGCTTTTAAGCGATAGTCAAATATTTTATCGCTGGTTGCTATGTGGCGCATTCCATTCTCTTTGCATGTCCAGGACATAAAAAAAAATCTGATGTGTTACACTCACATGACTTTCTCTACTCTTGTACAATCTATTTTTACAAACGCCTATTCTCCATATGCTTCATATTAATCGAGATATCGAGATGTCAATCTTATTTGTAATTTTCTTGTAGATGCAAGGGGAATATGGTAGGTTTTAAGCGATAGTCAAATATTTTAACGCTGGTTGCTATGTGGCGCATTCCATTCTCTTTGCATGTCCAGGACATAAAAGAATGAATAACGAATTGGAGAAAAACTATAAGTATTGGAAAATTTAAGGGAATAACAAGCAATATCTCGCAAACGGTTCACTCAACAAAAGAAATGTATATGACATAAATTGTGTATTTTAACGCGATCTACATTTTTTGTGTAGTAAAATTCTGTCTATCTCTTACGGTTTACCAGTTATGCAAATGTCGTTCACAATGAAGAATACTTTTGTAGACATTCCCAGAAAATTCGAGATATACATTTAATTTCTCATGACATTATCTTAAACATATGATATTTTCATCAAAATCGTTAGAGCCATTTTTGAGAAAATTAAAATTTTCGAAAAATCTTCCATGTAAAGGGTAGTCTGGGGTGGGGGGATTTTCTTGAAAACCTTCGTGTCGCATCTCTGGAAGATACTGAACCTAAATACCAAGTTTGGTGTTTATCCGACTGTTCGTTTTTGAGTTATGCTGTTCACAGACACACAGACACACACACAGACACACACACAGACACACACACACAGACACACAGACACACACACGGACATGTTTCCAAAAATGCTTTTTTTGGATTCAGTGGGTCTCAAAACATGTATTTCCGGTGAAATCTCGGTATCGAATTTTTGGGTGGAATGCAATACTTCCCCTACTTACTATACGTAGTAGAGAAAGTAAAAATGAATAACGAATTTGAGAAAAAGTATAAGTATTGGAAAATTTAAGGAAATAACAAGCAATATCTCGAAAACGGTTCACTCAACAACAACAAATGTATATGATATAAGTTGTGTATTTTAACGCGATCTACATTTTTTGTGTAGTAAAATTTTGTCTATCTCTTATGGTTTACCAGTTATGCAAAAGTCGTTCATAATGAAGGATACTTTTGGAGACATTCCCAGAAATTTCGAGATATACATTTCATTTCTCATGATATTATCTTAAACATATGATATTTTCATCAAAATCGTTAGAGCCATTTTTGAGAAAATTAAAATTTTCGAAAAATGTTCCATGTAAAGGGTAGTCTGGGGTGGGGGGATTTTCTTGAAAATCTTCGTGTCGCATCTCTGGAAGATACTGAACGTAAATACCAAGTTTGGTGTTTATCCGACTGTTAGTTTTTGAGTTATGCTGTTCACAGACACACACACAGACACACACAGACACACACACACACACACACACACACAGACATGTTTCCAAAAATGCTTTTTTTGGATTCAGGAGGTCTCAAAACATGTATTTCCGGTGAAATCTCGGTATCGAATTTTTGGGTGGAATGCAATACTTCCCCTACTTACTATACGTAGTAGAGAAAGTAAAAAGAAAGAAAGAAAAGAAACAGAATAATGAATTTCCATTTGAGAAAAGGTATAACTATTGGAAAATTCAAACAAATAATAAGGAATACGAGTATCAGTCAGAAATGGCTCACGCGACAAAAAAAAAAGAGAGAGAGAGAGAGAGAGAAAGTATATGACATAAATTGTGTTTTTAACGAGATCTATGTTTTTTGTGCAGTAAAATTGTGTCTATCTCTTATGGTTTACAGTTATGTAAAAATCATTCAGAATGAAGGACTTTTGGGGACATTCCCAGAAAATTAATATATGCATTTCATATACCAAGAAAATATATTATGTATTTTAATCAAAATCGTTAGAGCCATTTTTAAGAAAATAAAAATTTTCCATGTAAAGAGTAGTTGGGGTGCGGGAATTTTCTTGAAAATCGTGTCGCATCCTTGCAAGACACTAAACTCAAATACCAAGTTTGGTATTTATCCGACTTTTCGTTTTTGAGCTATGTTGTTCACAGACAGACACACACACACACACGCACAAATGTTTCCAAATATGCTTTATTTGGGTTCAGGGCGCCTCAAAACACGTATTTCCGGTGAAATCTCGGTATCGTATTTTCGGGTGGAATGCAATGTTCCCCCTGCTTACTATACGTATAAGAAAAAGTAAAAAGTCATAACCCCTACGCACTTTGGAGTAGTGTGTTAAACTTTAGTCCATATTTTAGGGGAATTTTTGTACCACTCTTAAGTATGGCAGCGTCTGTGTGGTCAAGGTATGTGGCTTCTTTCTTTGCCAATATATATGAGAGTTTGTTTTTTCCGTTTTTCCTTTGAACAGCTTAATTTGTGAATCTCATTTCCTGATATAAATGACCCACTTGCTCAGAAACCATTCAAGATAGCTAAATTAAATTTTAGGATGATAAAAGCAATCTTTAAGTGCTGTTGTGGATCTAATTTGGTGATAATTGACATGGCTGGTTATTTTAAAAGAAAACTAATTGCTGATAAATTTTAATCAAAATATTGTGTAATTCGGAAAATATTCCTATCTTCCTTAACAAACAAACGTGTTGGATATAAGTATATAGAAGGTATTCATCTATGACCCGTTAAAACTTCTGTGATACCTTAAATGGTTTCTGAGATAATTGGGTCATGAATTTATCAGATTTAACATTCACTTTAATTTCCCCTTAAGCGAACTAACCTGTGAAGTTGTAACGTCTTAATTAATTTGACGATTTTTAGCTAATAATGCTGATGTATTCTATAAGAAAATAACAAAATTTTAGATCAGTTCCTTGAATAATTCCTGAGCAATTTTTTTTATGCTCTACAGGAAAATTTTGTTGCGGTACAGTTTCCAAAATTTTCGAACCAATATTTATTTTAGTATTCTAAACGTATCTTTCATATAAACTTATGAACATGATTTGCAAATAAAACATGTATTACTTCTGAAAACAATTGGTTTTTACGCTTTTTAATTAATAAAACTATTTCCTAAAAACTTACTTATCATCTTAAAGACTTTGATGAAATTTTCAGAGTGATGGGTAAAAGTTTATACCGCAAGGAGCAATTAGTGATAATAACCATCGAGAAAAAAAACCATAAATACAAGTTACTTTTAAGGGTGGAGGGATGATTTTAAGACTATAAAACTGCACTTTATGCTGCTGGTACTTTAATCATTTTAATATCTGATCTCTTATAAACACCATTTATCATTGCACAAATGATAAATCACGTGTTATTTTCAGAATTTGCAATTTTCACAAGTTGGTTCTCTTAAACGTGAACTTAGTAACTATTTCAACCTTTTCAATTTATTTTATTTACTGTCATCAGCAGTAAATATTTATTTATCCATTAAGTGCTAGGATAGAAGTCATGTATACAAATCACAAAGGTTCAAAATATTATCAATATATTATAAAATAGGAGTAAAACAAGCCCGTTGATCATTACACTCTTAAATATAAGGAAACCTTCAGAATAGGCAGCTATAGGTAATCCGTTGAACATGTCAGTACCTAAATTATAAAACCATCCTTTACTCTTAGTCATTCTAACATGTGGCTGGACAAGAAGATAATTATAACACGTTGAATACTGATGAATCTGATGCTGCTATTGACGTTTTCACGAGCAGTGGTGGCTACTAGCACGTGAACACCCTAATTTTTGACACCTTGCGTGGTTATTTTTTCTCTGAATGCTATTACATGTAACATAGATGCAGTAATTTAAAATCTACGGCGTGTAAATTTACCGCGCTTCTCCTCTAAACTCGATGAGACATGGCAACAGTCACGAGCACATCTTCACTTATGTACGTTTTTAGGAACTTTTACGCAACTGGCATGACGCAATTACCTTATGGGTGAAATACATACGGGTCGTGCACACTTGAAGACGCGCACTGGTCCTTGATCATCAATCTCTCAGCAACAAGTTTACGTTAATGCCACTAGGTGATAACACGCTACTGTAGAAGTTTCGTTCATCCGAGTGTGCTAGGGCGGGAAGTTGGGAAACCCCGTTCCCTTTTCAGTTTGGCATAAATCCCGCTAGATGGTAGCATACTGAACAACTACACCAATTCACTCACTTTACAGGAAAATTTAGATCTGATACGAGTATATGCCATAGTTATACCGGTAGAAAAGTTCTTCTATACTTGTTATGGATTTCTGGATAGAGGTGTTTGCTCGATTGAAAAACAGACTTGCGGATTTTCTTTATAAATGGATCGTGTCAGCCACGATGCAGTATAGTTTCACCTATTTAACGTGTACCTACAGTGCAGTGTAACGTGTATTTATATTGATTAACTTTTGTGTGGACTGTATGGAGGGACAAGACATTTTACAAGAAGAAAGTATAGCGTTTTCCTGCTTCAGAAAATGAGACTTGGCGAGTCCTAATAAATTAGTAATATTAATATTTGGCTGACAAAATAATGCAAATGAAGAGTAGTGAAAGCTTATACATTACTTCGTTGTTGCTCCAAGCTGTACTTGATTATTTGCAAAACAACACAAATCCACTAAACAACCCTTTCTTTCGTCAGACATGCATTATCATTATTATTGGGAGCGGATGCAGCTGTATAAATTTGTTAATAATCACAATCATTATGCATTATGTCCTATTTAACATTTTCAGGGCTACTTTAATCTAACATTTTGTAAACACTGCTCAAGAGAAACAGTGTTATCTTGTAAAAACTGTGTAAAATGCTGATTAGTAACAGTCAATATACTTTCCTGAGCAAATATTGGCTTACAATAGGCATCATATGCTGAGTTTGTCATTATACAAAGTGCCTTTTTCCGCAAAATCAACATTTAGTCAACTCCAATCCCATTATTCCAGATATGAATAGCATAAATAAAAATACTGTGAAAAAAGCTTAATATACTTACTTGCTTGCTTTAAATATACACGTTACAGTCTGGCTAAAAAAAAAAAACTCTCTGCACTGAAATCTAACTTCTCTTTGCCATTATAACAAACAAACACGCTGGCATTGTGTGAATGCAGTTGCAGCTGATCTATGGCAGAAAAACATAATTCCATTGTCACCTAATTACACACATTTTGTAATTAAACATGGAAAATAAGTACTGTGGTGAAACAGGCTTTTAATGCATAATTTAATTGCAATAGCAACAGAAAATTTAGAACATCTTGAAAGCAAACATTTGAGTTATACATAATGCTGAAGAATCATATTACAAATGTTTCATAAAGGAAAAAGCCACTCATTCTCCAGTTCGTTCATAGCGTTGCCTGAAAAAGCATGTCATTTTTCTGTTTATGTGTTCTGAGATTTTTATATGAACATTGCAACGCTAATACATTCACTTGTGTACGAAAAAATGTGCTCCCCGTTGCAACAACACAACCAATTTAATTTCGTATGCCTTTTCTGCAATTCCTGGATTGCAGAATTCAGATTTTGTGCCAAGTTACTTTACCGTTTTCAACCAGTTCCAAGCACCAGTCCTATTTTAAAGAGATTCAAAAGCGAGGATGAAATTTCGTTTTCTTCTACCGGAATGTAATCTTGAAACACGCTATATCCAAGCGTTGTTACGGATTACTTCCCCTTCGAGCATACATCCAGTTATGTTTGGAATGCCGAAAACCTTGGAAACATGTGAATGAAATGTCACTGCCTGCTGACGGCGTGCCTTGCAATAAAATAATTTTTACGGTTCCCGTCAACAGCAGCTGTTGGGCAAACGGTATCCAAGGACGGTATTACTGGTATTTTCCTTTCCTTCTTTATGTCTCAATGCTGCTTTGCAAAAATGTTATTATAGAGGAAATCCTTGTAAACGCTTGCTTTCCTTCACTATGAAGATTCCTTTAAAAGAATCTGACGTTTAACATAACTCATATGACTTTCTCTACACATTATCAATTCATAACGTACCTCATATACATGCAGTATTAATATAACAAGTTTTACTTCTGTCCGCTTTACACTAATTACACTGATGTTTTCAAATTAAGCAATAGAGACTTCCTTATATGCAGGATGTAGTTCTTTGTTGAGAAAGGTGTTGTTTCTATTGAAGGAGTAGTATTATAGTTCAACTGTTGGGGAGCCGAACACTTGAAGTAGTTGAAATCTCACGTATGTTAAACAGTTTCCGGTAGCCTTCGCCCCAAATGTACTTTCAGGTGGCCTTTGCCCCAAGTTTAAAAAAATATTAGATAACTTTGTTATTAAACTGCTTCTTTAAATATTTATGTTTGCCTCGGCTGCGTCAGTATTATTGTTAGAGACACGTTTCTCTTAGGCAGGGTTTTGGTACGACTGAGAATGTAGGCTTACACAGATTTTAAGTTTTAATTCACACCTTTTTATTAATCCTTGACACAAATTAAATAGCACTTCACTGATATAGAGAGCTGCGAGATTCTTTTATTTAATACTTGCACTTTTTTAACGCGTATACTTATTTTTCGTCTCACACGAATACGTATTATATTTCTCTAGAGGACGCATCTTGCATCCGGTTACTATCACTGTCTGCAGACAACTGACTTGATTTCAACCGTCTAAACTTGTAAATTTCTGTATTTCAAGTCTGTGATTGGCTAATCCTAGTCCAATAGAATACCTTCATTTAACTAAAGCTTTTTCTGGCTGTTGATTGGCCATTTTTAAACTGTCTCAAAATCTACATTATTGCTGCTCTAATAAAGACTAGTAGTACTTAAACTCTCAAACTCATTATTGCCTCAAGGTTACCTCATTGTTAGCAAATTTAAATCTATTATTCTCACAGCTCCTACATTATTAAATTACGTAATGCATTCACATAACATTATTAAACATGTTTACAATAATATAAGCATATGCAATGACTGTTACATACATTTTACAAATTATTACATACACATATTGCTTCAAGGCGGGCTGTTATTGAATTTACATATTATATAATTTAATTGAAATTATTCAAGTGTTAAAAATACTGCCTCATTGTTAATATCACAAGTCGATTTTTCCTATTTATGAGGAAAGTTGCCGAGAGAGACTCTAACGTGGGAAAACTTGAACCTCTGAGAGTGAATATTTCGAAAATATAGGACAGAAATACTTTAAGGCATAAATTGTTCATTTTAATGTAATATACAAGCTTCCTGTTTATTTCTTATGGTTTCTGATTTATACAAAATAAAGATAAATTCACACATTATTTAACAAAATTTCAAGTTATTTGCCATGCCTACATTTCAAATTGATGATCTTTAAATGAAAATCTGATTTGGGCTGCTGAAAAAAGGATTCTTACTGAAGATGGGACGATACCACTATTTCTCGATACCGGATACCGATACTGATTTTTGAACACCGATACTCGAACTCGTTTTACAAAAAACCGTAAAGGCAATTGTTTCTACTTTGAATTATGTTCTTATTAGTAGTTTTCTGTGTATGAACGTATGAAACCAATTTTGTATTGTATATTTTTGGTTGAATTAACAATACTATACATAGGTATATTTGTCCATTTAGTTCCTGGAGGTACTCCTGGAGCTTATAGCACTTATATTCTGTATCGAAACAATTCGTAATGTTATCCGACCTATTCCGAAATTGTTTCTGTTTGACTTTCTCCAGTCGGCAGCAATTTTTTTATCTTGATAATGCCACAAGCTATATATTCCCTATGGTTAGTCAAGGATGATAATAAAAATAATTTTTTGCTTCGCTTTGTTTTAAAGGATTTTCTATCCATAGAAATACAAATACTAGCAAGTATTCTTTATTCTGCATTCTTGAAAATATAAATTACTATGAAACGTTACACGCTGGGGTGAAGGCCAAAAGGTTTCCAGCAAATTATTAAATTTCGATCACCCCAACACGCACATGGGGGAGCGTAGCTCACGTACGGCAAGAGGATCGGGACTTTGGTGTTTAAAATTTAGATGAAGGCGTGAGGTTTTGACATTATACAAAAATATTACATCACACACATTACCTGGAATTTATTGACAAATATTTGGCGACTCTACATTGCACTTAGGAAAACAGGATGAGAGAAGATGCCCCGAAGTGGAGGACTGGCCACACACGCCACTTCCTGCTTCCACTGCCCTCAAACAAGTGACGCTAACTATATTCCCCCCTCCAACCGTGTCTAGTCAAGCCAGCCTGGGATGGCGTCATACCAGACCGTTTCAAAACAAAGCTCACTCTCTGTCGTGTTCCGCGCCAAGGGAGGTATCGTTAAGCCGAGAAAATAATCAAAGGAACCCAGTAATGCTATCAACAATGCAACACAATAATGCGTCTGGCAATGACGATGCTTACTGATACGCCACAATATTTTACATGTAACTTGAACAACTAAAAATAATGTGTGTTATACTATTCTATCAATATTCACAACTACCATATAACTTAAGTATTCTTCCGGTAATACGTAATTAGCCATATAACACTCGCCAACAGTAAGTCTCTCTACTACACACCCTCATACATTAGCATATACATGTTTAATACAAAGGTTTGACTTGCGTAAACAGAAGGAAAAAACATTTTCGTGCCCCGTATTAGCTCTCGTCTTAAGTTATGATCCGTTTCTGCTGGATTCACAGATTTTGGTCACCGGAGTAGGTACATGTAACGACTGAGAGCGAGTCATCAAGCCAGGCTATTGTAGAAACTGATTTAGTGCGCCAGCTGAATCAGCTTCATTCCCAACTCAGCTAACGCTGCATATTACAAGAGTACCTTTACTCCTTTCCCCA